>BSBM01000295.1:0-2400000 GCA_027924585.1 Larix kaempferi | reverse complement strand
ACGTCATACTCCTCACTCCCTTTCTTCCTCAAATGTCTCCCTTGCACCAGTAGCTTCTTGGCCATCTCGACATTGTCCATCTGGCTTAACCATTCATCAGTCAGAGCTTGCTGGGCACGGGGAAACCTGTAGGCTGCCGCCAGATATGCGGGTTGAAATGAGGCGATAGCCATGTTCCCGCTATCATTTATCACTCTTCCTTCAGCATCGGCATGTTGGAGTATCCATCCGATTACTTCAGCGCAGGGGAACAGCTCAGGGCGGGTAGCGGCCTTAGTTATGCCTGAGGCTCTGATATTTTGATAGATTGGTGCTTCCTCTAGCAGCATATCTGGGATTTCTTGGTCCCGGATCATTCTGTGGATGTCTCCCCATCTGATTTCCGGAGGGACACCTGTGGTGCACCTAGTGTCCTGGAGCGAGGTTTCAATCTTAGGAGGGGCAGGTTTCTTTTCTGTCATCTTCGCCTTCTTCTTACTGGGTTTTGGCATCTTGAATTATCCCTGATAGCATCCATATACAATTCATCATGAGTTTGAGCAACAGGTTGTATGGTTTTAGCAGAGAGCAAAATCGTTTTAATGAGATAAATCAGTGAAGCAAATACTTAGGAAGTAAAACATTATTTCAATCATAAGACACACATTGAAACATTTGAAGCTCTTAAAAGATGAGTATGGGATAAACTATGTTGCGGACGCTATTGGTTTTATTGGACCGATAGGTGATTCGCGGAAGCAATCGGCTTCCGGTTCCGCCTCGCGGAAGGAGAAGTCTTTCGCTATGGCTGCGGTTGGAGAGGTCGAAGGCGGGGAAGACGTGGATTGACTCGGTGAGGGCTATGGATGCTATCGTCATGCGCGGCCACTCGCCGAGTCAGTACGGGAGATTTTAGTCCGGGCGGAGGTAACGGCGCCGGGATATGCTGATGGGGAGTGCTAGGGCGGTTGTGGCTTTAAGCTTCGGCTCGTGTGTAGGGGCTAAGGCCTATGGAAGGGGCCCGGGTTTTGAATCTGAGTTATCGGCCCGGGACATGGAAAGCCCGTAGGGTTTCGACGACTTAACCCACGACGAGGGGCGCGACCCGGGGTTTAAAACAAAACAAGGCATGGTTAACCGCCCGCACCCACCAACATCAAATATACGTTTTTTTACGAAGGCTCATGACGATTTTGTGAAACGAAAACTCCGTTCACTGTACCTGACGGGCAAAACATAGCCCTCGACGGGTGTTTTTCCCGTCACAATCCCACTAAAACCCAATATTTTCCTCAAAAGGACAACTCAGTAGTAAAAAACAAGGTGAAGATCCTACCTGGCACCGTGGGGATTGCTTGAGCAAGGTGGCTGCGAGCACGGATGCGCGAGGTGAGCTGGAGCGTTTTGCACGGTATCGCACGTCGTTGGTCGATTGACAAAAACAATGGTGCATTGGTCGAGCCCCCCACCGTAATTTATAAGAATGGGCACGTGTGAGCCTTTAATTCGGTAGGTGGCGTGGTTAAAATGGGGTTTAAATTCGCCGCGCGTAGCGGTCACGTCAACGCACCTCGGTTTCCGTGCGACCGCCATTCGCGGGGCTAGTTTGTGATTTGTATCCGCCGTTGCGGAAGGATTCAACGAAAGCTTCCGACGTTTCCGGGCTTAATGCGAAAAGGAAGCTCGAAGCCTTCCGCGAGAGACCGCCGCGTAGCGGACGGGTAACGCCAAAGCTTCCGCTCTTTCGGAACAGTATAGCGAATGCTCCCGGTATTTTCGGAAGACTTTTGCGAAAGCTTCCGCGATCCAAAACTTCAAGGTCTTGTTGATTTTCGGGAAGGTTTTGGCGAAGGCTCCCGCTAGTTTCGGAAAGCTTTTGGGAATGGCTTCCGCCGTTTCGGAAGCAAAACTTATATTTTCCGCAAATTCACCCGGGATCGTTTCGGAGTCCTTTTGCCGGTCGGGGTAAGTGATTGGCTTCCGCTGTTTCGGAAGGGTAGCCCGAAGGCTTCCGCGTTTCGGGAGCAAAAGCTGAAGGCCCCCGCGACAGCTTCTTGAGAAAAATCTAAGTCCTTTTCATGGTTTCGGAAGGCGATCGTGAATTCTCCCCGTGGGACTTATGGAGATGGCTTCCGCCGTTTCGGAAAGGTTTCATCAAAAGTTTCCGCCTAGTTTCTTTTGGGAAGATATCGCGGCGGCTTCCGCTGTTTCGGAAGGGTTCCCTGAACTCCCCCGCCGTTGCGGAAGGATTTTATGAAAACTTCCGCCGTTTCGGAAGGGTTCAACGAAAACTCCCGCCGTTTCGGGAGGGTTCACTCAATTTTTTCGCCGTTTCGGAAGGTTGAAACTAAAATTCTTTAAGTCCTTTGTTCCCACACTTTCTAATCAGAAGGAAATCTAAGTCCTTTTCGGGAGACTAAGGCGAATGAGTCCCTCCGTTTCGGGAGGAAAGCCGGAACCTTTCCGCGGTTGCGGGAGGTTTGAGCGAAAGGCTCCGCCGTTTCGGGAGCTAAGTCGTTTCGGAGCTGGAACCATTCCGCAGAAGCAACGATTGAAAATTTTCTAAGTCTTTTACTTCGGAAGAAAATGATGAATTCCTTGGTGTTATTTCGGCGAGTTTATCCGAATGGCTTCCGCCGTTTCGGAAGGCAGAGCTGAATTGTTCCGCCGTTTCGGGAGAACAACTCGAATTTCTCCATGGTTGCGGAAGGTTTGGGCGAAAGCTCCCGCCGTTTCGGGTGGTCTCACCCAATGGCTTCCGCTACTTTCAGCAAAGAAAACCTAAGTCTTCTTTTTGGAAAGGTTGGACGCTTGACTTCCGCGGCTTCGGGACTATGTACGGATCACTCCAAAACGTTTGGGCAAAAAACTAAGTTATCTTTTGGCTCACTGGGGAGAACATGGTAGGATTGACGGCAAGCTGCTCAGCAGGGAAGCAAAATTTTATGCTGAAAACAGGGCTGACGGCTGGGATGGCTTCTCAAGCAAATTTCTACAAAAGTATAGGAGGGGCCCCAACATGTACAAAATTTTGGGGAGGGGTGTTGCTGCAACAACAATGGCGAGTCGCTGGCGAACACAGATCTCTGAAAAAATACTCTACATGGTCCGGAACCCCATTAAAACCCCCGTCTCGGGTGCATTATTCAGCTGAGCATTTTAGACTCATGCGGGGAAAGGAGCACTTTTCCTGCTAGCCATTGGGGAAAGGGGAGCTTCGACCGAGGCATCTTCACCACTCTCAGAGGGCCAGCATATGGGATTTATTTTAGGAGGATCATCCCTCAAATGGTCACTACTGCCGGACTCCACAGGATTTGCAACACTTTCTCATGGACATTATTGTTCTTCTTCCTCATTCCCATGCTGCTGGCACCCTTTGGGATGCTTGTACTTTGGACAGCTTAGCTGTTTGAGGCTTCCAGGGATATTTTCTTTTGGACAGATCTTTGATTTGGGCTCCTCAATCCATAGTGTCCTTTTGTGTGAGTTAGAATTTTATTGATTTGATTTTATCAAACTTCACGGACGGAGAGGAGCCCATTTTGAGCTGATTCTTTTGGACAGCCTTTTAGGTTTTACATGTCTCTTTTGCTTTTGTCTCAGCCATGCTTTAATTGAGGCGAGAATCCCTGGAAAACAGACTCTTGGATGTAGGCCATTTTGGCTTTTAAATCAGCAGCACGGAGTCATTTCAATACCTCATGTCCTCGAGAGGTGCCACTTTCCATGGGTCCAACTTGAGTAACCTTCTTGAGATGCCTTTAAAGTGTGAGAGTGGGTGGAGCCCAATGATAGTAGTGAAGATGTCCATGTGTCTCTGTTATTGAAAGGGTTAATGTGACTAGCAGGGTAGGCTTCCCCCCTCTTGAATATTTCAGCGAGAGTACAGCAGACCGGGTTTACTGAGCAGGGTTCCAGACTCATGGGTTGCAAGTTTTCTTTGAGGGAGCTGCCTTCAGCGGGAGACTCAACAAAAGGGTGCTTCAGAAAACAAAAACCTATTGAAAAGTTCAAAAAACAAAACAGGAAACAACATGGCCGAAAAAATAAAACAGCTAAAAGCGAAAGCGAACAGACAACTTTATTTATGTACAGGAAGTTTCAAGGAGACTCACGCGAAGTATTGTTTCAGGGCGAGGCCATTGAGTGGAAGGGCTACTTCCTCTCCCTCGAGATTTGTCAATTTATAAGTGGATGGGCCCAATTTTGCAGAAATTTGGTACGGGCCTACCCATAGATGTTGAAATTTCGTATGCATTCCTTTGCCTTCGTGATTATGGTCCCATTTCAGGACTAAATCCCCAACTTCAAAGTCCCTCTTGCCGGATTTCCTCTTGTCGAACCATCTCTTAACTATGTCCTGGTGTTGATGAAATCGGTCTTTAGCTTTGTGTCGGGCTTCTTCCAGTCGAAGCAGGGTGTTTATCCTGGATTGTAAGGCTTGGCTACCAGAACCCCGAGAGGCTTGGGACAATTGCAAGGATGGCAGCAAGATGTTTGGGGGAAGCATGGCTTCCTTGCCATAGACAAGAGTGAAAGGGGAGACACCTAAAGCATTCTTCGGGGTTACCCTATCTGCCCATAAGGCGTTTGGGAGAGCCACATGCCAACTTCTCTGGTTTTCTATCACAGTTTTCTTAAGGATTCGAATCAGGTTCTTGTTTGAGGATTCAGCTAATCCGTTTCCCTGAGGGTAGTAATTGGCTGAATAATGCAACTTAATTCCCCATTCATAAACAAATTCATTTATCTTGCAAGATGAAAAATAAGTAGCATTATCAAAAACAAGGGAAATTGGAACCCCAAACCTGGTTATGATGTTCTCTTTCAAGAAGCTGATAACTGCATCTTCATTGATCTTGCGCAGCGGGGTGGCCTCCGTCCATCTGGTGAAGTAGTCGGTAGCTGTCAGAATGTATCGGTGCTGTAATGAAGAATTTGGATTTATTTCTCCGATAACATCTATGCCCCATTGCTCAAAAGGTTCAGAGATGATGACAGGCTGCAATGGGCCTGCGGCCTTAGGTAACTTCCCAGCGCTTCTTTGACATACATCACAGTTTCGTGCGTATGTGTGGGCATCTCGAAACAGGGTGGGCCAGTAATAACCAGCTCTCAGTATCTTGTGCGCTGTCGTCTCTCCTGAGTAATGGCCACCTGCTGGGCCATCATGCAATTCTTTGACAACTTTGTTTGCATCCTCCTTTTCCAAACACCTCAGAAGGACTCCATCATAATTCTTTCTGAAGAGAATCCCATCAACGATCTGATAGGGTGCTGATTTCAAGCGGAGTGCCCTTCTTTGTTTAGAATTCCAGTGCTCGGGTAGATATCCCTGCTGTAAATAGTGCACTAGATCTCTATACCATGACTGGGGAGTTGTGAAGATATGGCATACCTCAACCGAATTGAGCTCGGCTTCGTTCTTCCAATGTTTCTCTTCATCAGTCGAGTTTCCCACCAGTAACTTGCACAGACCTTGTCCTTTGATGATTGCAGCAGGTTTAAATTCCAAATCATACTCCTGCAGAGCTGTGACCCAGTTCCCTCTCCTCTCTCCCATTTCCTTTTGAACGAACAGGGATCTAACAGCTGGATGGGGAACTATGACTTTAGTTCTGTTCTTCAAAATGTATGGCCTAAACTGCTTGACTGCTTTGAAGACCGCGTAGGCATGCTTGTCCACCACGGGATAGTTCAGCTCGGCCCCCTGCAGACCAGTGCTCATGAACGAAATTGGGTATTCATCCCCCAACTCCACCTTCTGTGTGAGTACAGCTGCGAGAGAGTCATCCGAAGCGAAGGTATACAAGATGAAATCCTTATCAAAATCTGGACTTCTTAAGGAAGGAGCTTTAGCTACAGCTGCCTTGATATCTCTAAATGCGTCCTTCTCCAAATCTGTCCACTTGAATTGTGTGCTTTGTTTAACCATCCGCTGTAATGGCTTAACGATTTGTGCAAAATCCGGAACAAATCTGCGGACAAAATTGATGGTGCCCATAAAAGACTGCATAGATTTTTTGTTGTGAGGCATCGAAATCTTATCAATAGCTTGGACTCGTTCCTGGTCGATAGACACTCCTCCTTTGGAGATGATATGACCCAAGAGCTTACCTTCGGGTACAGCAAACACGCTCTTCTTGGGATTCAAAGAAATACCATACTTCCGGCAACGGTCAAAGATGTGCCTCAAATGAACCACATGATCTTCCCTTTTCTTCGAAAAGACTGTCACATCATCCAAGTAGACAACAACGCATTGCCCACCCAATCCTCGGAAGGCAATATCCATCGCCCTTTGGAATGTAGCTCCAGCATTTATCAGACCAAATGGCATTCTCCTGTAAGCGAACGTTCCCCACTTAGTCCTGAAGGTAGTCTTGAGACGATCTTCTTCGGCTACTAACACTTGATTATAGCCAGAGAAACCATCGAGGAGAGAAAACAATTCAGATCCAGACACCATTTGTAGGATATGCTCCATTGAAGGTACGGGGTAGTTGTCTTTATCTGAGGCTTTGTTTAAATTCCTGAAATCTACACATAGCCTAATCTCTCCCGATTTCTTCCTCACGGGAACCAAGTTTGCAACCCATTCGGAATGCCTAACTTTGAAGATTATCTTCGCGTCCAGGAGTTTCTTTAATTCCTTTTGGATCAGCGGCTCAAGAGTGGGATGCATCCTTCTTAACTGCTGCTGAAATGGTTTGACACCCGCTTTCATTGGTATAACATGCTGAATGATGCGGACGTCATATGTCTTCAGATCTTCATAGGTCCATGCAAACACATCCTTGTAGTGTTTAAACAATTTAATGAACCTGTCTCTTTCTCCCGGTGAACAACATTTGCCAAGGTTGACAAATTTTGGTTCTGTCTCGGTACCCAGATTAACCAACTCATGTTGCATTGATGAGCTGTTAGTTTTGGTATTAGCTGGTCTTTTGAACTTATTTTGAAGATCGAAAAGCATTTCGAGGGACCTTACCCCTTTTGGCATGAAATTTCCTTTCTCCTCTTCCTTCCTCATCAAATCCGCATCATGTTCCTCTTCATCTATTGCAGCTCCTTGAAAACTGTCTTCGTTTGTCAGGAAGCTGATAATTTGCTCATCATCATCGAAGACTCTGAAGTTAGTGATGTTATCGGGAATGGAAGGCCTGAAAATCAATTCAATAGAGCATTTATTATTTGACGGTACTAATCTAGAAGCAGATGTTGCTAACAAATCAGCAGCAGAATTTTGCAATCTAGGAATTGATTTTATATTGAAAGCGTCAAAATACATGATTAAATCCCATACCTCAGCCTGGTAACCTTTCAAGTGCGGGGAGAGGCAATGAATGGTGTCCCTTACCTGTCTGACAACTATCTCGGAGTCACCAAAAACCTTCAGATACTTAACATTCAAGCCAATGGCCTTCTTTAAACCATGTACCAAAGCTTCATATTCAGCGGTATTGTTAGTACAATCGAATTCTAATCTACAAGACAAAAAATACTTGTTCTTCTTTGGATCAATCTGAACACAACCGGCTCCGGATCCTTCCAGAGTTTTAGAGCCATCAAAGTATAATGTCCAAAAGGTATCTTTAGATTCAACTAAGTTAGTTTCTTTGTGGTCTATGTTAGCAACTAAATTGACTATGTTACAATCAATCTCATCAGTCCGAGAAAAATGAAGGAGATCGGACTGTTTGTCTGATTTATGGCAAAAGGTTTCAGATTGATAGTTACCCGGATCCATTTCTAAGAAGTAATTTCCCAGGACCGAGGAAGAGAAAGCTACAGCCTCATTCTTTTCTTCTAGCTGGGTTACGTTTTGTTTCATATGAGGTTCCCTAAGAATTTTAATCTGATTCTGCCTGTTCTGATAAGGCAGCCATAGATGAGACCAATCGGTAGCAAAGTAACCACTCAATTTGGTAGACCAATCCCTACTCAAAATCAGCCCATAAGCTTCAGGGATATCGACCACCATTATGTCAATAAATTGACAGACTCTAGGATCGGCTGACAGTCTAATTAGAACATCTTTCATCTCCCCTATAACCTTGACAGCAGTCCTGTCTAATTGTATGATTTGAGCTGGAGATGGTACGGGCTGCCCATTAATTTTCCTACAAATTGAAAGTGGCATAACGTTTGAAGAAGCTCCGGAATCTACCAAACAGTTATGAACATTGTGATTAAAAATTTCAAATGTCAACAGAAATGGCAATGTTTGGGATTTGGATTTCCCACCGATGCTAGCCTCGTTAATTTCAGGATTGTCTTGGGAATCTGTTAATGTAGTGCTAGGTTTTGGTTGTAAAACATGCAGTAGTTTGTCTCGCTGATGGGGCAAGCTACACATGTCAAATATTGATACGTTTGCTTTAACTTTCTTGATATCTTCGATAATGTCATACCCTATATCGGATTCATTCCCAATTCTACTTGGCTGATCGGTTTTGCTCATCGTGACTTTAGGTGGCTGAACTGTGTTGTCAGCGCTTGGCTGTTTGGCAGCTGTTTGGTTTACTTTGGGCTGTGGTGGGATGATTGGTATATTCCTCCTAGGCGGATCTTTCGAAATTTTAGGCTTATGGGGAATGGTAACTGGTGCGGGATCCGCAATTGGGCCCTTGCTGCGAGTGGCAACATTTATGGTAGAAGGAGAGCTATCTTCGTGATCTTCTTCTCCTAATTCAGTCATAGGTACCCAATCCCACAACACCATAGTAGTGTCAGGGGTTGGTTCCTGTAGCTCAGGGCTTGACTCCTCTGGAGGAATATCCTGGTCTGGGATCTGAGAATCTAACACCTGGTTCATGACCAAGCTCATGGAATTGATCCATTGTGGGCAGCTCTTCCCCGAGTGTGGTTCTTGGTGAAAGGTGCAGAAATTTTCCATACCAATCTCATTCAAATTTAAAACAGGGGCAGTGTGCACTGGTGGATGAGACTGTTCCCCGTATTCCCTTCTTTTGTAGAATGGCTTAAAAGGTTTCCTAGCTGTACTAGTAGCCTTGTCTTTCTCGAGATCTACGATTTTGTTAGATAATTTTTGCATCATTTTAACTATATTTTCCATATCCGTAGATGGCTCTTCCTTACCTCTCGTAAGGAGCAAAGGTTTCTTGCTAGCTGCTGGTTTCGTTTCCACATCTAAGGCATGTTTAGTAATGCTATCAGCCTCTTCCTCAACCTTTCGAGCTTCCTCAAAATTCTCTGTCAGGGTCGTTTTCTTGGATCGTTTTACAAACATTGCGATTGGACCTTCAAGAGCTGTTGTGTAGTATTCGATCAAGGACTCTTCTGTGGGTTTGTTAGTTTCACTAAAGTTATTTAACAGCGTTGTGAATCTTTGATTAAAGTCTTGAACCTTTTCCTTCTTCTCCATTCTCATGGATAGGAGTTCTTTCATAAGCGTGGCGACAGTCTTTTGGTTCCCATACTTCTTAAGGAAACACTTTTCGAAATCATCCCAACTAGAGATTGAGCTGGGTTGAAGGCTAAAGTACCAAGATGATACCTTAGGCTCGAATGTGTACGGAAACAACCTGCAGACTACGTCTTCATGTTGTACATTTAAAAGGTTCAGAGCTAGGTAAAAACTCTTGAGGTGATCCTCCGCCGAGATGGCTTTCCCTGGATCGTACTTAGGCAAGACCTTTTCTGGGTTTTTAGGGAGATTATGGAATGGTCCAGCTAGGTTCAGTGCTCCCCTTGCTCTCCAGGCAGGTACAGCCATGTTTGGGTTTGGATGTGGAGACCCTGGTGGAGAAGTGCAGGGTGAATCTTGTGGAGTACTTTTGGGAGTGGTACCTTCTTCGGGATTTTCTTGGTCTGTCTTGTTAAGAGTGCCGGAGATTTATTCCAACGTCAGATTTACCAGTTCTTCAAAACTCTGAACAAGGATCGAATCACGGGTGTATTGCGGCTCCTTTCTGGGTGTAGTTTTCTTAGGGAGGAAGTTGACAGCGTTTAAACCACCTAGCTGTCTAACGTAGGATCTAGTATGTCTTCTCAAGTCCTCTATTTCTGCAAAAGGAACAGCGTACAAAGCTTCCTGAGGCTCAGGGTCAGAAATGAGGTGTTCTTGGTCTGTTAATCCAAGATCTGGGCTGTTTGAAAAGTTTTCTTCAAGCGGGTTTTCAGTATTATCTATGACCGTGGAAGATTTTCCTCTATCAGCCATGCACTTCAGGCCCTCCTTCTAGCGCCAAAAACTGTTGATGCCTCGGATATCGTAGCATCAATCAGAAAGGGATTCTCCCCGAGAGACGGTCCCAATTAGACTGTCTCCCGTTTGGTGTAGGGAATCCGTCCGGTTAGCGGTTCCGGCAACCGTGGTTTTGGACTTTAAATCCGATTTTACCGGTTATGGCCCGATCCACCTTTCTTTTGGATTTTATGTGTTTTATATGAAATGCACATGCCTAAACTATACTTAGTCTAAATGCAACTGAAACATATCTAAATCTAGGAACAGAAACACATCTATCTATCCCTGCAGGGGAACACGCTCAAGGGGAGAGCAATGAGCTGTAGCAGATATCGTAAGTAACGAACAGATAGCTATTATTTCTCACGGTCAAAGCTACAGCGAGATGAGGATCTTGAGAAGATAGCTTCCCATTCAAAATGGAACGCATCTATTGCTCAAAAAGAACAGAGGAACGTTAAAGGGTAAAGAAACAGATCTGAAATGAGGCTTACAGAATATATCTATTGCTTATGAATATAAGAAATCAAAATTATTTAATCTACACAACAAGAATAAAGAAACAGATCTAGATGCAACGAAACTAGAATTAAACTAAAAGATCCCTGCAAGGAGCAATTAAAAGCTTGAACAATGAGCCATACGAATTATCCTGAAGAAAGAACAGTTAGCCATTCGATCTAGAAGAAAAATCTACAGCAATGATAAAAGTATCAGCAGATAGCTCCTGATTTAATATGGAACGCATTCATTGTCCATGAAATAGGGAGAACGCATGAATAGATAAGAGCAAAATCATTAATCCAAAGAAATAGTTCAGAAGTCAAGAATGATCTCACATTGCAGAATTGCAGTCATTAGAGTAGTCCAACATAAAGCAACCCAACATTCCAAGCAAAACGTTCATCTCCCGTGGCTTCTATTAGAAAAATTCAATTTACAGGGGCCGATACAAGATAGCTCATATCATTTGCCCAAAATTTTCATTCCCTGCCAAAAGTGCTTTCTAATCTTTCCTAGCTTCTATTTATAGTTACAAATTTGCCCTCTGGGATGACACCTAGCATTCCCCCACCTGTCATTTACAGGGATTTCTAATATAATCGATCACCAAAAAATGGTCACTTCATTTACAAAATATTTTGACAAAAAGAATAGGGACAGCTGTCCCACAGCTTACGCCTTACATATAACAGAAATTTTGCTAAACTCAAAGCGTTCCCTGCTGGGCACGTGTCTTGCTGAAGCGAGTGGCTCACTGAATTCAGTTTGCTTCATTCCTGTACGTGAGCTTCCGGTGGCAAAGGGTCGCCCCAAATTGATTGTCACTGGTGCTGCCTGGGAAGAGGTCTTCGAATCCCCTGCTGATGCTGCCCCTGATTGGGAAGGGGGAATGGGACTGGCCAGACTTTCTGCCATTGCTGGGGAAGAGGCTGCTGGGTCTACTGATGCTTCTGCTGCTGCTGCAGCTTTCCTGACCTCCTCTTCTATGTAGCTATGCCACACACCTGTATCCCTTATGATTATGTTTGCTGCAGCAGGGAACAGGATTTTCTGAGAAGTTACATTCTTCCCGAGCTCTATTTTAATGCTTTGTACTTCTGCTTCAGCAACTTGGTATGTTTCTTTCAACAGATGATTGTGAAGTGTTGATGAACCGATGTAATGTTGGAGATCATCCATGGCAAGGACATCAATGCTTTTCACATACTTCATCTGGACGCCTAGCTCTTCTTTCAGTTGAGATAACCGCTGCTCCTTTCCCGGGAAGTCTTCTAGGGTCTGAGGGAAACTCAATGAGCAGTTATCATGGACTTCTTTGAGCTTTTGGTACAGGTTGTTGATTCTATCTGTGGTTTTCTGCACACTGGCCATCAGCTTATTGGCACAGTTCCGGCCAAACTCCAACAAGGCTATATCTTCATTAAAATCTTCCACGGTCTTGAAAGGGAGATGCGGGGGGAAACCTCCTTTCCCTTCCCTCCATGCCATCTGACTTATGACATTTGCCTTGACACGGGTATTCTTAGCTTTGAGCCTGTGGGCTTCCGTATTGACCTCTTTTAGCCTACCCGTCATGGCCTTGAGTTTGCATACCTCATCAGTGATTAGCTCTTGAGAGCCACACACTTGCTGTAGGATATTGCATGACAGCTCGTGGAAGGGGGACATGTCCAAGGTTCTGCTTTCTGCTTGCTTTAAACGCTCAGCTAATGCCTGCTTGTCTGTTTCTAGCTGGGAGGCCTTTTCTTCTGCTCCACTCTTCTCCGCTTATGCAATCATTATTTGGAGTGCTAGCTGGTCCTTTTCCTCCTCCAGGTAGCTGTGCTTGTTTGCCAACTCCTTGTGCTCAGCGTACAAGCAATTGTATTTATTTACTATCAGGTCTCTCTGGGCTTGCTCATTAGCCACATTTTGTTGCAAGCTACGTGCTCTTTTCTTTGTCAATATATTTTCTTTGACTATAACCCCTACATTGGCAAATGATGCTTGTGCTGTTGCTATAACTGCGGAGGCCATGGCAATGGGATCCGCATCTGTGTTCTGCATGACAGCGACCTCTCGGTGAGTAACTATGTCGTCATGGAAGGGACTTTTAATCCTCTCTTCTGATTGGAGGACCATTGTTTTTCTTTTCTTATCATAGACAAACTCATTCCATTTGGACACCGTACGTTTCCCAGATGGAGTGTACGGTACAATTGGTCGGTTTATGATGTCTATGTCTTCTTCCATAGGTGGGGTCCGGACTTCCTGAGCGGGGTCTGTTCCTTCGTTTTGGGTACTAGAGCCACCTGCCTGAGAGGTGTCTATCTCCATGTCCTGCGCACTGGACCCACCTACCTGGGTATCTTCTCTTGCCTTCAATTCTTCCTCCGCCTTCTTCCTTGCTTCAGCTTGCTCAATTTCTGCTTCTTTCTGCTTTTGGGCTTCTTCAGCCTCCTTCCGCAGTCTTTCATTCTCAGCCTCTTGTAGCTTTCTTGCCTCCTCGGCTTCCTTTTGCAACCTTGCCTCTTCTCTTAATCTGAGCTCTTCCTGAGCTCGGGCATCCTTGGCTTCTTTCTCCTTTTGCTGGATGGTCTTCTGGGCTTTGGTTGAGCTAGAGCTCGCTCCCGTACTTTGGCGACAGATCCGTAGCTCAGCCATGTTGCTGATGCCTCTGAAAGCTTCCTCCTCGGCATCGGGGTAGTGGGAATATTCGAAGTTCGCATAGTTCCCCTTGCAATGCTCGGCCACTTTACCCTTTCTGTCGTTCCTGTGGAAGATGAACTCACCGAAATGGAAGGCCTTCAACTCTTGAACAAATTCGTCGGCAGAGGCCACCCCTGAAAACTTGTAAGCACCTATGCAGAAAGGTAAGGGGGGGAAGGAAGCCTTGTGTAGCTTGTGGAGGAACGCTCCAATCCCATCCAAGAAGAGTTGTCTTACTGCTTCCTTGAGCACCACATAGTCTGTGGCATACTGCGGCAATATGTATGGGGGCTTAGTCCCTCCAAACATTCTCAAGTAGGTGCCTTGTTCTGAAAAGTAGAAGTCCCCATAATCCTCGAGGACTTCCAAAGCGTTTTGCGACAGGCAACTTGGTTCTTCCTTGAATATTTTCTCGTATAGGGGCATGATGAACCCCTCACAGATGAGTTTGTAGCTGGGCTTGTAATTCTGAGCCCACAACATCTTGAATGCGATGTAGACCGGGGCTGTGGTCCTATCCCATGTACACCCCAATCCGGGGAATTCTATCTTGGCCAAGATATAGTCTATCAGGTACGAAGACATGAATAATTCAGCCTTCTTCAAGGCCAGCCCGGGCTTAGCAGCACTTATCATTGAGGCCAGACTATCTGACAAGATAGTGGCCCAATCAAAAAATGTCCCCTGAAATGCCACATAGTGGATGATAGGGACCCACTGAATCTTGTATACTGTGCCATCGGGCATGCCGAAGATTCTACACAACATCAGGGCGATCAATCTATAAGGAGCTCTTAGATTCTGTACGTCATACTCCTCACTCCCTTTCTTCCTCAAATGTCTCCCTTGCACCAGTAGCTTCTTGGCCATCTCGACATTGTCCATCTGGCTTAACCATTCATCAGTCAGAGCTTGCTGGGCACGGGGAAACCTGTAGGCTGCCGCCAGATATGCGGGTTGAAATGAGGCGATAGCCATGTTCCCGCTATCATTTATCACTCTTCCTTCAGCATCGGCATGTTGGAGTATCCATCCGATTACTTCAGCGCAGGGGAACAGCTCAGGGCGGGTAGCGGCCTTAGTTATGCCTGAGGCTCTGATATTTTGATAGATTGGTGCTTCCTCTAGCAGCATATCTGGGATTTCTTGGTCCCGGATCATTCTGTGGATGTCTCCCCATCTGATTTCCGGAGGGACACCTGTGGTGCACCTAGTGTCCTGGAGCGAGGTTTCAATCTTAGGAGGGGCAGGTTTCTTTTCTGTCATCTTCGCCTTCTTCTTACTGGGTTTTGGCATCTTGAATTATCCCTGATAGCATCCATATACAATTCATCATGAGTTTGAGCAACAGGTTGTATGGTTTTAGCAGAGAGCAAAATCGTTTTAATGAGATAAATCAGTGAAGCAAATACTTAGGAAGTAAAACATTATTTCAATCATAAGACACACATTGAAACATTTGAAGCTCTTAAAAGATGAGTATGGGATAAACTATGTTGCGGACGCTATTGGTTTTATTGGACCGATAGGTGATTCGCGGAAGCAATCGGCTTCCGGTTCCGCCTCGCGGAAGGAGAAGTCTTTCGCTATGGCTGCGGTTGGAGAGGTCGAAGGCGGGGAAGACGCGGATTGACTCGGTGAGGGCTATGGATGCTATCGTCATGCGCGGCCACTCGCCGAGTCAGTACGGGAGATTTTAGTCCGGGCGGAGGTAACGGCGCCGGGATATGCTGACGGGGAGTGCTAGGGCGGTTGTGGCTTTAAGCTTCGGCTCGTGTGTAGGGGCTAAGGCCTATGGAAGGGGCCCGGGTTTTGAATCTGAGTTATCGGCCCGGGACATGGAAAGCCCGTAGGGTTTCGACGACTTAACCCACGACGAGGGGCGCGACTCGGGGTTTAAAACAAAACAAGGCATGGTTAACCGCCCGCACCCACCAACATCAAATATACGTTTTTTTACGAAGGCTCATGACGATTTTGTGAAACGAAAACTCCGTTCACTGTACCTGACGGGCAAAACATAGCCCTCGACGGGTGTTTTGCCCGTCACAATCCCACTAAAACCCAATATTTTCCTCAAAAGGACAACTCAGTAGTAAAAAACAAGGTGAAGATCCTACCTGGCACCGTGGGGATTGCTTGAGCAAGGTGGCTGCGAGCACGGATGCGCGAGGTGAGCTGGAGCGTTTTGCACGGTATCGCACGTCGTTGGCCGATTGACAAAAACAATGGTGCATTGGTCGAGCCCCCCACCGTAATTTATAAGAATGGGCACGTGTGAGCCTTTAATTCGGTAGGTGGCGTGGTTAAAATGGGGTTTAAATTCGCCGCGCGTAGCGGTCACGTCAACGCACCTCGGTTTCCGTGCGACCGCCATTCGCGGGGCTAGTTTGTGATTTTTATCCGCCGTTGCGGAAGGATTCAACGAAAGCTTCCGACGTTTCGGGGCTTAATGCGAAAAGGAAGCTCGAAGCCTTCCGCGAGAGACCGCCGCGTAGCGGACGGGTAACGCCAAAGCTTCCGCTCTTTCGGAACAGTATAGCGAATGCTCCCGGTATTTTCGGAAGACTTTTGCGAAAGCTTCCGCGATCCAAAACTTCAAGGTCTTGTTGATTTTCGGGAAGGTTTTGGCGAAGGCTCCCGCTAGTTTCGGAAAGCTTTTGGGAATGGCTTCCGCCGTTTCGGAAGCAAAACTTATATTTTCCACAAATTCACCCGGGATCGTTTCGGAGTCCTTTTGCCGGTCGGGGTAAGTGATTGGATTCCGCTGTTTCGGAAGGGTAGCCCGAAGGCTTCCGCGTTTCGGGAGCAAAAGCTGAAGGCCCCCGCGACAGCTTCTTGAGAAAAATCTAAGTCCTTTTCATGGTTTCGGAAGGCGATCGTGAATTCTCCCCGTGGGACTTATGGAGATGGCTTCCGCCGTTTCGGAAAGGTTTCATCAAAAGTTTCCGCCTAGTTTCTTTTGGGAAGATATCGCGGCGGCTTCCGCTGTTTCGGAAGGGTTCCCTGAACTCCCCCGCCGTTGCGGAAGGATTTTATGAAAACTTTCGCCGTTTCGGAAGGGTTCAACGAAAACTCCCGCCGTTTCGGGAGGGTTCACTCAATTTTTTCGCCGTTTCGGAAGGTTGAAACTAAAATTCTTTAAGTCCTTTGTTCCCGCACTTTCTAATCAGAAGGAAATCTAAGTCCTTTTCGGGAGACTAAGGCGAATGAGTCCCGCCGTTTCGGGAGGAAAGCCGGAACCTTTCCGCGGTTGCGGGAGGTTTGAGCGAAAGGCTCCGCCGTTTCGGGAGCTAAGTCGTTTCGGAGCTGGAACCGTTCCGCAGAAGCAACGATTGAAAATTTTCTAAGTCTTTTACTTCGGAAGAAAATGATGAATTCATTGGTGTTATTTCGGCGAGTTTATCCGAATGGCTTCCGCCGTTTCGGAAGGCAGAGCTGAATTGTTCCGCCGTTTCGGGAGAACAACTCGAATTTCTCCGTGGTTGCGGAAGGTTTGGGCGAAAGCTCCCGCCGTTTCGGGTGGTCTCACCCAATGGCTTCCGCTACTTTCAGCAAAGAAAACCTAAGTCTTCTTTTTGGAAAGGTTGGACGCTTGACTTCCGCGGCTTCGGGACTATGTCCGGATCACTCCAAAACGTTTGGGCAAAAAACTAAGTTATCTTTTGGCTCACTGGGGAGAACATGGTAGGATTGACGGCAAGCTGCTCAGCAGGGAAGCAAAATTTTATGCTGAAAACAGGGCTGACGGCTGGGATGGCTTCTCAAGCAAATTTCTACAAAAGTATAGGAGGGGCCCCAACATGTACAAAATTTTGGGGAGGGGTGTTGCTGCAACAACATGACCCCTACCACAATGCCTCGAAAGAGCATCCCAGGACTTATTACGGGCACACAACCCAACCTATTGGATCTCCCAGGTCTACTTACATGTGATCATGGAAATGCCTCGAAAGAGAATCCCAGGACTTATTACGGGCACACAGCCCAACCTATCGGATCTCCCAGGTCTACTTATATGCCATAGGACAATGCCCCGAAAGAGCATCCTAGGATGTTACGAGCACACAGCTCTACCTGTCGGATCTCCCAGGTCTACTTATATGTCCTCCCAGAGCAATTCCTCGAAAGAGCATCCTAGGATATTACGAGCACACAACTCTACCTGTCGGATCTCCCAGGTCTACTTATATGCTCATCTGCACAACCTGTCCATGGCCACAGAGTATCAACCTGATACTCACCATACATCATCCTGATGTACATCATCACATGATCAACCTAATCATCATCACTGCATCGTCCTGATGTATGTCAACTGGAGAACCATCCTGAAGCTCGTCATCCATGATCATCCTGATCATACAATGCATCCACCTGATGCATACCAAGTATCTACCTAATACATATCATCATACATGATCCACTTGATTATACAATGTATCCATCTGATATATATCAACATACATGATCTACCTGATCATACAACGTATCCACCTGATACATATATAGATACATGGTCCAAGCATCCAACATGATGCATATACATATACATGATCCAACTGATCATATCCAACATCCAACATGATGCGTACATACATACATATAAATGATCCAACTGATAATATCCAGCATACAACATGATGCATACATACATACATATAAATGATCCAATTGATCATATCCAACATCCAACATGATGCATACATACATACATATAAATGATCCAACTGATCATAACAAGCATCCAACATGATGCATATACAGAGCAGCAACTGGAGTCCTGATTCTCAACATCCAATGCTTACATCCACAGCCATGTGAAGGATCCTCCTCTCACCATGCTTGGAATGGCTCCAGCAAATGTGTCCATCACTTCTTCCTCGAAGTGTCTTCAATCTAAAGAACACCAAGTCTCTCCCTGAAGTACTCAAACTTCACTCTGGCTAGTGGTTTCTTCAGCACATCTGCAAGCTGCTCATCCATCACAATATACAGGAGCTTCACTGTTCCTCTCTGCACCATATCCCTGATATAGTGATATTTGATCTCAATGTGTTTCGACCTGTCATGGAACACCGGGTTCTTAGACAGCGTCACACAACTCTAGTTATCACAGAAGATACCAGTAGCATCCAACGGGAGATCAAATAACTCAGACAGTAGCTTCCTCAACCATACTTCCTCACAACTAGCCGAACAAGCTACAACATACTCTTCCTCGGCTGTACTCAGTGCTACGTAGGACTACTTCTTGCTAAACCAAGAGATCACACCTGATCCCAGACTGAAGCAACACCCAAATGTGCTCTTCCTATCTGCAACACTGCCTGCCTAGTCTAAATCAACATAACCCTGCAGGTTAAAATTTTGATTCGCATCATACTTGAGCCCATAATCAACCGTACCCTTCAGGTACCTCAGAATATGATTTACAACAACCAAGTGAACACCTCTCGGATCCGTTAGGAACTGGCTCAATGTGTTCATCTGACAATACATAGTGACATCAACCGACTCAGATGAAGCATCACACAGAAGCTTCAGTTCGATGCCATAGGTGTAGCTATGGCCTTGCAGTCCATCATCCCGAACCTATTCAGGATATCTATTGCATACTTCCCTTGTCCAAGGAAGATCCCATCTGCACTCTGCCACACCTCCATACCTAGAAAATAGTGCATCATTCCCAAGTCCTTCATCTTGAACTCGGCAGCAAGCTTCCTCTTGGTATCAGCAATCAAACTATCTTCACCTGTTACAAATAGGTCGTCTACATACAAGAGTAGCATTACAGGATTGCTTTCCTCAACCTTGTAGTAAAGGTTAGAGTCTGCTTTACTTTTGGTAAAGCCCAAACTAGATAGAAAGCTGTCCATCTTACCATACCAAGTCCTAGGAGCTTGCTTCAAGCCATACAAGGCTTTCGTCAACCTGCATACATATGACTCTCTATCATGTGTCTCAAAACTGAGTGGATTCTCCACATACACTTCCTCTTCAACTACACCATTCAAGAAAGCTGTCTTGACATCCATCTGGTGTATCTTCCATTTCATCGCTGCAACCAGAGAAAGCACTGTTCTAATGGAAGTGTACCTGGCTACAGGAGAAAAAGTTTCTTCATAATCAATCCCTTCTTTTTGGGAGAAGCCACGAGCTACAAATCTCGCTTTGTATTTCTCTATGCTGCCATCTGCAACATGTTTGATCTTATAGATCCACTTGGAAGTCACAATTGACTTCCCTTCAGGTCTTGGGACTGCATCCCAAAAATCATTCTTCATGATAGACAGATCATGACATTACTTCATCCTGGATCCTGGGAACTTCATATTCTTCAATAGATAACTTTGTTGTTGAACAAATGTTGTAGTTCTTCTTTTGTAGGTGACGATCTTTCCTACAAGTCAAATTCAATTGCATGATTAGAAACTTCTCATATTTTTCAGAACAAAATCTTATACATAAAAATATATATGTCATACAGTCATGCAATTATCTTAGCCAATGCTTCAATACAACATTCATCCATCTCCGTAACTTTCTAGATGCCTTCCATCTCTACTAGAACATTGTTAAGAGTTTGCACTACTCCCAACATGTCAGCAAAGAGGTTTCATTCTAGATAAGTAGCAATGGAATGTTGTACAGTGCCATAGGCCACTTACCCATCACATGCATATTAGTAGTATATTGTTCATTAATGCAATTATTCTAATATGCATAATACACAACCTAAGTCTAGGAACATAATCATATACATTATTGAACAAAATTATTTAAACAAACAGAATATACAAGAAATGGCAATTCAAAAACTTATCTTTGTTTGTTTATTGGGTGGACTCCCTCTGAATCTTCGCTTCCTTGTAGGAGCTGTTGGAGTCCAACTTTGAAGTGGCTTCTTCTACTCCTTTCCGTTGTGGATTGTCAGGAGTGGTCAACTCCCTCTTAATCCCTGGATCATTGCATAATTTCTTGAAGTCTTCTGAAGTGAATTCTCCACCATTGTCGGATCTAAATGTCTTGATCTTCTTATCAGTTTGATTTTCCATCAAGGCTTTGAATTCCTTGAACTTATCAAACACTTCATCTTTGTTATTCAAGAAATAAACCCAAGTCTTCCTAGAGAAGTCATCAATGAAAGAGACATAGTAAACATACCCACTCAGAGAACTGGATGACATTGGACCACATACATTGGAGTGGATAATTTCCAAGATTCCTTTTGATTTGCTTTCACTACTTGGAAATGCCTTCTTTATGTTCTTTCCTTTTGCACAGCCTTTGCAAACACCTTCATGCTTGGTCTTGACTTTAGGAAGACCCTCTACTTCTTTGCTTGCAATTGGTAGTGCCCTATAGTGCACATGCGCAAGTATTCTATGACAAATTCCACTTGGCTCCATGGATTCATGTACCATGGCATGTTCAGGTTGTCCCTTTAATTTATACAACTCTCCCTCTTGCTCTCCAATCACTACTGCATCATCAATAGTTTTACCTTTTGGCCACATTAAGACTTGGCCATCTACAAATGCAACCCTCATGCCTTTGGCATCCAATGCAGATATGGAGAGTAGATTCTTATTGAGCCTAGGTACATATAGAACATCTTTCATCTTCAAGGGATTCCCATAGTCTAGGTTGTAGGAGGCTTCACCACTTCCTTTGATAGGATATTGGTAGTCATCCCCAAGTTTCAACTTATGGGGTGACTCATGTTCAGATAGATTAGAAAAGGATTCTTTAAACCCAGTCATGTGTTTGGAATCCCCACTGTCAATAAGCCAATCATTAAAACCATGAGAAATAGTACCTGTGAGAGCAGAGATTAGAACATATTCATCTTCACTTGATGAGTCATCACTTTCTGCCCTAGCCTTCTTCTTTGGTGGTTCATCATCCTCAGCAACATGAGCATGATATCTTCTTTTTTTATTTTTCTTCTTCTTGTTGAAGTTGTTGTTGTTGTCCCCTTTGTTCTTGGGACAATCTGCAACAAAGTGTCCCTTCTCATTGCAAGTAAAGCATCTGAGGTCTTTCTTATGATGGTGGTGTGAAGGTCTTCGTTTGTGAGATGACTCCCTTTTGATCTTCCCTTTCTTGGTGTGAGCTGTGAGAGCTTGATCTTCATTCCCCATCTTTTCTTCTCATGCCACAAGCCTTGCTTCTTCTTGAGAGCATTCTTCCCATAGTCTACTGAAGGAGATCAACTTCCTTCTTGCACAAATTCCTTGAATAAAGGAATCCCATGACCTAGGTAGGCCATTCATAGTGGTCACGACAATTTCACCATTCTCCACCATTTCATCCACAGCTTCAATTTGTTCCTTGATCTGAGAGACCTTGGAGAAATAGGATTGAATGGTCTCTCCATTCTGAAGCTTTACCCCTTTCAATTGGTTCCGCAGAGTCATCTTCCGATTTATGTTCTTCCCTTCAAACAGCTTGGTCAAAGAGTCAAACATAGCCTTGGGTGTCTTTAGTGTAAGTTTTAAACCTTAACAGTGAAATACAAACGTATATTGATTCTTAAGCATTAACAAAGAATACACAATGGCACACACATAACACTGATATTTTCACCTGGAAACCCTTAACCAGGAAAACACCAGCAAAACTTAGAGCCGCGCTGCTCCTTTTCATTATATGTTTATTTAACCATGTACAATACAATAAATGGTATTCCGCAGCATCTAAAACCCTAATTCGTTTATCCGAAATTAGGTTACAACCCTAATCCCTTTTATCGGGATTAGATAGAGTACAATGGGTCGAAAATTGTGAAAAAGCAAAAAGAAACCCAAAAAATTTTGCGCTCCGCAGCAACCCAAAAAATTTGTACACGCAGCGACCATGTGAAGAGATATAACATACCCAACATTCTCCCACTTGTTGTTCTCTTCACATACAGGAGAAATTTATGACTTTAACAATTTAGGGCAACAATGCCCATGTTCTCTTTACACCAAGAGAACTTTTGAGTACTCACAGACTTTGTCAAAGAGTCTGCAACATTTACCAAAGTGTCAACCTTCTCCAACAACACTTTGTTTTGTTCAACCATGTCTCTGACGAAATGGTATTGCACATCAATGTGCTTTGTCCTCGAGTGATAAGCAGGGTTCTTTGCCAGAAATATTGCACTTGAGCTATCACAACCAATATTTACTGCATTCTGAACAAAACCAATACCTGAACACAATCTCTGCAACCATACAGCTTCCTTACTTGCATGGGTAGCTGCCATGTATTCAACTTCTGTAGTTGAGAGTTCAACTACAGCTTGTCTTCTACTCATCCAACTGATTGCTCCTCCAAATAGATTAAAAACGTAGCCACTTGTAGATCTTCTGTGATCAAGATCTCCAGCCCAGTCAGCATCAGCAAATCCTTGTATATCTATCTCTCTGTTTAGACCGGGTCTTACTTGGTAGCAGATTGTAAATTCTGTAGTGCCACGCAAATACCTGAAGACCCTCTTTACTGCAGTCCAATGTTCTTTCCCTGGTTTTGACATGTATCTACTCAAAAATCCCACTGCATGGGCTATATCTAGTCTAGTATAGACCATGGCATACATCAGACTTCCAACTGCACTAGCATAGGGAACATGAGACATGTCCTCTACCTCTTCTTGTGTCATGGGACATTGTTCTGCAGATAACCTTACACCTAAAGGAATGGGCACCTTCACTGGTTTGCTTTCCTGCATATTAAATCTCTTCAATATCGTTTCAACATATTTCCTCTGATTTAACCAGAGTTTCTTGTTTTCACAATCTCTTTTTATTTCCATGCCTAAAATAAAATTTGCAGCACCAAGATCTCTCATGTCAAATTTAAATGACAGCTTATTTTTGACATCCTTGATGATTTCCTTGTTGTTTCCAAATAGCAACATATCATCAACATACAATATTACATAAATAAAATGATCACCAGTGAGCTTAAAATAAACACAGTGATCAGCTTTGCTTCTTGAGAAACCAAGTCCCAGTATATAAGTATCAAATTTTTGATACCACGTTCTTGGAGATTGTTTCAATCCATAGAGAGATTTTTTCAACTTACAGACCAGCTCCTTTCTTCCTTTCACCACAAACCGTTCTGGTTGCTTCATATAGATCTCTTCATTAAGATTTCCATGTAGGAAAGCCGTCTTTACATCCATTTGTTCTACTTCAAGATCAAAAGCAGTAGAAATAGATAGAAGAAATCTAATAGAAGTCAATTTTGCAACAGGTGAAAAAATATCACCAAAATCGATGCCCTCAATTTGGGAATATCCTTTCGCTACTAGTCGAGCCTTGTACTTATCCACTTTACCTGCTGCATTTAACTTCTTCTTGAATACCCATTTGCTTCCAATAGGATTTCTTCCTTCTGGCAACTCAACCAGATCCCATGCCTCATTTTTGTCCAAGGCATCCATTTCTTCTATCATGGTCTTCTTCCATAGTTTACTATCTTCTGAATCCATTGCCTCTTTAGCAGTTCTAGGATCATCATCATTAATAGATAACACAAAATTAGAACGAAAATCAAGGGGACTGTACCTTTCAACTTGCCTTCTTACTCGGTCAGATCTCCTCAATACTGGAGTCTGTGGATCCGCCTCTTCATCTGATTCAGACGATTCTGCCTCCTCATCTGATTCAGACGAATCTGGTTCCTCAAAAGAGTCACCTCTTTCATCCTTGATATCAAAGTGTAGCTTCTCTGAATCATTTTCCTTTGGTACATCCTCAATCTTGGAAGTGCTTTCAACTTCTCTGAAGATCACATCTCGACTGTAAACTGTTTGCCTTTTTACTGGGTTCCACAGCTTGTAACCTTTCACTCCATCCTTGTAACCAATGAAGATACATTTTTCCGCTTTATTATCCAACTTGCTCATTTTTTCCTTTGGAACATGTACAAAAGCATCACACCCAAACACTCTGAGATGAGAGAGAGATGGTTTCTTACCAGTACAAACCTCATGAGGTGTCTTGTCAACCAACGCTGATGTGGGTGTCCTATTCACTAGGTAACACGCAGTGTCAACAGCTTCTGCCCAGAATTGTTGTGTTAGCCCTACACCACTGAGCATACTCCTTGCCTTTTCCACCAATGTCCTGTTCATCCTTTCTGCAACCCCATTCTGTTGAGGTGTGTATGGAGTAGTCTTTTGCCTTGCTATTCCACACGTTTTACAGAACTCCTCAAATTCACTTTCACATAATTCTCCACCATTATCTGTTCTGAGTACTTTTATTTTCTTTTCAGTTTGATTCTCTACAAGAGCCTTAAATTCTTTGAATCTTTTAAAAACATCAGATTTCTTACGCAAGAAATAAATCCAAGTTTTCCTTGAGAAATCATCTATAAATGAAACATAATACACAGATTTACCAAGTGATGGAACATGCACAGGTCCAAAAACATCACTGTGTATTAACTCTAAGATTCTTTTAGCTCTTACAACACTAGATGAGAATCTTACCCGATTCTGTTTACCATATAAGCAATGTTCACAGAAATCAAAATCTAATGTGAAATCAGACATTCCTTCAGCCATACTTTTACCTTGTAATAGTCGAAGACCCTTCTCTCCAATATGTCCCAGCCTTCGATGCCATAGCGATGTCTTATCACTAGAGACAGTAAGGACTCTGTCTCCTTCATTTTTACCCTCAGGAACAATAGTACTATTACATCCATTTTTGAAGGTGCTTCCCAACAACTTGTATAGAGTTCCAATCCGAACGCCCCTCATCAGCACCAGTGATTCTCAAACCATCTTGCATGTGTTCTTTTCAAATAAAGTTTTCACACCTGCATCATCCATTTTACTTACAGATATAAGGTTTCTTGCCAGCTTTGGAATGTGCAGAACCCCAGGAAGAGTTTTAACCCTTCCATCTTTGAGCAGTAGCTTGATCTTTCCTCGACCTATGATTTTTGCCACCGAGTTGTCTCCCAGAAATACATCTTTTCCATCATACTTTTCGTATTCAGAAAACCACTCCCTGTGAGGAGTCATATGATAAGACGCACCTGAGTCAATCAACCACAAATCATGCTCTGCATGTGTACTTGAAGATGCCAGATACACATCTCCTCCTTCCTCTATAGATTCTTTCCCATCTGCGGATGGAGCATCATTAGGTCCTCTGTTTTTACCAGTATTTTTGGATTTACAATCCTTCTTGTAATGCCCAACTTTTCCGCACTTCCAACATTTTCTTACAGAAGGTCGTGGAGATTTAGATCTCCCTCTAGATTTAGATCTACCACCTGAAGACTTATTTTTAGATCTGTATCCAGGGCGACCTCTTACAAATAAGGCATCCTTGGTTGAACTATCTATGGATCTACGCCTCATTTCCTCCGATAGTAGGGATGCAACCACATCATCGAAGTTTAGCGTGTTTGCATTGCTCCCAATAGCTATAACCAGATTATCCCATGAATTTGGAAAAGATCACAACAGACTAATACATTTTTCATCATCAGCAATTGTAATACCAACAGATGTCAACTGACTTACTAGAGTATTGAAGGCGTTTAGATGCTCTGACACAGAGTCTCCATCAGTCATCCTCAGAAGGTACAATTTCTTTCGCAGAAATAACTTATTTACCAGGGACTTTGACTGATACAAATTTCTCAGTTTATCCCATAGGTTCTTTGCACTGTCTTCTCCAGATACGTTCACCAATACCGAATTTGCGAGGCAAAGATGAATGGTGCTCCTTGCTTTTCTTTCCAGCTTTTCCCATTCTTCTTTTACCGCACCAGTGGGCATGGTACCTGGATCTACAGCGATCCATTGTTCTCTATCTACCAGAATATCTTCCATTTTGAGATTCCATAGCTCAAAGCTCTGGCCATTAAATTTCTCAATCTCGAATCTAGAACTACTCGCCATTCTTTTAAAGAAAAATAAATCACTGCTACAAAGCTCCCACTGAAACCAGGTTTATCAGAAATCCAAGATCGAGCCAAAACCTTGGAAACAAAGGCGTCCCTCTGAACCCAAAAAATGATCTGATACCAAATGTAAGTTTTAAACCTTAATAGTGAAATACAAACATATATTGATTCTTAAGCATTAACAGAGAATACACAATGGCACACACATAACACTGAGATTTTCACCTGGAAACCCTTAACCGGGAAAAAACCAGCAAAACTTAGAGCCGCGCTGCTCCTTTTCATTATATGTTTATTTAACCATGTACAATACAATAAATGTTATTCCGCGGCATCTAAAACCCTAATTCGTTTACCCGAAATTAGGTTACAACCCTAATCCCTTTTACCGGGATTAGATAGAGTACAATGGGTCGAAAATTGCGAAAAAGCAAAAAGCAACCCAAAAATTTTTGCGCTCCGCAGCAACCCAAAAAATTTGTACACGCAACGACCATGTGAAGAGATATAACATACTCAACATTCTCCCACTTGTTGTTCTCTTCACATACAGGAGAAATTTATGACTTCAACAATTCAGGGCAACAATGCCCATGTTCTCTTTACACCAAGAGAACTTCTGAGTACTCATAGACTTTGTCAAAGAGTCTGCAACATTTACCAAAGTGTCAACCTTCTCCAGCAACACATTGTTTTGTTCAACCATGTCTCTGACGAAATGGTATTGCACATCAATGTGCTTTGTCCTCGAGTGATAAGCAGGGTTCTTTGCCAGAAATATTGCACTTGAGCTATCACAGCCAATCTTTACTGCATTCTGAACAAAACCAATACCTAAACACAATCTTTGCAACCATACAACTTCCTTAATTGCATGGGTAGCTGCCATGTATTCAGCTTCTGTAGTTGAGAGTGCAACTACAGCTTGTCTTCTACTCATCCAACTGATTGCTCCTCCAAATAGATTAAAAACGTAGCCACTTGTAGATCTTCTGTGATCAAGATCTCCAGCCCAGTCAGCATCAGCAAATCCTTGTATATCTATCTCTCTGTTTAGACCGGGTCTTCCTTGGTAGCAGATTGCAAAAACTGTAGTGCCACGCAAATACCTGAAGACCCTCTTTACTGCAGTCCAATGTTCCTTCCCTGGTTTTGACATGTATCTACTCAAAACTCCCACTGCATGGGCTATATCTAGTCTAGTAGAGATCATGGAATACATCAGACTGCCAACTGCACTAGCATAAGGAACATGAGACATGTCCTCTACCTCTTCTTGTGTTGTGGGACATTGTTCTGCAGATAACCTTACACCTACAGGAATGGGCACCTTCACTGGTTTGCTTTCCTGCATATTAAATCTCTTCAATATCGTTTCAACATATTTCCTCTGATTTAACCAGAGTTTCTTGTTTTCACGATCTCTTTTTATTTCCATGCCTAAAATAAAATTTGCAGCACCAAGATCTTTCATGTCAAATTCAGATGACAGCTGATTTTTGACATCCTTGATGATTCCCTTGTTGTTTCCAATTAGCAACATATCATCAACATACAATATTACATAAATAAAATGATCACCAATTAGCTTAAAATAAACACAGTGATCAGCTTTGCTTCTTGAGAAACCAAGTCCCAGTATATAAGTATCAAATTTTTGATACCACATTCTTGGAGATTGTTTCAATCCATAGAGAGATTTTTTCAACTTACAGACCAGCTCCTTTCTTCCTTTCACCACAAACCGTTCTGGTTGCTTCATATAGATCTCTTCATTAAGATTTCCTTGTAGGAAAGCCGTCTTTACATCCATCTGTTCTACTTCAAGATCAAAAGCAGTAGAAATAGATAAAAGAAATCTAATAGAAGTCAATTTTGTAACATGTGAAAAAATCTCACCAAAATCGATGCCCTCAATTTGGGAATATCCTTTCGCTACTAGTTGAGCCTTGTACTTCTCCACTTTACTTGCTGTATTTAACTTCTTCTTCAATACCCATTTGCTTCCAATAGGCTTTCTTCCTTCTGGCAACTCAACCAGATCCCGTGCCTCATTTTTGTCCAAGGAATCCATTTCTTCTATCATGGCCTTCTTCCATAGTTTACTATCTTCCGAATCCATTGCCTGTTTAGCAGTTCTAGGATCATCATCCGTAATAGATAACAAAAAATTAGAACGAAAATCAGGGGGACTGTACCTTTCAACTTGCCTTCTTACTCGGTCAGATCTCCTCAATACCGGAGTCTGTGGATCCACCTCTTCATCTGATTCAGACGATTCTGCCTCCTTATCTGATTCAGACAAATCTGGTTCCTCAAAAGAGTCACCTCTTTCATCCTTGATATCAAAGTGTAGCTTCTCTGAATCCTTTTCCTTTGGTACATCCTCAATCTTGGAAGTGCTTTCAACTTATCTGAAGATCACATATCGACTGTAAACTGTTTGCCTTTTTACTGGGTTCCACAGCTTGTAACCTTTCACTCCATCCTTGTAACCAATGAAGATACATTTTCCCGCTTTATTATCCAACTTGCTCCTTTTCTCCTTTGGAACATGTACAAAAGCATCACACCCAAACACTCTGAGATGAGAGAGAGAGGGTTTCTTACCAGTCCAAACCTCATGAGGTGTCTTGTCAACCAACGCTGATGTGGGTGTCCTATTCACTAGGTAACACACAGTGTCAACAACTTCTTCCCAGAATTGTTGTGTTAGCCCTACACCACTGAGCATACTCCTTTCCTTTTCCATCAATGTCCTGTTCATCCTTTCTGCAACCCCATTCTGTTGAGGTGTGTATGGAGTAGTCTTTTTCCTTGCTATTCCACACGTTTTACAGAACTCCTCAAATTTACTTTCACAAAATTCTCCACCGTTATCTGTTCTGAGTACTTTTATTTTCTTTTCAGTTTGATTCTCTACAAGAGCCTTAAATTCTTTGCTAGAAACCAATGTGTCAACCTTCTCCAGCAACACTTTGTTTTGTTCAACCATGTCTTTGACGAAATGGTATTGCACATCAATGTACTTTGTCCTCGAGTGATAAGCAGGGTTCTTTGCCAGAAATATTGCACTTGAGCTATCACAGCCAATCTTTACTACATTCTGAACAAAACCAATACCTGAATACAATCTTTGCAACCATACAACTTCCTTACTTGCATGGGTAGTTGCCATGTATTCAGCTTCTGTAGTTGAGAGTGCAACTACAGCTTGTCTTCTACTCATCCAACTGATTGCTCCTCCAAATATATTAAAAACGTAGCCACTTGTAGATCTTCTGTGATCAAGATCTCTAGCCCAGTCAGCATCAACAAATCCTTGTATATCTATCTCTCTATTTAGAGCGGGTCTTTCTTGGTAGCAGATTGCAAATTCTGTAGTGCCACGCAAATACCTGAAGACCCTCTTTACTGCAGTCCAATGTTCCTTCCCTGGTTTTGACATGTATCTACTCAAAACTCCCACTGCATGGGCTATATCTGGTCTAGTACAGACCATGGCATACATCAGACTGCCAACTGCACTAGCATAGGGAACATGAGACATGTCCTCTACCTCTTCTTGTGTCGTGGGACACTGTTCTGCAGATAACCTTATACCTACAGGAATGGGCACCTTCACTGGTTTGCTTTCCTGCATATTAAATCTCTTCAATATCGTTTCAACATATTTCCTCTGATTTAACCAGAGTTTCCTGTTTCAATGAATGGTGCTCCTTGCTTTTCTTTCCAGCTTTTCCCATTCTTCTTTTACCGCACCAGTGGGCATGGTACCTGGATCTACGGCGATCCATTGTTCTCTATCTACCAGAAGATCTTCCATTTTGAGCTTCCATAGCTCAAAGCTCTGGCCATTAAATTTCTCAATCTCGAATCTAGAATGGCTCGCCATTCTTTTAAAGAAAAATAAATCACCGCTACAAAGCTCCCACTGAAACCAGGTTTATCACAAATCCAAGATCGAGCCAAACCCTTGGAAACAAAGGGGTCCCTTTGAACCCAAAAAATGCTCTGATACCAAATGTAAGTTTTAAACCTTAACAATGAAATACAAACTTATATTGATTCTTAAGCATTAACAGAGAATACACAATGGCACACACATAACATTGAGATTTTCACTTGGAAACCCTTAACCGGGAAAAAACCAGCAAAAATTAGAGCCGCGCTACTCCTTTTCATTATATGTTTATTTAACCATGTACAATACAATAAATGGTATTCCGTGGCATCTAAAACCCTAATTCGTTTACCCGAAATTAGGTTACAACCCTAATCCCTTTTACCGGGATTAGATAGACTACAATGGGTCGAAAATTGCGAAAAAGAAAAAATCAACCCAAAATTTTTTGCGCTCTGCAGCAACCCAAAAAATTTGTACACGCAGCGACCATGTTAAGAGATATAACATACTCAACATTTAGAGATGACACATGTGAATGAGATGGTCCTTGATAGAATCAGCAATGATCCTCGTTTCCTTGACCAAGTTCTTCTTGTGAAGAGCCTTAGCCTCTTCTTCTTTTGGGATAGGGACCTCTTCCCTTATGTAAGTATCCAATTCATTTTCTTTTAGGATTAACCCAATCCTATACTTCCAAGCTCGGAAGTTATCAACCCCTCCAAGCTTGGTGTGGTGAGACATCTTAAAGAGTACTTTAAATGGAAATAGAAAAGATTTATGTCTTACCACTTGATTTGCTAAAAACTGGATCTGGTCCCGGATTAGGGCTTGTCAGAGAAACCCTAAAATTTCAAACTTTGAATTTCAAACTTCTGAAAGGATAGAAAGACGCACCTTGATGAGCTGATCAGCCTGGTATATTCAGAATTTGAGATCTGCAAAGTTTCATCCTTCATAAATGCCTTTTAGTCTTCTTGGATTCATTGGGGATGACCCTAAATTAGGGTTTGAGTTTCGCGGAGCTTCACTTCGATTTTTCCAAGGCGCTTCCAGCTATGTCTTCAGATTTGAGAAATTCCTATTTTTATGGAAACCCTAATTTTTAGGGCCAAAACTGAAAGTGTTCAGAAATAAATTATGATTGGACAGATTGATTCTCCTTGATGAGTAGAGTCAATCTACCTTACTGCTTTTCCAAAATCTGTGGAGAGAAACCCAATAAACAAGAAAGCCTAGTTTCCGCCACTGCACAATGTCTTCTTTTCAGGGAATCTCTGATACCATGTTAATTTTTGAGCATTAATTCAATATACTCTAGGATCTTTATTGAGAGAATAACATGTACAACATATCAATCATGTCAAGCATGTCAATCATGTCAATCACAACAAGAGGCAAACATAAGAGAAAATAGACACATAGAGTTTCCGTGGGGAAAACCCTAAGGTGAAAAACCCCACAACTTCCTCAGAGATAGATAGAGCAATAATACAACCAACGTACAACCCAAGTACAAGAGATAGTCTTCTCCTAGCAGATGATCCTCCTCCTCACATGTGCGCCACTTTTTGAGTGATGTAGAAGTGAGTAATGAGATGTCCAAATAGAGATCTCCCGATTTCTATTTATACTTGTCCTATCCTGCCTAATAAACTAATGGGGCTGACTTGTTTAGCTTAGCCTAATAACTCATGGTTAACTTAATCAGGGCCGACCCCACACATGGTGGTCTAATAACCCATCGGCAAGTTACGACACTTGCGACACTTGTCAATAAAAATGACAACACTTCCGTATAGAGGAATAATAACATCTCTATAGGAGTACAATATACATAGGTGAAATACATTCCGAAGTTACATATACATCAACATGTTTCATCTATCTAATCTATTTCATTTTTGGCATTCCTATGCCCTAATTTTTTGTATATAAAGCTCATAATACAAGAAAATGGAAGGGATTAAGGGGTTCTCCCTTTCCAATCCCTTATCAAGTATGGGATTGCTTCTTCCATATCACAGCTGGTCCAATTCCTCTCCTCTAGCAAGCACACGAGGAACCATTAGCTATGACTTTCTCACCAAGCAGTAATTCCATATACATACCCTTGGATAATATTCCTATCTGCTACTTGACAAGCATACCATTCACATGTTGTAACAGAAATAGTTCGAGGTGAGATATTTCCCTTTTATCAGAGTTTCCCTATTGTTCCAATTTCCTTCAGAATTTGGGGTCGAGTCCAACTTGGCCCTTCTTGGACTTCTCTACGCTTATCAACGCTGTAATTTGTTCAACGTTGATGCCCGATAAAGGGATGGATGTCTAGCTGGAACCAAATCGGCCTCTCTGTGTTGATCAAATAGTCCTTGTTGGTTGTCAGGTCTCACCCAGTGAGATACTACACAGTCGTTGGTCTCAATATATGTTCTTCTGCAACTCTAACATGCCTGCAAGATTCAACTTCGGCCCAAGAAGCCCCAGTGTTGTAACTTGGGCTCTGATACCAATTGTCGCATCCTCGATCATCTTGGTGTCCTTCAGAGGCAATGGGATACCCTAATAAATTTGTTTTCAACAATCCTTCAATTTTACACGCAGCCACAATTGCCTCCGGTACGCAATCCACAATCGGAATTCGGATTGCCAAACCTACCCATCCACAAAAATCACGCTCCCAACTTCCACAATCCACAATGCGGAAGTCAAAATCCGGAAGTCAAATTCACGGATTCAAAAATTACTCGTCCGACCTCCACAATACACAATATGCATGCAGAACCCAGAATCCGGACCCTCCAATCGTCGTCCCAGAAAATTTACCGCTCCGGCTTCTGCAATCCACAACACGCATTGCAGATGTTGGAAATCAGAAACTCAATTCGTAATCATGGAAAAAAACCACCTTCCGCAATCCACAATCCACAACCCCCTTGCAGATGCGGAAAGTCGGAAATCCAATGTGCCAACCCTGAAAAAATCGACCTTCCGACATCCGCAATCCTTAATCCGTTTTACGGATGCGGAACATCGGAAATCCCATGTGCCATCACCATAGAATTATCCCTTCCGACTTTTGCAATATGGAATCCTCTTTGTGGATGCGGAAAGGTGGAAGTCTATCCACGCAACTCCAAGGTTCGGTCCCCGACCTCCGCAATCTGAAATCTGCATTGTGGATGCAGAAGTTCAGGACCACATACCCCTGCACTAGCAACTTTTGAGGCTGATATCTTCTTCATCCTTAGGACAAATTGGACAAGGTTGGTATGGTTGGAAATATCTTGGAGATATCTATCCACTGGTGTGATCCCCCACCACATATGAGTACTCTAACCTTGTTATTTTTCCAACTAAAGTATTGCCTAAACTCCTTCAATGCATCATTACCCTTCTGCAAGGAACCTTATCTACCCTCTACCATGACTTCTCCCTTCTCCTGACCCACAGAGGGATCGTGACACACAATAGTGAGTTTTCCACTTCTTGTCCCCAAGGCCCTGATTGAACCTTCAATTCCTTCATGGACACAACCAAGGTTATCTCTATTCACCAATAAATAGATTTGCATATAAGTAAAGGACATGGAGGAAAACATAGTTGTATTAACCCATAATAACATACACTCAAATACATTTACCAGCATTCATCATGGGCATAAAAACAACATAAACACAATGCATATGAATACATTCCTATTCATGAATGGAGCATTCACATAAGCAATAAATGCATGCATATACTTAACAACTATAGCTGAAGGAAACATCATCCACACACAATGTGTCATGCATTCATCAATCAATAACATGCACAACATAATGAAACATAAGGAATTCAACCCTATTACTCAGTGAACAATTCATGGTAATTGGAAACACATGTGGGCATAAATTAACACAGAGAACACTTATATTTTGCATTGAAACTCTAATCAAACTAGATATGGGCTACAATGTTCCAACCCAACCATAGGTCTCTGCCCAGCCTGCATTATTTCAACAATCTGAGACCACCCTCGAGCCGTGTCTATGTATCCACTAAGGAGTATCACTCAGGCTCACTCACATCACATATCCAAATTTGTCAAGCAAGTGGGGAAGGTAGGTAAGTTTTTCTAAATCAATAATATCATCCACAGAGCTATGGTCATATCCCAATTATATCAAACAGTACAGACACCCCCATCACCTCCACTCCCAACCTAAGTAAGGTCCCCTTCACTACTACACAGTACCTAGGGTGCCCCTTCACTTAGAACTGACCTGGGACAGTGTGGCTTGTCCTGACTTCTAAATCAAGTAATTGAGCCCTCATTGGCTCTAACATAAAATATAAAACCTCTTGGATCCTTCCCACTGATCCGGATTTATGTGGGAATGAAACAAAAGATAGCATATACAGAATCATATACATAAATATATTGCAAATAACACAGTGATACAGTAAACACATATTCTATTAAATAGCGGAAATAGAACAGACTGTAAAATACAATAGCTAGAATGGTGGTAGCTATCTCTGAGAAGAGATGTGGCCGCTATGCTCATTCGTACCAAGATGAATACAAAGAGAGGCCGAAAGGGCCTATTTATCCTAAGCATGAGGGAAAGAATCCCAATCATCCAAAAACCTAACCCTAGAAGATGAACCGTCATAAAGTTTGCGGCCCCAAGGTGGTTAGTTGAACAGTCAACTTCCCGGGGTCATAACTTTTGCATACGATCTCCGTTTAGGGCGCTCGGTAGCCCATTGGAAAGGTCTAACCGAGATTTACAACTTTCGAATGGGTTGAAATGCATGCCATTGGCAACCATTTGGTCCCCCAAATCGCCAAAAAATGTCCTTTAGGGCCTCAAAATGGCTCCGAAAGTTCAGGACCCGAAAAACTACTAAAAATAGTAATTTACCAAAATTGCCAGAACATTGTTTTGAGCCATTTGGAAGAGGTGGGCCGCCATCGATATCCACCTGGATCAATCCTCCTTCCTTAGGAAGCAATGGTCTCCATTGCGTTAAATCCCCTATCATATGTCGAGCTGTGTGTCGAATTGAGCTCTTGGTGCGACATTTGCTGAAGTGAAAAGGTTGCCTTACTTTGACATCTACAGAGGGTTGTAATTGTTGTTGATGGATGCGCTGGAGCTGTTCAACAGTTTTGGTTGTTGTGGTATCCTTGGTATGCACCGGTGTGGATGGTTTCTTTTTGAAGGAGCACCTTGAATGTGAGGCCTTGCACTATAGAGGTACCCGAATAGGCGATGCTGCACTAACTTTGTGTTTTTCTTGTTTCTGCTGAGTAGAAGGATAATCTGCAGAAGTTGTGGATGTCTCTGCGATCTGATGTTCACCTTTAGTGGCATTTGCGAATAGAGAAAATTTCCCAGTGTGGGAGATTATCTTCCCTCCCTACTTGGTTGGGGTAGGTGAAACTGTCTCTGGTATCCGATAGAGTTGTCCTCCCAAAGTGACAATGACACTGCGAGGTCGGGATTCATATACAACATGACGCTTCCACATATATGGCTGCCCTAAGAGAACATCACATACTTTGAGTGGGGCCACATCACATAATACCTCATCTTTGAAGGGCTTGATGCCATATGGTAGGCGACATTGGTGACTGACACGGATCCTTCGTCCTTGGCTTAGCCATCCAATGGTGTATGGTTGTGGGTGTGGCGTTATTGGTAGCTCCAATCTCTTGATGACTTCTTCTGAGATCAGGTTCTTCTGGCTACAGCTGTCCACAACAAAGTGTAGGGGAATTCCCTTCACCCACATCTATGAGTGGAAAAGGCGCTCCTCTGCCTCCAACTCTTCAGGCTCCTCTAGCTGAATCTGTGTGGTGGCGACAACGGCACTGGGTTCTGCATCAATGATCTGCTTCCCTTTTTGCGCATCTGTGAAATTAGGTTGCGAGTCAGAATCGGAACTGGGATCTGATTCTGAAGCTTTGATCTCAGCCACCAATGACTGTTTTGAGCGACAATCATCATTGTTGTGCCAGGGGCTTTTGTGGAACTCGCACCACTTCCCGGTGTCCTTCTTTTTCTTTTCTTTACCCTTCTTCGCCTATGGTTGGGACTGGTTGTCCTTTTCTTGCCCCATGCTCTACGAGCCAGAGTTTCCCTTGCCCTGCTTCTGCGCAGATCCGAAGTCACGCTTGTTCTTTTGCTGAAATTTCTGCTCAATTTTGACAGCATATCGATAGGCGGATCCCAGTGAAGAGATTTCCAGGAAATCCATCTCTGTTCGGATGTACCGGTGTAGGCCACTGTGATATTTCAGTACTAGGTGCCGCTCGGAGTCCTTGATACCTAGCTTTGTGCGCAAGGTATGAAATTTGTTTGTGTACTCCGACACCGTTTGGTCCCTCTCTTGATGCAGAATGGTCCATTTTGTATACTGGTCATCATAGTTTCCAACAGGGTAATATTGTTCCTTGACGGCATCTATAAAAGAGGCCCAACTGAGATTGGAATATTCAAACAATCCAGACTCGTCTGATGAGTTTTGCTCACAATAAGTTTCCCACCAATTTTTGACATGGGGGACGGCCTTGAGGAGTGCAAAGACGATCTTTTCCCTGTCGGAAAAATTGTGGACAGAGAAATACCCTTCTAGTAGATTCAACCATTTATCTAAGGCATCGACATCGATTTGGCCTTCAAATAAAGGGATATCAAAATTAACTTGTACCTTGAAGGGAGTCGTATCTCTGAAATGGCTGCTCATTGAGGGTGCATTTGCCACTGTTGGCATGCGTTGAAGGATCTGGGCGAAATTATCCATCATCTCGTTCCTCTGTCACGCGAGGGCTTCCTCGAGCAACAACTATATAGGATCTACTGCTCCGTCGTCTCTCTTTTCTTCCGCCGTGGGAGGCTGTTTGGGGCGGCGAGAGTGGTCGTCCCCAAGTGAAACTAGTTTGAGACCCAACTCTCTGTATCCTGACCTCGTTGGGGACATGCACCGAGAAACAATCAAAGAGCAGACTGCTCTGATACCATTGATACGGATTTATGTGGGAACGAAACAAAAGATAGCATATACAGAATCATATACAGAGATATATTGCAAATAACACAGTGATACAGTAAACACATATTCTATTAAATAGCGGAAATAGAACAGATTGTAAAATACAATAGCTAGAATGGTGGTAGCTATCTCTGAGAAGAGATGTGGCCGCTATGCTCATTCGTGCCAAGATTAATACAAAGAGAGGCCGAAAGGGCCTATTTATCCTAAGCATGAGGGAAAGAATCCCAATCATCCAAAAACCTAATTCTAGAAGATGAACCGTCATAAAGTTTGCGGCCCCAAGGTGGTTAGTTGCACAGTCAACTTCCCGGGGTCATAACTTTTGCATACAATCTCCGTTTAGGGCGCTCGGTAGCCCGTTGGAAAGGTCTAACCGAGATTTACAACTTTCAAATGGGCCAAATGCATGTTGTTGGCAACCATTTGGTCCCCCAAATCGCCAAACAATGTCGTTTAGGGCCTGAAAATGGCTCCGGAAGTTCAGGACCCGAAAAACTGCTAAAAATAGTAATTTACCAAAATTTCCAGAACATTGTTTTGAGCCAGTTGGAAGAGGTGGGACGCCACCGATATCCACCTGGATCAATCCTCCCTCCTTAGGAAGCAATGTTCTCCATTGCGTTAAATCCCTTATCATATGTCGAGCTGTGTGTCGAATTGAGATCTTGGTGCGACATTTGATGAAGTGAAAAGGTTGCCTTACTTTGACATCTATAGAGGGTTGTAATTGTTGTTGATGGATGTGCTGGAGCTGTTCAACAGTTTTGGTTGTTGTGGTATCCTTGGTATGCACCGGTGTGGATGGTTTCTTTTTGAAGGAGCACCGTGAATGCATGGCCTTGCACTGTAGAGGTATCCGAATAGGCGATGCTGCACTAACTTTGTGTTTTTCTTGTTTCTGCTGAGTAGAAGGATAATCTGCAGAGGTTGTGGATGTCTCTGCGATATGATGTTCACCTTTAGTGCCATTTGCGAATAGAGAAAATTTCCCAGTGTGGGAGATTATCTTCCCGCCCTGCTTGGTTGGGGTAGGTGAAACTGTCTCTGGTATCCGATAGAGTTGTCCTCCCAAAGTGACAATGACACTACGAGGTCGGGATTCATATACAGCAAGACGCTTCCACATATATGGCCACCCTAAGAAAACATCACATAATACCTTATCTTTGAAGGGATTGATGCCATATGGTAGGCGACATTGGTGACTGACACGGATCCTTCGTCCTTGGCTTAGACATCCAATGGTGTATGGTTGTGGGTGTGGCGTTATTGGTAGCTCCAATCTCTTGATGACTTCTTCTGAGATCAGGTTCTTCTGGCTACCGCTGTCCACAACAAAGTGTAGGGGAATTCCCTTCACCCACATCTGTGAGTGGAAAAGGCGCTCCTCTGCCTCCGACTCTTCAGGCTCCTCTGGCTGAATCTGTGTGGTGGCGACAACGGAAATGGGTTCTGCATCAATGATTTGCTTCCCTTTTTGCGCGGCTGTGAAAGTAGGTTCCGAGTCAGAATCGGAACTGGGATCTGATTCTGAAGCTTTGATCTCAGCCACCAATGACTGTTTTGAGCAACAATCATCAGTGTTGTGCCAGGGGCTTTTGTGGAACTCGCACCACTTCCCGGTGTCCTTCTTTGTCTTTTCTTTACCCTTCTTCGCCTGTGGTTGGGACTAGTTGTCCTTTTCTTGCCCCATGCTCTGTGAGCCAGATTTTCCCTTTCCCTGCTTCTGCGCATGTCTGAAGTCACGCTTGTTCTTTTGCTGAAATTTCTGCTCAATTTTGACAGCATATCGATAGGCGTATCCGAGTGAAGAGATTTCCAGGAAATCCATCTCTGTTCGGATGTACCGGTGTAGGCCACTGCGATATTTCAGTACTAGGTGCCGCTCGGAGTCCTTGATACCTAGCTTTGTGCGCAAGGTATGAAATTTGTTGGTGTACTCCGACACCGTTTGGTCCCTCTCTTGATGCAGAATGGTCCATTTTGTGTACTGGTCATCATAGTTTCCAACAGGGTAATATTTTTCCTTGACGACATCTATAAAAGAGGCCCAAGTGGGATTGGAATATTCAAACAATCCGGACTCTTCTGATGAGTTTTGTTCACAATAAGTTTCCCACCAATTTTTGACATGGGGGACGGCCTTGAGGAGTGCAAAGACGATCTTTTCCCTGTCGTAAAAATTGTGGACAGAGAAATACCCTTCTAGTAGATTCAACCATTTATCTAAGACATCGACATCGATTTGGCCTTCAAATAAATGGATATAAAAATTAACTTGTACCTTGAAGGAAGTTGTATCTCCGAAATGGCTGCTCGTTGAGGATGCATTTGCCACTGTTGGCATGCGTTGAAGGATCTGGGCGAAATTATCCATCATCTCGTTCCTCTGTCGCGCGAGGGCTTCCTTGAGCAACAACTTGATAGGATCTATTGCTCCGTCGTCTCTCTTTTCTTCTGCCATGGGAGGCCGTTTGGGGCGGCGAGAGTGGTCTTCCCCAAGTGAAACTAGTTCGAGACCCAACTCTCTGTATCCTGACCTCGTTGGGGACATGCATCGAGAAACAATCAAAGAGCAGACTGCTCTGATACCACTGATCCAGATTTATGTGGGAACGAAACAAAAGATAGCATATACAGAATCATATGAGAGATATATTTCAAATAACACAGTGATACAGTAAACACATATTCTATTAAATAGCGGAAATAGAACAGACTGTAAAATACAATAACTAGAATGGTGGTAGCTATCTCTGAGAAGAGATGTGGCCGCTATGCTCATTCGTGCCAAGATGGATATAAAGAGAGGCCGAAAGGGCCTATTTATCCTAAGCATGAGGGAAAGAATCCCAATCATCCAAAAACCTAACCCTAGAAGATGAACCGTCATAAAGTTTGCGGCCCCAAGGTGGTTAGTTAAACAATCAACTTCCCGGGGTCATAACTTTTGCATACGATCTTCGTTTAGGGCACTCGGTAGCCCGTTGGAAAGGTCTAACCAAGATTTACAATTTTCGACTTGGCCCAAATGCATGCCGTAGGCAACCATTTGGTCCCCCAAATCGCCAAAAAATGTCGTTTAGGGCCTCAAAATGGCTCCGGAAGTTCAGGACCCGAAAACTACTAAAAATCGTAATTTACCAAAATTTCCAGAACATTGTTTTGAGCCAGTTGGAAGAAGTGTGCCGCCACCGATATCCACCTGGATCAATCCTCCCTCCTTAAGAAGCAATGGTCTCCATTGCGTTAAATCCCTTATCATATGTCGAGCTGTGTGTCGAATTGAGCTCTTGGTGCGACATTTGCTGAAGTGAAAAGGTTGCCTTACTTTGAGATCTACAGAGGGTTGTAATTGTTGTTGATGGATGCGCTGGAGCTGTTCAACAGTTTTGGTTGTTGTGGTATCCTTGGTATGCACCGGTGTGGATGGTTTCGTTTTGAAGGAGCACCTTGAATGCGTGGCCTTGCACTGTAGAGGTACCCGAATAGGCGATGCTGCACTAACTTTGTGTTTTTCTTGTTTCTGCTGAGTAGAAGGATAATCTGCAGAGGTTGTGGATGTCTCTGCGATCTGATGTTCACCTTTAGTGGCATTTGCGAATAGAGAAAATTTCCCAGTGTGGGAGATTATCTTCCCGCCCTGCTTGGTTGGGGTAGGTGAAACTGTCTCTGGTATCCGATAGAGTTGTCCTCCCAAAGTGACAATGACACTGCGAGGTCGGGATTCATATACAACATGACGCTTCCACATATATGGCTGCCCTAAGAGAACATCACATACTTTGAGTGGGGCCACATCACATAATACCTCATCTTTGAAGGGCTTGATGCCATATGGTAGGCGACATTGGTGACTGACATGGATCCTTCGTCCTTGGCTTAGCCATCCAATGGTGTATGGTTGTGGGTGTGGCGTTATTGGTAGCTCCAATCTCTTGATGACTTCTTCTGAGATCAGGTTCTTTTGGCTACCGCTGTCCACAACAAAGTGTAGGGGAATTCCCTTCACCCACATCTGTGAGTGGAAAAGGCGCTCCTCTGCCTCCAACTCTTCAAGCTGCTCTGACTGAATCTGTGTGGTGGCGACAACGGCACTGGGTTCTGCATCAATGATCTGCTTCCCTTTTTACGCATCTGTGAAATTAGGTTGCGAGTCAGAATCGGAACTGGGATCTGATTCTGAAGCTTTGATCTCAGCCACCAATGACTGTTTTGAGCGACAATCATCATTGTTGTGCCAGGGGCTTTTGTGGAACTCGCACCACTTCCCGGTGTCCTTCTTTTTCTTTTCTTTACCCTTCTTCGCCTATGGTTGGGACTGGTTGTCCTTTTCTTGCCCCGTGCTCTACGAGCCAGAGTTTCCCTTGCCCTGCTTCTGCGCAGATCCGAAGTCACGCTTGTTCTTTTGCTGAAATTTCTGCTCAATTTTGACAGCATATCGATAGGCGGATCCCAGTGAAGAGATTTCCAGGAAATCCATCTCTGTTCGGATGTACCGGTGTAGGCCACTGTGATATTTCAGTACTAGGTGCCGCTCGGAGTCCTTGATACCTAGCTTTGTGCGCAAGGTATGAAATTTGTTTGTGTACTCCGACACCGTTTGGTCCCTCTCTTGATGCAGAATGGTCCATTTTGTGTACTGGTCATCATAGTTTCCAACAGGGTAATATTGTTCCTTGACGGCATCTATAAAAGAGGCCCAACTGAGATTGGAATATTCAAACAATCCAGACTCGTCTGATGAGTTTTGCTCACAATAAGTTTCCCACCAATTTTTGACATGGGGGACGGCCTTGAGGAGTGCAAAGACGATCTTTTCCCTGTCGGAAAAATTGTGGACAGAGAAATACCCTTCTAGTAGATTCAACCATTTATCTAAGGCATCGACATCGATTTGGCCTTCAAATAAAGGGATATCAAAATTAACTTGTACCTTGAAGGGAGTCGTATCTCTGAAATGGCTGCTCATTGAGGGTGCATTTGCCACTGTTGGCATGCGTTGAAGGATCTGGGCGAAATTATCCATCATCTCGTTCCTCTGTCACGCGAGGGCTTCCTCGAGCAACAACTATATAGGATCTACTGCTCCGTCGTCTCTCTTTTCTTCCGCCGTGGGAGGCCGTTTGGGGCGGCGAGAGTGGTCGTCCCCAAGTGAAACTAGTTTGAGACCCAACTCTCTGTATCCTGACCTCGTTGGGGACATGCACCGAGAAACAATCAAAGAGCAGACTGTTCTTATACCACTGATCTGGATTTATGTGTGAACGAAACAAAAGATATCATATACAGAATCATATACAGAGATATATTGCAAATAACACAGTGATACAGTAAACACATATTCTATTAAATAGCGGAAATAGAACATACTGTAAAATACAATAACTAGAATGGTGGTAGCTATCTCTTAGAAAAGATGTGGCCGCTATGCTCATTCGTGCCAAGATTAATACAAAGAGAGGCCGAAAGGGCCTATTTATCCTAAGCATGAGGGAAAGAATCCCAATCATCCAAAAAACTAACCCTAGAAGATGAACCGTCATAAAGTTTGCGGCCCCAAGGTGGTTAGTTGAACAGTCAACTTCCCGAGGTCATAAATTTTGCATACGATCTCCGTTTAGGGCGCTCGGTAGCCCGTTGGAAAGGTCTAACCGAGATTTACAACTTTCGAATGGGCCATATGCATGCCGTTGGCAACCATTTGGTCCCCCAAATCGCCAAAAAGTGTCGTTTAGGGCCTCAAAATGGCTACGGAAGTTCAGGACCCGAAAAACTGCTAAAAATAGTAATTTACCAAAATTTCCAGAACATTGTTTTGAGCCAGTTGGAAGAGGTGGGCCGCCACCGATATCCACCTGGATCAATCCTCCCTCCTTAGGAAGCAATGGTCTCCATTGCGTTAAATCCCTTATCATATGTCGAGCTGTGTGTCGAATTGAGCTCTTGGTGCGACATTTGCTGAAGTGAAAAGGTTGCCTTACTTTGACATCTATAGAGGGTTGTAATTGTTGTTGATGGATGCGCTGGAGCTGTTCAACAGTTTTGGTTGTTGTGGTATCCTTGGTATGCACCGGTGTGGATGGTTTCTTTTTGAAGGAGCACCGTGAATGCGTGGCCTTGCACTGTAGAGGTACCCGAATAGGCGATGCTGCACTAACTTTGTGTTTTTCTTGTTTCTGCTAAGTAGAAGGATAATCTGCAGAGGTTGTGGATGTCTCTGCGATCTGATGTTCATCTTTAGTGGCATTTGCGAATAGAGAAAATTTCCCAGTGTGGGAGATTATCTTCCCGCCCTGCTTGGTTGGGGTAGGTGAAACTGTCTCTGGTATCCGATAGAGTTGTCCTCCCAAAGTGACAATGACACTGCGAGGTCGGGATTCATATACAGCAAGACGCTTCCACATATATGGCCGCCCTAAGAAAACATCACATACTTCGAGTGGGGCCACATCACATAATACCTCATCTTTGAAGGGATTGATGCCATATGGTAGGTGACATTGGTGACTGACACGGATCCTTCGTCCTTGGCTTAGCCATCCAATGGTGTATGGTTGTGGGTGTGGCGTTATTGGTAGCTCCAATCTCTTGATGACTTCTTTTGAGATCAGGTTCTTCTAGCTATCGCTGTCCACAACAAAGTGTAGGGGAATTCCATTCACCCACATCTGTGATTTGAAAAGGTGCTCCTCTGACTCCGACTCTTCAGACTCCTCTAGCTGAATCTGTGTGGTGGCGACAACGGCACTGGGTTCTGCATCAATGATCTGCTTCCCTTTTTGCGTGGCTGTGAAATTAGGTTCCGAGTCAGAATCGGAACTGGGATCTGATTCTGAAGCTTTGATCTCAGCCACCAATGACTGTTTTGAGCGACAATCATCATTGTTGTGCCAGGGGCTTTTGTGGAACTCGCACCACTTCCCGGTGTCCTTCTTTTTCTTTTCTTTACCCTTCTTCGCCTATGGTTGGGACTGGTTGTCCTTTTCTTGCCCCGTGCTCTATGAGCCAAAGTTTCCCTTGCCCTGCTTCTGCGCAGATCCGAAGTCACGCTTGTTCTTTTGCTGAAATTTCTGCTCAATTTTGACAGCATATCGATAGGCGGATCCCAGTGAAGAGATTTCCAGGAAATCCATTTCTGTTCGGATGTACCGGTGTAGGCCACTGTGATATTTCAGTACTAGGTGCCGCTCGGAGTCTTTGATACCTAGCTTTGTGCGCAAGGTATGAAATTTATTGGTGTACTCCGACACCATTTGGTCCCTCTCTTGATGCAGAATGGTCCATTTTGTGTACTGGTCATCATAGTTTCCAACAGGGTAATATTGTTCCTTGACGGCATCTATAAAAAAGGCCCAAGTGGGATTGGAATATTCAAACAATCCAGACTCGTCTGATGAGTTTTGCTCACAATAAGTTTCCCACCAATTTTTGACATGGGGGACGGCCTTGAGGAGTGCAAAGACGATCTTTTCCCTGTCGGAAAAATTGTGGACAGAGAAATACCCTTCTAGTAGATTCAACAATTTATCTAAGGCATCGGCATCGATTTGGCCTTCAAATAAAGGGATATCAAAATTAACTTGTACCTTTAAGGGAGTCATATCTCCGAAATGGCTGCTCATTGAGGGTGCATTTGCCACTGTTGGCATGCGTTGAAGGATCTGGGCGAAATTATCCATCATCTCGTTCCTCTGTCGTGCGAGGGCTTCCTCGAGCAACAACTTGATAGGATCTACTGCTCCGTCGTCTCTCTTTTCTTCCGTGATGGGAGGCCGTTTGGGGCGGCGAGAGTGGTCTTCCCCACATGAAACTAGTTCGAGACCCAACTCTCTGTATCATGACCTCGTTGGGGACATGCACCGACAAACAATCAAAGAGCAGACTGCTCTGATACCAGTGATCCGGATTTATGTGGGAACGAAACAAAAGATAGCATATACAGAATCATATTCAGAGATATATTGCAAATAACACAGTGATACAGTAAACACATATTCTATTAAATAACAGAAATAGAACAGACTGTAAAATACAATAGCTAGAATGGTGGTAGCTATCTCTGAGAAGAGATGTGGCCGCTATGCTCATTCGTGCCAAGATGAATACAAAGAGAGGCCAAAAGGGCCTATTTATCCTAAGCATGAGGGAAATAATCCCAATCATCCAAAAACCTAACCCTAGAAGATGAACCGTCATAAAGTTTGCGGCCCCAAGGTGGTTAGTTGAACAGTCAACTTCCCGAGGTCATAACTTTTGCATACGATCTCCGTTTAGGGCGCTCGGTAGCCCGTTGGAAAGGTCTAACTGAGGTTTACAACTTTCAAATGGGCTCAAATGCATGCCATTGGCAATAATTTGGTCCCCCAAATCGCCAAAATATGTTGTTTAGGGCCTCAAAATGGCTCCGAAAGTTCAGGACCCGAAAAACTGCTAAAAATAGTAATTTACCAAAATTGCTAGAACATTGTTTTGAGCCAGTTGGAAGAGGTGGGCCGCCATCGATATCCACCTGGATCAATCCTCCCTCCTTAGGAAGCAATGGTCTCCATTGCGTTAAATCCCTTATCATATGTCGAGCTGTGTGTCGAATTGAGCTCTTGGTATGACATTTGCTGAAGTGAAAAGGTTGCCTTACTTTGACATCTACAGAGGGTTGTAATTGTTGTTGATGGATGCGCTGGAGCTGTTCAACAGTTTTGGTTGTTGTGGTATCCTTGGTATGCACCGGTGTGGATGGTTTCTTTTTGAAGGAGCACCTTGAATGCGTGGCCTTGCACTGTAGAGGTACCCGAATAGGCGATGCTGCACTAACTTTGTGTTTTTCTTGTTTCTGCTGAGTAGAAGGATAATCTGCAAAGGTTGTGGATGTCTCTGCGATCTGATGTTCACCTTTAGTGGCATTTGCGAATAGAGAAAATTTCCCAGTGTGGGAGATTATCTTACCGCCCTGCTTGGTTGGGGTAGGTGAAACTGTCTCTGGTATCCGATAGAGTTGTCCTCCCAAAGTGACAATGACACTGCGAGGTCGGGATTCATATACAGCATGACGCTTCCACATATAGGGCTGCCCTAAGAGAACATCACATACTTCGAGTGGGGCCACATCACATAATACCTCATCTTTGAAGGGCTTGATGCCATATGGTAGGCGACATTGGTGACTGACACGGATCCTTCGTCCTTGGCTTAGCCATCCAATGGTGTATGGTTGTGGGTGTGGCGTTATTGGTAGCTCCAATCTCTTGATGAATTCTTCTGAGATCAGGTTCTTTTGGCTACCGCTGTCCACAACAAAGTGTAGGGGAATTCCCTTCACCCACATCTGTGAGTGGAAAAGGTGCTCCTCTGCCTCCGACTCTTCAAGCTCCTCTGGCTGAATCTGTGTGGTGGCGACAACGGCACTGGGTTTTGCATCAATGATCTGCTTCCCTTTTTGCACGGCTGTGAAATTAGGTTCCGAGTCAGAATCGGAACTGGGATGTGATTCTGAAGCTTTGATCTCAGCCACCAATGACTGTTTTGAGTGACAATCATTAGTGTTGTGCCAGGGGATTTTGTGGAACTCGCACCACTTCCCGGTGTCCTTCTTTGTCTTTTCTTTACCCTTCTTCACCTGTGGTTGGGACTGGTTGTCCTTTTCTTTCCCCGTGCTCTGCGAGCCATAGTTTCCCTTGCCCTGCTTCTGCGCAAGTCCGAAGTCACGCTTGTTCTTTTGCTGAAATTTCTGCTCAATTTTGACAACATATCGATAGGCGGATCCGAGTGAAGAGATTTCCAGGAAATCCATCTCTGTTCGGATGTACCGGTGTAGGCCACTGCGATATTTTAGTACTAGGTGCCGCTCGGAGTCCTTGATACCTAGCTTTGTGCGCAAGGTATGAAATTTGTTGGTGTACTCTGACACCGTTTGGTCCCTCTCTTGATGCAGAATGGTCCATTTTGTGTACTGGTCATCATAGTTTCCAACAGGGTAATATTTTTCCTTGACGACATCTATAAAAGAGGCCCAAGTGGGATTGGAATATTCAAATAATCCAGACTCGTCTGATGAGTTTTGCTCACAATAAGTTTCCCACCAATTTTTGACATGGGGGACGGCCTTGAGGAGTGCAAAGACGATCTTTTCCCTGTCGAAAAAATTGTGGACAGAGAAATACCCTTCTAGTAGATTCAACCATTTATCTATGGCATCGGCATCGATTTGGCCTTCAAATAAAGGGATATCAAAATTAACTTGTACCTTGAAGGGAGTCGTATCTCCGAAATGGCTGCTCATTGAGGGTGCATTTGCCACTGTTGGCATGCGTTGAAGGATCTGGGCGAAATTATCCATCATCTCGTTCCTCTGTCGCGCGAGGGCTTCCTCGAGCAACAACTTGATAGGATCTACTGCTCCGTCGTCTCTCTTTTCTTCCGCCATGGGAGGCCGTTTTGGGCGGCGAGAGTGGTCTTCCCCAAGTGAAACTAGTTCGAGACCCAACTCTCTGTATCCTGACCTCGTTGGGGACATGCACCGAGAAACAATCAAAGAGCAGACTGCTCTGATACCACTGATCCGTATTTATGTGGGAACGAAACAAAAGATAGCATATACAGAATCATATACAGAGATATATTGCGAATAACACAGTGATATAGTAAACACATATTCTATTAAATAACGAAAATAGAATAGACTGTAAAATACAATAGCTAGAATGGTGGTAGCTATCTCTGAGAAGAGATGTGCCTGCTATGCTCATTCGTGCCAAGATGAATACAAAGAGAGGCCGAAAGGGCCTATTTATCCTAAGCATGAGGGAAAGAATCCCAATCATCCAAAAACCTAACCCTAGAAGATGAACCGTCATAAAGTTTGCGGCCCCAAGGTGGTTAGTTGAACAGTCAACTTCCCGGGGTCATAACTTTTGCATATGATCTCCGTTTAGGGCGCTCGGTAGCCCATTGAAAAGGTATAACTGAGATTTACAACTTTCGATTGGGCCCAAATGTATGCTGTTGACAACCATTTGGTCCCCCAAATCGCCAAAAAATGTCGTTTAGGGCCTCATAATGGCTCTGGAAGTTCAAGACCCGAAAAACTGCTAAAAATAGTAATTTACCAAAATTGCCAGAACATTGTTTTGAGCCAGTTGGAAGAGGTGGTCCGCCACCGATATCCACCTGGATCACCCACTTAGGTTTTTCTTCACTTTCTCTATCCAAAGAGCTCTATCCTGTAACTGGGTTCTCGTCCAGCAACACAAGATTTTCTTCATGGTTTTCTGATCATTTCACATGTTGCAAAATATCCCTAGGGTTCAGACCGATGGATCCCCTATTGGATCGAGCTTTCCATACCAATTTTTGATCGGACTCGGCACCCAAAAATTGGGCTTTCTCAGGAATCACAATTCTCTTCTTTCCCACTGTTCAGCTCTTTGTTCTCTACATTCAACTCTCTGTTGCTTCTGCCTAATCGAATTGGGATCAGGGAATACAAATTACCAGGGTAGAGTGGCGTACGAGTCAAGGTAAAACAGAGCCATACCCTTCCATACGGATTGCAGGGATGCTCCATACTCTATCGGCCTAATGGACAGGTTTCCTAAACCACCATATTATAGCAGAATTAATGGTAGCTAGGATAGGTCAAAGGGGTTCTCTAGGTGACATATAGTAGCCTAGGGTTCCATCCCACACCCCCTCACCACTCCCTAGTGGATACACAGTTCCCCCTCATTTTCTTACAGCCATAGCCAGCCCTTGGTATTTTATTTACATGGTATTATTTACGTCCGTTACATTTTCCATGGTTCACTAGCACATGGTTACCCTAATACCAAATACTTTCCTCCTCAAGGTCGAGCATTCACTAGCGAGGCCTTGACCTTGAGCTCCACGCTAGGAATCATTCATAACATGCATACAATATTTACATTACAGCCAAAATAGCCTAAGGGTCAAAATGAGGGATGTTACACTGTGTAAATGAAATTACTTGCGCTAACAGACAATGCCACTTCTACTCTAAAAGTAGTAATGATTATTTAACCAAGTGTGTGTAGATTTTGGGACTTCTTACGTTGTATTAGATATAGATTCTAGACTACTTGTCTATTTCTAAAAGAAATTGTGGGAGATATTGGATAAACAATTCAAATGTAAACACAACTTTATCCCCCAATTATTGGACGAATTGAAGTGGTTAATAGGACCACCATGCAATTCATGATGAAATTAATACGACTGTCATGCATTTATGAGTAAAAAATTTTGGCAGGATATTGAGGAATAAAAGCAAAAAGAAGGTGTTTCATTTTGAGAGCAAGGCATGACTTAATGCATGGAAATTAATGCATGAGGAATATTATTCTATAAATTAGGGGAATTATCTAGGAAAAGGGTTTTGGGGAAAGAAAATTAGAACTCTACCATGCGCATTAAGTTAGATCCCAAAACACTAAGGAAAATTGATTAGAAATAAATTTTTGGAAAGGAAATACATATGTTGTTTGTGCTGAATTATGTAGAGGTTTCAAGGGCACTACTCCTCAAACTTTTCAAATGTGTTATCTCTTAACCTTTCCTCGTAGCAGTATAGGAAGGATATAACTAGGTTTTCTTCCCCTTAACCACCACAATAGTTGATGAAGGTTGTTAAAAACATGATATAAACAAACAATAACTTTCCTAAAAAACATTAGTTTCCCATATCCAAATAGCAATTTTCTTGGAGTGGGAGAATCAACAAGAAATAATTCCCTTACAAATGTTTCAACTCAATAAATTCCTACCTTTGATCATGTGTCATTAAGAAAATTCACCAACACCTTCACCATATGCTTCCAAATTTTAATCCTTTGGGTATTTTCTTGAGAACATAATGTCTCATATGAAGGGGGGTATATAATGCATAGTTTTAAATGGAGAGATTCTTCTTATATTATTGTTACATCCTTCGACCTACTCAAATTCCCTTTCATGATAGAAACTAGTTCCAACCTATACTTAGAAATCATGACCTTGTGAGCTTGTGTAACCCCAAGGTAGTCCAGATGGTTTAGTGACTGGTAGGACATGGTAATTTACCATATTCGATGAAAAATATATGTTTGTAGAGAGTAAAAAGGATAAGGGAAATATAGAAACTTATAAATACAAATATATTCATTTACTATTGACTATAATTAAGCCAAAGTTTACCATACTAGGTCTCTCAAAGGGAAATAAATAACTTGGATTCTTCTTTCTTGAATTGTTAAATTCATTAGGAGGTGTTCCTTGAGGGATTGAATGCACAAAAGAGGAACGATTAATATTGTGGTATAGATGGATGAGAGGAATATATTCACGGGTTGACTAGATTCTATTTGTAGTGTGAAAAGGTATTTTTATTGAGATAATAATGGTAGGTATATAGATTTATTGAGTCAAGAGAACTATGGTTGGGTTGAATGAGGGATATAGTCTATAAGTGGTTCTTTTCCCTTTTATCCTTATAGAATATATTAAAGGTGGAATCTTTATCATGTTCATATGGATAGAATGTGAGTATCTCCCTACATATTTGATTTCTTAGACACATTCTAGTAAACTATAAATATGTATCTCTATTTGTGTTGTTGTTTAAAAAATGAACTCTATTTCCAACTTATTTTGATATGAAGTAACTTAAATGAATTTTGTTATGATTTTTATGTAGGAATACCTACTTTTGGTGTTGGGTTCAAAGTACAACTAGTGAGAACTATCGATACCTTTCCATCATATAAACTCTACACTACAATAAATGCAACAAATATATTCCTTACAAGTAACTTGCCCAGTTGTAACCAACTATGATCATGTATTATAGAAAATGATCAATGAAACCAACACACAAACTCCTACTATGAATGGAAGAAGTTGTTGAATTTTTTTTATCTTAATACGGAATTATAGTAGAACTTGAAGTCAATGAATAATCAAAATCATAAGCATTCACATGAGACATAGTATTTACCCTAGGGAAACCTCAAGTACTTGAGGGAGAAAACCCCAACAAAACATTCCTTAGAATATTTATAGATAGTAGAAAATGTATTTACAATGAACCGATTACATCAATCACCCTTGGTGCATTATCAAAGAGAAATACCAAGCACCCATGGTGCAATTACAAAGCAAGAGAGAAGAGAGAATAATAGAAGAACCCAACAATTGATTCTGCACTAAGACCAATTCGTAGTTTTTGTCACATGCACACTTCCTTCAAGAGTGATTCACTCTTCACCTTGATCTCATCAAAGCATGCATTACAAGTGTATCATACATCTCATTCTTGGCTTAATTTATAGCCTTCTTACTTCAAGATGAACTCTCCTTCCAACTAGATGCTAGATAACTTAGTTAGGTTACTAACTCAAGAGTCGTAACTCAAGTGTCATCATGCAACCACTTAGTTAATTATATCTTCTACTTCAAGATAAACTCACCCTTCAACTGGATGCTAGAACACTCAAGTATTTTCTTTTAGTTTAGCTAAAGTGTCGTCATGCAAATACTTAGTTTACTCAAGTGTCATCATGCAAACACTTAGTTAACTAGATATTCTTTATTATCACTTAGTTAAATCTTTTAAGTAAAGTATTTCTTGTTAACATCACTAAAGTAAACAATTTGATTTCTCTCATCATTAATTGAGGTCTTTATTGTTAACATCATTGAAGTACACAATTTGAGTTCTCTCTTATTTAATCGAACTCTTTCTTGATCACTGAAGTGAACAATTCGAGTTCTCTCTTATCTTAACATCTTTTATCTCTTGTATTATCTGCATGATCCACTTGTTCCATCTTTAATTTATTTATCATATCAAACTTAGCATTGTACCTGCTCCATGGCCGCGTCATATCGATTTCAGCTCGATCTGACCTTCCCTCAAGCCTCGAGACACCAATTTTAAAAAGAGACTATTTCCAATTTTCTGTCAAATTTAGGCAAAATGGGCTTGGGACTCTCTCTGGTTCCTCCATGGCCTTCGTTAATGGCCTCAGAACATCACACGACTCATCCAATTCTGAGTCCGACTGCTCCTGCTATCCAAAAATTGAGTTTCGGGCTCTATAATTTTTTTTTGAACCTAGCGTCTTGGCTTCCGCAATCCGTAATCTGCAATGCGGGAGTCGGAAAGTTGGAACCCCAATCTCATAAATTCAAAAAATTTACACCTCCGTAATATGCAATGCGAGAATTGGAAATTCGGAGCACCAAATTTACAACTTCCAGAAAACTCCATTTTCGCAATCCGTAATGCGGAACTTGGAAATGCGAAATGCCAAAGTTTCCAACTGCATAAAATAACACTTCCGCAATGGAGGAGTCGGAAAGTCGAAGCACCAAATTTAAAACTTCGGGAAAACTCCACTTCCGCAATCCACAATCCACAATGCGGAACTCGGAAATGTGGAATGCCAAAGTTCCCAACTCCGGAAAATATCACTTCCACAATCCGCAATCCGCAATGCGGGAGTCGGAAAGTCGGAGCACCAAATTTACAACTTCGGGAAACTCCAATTCCGCAATCCGCAATGCGGAACTCGGAAATGCGGAATGCCAATTTCCCAACTCCGGAAAATATCACTTCCACAATGTGGAACTCAAAAATGCGGAATGTCAATTCACAACCCCAACGAAAATGCCCTTCCGACTTCCGTAATCTGCAATCCACAATGCGGGTTCGGAAAATCGGAATCCCAGCCACATAACTTATCAGGCCTGTAACTTTCTCATCCCAAGTCCATTTTTGGAAAACTTGGTACCATTGGAAATCTCTCGGCGACTTTGATGCAATGGTGTGATCCTCTACCACACCTGAGAACTCTGATTTTTTTATCCTTTCAATCAAAATGTTTCCCAAACTTCATCAATACCTCTTTTAAACATTCTGATATATGCCTGTAAACTCACAGTTTGGCCCAAGTTGCCCCAGTGCTGCAACATGGACTCTGATACCACTCTATCACGTCCCCATCCCATCTATCCGACTCCCAGAAGGGACATGAGCACAACAGGGGTACTAATTTTTCCCATAACAATATTATAAAATTATTAGTAGTCAAATGTATGTGCAAATACATGATAAACATACACAACAGAAATAACTCTAAATACTGCGCACAGAGAATGCATTAACAACATTCCAACACAGGCATAATAGAATAATGCATAAGCATATTAACAACATAATGCACAAGCATCCATTTCAATAACATAGTTGGTCCAATCCATGCAATCAGAAATATTAAACAACCATTCATAACACATGAATGAAGCATAATTAACAACATAATAAGCACTTATATTTTCCAAGTGAATTCACTAGGAAATCGGTTATGGACTGCAACGTTTCAACCCAACCATAGGTCTCTTCCCATCCTATATTATTTCAATGCTCATATACCACCCCCGAGATGGGGCTATGTATCTACTAAGGAGACTACACATGCTCACTCACAGCCATGGGCTCAGTCATTCAAGCTAAACCAACATATAGTTGACTCTGTCAAGCAAGTGGGGAGGCGAGGAAGTATTTAACTAACTCATTTATATCAACCACAGAGCTACAGGTATATATCCTTGGCTTCAGACATCCCAAACACCCCCATCACCTCCGCTCTCAACCTGAGTAAGGTCCCCTTCTCTACTACACAATCCCTCAGACGCCCCTTCCCTCAACACTGACATGGGCAGGTATGGTTGGTCCTGACTTCTAAGCCAATGGTTACTTTATCATTCACTAGTTCCACTATGGAATCCAACTCTCAGATCTCTCTCCCACTTCAATCCACCCTTGGAGTTTTCCCCAAATCTGTCCATGTGAATCCCATTCACGGATTTCCACTTTCGGGCTTCTAAAATAGGGTTCTCCCATGGATTTTAGGGCTCTTCACAGTCTCAAACTCGCCCTGGGGTTCATATTTATGGATTCCCCAACAAATTTTACATCCTCCATGAATTTCTGGTCCGTTTTGGCACCAAAAACGCAACTTGTTACAAGTTGCGATTTCTGGTTTTTCTCTTTTTGGGCATGCATTCTCTGCACAAAATTACAGTCTGATGGATCTACAATCGAATGGGAGGATGGGATATGAATTCCAATGAGGTGGAGTGACTTGTAGGTCAAGTAAATAGAGCCCACACCCACCCATACGAATTCTGGGTTTCCCATACTCAATCAAGTTCATGGACTGATTCGAGAGTACTTTTCTTACAACAAAAATTAATGACAGCAGGGAAGTCAAAGGGAGTTTACAAGGTGACACGTGGAAACATAGGGTTCAATCCCCCAACCACGGGGGATTCACTAAAAGGCAATATAATATCACGTTCATTCATATTGTGGTATTAAATATTCATGAAAACCTAAAAATTATATTGCTTATATATTAAGGGGCAAAGGGTTTTTTTATTTAATGTAATAATACAAAAATAATTTGGGGTCTTTTTTATATGGGCGGGTTGACAAATATCCACCAAATGGAGATGGCAAGATCACATCCAAATGAGAAATTGGGTTGAGGTAAGGCTCGGGCTTACCAGTACGCAGGGAAACGCGTCTTGAGGCATGCTTGAGGCCAGTGGTTTCATGGTGAAGTGGGTTTCCACTCGATCATAGTTGAGAGACAGTGGTCATTGACAGCCAATTGTTACCAATAGCACTCAGCCAGTTGTTACCAATAGCCTTGGGAGGATCTAAGCCTCCAGGGCTTGTTATAGGCCCTGGGGGCTTGAATACCCAACCACTTGTTCCTATTACAGGCCTTGGGAGGTTTAGACATCCTCCTAGAGCTTGTTACAGGCCCTGGGGGCTTTGATACCTAGCCCACAACAGGCTTAGTCAACGATTGGGGAACTGCAACATGCAATCTAAAGGTTGTACTATGTGCATTGGCTCTGGTGACATACAAGAAGTGATATCCTATCTCTTCATTAGACCATTAGATGTTGCAAATCATAATGATATGTGGTTGAGTAAATGCATTTTGGGTGAAGTAATGTGCATCCACAATATACATCGAAAGAAGCAAGGTGCATTGTAGAATGCATGTGGGGTCATAAGAGGGGTATCATATCAATATACTAGGTAGAAATATAAAGGGGTATAAAAAATGTTAATGAAAAAATTGATACATACAATATCTTGTGAAAATAGGGGTTTTTTTAAATGGGGAAGGCATATTGGGATGGGGTAAAAAAAAACGATTTTGGAAGGTATTTTCCAATAATTAGTGAAATTAGGGGTATTGTTTCATATGCCACGAACGAACATGCTATGATAGTGGTTTATGGAAGTGAATTCCTCGTGCCCCCAACCCCCTTACCTCTCCCTAGTGTATACACATAGCCCCCTCGTATTAGTTGCATCCATAGCCAACCCCTTGGTATTTTATTTGCATTATAGTTATTTACATGCTTTTACAATTTCCATGCCTCACTAGCACATGGTTAGCACAATATAAAATACCAGCCTCTTCAAAGCTAAGAATTCACTAGCAGGGCCTTGTCCTTGAGCTCCACGCTAGGAATCATACATACGCACAATATTTACATATAAGGCCAATATGCTCAAAGGGACAAAATGGGGGTATTACACCCAAGCTTTAACTATATAATATATAACATTTTATTATTTATTAATTAAAATTTTGAAATGAGAAAGGAAGTTAAAAATATTGCCGAGAGGTTGTCGGTTAAGTGTGAAGCACTTAAGGTTGGTAGACGAAACAACCCAAACTTTAGTGAAATAATATAATAATACAATCCATTGTTTGGATTCAAGTGTTGGGGGCTCGAGGAGGACTAGGGAGTTGGAGAAAATTTATGATGGAGAAAGGGGTATTGATGATAGGAAAGAGTCAGCGGAAGGAGATATAAGGGGAAGAATGGACATAGGAAAATCATCTTTGGATTGTGGAGAAAAAGAGCAAATTTGCAGAGCAGAGAAGAGGGGAAGTGTTGGAGAAATACTTGTTACAGGCAGCTGGTTGGGCTTGTACTCAGTTTGGGATCAGGGGTCCAAAGGGAAACTTTTGGAGCTGGGTGGTCAACGAGACCTCGCCAATTGGCAGGGAGGCATACCAGGTTGGTCTGGCCGGTTGAGTTTCCTAGTTTGGGAAGATTTTTGGTTGCAAGTCGTACAGAAGAAACAAGGAGGAGCAGCAGAAAAGGGACATCTAGATATTTTGAGGTGATTTTCATTCAGGTATAAAAGCCCCTTCTAACTCTGTAAATTTTTACCTATGCAAGTTATAACTTAAGAATTTTTATTGGAAAATATATGCTTATATATGTTGTTGCACATGCATACTTAGTAAACTTGAAATTAGGAAAAATAGCCCTTTTATTTACCAAGATGTAAATGTTATTTTTTACAAGTTTTAGCACTAAACAAAACTAGAAACAAAACATGAATTCGACACAGATAGTGAACAGTGGAACCAGAAATGAAAACATAATCCAGGATGTAAACAATAAAAGATTATATTTTATTGAGAAACTGGAGACCTAGGTTAGGATCCCTACAGAAGCCAAGGTCTCGGGGAGGATCTCTGGATCCCTCAACACAACTTTTCTGCCCTTATTTTGAAAAAATCAAATCATGTGTCGTTCTGTGACTTCGAGCCTATTTCCCTCTGCAGTATGATCTAGAAATTGATTGCTAAAATTTTTGGCAATAGATTAAAAAAGGTTCTTTCCACTCACCTCTTGGAACAACAATTTGGGATCTTGTTCAACAGAAACATTTTGGATGCAGTTGAAGCAACTCAAGAAGGTTTACATTCCTTAAAATTAAAGAATATTTCAGCCTTGGTGTTGAAGTTGGACTTAGCGAAACCTTGTGATAAGGTTAATTGCACTTTCCTTAATCTTGTTATATTACAAATTGGCTTAGATCTTGAGATTGTAAACTAGATTATGGGGTGTGTTACGTCGACAAATTTTGTAGTTCTGGTTAATGGCTCTCCATCCTCTTTCTTTAAAGCTTTAAGAGGCTTAAGACAATGATGCAGCTTATCCCCATTTATGCTCCTATTGGTCATGGAGGCTCTTACTATGCTCCTATCTTTAGCAAGAAAGGAAGGTAACATTAAGGGAATCCAAGTCATCAAGGGGATTAAATTGACACATTTACCTTTTGTAGATGATGTACTTTTTTGGAGAGGGTTCTATCTAAGAAATAAGTGTTTCTAAAACCTTGCTAGACTTGTTTTGTCTTGCTACAAGAATGAAATTATGTTTGAAAAAATCAATATTTCTTTGTAATTTCATCCCTCCGGAGGTGTGTTGTACCCACAATAAATCCCATGCATTTTTGACAAAAAATGAAGGGCCTGCTGGAATATTCACACCATCATTTTTATGTTTTGCATGCCTGCATGCTACATGCATTTGCATGCAACTGCATGCATCCAGTCATCATCTTGGTGGTCTCCCCAGCACCTAGAGCTCACTTTCAGCTCCCCAGAGCCTGTCTTCAGCTCCCAGTTGGCCTCCTACCTACCTGATGCGCCCTATTTGACTGTTTTGCATGACAAGTGCACCTTTTCTCACCTACCACCAGTTATCTCTTAGTTAGAGCACCTTATCTCACCTACCAGGATTTATCATTCAGTTAGTGCATTGATTGAGCAGTTCTTCCACTGATTGCTCAAGCTGACTGCCTGTAGCTCCTAGTTAGCTAGTTCTGAAGTGCCACTTGACCATTTGACAACCTCATGTACCCTCCTTGGAGTCTCCATCCCCTGATTTATGCCTAGATGGTTATGTTAGACTCAGTTAGACTCACTTGACTGACTATTACCATTTATGACTGATACTACTAACTGGATGATGTCTCCATTGTACTCCAAGATAGACTTTGAGCATGATTCGAATGACCTCCTTGGTTAATTCAAATTCTCTACACAGATTTCATTATTGTATTCATTATTCACATAGTGCCAACTCATAGCTGATGTATGATATTTTTATTCTCCAATTTCTATGTTCATGAGTGATTATTGAGTGCATTCTTTTTTTCTTCTTTGCAACATTCTTGAGAGTTTGATTGTGAGTTTGTTACAAATGTTAGATCCCCTATAGATTATCACATGGTATCATAACATTCAACATCTATTCGAATTGCATCCATTGCAACAGTTGCATCATTTCTTTGAGCAGCTATATTTCCATGAGCACCAGAAGCCTCTGAGTTTCCACAGCAAATCCTGGTGCTATTACCTTGAATTCACTGGAGCAATCCAGTGAGGTCTAGCCAAGTGTGAAGGAATTAGTCACATGTGCTCGGGTGTCTTAAGGTAGTGTTCATTCGAAGTGTAGCAAATCTCCATAAGCAAAAACTCTTCTTGTTTTGCAGGTTTATTCACCCATTCGAATTCTTCTTCAATTCAACCTTCACTGTTCAGATGGATCTAAAGCTCACTTCTTCCAACTATGTCGAATGGAAAGCTAAGATGGCTCTCTTCATGAGCTCCAAGAGCTTCACCAAGATACTAAATGGAACTATGATCGAACCACTCAGTGCAGTAGAGAAATCCAAATACTTGGATAGGCTTGATGAAGCAGTAGGCTTCCTTCTTCTCTCAATTTCTGAAGATCTTCACTTCCATGTCATCGATCTAACATCTCCAAAAGAGGTTTGGGACAAGCTCGAATCCCTCTTTGGACAGAAAGATTATCTGAAAGGTCATAAATTGGAGAATGAACTCATCTCTTTGAGTCCTGAAAGCTTCGAATCCATCAATGCATTCTTAACCAAGTTCAAAATCTTGATTTCTTAGTTGAAAAGATATGAGATAGTGAAAGAAGACAAACAAATCATTCTTGCCATTCTCTCTAAATTGGGGCCAAACTTCTCAAGTTTTGTCTCCACATTTCAGTCACCTAAGATGTCCATTCCAAAATGGAAGTTTCCCTATCTTGATGACTTCATCCAATCTCTTACTCAAGAGGAGGAGAAGTTAATCTCCATGGGAATGATCAAACCAAAGTTGGATTCGACCCTTACAACTGCTGAGGCCAAAAGAGTGAATGCAAAGGGAAAGCAAAATATTTCTGATAAGAGAGTGAATGATACAAGACAAAAGATGTTCCATATCAATCAGATGGGGTTTCACCCAAAGAAGAACAAGCAATCTTAGAAAGAGAGATCCAAGTGCACATATTGTCATCAAGGATTTCATCCTGAGAGTTCTTGCATGAAGAAGATTATAGACTTGATGGCTTAGTTACTTGAGAAGAACAATCTCCCTGTACTTGCATGTGCAAGGAAGAAAGATACTGATACTGAACCTTCTAGATCTGAGGACAACGAGAGATGTCATGCCCTCATGGCAAGTGCATCAACAAATTCTTCATTTATCATAGATTCAGGAGATTCAAGACATATGTATTCCTCCAAAGATATCTTCTCCAACTTCGAAAGCTCAATTGGCCCTTCCATCATGTTGGGAAATGATTCTGAAGTCTCCTTTCAAGGGATTGGAAGAATCAATCTTGACCATGGTTATTTTTCTGATGTGCTTTATGTTCCTTCTCTCACAGCAAATCTACTTTCAGTGTATCAAATGACTCATATTGGAGAGCCCAAAAGAATGATCTTTTCTCCAAATGAAGTTGAGATACAAAACATGGTTTCAGGTGAAATCATTGCAAAAAGAGTTGCAAATCACAACTCCAAACTATATGAGTTCTCACACTTCTTACCTCTCTCAAAGAAATCAGCCCTCCATACTCATGCCAATGAAGAAAGCAGATTGTGGCATGGAAGATTTGGGCATCTTAACTATCAGTACTTGCCTGACATGCATGCAAAGGAGATGGGTGACGGGCTGCCCAAGATCAAGTTTGCCAAGGGAAATTGTCATGGTTGTTTGATGGGGAAGCATCCTGAGAAGAAATTTGAGAAGGGGAAGGCTAGGAGAGCCTCTCATCCTCTCATCCTCTAGATATCATCCATAGTGATGTGGCTGGTCCATTTCCAGACCTGTCTCTAGACAAATCAAGGTATGTGCTCACTTTTATTGATGATTATTCTAGATTTACTTGGGTATATTTCCTTAGATTGAAATCAGAAGTATTTGGATTCTTCAAGTTTTTCAAGTCTTCTGTAGAGAAATTTTCAGACAGGAATATAAAATCCATTCACACTGACAATGGTGGTGAGTACATAAAGGGTGAGTTTCAAAACTTTTGTGCTAAAGAGGGCATTGAGATGCAACATACTATTCCCTGTACACCACAGCAAAATGGTGTAGCTGAAAGGAAGAATAGAACATTGAAAGAAATGGCCACCTGCATGCTAAAGTTGAAAGGGTTACACTCGAGTCTTTGGGAAGAAGCCATTAACTATGCCTCCTATATTCAGAACATAGTTCCTCACAAGGGACTCAATGAAATTACTCCTTTCGAAGCATGGATGGGATACAAACCTGATGTATCTCATATCAAAGTGTTTGGATCCAGAGCATGGGAAAGGATTCCAACTGACAAAAGGAGAGCCCTTGATCCAGAAAGCAGAGAGTGGATTATGGTGGGTTGTGCATTGGATGCAAAAGCCTACAAGTTACTTGATACTACTTCCATGACCACATTCCTGGAAAGGAGTGTACAGTTTTAGGAGTTGCCTCTCCATGATAATCCTTCTATTAAGCTTGATAGCTTACCTACCACTCCTCCTTTGATTGATAAGCAGAGTGAAGCTTCTTCACATGAGAATTCAGATTCAGAATCTAAAGATGGAGATGATGATGAGGGAATGCTAGATCCAGATCCATAAGAACCTGAAGATCTAGCAACTGATGATGAAGATGATCGAATGGGAGATCCAGATCCACAAGAACCTAATGATCGTCCTCTTCCTCGATGGGAAACCATTACACTCCGATATGCCGGTGATTTGGTTGGTGATCCACATGATCATAGAAGAACCAGATCATATTTTCATAATGGAAGGTTTCATCCTTCTCACATTGCCGATCCATTTTATATCGATCGATCCTTCTTCGGAAAAGAAGGGCACTTGCCTCCTTCTGGGGTGAGTGATGATATGCTACATTAGCATCCTTTTGTCTATTTTGAGGGAGGGATTTCTTCCCATTGGGTTTTCCCTCTTTCCTCACTTAGTTTATTTTAGATTGATTGTGCGGGGTGATATTTGGTCTCAGTCACCAGGGCCCTATTTTTCAGATTTCAGTTAATATCTCATAGTATAGCTTGTGGGGGGGTGTTGGAATATTCACACCATCATTTTTATATTTTGCATGCCTGCATGCAAATCTGCATGTTGCATGCATCCAATCATCATCTTGGTGGTCTCCCCAACACCTAGAGCTCACTTTCAGCTCCCCAGAGTCTGTCTTCAGCCCCCAGTTGGCCTCCTACCTACCTGATGCGCCCTATTTGACTGTTCTGCATGACAAGTGTGCCTTTTCTCACCTACCACCAGTTATCTCTTAGTTAGAGCGCCTTATCTCACCTACCAGGAGTTATCATTCAATTAGTGCATTGATTGAGCAGTTCTTCCACTAATTGCTCATGCTGACTGCTTGTAGCTCCTAGTTAGCTAGTTCTGGAGTGCCACTTGACCATTTGATAGCCTCATGCGCCCTCCTTGGAGTCTCCATCCCCTGATTTATTCCTAGATGGTTCCGTTAGACTCAGTTAGACTCACTTGACTGAGTATTACCATTTATGACTGATACTATTGACTGGATGATGTCTCCATTGTACTCCAAGCTAGAATTTGAGCATGATTCGAATGACCTCCTTGGTTAATTCGAATTCTCTACACAGATTTCATTATTGTATTCATTATTCACATAGTGTCAACTCACAATTGATGTATGATACTGTTATTCTCCATTTTCTGTGTTCATGAGTGATTATTGAGTGCATTCTTCTCTTCTTCTTTGCAACATTCTTGAGATTTTGATTGTGAGTTTGTTACAGTTGTTAGATCCCCTGTAGATTATCACAGGGTCCCCCACTCATAATTTTGAAAATCACTAATTACCCTTCTTCGGTTTGATAGATACTAGTTCAAGGTCTTTTAGTTCTATCCATGTCTATGGTTTCATGATGGTTCCTCATCTCTTATTCGATTTTGTGTTTTTACAGATCCAAAATGGATATCAATTTTCATTAAGTTTATTTTTGGATCCGTTGTATCAAGTTGGTCATGTTGGGATTATGTCTTTGTTAACATTGTTGTTGATATTCCCAATCCGAATATGTCCACAGGTCTCCGACATCAGGACAATTACCTCTGGAAATATTTTTCTTTATTTTTCATTTCGCGACGTTTCACTCCCAAGATTTTCAAGTCCGATGTTACTGCGGAGCAAATTTGTCGGAATTACCATTTTGGTTATTTTTAACCCTATGATGTTCTGATCCCGATGTTTTAAAATGGTAAAGTTTGTCGGGTGTCGGACATTGGGTTAGAACTCTAATTTTTTATTTCATCACTCCGATGTTCATGGACCCGAGGTTTAATTTTAATGTTTTCTAATTGCTGCTTTGGGTCTGTCGGCCCATATTTTCATTATCAAAATTTTCCTTTTTCAACTTGATATTTCAGACCTGAAGCTTTTCCATGATGTTCTCTTAATATCAATTTCGGGTGGAATTTTTATGATCTATTGGATATTGATCTGGTTTGAATTGATGATATGATGTGTTGAAACCTAGTCATTTCTGATATTTTCATATCTGCTTAATGATTGTTATTTCGACGGTTTATTTTTAGCTGATTATTTATTACATTTTATCACATGAGTTATGATTGTAAATATCATAACTCAAAGTATGGAAGCTTTTACCGGCTTCTTTCGAAGCTTTTCTTGCACCTGAAAGGGTAAATATCAAAGTATGGAAGTGACTTCACAATTTGTAATTTCAATGATTTAGTCAATTTTATCGGCTTTAAAACTTTCATTTAAAAAAAAAATTGCCATCTTGCATTTATGTACTCTTTGGCTAAGCTTAAAACAATTTAATCAAAGCTTTATCTTGTGTATTTGTCTTACACCTTGAAAGATTGTATATCAAAGTTGTTGACAAACAAGTAGTTTTTCATTTGGAGCTAGGCATCAATGTTAACAAGCATTAAACTTTTGCATAGAATTATTTCCCTTCATAATTTGAAAAATAATATAATTTAATTTTAAGGCTTGTTCATTTAAAAAATGAGTAAACTATTTTTAAAATACTTAAAAGATTTAATTATATAAATGTTGAATGGCATGCTATGGATCTATCTCTCCTTCTCAATGGCATATTTAAAAAATTAATACTCCTAACTTCGAGCTTGTATTTTTTTAGATGAATTGAAAAATTGAAACATATAATGGCAGAAAAAACAAGAAATATCTTTCTTCTGACAGACATTTTGCTTCTGCTGTAATGTATTATTTCATTGATGCAAATGGACTTATGTCCAAGCTTTCTTTGCCAATTTATTTCAGCATGTTTGTTGAGGATAAGTTGCGCTCTGAATATTGTTCCTCGTAAATTGTTTTACGCATTTCATTCTGGTTGAATAAGATATTTCTGATGCTAATCACACAAGGGTGTTTTTAGTCATATGTGCGTACTGATATTTCTTGTATAGTTTCTTAAAACAAATTATGAAGCTGATGCATGACAATGTTTGTAGAGCATCAGTGATTTTTCATCGCCTAGCTCTGAAACGTTGTTGTTTTTTATGTTCTTACTGTTTATCTGGATATTTCTGGGTAGATCAAGGATCAATCTTCCTTTGTGTATCAGATCCCTTTAAAAAATTATGTTGTGGGATAGAATTAAAATAGGATTTAATTTTACCTTTATTTTCTCCATTAGTTTTTACGATCAGTTGATAAAACAAATCACGTTTGCTTGTCATTTTGCCAATTTACTTAAATGTGCAACTTGCCACTTATTTACCGCAAAACAATATAAGTTGATTGCAATTGTGATTACAATAATACATTCAAATTAACATCGTTTATGAATATCTTTCAGGTTTCGATGGATTGGATGCATTAACATGATTTTATGACCAAGGATATGAACCTTTGCTTCCTTACGTTATTGAATCATGTGCTCGTAATCATGTTTTCATTTTCGTTTAATTAGCAGTAGGCTTTAATCATAATAGGATTTAATTTGCATTATAGATTAGAAGTTAGATCTCATTAGGACTTAGTGAAAGCTCTCATTGAAAGCCTCTTTTCAAGGAGAAAACCATCCTATTGGAAACGGGGCCAATCAAACCCATCAAAGATAGCCATACCAAACGACTTAGGATCTAAGAAACCCTCGAATCGAGTAATCTCCCTTTCTTTGACGAGTTGGTCAATTCTGCATGTCAACAAGGTGGAAATGCAGATTGGAAATTGTTAACCTTTAGAATGGTCTCTATTGATAATGGTTTAAAATGTTTAGGATTCCAGTTGAAATCGAATGACCATCGGGTAGCGAATTGGCTATGGCTTGTTAAAAAGGTGGAATATAAGGTAAACATTTAGTGTTACAAATGGCTCTTGTTGGGGGGTACATTGGTGTTGAGCATGGTTGTCATTGTCATTGATGACAAGCCATTAATGAAAAAGGAGTAACAAGGTTGATGACATGGTATTGTTGATGTGGAAAATCTCTTGGTTTCCTTGTTGATGTACATGAGGCTTGAAGCCTTATACCTTATGCCTAAGAGGTATGATCAAGAAGCCCTAAAGTTGATTGAAGAAAAAGAGTATGAAGGACATTGAAAATGCATGCAAAACCTCTATGGATTGATATCCCTCGTCATGTCATTTCCAGCGATAGGTGGCACGTCACATGGTTCCTTACGGTTAAAGAGATTTTAATTTTTAAAATTGACGTGGTGTTTTTACCCCATCCAATGAGGTCAGCCCAGCTTTAGAATATATTTTTTAATCATTAAATAAAAACATAAAAAATATATATATACATATAGTAAGGTCGTCCCAATAAAAAATAAATTATGATACCACTATAAATACACGTCCTTCTCATCATTTGTGGGTGAAAAATCTGTAAAATGAGCTCCGAAATTCGGATTCCTCTGAGGAAAAATTTAGTGGTGAAACAAAGTCAAGCCACAGGAGTATCATTCAGCTCTAATTTCTTTGTTTGGTGGACTGTCCTTAAAAATTCGGTCGCAGCTACAGGTGTTTTCATCTTGGAGCTCTGAATTTCGGTGGTGGTGAGCCAAGAAGTAACCACAGTCAAGTTTGCAAGTAGTATACCTCTGAAATTCGGGTCAAAGGAAGAGTAGCAGTTGTCCAACCTCTGCAATTTCGGACTGTCAAACCTCTGTTGATTTTGAATTGTCTAACCTCTAAAAATTTTGGGTATCTACTAGGGCATCCGAATAGGATTTATCCTTTCTATCTCAATATGATGACAACCTGAAATGGTGGTGTGTAATGAAGTGTAAGTTCTGAAATTCGGTTGGAGTAAGTGTTCTCAGGAAGCCATAGGAGTGAAGAAGTTTTTAGCTTTGTTTTGAAATTTTTGTGCTTAGAATTTCGGTGGTAGGAACAACCTGTGAAGACAAGGTCTGAAATTCGTGTAGCAGAGGAATACTCAGTATACATAGACCCGAATTTTACAGTTTGCAGCAGTGACATATTTTTGGTCAAAGTCTGAGTTGGTCAATGTTATCACAGTTAGAGGTTACCTCAATTATAAGAAGAACAGTCTATCACCATTCCAAAGGGGCAGCAGTTGGAGTGCAAGCTTGTTACAACTGTCCAATGAAGTGATGGTTATAAAGTGATGGTATGCATACACAGTGACACAGAGGTACATGTAAACAATGACTTGATGATCATACAGTGATATATTCAGATATTTTCTCAGTATACAGTGAGATGATGACATGAGAAGACCCTTGATGTTTTGTGATGACTTGGCAATATTCTTGAACAACAATGACTATATTTTTTAAAGTTATTGACTTGAAATTGACAAGTTATTTGACAAGTGACAGACCTTGACATGACAGCAATTGATTGGCAGTAGTTGGAGTTGATGATAGTTGTTGTATGATTATGAATAGACATTGGGCATGAGCAGAAATTAAAGTTGATGATAGAGATTTGTACAGTGATTGATTGACTTGGACAGTAGCAGCAATGATTGATTGAATTGGACAGTAGGAATAGCATTCTTACATGATCTTGATGACAGTGACTATGTGACAAATGTTGGTATGTAAATACAAGCTGGGCCTTGTACTATTTTTCTAAGTTGGATCTGAGAAAAATACCAAGCTGAGTCTTGGAATAGAAGTTGGTGCTTTTGATTCAGTTGTAGCTGATTAACCCGCCAGTTGTAGCCGATTGAAGAAATACTAAAGATTACAAAACTATACCTTGTGTTGATGATAATGTGTTTGACTTGATGAATGACATGTGCTTAGTTGGTTGCTGAAATATAGTTCTTTGATGAATATGATTTTGAAGTGAATTTGTAAATGATGAAATAAGATAAGAAGAAGAAGTTGAAATTCTTAATAAGTCCTAGCTCACTGATTCACCCCCCACTCTCAGTGAGCCGTTGTGTCTAACAATTGGTATCAGAGCAGGCCTTCATCATAAGCTTAACTAGCTTGAAGGGATCAGTGGACACAAGATGGAAGGATCAGCAAAGTTTGTAAACAATAAAGTTCCAGCTTTGGAAATATCAGACTACTTTGGTTGGAGAAGCAAAATGAAATCTTACTTGAAGAAATTCGGAGTTTGGGAAATAGTTGTCAACCCACCTACTTAGTCAAACAAGAAGACAAAGATAGCAGCTGGCAGGTACAACATCATTGCCATGAAGTTTCTAATGGATGGACTTTCAAGCCCTGTAAAAGAAAGTATAGGAGACTGCACTTCTGCCAATGATATTTGGTTCAAGATGGAAGGTAAATACCAAAGGAGTAATCAAGTTGAATCCGAAATCAAGTCATCTGAAGATGAGAAGCTAGAGGAAGGACAAACTTCAGATATCAGTGAAGGTAAGGATTTTTCTATCAATGATAGTTCCGAAAATAATGATATTGAAATTCCTTTTACAAAAGATGAAAATGAGGACTTGTTGAAATCCAAGGAGGCATTTGCAAGTACCCTATTGGATAGGGATGTCAAATTCAATTCAAAGCTTAAAAATAAAATTTTGGGGACATTTCAAAAATACCACGAGGAGAAAAAGGGATTGCTCATGAGACTTAAACTCAAGAAAAAATATTTGCAAAATGAGCTAGAAGATCAAAATGATGAAATTAGAAGATTGAAGACTGAATTAGCAAAGGGACAAGAAGAGATGTGTAAAACCCCTAATGAACTTGAGGAGATAAAAAGAGCCAATATTGATCTAAAAAATCAGTTGGAGGAATCCAAGAGAATAGAAGACATTATGAATGTTCAACTGGGAGAAAAGGAAAGGACAAATCAAAGGATTGAAATGGAAGTTGTAGATCTCAGAAAGAAAATTGAAAATTCAAAGGCACATGTGAAGTTCAATGAAAGATCAATTATCTTGGATGAAATACTTAAGTGTCAAAGATCTCCATTTGACACATCTGGTCTTGGGTACAAAAAGGAAGAAGTCACATCTGAAGAAGACATGTGGTCCCCCAAGACTCTTGAATGTGAAACCACATCCTTCAAAGGTGGAAGCGAATATCCTCAACAAGCATCTGCACATGACATCAAAGATATTGGAAGTTCAAGAATGCATCAAGGGACAAATTCAATTCCTCAAAGCAATTTTTCCAGAAAAGAAACACCTCCAAGATGGAACCAAAATCCCAGGTATGAAAATGGATTTAATGGTTAATTTTTTTCTTGTTCTAACTTTGGTCATAAGGCTGTGGATTGTAGAAGAAGTGCTGGAAGTCTCCATAACAAAGTAATATGTTGGACATGTGACGAAATTGGACATCTTGCTGCCAAATGTCACACCATTAGATGTTACACATGTGGTTGCGTTGGCCAGAAAGCTCAAGTTTGCGCAAGCCCAAGAAGACAACCAATGAGAAGTTTCTCATACTCATCAGCAAGGAAAGTCAATGAATCTTGGAAGAAGAATGGCACAGACAAAATTGAAGATCAAAGGAATAATAATCATAGTCAAGGACATTCTCGGGTATGGGTGAAGAAAAATATTTTGTTAAATCTAAATGAGGTTGAACACAGCATGGTTGATGGATGCCATATGGAAAGCCAAGCTTGAGGTCTTTCAAAGACCATAATGCGCCTTGAGTTCATGGAGTTTGGAGGATTGACTCAAGGGAAATTGATGGTTACTCCAAGCAGTCAAACAGGTCTGAGGATCGTGGTTACAACTCAAGACAAATATGCATAATGATAATAGGAGCAAGAGAAATTTGTAGCTCATAATTGTTTGCTTGTCAGTGACATCACAACCATAGGTGAAAAGGAGTGAAAGCTAACATTCATCAAAAACATAAAAGGGCACTACAGGGAAAGATTTGCCAATTTTCATAGCATTGATTAAATTTCGATAACAAATGTTCCAAAACATTCTGATGGAGATTCATTGTATGTGGATATTCCACTTGAGAATCGAAAGGTGTTAACTATGGTGTTAGCTGCTTCACATGATGATCATACAATTAAGGATTTAGTGTCTCCACTTAAGGAAAGGTTGAAATTTCCAGGCTTTGGTAATGAACTAGACAGGGTTCACGATGTTAAGATTCAATATGCTAAGACAGAACATATCAACATTACATTCCATTTCACAATAATAGCATATACAAGATCACTGAAAGAACAACAAGCATAGCAAAAATACAAGAGACATAGATTTATCCTGGGAAACCCTCATGGGGAAGAAAACCCAACAAAGCTTCCTCAATATAGATGACCAACAAATACAAAGATGTAAACCATAGACATGAGCTCCTTCTCCTCGATAGCAGAACTCTCCCTCACCTATGTGCTATTCACAAGTGAGTGTAATGTGTGTTAAATGAGGAACACACCTCCTCTATTTATACACATCTCCGACTTGTATTTTATATTAACTAGGCCGGCCCCAAATTAACCACTGGATTAAACACCCCATTACAACTGACTGGGCCGACCCCTCTAGGGTGGTCTAATAACCCTTTGACCCACATAACACATACAGGGCCGACCCCCGCTAGGGAAGTCTAATAACCCAAGTTACCACATTCCGACGGAGGAATAAACATCTCCGGATATACAATAAGGTCTTCACGGAGGAATGAAACATCTACGGAATAATAAAGTAAAAATATAATATTCTTAGAAGTTACAATATTTCAACACTCACCCTTAATGAGAAAGATATTATAACAACATCTGCACGAGCAAGGAGTCATCAACTACATCATACATGATACATCTATAAATCATTGGAAGCTTTCTCAACATCATTAGTAACTCAAGCACTTACTGGAACATCAACATCTTCAGTATTGAGTCTTCATATTCTGCAGCACTCGAACAGCTACAACAACATCAACATCATCATATGGATGCTCACGATCACAGCATCGTCATCTAGACCATCACGATCAACAGCATCGTCATATAGATCATCATGATCACAACATCATCATCTAGACCATCATGATCACATCATCGTCATCTAGACCATCACGATCAACAACATTGTCATCTCACGATCTGCATCATCGTCATCATGCGATCAACATCATCATCATCACACAATCAGCATCATCGTCATCACATGATCAACATCATCATCATCACATGATCAGCATCATCGTTATCAACTGGATCCTCTTGATCAACAGCACGATAGCAGCATACCCTGCAACACACATGATCTATTTAAGACACCATATCATGTCTAGGGACGATGTAGTCCATTCGTCAACTTAGACAAAGTCTAAGGACCACTTCTCGGAGACATATGTCTACGGATCAATTCAGGGACCGAATTCTGGGGACAATACAATCCCCTTCACTCTTGGAGACATCTGTTTGCGGATCACTTTAGGACTGAAGTCCAAGGATGATACAATCCCCTTACTCTCGGAGACATCTATCTGTGGATCACTTTAGGACTGAGGTCCAGGGATGATACAATCCTCTCACTTTCAAAGACATTTGTCTGCGGTTCACTTTAGGACTGAAGTCCAAGGATGATACAATCCTCTCTTATCCACTAAGGACTTCATTCTCGAAGACATATGTCTACGGATCAATTCAAGGGACCGAAGTCTGGGGATGATACAATCCCCACCTGTCCACTAACGACTTCATTCTCGAAGACATATGTCTATGGATCAATTCAAGGGACCGAAGTCCAGGGATGATACAATCCCCTCTCGTACATTTTGAACTAGTGGTTCCAGGATGATGCAATCCCCATCACGTACATTTTGAACTAGTGGTTCTGGGATGATGCAATCCCCATCACGTACATTTTGAACTAGGCGTTCAAGGACGATACAGTCCTATCATATCAACTAGGTACCATATACTGACCTCATCGTCAGAACAAGTAGCCTCATCGTTGATACAAGTATCCTCATTATCGATACAGTATCCAAATCATCAATACAAGTATCCACACTAATACAAGTATCCACATCATCAATACAAGTATCCACACCAATACAAGTATCCACATCATCATTGATACAGGTATCCATATCGATACCAGTATCCAAATATCATTATCGAACATATCACTCCCCCTTTCGAGGAGGGTCCTTTTGAACTACACCAAGCTTGTCTCAGAAATACTCAAACTTTACTCGAGACAGAGGTTTGGTCAACACATCATCAACTTGTTCGTCAGTGCTCATATACTCGAGCTTGATAGCTCCATATAAATATCGGATCTCTATGTGCTTTGACTTATCATGGAATATTGGATTCTCTGTCATCTTGATACAACTCTGGTTGTCACACAGGATCACAGCGAGGTCCATCTCTAAGTCAAACAATCCTTATAACAACTTCTGAAGCCATACTGCTTCACAACTAGCAGAGAAAGCAGCTATATATTCCACTTCAGCTGTGCTAATAGCCACACTAGACTGCTTCCTGCTAATCCATGAGATCATGGCAGATCCCAGACAATAACATCCACCCACTGTACACTTCCTGGCCAATCAACATCTGTGTAGCCATACAATCTGAAGTCATGATCTCCAAGATAACATAGACCAAAGTCTATCATACCCTTTAGGTACCTCATCACATGTTTCGTAGCTATTAAGTGAACACGTCTAGATTCCACTAGATACTAACTCAAGGTGTTCACAACAAAGCATATATCTGGCCTAGTGTTCGTCAGATACATCAGTGACCCAATATTTTGTATGTACAGGGTTATATCCACTAACTTTGATGAGTCATCCATTAATAGCTTCAAGTCGGAATCCATGAGAGTGGCCATTCCAACACATCAAATCCTTTCAATATTTCTCAGCATACTTTCCCTGATTGAGAAAGATTCCTTCTGAGCCTTTTCATGCTTCCAGTCCTAGGAAGTAATGCATCAATCCGAGATCATTCATCTCGAACTTTGTAGCTAGATTCTTCTTGCTTTCCATGATCTGTTTCTCATTCCTTGTCAGAAAGAGATCATCCACATACAATAATAGTATCATCCATAACCTTATGGTAAATGTTAGGATCAACTTTACTCTTGGTAAAGCCCAATCTTGTCAAGAAGCTATCAATTCTTCCTCTGTGACTGAACATCATTCACACTCTGCATTGAATGATCTTCTGCATATCTATCTATCTGTGCCATCTCTCGTCAGATGGGTCTACTGATATGTGCCTCAAGATCATTCGAACTCTGTGGTGAGTTCCTTATGTATATAGATACCATCTTCAACCTTGTAGCAAAGGTTGAAATATGCATCACCCATGGTGATCATTAAGCTCATCAAATGACTATCGATCCTGGGTACTCAAACAGAGCTTTCTTCAATTGAATCCTGGGAGTTTTCTCGATTCGCACTTCTTCTTCAATCACACCATTGAGAGAACAATATTATCTAGCTACTTGAAGCAAACATCTTGTCATGATCCTATTCCTCTTTCTAAGAGAATCTTCTAGTCACGAGCCTTCTATAGTATGTTTGATTTGTAAATCTTATTGTTGAACATCCATCACTTGTTCAGTGTTCATCATTCTTCATGATCTTTCCTACAAATAAAAATTAAGTACATGATTAGTAATACTTCATAATCATCAAATCATGTTGACATGATAACCTATTATGCATATAGTTATGATTTTCATAGTTATGCTACTATCTTGACTAATACTTTGGCACAACACTTTTCCATATCCTGTATGCATATAGTGGCTATCTAGATGCCTTCCATCTCTACTAGAACATAATATCGATAGCGTTCACAGCTCTCAGCATGTCAGCAAAGAGGTTTCATTCTAGACAAGCAACAATGGAATGTTTGTCCAACTTACCAATCATATGCATATTAGTAGTATACTGTTCAATGCTATATGAATGCTTACACTTAGCATGATATATTCTAGGAATACAAATATGCATACAACTATTACGAGCAATATCATAGACTATTCAGTAATTCAAATACGTATCTTTTTATGTCTTGTGATGTTGCTTCCTTCTTGGTCTCTACTTCCCTTCCATGGCATGAACTTCTATCCATCCTTGACCGCTATGCATGCTTAAGTGTGCACTAGTGTCATCATCATGATCTCATACATAATCATACATTCATTAGTATGAACTCAATATTATCACAACATTATGATTCTAAGTAATCTTGAATATGTATGGTCATGATCATTCAATACATGGGTATACTAAGATCTGTTGATGTATATGTAACTTTGGAATGTATTTCACATATATGTATATTGTATTCCTACAGAGATGTTATTATTCCTCTATACAGAAGTGGTTGTATTCTTATAGAGATGTTATTATTCCTCTATACTAAAGTGGTTGTATTCCTATAGAGATGTTATTATTCCTCTATACGGAAGTGTCGTCATTTATATTGTAAGTGTCGTAACTTATACTTGATGGGTTATTAGACCACCTTGTTGGGGTCGGCCCTGTATAAGTCATGTGGGTCAAAGGGTTATTAGACCACCCTATTGGGGGTCAGCCATGTGGTTCGAAGGGTTATTAGACCACCCTAGTGGGGGTTGTCCCAGTCAGCATTATGTTAAGTGGTTAAGTTGAGGCCGACCTAGATGAGTAAAGGTCAAGTCAAGTTAGTGTATAAATAGAGAGTGTGTCTCTCTCATTTTACACATTCTATTCTCTCACTCAAGCTGTGGAGAGTGGCGCAATTGTGGAGGAGGAGGCTCTGCTGCTAGGAGAAGACTATCTCTTGTATTCTGGTTGTATCATTGCTCTATCTATCTCTGAGGAAGTTATTGGGGTTTTTCACCTTTATGGTTTTCCCCAAGTAAACTCGGTGTCTCTTCTGTGCTTGCATTATTGTGTCCATGAATGATATGCTGTAGATTTGCTGTACATGTTGTTCTCTCAGTTAATATACTAGATCAGATTGAAGAAAATTCTGAAAATTTAACATGGTATCAGAGCTATCCTGAAAGAAGGCATGATATGGCATGTATGACACTTGTTGCAATTACGATGCTAGGGCTTGATATAGCAAAAAACCGTCATCGTAGCACTTTCGCTATAGATCCGTTTTGGCAAATTTTTCGGATCTGAAACCTTTACAAGTCGAAGATTAAATCCCCATGTACCTTGTGTGCAAAGGAAAACCTCTAATTCATTGTACTTTGTGATTTATGATCTGTACAATATAGGGTTTCTGCCTCTTCCAGATCTGAATCAAAATCAGGTGACCTTGGGAAAAAGGTCATAACTTGGGATAGGAAGCTCCAAATAAAATTTCGTAAAAAGTGTTAGGTAGTACACAGATGGTACTATCTCAAGAAACGTTTTTAGAGGCCGAAGTTGAACCAGTGACATGTGGCACACCGTACAAGTTTGATCTCTTGTATTATCCCATAAACAGGTCACGTTGCGACACCTGGAATAAATCTCTCTCAGAGAATCCAATTGAGGTCATACCTGTCAAGATGGAAAGATAATAGGTCAGGCTATCTCAAGAAAAATTTTCAGAGGCCGAAGTTGAAAAAGTGACACGTGGCAAGCCGTACAAGTTCGCTCTCCTGTATTATCCCATAAACAGGTAACGTTGCGACACTTGGCATAAATCTCTCTTAGAGACTCCAATTGAGGTCAGACCTATCGGGATGGAAAGATAACAGGTAGGGCTATCTCATAAATTTTTGTCAGACCCTATGGATCTAAAAGTTTGGAGTTACACCATAAACAATCAGGTACATATTTCTATCAAAATAGAATTATTTTTTAGTACCTTCATTCATGGCTTCCGGAATTTAGGGCTTCGGAGAAAGTTGGAATTTTTGTAATCGGAGACCACGGCTGGATGCTACTCATCAAAATCAAAATTTAGAGACCAAGATCAGAATTTTTGGTTGGGCAGAAGGCCGGGCTTGATCAGACCCTAGTTCGGGACTTTGATCAGAAAAGTGGAAAATTAGGGCTTCTGCAAAAATGGGAATTTTTGAAATCTGTGACCACGGCTGGAAGCTCCTCATAAAAATAGAATCTTAGAGCTTTGTATCAGACCTTTTGATTGGGAAGAAGAGTGGGCTTCATCAAACCCTAGTTTGAGGTCACGTCCAGCGAATCCGAAAGTTTCAAAGGAAAAATTGAGGAGTGAAACTTTGCAGTTTTCAAATTCTGAATATACCAGCTTGATCAGCTCATCAAGCTCAAGATCCAGTTCCTGCAAATCAAGTGGATTGGGTTAATCCTAGAAGAGGATGGATTGGTCACCTGCATAAGTGAAGAAGTTCCTGTTTTAGAGGGAGATGAGGCTAAGGCCTTCCATAAGAAGATTACAAGCAATCTTAATAGGTATGACTTACAGGTATGTTTCGAATTCTGTTCATGATTAAGTTTATGATATGTTTGTCTTCATATAATTACAATACAATCTTGATTAATTACTAGACTTGTCGTATTACCTTATAGAAGATATTCATTGATTAAGGTTTTGACACTTATGATTGTAATAATGCATTGTGATGATGTATGAGGTTTATGTTGTTTGTTAACACAAAAGGTACACCAAGAAAGTCAAATCATGTTCTACTTCAAGAACATATGCTCATGGTGACATGAAGACAAAGATTCATCCATTGTCATGGATCACATAGAAGATATACTTTCGAGGTATGTATAACTTGGTCCTACAATGGTTAACCTATGAGACATGCAGGTTACTAGCACAAGTCACTAAAGAGAACCAGAAGACATTATGCGGGTATGTTAGACATAACTAGCTAGCATGCTAATCCAGGTATGTTTTTCCTATATCAAGCTAGAATCCTACCTTGTGTTAGGATCTTATACTGTTGTGTTGTTGATAATGATTATTCATGAAGTCATAGGTTTGAATAGTCATGGCTGTATGCATATCATGTTTCTTACCATAATTGATGATATGACTAACCAGAAGAATCATGAAGGTATAGGTTTGAGTAATCATGGGTTTATGCATTGATGATTTAACTAATCAGAAGAGTCCTATGATCAAATAAGAATATGCATGAGTAAAAGAAGACTTCCCTGAAACCTTGAATACTAACGTTTATTATCTATGAATGATCATGAATATACATGTTTAAGATTATTGTGTTTTGGTAGTATTAAGATTATACTAATAAATGTGTGATTATGTATGAGACCTTAAGGATAACACAATGATGATACTAATAAGCATGCATAGTGCGGATTAAGGATGGATGTTAGTTCAAGGATAGGTAATCCAGGAAGCAAAGAAAGCAAAGGAGCACACTTCAGTAGTTTCTGCAAGGATGCATATATTCAGAGGGAGTTGACCACTTCTCACAATCCACATAAGAATGGAGTTGCAGAAAAGAAGCAAAGACTGAGAGGGAGTCAACCCAACAAACACACAAAGATAAGTATTTGAATTGTCATTACTTGCATATTTTATTGTTTAAATAATACTATTCAATAATGTATATAAAGATGTTCCTAGAATTAGGTTGTGTATTATGCATATTAGAATAGTTGCATTGATAAAAAATATACTACTAATATGCATGGGTAAGTGGCCTATGGCACTGTACAAAATTCCATTGCTACTTATCTAGAATGAAACCTCTTTGCTGACATATTGGGAGTTGTGCACACTCTTAACAATGTTCTGGTAGAGATTGGAAGGCATCTAGAAAGTTACGGAATATGGATAAATGTTGTATTGAAGCATTGGTTAAGATAATTGCATGACTGTATGACATATTTTTTTATGTGTAAGAATTTGTTCTAAAAAACTATGAGATGTTTTCTAATCATACAATTTAACTCGTTGTGTAGGAAAGATCGTATGCCATCACCTACAAAAGAAGAACTACAACATTTGTTCAACAACAAAATTATCTATTGAAGATATTGAAGTTCCCAGGATATGGGAAGAATGCCATGATCCGTCGATCATGAAGAACGATGTTTGGGATGCGGTCCCAAGAGCTGAAGGGAAGTCTGTTGTGACTTCCAAAAGGAACTATCAGATCAAGCATGTTGCAGATGGCAACATTGAGAAATATAAAAGTGATGAAATAGAAGATGCACCAGATGGATTTCAAGACAACATGGTGTAGTCATATATGTGTGCAGAACTTGGTATGGTAGGATAGACAACTTTCTATCCAGTTTGGGCTTTACCAAGAATAAAGCGGATTCCAACCTTTTCTACAAGGTTGGGGAATGCATTCCAGTGATACTACTTTTGTATGCGGATAACCTGTTTGTTACAGGTGAAGATAGATTAATTGCCGACACGCAGCGGAAGCTTGCTGCCGAGTTCGAGATGAATAAATTGGGGATGATGCACTATTTGTTTTTGGCATGGAGGTGTGGTAGAGTGCAGATGGAATCTTCCTTGGACAAGGGAAGTATGCAGTAGAGATCCTGAAGAGGTTCAGGATGATGGATTGCAAGGCCATGGCCACACCTATGACATCGAATATGAAGCTTCTTTGTGATGCTTCATCTGAGCCGGTTGATGTCTCTATGCAGCGTCAGATGATTGGGTCCTTGATGTACCTGACGAACACGAGACCAGATATTTGCTTTGCGGTGAACACATTGAGCCAGTTCCTAACGAATCCGAGGAGTGTTCACCTGGTTGCTATAAAGCATGTTCTGAGGTACCTGAAGGGTACAGTGGATTATGGGCTCAAGTATGAAGCGAATCAAAAGTTTAACCTGCAGGGTTATGTTCATTCAGATTGGGCAGGCAGTGCTGCAGATAGGAAGAGCACATATGGGTGCTGCTTCAGTATGGGATCAGGTGTGATCTCTTGGTTCAGCAGGAAGTAGTCCTGCGTAGCACTTAGTACAGTTGAGGCAGAGTATGTTGCAGCCTGTTCAACTAGTTGTGAGGCAGTATGGCTACGGAAGCTACTGTCTGAGTTATTTGATCTCCCGTTGGATGCTACTGGTATCTTCTGTGATAACCAGAGTCGTGTGAAGCTATCCGAGAACCCAGTGTTTCATGACAGGTCGAAACACATAGAGATCAAATATCACTATATTAGGGATATGGTGCAGAGAGGAGCTGTGAAACTTCTGTACATTGCGACGGACGAGCAGATTGTAGATGTGCTGACGAAGCCACTAGCCAGGGTGAAGTTCGAGTACTTTAGGGAGAGGCTTGGTGTTCTTCAGATTGATGACACTTCGAGGAAGAATTGATGGACACATTTGCTGAAACCATTCCAAGCATGTTGGAAGGAGAATTCTTCACATGGCTGTGGATGTAAGCGCTGGATGATGAGCATCAGGATGATGTTCTAGTTTCTGCTTTGTATGATCAGTTGGATCATTTATATGTATGTGTGCATCATGTTGGATGCTGAATATGATCAGTTGGATCATTTATATGTTTATGTATGTGTGCATCATGTTGGATGCTGGATATGATCAGTTGGATCATTTATATGTATGTACGCATCATGTTGGATGCTGGATATGATCGGTTGGATCATTTGTATGTATTTTGTATGCATCATGTTGGATGCTTGGACCATGTATCTGTATATGTATTAGGTGGATACATTGTATGATCAGGTGGATCATGTATGGTGATATGTATCATGTATTTGTATTTGTATCAGGTGGATACATTGTATGATCAGGTGGATCATGTATGATGATATGTATCAGGTAGATACTTGGTATGCATCAGGTAGATGCATTATATGATCAGGATGATCGTGGATGACGAGCTTCAGGATGTTGCTCCAGATGACATGCAGCAGGATGTTGCAGTGATGATGATTAGGATGATCATGTGTACATCAGGATGATGTATGGTGAGTATCAGGTTGATACTCTATGGCCGTGGATCAGGTTGTGCAGATGAGCATATAATTTGGCCCTGGGAGATTTGCAGATAGTCTTTCGACGTTTTTCCTATGGCATGTAATTCATACCTTGGGATATCTGGCAAATTCTCTTTCGAGGTTTTTCCTATGGCATGTAATTCATACCCTGGGATATCCGGAAAATGTTCTTTCGAGGTTTTGCTCTAGGAGGACATATAATTTGGCCCTGGGAGATCTGTAGATAGTCTTTCGAGGTTTTTCCTATGGCATGTAATTCGTGCCCTGGGATATTTGGCAAATTCTCTTTCGAGGTTTTGTCCTATGGCATATAATATGTCCCTGGGAGATCCGATAGGTTGGGCTGTGTGCCCGTAATAAGTCTTGGGATGCTCTTGCGAGGTTTTGCCATGACCACATATAATCTGTCCCTGGGAGATCCTATAGGTAGAGTTGCGTGCTAGTAACAGCTTGGGATGCTCTTGCGAGGTTTTGTGGTGACCACATATAATCTGTCCCTGGGAGATCCTATAGGTAGAGCTGCGTGCTCGTAAGATGCTCTTGCAAGGTTTTGTGGTGAGGTCACATATAATATGGCCCTGGGAGATCCTATAGGTAGAGTCGTGTGATCGTAACAGCCTGGGATTATCTTTTGAGGTTTTGTGACGCACGTAATAAGTCCTGAGGATTCCACAGTATGGCCAGTGATGACGAAGACCTGCAGGTGGTGGGCCTACATCCAGTATGAAAAAGGACTGGCTCTGTAGAACTTCCTATGATGAGTAGATTCAGAGATTGATTGAGATAGAAACAGCAGTGACGATGATGATGACTCGATGATGATTATCCAGTGACGATGATCCAGAGAAGATGACTTGTGCTAGAAGACCTGTGTCGAGAAATACCTTCCTAGTTAAGAGGGAGTGTTGATGTATATGTAACTTCGGAATGTATTTCACATATATGTATATTGTATTCCTATAGATATGTTATTATTCCTCTATATGGAAGTGGTTGTATTCCTATAGAGATGTTATTATTCCTCTATACGGAAGTGTCGTCATTTATATTGTAAGTGTCGTAACTTATATTTGATGGGTTATTAGACCACCTTGTTGGGGTCGGCCCTGTATAAGTCATGTGGGTCAAAGGGTTATTAGACCACCCTATTGGGGGTCAGCCATGTGGGTCAAAGGGTTATTAGACCACCATAGTGGGGGTCGGCCCAGTCAGCATTATGTTAAGTGGTTAAGTTGAGGCCAACCTAGTTGAGTAAAGGTCAAGTCAAGTTAGTGTATAAATAGAGAGTGTGTCTCTCTCATTTTACACATTCTATTCTCTCACTCACACTGTGGAGAGTGGCGCACTTGTGGAGGAGGAGGCTCTGCTGCTAGGAGAATACTATCTCTTGTATTTTGGTTGTATAATTGCTCTATCTATCTCTGAGGAAGTTATTGGGGTTTTTCACCTTTATGGTTTTCCCCAAGTAAACTCGGTGTCTCTTCCGTGCTTGAATTATTGTGTCCATGAATGATATGCTGTAGATTTGCTGTACATGTTGTTCTCTCAGTTAAGATCCTATATTAGATTGAAGAAAATTCTGAAAATTTAACAAGATCCTAGCACAAAGTAGGATTCTAACTTGACATAGAAAAACATACCTGGATTAGTATACATGTTTTGTTATGTATAACATACCCAAACAATATCTTTATTCTCTTCAATGATTTAGAGACCTTGTTCTAGTAACCTGCATACCTCATAAGTTAAGCATAGTAAAAAATAAATCATACATACCTCGTAAGTAGAGCTTCTAAAGACTATGGATAAGTCTTTTGTCTTTATGTCATCATGGTCATAGAACTTGATTTGTCTTTCTTGATGTACCTGTCTTTTGTTAGCAGACAACATCATCCTCATACAACACCATAGGTGCATTAGTACAATCATATAACTTTGATCAAAGAATATCTTCTATCATTCACATGCATTCATACTTTTACTAGGGTGATAAGACAATTCTAAGATTAATCAAGATTGTACTAACCTCAATAATATGAAGACAAGCATATTATAAACTTAATCATGAATAGATTTCAACACATACCGGTATCTCCTCAAGTCATACCTATCAGGGAATTCTTGTAGTCTTCTTATGTAATGCCTTAGCCTGATCTCCCCCTGAAACTGGATCTGGAGCTCGATTAGGGTTTGTTAGAGAAACCCTAAAAATTAAAGCTTTGACTTTCACACTTCTGAATGGAAGGAAAGATGTGCCTTGTTGAGCTAATCAAGCTAGCATACTTCAATTTTGAAATATCCAAAATTTGACCCCTCAAAATTGCCTTTGAAACTTCTGGATCTCCTGGACAGGATCTCGAACTAGGGTTTGATGAATCCCACCCTTCTACCCAATCAAAAGGTTCGATCCAAAGCTCTAAACTCTTATTTTTTTTGAGGAGCTTCCAGCCGTGGTCACAGACTTCAAAAAATTCCAACTTTTGCAGAAGCCCTAATTTTCCACCTTTCTGATCAAAATCCCGAACTGGGGTTTGATCAAGCCTGGTATTCTACCCAACCAAAAAATTTGATCTCGGTCTCTAAATTTCTATTTTGATAAGTATCATTCATCCATGGACTTCGCTTCCAAAAATTCCAACTTTCTCCGAAACCCTAACTTTCCACAACAATGACGATTCAAGAATGAAGGTGCTCAAAATCCAAATCTATTTTGAAAGAAATATGCACTTGATTGTTTTTGGTGTAACTCTGAAATTATGAACCCACAGGGTCTGAAACTTCTCCTTGTGGTATCATGACCTGTCCTCTTTCCAACCCCACAGGTCTTACCTCAATTGGATTCTCTGAGAGAGATTTATGCCATGTGTCGCAACATGACCTGTTTATGGGATAAAACAGGAGAGCTAACTTGTACGGCGTGCCACATGTCACTGGTTCACCTTCATCCTCTGAAACAGTTACCAGAGATAGTACAGTCTGTGCAATACCTGTCACTTTTTATGAAATTTCATTTGGAGCTTCCTAGCCCAAGTTATGACCTTTTTTCCTAGGTCACCTGATTATGACTGAGATATGGAAGAGGCAGAAACCCTAACTTGTACTGATCATAAATCACAAATTACAACGAATATGAGGGTGTCCTTTGGAAACAAGGTACCTGGGGATGCTATATACGACCTGTAAAGGTTTTAGATCTTGAAACTTCACCAAAATGGATTTATAGCGAAATTTCCATGATGACGATTTTTTGCTATACAAAACCCTAACCTTCAAATTTTCGTAAGTGAAGCAAGTGTCGTAAGTTCCATACATTGTCTTCCTTCAGGTTAGCTCTGATACCATTTTAAGATTCAATATGCTAAGAAAAAAAATCAGCATTACATTCTGTTTCACAATAATAACATATACAGGATCACTGAAAGAACAACAAGCACAACAAAAATACAAGAGACATAGATTTATCCTGGGAAACCCTCATGGGAAGAAAACCCAGCAAAGCTTCCTCAATATAGATGACCATCAAATACAAATATGTAAGCCATAGACATGATCTCCTTATCCTCCATAGCATACCTCTCCCTCACCTATGCGCTATTCACAAGTGAGTGCAGTGTGTGTTAAATGAGGAACACGCCTCCTCTATTTATACACATCTCCGACTTGTATTTTATATAACTAGCTCGGCCCCAACTTAACCACTAGGTTAAACACACCATTACAACTGACTGGGCCAACCCCTCTAGGGTGGTATAATAACCCTTTGACCCACATAACACATACAGGGCCAACCCCCACTAGGGAATTCTAATAACCCAAGTTACCACATTCCGACGGAGGAATAAACATCTCTGGATATACAATAAGGTCTTCATGGAGGAATGAAACATCTTTGGAATAATAAAGTACAAATATAATATTCTTAGAAGTTACAATATTTCAACACACAATGGCTCCTTCAAGAAAAGAATTTTGAGATATCTTGCTTACATTTTTCTTTGAGAAATGACAAAAGTTTTACAATAACACTCATGAACAGTAAGGGATATCTTTGTTAGGGGGAGCAGCAAAGAGATCCTTCAGCAAGCTTGAAGGAAAGAGACAAGAGAAGCATATGATCAGAACTCGACATAAGAAAGTTTTCAAGCCTTTGTATTACCTTCTGAACTTTGGTGTTGACATATGGTAGTGTATATTCAAATAAATCTTAATAAAGAACAGTTAGAAGATCACCTCGAGCTACAACATGTGAATTTGTGCAAACAAGATGCTACTACAGTTTTTAAAGGAAGAATATTTTGGGCTCCTATAACACTTTTGATTATCTCTCTTACATTTTTTTGATTTCGGCCAAATACAGGATATTGGGATGACAATACCACTTAAGGAGCAGGTTTAAAATAGATATATCACAACACAATTTTGGATATAGGTTGGAAGTTGAAGGCACACTTCCAAGAAGCAACTCAAGGAATATTAACATACATCTGAAGCACTAAGTTTGAGCATGAGATATAGACAGTTGCCGCTTCTAAAATTGTTCATCTCAACACAAACACACAAGAAGTGTTCTGAAGGTAGTCAAGGCATAGTCAAGGCATAATCAAGTTCCTATATCATATAGAAGATAGTCAAATATCATGTAAAAGACAATAAAGGATCCTTTACAAGCTCTAAATTTGTTGATTGATAAAGCAGTCACGGGCATCCAAAGATATTTAAAAATATTGTTCTCAGTGACAGCTTGACAAGTAACATCCAGAACATGATAGACTTGATGTTGTTTGACAACATTCATATGACTAGTGACAGTTAATGACAAATACTAGTAGTGACATTTTCATTAACATTTTGATGAGTAAAATTGAACAACATTTTGACTTGATGACAAGACAATGACAAAGATTTATTTTTACTGTGAATTGATACGACAATGACAGTGTCCTTAAGGTGACAAGCCTTGATTGACAATTGATGATAACAATAGTGAACAACAGTAGTATGACTTGACTTTTCAATAGTTGACAATATATTGGCAGTACTTTGACATGACAATGATAGTTGATGAAGTCGTTTATATGAAAGGGGGAGCATCCAAGCATTCTAAAGAAGAAATTGAAGAAGTCCACATAACAGGAGGATAAAATCAAAGCTACTAAAGTGAAGTATAGCAGAGATCATTAAACATGGTCTCAGGAAGTTTTCAAGAATAAATTTTCTTTTGGGCATTATGAAGCTTTTGATAACAAGTGTATGGCCCTTTGTCATTAATGTCAAAGGGGGATAAAATTGAAATGGTGTTGCCATCAATGACAAAGGGGGAGTTTTTTAGCATGGTTGTCATTGATGACAAGCCATTAATGACAAAGGAGTAACAAGGTTGATGACATGGTATTGATGATGTGGAAAATCTCTCGGTTTCCTTGTTGATGTACATGAGGATTGAAGCCTTATACCTTATGCCTAGGAGGTATGATCAAGAAATCCTAAAGTTGATTGAAGAAAAAGAGTATGAAGGACATTGTAAATGCATTCAAAAACTCTATGGATTGATAGCCCTCGTCATGTTGTTTCCAATGGTAGGTGGCACATCACGTGGTTCCTTACAATTAAAAGAGATTTTAATTTTTAAAATTGACCTAGTGTTTTTACCCCATCCAATGAGGTTGGCCCAGCTTTAGAAGATATTTTTTAATCATTAAATAAAAACATAAAAAATATATATACATATAGTAAGGTCGTCCCAATAAAAAATAAATTATGATACCACTATAAATACATGTCCTTCTCATAATTTGTGGGTGAAAAATTGGTTAAATGAGCTCTGAAATTTGGATTCCTCTGAGGAAACATTCAGTGCTGAAACAGAGTCAAGCCACAGGAGTATCATTCAGCTTTGATTTCTCTGTTTGGTGGACTGTCCTTCAAAATTCGGTGGCAGCTACAAGTGTTTTAATCTTGGAGCTCTAAATTTCGATGGTGGTGAGCCAAGAAGTAACCACAGTCAAGTTTGCAAGTAATATACCTCTGAAATTCAGGACAAAGGAAGAGGAGCAGTTGTCCAACCTCTGCAATTTCAGATTGTCAAACCTCTGCTGATTTTGGATTGTCTAACCTCTGAAAATTTTGGGTATCTACTAGGGCATCCGAATAGGAGTTATCCTTTCTATCTCAATATGATGACAGCTTGAAATGGTGGTGTGTAATGAAGTGTAAGTTCTGAAATTGGGTTGGAGTAAGTATTCTCAGGTAGCCATAGGAGTGAAGAATTTTTTAGCTTTGTTTTGAAAGTGTTGTGCTCAGAATTTCGATGGTAGGAACAACCTGTGAAGACAAGATCTTAAATTCATGCAACAGAGGAATACTCAGTACACACAGACTTGAATTTTACAGTTTTTTAGGAGTGGCATATTTTGGTCAAAGTCTGAGTTGGTCAATGTTATCACAGTCATAGGTTACCTCAATTCTAAGAAGAACATTCTATCACCATTCCAAAGGAGCAGCAGTTGGAATGCACACTTGTTACAGCTGTCCAATGAAGTGATGGTTATAAAATGATGGTATGCATACACAGTGACACAGAGGTACATGTACACAATGACTTGATGATTATACAGTGATATATTCATAGATTTTCCCATATACAGTGAGATGATAACATGAGAAGACCCTTGATGTTTTGTGATGACTTGGCAATATTCTTGAACAGCAGGAATATATTTTTTTAAGTTATTGACTTGACATTGACAAGTTATTTGACAAGTGATAGACCTTGACATTACAGTAGTTGATTGGCAGTAGTTGGAGTTGATGACAGCTGTTGTATGACTATGAACATACATTGGGCATGAGCATAAATTAAAGTTGATGACAGTGATTTGTACAGTGATTGATTGACTTGGACAGTAGCAGCAGTGATTGATTGAATTGGACAGTAGGAATAGCATTCTTACATGATCTTGATGGAAGTGACTATGTGACAAATGTTGGTATGTAAATACAAGCTGGGCCTTGTACTATTTTTCTAAGTTGGATCTAAGAAAAATACCAAGATGAGTCTTGGAATAGAATTTGGTGCTTCTGATTCAGTTGTAGCTGATTAACCCCCCGGTTGTAGTCGATTGAATAAATAATAAATATTACAAAACTATATCGCGTGTCTCTTGCAATGTGTTGATGATAATGTGTTTTACTTGATGAATGACATGTGCTTAGTTGATTACTGAAATATAGTTCTTTGATGAATATGATTTTGAAGTGAATTTGTAAATGATGAAATAAGATAAGAAGAAGAAATTGAAATTCATAATAAGTCCTAGCTCACAGATTCACCCCCCCCTCTCAGTGAGCCATTGTGTCTAACAATTGGTTCTTTTTAAGGCAGTTTTTGAAAGCATTCCAATATATTGGTTATCCTTATCCTACGTTCCAAAGAGTATTCTTGATATGATTAAGCGGAGTTGTTATAGATTTCTTTGGTCTGGTCATAAGCGGTTAGGGGCTATTCCTCTAGTTAAATGGACTGCCCTGGAAAAATCAAAGAAGGAAGGTAGATGGAGATTAAAAACATATTTTTATTTAGGCAAGCTTTGGCGAAAAAAATCTTGTGGCACCTCCTTTTTTCAAAAGGGTTATGGGGAAAATTATGTAGCAAAAATATCTTTGTCATTATTCAATTGAACAATGGATCTGATCTTAGCCGAAATATTCTAAAGTGGCTTTGAACGTGTGGAATAATTTGGTCTATTATTTCCATGTTCTTAGTTGTTGAATTGCAGGGAAAGTTGGGAAAGGTGACCGAGTTTGGCTAGGGTAGAACCCATGGATTAGAGCGCCACAAAATCTTATGCTCTGTTGAATTAAGGGATTTTTTAAGAGCGAGGGATCTACATAGCCTAGACGATATAAAAAAAGACAGTGGTCATGGAGATGTGTTGCAACATTGGTTGTCAGTCTCAGATCTTGGAATTCGAGGGGAGATGGGTCAAGAATGGGAGGATTATACAAAGTCCCTTGCTCGTAACATGGTCACTCTATCTGAAGAAGAAGATCGGTTTGTTTGGTCATGGAATAAGTCCTCTGGAATTTTGAAATCCAAGTTGGGATATTGATCTGGGTCGTGTCCAAGAAGCACGAGGGGTACAATAGTTCGATTGAATGAGTCGGCTCTATTATGGTGGAAGCAATCAAGAATAAGTAGAATGAGCAAAGCAGGATTACACTACACAGATAAACACAATATGCAGGAATGCAAACTATTCTTCTATTAGATGTAAACAGGTAAAAATTCATTGCTTGTATGTTACAATATTATACATGCTTATATAGATTTATGAGACACTTGGGTGCCTTCCTATTACGTTCAGTTACAAGAAGAAGTTAGAATGGTTCAACAGTTCAACCGTTACAGTCGACTAGAAGACAGAGAAACATTCTGTTGAAGTTCGACAGTCGCCAGTTGCATGTCGACACTGGTTGTTGATGATGTGACTGTGAGGTTGTTGAACATGTCGAAGGTGTGAATGTGTCGAAGTCAAGACTCATCAGAGTTGTGTCGAATTAGGAACCTATCGGCGCTAACCTATCAGACTGGAAACTTGTCGAGTCGAAGTCGTGTCGAGGTCGAAACTTGTCAAAGTTGCATCAACGTCTATGACTTTCCAACTGCGATGCGGGTCAGACCTCCTTCCTTAAGAAACAATGGACCCCATTGTTTGCTCGCGAAGGTGAGGAAACTAGTCGGTCAATTCAGTAACATAGTACCACTTTCCTTGAGATGGGATCTAGTCATCCTTGGAAACCTGAAACAAGGGAATTGTATTCGTCCTTGTATGGCGTACTCGTCGTCCCATAATGGTGTCGCAAGGAAGAGGCTCCTGAACATCTGGATGGATGTCTTTGGGTTCTACTATCTGCAAGTCATTTTGTTCCACAAAGGGTGCATGGTGTTGGTGTCCATTTTTGTCACCATTTTTATCAGTAAACATGCTCTAATTGGCGTATTTTCACTATTTTGATATGATAAGTCATTCTCCTTTCCATTCAGACCATCAATCAAACCCAGGTATGAACGTATTTGCATATCACATGAATCTTGGTTGAATATCATCATTTTTATGGTTTATTGACAATTGTATCACATTTCTAGACGTGCTTGGCATGTAGTTTTTGATCTACAGGTTGTGGTCGTCATTCGGACCTTCATTCAGTCGCACGTTCACGCTGAAGATGCCCAACCACATTTGAACCATCGTTCAACCCTCCATTCACACCCACGGAATCGTTGGTTGAGATATTTCGGGGCATTAAAGACAAAAATGGTGATGTGGGTTCTATTGGGGACATGTCCCTCATGGTTCGTGAGCCTCCATTCTAGAAGATCCGCTCTCCTATCCGCCTAGCTTGACATCACATCATCTTCCCACGTTGAAAGGAACCAACGCCCGTGAACTCAGGAAGACGGCCTGTGCGTTGTCGTAAACCATCTTGCAGTCGTTTTTCGGCCATTAAAGATCTCTATTTTTAGAGAGGTCGACCACTGAAAGGGTCAACCTCCTCTCTTATTGTAAAATATTATATAAAGATGTCTCCTGTGGAGAAACGCAACATCATAGCACATGTTAAGTTTAGCCTAATTTCACAAGCAAGATCACTGAAAGAAACACAATCACAAGATAGACAAAGATTTACCCTAGGAAACCCTCATGGGGTATAAAACCCATCAAATATTTTCTCAATATAGATAATCAACCAATACAAATATGTAGTCCTCAACAAGAGATCCTTCTCCTCCTATGCGCCAATCACAAGTGAGTGAATGAATGAGATAAATGAGGAACACACGTCCTCTATTTATACTCACATCCTAACTGACTTTTCACCCTAACAAGGCCGACCTCTCCTAATAGAGTCTAATAACCCCTAAACAGCTAACTCAGGGCCGACCTCACATGGGAGATCTAATAACCCTAGTTACCACACTCTCTCGGAGGAATAACATCTCCGGATATACAATAGGGTTTCTACAGAGGAATGAAACATCTCCGAAATAATAAAGTACAAATATAATATTCTTAGAAGTTAGAATATTTCAACACTCCCCCTTAACGAGAAGGATATTATAACAACATCTGCATGAGCAAGGAGTCATCAACTACATAATACATGATACATCTATAAATAATTGGAAGCTTTCTTTATACATCATCAATAACTCAAGCAGTTACTGGAACATCAACATCTTCAATATTGAATCTTCATCTTCTACAGCACCCGAACAACAACAACAACATCAACATCTGGATCCTCTCTATCAACAACATCGTCATCTGGATCCTCACAATCAACAACATCATCATCTGGATCCTCATGATTAACAGCATCGTCATCTGGATCCTCACGATCAAAAGCATCGTCATTTGGATCCTCACGATCAACAGCATCGTCATTTGGATCCTCATGATCAACATCATCATAGCAGCATACCCTGCAATACACATAATCCATTTAATACATCATAGCATGTCTAGGGACGATGCAGTCCACTCGTTAACTTAGACAAATTCTAAGGACCCCTTTTTCGAAGACATATGTCTACGGGTCAATTCATGGACCGAAGTCTGGGGATGATACAATCCCCTCTCGTCCACTAGGGACCACTTCACAAAGACATCTATCTACGGATCTATTCAGGGACCAAAGTCCTGGGATGATACAATCCTCTCGTCCACTGGGGACCACTTCTCGAAGACAACTGTCTACGAATCTATTCAGGGACCTAAGTCCAGGGATGATAAATCCCTCCTCGTCCACTTAGACAAAGTCTAAGGACCATGCATCGACCTCATCGTCATAACCGGCAACCTCATCATCAACCTCATCGTCGTAACAGGAAACCTCATCATCGACCTCATCGTCATAACTAGCACATCATTGACCTCATCGTTGGAATAGGTAACCTCATTATCGATACAAGTATCCACATCATCGATACAGGTATCCTTATCATCGACCTTACCGTCGATATAGGCAATCTCATCATCGATACAGGTATCCACATCGATACCAGTATCCAAAAATATCATCATCGACCATATCACTCCCCCTTTCGAGGAGGGTCCTTCTGAACTACACCAAGCTTGTCTCGGAAATACTCAAACTTTACTCAAGACAGAGGTTTGGTAAACACATCAACAACTTGTTCGTCAGTGCTCACATACTCGAGCTTGATAGCTCCTTCCTGCACCATATCCCGTATATAGAAATATCGGATCTCTATGTGCTTTGACTTATCATGGAACACTGTATTCTCTGTCATCTTGATACAACTCTGCTTGTCACACAGGATCACAGTGGGTTCCATCTCTCATTCAAACAATCCTGATAACAACTTCCGAAGTTATATCGCTTCACAACCAGTAGAGAAAGCAGCTATATATTCCGCTTCAACTGTTCTAGGATCCACACTCGACTGCTTCCTGCTAAACCACGAGATCGTGGCAGATCCTAGACAATAACATCCACTCGATGTACTCTTCCTGTTTGATACACTTCCTTCCCAATTAGCATCTGTGTAGCCATACAATTTGAAGTCATGATCTCCACGATAACATAGACCAAAATCTATTGTACCCTTTAGGTACCTCATCACATGCTTTGCAGCTATCAGGTGAACTCGTCTAGGTTCCACTAGATACTGACTCAAGGTGTTCACCGCAAAGCATATATTTGGCCTGGTATTTGTCAGATACATTAATGACCTAATAATCTGTCTATACAAAGTCACATCCAATAACTCTGAGGAGTCATCAGCTAACAGCTTCAAGTTGGAATCCATGGGAGTGGCCATGGATTTACATTCCAACATATCAAATCTTTTCAATATTTCCATAGCATACCTTCCCTGGTTGAGAAAGATTCCTTCTGGGCCTTGCCATACTTCTAGACCTAGGAAGTAATGCATTAATCCTACATATTTCATCTCAAACTCCAAGGAGAGATTATTCTTCCACTCGACAATCTGTTTCTCATTTCCAGTCAGAAATAGATCATCAACATATAGCAACATATGACAGGTTCATCATCCATAACCTTGAGATAAATATTAGGATTAGCTTTACTTTTGGTAAAGCCCAAACTTGTCAAGAAGATGTCAATTCTTCCATACGAAGCTCTGGGAGATTGTTTCAACCCATATAAAGCCTTCTTTAGTTTGCATACATGGGTTCCTCTATCTTCAACCTCAAATCCTTGTGGTTGTTCTATGTACACTTCTTCTTTAATCACACCATTCAGGAAGGTTGTCTTTACATCCATCTGGTGTAATTACCACTTCATCATGGATGCAAGTGCCATGATGGTTCTAATGGAAGTGCACCTTGCAACAGGTGAAAATGTCTCTTCATAGTCAATTCCCTCTTTCTGAGAGAATCCTCTGGCCACAAATCTTGCCTTATACTTTTCAATGCTACCATCCGCAGCATGCTTTATCTTGTATATCCATTTGGAGGATACCACACTCTTGTCTTTTGGTTTGGGAACTATATTCCAAACATCATTCTTCATTATTGATTGGTACTCCTCTGTCATTGCCTCTACCCACTCTTTCTTATGAATTGCCTCTTCACAACTAGTATGTTCTTGGTCTACAAGATCACACATCAAAGCCACATAGTTGGTGAATGGCTTTGGTTTCTTGATCACTCTGGTGGAGCCTTCAGGAGCTCCATACTTTTATTCTCCTAGTATAATGTCTCTTTCCCATGTTGGCTTTCTCTTTCTTGATATGTTTGTGATAGGGGGTTCTTGTGGTTCTATCATGTCATGGTCTTTAGGTGTTACATCTTCAGGGGTGGGTACAGCTTCTGCAATTATGGGAGGTGCATCTTCTTCATATACTTCTTCATACTAACACTTCCTATATTTCTTGAGAGCTGCCTCTTCATCAAATGTCACATCCCTACTAACCTCCATATGGTGGAATCCTGGGATGTAGACTCTGAATGCTTTGGATGCTTCACAATATCCAACAAATATTCCCTTCTTCCCAGAAGGGTCTAGCTTGGTTCTCTTTTCTTTTGGAACATGAATATATACTAGGCATCCAAATATCTTGAGATGACTTACTTTAGGATTCTTCCCTGTGAACACTACTTATGGGGTCTTAAATTCAAGAGCACTATGAGATAGTCTATTCTGCACATAGACTGATGTCCTGGCTGCTTCATCCCATAGAAACATAGGTAGGTATTGATCATGTATCATTGTCCTTACTAATTCCATAATGGTTATGTTCTTTCTTTCCGCAACACCATTTTGTTGAGGATTGTAGGGAGTGGTTAGTTCCCTCTTGATTCCAACTTCTTTACAAAATACTTCAAAATCCTTTGAAGTGTATTCTCCACTATTATTTGTCCTGAGTATTTTGATCTTCTTTTCTGAATGATTTTCTATCAAGGCTTTGAACTCCTTGAATTTTCCAAAGACTTCATTCTTTCATTTTAGAAAGTATATCCAAGTCTTTCTTGAATAGTCATCAATAAATGTAAGGTAGTATTCATATCCACTCAAGGATGTGGAGGGCATTGGTCCACATACATCTAAATGAATCAATTACAAAGTACTTTTAGTCTTTGTTTCACTCTTTGGAAATGGGTTCTTGATATTCTTCCCTTTTTCACATCCTTTGCATGTGCCATTATGATCAATATTCAAATCAGGTAGTCCTATGACTACTTTGCTCACATGAGGTAGTGATTTGTAGTTAATGTGAGCAAGCCTCCTATGCCATAGCTCACTTGGGATAGTGGCTTCATGAACAAGGGCAACTTCTGGATGGCCCTTGATTTTGTATAGGATTCCTTGCTCTTCACCAATAACAATTGCATTCTCAATTGATTTTCCTTTGGACCACATGAGTACTTGTCCATCTATGAATGCAACCCTATAACCTTTCGTATCTAAATCTGAGATAGAAAGTAAGTTCTTCTTCAAACCTGGTACATATAATATTTCCTTCATCTTTAATGGAGTTCCAGAATCAAGCTTGTAGCTTGATTCACCAATTCCCTTGATGGGATATTGATAGCCATCTCCTAAAGATACTTTATGTGGAGAAGTCTTCTCTTCAAGTTTTGAAAGAGTTTTCTTTTGACCTGTCATGTGCTTTGAAGCACCACTATCAATAAGCCATGTATCTTTGCCAGGCGTTACAGACCCAGAGAGTGCAGAGAATAGAACATATTCTTCTGCATCTTCTTCTTCTATTCTAGCTCTTTTCTTTTGAGGCCTTTCCTCTTCTTCTTCTTCTTCTTCACTATCATCTTCTGCTAGATGTGCTTGATGTCTTCTATGATGGAAACCCTTCTTCTTCTTCTTTGAAGGACAATATCTAGCAAGGTGTCCTATTTTATGACAATTGAAACATTGGAAGGTGTCCTCTTCTTCCTTGATTAGTTCCTCTTTTCTTTTGAAATCTTTGTGTAGGTTGAGACTCCTTGTGACTATCCTTCTTGAAGTAGGATTGATTCCTTCTTCTCTTGGTGTGGGTGGCCAAGGCTTGGTCATATTCTTTGGGCAAGGCTTCTCTGTTGGCAACCCTAGCTTCTTATTGAATGCAATCCTCCCATACCACATCAAACTTCATGCTTTCTTTTCTGGCACACATAGTTTGGATGAATGACTCCCAAGGTCTGGTGAGACCATTTACAACAGTCATGACTAGTTCATCTTCATCAAGGGTATCTCCAATGGCATCTAGTTGTTCCTTGAACTGGGAAACCCTTGAGAAATTATCTTGAATAGATTCTCCTTGATTCATCTTGGTGCTCTTCAATTGAGCTCTCAAGTTCATCTTCCTATTGATGTTCTTTCCTTCATACATTCTGGAAAGGGAATCATACATTTCCTTTGGGGTATTCTTGGATGCCACTTAGGGAATCAAGTGGTCCTTAATAGAATCAACAATGATTCTCTTTGCCCTAATCAAGTCCTTCCTATACTTCTCTTTGGATTCATCTTCTTCAAGTTCTGCAACCTCATCTTTGATATATTGGGCAAGATCATTCTCTTCAAGAATGAGACCAATCCTATATTTCCATGCCCGAAAATTCTCTATACCCTCTAGCTTGTCTTCAAGCTTAGTGCTTGGAGTCATCTTATCCAAGAGGTCACAGAGATTGAAGTTTCTCAAAAGATAGAATAATACTTACCAGGAGATGAGCTTGATTGAATTGAGATTATTGGTGTGCTTTGCTTTTGGAAACTTCAACTTTTCACCTTTCGGATCTGCAACAGAATTTCTGGTTTTTTGGTCTTCACTTCTTTGGTTTACTGGTGCACAGGTTCGCAGCTTTTCTAGTTCACCGGTGCATAGGTGCGCAGTTTTTCTGGTTCACTGGATTTCTGGATTTCTGGTTTTCTGGTTTTCTGGTCTAGAATTCAAACTAGGGTTTGACAAATCCCAAGGTTATACCCACTCAAAACGTTCGATCTAGATCTCAAAACTTCAATTTTGAGGAGGGCTATCCAGCCATGCAATCAAATTCCAAAAATTCCAACTTTTGCAGAAACCCTAATTTTCTTTGGAGCAGGAGAGAGAAGTATTTTCACCTTGTGAAAGATCTCCTATTCAGGATAGCTCTGATACCATGTTAAGTTTAGCCTAATTTCACAAGCAAGATCACTGAAAGAAACACAATCACATGATAGACAAAGATTTACACTGGGAAACCCTCATGGGGTAGAAAACCCAGCAAAGATTTCCTCAATATAGATAATCAACCAATACAAAGATGTAGTCCTCAACAAGAGCTCCTTCTCCTCCTATGCAGATCTCTCTCTCTCCTATGCGCCAATCACAAGTGAGTGAATGAATGAGATAAATGAGGAACACACCTCCTCTATTTATACTCACCTCCTAACTGACTTTTCACCCTAACACGGTCGACCTCTCCTAAGAGAGTCTAATAAACCCTAAACAACTAACTCAAGGCCGACCTCACATGGGAGATCTAATAACCCTAGTTACAACACTCTCTCGTGTTGATGTATATGTAACTTCGACATGTATTTCATATATGTATATTGTACTCCTATATAGATGGTATTATTCCTCTATACGAAAGTGTTTGTATTCCTATAGAGATGTTATTATTCCTCTATACGAAAGTGTCGTCATTTATATTGTAAGTGTCGTAACTTATACTTGATGGGTTATTAGACCACCTTGTTGGGGTCGGCCCTGTATAAGTCATGTGGGTCAAAGGGTTATTAGACCACCCTATTGGGGGTCGGTCATGTGAGTCAAAGGGTTATTATACCACCCTATTGGGTGTCGGCCCAGTTAGCATTGTGTTATGTGGGTAAGTTGAGGCCGACCTAGTAAAGGTTATTAGGCAAGCCAAGTAAGTATAAATAGAGTGCGGGAGGCACTCTATTTCATCATTCTATTCTCACACACACTCTTTGGAGAGTGGCACACTTGTGGAGGAGGAGAATTTGCTGCTAGGAGATGTCTATCTCTTATGCTTGGGTTGTATCATTGCTCTATCTATCTCTGAGGAAGTTATTGGGGTTTTTCACCTTTATGGTTTTCCCCAAGTAAACTCTGTGTCTCTTGTGTGCTTGCATTATTGTGTCCATGATTGATATGCTGTAGCTATGTTGTACATGTTGTTCTCTCAGTTAAGATCCTAGATCATATTGAAGTAAATTCTGAAAATCTAACATGGTATCATAGCTAGCCTAAAAGAAGGCATGGTATGGCATGTATGACACTTGTTGCACTTACGATGCTAGGGCTTGATATAGAAAAAACCAATCATCGTAGAAATTTCACTATAAATCCATTTTGGAGAATTTTTGGATCTAAAACCTTTACAGGTCGAATATCAGATCCCCATGTACCTTTTGTCCAAAGGAAAACTTCTAATTCGATGTACTTTGTGTTTTGTGATCTGTACAATCTAGGGTTTCGGCCTTTTCCAGATATGAGCCATAAACAGGTGACCTAGGAAAAAAGGTCATAACTTGGGCTAGGAAGCTCCAAATGAAATTTCGTAAAATGTGACAGGTAGTGCACGGACCGTACTTTCTCAGGTAACATTTTTAGAGGCCGAAAATGAACCAGTGACACGTGGAATGCCGTACAAGTTATCTTTCCTATTTTATCCCATAAACAAGTCACGTTGAGACACTTGGAATAACTCTCTCTCAGAGAATCCAATTGAGGTTAGACCTGTGGGATTAGAAAGATGACAGGTCGGGATACCACAGGTAGAAGTTTCATACCCTGTTGATTCGTAATTTCGGAGTTACACCAGAAACAATCAAGTGCATATTTCTGTCAAAACATAATTGGATTTTGAGCACCTTCATTCATGGATCCAGGAATTAGGGTTTCGAAGAAAGTTGGAATTTTTGTAATCGGAGACCACAGCTGAATACTACTCATCAAAATCAAAATTTAGAGACAAATATCATATTTTTTGGTTGGGCAGAAGGCTGGGCTTGATCAGACCCTAGATCGGGACTTTGATCAGAAAAGTGGAAAATTAGGGCTTCTGCAAAAATGGGGTGAAACTTTACAGTTTTCAAATTCTGAGTATACCAGGTTGATCAGCTCATCAAGGCGCATCTTTCTATCCTTTTAGAAGTTTGAAATTCAAAGTTTGAATTTTTAGGGTTTCCCTAACAAACCCCAATCTAGCTCCAAATCCAGTTTCTGCAAATCAAGTGGATTGGGTTAATCCTAGAAGAAAATGGATTGGTCACCTGCATAAGTGAAGAAGTTCATGTTTCAGAGGGAGATGAGGCTAAGGCCTTACATAAGAAGATTACAAGCAATCTCGACGGGTATGACTTACAGACATGTTTCGAATTTTGTTCATGGTTAAGTTTATGATATGTTTGTCTTCATATCATTACGGTTAGTACAATCTTGATTAATTACTAGACTTGTCATATCACCTTAATAAAATTATGAATACATGATAGAAGATATTCGTTGATTAAGGTTTTGACACTTATGATTGTACTAATGCATTGTGATTTTGTATGAGGTTTATGTTGCTCGCTAACATGAAAGGTACACCAAGAAAGACAAATCATGTTCTACTTCAAGAACATATAATCATGGTGACATGAAGACAAAGATTCATCCATTATCATGGATCACATAGAAGATCTACTTACGAGGTATGTATAACTTGGTTCTACAATGGTTAACTTATGAGACATGGAGGTTACTATCACAAGTCATTGAAGAGAACTAGAAGACATTATGCAGGTATGTTAGACATAACTAGCTAGCATGCTAATCCAGGTATGTTTTTCCTATATCAAGTTAGAATCCTACCTTGTGTTAGGATCTTGTATTGTTGTATGGTTGATAATGATTATTCATGAAGTTAGAAATATAAGTAATCAAGGGTTTATGCATATTATGTTTCTTACCTTAATTGATGATATGACTAACTAGAAGAGTCATGAAAGTATAGGTTTGTCACGGGTTTAGGCATATTATGTTTCTTACTTTAATTTATGATATAACTAACCATAAGAGTCCTTGAATACTAATGCTTATTATTTGAAATGATCATGACTATACATGCTTAAGATTATTGTGTTTTGATAGTATTGAGAATATACTAATAAATGTATGATTATGTATGAGATCTCGAGGATATCACAATAATGATACTTGTAAGCATGCATAGTGATCAAGGATGGATATAAGTTCAAGGACAGGTAATCCAGGAAGCAAAGATCAAGAGGGAGCACACTCCAATAATTTTTGCAAGGATGCAGATATTTAGAGGGAGTCGACCACTTCTCACAATCCACATCAGAATGGAGTTGCAAAGATTAAGAGGGAGTCCACCCAACAACCAAACAAAGATAAGTATTTGAATTGTCATTTCTTACATATTTGTTTGTTTAAATAATGTTGTTCAATTATGTATATGCTTATGTTCCTAGACTTAGGTTGTGTATTATGCATATTAGAATAATTGCATTAATGAACAGTATACTACTAATATGCATGTAATGGGTAAGTGGCCTATGGAACTGTACAACATTCCATTGCTACTTATCTAGAATGAAACCTCTTTGCTGACATGTTGGGAGTAGTGCAAACTCTTAACAATGTTCTGGTAGAGATTGGAAGGCATCTAGAAAGTTACAGGATATGGATGAATGTTGTATTGAAGCATTGGCTAAAATAATTGCATGATTGTATGACATATTTCTTTATGTGTAAGAATTTTTTCTAAAAACTATGATATGTTTCTAATTATGCAATTTAACTTGTTTTGTAGGAAAGATCGTATACCTTCACCTACAAAAGAAGGACTACAACATTTGTTCCAGCAACAAACATATCTATTGAATATATTGAAGATATTGAAGTTCCCAGGATCTGGGATGAAGTAATGAAAGAATGCCATGATCAGTCAATCATGAAGAATGAAGTTTGGGATGCAGTCCCAAGACCTGAAGAGAAGTCTGTAGTGACTTCCAAGTGGATATAAAAGATCAAGCATGCTGTAGATGGTAGCATAAAGAAATACAAAGAAATATATGTAGCTCGTGGAAAGAAGGAATAGACTATGAAGAAACTTTTGCTCTTGTAACCAAGTACACTTCCATCAGATCAATACTTGCTCTGGATGCAGTGATGAAATGGAAGATACACTAGATGGATGTCAAGACTGCTTTCTTGAATGGTGTAGTCAAGGAGGAAGTGTATGTGGAGCAGCCACTTGGTTTTGAGACACATGACAGGAAGTCATATGTGTGCAGGTTGAATAAATCATTGTATGGATTAAAGCAAGCTCCTAAGACTTGGTATGGTAGGGTGGACATTTTCCTATCTAGTTTGGGATTTACCAAGAGTAAAGCGGATTCCAACCTTTACTACAAGGTTGAGGAAGGAAATCCTGCGATACTACTCCTATATGTGGATGATTTGTTTGTAACAGGTAATGATAGTTTGATTGCCGATACCAAGAGGAAGCTTACAACCGAGTTCGAGATGAAGTACTTGGGAATGATGCACTATTTTCTAGGCATGGAGGTGTGGCAGAGTGCAGATGGGATCTTCCTTGGACAAGGGAAGTATGCAGTAGAGATCCTGAAGAGGTTAGGGATGATGGACTGCAAGGCCATGGCCACACCTATGGCATCGAACCTGAAACTTCTGTGTGATGCTTCATCTGATCCCGTTGATGTCACGATGTATCATTAGATGATTGGGTCCTTGATGTACCTGACGAACGCGAGACCAGATATTTGCTTTGCGGTGAACACATTGATCCAGTTCCTGACAGATCCGAGGAGTGTTCACCTAGTTGCTATAAAGCATATTCTGAGGTACCTAAAGGGTACAATTTATTATGGGCTCAAGTATGATGCGAATCAAAAGTTTAACCTGCAGGGTTATGTTGATTCAGACTGGGCAGGCAGTGCTGCAGATAGGAAGAGCACTTCTGGGTGCTGCTTCAGTATGGGATTAGGTGTGATCTCTTGGTTTAGTAGGAAGAAGTCCTACGTAGCACTGAGTACAGCCGAGGAAGAGTATGTTGCAGCCTGTTCAGCTAGTTGTGAGGAAGTATGGCTACAGAAGCTACTGTCTGAGTTATTTGATCTACCGTTGGAGGCTACTGGTATCTTTTGTGACAACCAGAGTTGTGTGAAGCTGTCTGAGAACCCAGTGTTCCATGACAGGTCGAAACACATAGAGATCAAATATCATTATATCAGGGATATGGTGCAGAGAGGAGCAATGAAGCTCCTGTATGTTGCGACGGATGAGCAGATTGCAGATGTACTGATGAAGCCACTAGCCAGAGTGAAGTTCGAGTACTTCAGACAGAGGCTTGGTGTTCTTCAGATTAACGATACTTTGAGGAAGAAGTGATGGACATATTTGCTGAAGCCATTCCAAGCATGTTGGAAGGAGGATCCTTCACATGGCTGTGGATGTAAGCGTTGGATGATGAGCATCAGGACGATGCTCCAGTTACTGCTCTATATGTGTATGTATGGATCATGTTGGATGCTTTATATGATCAGTTGGATCATTTATATGTATATGTATGTGCGCATCATGTTGGATGCTGGATATGATCACTTGGATCATTTATATGTATATGTATGTACACATCATGTTGGATGTTGGATATGATCAATTGGATCATTTATATGTATATGTATGTATGCATCATGTTGATGCTAGATATGATCAGTTGGATCATGTGTATGTATCTGTATCTGTATCAGGTGGATACATTGTATGATCAGGTGGATCATGTATGATGATATGTATCAGGAAGATACTGTGTGTGCATGAGGTAGATGCATTGTATGATTAGGATGATCATGGATGACAAGCTTCAGGATGTTGATCCAGATGACATGCATCAGGATGATGCAGTGATGATGATCAGGATGATCATGTGTACATCAGGATGATGTATGGTGAGTATCAGGATGATACTCTGTGGCCGTGGAACAGGTTGTGCAGATAAGCATATAATATTAGCCCTGGGAGGTTTGCAGATAGTCATTCGAGGTTTTTCCTATGGCATGTAATATTGGGCATGGGATATCTGGCAAATGCTCTTTTGAGGTTTTGCTTTGGAGGACATATAATCCTAGCCCTGGAAGGTTTGCAGATTCTCTTGCTAGGTTTTTCCACTAGCATATAATAGCTCCCTGGGAGATCTGGAAAATGCTCTTTCGAGGTTTTTTCCTATGGCATGTAATCATAGCCCTAGGATATCCAATAGGTTGAGTTGTGTGCTCGTTATCAGTTTTGGGATGCTCTTTCAAGGTTTTCCATGACCACATGTAATAAGTCCTGGAGATCTGGGAAGAATGAAAAAGGCCTCAGATGCTCTTTAGGGTTCTTGCTTGGCAAGACACTCTTTTAAGGTTTTGTGGTGGGGATCACATGTAATAAGTCCTGGAGATCTGGATAGGATGAAAAAGGCCTCAGATGCTCTTTAGGGTTCTTGCTAGTCAAGAGACTCTTTTAAGGTTTTGTGACTTTCACATGTAAACGATCCTAGGAGATCCTATAGGTCGGAGTTGTGTACCCGTAACAGCCTGGGATGCTCTTTCGAGGTTTTGTGATACACGTAATAAGTCCTGAGGATTCCACAATATGGCCAGTGATGATGAAGACCTGCAGGTGGTAGGCCTACACCCAGTATGAAAAAGGATTGGCTCTGTAGAACTTCCTATGACGAGTAGATTCAGAGATTGATTGAGATAGCAGTAGTAGTGATGATGACGATGATTCGCTGATGATGATCCAGAGAAGAAGACTTGTGTTAGCATATTTATGTCAAGAAATACCTTCCTAGTTAAGAGGGAGTGTTGATGTATATGTAACTTCGGAATGTATTTCATATATGTATATTGTACTCCTATAGAGATGGTATTATTACTCTATACAGAAGTGTTTGTATTCCTATAGAGATGCTATTATTCCTCTATACGGAAGTGTCGTCATTTATATTGTAAGTGTCGTAACTTATACTCGATGGGTTATTACACCACCTTGTTGGGGTTGGCCCTGTATAAGTCATGTGGGTCAAAGGGTTATTAGACCACCCTATTGGGGGTTGGCCATGTGGTTCAAAGGGTTATTAGACCACCCTATTGGGTGCCAGCCTAGTCAGCATTGTGTTATGTGGTTAAGTTGAGGCCGACCTAGTAAAGGTTATTAGGAAAACCAAGTCAAGTATAAATAGAGTGCGGGAGGCACTCTATTTCATCATTATATTCTCACACACACTCTTTGGAGAGTGGCGCACTTGTGGAGGAGGAGAAGCTGCTGCTAGGAGATGTTTATCTCGTATGCTTGGGTTGTATCATTGCTCTATCTATCTCTGAGGAAGTTATTGGGGTTTTTCACCTTTATGGTTTTCCCCAAGTAAACTCTGTGTCTCTTGTGTGCTTGCATTATTGTGTCCATGATTGATATGATGTAGCTATGCTGTACATGTTGTTCTCTCAGTTAAGATCCTAGATCAGATTGAAGTAAATTCTGAAAATCTAACATCTTGGAGGAATAAACATCTCCGGATATACAGTAGGGTCTCTACGGAGGAATGAAACATCTTCGGAATAATAAAGTACAAATAGAATATTCTTAGAAGTTACAATATTTCAACAGCACACATAGACGATAGCAGTAATTTTTATACATAGAGACGTTGTGTAATCTTTTTCTCAGTTAATGGAAGTTCCCGATTTTAGCTGTTCATGTTCTGTTGTTGGTGAATAACTTGAGTTAGCTTCAATCCCTGATTGCTGAGAAGGGCCCCTCAACAACCAGAGGTTTTGTGTATATTTGGTATTTCTTTTCTACAAGTAGATAGTTTATTTTTCATTATATGTATTTAATCTGGTTTCCTGTAGACATTGTTTTATTTCTTGTAATTTATATCTTGCTGCTAATATAATTTACATTCTTAGAAGTTAAAATGACCGATCATGCATAGTTCTTTAAATTTGCTTTCAGTTTTTCCATTTGCAACTAGATATAGTTAACTAGTTGATGTTTCAGAGTTTAGTTCATAGTTAGAATTATTTCTGCTAATTTCTTCCTGTAGCTGTAGATTAGTTCCATTTACATTTCAGCCTTGCTTTACCATGCAATAAACATAGTTCGTTTCCTTAGGTAATGATTAGTATAGATGGCTTTTTGTTATTTTAGCTTTTAAACAGTCTATTTACTGATTTCCTTGCACTGTAGGTTCATATGCATCAACCAACTGGCATTAAGATCATCTAGTCTACTTCTTTCCTTAGTTTATATTGTTTTCTGTCATCCAGATTGTCATTCAGATCGTCTTTCAGATTGTCATCCGGATTGTCATACGGACTTTAATATTTTCTACATTGTTTTTATGCTTGTTTAGAATCCAGTTTCTTAGGTTTTTGAACTGTAATATTTCTTGTATTTGATTAGCATTCATATATGTAATTAGGACCTTGTTCTGAACTACATAGAGTTTTAATTAAGTTTTATACTCATTCTTAGTTTTCATTCCATTTCCCTAACATTGCTTTAGTTTGCTTTTTAGATTATGTTTCTCTTATGTCTGATTTGTTAATATTTTATTGTTCTAGAATTTATCAGTTTCATTCCTAGTTTAGTTTACTTAATTCATGTTAAGATTGATTTCGGATTGAACTTAGTAATTTCATTCTCCAAGGTATATTAGTTTTGATGGTTTCTTAGTTCAAGCATAGGATTTGTCTCTCTCATTCACATAGTTAATAAAGATATTCATAGAATAGGATCTGATTTGGAAATAAAATATCTTTATCAAGTTTTTTACTTGCTTCTAAATCAAATTCATTTTTAAGTAAATATCTTTATTAAGTTTTCTACTTGCTTCTAGATTACATTTGTTCCATGTCATTTGCTTATGGATAAAGAATAGATGACACTATTTAAAGTTAGTTGTAATTGGACACTCTTTAGTTTGCATTTATTTGTAGAAGTTAAACTAGATTTGCTTCCATTTTGTTTCCTTGTCACATTTGAAAGTCATTTTGATACATTCTCTCCCATTCCTATTACATTTGATACATTTCCTTGGAATCCTCAAGGAGAATGGAATTAGGTAGTTTAGTTTGATCTTGAGTTGAATGCACGAATAGTTTTTGAATTCATTAAGTAGTTTGTAGTTTTTGTTGATGTATATGTAACTTCGGAATGTATTTCATCCATGTATTTCATTTATATATTATTGTACTCCTATAGAGATGTGTCATTCCTCTATACGCAAGTGTCGTCATGTGTATTGAAAAGTGTCGCAAGTGTGTGAACTTGCCGATGGGTTATTAGACCACCATGTGTGGGGTTGGCCCTGATTTATGTAATATATGGTTGATGTACCTAGCTAGATATCTGCTACTAGGAGACTATCTCTGTGTATTTTGGTTGTACTTTGGTTGATCCATTGCTCTCTCTATCTCCGAGGAAGTTGTGGGGTTTTTCACCTTAGGGTTTTCCCCACGGAAACTCTGTGTCTCTTGTCTCTCATGCTTTTGCTTCTTGTAATGATTGACATGCTTGTTATGATTGATATGCATTGATATATTGTACATGTTATTCTCTCAGTAAAGATCCTAGAGTATTGTGAATTAATGCTCAAAATTTAACATGGTATTAGAGCTAACCTGAGAAGCAGACATTGTGCAGTGACGAAAACCAAGGGTTTCTTGTTTATTGGGTTTCTCTCCTCATATTTTGGAAAATCAGTAAAGTAGATTGAATCTACTCATCAAGGAGAATCTATCTGTCCAATCAGAATTCAATTATGAGCATTTTCAGATTTGGCCCTAAAAATTAGGGTTTCCCCAAAAATAGGAATTTCTGGAATCTGAAGACATAGTTGGAAGGTCCTTGCAAAAATAGAAGTTTAGAGATTTGGATCGAGATTTTTGGCTGGGTAGATCTCCAAGAAACTCAAACCCTAATTCAGGGTCCTCCTTAGTGAACCCGGGAAGACAAAAAGGCATTTCTGAATGGTGAAGCTTTGCAGATCTCAAATTCTGAATACACCAGGCTGATCAGCTCTTCAAGGTGCATCTTTCTACCTTTTCATAAAGTTGATTGAATTTTTAGGGTTTTTTCGACAAACCCTAATCCGGAACCAGATCCAATTTTTAGCTAGTCAAGTGGTAAGACCTAAATCTTTTCTATTTCCATTTGAAGTACTCTTTAAGATGTCTCACCACACCAAGCTTGAGGATAAGCTTGAAGGGGCTAATAACTTCCGAGCCTGGAAGTAAGGATTGGGTTAATCTTGGAAGAGAATGAGTTGGACTCATATGTAAAAGAAGACATCCCTATCCCAGAGGATGACGAGGCTAAGATATTGCATAAGAAGAACTTGGTCAAGGCAAAGAGAATCATTGTTGATTCTATCAAGGACCATCTCATCCCCAATGTGTCATCTCTGAAGACACCCAAAGAGATGTTTGACTCCCTGACCAAGTTATTTGAAGGGAAGAACATAAATCAGAAGATGACTCTGCGGAATCAATTGAAAGGGTTCAAGATGTTGAATGGAGAGACCATTCAATCTTACTTCTCCGAAGTCTCTCAGATCAAGGAACAACTTGAAGCTGTGGATGAAGTAGTAGGAAACAGTGAAGTAGTTATGGCCACTCTGAATGGCCTAACTAGGTCATGGGACTCCTTTATTCAAGGAATCTGTGCAAGAAAGAAATTGATTCCTTTCAGTAAACTGTGGGAGGAATGCTCTCAAGAAGAAGCTAGGCTTGTAGCTCGAGAAGAAAAGATGGGAGGTGAAGATAAAGCTCTTGCAGCTCACACCAAAAGAAGCAAGCCCAAGAAGGAGCACTCTCACTATAAGAGAACCTATCACAACCAACAAAAGAATAAGAAGGATCTAAGATGTTTCACATGCAATGAGAAGGGTCACTTTGCTTCAGAATGTCCCAAGAACAAAAGGGATAAAAACAACAACTCCAGCAAGAAGAAGAAGGGAAGCAAAAGAAGGTTCCATGCTCATGATGCCGAAGATGATGAACCTCCAAAGAAGAAGGCTAGGGCAGAAAGTGAGGATGACTCATCAAGTGAAGAAGAGTATGTTCTAATCTCTGCTCTCATAGGTACTATCTCTCATGGTTGTAATGATTGGTTAATTGACAGTGGGGCTTCCAAACACATGACTCGGTTTAAAGAATATTTCATAAACCTATCTGAACATGAGTCACCCCATAAGGCGAAACTTGGGGATGATTATCAATACCCTATCAAAGGAAGTAGTGAAGCCTCCTACAACCTAGATTCTGGAAAGTCTTTGAAGATGAAAAAATTTCTTTATGTACCCGGGCTCAAGAAGAATCTTCTCTCCATCTCTGCATTGGATGCAAAAGGCATGAGGGTTGCATTTGTAGCTGGACAAGTTCTGATGTGGCCAAAGGGTAAAATTATTGATGATGCAGTGGTGATTGGAGAGTAAGAGGGAGGTTTGTACAAATTAAAGGGACAACCTGAACATGCTATGAAGACAAATATTCATCCATAGTCATGGATCACATAGAGATATGTATAATTGTTTTTTGCAATGGTTAACTAATGAGTTATCCAGGTCATTGAAGAGAACAAGAACACATTGCTAGACATAACTAGCAAATATGATGACCAGTTATGTTTTTGTTATATATATCGTATACTTTTGTATGATTGATAATGATTACTCTTGAAGTTACAAGTTTGAGTAATCTAGGGCTTATGCATATTATGTTTCTTACCTTAATTGATGATATGACTAACAGAGTCATAGGTTTGAGTAATCATGGGTTTAGGTATATTATGTTTATGACTAACCATAAGAATGCTTATTATTTCTGTTTGAAATGATCCTGACTATACATGCTTCATATTATTATGTTTTGATAATATTAAGATTATACTAATGAATGTTTGATTATGTATGAGACCTCGAGGATAACACAATGATGATACTAATAAGCATGCATAGGAATCGAGAATGAATATAAGTTCAAGAACAGGTAATCCAGGAAGCAAAGATCAAGAGGGAGCACACTCCGGTAGTTTCTGCAAGGATGCAGATATTCAGAGGGAGTTGATCACTTCTCACAATCCACATCAGAATGGAGTTGCAGAAAGGAAGCAAAGACTAAGAGGGAGTCAACCCAACAAACAAACAAAGATAAGTATTTTAATTGTCATTTCTTGCATATTTGTTTGTTTAGATAATATTGTTCAATGATGTATATGCTTATGTTTCTAGACTTAGGATGTATTGTGCATATTAGAATGATTGCATTAATGAATAGTGTACTACTAATATGCATGTAATGGGCAAGTGGCCTATGACACTGTACAAAATTCCATTGCTACTTATCTAGAATGAAACCTCTTTGCTGACATGTTGGGAGTAGTGCAAATTCTTAACAATGTTCTGGTAGAGATGGAAGGCATCTAGAAAATTATGGATATGGATGAATGTTGTATTGAAGCATTGGCTAAGATAATTGCATGATTGTATGACATATATATTTTTATGTGTAAGATTTTGTTCTGAAAAATATGAGAAGTTTCTAATCATGCAATTAAATTTGTCTTGTAGGAAAGATCGTATACCTTCATCTACAAAAGAAGGACTACAACATTTGTTCAAGCAACAAAATTATCTATTGAAGATATTGCAGTTCCCAGGATACGGGAAGAATGCCATGATCCGTCGATCATGAAGAACGATGTTTGGGATGCGGTCCCAAGACCTGAAGGGAAGTTTATTGTGACTTACAAATGGATCTACAAGATCAAGCATGCTGCAGATGGCAGCATAGAGAAATACAAGGCAAGGTTCGTAGCTCATGGATTCTCTCAGAAAGAGGGAATAGACTATGAAGAAACTTTTTCTCCTGTATCCAGGTACACTTCCATCAGAACAGTACTTGCCCTGGCTATAGTGTGAAATGGAAGATACACAAGAGGAAGTGTATGTGGAGCAGCCACTCGATTTTGAAACACATGACAGGGAGTCATATGCGTGCAGATTGAGGAAAGCCTTGTATGGCTTGAAGCAAGCTCCCAAAACTTGGTATGGTAGGATGGACAGTTTCCTATTCTAGTTTGGGCTTGAGCAAGAGTAAAGCGGATTCCAACCTTTACTACAAAGTTGAGGAAGGGAATACTGTGATTCTACTCCTGTATGTGGATGACCTATTTGTAACAAGAGATGACAGATTGATTGTCGATACAAAGAGGAAGCTTGCTGCCGAGTTCGATATGAAGGACTTGGAGATGATGCACTATTTTCTAGGTATGGAGGTGTGGCAGAGTACAGATGGGATCTTCCTTGGACAAGGGAAGTGTACTATAGATATCCTGAAGAGGTTAGTGATGATGGATTGCAAGGCCATGGCCACACCTATGGCATCGAATCTAAAGCTTCTATGTGATGCTTCATCTGAGCCGGTTGATGTCTCTAGGTATCATCAGATGATTGGGTCCTTGATGTACCTGAAAAACATGAGACCAGATATTTGCTTTGCGGTGAACACATTGAGCCAGTTCCTGACAGATCTGAGGAGTGTTAACCTGGTTGTTGTAAAGCATATTCTGAGGTACCTGAAGGGTATAATTGATTATGGGCTCAAGTATGAAGCAAATCAAAATTTTAACCTGCAGGGTTATGTTGATTTAGATTGGGAAGGCAGTGCTGCAAATAGGAAGAGCACATCTGAGTGCTGCTTCAATATGGGATCAAGTGTGATCTCTTGGTTTCGCAGGAATCAGTCCTGCGTAGCAATGAGTACAGTCGAGGCAGAGTATGTTGCAGCCTATTCAACTAGTTGTGAGGTAGTATGGCTTCAGAAGCTACTGTCTGAGTTATTTGATCTCCCGTTGGATGCTACTGGTATCTTCTGTGATAACCAGAGTTGTGTGAAGCTGTCTGAGAACCTAGTGTTTCACGACAGGTCGAAACACATAGAGATCAAATATCACTATATCGGGGATATGGTGTAGAGAGGAGCAGTGAAGCTCCTATATGTTGCGACGAACAAGCAAATTGCAGATGTACTGACGAAGCCACTAGCCAGAGTGAAGTTCGAGTACTTCAGAGAGAGGCTTGGTGTTCTTCAGACTGATGACACTTTGAGGAAGAAGTGATGGACACATTTGCAGAAGCCATTCCAAGCATGTTGGAAAGAGGATACTTCACATGGTTGTGGATGTAAGCGTTGGATGATGAGCATCAGGTTGATGCTCCGGTTACTACTATGTATATGTATGTATGCATCATGTTGGATGCTGGATATGATCAGTTGGATCATTTATATATATGTACGCATCATGTTGGATGCTGGATATGATCAGTTGGATCATTTATATGTATATGTATGTACGCATCATTTTGGATGTTGGATATGATCAGTTGGATCATTTATATGTATTTGTATATGCATCATGTTGGATGCTTGGACCATGTATCTATATATGTATCAGGTGGACACTGTGTATGATCAGGTAGATCATGTATGTTGATATATATCAAGTGGATACATTGTGTGGATCATGTATCTATGTATGTATCAGGTGGATACATTGTATGATCAGGTGGATCGATTATGATGATATATATCAGGTAGATACTTGGTATGCATCAGGTAGATGCATTATATGATCAGGATGATCATGGATGGCGAGCTTCGGGATGTTGCTCCAGATGACATGTAGCAGGATGTTGCAGTGATGATGATTAGGATGATCATGTGTACATCAGGATGATGTATGGTGAGTATTAGGTTGATACTTTATGGCCATGGAACAGGTTGTGCAGATGAGCATATAATTTGGCCCTGGGAGATTTGCAGATAGTCTTTCGAGGTTTTGCCTATGGCATGTAATCTGGCCCTCGGATATCTGGAAAATGCTCTTTCAAAGTTTTGCTCTGGGAGGACATATAATTTAGCCCTGAGAGATCTGTAGATAGTCTTTCAAGGTTTTTCCTATGGCATATAATCTGGCCCTGGGATATCTGGCAGATGCTCTTTCGAGGTTTTGTCCTATGGCATATAATATGTCCCTGGGAGATCCGATAGGTTGGGTTGTGTGCTCGTAATAAGTCCTGGGATGCTCTTGGGAGGTTTTTCCATGAACACATGTAATATGTCCCTGGTAGATCCTATAGGTAGAGCTGTGTGCTCGTAACAGGATGGGATGCTCTTGCGAGGTTTTGTGGTGAGGTCACATATAATATGGCCCTGGGAGATCCTATAGGTCGGAGTTGTGTACCCGTAACATCCTGGGATGCTCTTTCGAGGTTTTGTGACGCACATAATAAGTCCCGAGGATTCCACAGTATGGCCAGTGATGTTGAAGACCTACAGGTGGTGGGCCTACATTCAGTATGAAAAATGACTAGCTCTATAGAACTTTCTATGACGAGTAGATATAGAGATTGTTTGAGATAGCAGCAACAGTGACGATGATGATGATTCAAGGACGATGCATCGATGACGATGATCCATATAAGAAGACTTGTGCTATCAGATCTATGTCGAGAAATACCTTCCTAGTTAAGAGGGAGTGTTGATGTATATGTAACTTCAGAATGTATTTCATCCATGTATTTCATTTATATATTATTGTACTCCTATAGAGATGTGTCATTCCTCTATACAGAAGTGTCATCATGTGTATTGACAAGTGTCGCAAGTGTGTGAACTTGCCGATGGGTTATTAGACCACCATGTGTGGGGTTGGACCTGATTTATGTAATATATGGTTGATGTACCTAGCTAGACAAGTCGGCCCCATAAGGTCACTGGGCAAACAAATCAAGTATAAATAGAGATCGGGAGATCTCTATTTGGATCACTCCGAAACTCATTCTTCCTTCACTCGGAAAGTGGTGCACATGTGAGGAGGAGGATAATCTACTACTAGGAGACTATCTCTGTGTATTTTGGTTGTACTTTGGTTGAGCCATTGCTTTCTCTATCTCTGAGGAAGTTGTGGGGTTTTTCACCTTAGGGTTTTCCCCACGGAAACTGTGTGTCTCTTGTCTCTCATGCTTTTGCTTCTTGTTATGAATGACATGCTTGTTATGATTGATATGCATTGATATACTGTACATGTTATTCTCTCAGTAAAGATCCTAGAGTATTGTGAATTAATGCTCAAAATTTAACAGTTTTGCTTTAAGTTAATATAGTTTCCTATTTCCATAGTTAGTTTTCAATCGAATCATTTCATAGATAGGTTTCTAAACTCATTTATAGTTGTTTTCTAATTCCTAGACTAGAGTTTGAATTATTAATCAGTAGTTTCCATTTTCATCAAAATAGTTTTTATTTTGACCAAGTCTTGTTCCTAGAATAATATTCGTTGTTTTTATCTTTTCAGTTATTGTCCATAGAGTAGAGTAGTATAGATTGATACAATTCTGATCTATTGGTTTAGTTAGGTTTAATCAGTTCAATAGTTGTATTTTTGAAGTTTGACTCAATTTTTCAATTTGATAGATATTTCGATCTTTTCATTATTAAACATTTCTAAGGTCTATCGAGCTGAAGGCTTAGGTACTATTCTACCTCAGCATATACTGTGCCACAACTCTAAGATTACCAACCCTGGTCAATAATTAAATATTTGGTGATTCCTTAAGACAGTAAATACACCCAACACATGGTATGGTCGAAGTAGATCCACATTGAATACTGAATGCAGACCTAGGCATGTAGGAATGTCGAGCTGGAAAGTGTTTTCGCCAATCTGTCGAAGAATACTGTACGGACCATATCGCAAAGGCTTGATCTTCTTGAATGGGCCTGTGAAGCGCTCATTCTTGAGACGTAACCAAACCTTATCCCCAATTTGGAATGAATGAGGAATACGATGCTTGTTGCGTCGGGCCTTAGCTTTCTCATTTTCTCTGTGCAACATTTCATGTGCTTGCTTTTGGATGTCGCATATCTGATCTCTGAACTTGATTGCTTTATCAACTTCTCGCTGGCTGTAGTCAGTGTCGCTCGGCTGTGTCGAGGAGCTGATCAAGTCGATAGGCGCTGAGGCCTGAAATCCATAATAGATCTCAAATGGACTCTTTCTTGCAGAGCTGTGTTGAGCACGATTGTAGTTGTGTTGGATGTATGGAAGACTTTCATCCCATGTGCGTCGATGATGGTGATTGTACATGCGAAGCAGTTGTACTACCAATCGATTCACAACATCCGTCTGTCCATCGGTCTAAAGATGGAAAGCTATCGACAATGAGAGTCATGTGTCTAGCAATTGCCAGAGGGTCTTCCAAAAGATGCTGATGAATCTGGCATCTCGGTTGGAAATAATGGTTGTGGGTAAACCAAAGTGTTTCCAAACATGTGTAAAGAAGAGCTGAGCGGTCTATTGTGCTTTCATGGTCTTCTTACATGGTATGAGAATGGCCATCTTGGAAAATCGATCGACTAATACTAATATCGTATCATGCTGATGTTTGGTAGTAGGATAACCCGTCAAGTAGTCCATAGAAATAGATTCCCATGGTCGACTAGGAATTGGTAGAGGTGTATACAATCCCTGTCGTCGATTAGGTGGCTTATTAATGGCACAAACCACACATGATCAGATGTACTTGTTGATGTCGGATTTAAGTGTAGGCCAAAATAAATACTTATGCAGAATAGCAAGTGTTTTTGCTACTCCAAAGTGCCATGCAGTCTTGCTGTAGTGCGCGTCCCAAATGAGCTGTTGTCAGTGCTCACTTGTTGGTACACAAAGTTGTCCAAGCTTGTATAGCAAGTTGTTTCTCAGGAAATAGTCGGAGTCTAAGTTCGACGACTTGTTAGTTTGTAACTGTCGGCAGACTGCTGAGAAGTCGCTATCGTCCTCATACAACTGTGGCCAAGTGGTCGTGTCGTATCCATGCATACTCATCACTGTCAAAAGGAGAGTAATCGGTGGTCGAATGAGGCAATCGGCAACAACGTTAGCTTTACCTTTCCGATACTTAATCACCAACTGGAATTGTTGTAGGTAATTAATCCACTTAAGTTGTCGGTTTGTCTGCAACTTTGATTGTGTCGAAGCGAACTGTAGAGGCTTATGATCAGTGAGAATGATCGTTTCCTTTCCAAGGATGTAATGCCTCCATTGCTTGAGAGATTGCACAATGGTGTACAATTCTTTTTCGTATGTCGAGTATCTTCTAACTGTGTCGTTAAAATTCACGAAATGAAAAGCGACTGGGTGACCAGACTGAGTGATCACTACGCCCAAGGCATTAGAGAGATTTTGAGGTCAAAAAAGGGCCTCCTAAGAGATGTACTACAAAAATATGAGATATATTAAAATATTATGAATTGGGGGTTTTATGGGGTAGGTATATATGACAAGTCACCTCCCACACTATTTTCTATGCACAATATAAATAACCATGGTTGAGTTACTTTTCAAAATTCACTAGAAATAAAATTAATAAAATAAGTCTACGTTGATGTGACTAAGATTCATTGTAAATTCCCAAAAATGTATTGTCCTTTAACATTTATTTGTCTTGAACTTGCAAATGAAATTAAATAATAAACAACATTTTTAAGAGTTTTTTTTTAAAGTTTATGTTGACTTTTTATATTTAGTACTTTTCTCATGAATTTAATAATGTAATTTAATTGAGAATTTATTTACATGTAAAATGTCAATAATATTATTATAATCCACATTGCTTTATTATTATTATTTATTAAATCTATTATTATTCTTTATTAGTTTGACATTATGTTATTAAATAGAATGGAGTGAATATATAATTTAAAATTAAAAACATAAAAATGATAATATATTATTTTATAAAAAAATGTGAAAGAACTTTCTTTATGAATTAAGAGCACTTCACTTGAAAATGAAAATAATATTATTTTATGTGAAAGTGTGAAAAGACATTCATTATGAGTACTTTACTTGAAAATGACAATAATATTATTTCATTATGAGTACTTTACTTTATGACTTAAAAGTACTTACACCACTACCTTGGTTAACTATGTGTTTTCATCCACCATAGAAAATTTGACAAATAAGCATTCTTAACTCATGCAATGCCACCTCACCAAGGGGGATGATGTCATCTACTAGAATGTGATTGGTTGTATTTTATAGTACATTTTCTTTGTTTTGAGGCCATTTTTTGACCTCAAAATTTCTCTAATGGCATAGTCCGATGTGTCTGTCTCAATATCAAAGGGCTGATGCAAATCAGGTAACACAAGTACTGGTGCAGTTCAGAGCTTGTGTTTGAGTTGTTCAAAAGCTGCTTGTTGTGTTGTTGTCCACTGGAAGACAGTTTTCCCATTTCCCTTCATCAACTGATTCAAGGGCCAGGCTATGTGATTGAAGTCAAGTATGAATCGTCGATAGAAATTCTCCAAACCAAGAAAACTTCTTAGTTCTTGAATGCTTCTAGGAATGGGCCAATCTTTGAGGATCTGTATTTTTTCTAGGTCGACATGAATGCCTGCAGAGTCAATTACATACCCCAAATATTTGATGTTGTTCATCGCAAAAGAGCACTTCTCCATGTTCAGGTAAAGCCGATGTTGTTGGAGAGTGTCGAGGGCTTGTCGAAGATGTTTGACATGTTCTTCCCATGATTGACTAAAAATCAATATATCGTCGAGGTAGACAATAACCCATTTGCCGATGAAAGGTCAAAGAAGGTTATCCATATGTCGCATGAAGGTCGCAGGTGCGTTGGTTAAGCCGAAAGGCATGACTAACCATTCAAACAATCCTTCCTTGGTTTTGAAAGCAGCTTTCCACACATATGAGGGCTCAATTCGAATTTGATGGTATCCCGACTTGAGGTCAAGCTTAGTAAATAATTTAGCACCTTTCAGACAGTCGATGAGCTCGTCTATCCATGGCAGAGGGTACCGATTCTTCACCGATATTTTTTTGAGAGCTCTGTAGTCGATGCACATGCGCTAAGTCCCGTCTTTCTTCTGAACTAGGACGATTGGACTTCCACAAGGAGAGGAGCTGAGTCAGATATGACCTTTGTCGATTAATTCTTGGATCTGTCTATGAATCTTTTCATTTTTGAGAATGGATCTTCTGTAAACAGATGTGTTAGGAAAATAAGAACCAGGAACAAGTTCAATGGAGTGTTTTACCTGACAATGTTGAGGTACTCCGTCTGAAGCTTGAAAGAGGTTCTGGTACTCATCAAGAATATGATCGACTCGCTGCTTCTATTGAGAGCTGCATTGGTCGAAGACTCGACTCGTTGCTGCAGTATTCTTAGAATGTTGCGGGTTGATCATGATTAATGCGAACTTCTGTGCATGATTGATGAGCTTCTTTGTCTGTTTGGAAGATATCAGTGCAACCATCGGCGTAGGTTGACGAGCTAGTATGCTGAACCATCGATTTCGGATTTTGACAATCACCTTCCAAGGCCGTGACTGATAAATTCCATGTCTATCCTAGAGGTAAGGTTTCCCAAATAGGGCATCGGCTACGGAGAGTGGTGCCACGTCATCGAGTACTTCATCTTCAAAATCCTTTATGAAGTAGGTGAGTTTACATTGTCGAGTGATCCGTAGTTCTTGTCCATCCTTCATCCAACCGATGTCGTAAGGCTGAGGATGTGGAGTGGTAACAAGACCTAGTTTCTTCACCAGATCTTCAGAAACAAATTTCTTGTGGCTACCGTTGTCCACAATCAGATGCAATGTGTTGCTCTGGACCCATATCTGTGTATAGAATACGCATTCTCATTCCTCCTCGTCGACAATAGTCGAGGCTACTAGAGTGGTCGAGGTCAAAAGGGTCGTTGCGTCTGGATCAGATCATTCCACCGTCTTGTCAAACGCGTCGAAGGTCGACACTTTTGCTAAAAATTTCTTCTGAGCTTTGCATTCAGACATATCATACCAAGATGAGTGGTGGTAATCGCACCATTTTCCGGTCGATGGTTGTTTGCTATGTTCCTTCTTGTGAAAAGGATTTTCCCGTGGTCTGGCTTTGGCGATGTCGGCTCAAAAGATTTCGACTTGTCGAAGTCGGCTGGTGCCTTCTTGTCGGGTGGTCGTCCTGATGTCAGCTTTTTCGCGAAGCGTGCTTTCCCTTTTTGCTTGATTTCCAGTTTGTTGGCGTAGTGGAATGCATCCGCAAGCATAGTGATAGTCAGAAATTCCATCTCCTGCTGGATGTACTGAGACAATCCGCTGATGTACTTCAGAACAAGCAATTTCTCTTCTTCTTGGACGCCAAGTCTCGCCATGAGTCAATAGAACTCATCGGTGTAACTCTGTACTGATTGGTCTTTCCATTTCCTTAGCTGCTGCCACTTCTTATACTGCTGCTCGAGGTATTTCAGCGGGTAAAATTCTTTTCAGATGTGTTCGATGAATTTGTCCCATGTGTCGATGGGGTCTCCGCTTTTCTCCATCTTTGTTGAGAGGTTCTCCCACCAGCAGTGCACGAAGGTTGACATCTTTAAGGATGCAATGGTGACTTTTTCAGCTTCGGAGAGTTGATTTACAGCGTAATAGGATTCCAATTGTTGCACCCAATTGTCGACAGATTCCGCGTCAATATTACCTTCAAGATTCAGTATGTCCAAATTCATTTGCACTTTGAAGGGCCTGATTTTATCGGAGTGAATTCTCGTTGAAGATCCTCCGGATGTCAAAGCGAATCGCATGAGAATCTTGTTGAACTGGGCGAACATTTCAGTTCGTTGTCGAGCTAGAGTTTGCTCAATAAGATGTGTTGTCTCGTCGGCTGCATGTCTATCGTCTGTTTCTTCTGTCATTTCTGGAGGTAGCGTTTGCTTGGATTGTTAAGATTGCGAGCAAGTTTGAACCGGCATAAGTCAGGTAACTTCGAGAGAAGCGTATACGCAGAACTTAAGCAAGAAACTGAATGCTCTAATTTGAGTCTGCTCTGATACCAATGATCTAGGTCGTGTCCAGGAAGCACGAGGGTGACAATAGTTCGATTGAATGAGTCGGCTCTGTTATGGCGGAAGCAATTATGAATAAGCAGAATGAGCAAAGCGGGATTACACTACACAGATAAACACAATATGCAGGAATGCGAACTATTCTTCTATTAGATGTAAACAGGTAAAAATTCATTGATTGTATGTTACAATATTATACATGCTTATATAGATTTCTGAGATGCTTGGGTGCCTGCCCGTTACGTTCAGTTACAAGAAGAAGTTAGAACAGTTCAACAGTTCAACCGTTACAGTCGACTGGAAGACAGAGAGACAATCTGTCGAAGTTCGGCAGTCGTTGGTCGCATGTCTACGCTGCTTGTCGATGTCACGACTGTGAGGTTGTTGAACATGTCGAAGGTGCAAATGTGTCAAGGTGTGTCGAAGTCGAGACTCATCAGAGTTGTGTCGAATTTGGAACCTGTCGGCGCTAACCTGTCGGACTGGAAACTTATCGAGTTGAAGTCGTGTCAAGGTCGAAACTTGTCAAAGTTGCATCAACGTCGATGACTTGCCAACTGCGATGCAAATCAAATATGAAGCTCTTTATTATGGCATTGGTGAGATGGATAGACAATGGTGGTGGACAACTTTCTGGAAGTGGAAATACCCTTTAAAAACTAGGATCTTTGTTTGGATGTGTATGGCCAATAAGATTTTAACTTGGGATAATGGCCGAAAACTAGGTTGAAAAGGGCCCAATAGGTGTGTGATTTGTGAGGGCTAGGAAGAAACGGTTAACCATCTCTTTGTTTCTTGTTCTTTTTCCGTGTAAGTCTGGCTCGAGGTTCTACAAAGTTTGAATTGTGCTGGAAGATGGAACATTGGAGATATTGAGTAGTGTATGAGTGCTTGGATTCAAGATCGTCTGTCCATACCCTTCATAGACCTTCCAACTTATGTGATGTGGGGTCTCTAGTTGCGACATAACCGATCTCTATTTGGATATTAAAATTAAACTCTAGATTGGTAGCTCATTAGATCAAGGTGGCTTATAAGGAAAGAAAATTTTCATCTCTTATGGTTACATTTAGGCCCCATCGTGGTCCGAGATTTTCTTACGCATTTCCTTGGTGTTATTTTGATGGGGCATGTCAAGGGCAACCAGGTCTCTATGGAGCAAGTGTAGTAATATTTTTAAAAGAGGATCATTTCTTTCATATTAAATTTGGAGATGGTCACGGCACAAATTCTCCAGCGAAGTTATTAGCGCTTTGGGCATTTAGTTGAAGAAGATTCAAGTAGCAGGAGATTCTCGTGTAATTATATATTGGTTTAATGGGGATTATTGCTTGGACAACTTGGTTTTGCAACCAAGGAAAAGATGAATTCAAGAGTTACAGGATTTCTTTCAGGAACATGAGTTCTTTCAGGAACTCTCTATAGAGCACATCTATAGAGAATTCAACCGACAAGTACATGTGTTCTCGAAGGAAGCACTTCCCTTAATGGAAGGAAATTTGACACGTATTGAATCCAAGGGTGGAAAGAATCCAACTCTTGAGTCCCGCTATGTCATTTTTTTAAAAATGTATTTTTTTTCCTTTTTTGGAAGCAATGGAAGAGGATATGTCCTCGAGGTCTAGTACTATTTTTTGTGTTTTGATAATTGTCTAATCAGAATGTTGGGATGTAGAGTTTGTATTTTGATTTGGTCGAGAAGGGTGTTTGGAAATATTGGCTTCTCTCCTCTGGAGAAGATAGGTCAAGGTATATTTTGATTTCTCTTTGAAATAACAAATATATTATTTTTTGGGGGAAAAAAAGAGGAGTTTATATTTAAATAAATAAAAGTACATTAAAGTGTGCTTTAAGTTAATAAATAAGTTTATGGGAAAAAGTTATGTAACTTCTTCCCTTCTTCACTTATATAAAAGGAAGGAGACCTATTCTATCTAACTAAATAAAAGATTTTGGCGATTCTCTCTTCTATTTGTGTACAATTCTCTCTATGGTTTAATTATCTGAAGGAACTTCGGTACTATGTCTCATCAAGTGCAAATTCACTCATTGATTATATGTATCCAACCTTGACTTCTGTGCTATTAATTGCTATAATAACATTCATGAACATGCATATCTCACATAATTAACTCAAGCGCATGTCCCCACTTAGCCAACAAACTAACACAAACACAATTACTTTTGTTCCACACTTAGTTAATCCATTATCAAGCACCAATTTTTTTCCCGCTAAAACATGCAAACAACATCCAAAGCATCCACAACGTAACCTTTACTTTTTTTCACAAAGAAAAATCTATACTAATATTAAGTATTTGTAAAGATAGTCCATACAACCATATTTCAAAGTGATAGTTCCATAGACAGGGACAATATCCAATATTGATAATAAACACCAGTAGAAGCTAGACCAATAATGAGGAGAGAGCACAAAATACACAGGAAATCCTCTCAGAATAAGTACAAACTAATAGCCCGAAAAAACAAAAGTAGTCGCAGCACAGTGAAAACGAAAAGATCAACAAAAATACTATGATAACCAAATATCATAATCAAGACAACCACTAGGAACCATCCAGATACACTAAAGAAACATGTACAACCCAAGACCAAAAGTATCTTCCAAGAAGGGAAGATGAACCAAAATACCCCAGCGACCATTGGATCCAAGGAACAACAATGCCAACGAACTCATGAAGTCGAAAAAGAGAGTATTCAACTGGAAGGTTGAATACGCCAAGAGAAGCACCCCGAAAAAAGTTAACATGTTGCAAGAGATCATCAAAAAGTGTAAGCTCCATCCAAAAAAGGTAACCAAATAAGAGAGGTCTCACCCATATAGAAAAATGATAAATATCCAAATCCATTATAGTCTGCATATGAAAATTGAACATAGCATCCCACAGCTACTCCCTGGATCCTGGATATAAGAATATATGATGGTATAGTATCCAAAACTGTTGGATGCTAAATACCATCCCTCAAGTCGACAAAAAATTGTCCGTCTGACGAGTGACCCCCGACAAAGGAGCTTATGAGACCTGTATTGAGTCTTCTTCCACAACATCTCCGAACCTAACCAATTGGAAAAACATCTTACCCTCCAAAGCATGTAGAGCCAAATTTGATAGTCTATTTGCCTCGATATTGTACTCTCGATATGTATGATGGAAAGAAATGTTTTCAAAGAGGGAAATTAGAGAACAAATCTTTGCCATCCAAGGAACCAACGTAAGGACTTGTAAAGAGTTTTGTTGATTGGCCCAATCGATAATGGTTTTAGAATCTCCTGCAACCTACAAGGAAAGTATTTGTTTTGTGAAGGCGAATTGTAATAGCATCCAGAGGGCTAACAACTCACCACGAGTATTGGTTCCCTCCCCACAATTCATATGAAGATTATAAAAATCATCTGATAATATCCATATCACTACACCCGCCCCACAAAGAGATGCACTGGATTGGGAGGACCCATCAAAATAACCCTTGATATTATCTGTATTCAAGATTAATGGCAACATATACCTAATAGATGGAGATGGCCTTTGAATCAGATCCCCATGAGCCTTGAGAAGGCCGCCACAATTTTATAAGACATAACCATAACAGATATCTTCAAGTCTTCAAACAGAAGTTTATTGTGTGCCTTCCATATTTCCTAGCATAGGAATAATGGAAGCACAAACCAATCCTTATGGAATTGTTTCCAAGCATGCATACATATTTCTAAAGTTCCACCAGACCAAGTATTAGATATGTCGAGCCCCCTATGAATGTAATCCCACTTCTCTGGTGAAAACACACGAAATAAATAGATGATCAACCGACTCAGTGTTGTTTTTATATAGAGAACATATGATGGGTTTAAACCCCCCATGCTTCAAAAAATTGTCCCAGGTCAAAATGCATTTGCTCAATGCAAGCCAAAAAAAACATTTGATTTTCAATGGAAGTGACCAATTCCACAACTCCTTATACCACCAAACATCAACTGTGTCAATACCTCCCATGATCGCTCCATAAGCATATTTGGTTGTAATAGTACCCTCCTTGGTATTCCATGTCTAAACTAAGGTATCTGCCTGCTCAGAAAGGAAGATACCCCCCTCTGAAGGCCCAAGATGTACTGAGACCATTCAATACTTAGGTCCCCCGAGAGTCCCAAGTGTTGAGCTCCCAACCAAGTAGTTCCCACAACAGAATTTGAGCTTGTTGTAGCAATTTGATCAAGAGTCTCAATGCCCAAGGAGTGAATTGCCCCAAGTAGTGCAAGAGAGAGCCTGTAGTTAGAAGATCGACCAATAATAGGATCTATACCAATTCTGATAGAGCCACCGTTGCCAGGTGACCAAACCAACCATTCCCCAATAACATGAGAAGATGAAACCAAACAATTCCAAATCATTGAAACCCCATGTGTTGGCTTGTTGACATCTTTGATCCATTGTTCAATAGAGGAATATTTGAAGTATTTATCCATAATCACCCGGTGCCACAAACTATCAACAAATAAAGCCCGCCATAGACATTTTGTCGAGAGGGATTTCGCAAAGTGAAAAATATCTTGACCCCCCAACCCCCAATAATGTTGGTCTAGCCAATAGATCCCAATGAACTAAATGAAATTTGAAAGCTTGATTTGATCTCAACCAAAGAAAATAAAAAGCCTTGCTTCGAATAGCACTCAAGATTGAATTTGGAATCTTACAGAGGGATTGCCAGCAAACAAGGAGATTTTCCAAAAAGCCATTTCAAGCACCGCATTAACCAGTGGTGCTTGAAATAGATTTCTCCGGGGGTAGGGAACATAGCATTTACTTATATGGGAGTTTAGTGTTCAATAAAAGAATTCTTGGAAATTTATATTTTTTGAAATAAAGGGGATTAATGTTAATAAGAGGAAATGTTTGTAATTTTAGTGTTTAATCGAATAAAAATTATCAAGCTTACAAAATTATTATCAAGCTTACATGCATGTTTTATATTATTCACAAATTTTATGAGGCCCACACCTAAAATAAAATATCTTCCCATAAGTTTTTTAACCTTGGATACTTTGACACCATATCACACTCAAATACAAAGTGTTGTATACTATTTTGTTTTCAAAAATAGGATTTGTATGGTAACTAAATTCACACTTTAATTAAAACTCAGGAAAATTTAAAACACCATTAAAAATTAAATTAAATTTAATTTCAAATATTGTTGAAAAATAAAACAGATAAAAAAAATTGTAAGTTTTCTAAGTGTATTCACTTTATATAATTTTTTGTTGTTAAATTTTTATATAAGTTTTTGTTAAATTGTATTTTTTGCAATGAATTCTCAAATACCCCTATTGCATCCAAATTGTGCAGTCTTTAACAACTAAAATTTGCAATTCCAACAATTCTTCTGAATTTTTAATCAAATTTCAAACAAAAATATAGAAAAATCACATCCAAATTGTACAATATTAACAACTAAAATTTGTAATTCCAACAATTCTTCTCAATTTTTAATCAGATTTCAAACAAAAATATCGAAAAATCAACATCTTAGCATCCTTAGACTACTTCATTTTCTTCGGACAAGAAAAACATTGATATTCCCAGTTGGTCACCTGGCACATCCCATGGCCTCCAGGGAACCACAACTTTGGGGTCTTCAACGTGTTCGTTTCACCAATACATGTCTTCGTCCTTCCTATGATCACAATGATACATGGCCCCCCATCTCATTGGCATTTTCAAACCTAGAAATCCTTCATTGGCATTACCCTTATGTGAGTTGTGCCTCTTTCACAACTTTGTCTTTCACTTAATGTAATCATCATATGTGTTCAGCAAAATTAATAACAGAAAGATCTTAAGAAATGCCATTACATGGGATTTCAGTACAATATGTCAATTATTTAACATGGGACCATAGTAGCATGTATATATATATATATATATGTTCATCTGCGTGTAATCCAAAATCATTAACACAATTAGAAAAAATCGTCTCATATTGTTTCGTAAATCCTTAAGAAAATGGGAGTCAAAAGACACATCTTAAGAATTACAGCGAAGCCTTAACTAATGCCTAATTTCTATGCATAGCAAAAGTAATTCACTCGGGAATCATGTCGAAACTAGGGGAATATATAATCTGTTGATTGTGTCCAAAAGATTTCCCTGAGCAAGATCACATAAAAATACACTGAAAGCAATAACAAAGTAGTCTAACATCAAAATATTTAGCTGCTCTCTATCAGCAGCTCTTTCTCAAAAAATGCCTCATTGTTGTAACATTCTGTCTTTGAGGCCTGATGGCATGTTTTCGCTGAAAAGCATAAATACTATCAACCATCAAGCATGACTTTGGCAGCTTCAATTAGTGTTTTCCTAAAATCCTCTGGAGCTCGACCAAGGACTGTATAACCTTCATTGTCTTCACAATCAACATCTGCACCATACCTTACTAGAAGTAAAGCAACCTGTAATAGTAAACAGTCAGACAACCTTCAAAAAAATTTAAGTAACTCCCTACTCTCTTTCAATGCTATGAAAGACGAGTTTTTCCCCATAGAGATGAAACTTCCCAACACTCTATAGATGCATGCTCTAACATATCTTCCTATGTCCATGAGTACTTGTTAATAAAGAGATTTCCATGAGTGCTAATCAAATATGCCTTGATTTTTTAGGGGTCTAATGCACACTGTACCCTCTTGGGGGATTTCCATCTCTTGGGAACAAATGTTGTGATTCCAAATTAAATGTAAGATCTCCACACTAAATACTGGATCAGCTAGATATCATAAAGTTTTGACTGTAATCATTACTTTTTGCTGGTTTTGGGTGTAACCACATAACCTCATATGTTAACCCTGGTATACCTAGTACTGATTCAGTGTTAGCATGAATGAGATCGTTATAATCAAAGTATGCTAAATTACAGAAGCAGATTTGTATTAAAAACAACCGTCAAGAATCCCAAGGTAAGGTTGTCTTGATTATATGTGATTCCTTACAGGAAGGAACCATCCTTAACACTCTACGCCACTTTACAGCAGAATTCATGAAGCTTCTACATCCATATCAAAGGCATTATATAAAGCAGTTTTCTGTACTAGAGCTTGTATTCAATCGCATCAATATTTCCAATTTAGATTTTCAAGGCGCAATTGAAGTGGATGCAAATTTCAACATATATACTTTCCTTGTAGTAGGAATTGGAATGTAAAATAAAAAAGAAAAGCAAACACTGAAGAATATAGAGATTGCAGTTACAAGTACAACCAAGGGTGATAATATAGCAAATCTTCCAATAACATGGATACAGAGCACCTATTGTTATGGGACGTCAGAGCTAATGCTTTTAAAACCTCAAATTATTGTTCATGTGTGTGTTTTGTACCTGCTTGTCATTGCTGATTACTGCATACATAAGAGGTGTTTGACCTGTTTTGTCAGTGGCATCAACATCTGCACCTTCCTCTATAAACAGTTCACATATTTCTGGGTACCCTGCACTTGCTGCCCGATGCAATGGAGTGCAACCAAACTGCATAATAAATACAGGCTGAGAACATCTGCCTATTTGTGAAGAGAGGGATTCGATAAGATTGATAGCACTGGTTAAAGATTAATTGTCAAATGGAAACCAAGAACAAATACATAACAAAAAAGGGCGGAGAATAGTTGACAACTAATTAAAACAAGTTTCAGAAGATCTAAATAAACTATCCAAGTCATGGACGATACTCAAGTAAAACAGAAACTCCTGATATTACAGAATGGGACTGGAAAAATGAGAAAATAGATAGTTCTAATATCATGTTTCATATATTTTGAGCTACTGGTGTCATTTTCCACGCCAACCATGTACAGGGGCTCAGAATACATGCACAATTCATAAACAAAGTTGAAAGAATTTGAAACAGCTTATCAAGACATATGAATGATCTAATGCCTGTGTCAGAGAATGGACTATGTACAGGAGAAAGACATGTTTGCATTAAGATGACCTGCACACAAACCTTGTCTTTTCGCCTGACATTTGCACCATTGGAGATTAGATCTTGGGCGATCTTAACCCGCCCTTTGCTGGCAGCATAATGCAGAGCTGTGCGCCCACCATTGTTTGCCACAGAAACATCTGCACCTACACAAAGTTATTTGTTGTTGAGTATAAAGATCAAAACAATAGTGTTGCCAATGTGAATGAGATCTAGCAAGCACACTACAAAAGGAAGAATATCTAATTAGCCAAAAGAAGGAATAACTGATTAGCCAAAGCAAATTGAACTCGACTTGGCAACTTATATAAGAATATCAACTGATGTTGAGTGCCAAAAAGTGACACAAAGAATATTGAAAACAGCATCAGAATTTTTAAAGATCTCTGAGATTGATCCCACAGGAACTCAGTCCGTGGGCAACCAAGTAGTTGCAAAATACAGAAGAATGATAAAAGGTGTAAGCAGGTTACAGGCAGTGGGGACTCAAAGCTTCTGATGGATTGGGCAAATGGCAGAAGTCAATTGACAAATCTGGGCCTAGATCCCATAATGACAAAAACTTTGGAGGTAAAAACGCAGTTTGAAAAAATCCCCTTTGCACATATCTACAGGGATTTCAATTCTAAAGCAGACAATCTTTCAAAAGAAGCCATTTTAATGCAGGAAGGAACTTTGGCTGAACAGGAATTCAGAGGAAATGTCCTTGATGAATCTGTTAGGTCATTGTTTTAATGGTTTTGATTTTTTGGTTAGTACACTACTCAGAACAGTTTTTATTCAGCACTGTTTCTGATTGTTGGGTCAGAAAATTCTAGAGTATGTGTGAAGGAACACTGTAATATGTCCTAGAAGTCTAGGGTGATGACACTCAGGAACTGTCTAAGAGCCAAAAGGCATGATCACATGTGTTTTGATTTCAATCTCAGAAATATCAAATACAAAGTTTTTTTATGGGAAAAGAAAGACAACAAGTTCACAGATTGGGAACAGAACACAGCCCTGGTTTATGGCATCCAACAAAGACCGCAAGAGTAGGTTTCGGGACGCACAAAGTCATGTAACAATAGAAAGGAAGAAGCCACAGATATAAATTGTAAAAAATCTGGAAGCAACCCCAACACCCAATCACAATAAGTCCCAAAGAGACCCACCACAATACCCAATGGTTGTGGAAGATCACTAGAAAAACAGAGCCACCTCAAGGACAATTTGCGGCAATCCCATTGTTAGAAATCACAAGTGCATCGCAGAGAAAGAAACAGAGTCCAAGCAGGTATTCTGGTGTTTATAGCATTATGGTAGAGTATCTGTTATCATACATAACCAAGAGCTTCAGACATCTTGCATATTCATCATATATCATGTAAAACATTCATGAACTAAGGTTCCTTTTGCAAATTCAGAAATTTCACCTCTTTAGAGGTTCCACAGATCTAATCCCTGTGAATTATCAGCCTTAGGGCTGAACTGAAATATAACTTACAGCAGATAACAGCAGACAATATTTCATTTCACATCAACCCCAATACACTAGGCAAGCCAAGGGAGAAGACACCAAATATATGCCAACAAGTTTCAACCTTTTTAGGGCAATCTTTTCATACATAAACCAGATGTGAAATAACAGCAATTAATGCAAATATACAGCAGTAAATCTGTCTTAGCATCTTCAATAAATTCCTTAACAATTTCAACCTTAACTTATGTCAAATCAGCAGGGCATAAGTGCTGGAAATTACCAAACCATGAAGACAATGATAGCCGAAAATCAAATTTGCAATACACCAATTTTGGACATCTGAAAACTTCATATATATATATATATATATATATATGTATGTATATATATATATATATATATGTATATATGTATGTATATATATATACATACATATATACATATATATATGTATGTATATATATATACATATATATATGTATATATGTATGTATATATATATACATACATATATACATATATATATATAAGAGATGAAGTTTAAGTACATACTCTCAGCTTATCACAAGCTCGTACAACCCTCCAAGCTCTCCAAAACCGTAGCTAGGAAAAACCTAATACAGCGTTGGCACAAGTGCATAATTGATGATCATAATGACCCTCTCCTTCCTCTATGTATGTGAGAGGTAGGGAGGTCTACAATGACAAGTGGACCAAGTCCACTACAAGCAACCTACAAGACACAAGTAGGTCTCCACATGTGACGCGCTCTACTCCAAGTGTCACATGTCAAGCTCCAAGGTGACGACAATCAACAAGCAAGGCTCCAAGGCATGAGAACTACTCCCCAATGTCCAATGTTGGGTCTATTGCCTAATCCGCACCTCTAGGTGAGACAAATCTTAACTCATTGGGCACGACCTTGGGGACAATACTTTGAGTCAAGTCATTGTCACCTCGGCACTCGCTTCCTCCGTTTAGGCCAACTCCTAAACAAAGCCAAGGGGGGTAGTCCCTATATAAAAATAATCTAAGGCTTAAAGCAAAAAACTTAGGAGTTAATACAACAAGTACAAAGATATGAATATAGAGATCTACAATATCAGCAAGAAGCAAATCTAAGATATTTGATTAGTACTCAAAGCATGAACAAGATATAGCAAGGACCAATGCCTTTAAGCAAAAGAGTAAATGAAATATGTAAGAAAATCTGGATACTACTTGCAGTGCGGGATTATAAAGTGATATATGATATGACTATCAAAATGTGCTTTGAACTCCTCCTTGAAGATACAAAAATTAAATGTGATCTAATTACTAAAGATTGCGGTTACTCCCTAGAACTAGATTGTAGTCAATAAGTCCAAGATCTAGATTTGTCTATAACAACTAATCTACGAAAGCAAAACAACCAGCAGAATATTCTAGGAAAAACAAAGCAGAAAAATGCAACTAATAGGCAAAGATACTCTTGCCTAATGGGAGCAAGTCTAAGAACCGTCGACGCCCCACTAGTAAAACCAGGGTTTGGATACACTCAAAAGATGTTGGATCCCAAGGTATGCCTCAGCTGGAGTGAGGGTGTCCCAGTGTAGAGCTTGGTCCCACTGTTAATTTTAGATTTAAAATTGTAATAGTTTTATCTTGCATATGGATTTATAAGTCTTGAAACCCTTAAATTGTATTAAATTAGCACCTGTATAAAGGTTGTCGGACAAGAAAGAGAAAATCTCATCTAAGTTAGATACTGGAAATAAATGTAATTTAGATGCAAGAAATGAAAATATAATCTAAGTACGGAAAGCAAATTGCGGAAAAGGAAACTACAAACTAAGAATGCAAAACTGACACAGGGGGTAAGGGCGATGCAAGGGATGGTGGTCTATGCCACTAATCCCTTGCAATTTACAACAGTCCAAAAGGACTTTCAAGAAGGCTTATTGATTCTTTATAGCACAGGAATTAGTAAGGTTGCAATATTATCTGACATGGTCAAAATCTGGGAGAGAAAGAGCTACCGGTTGGACCTCAACTCTTCTGGAAGGGGGCTGCTAAAACCCTGCAAAGAAAAGTGTTATAACAGCGGCCAAAAAGCTCAGAAGAAGCTGCCACCTAGGCCTCAAATACGTTGCTAACCTACGTTGATGGGAACACACTTGAAAGTTTGAAACCAAGGGTTACAGGATTTAAAAATCCAAATAAACAAGGACATAAATGAACTTGACCTCACTGTTTATGTGTTGTTCATAAAGTGGGCAGTGAGCTAAAATACTCAAATATGCAAATAACCACACTACCTTTATAAATTTTAAGTACTAGTCTAAGTGGCTAATGATCTACTTTGATTAAATGCACTTGGGAACAAATGTACTTTCAGATCTACTTGAAAAATAGTGATTGAATTGAAGTAGATCTCATAAACATGTAAGTAAAAGATCTAAATAAATATATCTTTTAAAATTCTCAAGATCTAAGACAAGCATGTAAATAACAAAGAAAAAGATTAATTTCTTTATTGAAGAAGGTTGAGTGAAGAAGATGGAATGCCTTTAGATGGGCAATGGATTTCCAAAGTGGTGTGATGAGTAACTAGTCTGTTGAAGCCACCAAGCTTCAGGGGGTTGCGCAAGGCTCACCACCCACTTAATGGATGAAGACCTGTAAGGTTAGCTCAAATAACAAATGGGAGATTAGATCTCCGTTCTCACTACTTCCAGTGTATCCTACAAGAGAGGATTAAATCAAGTACCAATACAACTGAAAAAATACTTAGATCTAAACACCTCTCTAGCAATCTACAAGAAGTTCCCAATAGAAAACTATCTAAAGAGAGCTTGCCCTACAGGGTGATAACACCCTTTCAAAGGCCTAAGTAAGAAATAAGAAATGAATGTAATTGAACTAACTATAGTTACCTTATATATTAAGCTTGAGACAATGGCATCCACACAATGAGAGCACAACACAAATCTAACCTCCAAAGCCTTCTTTACTAATTCCAATAGAAGAAGAGTACAAGATCTTGAGCATAATCTTCACTAACAACCTGTTACCACCTAAGTTACATTTAGTTGGACTTGCAGTTGAGCCACCAAAGTGTGAACAAGTCACTTGTTCATCATCATAGTTCAGAAGTCCAGCAGGCCATTTTTGGCCCATTTTTCTCTTTTATGCATGTTCATACCCCCTTGGGGGAATTGTACTAAATAGCATAGCATGATGAACTTTTGTAAAAGGTTTGGCTTTCCTAGGACTTAGACATCAATACATTACTCTAGAGTGTTTTTTTCTTGTTAATTATATGTTACTTTTCAGTGACTTATAATTTTCGAATTTTTCGCTCAATCCTCCAAAGTTGGAGTAATTGACTTGGTGATTAGGCCTTAGGGGATTATTAAAGCCTAGTGTCAATGTATATTACCATGCTAGTCATGTTTTTTGAGTCATATGAAGATGTGCTAAGTCCCCATAGGTGTTTTTAATTTTTCATTCATTTTTAATTTTTCCATAAAAAGCGGCCTGTTTTAATTATAAAAATTCACTACGTCATAAAAGTGGTACTAGGAAGTGGATTTTTCCATGGGGGTGTTCATTTTCTAACTCAGAGCACCCACTTTACCTATGTATCCACTTTAATAATAAAATTAGTGATTATTTATGACTTAATTTTATTTTTTCTCGAAAAGTGAATAAAAAGGGCCAAAAAATAGAAAAAGTAAAAAAATCAGCATCTCAACAAATCAAGGAAACATATTGGAGACATGTTTTTAGTGGTGGCAAAGAAAAGCGGAAACCTTCCCGAGTTAACTAAAAGCTAAATCTTGATGATTCCTTTCAAATCTTAGCAAGTCGAGTTATCTCTAATGGGGGGTGCACATCTCATAAGCAAAGCTGATTTTTTAGTTGGCTCTCATAAAGAAAGCAGATTTGTGAGTTGTCACATCAAAGAAAGCTGTTTTTTGAAGCTAATCCTTGTCTTTTTGGCTTGGCAAGTTTATCTCTTGCTCAAGTCACCCTCTTGGTCTCTCTCTTTTCTATTTACGCAAGGCTTTGTCTCTCATTTTCTCATGGTTAGAGGATCAAAAGACTACCTAAGCTCTACTCTTGTAATTTGTATTATCTTTGGAATAAAAGGCTTTGGAGGCAAACTTGTGGTGTAGTACAAGTATGTGTGTGGATGATCATTGTTGTTTTAAGAGGTAATCTATATTAGTTCTATATTGTTTGCTTTTATCATTAAGTCTGGCCTTTGAAGGATTATTATAATCAGTAGGAGAGAGTAAAACAAGTTTGTTTACTTAATTTACTCTTTTATCTTTCTATAGGTAGTGATCTAGAATTTGCATGCTTTATTTGTTTATATTATATTCATGCTATTCTAATCCCTGGTGTAGGCAACACTAGATTTGATGTGTTGGTTGCAGTAGTTTTGCGCTGTGCAGGTGATCTCGCTTGGAGGAATGGTTGATCTTGTTTGACTCTTCCATATCTTCAGGCTCATCCGGAGAACATAGTCCCTCCGCTCTCCACCAACAGACTCCATAGCCCAAAAGTCCCAAGCTTCGAGTTGCTTCCTTTCTCTTTCCTTCACTTTATTTCAAAATCTTCCTTTGGTTACTCATGCATGCTTAAGCTAGTTAGTTTCTTGATCAAAAGCTAATTCGTTCAAGTATGCATTCCTTTAAAGACTAGATCTAGGTGCTTAAAGTTTTATTTGTAGTAGATCTAGCATCCTAGCTAAGTACTTTTTCTCTTTAAGATTTATATTTTTTGAAGTACTCAAGTAGGATCTTAAATTTTATGCTTTTAACAACTTATCTAGCACATTTGGTGCAAATTTGGTGGCTGTTTTTTTTTTTTTATGAACAGGTAAGAGGAAGTGTTGCCGAAAATTCGAAGATTCAGGCCATCCAAGACCCCAAGAGCACCTTTCCTTGCTTGGGATCAAAATTTTGAAACTTGTAAGCCTATTGGATCCTGATTTATAAAGGACCAAAGGCATCCACCCAAAAAATTGTAAACCATAAATAAAATAAGTGGGCTACCCAGCGCCCAGTCCTCATCCCCCCTAGGGGGATTCGCATCATTTTCATGGCGTGAAACTTTTCTAACCTGTTCACTTTTTTTGCTTTAGTTACTTTAGTTAAAGGTAAAATTAAGCGTTTGTTGGTCTCGATTCAACGTCAGACCACAAACTCACTCAAGATTTCTTTTAGGTTTCTTAGATTAAATCATCGTCCACACCCACTTCACTTAGTTAGTCGTTTTTTATTTTTTTATTTCATTTCTATTTAAGAGTAATTGAACCTTGGCTTATGTCCCCCAGTATGCTCTTGTGACCATCACAGGCTTGCCTGAGCTTTGGTTAACAATCAGAAAGGGAATATTAGGCTTTAGCAACTAGTTAATAGGGCAATCCTTTAGAAACCTACCATTAAGAAGTGAGAGGTTGCATTGGACTTACTACAGAGTCAAAAGGGTGCCCAAAGCAGACTATAAGTCTCCCATTGTTGGACACTTGGTATTGTTGCTTTGCACTCATTTCAAGAGGGTATAATTTTAAGTGGGCCAAACCAAGAATCAACCCACTCTTAATCAACTCATCTAATAATTTAAAACTGACAAGAAGCAATAGCAAAACATTTCCCTTTCAGCAACATCTTTTCATTTTCTCGGCCCTAGTCTATTTTACGTTTATAATCTTAAGTGATTTCAACATGTCATGAATGTTTAATTAATCTTCTGCTGAAAATTTAAATCTTTGTTGTCACTCTTGTTTCAGTATTTTTATTAACTCCTAGATTCATTTCCGTAACCTAGCTTATTTAGCCTTAGTTATTTTATTAGGGACCACCCCCTTGGCTTCACTAGGAGTTGACCTAAACGAAGGAGTCAAGTTTCAAGTGGCAATACTTGACTTGTGACTTGCCCCCAAGGACACACCTAGTGGCTTGAAGATTTATGCCATGTGGCTTGAATTGCATATTAGGCGGAAACACAACCAACAAAGAAAAGAGAGGGGAGAGCTTGCTTAAATAGCAAAATAGGAAGAGAGGGGAGAGCTTGCTTAAATAGCAAAATAGGAAAAGGGGGTCGAATTTCATGAAATGGAGTGAAATAGAGTGAGATAGGACACCTCATGGAGTTAACTAGAGTGCAATTTGACACTTCATGAAGTTAACTAGAGCTTAAAGGATCCTCATGAGCCACCTAGGAGACAAGGAGGGAACAAATAGGGATTGATTGAGACCAAATCCAAACAAAAATGACACATCACTCAAGGGGAGTGAAATAGGGAATATTCCCTTTTACCAACCTTTTTAAATCACTCAAATTTGTCTCCAACATGCAAAAATCATGGGATTGTCTCCAAGGGGTGTGCTAGGTTAAATTAAGTGGTCTAAAGGGTTTAATACATCATATTAAGACGTTTGACACCCCACTAAGCCACATAAATCAAATACTATACAATATACACCCCTAAGACACCTAAATTACAATTTTTACATGTCCATATGAGTAAACTATGAGATGTATGGAATACAAATTGACACTAGACTAGACACCATGCTAAGGAATAGACATTAAGGTTTGCTCTGGATTTGGAGGCATGAGTGAAAAAACTTCGACAAACTAAGCCAACGGCCCAACAAGGGCCTAAGCTTATCTCGATGAAAAAAACACCCCAGAGCAACATTAATATGACTATCCTAGATGAACTAGCCTTTTACAAACAGGGAACTCATATCATCTCATTATAATTCCCTCGCAAGGGGTATGGAACATGTAGATACAATTCAGAATGAGAAGAAGAAGAAGAAGAAGAAGAGGCATGTATGCTTGATAGAGCTCTGGCACTACAATCTCTTTTATACATCTTCATTTTTAGTCTTCGTGATCATCCTAGTGCAAATTGGGTGGTACGAGGGTCCAAAGCTCCAATGCATCTACAAGGTCATGTGCCTCCTCAAGGACCACCACACTTACATGTCCACTCCTTCAACCCAAGTGTCCTCAAGTCAAGTGGAAATCTCCATGCAAGCAGCCAAGTAATTCGATGTTGTCTAAGGGGATCAAGTTCAATGTTCCACGGGGATGTGTCTCACAGGGTCGAGGACGTGTTTCCCATGCTTCCTGCGTTTCGGCATCCCGGGGACTCCTGACGAAATGTTCCCCCCCACCCATGCCCCTGAGAATATTTTTTTATGATTTTCCATTATTTTCACTTTTTACAATCCCTACTTAATACTACAGTGTTCCACGGGGATGCGTCCCGCAGGGTCAGGGGCGCATTTCCCATGCTTCCTGCGTTCCGGCATCCCGGGGACTCATGACGAAATGTTTCCCCCCGCCCATGCCCCTGAGAATATTTTTTTATGATTTTCCATTATTTTCACTTTTTACAATCCCTACTTAATACTACTTAGAAAATAAATCAATATATTTAGTATTTACATTGCACAATCATGAATATACGTCAATATTATTTTTAGTATTTTATTTTATTTTTATATTTTTAGGGACATACCCCTGTCCCCCCTGAATTTCCCTAAAATTTGGGGGTGGTCTCCACGCATCCCGAATGTGCGTTTCCCCGCTCCCGCGTCCCCCCGTCCCAGAAACTTGGGGGAACATTGGGATCAACGCCTTCCTCAAGAATACCCAACACTCCTCCAATGCAAGGCATCCTCCAAGCAAGCAACCTACCTTCATGCGTCAACTACATGAAGTCACCAAGCTCCATGGATCTCCAACACTCTAAGGAAGAATGCCATGCAAGCATCCATACAAGATCTAGCAACCAAGAGTAAGCACCTCCAATGTGCAAGTCCATCATGAAATATTAAGTGCTAACTATCAATCATGCACTCCATATCTCATGAAGCACCACCAAACATGGTGTAAACACTTATGGAGTAGCCTTGAAAGCTAAACATATCATCCAATGCATGAGCTCATCTATTTATACTAGTATGTTACTTGACTACATCACCAATTTTCCATAGAACAAGGTTGAATGGGGCAAATTTGGTCATCAAAGACAAACCAAATTGGTTTGACAAATCCCTGTTTTTTGCCTTCTTATTAGCTCAATCCGTTAGTCAACCTAGTCAAGACGACTAATCTCTGCCCAATCAATTCTCAATCGATTGACCCAGACAGATCGACTGTAATGTCCTCTTCTACTTAAGCACAGAGGACCATCCCACTAACCTATATGATTCCCATAGGTTCGAGCGGGCACTGACATTCAGGGAATCAGTTGAGGATTGATGCCATATGCACCCTAAGAAGAACTCTGGCATAGGTATTATATCATCAGTAGGTACTCAGGGGCCACCGAAGCTGAAGGACACTTGCATGCATGACATCCGAGCATTATTTCATGATGCATGCACCTGATTGAGTCTCCAGCCACCTGCATGCAAGTCAACTGCGAATTAGAAGGTAAAGTGACCTAATTAGGTCAAAAGTTAGGTCTGATGGGTGAAAGTTATAAAAGAAAGGTAAAGCTAATGGAGAAGAGCTGCTTATATGATTATTGATTTGTGGATTCGAATTGGAGAGATCAGTGAGCTAAGTTGGGGTTGAGTGCATGCATTCAGCTAACTGGTGTATTTCGGCAGCGAAATCTATCTGCCCTAGCTGCCTTCAGGTTGGATCATTCAGATTCAGCATTGCTTCATCATCAGGTATTACTATCATTCAGATTCTGCAGAGTTTTAGTTTATGATATACTGTGGGGTTTTCCCTCTCTTGCATGGCCGCATTGTCCAAAGACCTTTCTATTCGCAGTACAGTCTACAGTAAGCATATCTTCTGCATGCTGCTCTCATCTTCTTCAGAGCAGTAATATTACCCTTCCCCTAGAAGAAGGGCTTCTCAGCTTGAGTTCCGAGCTATTTATCAGCATTCATCATTAGTGGAGAACGTCTTCTTTGCATGTGGGCGACTTCTCAAGGAGGGGTTCACGTTTTGGGCTTCTGAGCCACCCTTCTATCTGCATGCTGCTTCTATCTTCACCAGAGGTGCATTATAACCCTACTACACATTATCTGGGCATTCATTGGTGAACTATTATTTATTAAGGAGCATTCTGAGTTTGGAAGAGGGCGCATTTATTCTCTAGAGGGCATCTAGCTCTATCCTCCTATTCCACTGGCACAATTCTTGCATGCTGGGATTATATTGATCTACATCAGCCAATCTATCTATTGGTATATACTTGCATTAATTCCTCCTATTTTATAGCATTTCAATTTATCTGGGTTATAGATCTGCATGCATACAAAGATCAGTGCACACTTTCATACTTTATTGAGATATCAGTCTACTAGCCAACACAAAAAGAAAAAATATCAGTTTGGGATATTACAGTGGTATCAGAGCATGTTCCTTGCCAGCTGTGGGGCATGCAATTGTGAACAGTAAATGAATTCAGAGGATCCATACAACATTACTTACTGGAGACAGAGGGTTTAGAAACAGTGATAGAGGAGAGGAAGAATTAGAGGATATAGAGCTAGGGGATAGAGAGTATCAGTTTGAAAAAAGTAAAGGCAAAGCAACAATGGCAGATGATGATAAAATAGCTTTCAAAAGTCTCATTTCAGCTATAAAAGATCTCACTAATGGGAAAAAAGAAATGGTAAGTGCCTTCAGACAAATGGTAGAGAAAAACGGGGCCACCCCACACAGTCCATTATTTCCCCACAGTGATAGGGTATCCACTAGTAGTACTAGAGAACATTTACATACCAACATGCAAAGCCATCCCCATATATACAATAGGCCCTCCCGACCGACCATGCCTCAATTCTTAGAGAGCCCAGCCGTAGTACCTCTAGCCCAGGTAGAGCCAGAAGAATCCCCGAGTGCCTACTTCAGAGAATACAGAGCTTTAGGAGATGACTTCCAGTCAGTCATGACCTTCAACGAATTTTGCCACTTTAAAAGTAAGACTAGACCCAGAGCATACAATAGGCCTTTCAACCAGAACCTTGAGTTACAGCGTACAGTAGGGAAACTGACTATCCCTACCTTTGAGGGGACCCGAGGTGGCCCAACGCGGAATTGGGTACAGAAGTTGGATACATACTTCCAGCTCAACCCCATGATTGAGACATATGCCATTAAATTGGCTACCTTGCATTTGGATGGAGAGGCCCATGAGTGGTGGTACCACGGGTTGGTGACATTGGGTCACAATACCATCACCTCATACTCAGATTTCACACAAAGGATCATTGAGCGATTTGACAGGAAGGACCCTGAGGTGCATTTTAGAGAGCTGGCACAACTCAAGCAGACAGGTAGTGCAGATGCTTTCATTTCATAGTTTCAGAGGGTAGCAGTCATGGTGACAGATATTTCAGAGAGCAGATTGATTATGTTATTTACAGAGGCCCTCACGGAACCCTTACGTGGATGGGTCAAGTCCTCTAGACCCACCACCCTAGCCAATGCCATCAGTCGGACTAGAGATTTGCAGGATGCAGTACCCAAAAATAGATTTCCACCCAGAACTAATTTCCCTATTAAATATAAAGAAAGAAACCCTTCCAAAAAGAGTGGCCCAAGAAGGAATGGATGGATAATAATACCTGCCAGGATCTTAGTAGAAAAAAGTTATGTTTCACTTGTCAAGAGCCATGGCACCAGGTCACAGATGTTCAGGGAAGGGAAAGGCTTACTACATAGAGGCCTATTCCGACAATGGAGAGGATGAGGATTATCAGGATCAGGAGCAGGGAGAGACACATGAGACAGTTGATGAGGGACAATCACCAGGGGGTACCATTGCTACATTGTCAAGGGTCCCTAGATTCCACACTCTCCGGATCAGAGGTACCATACAGGGCCATAGAGTGGGAGCAGTGTTATCGGAACCGGACCGGAACCGGCAAAACCGGCCAGTCCGACCAGTTTACAGAGGTAACCGGTCTGGTCAAGGACCAAAACCGGTTGAACCGGACTTTTGTCTGAATCGGGTACTGAACCGGCCGGAACCGACCAGAACCGGTCAAAACCGGCCGAACCGGCCTGAACCGGTCAAAACCGGCCCGAACCGGCTAGTCCATACAGTGGACCCACAAAACTTAATTTTAAAAAAAAAATGTTTTCTATGCTTCTATGATCAGTTTATTGTTATTCATTAGTATTATAGTTTCCATTTCGAGCCTCTTTGTTGATGTACTTTGGTTCAGAACCTCTGAGATGTATTGCACTAGGTGTTGTTTTGGTTATTTGCACCCATACTTGCTATATATATGAGAAACTTTGCATATTTGTGTATTAATGGTTTGGATTCATATGCATGCACATGAATATATATTTTTTTTACAAAATATGAATATTTTATGTATTTTTTAGTCGACCAGTTTTTTTCCAGTTCCAGTCCGGTTCGCATTTTGGGCTTTGCCGGTTCAATGACCGGTCTGGTTCCGATAACATTGAGTGGAAGTGTTGATAGATGTTGGAGCATCCCACAACTTTATTGATGTTGCATGGGTTAAAAGGAAAGACATTCAAACTGAGAGTTTTGATGGATTTTTAGTAGCTACAGCAGGTCACACCATGGAGTGTAGTCAGAGGATTCCAAAATTGAAAGTAACACTGGGGAATTATACAGTGTTAGAAACATTCTATGTGGTAGATGTACCTAACATGAATGTGGTTTTGGGGGTTCAATGGCTTTATTCCATAGGGAAGTATTCCACGAACTACCAGACCATGGAGATGGAGTTCACAAGGACAGAGGGACAGAAGGTAGTATTGAGAGGGATGAATACCTACCCTCCCACAACAGTGACATCACACAGGATGGAGGCAATACTCCGACAGGGAGATATTGAGTGGGCTGCAGAGTGCTTGGTTACCTTCAGGAAACCACCAAATAAGGCCACACAACATCCAACAGAGATAGAGGCCTTACTGCAGAAGCACAAAGCAGTATTCGGAGACCTTCCAGCAAGTCAACCTCCAGATAGGGGATTTGAGCACATTATTGAGTTAGAGGAGGGGACTCAAGCAGTTATCACCACTCCTTACAGACACCCCAAGAGGTACAAAGATGAGATAGAGAATACAATAAAAGAACTACTCAGACTGGGGCACATTAAACCTAGCTCCAGCCCCTTTGCATCTTCAGTAGTGCTAGTGAAGAAAAAGGATGGAACCTTGCACATGTGCATCGACTACAGAGCACTCAACAAGAAGACTATAAACAACTGGTATCCAACCCCCAAGATTGATGAGTTGATGGATAGACTACAGGGGACACAGTACTTTTCTAAGATCGACCTCCGCTCAGGTTACCATCAGATTCGGGTTAGCGAACAGGATGTTCCAAAGACCGCCTTCCATTGCCACTACGGACATTATGAGTTTCTAGTGATGCCATTTGGGCTAACTAATGCACCAGCTACTTTCCAATCATGCATGAACAATATCTTCAAGGCTCAATTACGCAAGCATCTTCTGGTATTCTACGACGACATATTGATATACAGTAGAACTTGGGAAGAACATTTGAGAAATCTAGACGAAGTACTTGGCATTTTACAGGAGCAAACACTATACGCCAAATTTCCAAGTGTGAGTTCGGCATGCAGGAGATGTTATATTTAGGGCATGTGATAGGGGCCAACGGGGTCCAGGTGCACCTAGAGAAGATTCGGGCCATATTGGATTGGCCTACACCTAAAAATGTGACAAATTTAAAGGGCTTTTTGGGCCTTTGCACCTACTACAGGAGTTATGTCAGTGGATTCTCACAGATGACCGCACCCCTCACCAATCTTACCAAGAAGGGGGCATTCAGTTGGTCGGAGACAGCACGGCAGACATTCGAGAAAATGAAAAAGGTAATGAGTTCATGCCTAGTATTAGCTCTACCAGACTTTTCTCAACCCTTCGTGTTGGAGTGTGATGCTTCAGGGGAAGGAATTGGGGCAGTGTTGATGCAGAACAATCACCCCATTGCATTTGAGAGCAGGAAGCTCAAAGACTATGAGCGCCACTATTCGATATATGACAAAGAAATGTTAGCCATTCTCCATGCGCTAACCAAGTTCAGGCAATACTTAGTGGGTGGTAGATTCAAGATTAAGACAGATCACAATAGCTTGAAATACTTCCTAGAGCAAAAAGAGCTAAACGAGAGGCAACAGAAATGGGTGAGCAAAATTCAGGCATATGACTTTGAGATTAAATACATAAAGGGAAAGAACAATGTGGTGGCTGATGCACTTTCTAGACAACCAACTACTTTGTGCCTTATGAGCATCTCATCAGATTAGAGATCTCATCTTTTGGTTGAGTATTCCAAAGATAAATTTGTGTGCGAGCTATTGGATGGACAGATTCAGGACGACGGGTACCGGGTAATTGATGACATCATATACTACATGAACCGAATCTACTTAGTTCCAGAGTCTTCCCTCAAGAAGAAGATTCTACAAGCATCGCATGATTCACCATTAGCAGGGCATCAGGGGTTTCTCAAGACCTACAAACAGATTAGAGAGAGGTTCTCATGGAAGGGCCTCAAGAATGATGCGATACAACATGTGAGAGAGTGAAGCTTGTGCCAACATAACAAAATAGAGCACACCCACCCGGCCGGTTTACTACGACCCTTGCCTATTCCCGAGCAAAAGTGGGAGAGCATCTCCATGGACTTCATTACAGGGTTGCCCAAGGTTCAAGGTAGAGACTGCTTGTACGTGGTGGTGGACAGATTGACCAAGTTTGCTCACTTCTTTGCCATTCCTTCATATTATTCAACAGCGCAGGTAGCAAAACTATTTTTCAGAGAGGTATTCAAACTCCACGGGTTACCCAAGACCATTGTCAGTGATAGGGATAGCAAATTCACTGGATCCTTTTGGCAAGAGCTTTTCAGGTTGGTGGGAACCGAATTAGCTATGAGAACAAGTTATCATACACAGAGCGATGGACGGACTGAGATAGTTCACAAGTGGATTGAGGGGTACTTGAGGAATTACGTAGTAGGCCAACAGAGGACATGGATCAGATGGCTACACTTTGGTGAGCATTGCTACAATACCACCCACCATATGACCATTAGGATGACTCCCTTCAGAGCTCTATACGGATAGGATGACGCCCTAACTTTTGCAGATCTGATATTTGGTGATAGCAAGGCCCCCGAGGCAAAAGAATGGATTCAAGAGAGTCAAGACATTCTTAGCATACTCAGAAAAAACATACAAGCTGCTCAGAATCAGCAGAAGATATACGTAGACAGGCACAGGATTGAGCACAATTTTGAGGTGGGAGACTCAGTTTATTTACGCTTGCAACCTTACCGACAGTCTTCCCTTAAGAAGAAAGGAGCGGAGAAGCTCAAGCCTCGCTTTTATGGTCCCTACAAGATAATCCGAAAGGTCGGAGAGGTAGCATATGAGCTAGAACTACCTCCAGAGAGAAAGATTCACAATGTATTTCACGTATCCAACCTCAAGAAGGCAGTAGGCCAGCATATTGTTACATCAGCCGAGATGCCCCCCCTTGATGACGAGGGGCAATTGATTTTGATTCTCGAGCACATCCTAGAGGTGCGAGAGTGAAATCTGAGGAACAAGATCATCAGAGACTACTTGGTTCAGTGGAGAGATCTGCCTATAGAGGAGGCCACTTGGGGAGGAGAACAGGTATTACAACACCCAACCTTACAGTTGCTTGAGGACAAGCAAATTCGAGCGGGGAGGACTGTAATGTCCTCTTCTGCTTAAGCACAGAGGACCATCCCGCTAACCTATATGATTCCCATAGGTTCGAGTAGGCACTGACATTCAGGGAATCAGCTGAGGATTGATGCCATATGCACCCTAAGAAGATCTCCGACATAGGTATTATATCATCAGTAGGTACTCAGGGGCCACCGGAGCTGAAGGCCACCTGCATGCATGACATCCGAGCATTAATTCATGATGCATGCACCTGATTGAGTCTCCAAACACCTGCATGCAAGTCAACTGCGAATTAGAAGGTAAAGTGACCTAATTAGGTCAAAAGTTAGGTCTGACAAGTGAAAGTTATAAAAGAAAGGTAAAGCTAATGGAGAAGAGTTGCTTATATGATTATTGATTTGTGGATTCGAATTGGAGAGCTCAGTGAGCTAAGTTGGGGTTGAGTGCATGCCCTCAGCTAACTGGTGTATTTCGGCAACGAAATCTATCTGCCCTAGTCGACATCAGGTTGGATCATTGAGATTCAGCATTGTTTCATCATCAAGTATTACTATCATTCAGATTCTACAGAGTTTTAGTTTATGATATACTGTGGGGTTTTCCCTCTCTTGCATGGCTGCATTGTCCAAAGACCTTTCTATTCGCAATACAGTCTACAGTAAGCATATCTTCTGCATGATGCTCTCATCTTCTTCAGAGCAGTGATATTACCATTCCCTTGGAAGAAGGGCTTCTCAGCTTGAGTTCCGAGCTATTTATCAGCATTCATCATTAGTGGAGGACGTCTTCTGTGCATGTGGGCGACTTCTCAAGAAGGGGTTCACGTTTTGGGCTTCTGAGCCACCCTTCTATCTGCATGCTGCTTCTATCTTCACCAGAGGGGCATTATAACCCTACTACACATTATCTGGGCATTCATTGGTGAACTATTATTTATTAAGGAGCATTTTGAGCTTGGAGGAGGGCGCATTTATTCTCTGGAGGGCGTCTAGCTTTATCCTCCTATTCCACCGGCACAATTCTTGCATGTTGGGATTATATTGATCTGCATCAACCGATCTATCTACTGGTATGTACATGCATTAATTCCTCCTATTTTATAGCATTTCAGTTTATTTGGGTTATAGATCTGCATGCATGCAGAGATCAGTGCACACTTTCATACTTTATTGAGATATCAATCTACTAGCCAACACAAAAAAAGAAAAAATATCAGTTTGGGATATTACATCAACTATTGATGGAAAAACTCACCCATTTGGTTTTCGAATGCTATCATTAACCTTCAACAATGCTTAGTGAATGCACATTCCGACTTCATCAAGTTGGGTTTACACATTCATACATGCCTCCCCCGCCCCGCCCAAAAAAAACCACAATTTGGAGGATGACCTCCATGATGAAAGCCTCTTTGACCAGTTTAACCAGCTCCCTCAAATCGGCATCAATAAATTGCCATAGGTTGGCCTCGGGCTTCATCATACAAAAGTCATCCCTAGGAAAATTATTTGGCATAGGTCGGCCCTATCTATCTTTTTTTTAAACTATAATGAAGCCAGTGACTTGTGACAAAAAACAATGGGGTGTTCGTGAGGGCTACTCCAAATTATTGTTGAAATAACAGTCTCCCTATAGCAAAATTTTATAACAAATATGCCCTTAGCTGCTGCTAGAAATAAGCCTGGAGATAACAGTTCTCAGTGTGCTTGGAAACCATTCCTGAGAACAGGCTGCAGGACCAAAACTTCAATTTATACATGTACCAGTTGATTTATCTTTTGAAGGAACATAACCCAAGGTTAGGTTGAGTTCCACCAAAGGATTGCATCTACTGTCATCTTCCATATTCTGCCATGGCCACAAACAGTAGTCGACTCCAAGCTTTATCTTACTTGCCTCTCTCCTTCCTTGAAATTTGTGCCTCTCTTCTCCTCAGCTCTTTCGCTCTCTCTTCTCAATTGTGTCTATCGTTTGTTGGATTTTGTGCAAATTCGGAAGTTATTCTTATTGTAATTATTTGTACCTCCTACGAGAGTTGATCTTGATGTAATTAATCATGTAAACACTTGAAAGAATCAATGTAAACCTTGGAGAGAATATTAAGTAAAGAAAATAATTATTAAATGTATTTTTATATTCCCCCAAGACAAGTCGTCCCTGTCAAATTAGACAAGTCGACCCAGTGGTTAAACTCCTCCAAAACAGTGGGCAGTTTGCCCCAAACAATGGGCATAATTGCCCCAGTCAGGTCGGCCCAATTTGGGAAAACTCAGGTCGGCCCAGAAAGGGAAAAAGTCATTTTTGCATGTGTATAAATAGAGAGGTCGTATGCCTGATTTGTTCATTCACTCACTCAACACAAGTTCGCATCACTTGGAGAGGGGCTCGCACCTACAGCTAGAATGTTAGGAACCCGTGTGAACCCTTCTCTTTACTTTGTTTGTATATTGTTGTTGGATGCATATGCTTTGTAAGTCGTCTCGTAGTATTTGTTGATCCATAATTTGTATTATCCCATGGTATTGATCCATAATTTGTATTATCCCATGGTATTGACCCATAGTATTGGGCATAGACTTAGTATATAAGTGTGTGTTGAGGCCAATGAAGGTACCGTGAAGTTATTTGTATTGAGCTTGCTCAAAGTATGTTGCCCCCTCGAAGTGGCTTGCGATCAATAAAATATTTTGTGATCTCATATATTGCGCATTTTATCAATTAATTATTGCAGGTTCCTCACATCTGGTATCATAGCACTTTCTTGGGCTCATTGGGTGGAATTTCTCCCAAAAAAAAAAATTCGCATCTGTTGCAGGTTCGGATCTGGGAATAATCCCTATCCACTTAACAGTGGGAAATACTTGGGCATAAGCCCTAAAACTCATTGTGAGAAGTACCTCAAGAACCCCAAAGTAGCTGGCCCATTGAGAGGACCTATTAGCGAAAAGGGCAACGACCCCTACCCGATTGACTAGTTCCCACCCGTGAGGTAAACCAAGAGCTGTCGTTTGTGGCAAAGCGATTATCAGTTTTACCTGAGCCATGGAGTGAGGGGTACTACCCCAATAAGCAAGCCATCAGACAGCATTGGTGGCCGAGTGAAACCCCTTAACTGTTAGGAAGCCGAGCATACCTGGGGTCCATATCTATTTTTAGCTGAACTGTTGCCGATCACTTCCACGCAGTTGCAGATACATCTGTTGCCGATCACTTCCGCGCCGTTGCATATCCATCTGCTGCCGATCCATTTCGCGCCGTTTCAAATCCATTCTGAAAGCCGTTTCAGATCCAGCCATTTTTTATCCATTCCGAGTCATTTCAGATCCATTCTGAAACCCATTTCAGAAATCCGTTTTAGATCCATTCCGAAAGCCGTTTCAAATCCATTCTGAAAAAAAAAAAAAAACACCCTTGTTTCCTTGCAATCCCATTTTGCATATTTCATTCCTGAGGACCCTATCCCAAATTCTACTTCCCAAAGTCAGAAATCCCACATTTGTCTATTTTTAGGGTTTGCCATAACTTCTTCGATTTTCACCCAATCGCCTTCAAATTTTACCACAGTGTTCACTTCATATTTCTGCTTCTTTGTCCCTCTTTGCCAAATTTTCTCATTCTTTCACCACGCTTTTGAAATCCCCCTTTTCTGCTTCCCTGTCCCTTTGAAAGTGTCCACAACCTAGTCAAACCCAAATTACCCATCAAATTTTTTCTCAACTCCAGATTTTCCTTTACTAAAACACTTTTTGTTTTTGTTTATCTACCCACTCAAAAAAAAAACTCCTGGTTATGGTTGTCACCCACGCAGGAGCAAAAACCATGGAGGAAGAACTTGCAGCCCTCAAAACCAAACTCCAAGATCTTGATGAAAATTTTCTCGGCCTCCATCTTGAGCATTCAGCCATGAACAATAAACGACAGCCAGAGTCTTCTTCAGACAATGGGTTCTCTTCTTCCAACAATTTCCGTGGTCCGAAGCTTGATTTTCCTCGCTTCAATGGTACTGATCCGAATGGATGGATCTATCAAGCAGAACACTATTTCAGTCTGCATAATACTTTTGATATCAACAAAGTTCCACTTGCGTCCTTTCATTTGGAACAGGAAGCTCTTGAATGGTACCGTTGGTACATCAAGGCTCGTGACGAGCCAAAATGGACAGATTTTTGCCAACTCCTTTTGCAACGATTTGGACCTAGTGCTTTTGATGACTTCACAGGAGCCCTCACTAAACTTCGCCAATTTAGCACTGTGAGAGAGTATCAGACATAATTTGATAAACTAGCCAATCACACAGAAGGATTTCGCCAATTTAGCACTGTGAGAGAGTATCAAACAGAATTTGAGAAACTAGCCAATCACACAGAAAGATTGTCTGATGAATTCTACAGGAGTTGTTTTATCAGTAGTCTTAAGGATGAAATCCGCTCAGAGATCAAAATGTTCTGTCCCAACACAATGATGGAAGCCCTTAGGTTGGCTAAGTTGGCAGAAGACAAGATTGCAGCCCAACAAGGCTCCAAACCCACTTTTGTTCCCTTCAGAAATATGGGTTCTCAATGACCTCCCATCCCGCCAACTCCTCGACCAACTCCTATCAAGCATTTGTCCGAAACAGAGATGCGGGCACGAAGAGAAAAAGGGCTTTGTTATAATTGTGATGAGAAATTCACTCAGGGACATAGATGTGTTGAGAAAAAGCTCTATCTCTTGAATGTGCATTCTCCGCCTGCCTCTGAAATTGGTGAAGAAGCTTCAGATACAATAGATGATCAGGTCGACATTCAAGAGCTGCTTATTGACCCTCCGTCTCAGGACGACCAGCCAGAGATATCTCTCCATGCTTTAGCCGGAATCACCACCCCCCAAACAATGCGGGTCAGGGGTTACTTCAAGAAGATCCCTCTTACAATACTCATTGATTCTAGTAGCACTCATAATTTCATTGACCATCGGATCGCCAAACAGGTTGATTATTTTATCCATCCTTGCTCCAACTTTGAAGTCATGATTGCCAATGGGGGCACCTTACCTTGCAAGGGGAAGTGTCACAATGTGTGTATCTCTCTGAAAGATTATAACTTGCGCTCTGACATGTTTCCCTTGTCCTTAGGCGGATGTGATGTGGTTTTGGGCGTTCAATGGTTACGCACTCTTGGCCCCATCTTATGGAATTTTGCTGAACTTTGGATGCATTTTCAGTCAATGGGAAACAACACAAATTTACGGGCTTACAACCAAGGTCTCTCTGCATCATCAGTTCACATCGCCTGGAAAAGATCCTTAAGAAGAATTCACATGGTGTCATCGCTCAGCTCCATTCCATTTAGATGCACCCATCAACTGTCTCCAATACTTCCTTGGATAGATATGTAGGTGTCTTTGCTAAACCAGTGGGCTTGCCGCCTTCAAGAGACCTTTACGGTAAGAATTTAGCCGCATCTACATCTCAAAAGGAAATGATGGCTATTTTGCAAGCAGTACAGAGGTGGCAGCCATACCTATTAGGGAATTATTTATGCATCAAGATTGATCTCCAGAGTCTGAAAAATTTCCTGGAACAACGGGTCTCCTCCCCAGCACACCTGAAATGGGTTATCCAACTCATGGGTTATGCCGATGCGATCACTTACAAGAAGGGTAAGGAAAATCTAGTGGTAGATGCTCCTCGCACATTTGATGACCCAGTTTCTCTTACAGCTATTTCTCTGCTTGGTCCAAATTGGTTGCAATCTGTTCAACAGGGCTATCTCTTCTATGAACTCCATGCTTATCCATCGACAGGGCACTCTGGGTTCCTCAAAACGTATGACCGGGAACAATGTAACTTCTTTTGGCAGGGACTGAAAATGACAATTCAACAGATGGTGGCTGACTATGATACTTGCCAGGACAACAAAGGTGAAACGACACTCCTTTCGGAACTGCTCGAACCCTTGCCCATCCCTACACAGATTTGGACAGCTATTTCTATGGATTTCCTTGAAGCGCTCCAATGGTACAATACCACATCTAAAATGACACCATATGAAGTAGTCTATGGACAGGCACCACCAGTTCTTCTTCCATACACCCTCAGCAATTCCCCAGTTCAGGCAATTGACTCGGTTCTTCGAAACCGCGATCAGATTCTTCTCATTCTGCAGGACAATCTTCACATGGAAAGAATTCAACTGAAACAACAAGTCGATCAACGTCGTTCTGAGCGCACTTTTCACGCAGCTGATATGGTTCTTCGTCTACAGCCTTCCAAGCATTCCTCCATGAAACTCAAAAGGCGTCAGCTTCTCTCTCAATCTATCACGGAGATATTAATTCAGTGGCACGGAATGCATCCCGAGGATGCTACAGGGGAACCACTCCTTCAGATTCCGCATCAATTTCCACATCTAAAGCTTTGAGGACAAAGCTTTTTCCAAGGGAGAGGGGATGTTAGGAACCCGTGTGAAACCTTCTCTTTACTTTGTTTGTATATTGTTGTTGGACGCATATGCTTTGTAAGTCGTCCCGTAGTATTTGTTGATCCATAGTTTGTATTAGCCCATAGTATTGGGCATAGACTTAGTATATAAATGTGTGTTGAGGCCAATGAAGATATCGTGAAGTTATTTGTATTGAGCTTGCTCAAAGGAGGTTTCCCCCTCAAAGTGGCCTGCGATCAATAAAATATTCTGTGATTTCATATATTGTGCATTTTATCGATTAATTGTTGCAGGTTCCTCACATAGGAGAAGCTTATTTTGGGGGTTTTTGGTTAGAGAGACTTTCTACTTTCTCTCTCTCATCTCTGTACTATGTTCTCAGAATTATTCATCTCTATATGAAGGTTGTTGGGTTTTCTCCCGATTGGGTTTCCTAGGATAAATTCTCGTGTTCTTTGTTTCTGTGCTTTGTCCTTTCTTCTAGTGATCCTATTGATTTTATGCAATTGAATTATTATGCTATAATTGTATGAAACACTAACATTTTTCTCCTAGATCTCTTTTTTAATTAATGAGAAAATGGATTTGTCTCTTCATCTTCCGAATGGATGGCCAAGATTAAATCTTGGTGTCACCAAATCAATGGATGTGATATTTTCACTTTATCACATTAAAAGTCATTTTCACTCACCAAAATTAAAAAGTCACTTTAACAGTTAACTTTATAAAATAAAATTAATGCTAGGAAAAGTCACTTTTGTCACTTTTGTCACTTTCTACATGTATAGACACCATGTAGAAGACCATCCAAGCTATAAAAACTCAACAGAAATCTGCATCAATAAATTGCCATGGGTTGGCCCCGGGCTTCATCATGCGGAAGTCAGCCCTAGGAAAATTATTTGGCATAGGTCAGCCCTTTCTATCTTTTTTTTTTAAACTATAATGAAGCCAGTGACCTGTAACAAAAAATGATGGGGTGTTTGTGAGGGCTGCTCCAAATTATTGCTGAAATAACAATCTCCGTACAGCCATATTTTATAACAAATATGCCCTTAGCTGCTGCTGGAAATAAGCCTGGAGATGACAGTCCTCAGTGTGCTTGGAAACCATTCCTGAGAACAGGCTACAGGACCAAACTTCAATTTATACATGTACCAGTTGATTTATGTTTTGAAGGAACATAACCCAAGGTTAGGTTGAGTTCCAGTGAAGGATTGCATCTACTGTCATCTTCAATATTCTGCCATGGCCACGAACAGTAGTCAACTCCAGGCTTTATCTTACAGCTGGAACAAGTCACATATGTTACTATTCTAAACAAATTTGAACCTTATCTTTTGGCTTCTGTAGGCAGAATCAACAGCCAGTCTTACAACTATAACATGACCCAGTACTCCAGCATTATCAGTGATGACTTGAAAGACATTGTATGGCCCAATCCCTTGAATGGTTTTAAGTAAAGGTTGTGCAATACCGGTCTTGTAGCGATCTGAGTAGTCATGGGCTGAAAGGAAGATCGCACCGCTAACAAACACGCCAAGAATATTTATCAATGGCTTGCCTTTAACATTTTTCCACACATCAAATACAATGGATACCCCATAGTTGGACCAATCATTTGTAAACTTTCCAAGAGCACCATTGATTTTGGCTCTTTCCCTGTCAAGTCCCACGGTTCTGACTTTGTCATACCCAGGGCTTCTGTATCCTTTAGAGGCACCATTGATGGCTTGTACCATTTCATGCCAATAGGGTGAGCGAAAAACATTGAATGGCACACCACATGCATAGAGAAACCTATAAACTTTTGAATCCACATCATCTCTACAACCTTGGTCAAGGAAATCCGGTAATGTTCTTCGCATAGGCGAGATTCCACTACCATGGGGGGATGAGGGTCCCGATCGAACCGATGATGATCCAAATCCACTACCAAACATTCTCTGTGAGGATTCAGATTCAACCCTTGATCTCTTGGAAATGTTTTGAGCGGCCTCTTCTTCCATCTTGTATTTGTTTCTCTCTTTAGCTAACACTTTATCACAGGTTTTGACTCCATTAGCCTTACCTTGATCGCATGGCATAATCCCCCACAAATTCTTTCTCACCCGGGTATATGAACTTGTGTAAGTTTTATTACAATGGGGGCATGTAAACTTTGTGGTTCCACCCCCTCTCCCTCCCCCAAGCCTTGTCACATACTTCCACAAAGGTGTTGTGTCTTTTTGGTTTTTCCCCTAATCACTCTCAATCTCATCATCATCACCCTCTTCCCCTTCCTCCTCTTCTCCACGGTATGTGTCACTCTCTACCTCTTCCCCCTCATCACTACCACCACCATATCTACTTTCGCAACACCATCATAATGAGAAGAAGTGGAACCAAAAGCCAAAACCACATACCCATCATGTTTCTTGATTCAAGATGAGAGTCACTTGCTGCCTGCAATAGAATGCTGGAGAAGAAGAAATTGGAAAGAGTAGGAAAAGAGAACATTGCAAGGTTTAAATTTTTTAACATAGTGAAATATTTTTTCAAAAACAAAGAAAGATTGGGTTTTTAGAGCCTACCTCTTTAGCTCTTCAATGGTGGTTGAATGTCTCTATGGTAGCCTTCAATCTCCCTTCCAAGCTAAATAGAAGCCTTCAATCTCCCCTCCAAGCTCCCACAAATTTGCTCTCAAACAACTAGCAAACCCACTCAAAGCCCTAGCAAGAGAAGTGAAATCAATGAAATGAGGAATAGAATGAGTCCAAATGGAGTCCAATAGTGTTTATTTTCCTAAATGAACCCTAGCCAATCACTAAAAAACAAGTTTTTTTGTGCAAATTTGAGAAAAATCAGACTCAAGTCTGCCTAGCCCACGGAATCGGTACACAATCGTTTTAGAGATCGTTTTTTATGGTCCGGGATCGCTGAGGGTGCGATGCGGGATCACTCTGGGAGCGCCGATCCCTCATCGCTTTCTCAGCGATTCCAGACAAACTAGGGATCGTTTTTTTTTTAAACAGAATCGCGAATTCAAAAATCGATCCTGAGATGAAGCGATGAGGAATCGATCCCGAGATCGCAATTTGGGAGCGAAGCGTGGGGGCCTAGAGTGATTTCCCACAGCGTAGCTCTAGACTGCACCATATCCCTAATATAGTGATACCTATAAGCAACTTCCAAAGCCATACTACCTCACAGCTTGCCAAACAAGCTGCCATATACTCTACTTCGGCTGTACTGAGTGCTACACTCGTCTGCTTCCTACTGAACCATGAGATCATTCCAGATCCCAAACTGAAGCAGCACCCTGATGTACTCTTTCTATCCATGACACTAACAGGCCCAATCCGCATCAACATAACCCTGCAGGTTAATCTTCTGATCTGACGCATATCTGAGGCCATAATCAATCGTACCCCTTAGGTACCTCAACACATGCTTTGCCGCAACCAAGTGAACACGTCTTGGCTCAACCACGTACTGACTCAGTGTGTTCACCACAAAGCATAAATCCAGCCTCGTGTTTGTTAAGTACATCAACGAACCAATCATTTGCCTGTATACCATGGCATCCACCCTCTCTGAAGAAGTATCACATAGCAAATTCAAATTCGATGCCATTGGTGTGGCCATGGCCTTGCAATCCATCATCCCGAATCTCTTCAGGATCTCTTCTATATATTTTCCTTGGCTAAGGAAAATCTCTTCTTGATTCTACCACACTACGTCCTAGGTGCCCGTTTCAAACCGTACAAGGCTTCAATTTGCACACATATGCCCGCCTGTCATGTGTCTCAAATCCTAGTGGTTGCTCCACATACACTTCTTCTACCGCACCATTCAGGAAAGCAGTCTTCACGTCCATCTGGTGTACCTTCCACTTCATCACTGTAGCTATCGCAAGTATAGCTCTAATTGAAGTGTATCTTACTACAAGAGCAACAATGTCTCGTCACAATCGACTCCCTCTTTCTAAGAGAAACCATGAACTTTTCCTTGTACTTTTGTAGTATGCTTGATTTTGTAAATTTGCTTGAACCTTCATCACTTGTTCTTTGGAACAAGTCTTATCATTCTTCTCTTGTAGGTCATAGCACACGATCTTTCCTACAAGTCCAATTTAATCACATTATTAGTATCATTCCATGTAATGACAACTTCTCATGCATAATGTACACAATCATGTAACCAATGCATCTTAGCCAATGCTTTAGCACAACACTCATCCATATCCTGTATACACACGATAACTATCTAGAATCTAGATGCCTTCCGTCTCTACCGGAACACACTGTTAAGAGTGTGCACTGCTCTCAATATGTTAGCAAAGAGATTTCAACCTAGACTAGCTCCATCAGGGGCTCATGGGATGTTGTACAGAACTATAGGCCACTTACCCATAACATGCACTACATGAGCCTATGGCTAGTCAATCTTAGTCATATATAAGTGCATAAAAGAAAACTATATCACAGATCTACATGTAACTGTTATGAGTAATATCTTTCCAAAAATACTTAGAAATTCAAATGACAGTAAACATGTGTTTTGTAGGCTCCCTCTTGGTTTCTGCCTCCTTGCAGAAGTTACTGGAGTTTCTAGAAGCGTACTCTGCTCCATCATCCAATTATGAAGATCTTGATCTTCTTCTTCGTCCAGTCTAGAACTTTCTGAAGTCTTCATCCTTGGTCCTCATGTACTGCATTCAAGATCTCCTTCGCTTTGTTATCACTTCTTGAAAACAAACTCTTCACGTTCTTGCCTCGTGTACATCCTTTGCATATGCCTTCATGTTTTGTCTAGATCCCGGGTAGACCTGTCGGTAAAGCCTTGTATATATATGCAAACCTTCTCTGCCATAGTTCACTTGGTTCCATAGTGTCATGAACCAATGCTTGATCTGGTTGACAAGTCTCCCTCTTGCTCTCCAATTACTACTGTATAATCAAAAGTTCAAGACATATTCTTCATCACTTGCGTAATCTTCCTGTTATCACACAACTTGTAGTTGCCCCTAGTGGTATCCCATCCGGGACGGTAGAGGAGATGGGCAACTAAAGAGGTGACCCAAGAGATGCCACGGTTCCCAATGCAAAGTGGGAGTCACGTCAACCAAGGCACTCTTCACTTTAGATCTAGATAGATCAAGACCTAGGGGGAGACCCTATAACCAATCAAAGATGATTGGACCCAAACAAAGGTTCCTAGGGATGAGTAAATGGTAAGTTGCGGAAACCAATGCAATGTAAAGTGGACCTAGAAATTAAAGTATGGTTGAAGGTGGTTTGAGAAATGATTAGTATTTCAACCAATGTATGATTTAGGCCACATGATTAGTTATGATGACAAGATATAGTACCATATGGTACACAAGTGGGTCTTACCTTCTTGAGATATGTGAAATGGCTTAAAGTGGACCCACAAGGTGAAATTAAGGGATGTGATTGGCACTAGAGGATATGTAATGAGTAGATCTATGGATCTAAGTTGAATTTAGGAGTATCCATGTACCGAATCTAAGGTTTGACACAATTCCCAAAGAGTGCGACTTGCTTAAGGAGGACTAGTGCCTTGTTGGATGGGTTAATGGAGTCAAAAGATATGTCAAAGTGTAGATCGGGACACCTAGAGGTCAAGTCAAGCGGGTTAATTGAGATAGAATGGTTGGATCTTCCTAGATCTAGGATTTCATGAAATGACTCAAGTGGACCACAATCTCTTAAAACAAGGAATGCTACCCCCAATGCAGATCGTCACAAAATGACACTCTAGATATAGGTTTCAAGGTATGCCCGTTCCAAATCCACTGCAATCTCAACTATCCAGGTCCTAGAAGTGGGCAAACTTAGTCACCCAAGGAAGTGCGACCTTGCTCAAGGAGGGCTAAAAGGTGGATAAGGTGTGTCAAATCAAGTCCAATGGCCACCAAATTGTAGATCCAAGTAGCTTAGGCACCGATCTATGTGGATCTAGAAAATCAAGTCAATCCAAGGGTTAGATCTTACTAGATCTAAGTTTTAAGGTGCAAGTAATTCAAAAGGGGGTTTTAATCCCTTAAAATGTGGAATGATGCCCACAGGGTAGAAATCACCCAAGTAAAAGTCTAGGGGTAGGTTATCAAGTGTGTAGATTGCAAATCAAGTGGGATCTCACCTACCCACATGCTAGATCTAACCCAACAAGCCTCTCCAAGGAAGTACGATTTGGTTCAAGAGGGCTATATTGCCTTGAAAAGTGTGTTAATTTTAAGCCAATCACCACCAAACTATAGATCCAACTAGGGGTGGATGCTATAGAGGTGGGTTCTTAAGATCTTTTCAAAAGCAAGGCTAGATCTAAGTAGATCTAAGAAAAAACAAAATTGGGGTTTTGATTAATTAGGGTTTGTGACCAATGAAGAGAGAATGGATGGAAAGAGGCACATACCTTGTAGATCTTACCTCAATTGCTTGTGGCCACCTTGCAAATTGATAGCATTTTCCTATGTGTATATTCAAGAGTGAGATCCAAGGGCTCCAACCAAAACGTCCTCCTCCAAGATAGCCAAATCGTCCTCCTCCTACAAGACAAGATCAAAGAAACAAGTCAAGTAAGATGATTATGAAAATGATAGAAAGATGTAATAGAAAGCATCAACTATGTCACGAAGATACAATAATGATACTCTCGGTCACAAGATCAACCCAAGAGAGAAAATGTGGATCCCTCCAACAATAACCCTCAAGAAATCGCCCTCCTCTCCACCAATTCGACTTTCCTGCAAGAAAACTAGTAGAAGCACCAAAATCCACAATGATACATAGAAGAGATACTGTATACTCAAGATGCAAGAGAATCCACAAGACAAGAGAGATATGCTCCACAAAGAAGTGTTCTATTCCAATATTCCAGAGCTCCAAATGTGAGCTATACAATAGGGGGTCTCCTCCTTATATAGGATAATAAAGACCAAAACCCTATACCACTATAAAATAGTACATCAAATGAGTGGTTAAGATTAAAAGATCTCAATATACAATCAATGGCTAAGATGAGCCATAATAACATAACACATGGATCACTCATAAAGTGATGACATCATAGTCTAAAATAATCATGGAGGGTGATGTCATCCACTAGAGGGGGTAAAAGTACCAAAATCCACCTCATAATGACTAGGACATGACATAAAGGGCACATGGTGGGGCTAGGAGGCATAAATCCTTACTAGCTCATCCCCAAGGCACAATAAAATAATAAAATATGTCCAATATAATATAAATGATCAAATCTGTCTTCAAAATCTATGACAGACAAGTAGTAAAAGACCTCCTGTGGTCGCTGTGGGCCTACCCACATGGTGAAAACTGGCTGGAAGATAGTGGGATCACCCTGGAAGACCTCTATGAAAACCAAATGCCAAAACCTTGCCTCAATTTCCCAAATCGAATTCCTCAGTGACCACTTTATCCCATTTTTTAAACTGCCTCGGTGACTGTGAAAGTGCCAAAACTGCCTCCCAAGGCATCTGCGTTGTCCAACTGAGCTCACCAGGCTCTCCAGAAGGGGGGGTAAATGGTAAAAACAAGTGGCTGTACCACCCCCTCCTCATATAGCGCCCTAGGTGAACTGGCCTCTCATGGCCCTTGCTGCTCAGGCTGGGAAATCAGCCCCAAATCTGGTCAACAAGTGTAAAATTGCATCAATCACTGTCAGAAGTGCCCGGAACTGAAAGATAAGTGTCTCATTGGATCCTAAAGACCCAAATCCACTAAGAATGTGTACTCATACACCATGGGTTGCCCTAATGGGCTAGCTGTAGGGTCCACCATATATGGACAGTGCATAATCTGATGATCTGAAGTAATAATAAAACCTGATGAACTGCATCAATCATCATCTAAATCATATGTCCATCATATGATATCATCATCAAGTATGTGGGACCATCAATCATCATCAATAGGTACATATATATGGTCCACATCATCACGGATCCCAATAATATACAACCAAGGATAAATCACGTCAGTAGACTAAGACATGCTTCTCTAATCATTCTCACAACCAAGCTCAAAGTATAACATCCATTCAGTGGCATTAATCAAGTTATCATATTCCTTTGTTATATAAAATTACTTGCACAATAGTTCAAAATGACAAACTCACCCATTGGACATGGTCAAACTGCTAGTGAAGGATGAAGGCTAGGAACAAGGTTGGGCCAAGGGGTTGACTTATCTAACTTAACTCAAAAATACTTTGGACTGGGAGAAGGGGGAAAGCTACAAACTCTGTGCTGGACAAAATAACACGGGGGATGGATGTGCCTCACAAATGGATAAGTTGTTCAGAGAGTGCTTATTCAACTTAGGCATCATGTCTACATCAAGTTGATCCAGGTTCATTAGGATCATTCAATTTCATTTCATGGCCTTTTTGGCCTACATAACCCTTCGGATCTCAAGTGTGATGATAAACACAACTAATTGCAGCTTGCATCCAGGGCATGTTTTCAAATACATATAAGGTCAGCAATTGTTTAGATATAGCTTTTAAGAACCATTGCTTTTTGGACCTTTCTTATACTCTTCGAGGAGTATTTTTAGCTGTTCATCGCTCTTGCCCTTTTTGGTTTCCATGGGCGAATTTATAAGTTTCCATAAGTAGAACATGAGCTTTCAGTTTTAGCCAACAACATCTCAAGTGACTAGGGGGAGTTCGAGCCAATGCCAAACATCGGGACAACCGACCAGAATGATTTAGGCCTACAATCCAACTCACCAAAGGCAAGTTTTGTCACCAACTTAGAGCCGAGACACTAAACATACAGGGATGCGGTCCAAACACAGAGGTAGAAAAATGAGGAAGTCCTCAGTATCAGAAAGTCAAATGAGATAGGTCAAGGTTTAAAGTCAAAGAGGAAAGTCATGTATGGATGGAGTCAAGTGAATATGGAGCCTACACTAGCAGACAACTGGTGTCAAGAAAGACCATGTCTATGTAAGGTGGAAAACCAGTGGGTTTTGTTAAATGACCTAAATGTGCAAGCAATTGTCCATTTTATGATTTATAGTTCATTTTAAACAGTTTGCCACATCAGGAATAATATACCAAGCAGATGCTGTGAACATGACTAAATCAACAAGATAATAATCCATAGCCAATGATAAAATATCCATAAATCATATAACATCATCACAATAATAATCATCATATATCATCTGAAACACTGCTGCAATATATCTCTAGGCACTGAACTGAAACTGTATGGGATAAAGGGTCACATCGGTCATCAAATCTGAACCCTCAAGGCTCAGCCTTGACACAAGGTCTAACATAAGTCTGAATAATACACTGCTCTGATCATGAGTGGTCTCAAAATATACAATCATCATAGCCAAGCTCTGAATAATGGAAGCTCTAGAATGTGCAGATATCTGCTAAGCAAGAATAGTAGCCCTGCTACTATGGTGTGATAACACTCCCCTTGCTTTCTTCTTAACGGGTTCATCATCTTCTACAGCATGAGCATGATACCCTTTCTTCTTTCTTTTCTTGTTGTTTCCTTTCTTCTTGGGACAATTTCTTGCAATGTGTCTCATTTCATCATAATTGTAACATTTGAAGTTTGAGTAGTCTCTGGGAGGTCTTTGATTCTTGTGGAATCTTTTAGACTTATGAGTATGATCTTCTCTCTTGCTCCTCTTTACATGAGCTGCAAGGGCCTGATTATCTTCTTCACCTAACTTCTCTTCTCTGGCTTCAATCCTTGCTTCATTCTGAGTGCAAGTTTCCCAAATTGCACTGAATCTTATAAGTTTCTTTTTGGAACATATTCCTTGAATAAGTGACTCCCATGATCTTGGAAGACCATTCAAGGTGGTCATTACCAGTTCTGCATTCTCAACATGGTCCCCAATAGCTTCCAATTGATCTATGATATGTGAGACCCTTGTTAAGTAAGATTGAATGCTTTTAGGGCTTTGCATCTTCATACCCTTCAGTTGAGTTTTCAAGGTCATCTTTCTATTAATGTTCTTCCATTCAAACAATATCTTCAGTGCATCAAATATCTCTTTCGGAGTTTGCAGAGATGAGATGTGGGGGATCAAGTGATCCTTGATGGAATCAGCAATGATCCTCTCGCCCTTAATCAAGTTCTTCTTATGCTTGGGTTTGTCTTCATCTCCCTCTGGCTCCGCAACTTCTTTCATATAATTGTCCAACTCATTCTCTTCTAGAATGAGCATCACTCTATACTTTTAGGAACGGAAGTTATCTGCTCCTTCAAGCTTATCCTCAAGCTTGGTATGGTTTGTCATCTTGATAAAATGAGAACCTCAAATGGAAATAGAAATAGTAAGACTTACCAATTGAGATGCTCCAATCAAGTACTTGCTTCAATGTCTTCTGAGATCTAATTTCAGGATGACCAAGAGTTAGTCAAAGAAACCCTAATTTTTCAACTTCGGGATCTTGAAAACCTGAATGAAGGAAAAGATGTGCCTCCCTAAGGTGAGTTGAGCAAAGGTACTTTTCTTCCAAAACTGTGGACAAATATGCCAAAAACCTGATGCCCTGGTTTTCCCGAGAAGCAATGGTAGGCCCAAAAATGAAATTTCTCCAATCTGAATTCTTCCTCCACGGAAAAATGCACCCTCCTAGGGCGAGTTGCCTTGACCTCCTTTTTCAGCCAGACTATGGTGAAAAGCTTCCAGAAAGAGAAACCCTAGTTTTCACTTCCAGAAGTTGAAGCTACATAATGTCTTCTTTCAGGCTAGCTCTGAAACCATGTTAGAATTTTGATACTTCCAGGATGGTTATGTTAGATCTTCAAACAATTTATATATATTATCACACTAACCATATGCAATAGGATCACTGAAAGATAGACAAGCACAACATACAAAAGAACACAAAGATTTACCCTAGGAAAACCCTCTCGCGGGAAAAACCCAACAAAACTTCTTCAATATAGATTTGTTAGAAAGTACAATGTCAATCTCCTACAATACCCGAGAATAAGATAAAATAGAAACCCCAAGAAAAGATGTCTTCAATGCAGCTATTCTTTCTCCCAAGCGAACTTTTACTTCTGCCTCTTCTCATGCGAACTTACTTGAGTGATTTAATGCACCAAATGAGCTAGGCACCAATCTATTTATACTAGTCACAAACTGACCTTTTTACCTTACTGGGCCGACCTAACTTTCCCTAACTGGGCCGACTTGACTGGGGCAATTATGCCCATTGTTTGGGGCAGTTTACCCACTGGGCCGACTTGTCTAATTTACATTATTTCTTTTACGGTTTTTACATAATCAAATACAATATGAATGTTTCCCAAAGGAAGTACAATAAAAATACAATAAGAATATCTTCCGAAGTTGCATTCTTCAACATTCCTACCAAGGAGCTCTATTGTTTTGTTGGGCCTTGGACTTCTCTATTTTCCCTAATTAAGGTTTCACTACCTAACCCTTGAGGTTTCTAGCTTAGCCCTAGTTGCAAGCTAAGTTACCGGAAACGCCTAAGCAACCTTGGTGAAACGTCATTCCCTGTTTTGGATCCTGAAACGGAGGGGATACAGCCTTGAAACGTCACTGATACGTATCAGATTGGTATGCATACGTTTCATCCTAAGGGTGATACTTTTCAGGGAACTTTTACTTAAATTTTTAACATTACCATTAATTGTTTCAGGATGTTTGAGAGTGGTTCCAACCTCATCGAACTCCATACGCAAAAAGTAGAATTTTTAATCCCATTCAGAATTCAACAGACTTAACAGTTTTCAGGATTTCAAGATTGCAACGTTGCCACTGGATTCTATCATATATGAGGGTATGGGATTGGCATTCAATCAAGCACATCAACCCCTCTATCTACCTTGATGTTGGTGGTGTTGATTGTTGAACTCCTCTGTATTGGATGGACTTGGACCCACTTCCATAGCCAAAGGATGTGAACATTGGTGTTGGACAAGTGCCTTCAAGCCCAGGGGAATCAAGAAGGCTTGGGATCCCTATTTTCGACCTACTTTTGTTGAGGACATAGATGATGACTAACTCTGAGCATGAGGATTCAAATGATATTAGTTAAAAGTTTTCATAGTATCATGTTACATGTATGATTAATGATATTCGATAGTAATGTCAGGTGATGATGATGATGTAGAATGATAATATTATGATGATTATGATGACAATGATTGATATATATATATATATATATATATATATATATATATATATATATGCCGTTTCCCCCGCCGTATCGTATCTATCTTTTTTGAAAATTTGTCGTATTCATTCCCCCCCCCCCCCGTTTTCGTATCTGCTTCAGTGCAACTTAGGTTGCAAGTATTGAATACCATCTTAAGAGGAGAGACGTTATCCTCGATCTCTCATAGCCCTAGGGTTTGAGACAAGAATCTAATACCCTATCTATCAATCCTCTTTTTATCAATTTTTACATGTTTTTTATTATGCAAAAAATACATAAACATATTTTACTACAGGAAAAAACCCTAAAAACCTAAATAAATCCAAAAAAAGGTCGTGATTTGGTATTTCTGATCCACCCAAAAATTTTGCCCTAGGGTTTTATCCACAAACCCTAGAGGGCATCATCTTTTGAGGAAGTGCATTGGGATACATGAAACCCTTGTATTTGGTGAATTAGAGGGTGTGTGGTATTTTTGGCTTGTCCTACAACTTCACCCTAATTCAATTGTCCTCTTTTCCCTGTGTTATCATGGATTTTGTAGGGAGGAATTACTCCTCATTTTTTTGCCAGAGTAGACTAGATTTTGTTCAGTCCTTTATAGTGAGCATCAGAGATTCTTCATGGATATTTGATGACTAAGATCATTATATGAACAAATTAGAGTTGGCGCATTTTGTTGAGCAAGACAGTGTTACAGAGGAGTGATGCCTTGAGATTTCTGGGTTTCGGTAATGGTTTCCACTTTTTCACATATGTGCCTATGATGTAATCTACGATTCTACAACTGCAGTTGTGTATCGAATTTTATGGATGATTATGTTTGGTATTGATAAACTGATTGGTAGTAGGACTTATCTTAGGACTAATGATCTACACTGTTGGGAGCGGGGAGCGGGAGCAGGAGCGAAAAGCGAAATTTTCAAAAGCTTCCGTTTTGGGAGTGGAACATTTAGATTATCCTACCTTTTGACCACATGTTTATGAATATGGTCATACAAGATTGCATCTCTTTGCTCAACAATGTCTTTGATTTGACCAAGCATGCTATCCATCTGCCCATATACCTCCCCAATCACCGGCTGATCTGTATCTGCAAAACGAATCATGTTATAAACAAGCTTGGTGAACTGTAGAACATACCTAACTTGTGACCAGAAATGACCATCAAGAACGGTGTCCTCCACCTCCTGAAAGTCATGTCTATCAACTGTGCTTGCAGATCTATCTTTTAATTCTTGTCATGGATCACTTGAGACCATACTAGCCAATGCCTCTCTTATTACCTTCAAAATCCTCCTAAAGGTCAGGTAGTAGCTAGCAAATCTAGTCTTTGCAATCTTCAATAGCTCCAACCTAGAGTGATTGCGAAAAATGTGGTGGGCCATGCTATGATTGGTAATAAATTTGATCATTTTCTTACCTCTCTTGTACAAGGCACCAATCCATCGATAATTAGGGTCCTTCATCTTAACAATATCATGCATCAAAAGGTTCAATGTGTGAACCAAACACCTTGACCAAAATATGTTGAGATACTTATCCTCAATGATTGCTCCTGCTGCCTTACAATTAGCAGCATTATCAGTGATGACTTGAATGACAGTGTATCGCCCAATCTCCTAAATGGTTTTAAGTAAAGGTTGTGCAATATTAATACCAGTCTTGTAGCAATCTGAGTAGTCATGGGCTGAAAGTAAGATCGCACTACTAGCAAAAACGCCAAGAATATTTATCAATGGCTTGCCTTTAACATTTGTCCACCCATCAGATACAATGGATACCCCATAGTTGGACCAATCATTTGTAAACATTCCAAGAGCACCATTGATTTTGGCTCTTTCCTTGTCAAGTCCCACGGTTCTAGCTTTGTCATATCCAGGGCTTTTGTATCCTTGAGGGGCACCATTGATGGCTTGTACCATTTCATGCCAATAGGGTGAGCGAAGAACATTGAATGGCACACCACATGCATAGAGAAACCTATAAACTTTTGAATCCACATCATCTCTACAACCTTGGTCAAGGAAATCCGATTATGTTCTTCGAATAGGCGAGATTCCATGGGGAGATGAGGGTCCCGATCGAGCCGATGATGATCCAGCTCCACTACCAAACATTCTCTGTGAGGATTCAGATTCAACCCTTGATCTCTTGGAATTGTTTTGAGCGGCCTCTTCTTCCATCTTGTATTTGCTTCTCTCTTTAGTTGACACTTTGTCACAAGTTTTGACTCCAGTAGCCTTACCTTGATTGCATGGCATAATCCCACACAAATGCTTTCTCACCCGGGTATATGAACCAGTGTAAGTTTTAGTACAATGGGAGCATATAAACTTTGTGGTTCCACCCCCTCTCCCTCCCCCAAGCCTTGTCACATACTTCCACAAAGGTGTTGTGTCTTTTTGTTTTTGCCCCTGATCACTCTCATTCTCATCATCATCACCCTCTTCCCCTTCCTCCTCTTCTCCATGGTATGTGTCACTCTCTACCTCTTCCCCCTCATCACTACCACCACCATATCTACTTCTCAACACCATCATAATGAGAAGAAGTGGAATGAAAAGCCAAAACCACATACCCATCATGTTTCTTGATTCAAGATGAGAGTCACTTGTTGCCTGCAATAGAATGATGGAGAAGAAGAAATTGGAAAGAGTAGGAGAAGAGAACATTGCAAGGTTTAAATTTTTTAACATAGTGAAAAATAAATTCAAAAACAAACAAAGATTGAGTTTTTAGAGCCTACCTTTTAGCTCTTCAATGGTGGTTGAATGTATCTATGGAAGCTTCAATCTCCCTTGCAAGCTCTCCCAAATAGAAGCCTTCAATCTCCCCTCCAAGCTCCCACAAATTTGCTCTCAAACAACTAGCAAACCCACTCAAAGCTCAAAGCCCTAGCAAGAGAAGTGAAATCAATGAAATGAGTAATGGAATGAGTCCAAATGGAATCCAATACCCTTTATTTGCCCAAATTAACCCTAGCCCATCCCTAAAAAACAAAAAAAAAATGAAAAAATGAAAACAATCTTCATGAAGTCCACCAATCCCACGGAATCGGCCAGGGAGCGATTTCGAGAGCGATTTTTTTTGCCCGGAATCGCTCAGGGATTGATGAGGAATCGATCCGGAATCGCAAATTCCCAAATCGTTCCCGGGAGGAATCGATGAGGAATCGCGATTCCGAGATCAATTCCTCCCGGATCGCGAATTGGGAGCGAAGCAACGAGGGGTAGAGCAATTCCCCGCAACCTTGCTAATGATTATCTTATAAGTATGATGAGTAAGACGGTTGAATAGCATTACATCTAGTGTTAGTTTTTGTGTTTATACATGTTGTTCTTCAACAAGTCTCAAGAGTAATGCACTGATCATCACTTGACCCTTGGTTCCACATATTTTCCTTACCCATATTCCACCCATTCGTTGATTAAGTTGTTATTAATGCCAACATGGACATGTAGTGGCACTTTCAGTAGTCATTGATGCCACTAAGATCCCCTGCAGTGAGCAAGCTTGATGGACAGGTATGGACTTAATAATGGATACCTACACATATTCATGGTATCTCGTGTGGGGTACTTAGCTGAAGTTGGAGTCCTCTTCCCACACAAAGTGGGCAACTGGATGATAGCATTCACAGGTGTCAACTTGATGGTTGATTGATGGATGCATGATACTGGTACCCCCGTATGTGGAAGCTTGGGCATTAGAGCCCATTTACAGATTATGTCTACCTGGTTGTACAAATGACCCATTTTGTGATCATTTTTGTATGATGTGGCTCATAGGTGTATGGAGGACCTTGACATTATGCTTTGATTCCCTTGACATGCCTCTTGGATATTGATGTGGCATGATGATGCTTCTTGTATGAAGCCCATGGAGATGGGGTTTGAAGCCCACAAGCTTGCCACCTTGACGATGATGCCCTTACACCGTTACATGTATGTAACCGTGTTGAAGAAGCCTTCTTGTTATGACAAGGGTGTCCTTGGAGGGTCTTGGACATGATATATCATGACCCCATTGCTTGTGGTAACTTGGACCATGAAGACTTGATGGTCATGTCTTGCACATGGAAACTTGGGTCTTGGAACCCACTCATGTTGGTCTAATGAAGAGTTGAAGATATGGAGAAGCCCACGATGGTTGACATGGCAGCCCTTGTCAACAAACACACACATCTCGCATGGTGTTTGAACCACTTGACAAATATGGCGTTGAAGCCCTTACTTGTTCTCTATGATGACGATGAGGCCTTGTTAATGATGTTGCAGCCATTAAACATGTGACATGGCAGCCCAATCAAAAGGAGTAAAAGATTAAAGTAGCATTTAATGTTTGAAGCTCTTATGATGCCCTTCTAACTTAATGGGACCAACAGCCCTAACTATGAAGGCAATGAAGCAAACTCTAAAATAAAATTTAAATGGTGGTATGATAGTTCTTGAAGTTTGTGCATCCTTCATGATGCTCACACACTCTTACTTGTTATGATTATGAAGACATGATGGTGCACTTGGTAATGATTTGGACATATAACCCTTGATGTATGGTGATGAAGAAGTCCACGTGTAAAGACTTGTTTGAAGAGATAAAAAGCCTACGGTGATGATGTGGCAAAGTAGGTTAAAAATATATATATATATATATACTTGAAGAAGATGACGTGGTTAAGCCCTTGCTTAATGGTTGTGAAGCCATCTAACAACAAGAGGCAAATAAATAATTGATACCATCATACTTGTGAAGTCGGCCCAGCTTTGAAAGATAGTTTTTAATAAATAAAAAATAGGATATATTTATATAGCAGGTCGGCTCAGTCAAACTCCATGTTGACCTATATATGCACCTTCATTACATTCATTTTATACACAATTTTTGAAGAATCTTTCTCTTATTTCAGGTGACCAACTGTAGTCTGAGGCAGCCACAGTTTTGACTTGGGTGACAGCAGGGAAATTCAGTGGACTATTAGAAGCTTAAGGTTTGAGGCATCTTCAATGTGCTCATGCTCTGAAATTTTTGGATGGGTCTGAGGCATCTCGTTCAGAAATTTGGTGGACTGTTTAACTCTAATCTTCTTCAAACCTTGGGTCTGCCTTCTCCAAAAATTCAGTAGTCTGCTGTTTCAGAGGGTTCTCTTTCAGAGTTCGGTGAACTGATGATCTATCTATCCAAGAATTTCGGTGGTCTGCTATTCATAAATTTATTTGGTATGCCCTTTAAATTTTTGGTGAATTGATCAGTGTTTTGTCTTCTGCCTTGCAATTTTAGTATCTCTGAAAATTTTGGATCAGACTGAGAAAATTCAGTGTACTGTGGTCACTGTCAAGAATCAGTGGTCTAGTGGTCTACTTTAAGTGTTGGTAACCTAACTCGGTGGAATGTCTTCCAAATGTCGTGGTTTGTAATCTCTCCTTGACAAAACTTCGATGGACTGCTCCTTCAAATTGTCAAGTGATTTGATCTCTAATTGAAGACTGATTTGAAGGCATTTGATGAAGGTAGCCACAGACAGGCACCTTCCACATAAGTTCCAAGAAATTCCTGAGATGACTCTATGTCATATCTAGTAGACAAATGTGAAAATTTGTTGAGGGCATATTTGGCATAATGCACATGTTGAGTTAATGTGATAGTGACAATTAATATGAGGACAGTGACATTGATGACATGTACATGACAGTGATTGATATGAGACAGAGATGCACCTGACAGCATTGTTTTGACATGAAGTGACAATGATAGCCATGATGACAATAACAGCAGACGATTGTTGATAAGAACAAAGATAGAACGTTGATAAGAACAAAGATAGAAGACTGATAGCCACAGCAGAAGCAACTTAACACTGTCAACTACAGTAGATAGACTTGATGATGACATCAGATTGATTTGGCTTCTTGAGCAGTTGGATTGAGCAGATGGTTGATTGGTGACAGTGACAGTGTTGGCAAGATGAGTCTTGCACTTTGAGGTTTGGCCACCTCACATCTTCTTAGTTGGAGCTAAAAAAACCAGGCTGGGCCCTGTTGTTAGAGTTGGTGCTCTTTAGTCAGTTGGTACTGATGTAATCGCGAAGATTGAAGTCTTCCATTGTATTTCATATAAAATTATAAACAAATTTTACTAAACTTGTCTTGTGATATGTCTCATGTTATGATCTATGTTGATGACATGCTTATGTAGATTTATGACATTTGTTGATTAGTTGATGAATGATTATGTACTTGGTAGTGTTATGCAAATAGTGAACTCTGTCTAAGTTTTGAGGAGTAAAAATTGCTAGAGGTGCTAGCACACTGATTCACCCCCCCCCCCCCCTTTCAATGTGCCATTGTGTCCAACACCATTCACATTGCTTGATATAAATCCCATTTGATTCAGATATGGCTAAGTAACTCAAGGGCATTCCCCTCTGTGACCTCTTCATTAGGATGGCCTCTATGTATACCCCCGGTTTCTCGAGTCTGATGTGTGTGACAAAGCCTTCTGACCCCGTTGATCTCCTTCTGCTTGTAGATCCGTGTGGATTGAGTGCGAGCTAAGGTTGGCCTAGTCACCAGAAGTGTATTCCTCAGCCTTGAAACAAGTTTCCTCATCCTTGAAATTGGCTAGTGATTGGAAGGGTAGGTACTCCTTGAATTAAGAAGTTAAGCCTACTTGCTCTAAAAAGGCATCACTGTGGAAACTCCGTCACACCTATGGACGATGGCTGGCAACGGAGCCAAGGCCGTGTCATAAGTTATAACTGGTTAGCGGACGATGGCTGGCAACATCAGATATCAGTTAAATTTAAAAAATGGCTTCCTAAAGTTAAATTTAATGGTGATTTATTAAATGGCTTCCTAAAGTTAAATTTAGCAGGATATCAGATATGAACATTTTGTAAAAAGTGGCAACTTGGGTCCTCCTGAAATAATTTTCCTAGCAATATCCAAGTCTCAAAATCTCAAGTTGGCATCTCCAGTGGGCCCAACATGGAATTCATTTCCTTGGGGCGAATTTGAGCAAATCGACCAAAATAAAAGCATCTAAATCAAGTTATAACTCAAAGAATATGTAAGGGGGGACCCCCTAATGATCCCCCCATGTCTCCTAGGCATTTAACTTGTCAAAAAAATGTATTTTGATGAAGTAAAAATGGGCTCGATAAGGCAATTCGACCCCCTCTATTTTCAGCAATTTCCAGGTTTGTAAAAATGAGAAAAATGAGAAATAATCTCATTCATTGATCTCTCTCACTCATCTTCTAATCCCATCCCTCCATCCTTATGGACTAGGGATTGTGCTCACCTCTTCTCTACAAAAGAGAGTGAGTTCTCCATTGTAAAGGACTTTTAGCATTTTCAGCAATAATAGAAACCAGTTCTGAGTTTTGATCTTTGCTCTTGTGTTTGGAGGATTTGGAATGATTTGTGTCCTTTGCCATCCTCTATCTTGTTGGTATTCAGTGCTATTGACTTGAAGCAACAAGTTTCATGGTTTGCATATAGGAAGGAAGACCAATCTTTCCCAAGGCAACTTGGTTTTCTCAACCACGAGGTGGTTTCGCCTAGAGAAATTGATTTGCCCTCTTTGCTATCTTTTTCTTTCTAGACTTGTTAAATCCACATGTTTATTTTGGCTTGTAATGATGGTTTTGTTTTAGTTTCGTGATTTCCACTAACCATTTCCATTTCTTGTGCTGCAGGTTGAAGAAGCCAAATGCCCAAGTGTGTCCCAATTAGTAGAGGAGATTTCTCTGGAGCTGAAGCTACACAAGGAGTTTCTAGGAAGGTGGGACAATTTCACCAGCCTCCAATCACCTGGTAAGTTCCTCATAGCTCATTTCTTGTTAGTTGAAAAACCATTTTTCACTGTTTTATCTCTGTAATGTGCGGTGTGTGTGGGTGTTTTCCATTTGTTTATATGGCTGTACCTTTCTGTGCTATGGTATGAATGTTTATCTTTATTACATCCTTAGTTGTATGACTCCATTAACCCCTTGGAGTAGGCACTAGTTTATATAGATCATTTTCAGTCATTTGGGCACTTAGAAAACCCCCATGTTGTAATGTCCTCTTATGCTTAAGCACGGAGGACTATCTCGCTAACCTATTTGATTCCCATAGGTTCAAGCAGGCACTGACATTCAGGGAATTAACTGAGGATTTGATGCCATTTACACCATAAGAAGATCTTAAGCATGGTTATTAGACCATCAGTAGATAAATAGGGGCCACAGGAACTATGGGCCACCTACATGCATGGCATGCGAGCCATATTTCATGTTGCATGCATTGAAACTCCGTTATTGAGCTTCCATGCACACTGGAAGCATTGCAAGCAAGTCAACTAGAAATTAGAAGATAAAGCGACCTAATCATGCAAAAGTTAGGTCAAGCCAAGTGAAAGTTATAAAAGAAAGGTAAAGTGAGTGAGTAAGGCCTGCTTATATGATTATTGATTTGAGAAGTCGATTTGGAGAGCTCAGTGAGCTATTTTAGATTGAGGGCACACACTCAACCATTCAGTTTATTTCGGCAGCGAAATCTATCTGCCCTAGTCACTAACAGGGTTGGATCATCCAGATTCAGCATTGCTATTATCATCAGGTATCATTCTTCAGCATTCTGCAGGGTTCGAGTTACAGTTTGGATTGAAGGAACTCGCCTTCCTTGCTTGGGCGAATTGCACAAAGAGAGATCTCTTCGTATCACATTCTACAGAGGTCTGTTCTTCTGCATGTTGGCTTCATTCTTCCGAGAGCACCACTATTACCCTATCCCTTAAAGAAGGGCTTCTTATTTGGACTTCTGAGCTAGTTATCAGCATCTTCCTCTTTCAAAAGACGTCCTCTCTTGCATGGGCGACTTTCTCAGAGGAGAGGTCACACTTTAGGCCTCAGAGTTGGTGCATAGTCTGCATGTAGCCTCTATTGTGATCAGAGGGGGATTACAACCCCAATACACACCTTCCGGAGCCATTTCCCATCAATATGCCATCCATACTTGCATATCATCACTAAATAGGGCGCATTATTGGAGGAGAAATATTCCATATCTTGCTCATCCATCGGCACAATTCTTGCATGTTGGTCTCATATTGACGTATATCCACTCCTTCATCTGATGGTATGTACATGCATACTTTCTATCCCTATTTTATAGCATTTTTTATTATTTGGGTTATTTAGGGGTTGGCAAACCCATGTATCTGCATGCATGCTCATGCAAGCATAGCTTAGTACCTGCATTCATAGTTACTTCGAATATTGAGCCCTAAAGACTACTAGCAAGCAACAGAACTTCAAAAAAAGAAAAAAGATCAGTTTGGGATATTATAGTGGTATCAGAGCATGTTCCTCACCAGCTGTGGGAGCATGCAGTTGTGAACAATAAATGAATATAGAGGACCCACGCAATATTACTTACAGGAGGCAAAGATTTAGGAACAATGGAAGAAGAGAAGAAGAAGAGTTAGAGGATATAGAACTAGGAGACACAGAGACTCAGTTTGGAAGGTAAAGAAAAAGAAACAATGGCAGATGATGATAAAATGGCTTTCACTAGCCTCCTTTCCGCTTTAAAAGAACTAACTTCAGGACATAAAGAGATGTTGACGGCCATCAACAAATTGGCAGATAAGTCAAGGCCCACCCCACAGAGTCCTCTTTTTCCCAATAGTGATCGGGTATCCACCAGTAGCAGTGGGGAACAGTTACACAGTAATATGCAGAGTAGTCACCCTCACCTCTACAATAGGTCATCCAGACCTACCATGCCACAACACTTGGATAGCCCGACAGTGGTGCCAATAGTACAGGTAGAGCCAGAAGAGCCCATGGGGGCATATCTACGTGAGTACAGAGCACTGGGAGATGACTTCTAGTCAGCCATGACCTTTACAGATTTTTGCCATTTTAAAAGTAAAAACAGGCCGAGAGCTTATAACAGGCCTTTCAACCAGAACTATGAGTTACAGCGCACAGTAGGGAAACTGACCATTCCTACCTTTGATGGGACCCGAAATGGCCCAACACGGAATTGGGTGCAAAAGTTGGACACTTACTTCCAACTCAACCTCGTGATGGAGACAGATGCCATTAAGTTGGCTACCTTACATTTGGATGGGGAAGCCCATGAGTGGTGGTACCACAGGCTAGTGACATTGGGTCACAATACCATCACCTCTTACACAGATTTTACACAAAGGCTCATCAAGCGCTTTGACAGGAAAGACCCTGAGATGCATTTCAGAGAGCTAGCACAGCTCAAGCAGACAGGCAGTCCAGAATCATTCATATCAGAGTTCCAAAGGGTAGTCGTCATGGTGACAGACATTTTAGAGAGCAAGTTAATTATGGTGTTTACCAAGGCTCTCACCAAGCCCTTACGTGGATGGGTTAAGGCTTATAGACCCACCACCTTGTCAGACGCCATCAGTCGTACCAGAGATTTACAGGATTCAGTTCCCAAAAATAAGTTTCCTCCCAAAACTAATTTTCCTATAAAAGATAAGGAGAAGAGACCCTTCCAAAAAGAATGGCCCAAGAAAGAATGGATGGATAATGATACCCAACGGGACCTTAGAAGAAAGAAACTATGTTTCAATTGTCAAGAACCATGGGTACCAGGTCACAGGTGCTCAAGGAAGGGGAAGGCTCACTACATAGAGGTATACTCCAACAGTGGAGAGGATGATGATGAGCACGACCAAGAACAGGGAGAGGCACTTTATGCAGCAGAGGAGGACCAGCCTCCTGAGGGGACATAGGGAGGTGTCATTGCTACATTATCTGGAGTTCCTAGATTTCACACTCTTCGGATCAGAGGTGTCATACAAGGAAATAGGGTTGGAGTGTTGATAGATGGTGAGGCATCCCACAATTTTATTGATGCTGCTTGGATAAAAATAAAGGGCATTCCGACTGTGAGATTTGATGGATTCACCGTATCCACAACAGGTAACCACACCATGGAGTGTAATCAGAGGATTCCAAAATTAAACGTAACTCTAGGGAACTATACAGTGACAGAAACATTCTATGTGGTTGACGTACCGGACACAAATGTGGTATTGGGAGTTTAGTGGCTTTATTCCACTGGAAAATATTCTACAAACTACCAGACCATGGAGATGGAATTTCAGGGAACAGAAGGACAGAGAGTGGTTTTGAGAGGGATGAATACCAATCCTCCCAGAGCAGTATCATCACAAAGGATGGAGGTTGTGCTCCGACAGGGACACATAGAGTAGGCAGCAGAGTGCTTGGTTACTTTCAGGAAACCACCAGATAGAGCCACAAAACATCCAGCAGACATACAGGCACTATTGCAGAAGCATAAAAGGGTATTCGGAGATCTTCCATCAGGTAGGCTCCAGATCGGGAATTTGAGCATATTATTGAGTTAGAGGAGGGGACTCAAGCAGTCATCACTACCCCTTACCGACACCCCAAAAGACATAAAGATGAAATTGAAAGTACGATCAAATAATTGCTTAAATTAGGTTACATAAAACCTAGCTCCAGTCCATTTGCATCCTCATTGGTGTTAGTGAAGAAGAAGGATGGAACCTTACGCATGTGCATTGATTACAGGACACTTAACAAGAAAACAATTAAAAACAGGTATCCAATCCCCAGGATTGATGAATTGATGGATGAACTATAGGGAGTAAAATACTTCTCCAAAATTGACCTCCAATCAAGTTACCATCAAATACGGGTTAGGGAATAGGATGTTCCAAAGACCGCTTTTCGCTGTCACTACGGACACTATGAGTTTCTAGTGATGCCATTTGGGCTCACTAATGCACCAGCTACTTTCCAGTCATGCATGAACAACATCTTCAAGGCTCAGTTACGCAAGTATCTCCTGGTATTCTTCGATGATATATTGATTTACAGTCAGACTTGGGAAGATCATTTAAAGCACCTAGATGAAGTACTTGGAATCTTAAAAGAACAATCACTATATACCAAGATGTCCAAATGCGAGTTTGGTATGCAAGAAATGTTATATTTAGGACATGTGATAGGAGCAAATGGGGTACAAGTACATTTAGAGAAGATTAGAGCCATACTGGAATGGCCTACACCTAAAAATGTGACAGAGTTGAAAGGATTTTTGGGCCTTTGCACCTACCACAGGAGGTATGTCAGTGGGTTTTCACAGATGACTGCACCACTCACAGATCTTACCAAGAAAGGGGCATTCGGTTGGTCAAAGGCAGCACAACGAACATTAGAAAAAATGAAAAAGGTAATAAGTTCGTGCCTGGTACTAGCACTACCAGATTTTACACAGCCATTCGTATTAGAATGTGATGCTTCAAGAGAGGGTATAGGAGTAGTATTGATGCAGAATAATCACTCGATTGCATTCGAGAGCCGAAAACTCAAGGACTATGAACGCCACTATTCAATATATGACAAGGAAATGTTAGCCATTCTCCATGCACTAACCAAGTTCAGGCAATACTTAGTGGGTGGTAGATTCAAGATTAAGACAGATCACAACAGCTTAAAGTACTTCCTGGAACAGAAAGAATTAAACGAGAGGCAACAGAAATGGATGAGTAAGATTCAAGCCTATGACTTTGAGATTGAATACATAAAGGGAAAAAACAATGTGGTAGCAGATGTACTTTCTAGACAACCAGCCACTTTATCCCTTATGGGCATTTTGTCGGATTGGAGATCTCGTCTTTTGGTCAAATACTCCAAAGATAAGTTTGCTTGCGAAATATTGGATGGACAGATTCAGGATGACAAGTACAGAGTAATAGATGACATCATATACTATAAAAACATAATCTACTTGGTCCTCGAGTTTTCACTTAAGAAAAAGATTCTGCAAGCTTCTCATGATTCACCTTTAGCAGGACACAAGGGATTTCTTAAGACTTACAGGAAGATTAGAGAGAGGTTCTCATGGAAGGGCCTCAAGAATGATGTGATGCAGCATGTGAGGGAGTGCAGTTTGTGCCAACAGAATAAGATAGAGCATACTCACCCAGCCTGTTTATTACAACCATTACCCATTCCTAAGCAAAAATGGGAAAGCATTTCCATGGATTTTATTACAGGGTTGCCTAAGGTACAGGGTAGAGACTATTTGTACGTAGTGGTGGACAGGTTGACCAAGTTCGCTCACTTCTTTGCCATTCCTTCGAACTATTCAGCCGCACAGGTAGCCGAGTTGTTTTTCAGAGAGGTATTCAGATTACATGGGTTACCTAAGAGCATCGTCAGTGATAGAAATAGCAAGTTCACTAGAGCCTTTTGGCAAGAACTTTTCAGGTTGGTTGGGACAAATTTGGCCATGAGCACGAGTTATCATCCACAGAGCAACGGACAGACAGAGATAGTTAACAAGTGGATTGAGGGACTATGTAGTAGGTCAACAGAGGACATGGATTAAATGGCTACACCTAGGGGAACACTGTTTCAATACTACACACCATATGACCATCGATATGACTCCCTTCAAAGCCTTGTACGGTTATGATGCCTTATCTTTCGCAGATATGATATTTGGTGATAGCAGGGATCCAAAAGCCAAAGAATGGATTCAAGAAAGTCAAGATATTCTCAAGATACTCAAGGAAAACATACAGGTTGCTCAGAATCAGCAAAAGGTATATGCAGATAGACACGAGATCGAGCGCATTTTTTAGCGCATTTTTGACGTATGGATCTGGTATACTTACGTCTACAACCTTAACAACAATCATCCCTTAAAAAGAAAGGAGCAGAGAAACTTAAGCCTCGCTTCTATGGTCCTTGCAAGATAATCCGGAAAGTTGGAGAGGTAGCATATGAACTCGAATTACCACAAGAAAGCAAGATTCATAACATGTTCCATGTGTCTAACCTTAAGAAGGAAGTAGGTCAATAGATTGTTACTTCATCCAAACTGCCCCCCTTGATGATGAGGGGCAACTGATTTTGGTTCCAGAACGAATCCTAGAGGTTCGAGAAATAAAACTAAGGAACGGGATCATTAAAGAGTACTTGGTTCAATGGAAAGAATTTCCTATAGAAGAGGCCACTTGGGTAGGAGAACAGGTATTACAGCACCCAGCATTACAGTTGCTTAAGGACAAGCAATTTCAAGCGGGGAGGACTGTAATGTCCTCTTCTGCTTAAGCATGGAGGACTACCCCGCTAACCTATCTGATTCCCATAGGTTCGAGCGGGCACTGCAATTCAAGGAATTAACTGAGGATTGATGCCATTTACACCATAAGAAGATCTTAAGCATGGTTATTAGATTATCAGTAGATAAATAGGGACCACGAGCCACCTGCATGCATGGAATGCAAGCCATATTTCATGTTGCATGCACTAAAACTCCTTTATTGAGCTTCCATGCACACCGGAAGCACTGCATGCAAGTCAACTGGAAATTAGAAGATGAAGCGACCTAATCATGCAAAAGTTAGGTCAGGCCAAGTGAAATTTACAAAAGAAAGGTAAAGTGAGTGAGTAAGGCCAGCTTATATGATTATTGATTTGAGAAGTCGATTTGGAGAGCTCAGTGAGCTATTTTGGGTTGAGGGCATGTTACCAACTTGTTTGTACCATAGTTGGATTATCTGAAGAGCCGCCATTTGACAAACATGATAAGTGTTTGACTCTAGTATATTAGATGATCCAGCATTTGTGACTAGCCAGTTTTGGCTAGCCAGTTTTGTTTTTGAGTCGACATGACCATGGCCCCATGGGGATTTGTAATAAAGTGTGCTAGTAGGATCTGAGTGTCTCAGTTCCCCATGACTTGATTAAGCAACTAAGGTATTCCAAGGAGTTTTTTCCCTTGTCAATTATACTTTGCTTATAGTCGAGCTATAATCGATGAGGTTTTCTCCCGCTCCTCCAAAGCTGGAATGACCGATTTTGAAAATTTTAGCCATGGGGGGTTATTAGAGTCCAACTAATGTATATAAGCCTACTAGACACAATTAGAATAGGTTCTGGTCATATCCCCAATCTCTAAGACCCTCTGAAAAAATTTCGAAAAAAATTTTACCAGGTCCGTCGAGTTTGGGTTTTTTTAATTATTTTTTAAATTTAATAAATTTCTCTATAGTTTAAATAGAGAAATAATAATTTGTAATATGTCAGTCGTCCAGGATCCCAATTCAGTGGTTGATGGCTCGTTTCATAAGCCAAAAATCACACATGACCTATGGACCAGCTAAACCCAAGTTTCGGATGTCAACTAGGCCTCATAATTAATAATTTCTCAGAAAACCCAGTTACAGAGAAATTATTAATTAAAATAATAAAATTGATTATTTTGGAGATAATCCAAATCTCTCCAAAATAATCCAAATGGAATAAAATAAAGGGCTAGTTGACATGGCACTCAGCATTTAAGATGATTCCAATCATCTCAGTCAGCATTCAATCAAGTATACAGTCAGCACCAGTCATCTACTTCAAAAGAATTCGCCCTCCTTCACTAAAGCTCACGAATTGGTGATGTGGAGTTTGTTGAGTGGGTTGTTGGGTTGATTGGTTGGCATTCATTGCAAAGGTTGAGCGCCCTCCTAAAAATCATGGCCATTGGCTTAGTGATGGCGAGTTACCACCTACTCACACTCCAAGCTTACCTACCTCAAAGCTCACGCTACTCCTTTAGTGCTCACGTCAATCCTCTTTAGGAGCTCAAATTGCCACATGGCATAGGATATATGGTGGGTGATACATCCAGGAATGGGATGGGGGGCGCCTTGCCTAGGTGGAGGCCACCTCCCCATCCACATAAGCTCCAAACTCAAGCTTAATGTTGAGTTAAGACTCCAAGCTCGATTTGGTTGGTAAAGACATGGTTTTGATTGGATTATGATGGAGTTTTTGGCTCTCTTCAAGCCAAATTCGACCTAGAGTTTTAGTATGTAGCCTTTGCTATTTAAGAAAGGTCTTTTAGGCTTGTTCTTCATGGAGATTTTGAGCATGAACACTCTGCCAAAATATTGTTGTAATATCTGTTTAATATTGAATAAAGTTTAGACTTTGGAGATCCATGCTGGAGCAAGTTGGGATGTTCTTCACACTATTGGTGATATCTCTTTCATTTGTTTATTGTTCATGCAATTTCATTATTAGATGTATGTTTTAACTTTGATTAGAAATACATCTTTCGGTTTTTGTATGCTTCATAACAAATTTTTTGCAGAGATTTCCCAAGGTGGAGAAAGGCTTATTAAAGACTAAGTCACTCTTCATTCAACGGTGGTTCTTGGCATCTAATCAATCTATCTTGCAGGTCTTCAAGGTCTTCTCTTCACTTCAAGAGAAGAAACGCTTTAAAGGAGATTTGTCTCTTCCTCCATCAACAATCTCTCACTTTCTTGGTTACTGGTTACATGTGATCTACCTTCATGCTTTGTGGAAAAAATTTGCCTACCTTGATCCAAAAGATGAAGTTCGTTTTTAGGGCCTAGAATAGTTTGCCATCCTTCCATTTGTTTTTTCCCTAAAATCTACCTCCTCCTCTTCATCCATTCGTCCAACTTTCTCTTGCCATCTCTTTTGCTCCTTCTTAAACTTCCCTCATCCATTCGTTTTTGTCTTCAAGCTTCCCCTTGTCCTCCATTCGTCCACCCTGAAGGAAGCCCTAAAAACACATAAAACATACAAAACGAGTTGTTAAAAGTTAGTAGTTAGTTTTCAAGTTGATAGTTAGTTTGTGTTAGCATTTGTTAGTATGCTTGCTTCTCATATAAGTTAGTTTGCATATGCATTTTGCTTGCTAGTTGCATTGCATGTAGCTTGCACTTGTTTGATTTTCTTTTATACTTAAAAGATAGATCTTATATACCAAAAAACATCTCAAAAATTTTATGTTTTAGATCTCATTCCTAGCATATTTTAGGCATCTTTTGTTTGCTGGTCCGTTTTGTAATTTTCATAAAATCAAAATTCAAATCTCATGCTCTTTTATGTTTTAGCCTCATTTTGCAAACCTAGACTTGATAGTTTCAAAGTTTGTTAATTTTCTAACACTAATGGGTGCATGAGTTTGTTGATTTATCCTTTGTTGTAGGATTTGGGAAGAGAAGAACTCTTGAAATAAAAGATCAAACCAAAGAGAAAAGAAGAAACCAAGTACCAAAAACAAAGGGATCCAAAACCGTGAAATTCCAAACCAAGAGAAGACAAATTTCAATACATATTTTTTATCCTTTGTAAAAGCCATTAAGGGCTTCAAGCTTCTCTTTTCATAGTTTTGTTTTAGTTTATCTCTTTCTCAAAAGACCTTTCAAGGGCTTGAATCCCAAATGCATTTGTAATCATTCAATAAAGAAGTTAAGTGGAGAGGCATTGAGCAGAGGTCTATTGAGCAGAGGTTGATTGACCAGAGGTTGATGAGCAGAGGTATATGATTGCAGCAGATTGATGACAATCAGAGATTGGCATCAAGCTTGCAAGAAGAATCTTGCACTTGAGGATTGGACTCCTCAACCCTTTCTTAGTTGGAGCTAAGAAAACCAGGCTGGGTCTTGTTATGAGAGTTGGTGCTCTTCTCATCAGTTGGTGCTGATTGTAATCGCGAAGATTGTAGTCTTCCGTTGTACATCAAATGAAAATATAAATAAAGTTTAATATACAAATACTGTCTAGTGATGTGTTTGATTCTATGTTGATAACATGCTTATGATTCATTGTTGGTTGGTGGATGAATGCTTATGTAATGATGATGTACTTGGTAACCTAATGCATTAACGAACTCTACTAATTGGTCGAAGTTGAAGGAGGTTTAATTTTCATCACACTGATCCACCCCCCTCTCAGTGTGGCCATTGTGTTCAACAATTGGTATCAGAGCCGGCCTTTGTCACAAGCCTAGCAAGCTTGAAGGAGATCCTTAGACACAATTAAGGAAACAAATGACTTTGGGGATCCCCCTATAGTCCTACATACCAGGGAAACAAAAAAAGAAGCTCACCCGCCTTTCTACATATCATTGATGATAGGTGACCTTCTTCTACATAATTGTATGTTGGATTTGGGATCTGGTGCAAGCCTGATGACCAAAAAATTCATGCAACAACTTAATCTAAAAACCACTAGACCTTATGGAAATGTATGTGCCATGGATTCTACACCTGTCGAAGTTGAGGGGATGATTCAAAATCAGACCGTCAGATTAGCCAAGTACCCAGACATCCATGTCACCATGGATATCCTTGTCATAGATGTGCCTGACAAATGGGGAATGCTTCTTTCTAGAAAGTGGGGTGCTTCTTTGGGTGGATCACTACAATTAGACTTATCCTATGCAACTGTTCTGGCTTCCGAAGATACTCATGTCAAACTGCACTCAGAAAAAGAAAGAAGATACCATGTTGAAAATCCCCAGAAACCATCAAATGAATACATCTACAATACCGATGAATAGGAACCTACCAGGTAAATTCCACCTTCTTAGATCCTATTCATAAAGAAATGAAAAATAAGAAAGTTGATGGATTGTGGAAAATGGAGTTTTGACAGTGCTTTTTCTAGAGCAGGAAAAGGTGCTGGTATAGTCTTGATATCACCTAAAGATAAGGTCTTCAACTTTGCATTCAGACTTGAATTTGAAGCCACAAACAATGTTGCAGAATATGAAGCACTTTTACTAGGCATAGAGATCGCTAAAGACATGAAAATAAAGATGCTTAGTATCAAAGGAGATTCTGACTTAGCTGTGCAACAGATCAAGGGTAAGTTTGCATGCCTTGTAAAAGACTTAAGAGGTATAGGAATGCAGTGTGGGACACCATGGAGTACTTTGATGAATTAAACATAAAAGCAATCCATAGGGAAAAAAGCAGTATAGCAGATAGGTTGGCAATTGCGGCATCTACCCTCCAGCCTTCAGAGGAAATGTCGAACAAAAACTGTATCCTTGAAATAAACTATATAGGCCATCAGTCCCAGACAACATAAACCACTGGCAAATTTTCAAAGATGATGAACAGATTCTAAAGTTTATACATAACCTGGATGAGTTCTCAGACTTCAAGATAAATAGGCAGGAAGAAGGCAAGCAGTATCCAGAGGACAGCCAAAACCTAAACCCCATGTCACATGAAGTGGCTAAACTGGAGAACATTTTTGACAGGCAGGATGGAAAGAAAAATAACATTGACCAATTGAAACCTGGTGACTATATTGAGGTGAACATTGGATCGGAAACAAATCCGAAAATCATAAAAATAGGAAAAGGAATTTCTGAAAAGGAGAGGAATGCTCTAATAAGCCTGGTAAAGGAGTATAGAGACATTTTTGCATTTACATATGATGAGCTAAAAGCCTATAGGGAGGATGTTTTCCAACATACCATCCCTCTAAAACCGGAAATGATAAATACAAAACCTTTCCGCCAAAAACTCAGACAAATAAATCCCAAGTTGGCTCCTATTGTCAAACAAGAATTAGAAAAAATGTTGGCAGCAGGAATTATAGCACCAACCAGACATACGTCATGGTGTTCTAACTTGGTTGTGGTAAGGAAGAAGAATGGGAGTATCAGGATATGCATTGATTTTAGAAATTTGAACATAGCCTGCCAGAAAGACAACTATCCTCTCCCTAACATGGAGACCCTCCTCCAACGGGTCACTCGATCTACGATGATGTCCATGCTTGATGGATTTTCAGGTTATAACTAGGGGTTATCAAAGAAGAGGATAGGCACAAAACAACATTCACAACCCCTTGGGGGACTTTTGAATATCTGAGAATGCCCTTCGGTCTCGCAAATGCTGGGGCCACCTTCCAGAGGGCCATGGATTATGCCTTTGACAAATTAATGGGTAAAATCATAGAAATATATCAGGATGATTTAACTGTCTTTTCCAAAGAGAGATCCAGCCATGTTGACCATCTTAGGAAAGTCTTTCAACGATGCACAGAGTTTGGCATTTCCCTGAATACGGCTAAGTCTGTTTTGGGCATTGAAGAGGGAAAGCTTTTGGATCGCATCATAAATAAAGATGGGGTCAAGATTGACCCCGAGAGAATCAAATCTATCCAGGAGATCCCCCTACCTAGGAATGTTAAAGGCCTCCAATCATTTAATGGCCATATAAACTTCATAAACAGATTCATACCCAACCTTGCCGAGCTCATGAAACCTATGCAGGCTCTCCTAAAAAAGAATGCTAAGTTCATTTGGACGGATGAAGGAAAAGAAGCTTTTGACACCATAAAGTATTCCATTACTAGAGCACCTGTCTTAGTCAGCCCAGATTATACAAAGGATTTCATGATTTTTTCATTTGCCTCAGAGGACACCATTGCTGGTGTATTGCTCCAGAAGAACTTCGAAGGGTTCGAGCAACCAATTGCCTTTATGAGTAAAGCATTACAGAACTTCGAGTTGAAGTACACAATCATGGAAAAACAGGCATATGCCTTAGTCAAGTCTTTGAAACACTTCAGAACATATATAGGCTATTCCAAGGTCATAGGGTATGTTCCCCATGCTACAGTGAAAGACATCCTCTCTCAACAAGATTGTTTAGGAATAAGGGGTACATGGGTTTCCAAAATTCAGGAATATGACCTTGAGATAAAGCCCACCAAGTTAATCAAAGGACAGGGGCTTGCTAAAATGCTCACTCAAAAGAATGAAGCCATTGAAATGATTGCTGAAAATGACATTCCCCAACCTTCCATGACTCCTGCCCTCCAAGAACTTGACAACATCTGGTATTCTGACATCATCTATTTCCTCCTCCACTTCAACTGTCCTGATCACCTCAAGGGTCACAAGTGAAGGGCTTTGAGACTTAAAACTGCTAGATATTGCCTTACCCAAGAAGGTCTGGGTTCGAGAAACCCAGATGGCATCATACTCAGGTGTGTGAACGAACAAGATTCCAAAAGAATCTTGACTGAGTTTCATTCAGGATTTTGCGAAGGTCACTATGCAGCAAATACAACTACTCACAAGATCCTAAGAGCTGGATACCATTGGCCCACCATCTTCGCAGATGTTCACAAACATGTTAAATGTTGCCAAGAGTGTCAACTCTTCACTGGTAAGCAGAAACTGGTTGCACTCCCCCTCACACCTGTTGTGGTCCTTGCCCCTTTTCAACAATGGGGGCTTGATTTTATCAGAAAATTCAAAGATAACTCTAGCAATGGATTTTGCTGGATTCTTACGGCAACCGATTACTTCACCAAATGGGTAGAGGCCATACCTACCAAGAAGGCCGATGAAAATGTTGTCATAAATTTCATTGAGGAAAGAATCATCACCAGGTTCGGGATCTCTTTAAATATAACAACTGATAATGCCAAGGCTTTCAGTTCTGGAGAAGTAAATGACTTTTGTTTCAAATATGGCATCATCCTATCCCATTCCTCGGATTATTACCCACAAGGAAATGGACTTGCTAAGTCCACCAATAAGAATCTAATGAGTATCCTTAAGAAAACTGTGGGTGATAATAAGAAAGCATGGACAGTAAGATTAAATATGCTTTAAGGGTTGATAGAATAACCAAGAAAAACTCCACTGGAAAATCCCCTTTTGAGTTGGTGTATGGTCTCACTGCCACCCTTCCGGTTAGCATGCAAATTCCAATTTTCAGATTAATAAGTGAGTATGGAACAGAAAAATTGGAAATGGAGCAGAGGATAAATGAGATCATAGAATTAGATGAAGCCAGAAGAGCTGCCCTTGATCAATCCTTGAGACATCAAGAAAGTACGAAGGGTACTTTTGACAAATCGGCCAAGCCAAGACCTTTCCAGGTAGGAGATACTGTTCTCCTATGGGACAAGAGGAGGGAGAAGCCTGGGAAACATGGGAAATTCGACAACCTTTGGAAGGGCCCGTTTATCGTCCGTGCAATTGCTGGCACTAATTCCTTCTTACTAAACACCATGGAAGGAGAAGAACTGAGCTTACCCAGAAATAGGCAACACCTGAAGCCTTTCTATCGGAACAACATTCAAGATGACCAAGGGGTCATCTCAAGACATCTTTGAACCCATCTTTGTTGATCTTTAAGTATTTTTATGTAGCATATTGATGTATCATAGTTTTCCACATGTTAGCTTCTTGTATTATATCTCATATATATGCTGAAAAAGAGAAAATTTTCATTTTAATGTACCTGTTATTTATTGAAAAAAAATATATATATATATATTATTATGTTGGTATTTCATTTTGGCATTATTTATCATGAAAATATTGGACTAAGACACTTCCGTTTCTATGCAGGAAACTGATGTTCTGGGATTCTCGAACACTTTCTTTGATCCATAGATCGAGCAAGTGCCCGTCCCACAGTTGGAGCCAGATGTTACCAACTTGTTTGTACCATAGATGGATTATCTGAAGAGCCGCCATTTGACAAACATGATAAGTGTTTGACTCCAGTGTATCAGATGATCCAGCATTTGTGACTAGCCAGTTTTGTTTTTGAGTCGACATGACCATGGCCCTATGGGGGTTTGTAATAAAGTGTGCTAGTAGGATCTGAGTGTCTCGGTTCCCCATGACTTGATTAAGCAACTAACGTATTCCAGGGAGTTTTTTCCCTTGTCAATTATACTTTGCTTATAGCTGAGCTATAATCGATGAGGTTTTCTCCCGTTCCTCCAAAGCTGGAATGCCCGATTTTGAAAATTTTAGCCATGGGGGGTTATTAGAGTCCAACTAATGTATATAAGCCTACTAGACACTATTAGAATAGGTTTTGGTCATGTCCCCAGTCTCTAGGACCCTCAGAAAAAGTTTCGAAAAAATTTTACCGGGTCCGTCGAGTTTGGGTTTTTTTAATTATTTTTTAAATTTAATAAACTTCTCTATAGTTTAAATAGAGAAATAATAATTTGTAATATGTCAGTCGTCCGGGGTCCGAATTCAATGGTTGATGGCTCGTTTCATAAGCCAAAAATCACACATGACCTATGGACCAGTTAAACCCAAGTTTCAGATGTCAACTAGGCCTCATAATTAATAATTTCACAAAAAACCCAGTTACAGAGAAATTATTAATTAAAATAATAAAATTGATTATTTTGGAGATAATCCAAATCTCTCCAAAATAATCCAAATGGAATAAAATAAAGGGCTAGTTGACATGGCACTCAGCATTTAAGATGATTCCAATCATCTCAGTCAGCATTCAATAAAGTATACAGTCAGCACCAGTCATCTACTTCAAAAGAATTCGCCCTCCTTCACTAAAGCTCACGAATTGGTGATGTGGAGTTTGTTGAGTGGGTTGTTGGGTTGATTGGTTGGCATTCATTGCAAAGGTTGAGCGCCCTCCTAAAAATCATGACCATTGGCTTAGTGATGGCGAGTTACCACCTACTCACGCTCCAAGCTTACCTACCTCAAAGCTCACGCTACTCCTTTAGTGCTCATGTCAATCCTCTTTAGGAGCTCGAATTGCCACATGGCATAGGATATATGGTGGGTGATACATCCAGGAATGGGATGGGGGGCGCCTTGCCTAGGTGGAGGCCACCTCCCCATCCACATAAGCTCCAAACTCAAGCTTAATGTTGAGTTAAGACTCCAAGCTCGATTTGGTTGGTAAAGACATGGATTTGACTGAATTATGAAGGAGTTTTTGGCTCTCTTCAAGCCAAATTCGACCTAGGGTTTTAGTATGTAGCCTTTGCTATTTAAGAAAGGTCTTTTAGGCTTGTTCTTCATGGAGATTTTGAACATGAACACTCTGCCAAAATATTGTTGTAATATCTGTTTAATATTGAATAAAGTTTAGACTTTGGAGGTCCATGCTGGAGCAAGTTGGGATGTTCTTCACACTATTGGTGATATCTCTTTCATTTGTTTATTGTTCATGCAATTTCATTATTAGATGTATGTTTTAACTTTGATTAAAAATACATCTTTCGGTTTTTGTATGCTTCATAACAAGTTTTTTGCAGATATTTCCCAAGGTGGAGAAAGGCTTATTAAAGACTAAGTCACTCTTCATTCAACGGTGGTTCTTGGCATCTAATCAATCTATCTTGCAAGTCTTCAAGGTCTTCTCTTCACTTCAAGAAAAGAAATGCTTTAAAGGAGATTTGTCTCTTCCTCCATCAACAATCTCTCACTTTCTTGGTTACTGGTTACATGTGATCTACCTTCATGCTTTGTGGAAAAAATTTGCCTACCTTGTTCCAAAAGTTGAAGTTCGTTTTTAGGGCCTAGAATAGTTTGCCATCCTTCCATTTGTTTTTGCCCTAAAATCTACCTCCTCTTCTTCATCCATTCGTCCAACTTTCTCTTGCCATCTTTTTTCCTCCTCCTCAAACTTCCCTCATCCATTTGTTTTTGTCTTCAAGCTTCCCCTTGTCCTCCATTCGTCCACCCTGAAGGAAGCCCTAAAAACACATAAAACATACAAAACGAGTTGTTAAAAGTTAGTAGTTAGTTTTCAAGTTGATAGTTAGTTTGTGTTAGCATTTGTTAGTATGCTTGCTTCTCATATTAGTTAGTTTGCATATGCATTTTGCTTGCTAGTTGCATTGCATGTAGCTTGCACTTGTTTGATTTTCTTTTATACTTAAAAGATAGATCTTATATACCAAAAAACATCTCAAAAATTTTATGTTTTAGATCTCATTCCTAGGATATTTTAGGCATCTTTTGTTTGCTGGTCCGTTTTGTAATTTTCATAAAATCAAAATTCAAATCTCATGCTCTTTTATGTTTTAGCCTCATTTTGCAAACCTAGACTTGATAGTTTCAAAGTTTGTTAATTTTCTAACACTAATGGGTGCATGAGTTTGTTGATTTATCCTTTGTTGTTGGATTTGGGAAGAGAAAAACTCTTGAAATAAAAGATCAAACCAAAGATAGAAGAGGAAACTAAGTACCAAAAACAAAGGGATCCAAAACCGTGAAATTCCAAACCAAGAGAAGACAAATTTCAATACATATTTTTATCCTTTGTAAAAGCCATTAAGGGCTTCAAGCTTCTCTTTTCATAGTTTTGTTTTAGTTTATCTCTTTCTCAAAAGACCTTTCAAGGGCTTGAATCCCAAAGGCATTTGTAATCATTCAATAAAGAAGTTAAGTGGAGAGGCCCTCCACTTTTTGGGTTTCTTCCCCAAATTTTCCAAGTTCTTAGTTTAATTTTCCATTTTATACCTTAAATCAGTATTTTATTTTCATCTTGTCGCTTCTCTTTCAAGTTTTGACCAGAGTAAGCTAACTTTGGGATTGTGTCCCAAAGGCCACATAGTTTTGTGGTAGCTTCTCGTTCCCCCCGTCAGCATCTTGTGGACATCCAGCTAGCTGGAAAGTTTCCGAGACTGACGGTTCTAGTGATCAGCCTTGTTCGGAGGTTGATCCCACTTTAGAATAAATCTGCTTGGTAGAACACTAGATTTTGTTTTCTATTATCTTCAAGGTCTTTCTTTGTGCTTATCCTTATATTTTTCAGTCATTTTCAGTTTCATTTACTTCTTTAAGTTTCACAATCGCTTCATTTCTTGCAATAAAACGAACAAAGCCTCTTGAACTTGGCCAAATCCAAGTCAAGAGCACTCTCTGTCGGAGAGCATATAGATTTGCACTTTCCCCCTGCATTAGGCATTTTAAAGTAGGAAGTCTCTTGAACTGTGGTCTTAAGACTAAGTCAAGAGCGCTCTTTGTCGGAGAGTTGAACAAGTGCTCTTAATAATAAAACATTTCAATCAACATTTCCCCATTAATTAATTTATCTTGGTCGTTTGTCCAACACCCGTATGCTCTGCCAACCGGAAACGGTTGGGCTAGTACTCAGAAAGGTGGAAGACTTGTTAAGCTCATAAGTGATAACTAATAAAACTTTCACCCCCATAACCAACCAATCCGGAGTTGAGCGATAAGATAAGTTCGGTGGGTAATCTCCTAGTTGGGGGCACCGGGGTTCCATGTTCAGCCTCTAGTTTGCTTGTTAGCATTGCGCAACCTGGCTAGAGCACTGGGTGGCCCGACATGTCCTTGAACGGATGCACTTGATACTGTCTTTCCGGACATTCTCTTGATATCCTTGGTTTTAGCCCTAATAATCAAGAACACCTAAAACACTTAAAATTTACCAAGAACAATTTCAAAACGATCTCACAAACAACTACTTTGACTTACATTTTCCAGCATCACAAGCATTTCCTTTGACTCCATTTGGAACTGGTCTTTAAAGACTCTTATGTATCTTCTGAATCTGGACCATATGTCCTTCTCATTTGTTTAATCTTTATCTTGTGGATGCTTTGTTTTAATTATGAGTCAAAGTATATTGTTCATCTTCTAAATTGTATCTTGTGGAATTTGCAACGTGGATTGCGTGTTTAATTGTGTTCCCGTCATTATACAAAAACTCCTAAACAACACTCATCCGCATTACCCCACACAAAAAAAAAAACACTTAAAACATAAGAGCCTTAGTGAAACTCTTTTTTAGGGACTACCCCCCTTGACTTCGTTAGGAGTTAGCCTCAACGGAGGAGCTAGGATTCAGGTGACAATACCTGGCTCATTGCTTGCCCCCAAGGCCACACCTCTCTCACTTGTAGTGAAGAGACAGCTTTCGAAAGATTTCTGCTGCTGGTGTGCAATCTGGCGGACAACAGGGCACACACTCAACCATTCAGTGTATTTCGGCAACGAAATCTATCTGCCCTAGTCACTAACAGGGTTGGATCATCCAAATTCAGCATTGCTATTATCATCATGTATCATTCTTCAGCATTCTGCAGGGTTCGAGTTACAATTTGGATTGAAGGAACTCGCATTCCTTGCTTGGGCGAATTGAACAAAGAGAGATCTCTTTGTATCTCAGTCTACAGAGGTTTTTTCTTTTGCATGCTGGCTTCAATCTTCCGAGAGTACCACTATTACCCTATCCCTGGAAGAAGGGCTTCTTATTTGGACTTTTGAGCTAGTTATCAGCATCTTCCTCTTTCAGAAGACGTCCTCTCTTGCATGGGAGACTTTCTCAGAGGAGGGGTCACGCTTTAGGCCTCAGAGTTGGTGCATGGTCTGCATGTAGCCTCAATTGTGATCAGAGGGGGATTATAACCCCAGTACACACCTTTCGAAGCCATTTCCCATCAGTATGCCATCCATACTTCCATATCATCACTGAAGAGGGCGGATTAATTACAAAGGCGCATTATTGGAGGAGAAATATTCCATATCTTGCTCATCCACTGACACAATTCTTGCATGCTGGTCTCATATTGATGTATATCCACTCCTTCATTTGATGGTACGTACATGCATACTTTCTATCCCTATTTTATAGCATTTCTGATTATTTGGGTTATTTAGGGGTTGGCAAACCCATGCATCTGCATGCATGCTCGTGCAAGCATAGTTTAGTACATGCATTCATAGTTACTTCGAATATTGAGCCCTAAAGACTTCTAGCAAGCAACGGAACTTCAAAAAAACGAAAAAATATCAGTTTGGGATATTGCACATGCATTCTTGTTTTGCTTATTTTTCTATAGTACAAATCTGATTTTTAGTTGCAGCAGGCCCATTTTAGTGCTAAGATATATTTAAGGTAAACCCAGCTCTTATTCCTTTCATAAGTTTGAAATTTGTACATTTTCAAGCTTAATTCATCTCATACTTAGCTGAAACACAAGCTCAAAATTTTTCGCTTGGCACATTGGTTATTTCCAGCTGCCTCAGACTTCAATTGGTCACATGAAAATCAAAAGAAAAAATTCTTCTCTACTGTGGCTGCCTTGGATCAGTCCTTAAACCCTGTTTTAAACACCGAAATTCCTCAGTGAGGTCCAAGCTGATCAGAGCATTTTTCTCGCTCATTTGAAATGAACAAGGTGCAATTTATATAGGTCGTTGAGGGTGTTTTTAAGGGCTGGCCGACCTAAATTATGAATAAACATTAAATTATAAATTAACCAACAGTTGAGCCGACCTCACATAAATTAAATATAATTTTTATTTTCAATATTTAGACTGGGCCAACTTGATCAATTTAATATTAAATTCCATTAGCAGGTCGACTTTATCTTCAAGTGTTTGATCATACAGTGTATGGGCTTTTTCTTCTTGCAACATTCAAGGGATATGTGTTTGTTACCATATCATCATTTAATTTGTTCAAGAGCTCCAAGTCAACATTGTGCATCCATGACAAAGTGAGGGCTCTTTCATGTCATCAAAGGTTCCATACATCATTGTCAAGGTCCTCCATGGGCTTCAACATCTAGAGGGTCTAAAGAGTTTTCCTACCACGCCACCATATGCAAGGGGTCCAAGATCCAACATACCAAGATGTGTGTGGGTTCCAAGACCCAAGCTATCACATGTAAAGGCATCATGATGACTAGCATATCCAGAGGTTCACAAACCAAGACCCTATCAAGAGTAAGGGCTTCATCTATGTGTTCTTTCAAATGATAAGGGCATCATGAACAAGGATTTGTTCATCAACACATCAAGGGCTCCACACACATGAGCCATACCAAACTTGTGGGTTTAGGGACACCACAAGAACTCAAGGACCATCAAGTGCAAGCAATGGCTCCAAGAACTTCTTCAAAGCATCATGTCATCAAGGAACTTACCACGGACTTCAAAGGCTTCTTCATGGCTACAAGAACTCCATCATTATGACCCTAGCAAGATGGTGAGGGCTCCAACATGAGCATGACCATCAACAAGGTTTCAACAACATCATGTGTGTGGGTTTCTCAAACCATCCACATGAGCATGGGCTACATTAACATCATCAACCTTGTTACTCCTTTGTCATTAATGGCTTGTCTGTAAATATTTGATACAGAGATCACTACTCCCTCTGTATCAGTCTGAGACCTCAAGTGATATGAATCTCTATGTCAGTACATACTCATAAACATAGATCCAAATAACTAAGCCTGCATCTACCAACTAACACATAAAGCAATCATATAGACAACAGATGTACCCTGGAACCCTTTTGGGAGAAACCAGCTAACTATGGGGCTATCTTCTCAATCTCGAGCCCAGAGCCTATAGATGTGTAAAAGAAGATACAATACAGAGTTACCTCAACCGATAGCTCAATCCCTCTGACTAGGGCAAACCCTAATTTGCATGCATGCACTGATGGAGTGTGCCCTAACTGCCAATCTGGATCTGAGTGCTCTGATGAAGTGTCTGATTGATCTGCCCTCTCTCGATCACTTTGCTCTGATCTGCTCACTCTGAAGACAGCCCACTGATGAAATCGGCCCTCTCTACATGCATAAGTGTGCCCTCCTCCTTTGGATGTCAAATGCTCGTACTGCTCCGGATCTCAACAGATCTGAGCTCCGATCGTCTCTAACCTTCCTAAAATCTCAAGGCAAGGCTATCCTAAAACTCTCGGACTCCAACTCGGTCAATCCAGCTCACAACGAGCTTCTCCTCCTCGAGAAAAACGTCCTCCTCCAAGCAAACTCGACCTCCTCCAAAATAATCAATAATCACACTGTGAAGCTCTCTCAGCTCACAGTCCTGGAGATCTGGTCTCTCTGGAACTGAAGGTCACTGATCTAGCTCAGATCTAACCTTCCTAGCTCCTGCAGCAACTCCTCCCTATCTCAGAAAGTCGCCCCACATGGACAGATTCGTCCTCCTCACTCTAGCAGTATCTCTCTCTGATAATGCAACTGAGTAACCCCATCTGGGGACCCCCTGCCTCTATAAATAAGTCAATCCAGCTCACAACGAGCTTCTCCTCCTCGGGAAAAACGTCCTCCTCCAAGCAAACTCGGCCTCCTCCAAAATAATCAATAATCACACTGTGAAGCTCTCTCAACTCACAGTCCTGGAGATCTGGTCTCTCTCTGGAACTGAAGGTCACTGATCTAGCTCAGATCTAACCTTCCTAGCTCCTGCAGCAACTCCTCCCTATCTCAGAAAGTCGCCCTACATGGACAGATTCGTCCTCCTCACTCTAGCAGTATCTCTCTCTCATAATGCAACTGAGTAACCCCATCTGGGGACCCCCTGCCTCTATAAATAATCTCACCGATGAATTAGGTTTGCCAAAACCGTAATTCCCAGTGCATGCAAAAGGTCACTTTTGCATGCAGTCACTGAATGCTGGCAAGTCATGCAATACTCATGCATGCATAGGTCAATCTCCCCTGAAGCTCCGCATGCAGCCCCTGCTGGGCTAATGCCACTGAGTAGAGTGCATCTCACTCTCTACTCCATCCTGATGCCTATGGTACTAATGTCCCTCCATGCAAGGCATCTGAGTCATGGAGGACATCCCGAAGTTACCATAATCTAACACTCCCTCTTAACAAGGGAAGTCCTACCATGGATACCTAGATCCATCAAATCCTCTGTAGCAAACACTGATCTCACTGATATGCCTACCCTTGCTGCTGACACTGATCTCACTGATCTACCAGCCACTGCTCTCTGATCTGAACCAACCTGATCAATCTCCATATGTGTGGCTTCTGATGAAGCCCCTCTGTCAACCACTGCTGACTCTGACACTGCACTCTGACTCAGACTCCCTCTGAGTCTCTGCTACTGTAACCAACCCTGAAGACCTCTGTCAAGTGGATCTACTGCTCTGTAGACCATCTGCCTGTGACCCTGAGTTGACTCAACTCTGTAAGTCAACTCCCTCTGTCTCCGCACTGACAGGACTGACTGAACTGACTGAGCTCTCTCCTGAGCTAAGTCCATCTCAACCATGCCATACCAGCTCACTCTCTGACTGGTGCCTGCATGAGCAATATGCTCATCCCTCTGATATGAGCCCAAAGGCTCAATCTCTTGTGACTCATCACTGTCATGAGCATCTTGCTCATCCATCGGAGCTCCGCAATCACTGCCCTAATCCTCATCATGGTGAGCCTCTCGCTCACCCATCTGCTGAACAGGCCCACTCCTCCTGGCATCATCTCTACTGTGGGCATCTCGCCCATCATCCCCCTCTGAATCTGAAGAGGATGCACTCAGCCATCCTAATGTACCTGAAGTAGGTTGTCCATGAACCAAGTACTCACCATCAATCCTGTGACCCAACAACACTAGGTCTACTCCTCTAGGATAGGTGAAGAACTGATCCTTGTGAAACACTACAGGGAATCCTGCAGCTGCCAATGCTGCCACTGAGAGAACACTCCCTCTCAGTCCTGGAACAAAGAAAACTCCTGATACCTCCAGAAGCTCCCCACGGTCAAGCAGAAATCTCACTCTGCCCACACCAGCAACTAAATGGTCAACCCCCTGACCATCCCAAGTCAATTGTACTATCGTCTGCTCTAGGATCAGGAATGCATCTCGCACTCCTGTCATATGACTGCTGAGAGTAATGTCCACTCTCCATCTCTGCTCAGGCTGAATCTCTGGTGGGCAACTATCATGTCCTAACTGGACTGTGGCTAGAGAGAACTCCTTCTCAAATCGAGAAGAGAACTCATCAACCTCCTCTGCTACTGCCCCCTGCTCATCCTTCACCTACTTTCCCTTCTTCTTATGCGGACACTATCCCGCATAATGTCCATACTCATTGCAGGCAAAACACTTGATCTTACTCAGATCCTTCGTATGTCTGCCCCTCTGCTTCCCGCCTGCTGCGAGAGCCACATCCTCCTCCTCAGGAATGGCAGAAGCTGAACTCTGAATGTACCCTCTCCGGGTCTCCTCCTGAGTGAAGTCATCCCACAGTCTATCCCACTTGGGAAGGTTCTCTTGACCTATGATGGACTGAACAAACACTACCCATGCTACAGATACGCCATTCAAGGCCTGCCGAACTAGCTCACTGTCCTCTACCTTCTCACCGACTGCTCCCAACTCATCTCTCACTTGAGAGATCTTGGTGAGATAGGTAACCATGCTCTCATCTTTCCCCATCTTGATGGTTCTCATCTTCTCTTTGAGAACCATCTTCTTGTTTTCATTTGAGCTCTAGTACAGACTAGTCAATGCATCCCACATCTCATACACATTGTCTTTCGCAGAGACATGTGGAATAAGGTGATCCTTGATCGCATCAAGCAGGATCCTTTGGGCCTTTATGTTCTTCTTTTCATACACTGCGGCATCTGACGAAACAGTAACAGGTTTTGTTGTCGTGCTGTACACAACATCCCATAACTCACTCTCTTTCAGCAAGAGAGTGATGCGTGCCCTCCATGCACTGTAGTTTGAGGCACCATCCAACCGGTCCTCCACTCTCAAACCAGTAGCCATACTCACCCAACTAGGAAAACTGCAACCCACGGTAAACAGAAATCTCTCCTGATCACAAACCTGGCAGATCTGTCTCAGATCTGACTACTCATCAACTGAACTGATAGATCTGGCCTCTGCAACCACAGATCTGGCCTCTATCTCCACTGTACTACTAGATCTATCTCGGATCTAGTCCCCAATACCATAGATCTGATAGATCTGACCTCTACAACCTCTGATCTGAACGGGAATGTTCAAATCTGGTAGATCTGGTCTCTATCTCCACAGATCTACTAGATTTATCTCAGATCTAGCCACCACCACTGTAGATCTATAATGACTGCCACCCTGACCCTTACCAGAGCTCTGATACCATGTAAATATTTGATACAGAGATCACTACTCCCTCTGTATCAGTCTGAGACCTCAAGTGATATGAATCTCTATGTCAATACATACTCATAAACATAGATCCAAATAACTAGGCCTGCATCTACCAACTAACACATAAAGCAATCATATAGACAACAGATGTACCCTGGAACCCTTTCGAGAGAAACCAGCTAACTATGGGGCTATCTTCTCAATCTCGAGCCCAGAGCATATAGATGTGTAAAAGAAGATACAATACAGAGTTACCTCAACCGGCATCTCAATCCCTCTAACTAGGGCAAACCATAATTTGCATGCATCCAGCTAATGCATGCACTGGTGGAGTGTGCCCTAACTGCCAATCTGGATCTGAGTGCTCTGATGAAGTGTCTGATTGATCTGCCCTCTCTCGATCACTCTGCTCTGATCTACTCACTCTGAAGGCAGAGTGACTGATGAAATCGGCCCTCTCTGCATGCATAAGTGCGCCCTCCTCCTCTGGATGTCAAATGCTCGTACTGCTCCGGATCTCAATAGATCTGAGCTCTAATCGTCTCTAACCTTCCTAAAATCTCAAGGCAAGGCTATCCTGAAACTATGGGACTCCAACTTGGTCAATCCAACTCACAACGAGCTTCTCCTCCTCGGGAAAAACGTCCTCCTCCAAGCAAACTCGGCTTCCTCCAAAATAATCAGTAATCACACTATGAAGCTCTCTCAGCTCACAGTCCTAGAGATCTAGTCTCTCTGGAACTGAAGGTCACTGATCTAGTTCAGATCTGACCTTCCTAGCTCCTGCAGCAACTCCTCCCTATCTCAGAAAGTCGCCCCACATGGACAGATTCGTCCTCCTCACTTTGGCAGTATCTCTCTCTGATAATGCAACTGAGTAACCCCATCTGGGGACCCCCTGCCTCTATAAATAATCTCACCGATGAATTAGGTTTGCCAAAACCCTAATTCTCGGTGCATGCAAAAGGTCACTTTTGCATGCAGTCACTAAATGCTTGCAGGTCATGCAATACTCATGCATGCATAGGTCAATCTCCCCTGAAGCTCCGCATGCAACCCCTGCTGGGCTCATGCCACTGAGTAGAGTGCATCTCACTCTCTGCTCCATCCTGATGCCTATGGTACTAATGTCCCTCCATGCAAGGCATCTAAGTCATGGAGGACATCCCGAAGTTACCATAATCTAACATTGTCATCAATGATAACCATGCTCAACACTCGGTTCCTTAGTCTTCTCTCTTTGACATCCAAGATCTCCTCAAGATCTAGTATCAACTGCCCTTCCTCATCCAACGGGGGTAGCTAAGAAGCAATGATCTGTTGTCCCAATGCCTTTTTGAGGCATGACACATGAAATACATTGTGGATCTTGCTCTCCTTAGCTAGCTCAAGCTCATATGCTACTTATCCAACTCTTCAAACTACCCTGAAGGGACCATAAAAACAAGGCTTCAACTTCTCTGCTCTACTTTTCTTTAATGATGATTGTCGATATTGTTGCAACCTCAGAAAGACCAAATCCCCTACCTCAAAACTGCGCTCTACCCTGTGCCTGTCTGCATATGTCTTATGTTGATTTTGGGCCATCTGTAAGTTGTCCTTGAGGGATTTGAGGATATCCTAGTTCTCCTGGATCCAATCTTTGGCTTTCGGAGCTCTATTATCCCTAAAAACCATGTCTGCAAATGTAGGAGCATCATAGCCATATAATGCTCGGAATGGTGACATACCAATAGATATATGGTAAGTGGTATTGTAACAGTGTTCTCGTAGGTGTAACCACTTAATCCATGATCTCTGCTGCCCCGGCACATAGTTACGCAATGTAATGTTTCCTTTTTAACAAACAGAGGAATTGACTGAGAATTGGTACCATTTGGAACAAAAGAAGATCTTAATCAATGTTATTAGGTCATCAGTAAATAAAAGAGGGCCACGGGAACAAGGAGCAACTTACATGCATTACATGCGGGCCATATTTCATAGTGCATGCAATAGAAGCACATTAATTAAGTTGCATGCATTCAGGAAGCAGTGCATGCAATCTCAACATCAAAATAGAAAAGAAAAGCAACTCAGGGCATGCAATGTCAAAGTGATAAAAGAAGGAAAAAAGCGAGTTGCTAGGTCTGCTAAGTTGATTATTGATTTGTGAATTCAATTTGGAGAGCTATGAGAGCCAAGTTAGGGTTGAGGGCACACTACTCAACCAACAAGTGTATTTCGGCAGCAAAATCTATCTACCCTAGTCACTTTCAAGGTTGGATCATACAGGTTCAACATTGTTATTCATCAATACATTTTTATTCATCATTTTGCAGCAGGATTCGAGTCTACCATCAAGTAATTATTCAGAGAGAGGGGTGCATCCATTGGAGCATTGAGGGCACGATTATCTGAACATTACAAGCTTCATCCTTCTCAATATTCAAAGGAATCTTGTTGGTGATCTATTCTATTGTTATTGGATCCAGTTTCTTTTATTCTGAAGGCTTAATTACACACATTGGATCAAGGAGAGCTTGCCCTTTCTGCATGGGCGAATTGGACAATTGAGAGATCTTTATAACTTGACCAACATCAGCTATTTGGTCTGCATGTCTCTTCTATCCTTCCTAGAGAGCCATAGCCTAGTTACTGAATATAGGCTTCTACATCAACTTCTGGAAAGAGTTACCATCAATTCATATATCAAAAGGGTGCCTTCACTTGCATGGGTGACTTTCACGGAGGAAGCAATTCGTATTATGACCTAGACCAGTGCATGGCTTGCATGCAACTTCCATACTGATCAGAGGGCTATTATAAGCGTAGTGCCTACTTCTTGGAGCTATCTCACATCACTGGAGCATTTATTATTCTATTTGAAGTTTGAAGGAGGCGTCATCATACATGGGGAATTGTCTGGCAAAGTTCATCACATATCTTGGCCTATTCTTAGCGCATGACTTGCATGTCTATCTCATATTGACCTACATCTCAAGAACAAGTCATTGGTACGTACATGCATCAATTCTAACTTTATCTTATTGCATATTTGATTACTTGGGCTATTTAGGGTTTATGCAACCCCGTGCATTTGTATGCATGATCATGCAATTGTAGTATGGCACATGCATTCATATTTTATTTTAGTATTGGGTAACAAAACTTCAAGTAAGCAAGAAACTACATCAGAAACATTATAAAAAGGCAACAAATATCAGTTGGGATATTACACGCTAGTACCCCTCAACCCACTTGTTCACGATCTCTGTCTGGACATCTATCTAGGGGTTATAACTGGTGTTGGGAGTCAACTTTGTGCCAACCAGTCTGAACAACTCCTGCAAAAATGCGCTGAGGAATATGCTATCTCGGCCACTGACAATATTCTTAGGCAACCCATGGAGTCTGAATACCTCTCTGAAAAATAGCTCAACCACCTGTGTTGTTGTGTAATCAATGGAAATCGCATATAAGTGTGCGAATTTGGTCAACCGGTCAACAACCACATAAATGCAATCTTTGCCCTGCACCTTCGCTAGACCTATGATAAAATCTATCAATACACTCTCCCATTTCTAATCTTGGATGGGTAATGGATGTAACAGTCCGATAGGATGAGTATGCTATGTTTTATTCTGCTAGAAAACTACACACTCACACACATGTCTCGACACATCATCCTTGAGACCTTTCCATGCAAATCTTTCCCTGACCTATCGGTAAGTCTTGAAGTACCCTGGGTGTCCTGCCCAAGGTGTGTCATGTGTGGCCTACAAGATCTTCAGGTGTGTCATGTGTGGCCTACAAGATATTCTCTTTAAGTTTAGATTCTGGTACCAAATATATCTTGTTTTTGTAGAAGATGACGTAATCTACCACCCTGTACTTGTCATCCTGGATGTGCCCATCCATCAGTTCACAAGCAAATTTGTTCTTGGAATATTCCACCAAAAGGTGGGATTTCCAATCAGCGAAAATCTCCACAAGTGAGCATGTTGTTGGTTTTCTAGAAAGGGCATCAGCTACAATGTTCTTCTTACCCTTCACGTACTCAATGTCAAAATCATATGCCTGTATCTTGCTCACCCATTTTTGCTGCCTCTTGTTTAAGTCTTTCTGCTCCAAGAAGTACTGTAAACTATTGTGATTTGTCCTAACCACAAATTTGCTTCCTACCATGTACTGCCTAAACATGGCCAAAGCATGCATAATGGCCAACATCTCCTTGTCACAGATAGAATAGAGCCTCTCTGGCTCCTTGAGCTTCCGACTTTCGAAGGCTATTAGATGCCTACTCTGCATCAATACAACACCTATACCCTCACCTGATGCATCACACTCGAGCATGAAGAGCTGACCGAAGTCTGGAAGTGCTAGGACTTGGCAAGTGCTCGTCACCTCCTTGAGCCTGTCAAATTCCCTTTGGGAATCCTCTGTCCACCTTAAAGGCCCTTTCTTTGTGAGACCTATCAATGGTGCGTCCAACTGAGAGAACCCTTTAAAAAAACACTTGTAGTAACTACATATCCCAAAGAATCCTCACAGCTCTGTAAGGGATCTCAGCGTAGGCCAATCCAATATGGCTTGAATCTTCTCCTAGTGAACCTAAGCACCCTGTGCACTGATCACGTGGTCGAATTCACATTTGGAGGGATTGGCATACAAGGACCATTCCTCCATGATGCTCAGAATCTCATCTAGATGCCACACATGTTCTTCCCATGTTCTGTTGTATATAAGGAGATCGTCTTAGAACACCAGCAAAAATTTCCTCAACTATTTCCTAAAAATATGGTTCATGCACGATTGGAAAGTGAGGTGCATTGGTCAACCCAAACGGCATGACCACAAACTCATAGTACCCATAGTGGCACCTGAAGGTAGTCTTGTGCACATCCCGTTCTTGGACTATGATTTGATGGTAGCCCGATCGGAGATCAATCTTCAAGAAATACACTAAATCGTGTAGCTCATCTAGCAACTCATCAATCTGGGGAATAGGATACTTGTTCTTGATGGTCTTCTTATTCAGTACCCTATAGTCAATGCATATTCTCATCATCCCGTCCTTTTTTACCAAAACTACCGAGGATGCAAATGGGTTGGAATTGGGTCTGATGTGTACCTTGGATAATAGCTCCTTTATGGCTTTCTCAATCTCATCTTTGAATTTCCTAGGGTGCCTGTAGGGAGTTGTGATCATCGGTTTGCCCCCCTCCGCCAACTCAATGGTGTGCTTAAATCCCCTGTCAGGGGGTCTTCCTGGAGGAATCTCTGTAAAAAACATGTCATGTTTCCCCAATAAGGCCTGTATGTCTACATAATACTGTTGGCTATCGTGTGAGGTCTTTTGAGTCATGATCAGGCACTCTACCACATAAGCTATATCACCATGCCTGAATAGTGCTTCCATTCTCTTGGCGGAAACAACCCTTGGGCCGCCATTGGACATGCCCCTCATAACTATCTTACTGACATCTCCTGCATTGAATCCTAATTCCATGGCTTGATAGTTCTATGAAATAGTACCCAATGTACTAAGCCACTGAACACCCAGAACTATATTAGTCTCTGCCAGATCAACCATGTAGAAGTCTTCACTCATGCTATAATTCCCCATTGTCACGGTCAACTACAGAGCCTTCCACACGCAAGGCAATATGCATCCACCAGCTACCTCCACACCGAATCCCTCAAACTCCTCCGTAGGGATGCCTCTCCTAGTCACCAAGGCCGAGTCTATAAAATTGTGGATCGCCCCACCATCTATCAAGATCATAACTCATTGCCCCTGTATAATCCCCTAACCCTAAAAGTGTTGAATCTTGGAACATCTGATAAGCTGACAATGGTCCCACTCTGAGTCTGAACCAGTGGATGCTCCTCAATCCCACTACTCTGCTCCCCATCCTAAACTTGTTCCACCTTCTCGTTCTCATCACTACCCAAAAGCACCTTAATGTAGTGTACCTTACCTTTCTCCATGCATCTGTGTCCTCTTTCTCTACAGCTGAAACATAGTTTCCTCCACCTTAGTTCATTCTGGATCTCATCATCCATTATATTCTTTCCGATCCCCTCCTTCTGGAAGAGCTTCTTGTCTTTTCCTTTCTGAGGAGCGAAGGGTTTGGGCGGAAACTTATTCCTGGGGATGACATCCTCCATGTCCCGTGTGCGAATGATGGCATCCTGTAATGTACCCGGTTTGAAGGCCTTAACCCAACCAAGCAGTGGCTTGGATAATCCCTCTGTGAATAGTCTAGGCTCTGAAATATCTGTCGCCATGATTGCCAGTCTCTGAAACTCTGTGATGAATGTGTCTCTTGTACCTGTCTGCTTGAGCTGTGCCAGCTCTCGGAAGTGCAACTCTAGATCCTTCTTGTCAAACCTATCGATCAGTCTCTGCATGAAATCCAAGTAGGAAGTAATACTAGCATGCCCCATTGTAACCAATACATGGTACCACACTCATGCGCCTCTCCCTCTAAATGTAAGGTAGCATATCTAATCGCCTCGGTCTCCTTCTTGGGATTGAGTTGGAAATATGTATCCAACTTCTGAACCCACGCTCTTGCCGTGCATTTGTTGGACCCATCGAAGGATGGAATAGTCAACATTCCAACCTTCCACTACAAATCAAAATTCAGTTGGTCTCTATTGAAGTCCCTGGGTTTGTCCCTATACTTGATGTTGCATAACTCCTGAAAGGACATCACAGCATGAAATTCCCTACCAAGGTCCCGATACTCCCTCAAATAATCTGTAAAACTGTCACCTGGCAAAGGCTACCCCAAATTATCAACTAGTTGCTATGTCACAAACTGGCGGAACAGTGGCCTCGATGTTCCCTTACTAGCGGCCCGTGTGTTGGTTTGGGATGAAACATTAGTCTTGCCCCCCTCTACATGATTCGCGTTATGCCCATTGTTACCCCTTGAGCCATTGTTGTCCCCAACATTTTGGTTTGCCTGAGTATTCACAATGAGTTGAGTCATGAGCTGAACTAATTGTCGTTTCCCCCTCGCCATATCATTTAAGAAACTCATGGTACTACCCTCACATGGCTCCTCTCTGTTTGCATCATTCCTACTGCCCCCAAGTAGCTCATTCATGTCCCTCGTTTCTTCTTCTCCTAGCAACTCCTCTTCTCCTTCTAACTACTACTCTTCTTCTTCTTCCACTAGATCCTCCCCTCAGAACTTGTTAGTTTTTCAACATTTAATTCAAATATGATCTAGGATCTTATCTAAGAGAATAACAAGCACAGCAAATCAATCACAAGAGACAATAGACACAAAGCACTTCACCGGGGAAACCATAAAGGAGAAAACCCCGCAACTTCCTTATAAATAGAATGAGCAATAGTACAAAACCCCAAAGCAATAAGATAGACTCCAGCAACTTCTCCTCCCCCACTTGTGCGAACTTGTCTCTCTCTCACTTATGTGAATGAGTGAGTGAGTGAGTGAATGATCAAATGAGAGAGTCACACTCTCTATTTATACTTTACTTCACTTGTTGTTTTACCCTACTGATCCGACTTCTCCTAGGAGAGTCTAATAACCCATAAAACCCTAACTCTGGGCCGACCCCACTAGGGGAGTCTAATAACCCATCAAATAATAATAATAACTCTTCTGATCGGAAGGTATTCTCTTAACTGGGAAGGTATTCTCTTGACACAGTTCATCGGCACAAGTCTTCATCACTGGATCATCATCAAAGCTGGATCATCATCATCACTGTTGCTGCTATCTCGATCATCAATCTCCAATCTACTCGTCATAGGAAGTTCTACAGAGCCAACCCTTTTTCATGCTGGATGTAGGCCTAGCCTCCATGTAGGTCTTCATCATCTCTGCGAGCAAGCCATCAAGTAGGTACATCTCAGGACTGATTACACTACCTCTGCAAAACCTGCAAGATCTCCTAGGACTGATTATATGCCACTCCAAAACCTGAAGAAGCATCCCAGGACTGATTATATGCCTCTGCAAAACCTGTGTACCCTACTGTCACCTCATCATCTTCAGATCATCTCGCCGTCAATAGAGCACAGCCCAGATGCACACAACACAGCACTTACAATCACCGGCATGGAAGGACTTTCCTATGACCATCCGAGAAAGGCTCGGCAATTACATCAACGACCATGGAAGGACTTTCCTCTGACCATGTCGAAAAAGCTCGGCAATTACATCAACGACCATGGAAGGACTTTCCTCTGACCATGTCAGAAAAGCCACGGTAATTACATCAACGACCATGGAGAAGATTGAACAAGTGCACCTAGGAGAAGTTGATCAATGCAAAGAAGAAGGCTGCCATATAGCAAGCCAAGTTTGAGGTCTTTTAAAAGACCTTGGTACACCTTGAGTTCATGGAGCTGGAGGATGGACTCAAAGGTAAATGGTTGATACTCCAAGCAAGGAATAGGTCCAAGGATCATGGCATGTTGATAGGGGGAGCACTATGGGATGTCTTCAAGAAACACTTGTTGTTGGTATCTGATTGTATGATTTATATTGGGAATATAGTTGGTTATAATCCAGCTGGTTATCAAGATATGAATTTTGAGAAGACATTAATTAGATGCCTTGAGAAGAGCAGCTGGCAGTATTGACATGATAAGGAGCCAAGGTGAAGGACTAGAGGTAAAAGGGAGCATGTGAGCATGTGAACAGTCACTGATTGAAGGAGTAGCAGATCTCTACAAGCAAAGATGTACCAATAACATATGAATTCTCAAAATCTACTTATCCCAGGCTTGTCATAATCAACAAATATCTTTTCAAGATGATATAAACGTGAATATCAGCAATAACATGACAGAAGTGGATTAAAGCCACAGGAACAAATGTTTATCATCATTGAAAGCATCCTTCAAGCATTCAAATTGAAGTCATCAATGCAAATCTTGAAAATTAAGAAGTTTGAAGTGCAATCTGAAAGACATACTAATACACCTTTTCAAAGTCTACTAAGTAAGAGTAACTTGGATCAGCTTGAAATCAGACTTGAGCAAAATTTGTAAAGACTTAAAAAAAAGGATAATCTGAAGACATCATTTTGATATGCGCCATGAAGAACATAGTATGCAAAATCTTATGAAAACACGTCCTATCAACTACAAACCTGAAGCTGATTTAGAAGACAGATTTGAAGGTGTCCTTAAGGAGCATGTTATGGACAGCATTTTCACATTTCTTGACATGACAGCTGAAAGGACAATGATAGCAGTGGCAATCCTTGAACTGACAGTTTGTCAGTGACCACTGAAGTTATTAGTGACTTAAATAATGACAACTTTTATAAGCCTTGATATACAGCTAGATGACTTTGAATGCAGCAATGGGTGAACATGTGATCAAGCTCTCTGTAGTGACAATTTAACTTAAGCCAATTACAATACAGTGATTTAGTGAGCATTGACAAGATACTAATCTCAGGCGTGCCATGATCAGCACGTATTGGCTCAATCATCAATATCGTTCTAAATGACATAAACATAAATCTCAGGCATCCAAGGATATATCAAGATCATTTTCACAAGACATTTTGGAATATTTGAAGTTTAAAGTTCAGACAACCATTTACAGTAGATTTTGGATAGATCAAAAGCAGACATAAGAAGGTTTCAGACAAAGATTTCCAAACAAAGTGATCATCAAAGGAAGCAGACTTTCTTGTTGACAGGGGGAGCTCAGTAACTGAAGAAGCCTACATGAAAGGGGGAGCAGACATCTCAGCTTGATCTAAAGAAGTATTCAAGGATACATTTTTTTGGGGGCATTGTGAAGCTTTTGATGGATAATTGTTTGGCCCTTTGTCATTAATGTCAAAGGGGGAGAGTATTTGAAGAGATTTTGCCATCAATGACAAAGGGGGAGTTTGTTGAGCATGGTAGTCATTGATGACAAGCCATTAATGACAAAGGTTGATGACAGAGGTTGTTGATGACATGGCAAGGAGGACATGATAGTTTGGGCATTGGAACACTAGGTGGTCCAAATGACCCATTCTGTGGTCATTTGTGGCTTGATGGGATCATGAAGCCCACACACTTGGTGGTTTGATGGTCTTTGTTGCCACTATGATGGTGATGGAGTTTTTGAAGCTCTCTTGCTATAATAATGATGATGATGACTTCTTAGGGAACATTTTGGTATGATGGACCTTGGCATTATGGCTTGATGCCCTCATCAATGGTTTGATAAGAAGTTGATTGTGGTCTTTACAATCTCTTGATGTTGAATCCCATGGAGGACCTTGACAATGATGTATGGAACTGTTATCACACCATAGTAGCTGGGCTACTATATTGGCTGAGCAGATATCTGAACTTCTTAGAGCTTTGCTTTTACAGAGATCAGTTATGATGAGCGGCATTATTTGAGATCACTTACAAATCAGAGCAGTGTATATCAGACATTGAGTAGACCTTGTGTCAAGGCTGAGCCTTGAGAGCCTGGATTTGATGACCGATATTACCTTTTGTTCCATACAGTTTCAGTTCGGTACCTAGAGTTCCAGATGTTATTATTGCAGCAGTGTTTTAGTTGGTTATAGTTGATATTGATTGATATTATGCAGTGATATGACCATTAGACTTGTGATTGTTAGCACTTGATCATTATCTTGTTGTTTTAGTCATCTTGATAGCATTAACTTGGTATATGACTCATGATGTGGCAGTATTATATAAATGATTAAAATGAAATATCTTGGTTAAATTTGAATAATAAATTGGATGTATTACTTGCACTATAAGGTTTACTGACTATACTCATTGGCTTCACTTGCCCTCTTATGAGCATGGACATGGTCTTCCCTGAATTTTATGTTTGCTAGCCTAAGCACCACATTCACTTGACTCCATCCATCCATGGCCTTCCCTATTTTGTCTTTCTCCTTAACTTGCCTTCTTGACTTTTGATATGGAGGACTTCCCCACTCTTGCCTCTATGTTGGATAGCACCCATGTTTGTTTTGTGTCTCGGCTCTGAGTTGGTGACAGAACTTAACTCTGGTGAGTTGGATTTTATGCCTAGATCATTCTAGTCGGTTGCCCCGATGCGTGGCTTAGTGCAGAATTCCACCTAGTCACATGAGATGTTGTTGGCTAAAACTTGAAGCACATATACTACTTATGGAAATTATTCAAAATCTCTTTTATGAAAGCCTATGGAAATTAAATTCTAGAATATATTTCTAACACACGATGAATTAAAGGCTAAAGTACCCCATGAAGGGTCCAAAAAGGTCTAAAAAGCAATGAATAAATAAATGCTAAATCTAAAGATTGATGACCTAATAAATATAAATATACCCCGGATGCAAGCTGCGATTAGTTGTGCTTTTAAGCGCATGCAAAATCCCAGAGGGGTCATATAAGCCTAAAAAGCAGTGGTTAAATATATGCCAAATCTAAAGACTGCTGGCCATGGAAATGAAATGAATGATCCTAATGAACCTGGATCAACTTGATGTAGACATGATTCCAAGGTTGAATAATCACTCTCTAAACAACTTACCCATTTGTGAGGCACTGTCATTCCCTTTGTTATCATATTCAGCACATGCTTGAGTGTGTAGCACCCTTTCCCTTATCCAAAGTATCACTTAGTTAAGTTAGTCAAGTCATCCCCTCTTCCTAGCCTTGTCCTTAGCCTTCACCCTTTGCTAGCAGTTAGGCCATGTCCATTGATGAATAAGTCTTTGAAGCTTTGGTGCAAGTAAATATTAAATAACACTAAATAGCTATGTATTAACTGCCACTTGATTCATGTTTATACTTTAAGTTAAGTTGTCAATATGGTTAAAGGAACATCTCTTAGTCATTTGTTATAATCTTGTCTTTGGTTGTATTGTGACCTAGTCAAACATAGTTTGATCATGGTCATCATTGGGATTTGTGATGAGATGGACCACTTGTGCTATATGATGTTGATCTATGGTTCTACATATACCTATTGATGATTCCATATGTTGGACATATGCTTCAGATGATGGTTGATGCAGTTTTATGGATTGTTATTATTTACAGATCATCGTATTTTTCACTTGTCCGGGTATGGTGGACCCTACAGATGATCCTACAGTTTATCATGAGGTGTATCAGTACTCATCCTTAGTGGATTTGTGTCTTCTGGATCCATTGACACACTTATCTTTCAGTTTCAAGCACTCCTGGGCATGATACTAGCAGTTTTCCACCTGTTGACCAGATTGGCCATGCTGATATGGCCTGTCCAATAGTATCCTTGGAGGCTAGTCGTTGCCTAGGACGCTACAAAGGAAGGGGGTGGTCCAGCCACTTGTTTTTAACATATTATCCCCCTTCCAGACATGTTGCTACACTCAGATTGACAGCGCAGGCACCTGAGAGGCAGTTTTGGGCACTTTCAGGGTTTTTCAGCAAATTAAAAAATGGGATAAAAAGGTCATTGAGAAATTCGATTTGGGCAATTGAGGCAAGGTTTTGGCACTTGGTCTGCTCAGAGGTTATCCATGGTGTATCCCCCTTCTTCTAGATCAGTTTGCACCAGTCGGGTCCACATGGGCTACAGGAGGACTTCTATTGCACATCTCTCTCTGATTATGGGGACATGATTTGATCATTTGTATCTTGGACATGTCATTGAGTCATATTTTATATATTATTGTGCCATGGGAACATGCTAGTGAAGGGAAGTAACACCTCCTAGCCCCACCATGTGCTCCTAGTCATTTGTCCATGTCATTGTGTTGTGGCACGCTTGTTTTAGGCCACCCCCATGTATGACGTCACCCCTCTTAGATGCTTTTTAGCCCTGAGGTCATCCTCTATTTGAGTGATCCATGTCTTATGTTGTGTTAGCTCATCTTAGCCATCGATTATTTGTTATATCTTTTGATCTCAACCACTAGTTTTCAAAAGTGGTTTAGGGTTTTGGTCTTCCTCATCCTATAAAAGGAGGAGACCCCCTCATTGTAAAAGCACCTATGGCCTATGGAAAACTTGGAATAAAATACTATTTTGGAGATCTACTTCTTGGCTTTGATTGGGTTGCTCTTGTACATGCTTATGCATCTTTGCTTTTAGACATCTTTGCTTGTAACAGGTGAAATCGACATCTACTAAAGAAGGCCGAATTGATTGAAGCTAGTTGTGCGAATTGCTTGAAGGGAAGATTGTACGGGTTGCCCACATCCCCCTTGGGCAAGACGTATTCATCTTGAGGGAGTTTTTCAATTGTGCTTTATCCATTGATTGCTTCTTTGATATGACATGCTTAGATCTCATTGATTTGTAGATCAAATCTAACATTTTGTAGTTTGATTTACTTGTTGAATGGGGCATCCGTTTCGCTTGTTCTCCACCCTATTGTTCATATAAACCCTCTTTTTACTTTTTCTTAGATCTACTTGGATCTAGCATGCTCTTGGAAATAAAACTTAACCCACCTTAATATTAATCATAACTATCCCGATCTATAGGTTGGTGGTGTTTGGACTTCATTTGACCCATTTCCCAAGGCACTTAGCCCTCCTTGAGTAAAGTCACATTCCTTGAGGGAGGCAAGTTTATTGGTTCCAAGACGTGGGTAGGTGAGATTGTTTCTTTATTGGATAGATCAACCCCTAAAACCTACCCCTAGTGCTTCACCTTGTTGATTTTCACCTTGTGGGCCCCATTCCTCATTTTGAGGGTTGTGCCTCGCTTGGGTCACTTGGTGATGCATTAGATCTATGTAGATCTAGCCATGGCTTGTGCTTGACATTCAAAACCCACCTTGATAATCATCTTAACTATCCCGATTTATAATTTGGTGGACATCCGACTCCATTTGACCCTTCATCTAAGGCACTAGTCATCCTTTGGGTAATTCGCATTCCTTGAGTAGGTGGCCATTTGCTAGATCCCATTTGTGGGTATTGCTAATTCCTTCTCAAATCCATAGATCCATGCTATAACATACCCCCTATCACCAACTCACTTTGATTTTGACCTAGTGGGCCCCATTTGGACCATTTTCCACTTTTTAAGGGTGGGCTCCACTTGGATCTATAATTTTGGTACTAGATCTATTTAGATCTACTAATTCAACTTCATAAGTGGCCTTGATCTATCATTGGTTGAACCATTTGTCACTTCCTAAGCCTCTTCAACCAAATCCTAACTCTTTGGGTCCACTTACTCATCCTAGATCTGGATCTTGTTTCATCTTGGTCTCCTACTCTTTCATCATCACATTTCCCTAAGAGATCTAGAATAAGTCCGCTAGCCTTCATTGGCTAAGCTAGGGTCTCCCCCTTGGTCTTGCTTAGGGTTCATCTAAAGTGAAGAGTGCCTCAGTTATTGTGACACCCAGCTTGCATTGGGAACTGTGGCATCTCTTTGGTCACCTCTTTAGTTGTCCAACACCTCTACCGTCCTAGATAGGATACCATTTAGGGACAACTACAAGTTGTGTGATAACAGGAACCTTTGATGACATGAAAGAGCCCTCACTTTGTCATGGATGCGCAATGTTGACTTGGAGCTCTTGAACAAATTAAATGATGATATGGTAACAAACACATATCCCTTGAATGTTGCAAAAAGGAAAAGCCCATACACTGTATGATCAAACACTTGAAGATAAAGTCGACCTGCTAATGGAATTTAATATTAAATTGATCAACTCAGCCCAGTCTAAATATTGAAAATAAAAATTATATTTAATTTATGTGAGGTCGGCTCAACTGTTGGTTAATTTATAATTTAATGTTTATTCATAAGTTAGGTCGGCCAGCCCTTAAAAACACCCTCAACGACCTATATAAATTGCACTTTGTTCATTTCAAATGAGTGAGAAAAATGCTCTGATCAGCTCGGACCTCACTGAGGAATTTCGGTGGTTAAAACAGGGTTTAAGGACTGATCCAAGGCAGCCGCAGTAGAGAAGAATTTCTTCTTCTGATTTTCGTGTGCCCAATTCAAGTCTGAGGCAGCTGGAAATGATTGTGAACAGCCACATCAGAACATCTCTGTGCTGAAGATAAATAAAAGACAGCAATACTAGGGCATCTTTGTTTCAGTGTTGAATTTAAATGAAGGAAATCCGAGTTGGGGCATCACCACGATCCAAGGTCTGTCCACTGGAGCAGCAGTAACCACTGAACATGTTGAGGCAGCTGGGTTCTTGATCTTGTATGACTTGTGCTCTGATCTTGGACTACTACAGCAGTGCATTATCCACAGTAAAACAATCTGATATCTATCTCTGCTATCTCTACTCAGTGACAGTTGACTTGGCAAAATCAGATTGACTTGATAGCTGATTTATTGTGACAACATGAGAGCATATGAGTAAGCCTTTTAATGCAGTATGACAGTGATACAGTGATCACATGCTTGAGTTGATGACAGCTGTTGCATGAGAAGACATTGGGCATGAGCAGAAATTGAAGTTGATGACAGCTGTTGCATGAGCAGACATTGGGCAGATATAAGAGTTGATGACAGTGACACAGTGAACACATGTGCATGACAGTGATAGCCACAGCAGAAGCAATTTGATAGTGACTTGATTGACATAACAGAACTATGCTCAGTACACAGAACTATGATCATACACAGTAATGATACTCAGTGATGGTAGTGGATTGAGTTGATGAAAGTGATCAGTATGTGAAGGCAAGCTGGGTCTTGCAATTCTTTTTAGTTGGAGCTAAGAAAACCAGGCTGGACCTTGGCATAGGATTTGGTGCTCTTTGGTCAGTTGGTGCTGATGTAATCGGAAGATTGAAGTCTTCATTGTATTCCACATAAAATTATAAATAAAGTTTACTACATTTGTCTTGTGATGTGTATATTATGATTTATGTTGATAACATGTAAATTAATGAATGTTGATGTAGCTTAATGTGAAATGATAAACTCTGTCTAAGTTTGGAGAAGCGAAATTTGCTAAAAGTGCTAGCACACTGATTCACCCCCCCCCTCTCTCAGTGTGCCATTGTGTATAACAGGAAGTCCCTTTCTCATCATCCTATCCTTTAGATCTTTCCATTCGGGTTCCAACGAGCTATTACATGAAGGTATTCCCTCCGATAATATGCTCCAAATAATATCTTCCGTGTAATTAATTAAAGTATGCTCAATAATAACCCAAAATGACGGAAATCGTCGGAATGCTGCGGGACCAAGAGCGAACTGTGCAGAAATGATCCTGATGATGAAATATGGTGAATGGACTAGCCTGGGACCGTAGAACTCCTCCAAATCACCCTAGCCCACTGTTATCCTTATTTTACTCCTCGTAATGCCACTTCTGACTGCAGAACAGGGGAATCCAAAAATGGGGACGTAACTATGATATGTCCTCTGGATATACCTGTCTCTGAACTACCTACCCAAAAACCTGTTCAATCCTCAACCCTTTAACCAATAAAAATCTGTGACTATGTGCCAAGTTTGGATAGCAATCCCAAACTATAGATGCCAAATGATGGACTGAACAACCAGTCAATCCCATAATGTACCCACAAACCATCTCTAATGAGTGCCCCAGATGGATTCTGGGAAAATCTATTTTGTGTGCTAACACTCCATAGAAGGAAGGGGAGTATTAATGTGGAATAGAATCGCAACATATGGATATACCACTGCAAAAAGATGGTTTACAACATTGCATGGATAAACCACAAGCCAAAGACTGCCCACAAGCTGTGACACTAAAATCCTCAGCGATGTCAAAACTGGAGAGGGAGGATGCTATCACATCAACCCAGGAACTTGTACCCCAAAGCCAGCTTCTTGATTGGCAAAACTTTTGGTGTTGGCAATGCCTTCTAAACCATCTTTGTCTCATAAATGTTATGCATGTGAAATTCAGATTAATCACAGCAGACATATCCAACACACACACACACACACACACACACACACACACACATGATTAGAAGGGAAGTATTCATGTGGAACAAAATCCAAACATACAGATATGCAATTACAGTTAGATATCTTGCAAGACAGATTGAGAAGATGTCCCTGCATGGCCAGTTACTTCTCTTTTCATGCTGTGTGGCCCTCATCTTAGATCCTAAGGGTTTAAAAGGTTTTCTGTGATGGGGTGGATGTCCTAGGGATTCCGAGTTTGTTGAACTCCACGTGAGTAAACTGTTGTTGGTTGGTTTTGATTTTTCAATACACTGATAGTAGATTATTATTATCAACAAAAAAACTACATTCCAGAAATTCAAAGATTCCCTCCAGAGAGACTTGGATATTTGATGAACTCAGGATAAAGCACGTATAAACTATCCCCAGCGGAGGACTTGGAGTATTCATCAGCAAATATTTGGAAATAGGCAGCATAACCCACTTGTTGATATGAACTATAAAGGAACATCTTTTGATGGTCAGTTTTGCTAACAGGTCCCCTACCTGGCAACAAAAGAGTTCCAATCAATTGCTCTAAATGACATTCAGAAATATAAGAAATACCTGAGCCTCGTAATCACATGGATTGATGTGTATGAAATATGAATCCAGTTATCTATCCATGCTCAGACCTTATCCCACCCGCAAATGGATCTATAATCTCAATTTAAATTTAACAGTAATATAAATGTACATGTATAACTACATGCAACTTGGATACACAGAACATAATACCATATCTCCAATGGCACTAACAGAGAACAAGTAGACAGGAAGCATTTCATCAATATTCCAATGCAATATTTCAGAATTGCAAACCATTTCATATTTCAGTTTGCACCAAATAATGTGACCAAATTTGCAACCATTAGTACAACAGTATCAATGAACCTTGCATCTAATAGACTAACAGTGTCAATACAGCAATAATATAAATTGACATATTCAGTTGCTTGCAACTTCAGAGATACAAGTGATTATATAATCGTATCTAGAATAACATTAACAGAGCACAAATAAGCAAGATATATTTCAAAAATCTTTTGTTGCAATATTCAGAATCCCAATTTATTTCAAATTGCACTCTGCACCGCATCATCTTATCAAGTTGCAAGCATCAAGAGAATGGTGGCAAGGAATCTTACCTGCTTGAAATAATGCTTCCACGACATTAGCATGCCCGCTGCTCACAGCAGAATGGAGTGGAGTCCACCCTTCCTCGTCACCATTGTTCACACCACTTACAGATGGATCAAGACCTGCTAATATACGAACAACCTATCTCCACAACCCAGGAGGATAACAATTCATCAATATGTTTTGCGAATGTTTTATGATCTCTTAAAATAACAGATGCATCTACATTCAGTGCAGACATTGACATTCTTAACAACTAAGTATTCTAAAGAGCAAAACAACAACACTATGGGACCCTGAAACGCTGATGGAGAAAAAGATGAGCAAAGAAAAAGATCAAATCAATTTACATTTGACTCAAGCCTTACAACTAGAAATGGTAAAAGAAAAAGTAGTTTGCATAATCTACATTGGAACAGCAGACAGCAGGCTACACCACTAATTAGAACGCCTAAAATGTTAATCTTACAACAATGTGAGGTTTTTCGATAGCCATTATTTACTGATAAATTAGTTACAACAACGTGCATAAGACAGTCAGCAATAACCATGGACTTTAGCAGTTACTGGAGGCAGATAACATTGTCAGATTAAATCGAAACAGAAACAAAAGCATTACCAAGGCAAAAGAGAAGGAGAAATAGGCTAAAACAGAAACAGTCTAGCAATTGTAGGACTCTTAAAAAAGTGATAAGACACCTGATTTGATGTCCATCATTTAAATATGAAAAGTTAAACTACTTATAATCCAATGAAAGAAAACTAAACTAATACCAGGGCAGTATCCAAGGACCAATAGCACTTTCACAGTTGCCAACTATTCTGCAGGGCCGAAAACGAGATGAAATGAGAGTGATTCAGTGCTATGTATATGGAAATCAGACCCTAATTGCTAAATTCCAGACTCTTGACTGTAGAAGTATTGTCTCATCCCAGCAGTTTCACACACATACTGTTCTTATTGTATTCAACCTGTTAGCTTTTAGGTTACTCTGAAAGTGTTTACACCATGTTTGGGGTTGCTTTATGAGAATTGGGGTACATGGTCTATGTTCAGCCCCTGGATAGTCCATGATGGATGGTCCGTGATGGACTTGCACATCGGAGATGGCTTACTTAGTGGTTGATTGACCTCAACATGATGGATTTACACGAGAGATGGTCCATGATGGACTTGCACATTGGAGATGGCTTACTTAGTGGTTGACTGACCTTAATTGGGTGCTTGCTCGGCATTCTTCCCTAGGGTGTCGGGGATCTCCTGACAGCTTGGGTGATGTCTTTCATGTAAATTTTCCAATGCCTAGGTGGGTGAAGTCCTTATGCTCTCAACCAAACAAATATGTTATTTAATGGCAGAAAGTTAACTTATTCACATAGCAACAATCACATAATAGCTGGAAAGTAAATAGGGGAAGCATAAAACAATTACACAAATACATGGAAATTCTCCTTCAAATCAGCTTATCATTCATGATTCAACTAATCAAAAGTTTTTATTAACTACTAGCATAAATTTAGTATTCTCTCTCACACACTCTCTTAACACAAAAATCAGATTTTTCCACCCCTTAATTATAAAGAATCAAAAAAATTTAAAACAAGAGACTTTAAACAATAATCACAAAATTTGACAAAACAATTATGACAATCTGAAGACCACATATGGGTCCCACCTCTATCCACCAAGGCATCTTGGTGACCAACCGCAATGTTTGCTGGTTCGTTCGGTAGGCAAGTTGGGTACATTTATTCTGAAAAAACTCTGTTGCTCATCCTAAAGAGATCTGGAACCAACCATCAGTGCTCTATCGTGTTGAGCAACCCCTTCTAAAGTGTTCATGTCTAAAGGTTTGTGTCCAAGATACTAAGTATTAAGCAACCACTAAAACAAGTAAACATTATTAGTTTGATCACCCATGCCTCACCCTCTTCTACCACTTCAGTATCTTGAGTATCATGGCTGCATGAATCTACAACTCCAGGCAACATGACATGTAATAACAGTTATAATATGTTCTTTCATTGTTATCATTTCTTCTGTGTTCTAAAAAATTGTTATTGTTTTTTCTAATGTCTTGAAGAAAAGCATTATCTACAGTTTCATCTTCATCATTATTTAATCTTCTTTCTTTTGCCATAAGAGTAGAAATAACAGATTCCGGAGTATGTGTAGAGATTTGACCAAGTGTAAATACTACACTATTGTATTTGGAGGGCAAACATTTAAGCAATATAGCTTTTGTATCTTGGTCTTTCATTTTTGTTCTGTGTTTTGAAAGAAAAACATTGTTGTTATTATTTGTTGTGTGTTTTGAGAGAAAATCATGATCTATAGTTTCATCTTGATCATTATTTAATCTTCTTTCTTTTGCCATAAGAGTTGAAATAACAAATGGTCATGTTTTATAGGTTTCTCTTACTGGGAGCTAGGGTTTCTGCAAGCCTAGGGTTCCTCAATGCACAGAAATGAGGAACTCCTAGACTACACCGAAAACCCCTTGGAGGGGTGTCCCATCTTTGTCAATAGCCCTCCTAGTGCACCTCAACTAGGTGATGTTTTTGGCCATAAGCCAAGTGGGAACATAGCTAGTCTTGAAATGTGCAACAATCAAACCTTAGCCCTTTGGATGGAAAAGTGATACAGAGGATTGTAACCATAAGGAAGCTTTTATCAGTCCAGACAAATCCAATCTGCAGTACCTTAATTCCCAGTCTGGACAAGTACAAGATCTAACAGTCCATAGGACTGTGTTTATTGAGCCCAAGGGCTCAGATTCAAACCCTCAGTATCCATTCCTCAATGTTGAGGGTGAGAATGGTAACAGAAGGCTCTTGCAATAGGAAGATATAGTATTTGTAAATTCTATTAATTGTTTTGATAGTACGCAGGAAGGAAGACATCAAAACAATGCCTCTCTGCTTGGAGAACTGGGAGGCAAGGAATGCTTCAAGCCGTATACATGTAACCCTAATGGTCCATGGAGAAGAGCTCAGGCAAAGAGGAAGGAATCCTATCCAACAATTCAGGGTCCTCAAGGCATGAAGTGTGTCCAAAAAAGCTAAAGATCAATTGGTGAAGACATCAGAGTGCACCAAGTCATAACCTTCATGGGATGATTTTCTGGTCGTTTCATATCAAAACCAAGTCTTAGGGAGTGACTAAGGCATATATGGGAGCCTCGCCTTGGATACCCCAGAATACCATATATTGATGAGAGGGTGGATGGCCTTTATATTTCAAATAGACGAAGAATGAGATGCAACTAGGATCCTAGGTAAGTATTGGTGGCGGAACAATGCACTCCTGGCACTGCAAAGCTGGAGCCTATGTTTCGATCTGAGAATGGAGAGATTGATTGTGCAACTTGCATGGATTAAATTACCTAGCCTTCCCCTAGAGTTCTAATCCATGGATGTGTTCAAGGAAAGAGGAATGGGTACCACAACCCTAGTCTGGCCACAAGATTCACCCCAGAAGTAAAAGACCTGCAAAAGAAGACCCCAATGGAGTCAAAGTCTTCTATTGAAGTGGGTAATTCATTCACATCCTCTCTAATTCTAGTACATTCTAGGGGAAAATGTCAAAGTTTAGACATAGGAATATGGAATGTATTGGGACCTTGGGTAACCCTAAAAAACCCTTTGCCTAGGGGTGTAAAACCCTAGATTCTAGGATAGGAGGAAGTCGACTAATAGATTCAACCCTTAAGGTTCCAAACGAGGGTTATGGAGAAGCCAGTGATAATCAAACCCTCTTGAATAATAAGGAGAACCAAGGAAAAGTCTCTAAATTGACCTCTTCTTTCAAACGAGAGAGAGTCCTCTCTTTTGATCAACCCAACAACCCCTTAACTTCAAGGCAACTTGCATTGGCTCTATCAAAAGAAGGAATTGAGGAAGGATTAGGGCGAGATGGGCACAAGGACATCCAACACACCTCTAGAGGTAAGCAATTCCACATTCAATTGCCCAAAGCAAAGCCAAAAAGGAAATCTAGCAAGGAAGTAAAAGCCTCTAGATAAAGCCCTTAGAGAAATCCAAGCCCTCGAATACGCTTGTCGATGACTATTATGTCTTTTAACAATAGGGACCTTGCAACCTGTTACGCCCTAGATTCTCTGAAGTGCACCCTACCAGATGTGCCAAAGACGAGGGTCTTTTTGCCATTGTAAAAGGTCAAGTTGGGGCTTGTTTATGTAAAAGTGTTGGTCTAAAGGAGCTCAAGACCCTTGGTCAAGGTCATGGCAGGTCCTCTTGCTCATTTCAAGGAGTGATAGTCTTGTGGCTTAGCTGACTACCCCTTTATGAGTAGAGCTCCTCATCATGTCGAGCATTTATACCTCGGGTGGGTAACTGGTGCACCTTGGGATGAATCCATTAAGACACATGGCTTAGAATACCCTAGCCACACTTATGGTTTTATGCTTTGTAGAGGTGATTGCGCTTGTAAGGGTTGTCACACCAACCTTATCACGCCTCATTGATACCCCCTTGGATCTTATTTTGTTATGTGATCCCTCTCTCTCAGTCATCTTGGTCTTGAAGAGCAAATCGTCCACCTTGAAAGCTAATTAATGGAGGTCGTACCAACCTAAGAAGGAGGGCATTGAGGGCAAAAGACACATGTTGGGGTTGGACGGGCCATGACATCCTCCTTCCAAGCTCAACTCTTCATCATGTTGAAGGATTTCATCATTTTTATCATTATTTTATCTTTTATAAGGTTTAGTCCCGGGATCGTGGGTGACAAAGTCAAAAAAATCAATAAAAGTCATTCTAAAGACAAATTAGGTAGGTCGGCCTAGAGGAGGGTTAAATTAGCCTTTTTTTCCTTATAAATAAGGCACTCTCCTCTCATTTGTAAACAAAATCATGGGGTCAAACATGACTGAATTTTTATTTCTTCATGTGTACATGAGCAATTGAAGTGGTGTGCACCTCCGTTCTTTGCATTCCAGGGTTTCTATGGGATAAAGTTTGATGTTTGAGGTTTCTTTACTATCTTGCAAGGATATTCCAAAGTGAAAGGACTCTTGAGGCGTTTTTCTCTTATCCTTTCATTCTTAATTGTGTAAGATCTTTAAATCTCTTGTTTTGCATTACTTGAGGCATCCAAGGTAGGAGTAATTTGAGTTTTATGCATGATAGCTTAGTCTTGTTGGTGAGACATCCCTCTTGAAGGGTCTCTCTTGTTTGGGCCTTAGCATCTTGTTTGCCCTAATTAGGTCAAAGGCTAACAAAACCTAGGGTTTCTTAGCATTTCCCTAGTTCTTTCAAATATTGAATTGCTAATTCTTTGGAGAAACGTTAACCCCGATTTTTTGGTGCTTGGAGGAATAAGACCTAGGCCTAATTCCCTCATCTTCACCAAATCAATTTTACAAAATTCCTTGTATTATATTAAAAAATAGAAAGAAAAAAAACCCTAAAAATTAAATATTTTTGAAAAATCCAAAAAATATTTATTTTTGTTATTGTACTTGTTTAGCATTGAATGTACTTACAAATTTCCGGAATATTTACTGCTGTTATAATTTTGTGAGTTGTTTATATTGTTCATAAATCCGTAAAAGTTGAAAAAACTCCATAAAAAATTGTTTTCCAGTTCAAGTAAGCCCTAAACTAGGGTGATGTCAGGCCTAGGCGAGGTAACGTCACCTCCTAGATGCTGGTTCAGCCTTATTTCGGATCTGGTTTAAGTGTTTTGCAGATCCATTTTTGAGAAAAGATCAAACCCTATCAGTGGGGAAGGGTTCATAGTTCATCTCCAAACCTTGGTGGTTGACCGAGAGGGGTTTTGAGGTGGTTAAACAAAGCATTCATTAGTTTATGCAGGGTTCTACAGATCTGAAGGTGTAAACAGTCCCAAACTCTAGCATCTAGCCGTCAAACCAAGTGCGCCTTGTTGCCGCTTGGAAGCACACCTAAGGGGGGAACACGGCAAAAATCTTCAAGCCACTCGGTGTGGCCTTGGGAGCAAGTCAGAGTTAAGAGTTGTCACTCGAAAATTAACTCCTTTGTCTAGGCTTACTCCTAGCGAAGCCAAGGGGGGTGGGCCCTAATAAAGAAAATCTAAGGTTTTTAATCTTAAAAGAGAAAAAGCAACCTTTAATCTAGGAGTTAAAAAGGATGATGATAAATATTGAAATAACAGAGACTTCCACAACAAATTTAAGTAATAGCATGCATGTTTAAACAAGATACATCACAACATTGTGTAGATTGATTTAATCAAAAGATATTGAAGTATTGACCAGTGCCGATATTGTGAAAATGATGTTGCTGTGTTGTGTCGTGAAAGTATTGCAAAGTCTCGTTTTCAATTTTAAAATTATTAGTGAGTATTAGAGGAGTGGGTTTATTGGGGGTTTGTCCCAAGTAAACTTAACCTCTCGAACTGAGTGCTCTAGCAGTTTAACCAAGTGTCCAACAAGGCGAGGCATAACCTGCTTACAGTAGCATTCTGACTCTATGGTGTCAACCCATGCAACCTCCCGAGTTCTTGAAGTTTAACTTAATTGGATTTTCCTATTAAACTAGTGCTTACCTTCCTTTCTGTTTGACCAACTGATCAGACTAAGCTGCAACGGCCAAGAGCATACTCGGAGTTTAAGCGTTGGTTTATTTTATTAAACAAAATTGGATTTTCTTCTTGGTTAAATCTACCTCCAAGAATCTCTTTTCTGGCCGAATTCCAGTACTCGAGCAAGCTCTTTCCGTGGCACCGTACTTCGAGAAAGCAAGGACAAAATTACTCAGGAAAAACTGGAAATTGTTAAAAAATGAGAAAAGCTAAGTCCTGAGTACTCTTGTGGCCCGCCGTTGAAATGGATCCAACAAGTTAAATTCTAGTCCTATGGTTGATTTTATTAATAGCAAGAAAGAAAACTAAACTAAGAAAAGCAAAGACAAAAAATTTTGAGGCGACACGGACCTCCCCAGGGGGGATGGGGTGTGGGCGTTGGGTAGCCCACTTGCTCTCGTTTAATTATTTCTTTTACAATGCCTTCAGAAACACTTGTAATCCTTTGAAGATTAGGAGTAACAAGTTTACAACAATGGAAAAGAAACGAATAGAAACAAGTATAGGGTTCCCTGAATGCTCCAGATGGCTCAAATCATCGAAATTTTGCCAGCATGCCTCTCTTATTTATCACTAAAACCTGCAAACCAGCAAGCAAACATTAGTAGTTAATGCCCAAAAATACTTTAAAAGTGTCTTGGGACTTACCAAAAAAAAAAAAATTTGTGAAAAAATTCTAAGCAAAAGTGCAAACTGAACTAAGTGGAACAAGCTATGAGGCTTGCCTCCTTAGGGTCTTTGCATGCTCAAAAAGAGCAGCAAATTAAAAGCTCTATAACAGCCAAATAAAACTTTAAACCGATCTAAACATACTACTTGTTCAAGCCTTGAAATATGCAAAAATTAACTTGTAACAAAAGAATGCTTATACCAGATCTAGATTTGAGATTTATACTTTGAAAATAACTAAGATCTAGTGAAAACAAATCAGATCTATTTATAATATTGCAAAAAGGAGTAGATCTGAGATACGCAAACCAAGGTAACCAAGAAAGTTTGAAGTTTGGTGACGAGAAGAGAGAAGAGGAAAATGCCTTCGAACTTGGGCAATGGGGAGACTAGGGATCGGAGGGACTAGTTCTCCGTAGATCTATTCTAAAAGCAAATGGAAGCAAACAAGCTCCACAAAGTCCTCAGATTGGCAACCTGTAATCACAAAAGAAACTCACACAAGAAAGATCAAGAGGATCTGGTGTAGACTAATATAGAGATTTAAAGACAAGCATTTAAACAAAAATGACTTTGTCGATCTAATCTCTATAATAACCTGACAGAGAAATAATGGATACAATCACACTACTTCACCTTACTAAGATCTAGATCTCCTTCAAAATCCAACCTTTGATCAACAAGCAAGTGCAAATGAAAATGTAAAGAAACAGGTTACCTCGTGCATGCATTAGAACGTGATCATCCACACACCATAGATCCACACACCGATTTGCCTCCAAAGCCTTTATTCAATAAAAATATTCCTCACAAAAGATGTACAATGCTTAAGAGCAAAGGTTCCACCTTCTCATGCTCAACAATGGAGAAGTGGCTACCTTATATAGAAATTACAAAGAGAGGGGGGCGCAATAGATGAAGAGAGGGTGCATATGTGATTGAGGGAGTTCACGTTGTTCCATCCTTTGATGATGGGATTTGATTGTGGCTTGATTGGAAGCCAATCCCAAAGGGATTACACCACCTCAAGAGAGGTAGGCACATCCCTACCTAGTTTGAATCACATCCAACCGTAAAGTGCCATGTGGAGATGTGGAGAAAGACGCCCACGTGAGAGAGGGGCGCTCCTCTAACTTGATATGCACACGTTGACCTCTAAATCAATCAAAATCCAACGCTTTAATAAAGGAGTATATTCGCCCACCATAAGAGATGAGATGCCAAGTCATTTGGCACATGCTCATTTCCCTTTTTATTTTTTTATTTTTGTGTGTCATTTTGTCGCATCATTAGCATTTCCTTGCCATTTTGCTGCCTCATTTAGAAAAAATGCTCCAAGTGATCATTTAATCACCCGAAACATAGGAAGAGTAAGATCTGAGGTAAGGAGGACGCTCTGAGCATGAAAACGAGCACCCCCGCGCCAAATTCCGCCTCCAGACCATACATTCATTACAATTTGAAATTTTCCAATTAAACCATTAAAAAAATGGCCTAAGTTGCGGAAAAAAATTATTTTTTTCAGAATTGACTCAAACTCCTAGGGACCTAATGCGTGTCCATACGACTCATTATTGATGGTTAGCATGTAAAAATACATAGACACTTAGGCTTTAATAACCTCCCAAGGTTTGACCACCAAGGTAAATATTCCAACTTTGGAGGTGTGAGTGAAAAACTCAGGAATTATACGTCATTGAAGCGCAACGCATAATTCCTAAGGAAAAAACACTCTAGAGTATCCCCTTGACAGATAAACCTAAGGTAAGCCAAGCCTGTTACAAAAAGACCATGCTTAGACCAAGTTATCACAATTCCCCATTGTTAGGATATTTAGACACTTAGGAGTTAGTTAAGATCAACTTGTGTAATATATCCGTTAGGGATAGTGTGTTTCTTTAGTATGCATTAGTATGCATTTGTAAATACTTAATCCGACGGTCACGATATGTTTCCGACATAGAGTGATCCGACGGCTCAACTTCTCTTAGATCAAACCTAACCTTGATCCGTGGCTTAACACCCGATTGGTCCATGATCTCTATTTAAAGAGCATGGAGGGTCATTGTTTAGTTGATCGATTATGAGAAGCTCATTTGTAACTTTCTTTCTTTGCATAATAAATTGTCCCGTAGAAGCTATTTGGCCGGGGCCGTGGAGTGTTTCCCTCAAGGGGGTTTAAACCACGTCAAAACATCGGTGTGTTGATCTGTGATCTGTTTGTGTGAAGTGGTTGCTCTTGGTGTTCGGTCCTTTGGTAGTACCCTGTGTACCCGAACATGGTATCAGAGCTTTTATGAAGTGCCGCTTCCGGTTATGATCTAGATCTTGAACTGTTGTTGCCGAAACTCGAAAGGGTTTCTAGTTCTGATATTTCTGTGCATTTCTGGGCTGTGGGAGGTGTTCCATTGCGTCTGGAGCGTCGTTTCCATTGGGAAATAGTTTTCGTTTGATCGAAAACGGTTCCCGGTTGCTCCAGAAACACGTTTTTCATCAGATCTGAAGGTATAATGTTACAGTGACGCATTTTTTTTTTTCGTTTTTTGAAAAGAAAAATCTCATATTTCATTTTTTTTACTGTTAGATTTTTTTTGGTTCGGTTTGTTGCTTTTCCGTCTGCGTATGCTCTTTGCCGTGCACCTTGAGCGATCTCGGCAAATCAGAAACAGAAAGGAAAAGGGTTTTTCTCGGCTGCGTATGCTCTTTGCCGTGCACCTTGCGCGATCTCGGCAAATCAGAAACAGAGAGAAAACGTAAACTTTCCGGGCAAACTAACAAGATCTAACTCCACAAGTGTGGAAAAGTTTTTTTTGTTTCGATTTGTGGTCTGTTTTGCAGGAAAAAGGGCAAGCACGCAAACCGAGCAAGAAGAGTAAAAAAAAAAAAAAAAAAAAAAAAAAAACCCCCTTCCTCATTTCCATATTTTACATACCTTTTAAACTAGCTCACTTGGTTCAAAGTTGCTTTATTCCTTAATAGGTCTTGAGTTCAAGTCTTAGGAAGTTACTTTTAAAAAGAAAAGTGCATACAATTTCTATTTTCAAGTTACTTTATTGTAAAAGTGCATCTCACTTAAATAATAAAAAATAAAAATACAAGTGAGTCACTTAAGTTTTTTTTTATTGTTGCACTATTTAAAAGTAAATCATTGTAAAAGTGAAATCACTTATTTTACAAAAGTGATTCACTTAAAGCAACTTTTTTTGTAAAGTGATTGTCAAAAGGTTCATCTTGGGAAGAGAGGGGTTCTTTTTTTAGCTGGACGTTCTCTAGCTGCCACGTCACTATTGGGGACATCTTCAACAGTTTCTTTGTTCAAGCATAACTTCATCATACAGAGTCAGTTTTCAGTGCCGTTTTTTTTGAAACCGCCTATTTTTTCGAGCTCTTCACATCCAGACTATTGGTTTCTGCTTTTACAGCCATTAATTTACAAATATGTCCGCCCATTGTGATATTCTACTTAACAGTTCCAACTATTTCTCATGGAAATCTCGTATGGAGGATGTTCTACGAAGTAGGGGACTTTTCAGAATTACCACAGGGAAAGAAAAAGAACCCACTGATGATGATAAGAAAATAAAATGGGCAAATAGATGTGATGAAGCTCGTGGATTGATTGGGATGTCAATCTCTACTGATTTGCGATTCCACATATCTGGAATTGATGAACCTAATACTGCTTGGGACAAGTTGGAAACTGTGTTTGGTAAACACAATGAAATTCGAGGTCACCAACTCGAAAATGAGTTGATTTCTTTAAATCCAAGTGACTTTTCATGCATTCAAGATTATTTATCTAAGTACAAAACTCTCAAGCTTTTATGTGCAGAATGTAAGATTGAGAGGGAAGACAAACAGTGCATTTATCATATTCTTTCCAAACTTGGACCTGCATATTCTGTTTTTGTATCTACATTTTACTCCATGAAAGCATCATTGAATGCAGCTAGCTATCAAGAGCCTAGTCTTGAATCCTTTTGTGATTCTTTGATTAGGGAACAAGATAAACTCATTCATCTTGGAATAATCAACAATGCAGATACATCTGGGAAAGCATTATTGTCCCAACAGAAAGAAAAGTCCAAGCCTCCCAAGAAACAAAATTTTCGCAATAATAAGTCAAACAAGGGTCCAAAACCCTCTCAGTCAGCTCCTTCTTTAAAAAATGACAAAGGATCCAAGCAAAAAGGCAAGAAGACTGAGCGTCATTGCAACTATTGCGGGAAAGATAATCATGATGAATCTAAGTGTTTCAAGAAGATGGCAGCCTTGGAAGCAGCAATGAAGAAGCACCACATCAGCCTAGATTCGCCATCAGAATCTACCTCTCATGGACATGCACTTTGTGCTTCTGGTTATTCTTATAATGCATCTTCTTCTTCTACTTCAAATGAATGGCTCATTGATTCTGGAGCATCTTATCATATGGCTAAGGATCAAGCCATCTTTTCTACTATGCATGAATGTAACACCAAACAAATATTTGTTGGTGATGATAGATCTCTAAATGTTGTAGGAGCTGGAACAGTTCCAGTAGATAATGGTCATTTTAGTGATGTACTATGTGTTCCAAGAATTTCCTGCAATTTGTTATCAGTCTATCAGATCACTCATTCTGGTGAAGGTAAAACTGTGACCTTTACACCTCACCAAGTTGTAATCAAGGATTTTAAAGATCCTCAACAGATTCTAGCTACCGGAATTGTTGATGATATTACCAGGTTGTACAAGTTTAACAACTTTGGGTCATCACCTTTCCCTTCAGTTTTTGTTGCTCATAGTGATAACTTGAGCAAACTTTGGCATGAGCGATTTGGTCACTTAAATTATCGCTCATTGCAACAACTATGTAAAGAAAATATGGTGACAGGTCTTCCGATGGTATCTTGCAGAGATGGTGTTTGTTCCGGTTGTGTACTTGGAAAACATCATCGGGACAGTTTTGACAAACGTGCCTCTTGGCACGCCTCGGTTCCCTTGGAGCTTGTGCATAGTGACTTGTGTGGTCCTCTTCCATCTGCTTCCTTTTCTGGTTTCAAGTATTTCTTAACTTTCATTGATGATTACACCAGACGCACTTGGGTTTATTTCCTAAAACTTAAGAGCGAAGTATTTAACATGTTCTTGGCCTACAAGGCCCTTGTTGAAAAACAATCTGGTCATCAAATTATTAAGTTAAGATCTGACAATGGAGGAGAATATGTTAACAAACAGTTCACTACTTTCTGCACTGAACAAGGCATCCAACAACAGCACACTGTTCCATATACACCACAACAAAATGGTGTAGCTGAGCGGAAGAACCGCACTTTAAAAGAAATGGCTAATTGTATGATCCAATCTAAGGGACTAAGTCTTCAATTTTGGGCTGAAGCCATTAATTGTGCAAATTACATAGTTAATCGCACCCCCACTAAAGCATTACAAGGTATAACACCGGAAGAAGCATGGAGTAAAACTAAACCTGATGTAAGTCACTTCCGTGTATTTGGTAGTGAAGCATGGGCTCACATTCCGGATGAAAAACGGAAAGCATTGCAGCCTAAAAGTGAAAAGTGCATATTTGTTGGATATTCTGAAGATGTAAAAGGTTATAGACTTCTTCAACCACATTCTCATGCTATAATCATTAGAAGAGATGTTAAATTTGATGAAAATCTCTTGGCCTGCGAGCCTAACTCGGCGAGTGTGCCATCTTTGGCCTGCGAGCCTGATTCGGCGTTTGTGCCTTCTTCTTCTTCTTCCAACTTCCTTGACAGGTTTCCAACTCCAGTTTCTGATAATGACAGTGATGATGAAAATCCACCTCCGCCTGCTCATGTTCCTCCAGTTGCACCAGCACAAGTACTTCCTCGATGGGTCCGTTCAACATGTGAAGCAGCTGGTGATCTTGCCGGTGATCCTAGAGATCAACGCCGAACACGTTCTCAGTTTCAGCGAGCCTCTTCTCTTTTGGCTCAAGTTTCCGAGAATCATGATCCAGAGACTTTTGCAGAAGCTTCAGGGAATCCAGATTGGGATGCAGCCATGGATGAAGAATATCGTTCCTTAATGGCGAACGATACTTGGGATCTTGTACCTCTTCCAAAAGGAAGAAAACTTGTCAGATGTAAATGGGTCTACAGAACTAAGTATGCATCAGATGGAAGTGTTGAAAGACTTAAGGCAAGATTAGTTGCCAAAGGTTTTTCTCAAGTTGAAGGGATTGACTACAATGAAACCTTTGCTCCCGTCGCCAAAATGAACTCCATCCGCCTTGTTCTTTCCCTTGCAGCCTTACACAACTGGGAAGTCCATCAAATGGATGTCAAGTCTGCCTTCTTACATGGTGATTTACAGGAGGAAATTTACATGGAACAACCTCCTGGCTATGTTCAGAATAACTCTAGCCTTGTCTGTCGCCTTAAGAAATCCTTATATGGCCTTAAGCAAGCTCCTAGAGCTTGGTATGCCAAAATGGATAACTTTCTCCTTGACACAGGTTTTTCTAGATGCCATTCTGACCCCAATGTCTATACCAAGAAAGTAGGAAACCATCTCATCATACTTGTTCTATATGTTGATGACCTTATTCTTACTGGTAGTGACCCTAAGCTTATAACCCATGTGAAATCTAGTCTTAAACAAACTTTTGAAATGTCAGACTTAGGACATTTGCATTATTTTCTTGGTCTCCAAGTTCTGCAAACCAAAGAAGGAATCTTTCTTTCTCAGTCTAAGTATGCTTGTGACCTTCTTCGTCGCTTTCACATGGAAGATTGTACACCAGCCCCTTCTCCCTTCCAGTCTGGAGTCAAACTTTCTGCCACTTGTACTTCACCTGAAGTCGATGCCACCTTGTATCGTCAGCTTGTTGGTTGTCTCTTATACTTGACTCATTCCCGTCCTGACCTTTCCTTTGCCGTCGGTAGAGTTGCCCGTTATATGCAGACACCTCATGAAAGTCACTGGAAAGCAGCTAAAAGAATACTTCGATATATTCGAGGTACAGTTCAGTTTGGGATTCATTACAGTACAGGGGGGAAACCTTTGTTGGTTGGTTTCACTGATTCAGATTGGGCCGGCGATCCTGATGATCGAAAGTCTACTGCAGGTTATGTTTTCAGTCTGGGATCTGGACCTATTACTTGGGCTTGTAAGAAACAACAAGCTCTTGCTCTTTCTTCAGCAGAGGCAGAATATCGAGCAGCAGTTAATGCCAGTCAGGAAGCTTTATGGCTTCGACAGATCCTTTCAGAGTTTGGATTCGAGCAGCAGCAGCCTACTCCACTTTGGTGCGATAATCAAAGTGCCATCAAGCTTGCCAAAGATCCCGTTCTACATCAACGCAGCAAACACATTGAGCTACACATGCACTTCATCAGAAATCTTGTTCATGATCGTGTTCTTGAAGTGCTCTTTTGCCCTACAGATGATCAAGTTGCAGACATCTTCACCAAGTCTCTTACAGAAGCGAAGTTTTCTAAACTTCGATCTATGTTAGGAGTTCAGGAACTTGTCATTAAGGGGGGATAGGCTCTAATGCCTCCTTCCTTCTCCTAATAGTGTCACTTTTGTAAATCCTTCAATCCTATCCCAAGTTGTTCTTAAGGGGGGATGTTAGGATATTTAGACACTTAGGAGTTAGTTAAGATCAACTTGTGTAATATATCCGTTAGGGATAGTGTGTTTCTTTAGTATGCATTAGTATGCATTTGTAAATACTTAATCCGACGGTCACGATATGTTTCCGACATAGAGTGATCCGACGGCTCAACTTCTCTTAGATCAAACCTAACCTTGATCCGTGGCTTAACACCCGATTGGTCCATGATCTCTATTTAAAGAGCATGGAGGGTCATTGTTTAGTTGATCGATTATGAGAAGCTCATTTGTAACTTTCTTTCTTTGCATAATAAATTGTCCCGTAGAAGCTATTTGGCCGGGGCCGTGGAGTGTTTCCCTCAAGGGGGTTTAAACCACGTCAAAACATCGGTGTGTTGATCTGTGATCTGTTTGTGTGAAGTGGTTGCTCTTGGTGTTCGGTCCTTTGGTAGTACCCTGTGTACCCGAACACCCATGGGGGTATGGACATGCAATTTTTTGAAAAAGGGCCAAAATCTGACCTGATGGATCTCGGAACACTGATGATGAACAATTTGATTGTTCAAGTCTTCAACGGTTCACTCGGAATCCACTAAGTGCAATGTAGTGGATAACACGATCTAGGGGATATAGACTCATCATTGGTCAGTAAGTGATGAAAGGTGTTGAAATACTGAGAGGGGGGTGAATCAGTATTTGCCAATTATTAAATTTTTAACCGAGAGCAAGTTGCTAATCACCAATCATAGCAGTACATCATCAACAATAAAAACAAGATGCACAGTACACAAGATTTTTACGTGGAAACCCAAGTCCTGGGGGTAAAACCACGGAAGCCTTTTATAATAAAATTTGACCCAGCAACAACTGGGGTTATAGATTTAATACAACTTCTCCAGCTACAACTGGAAGGGGCTACAACCCCTAGGCTTCGTCAGCCACAACTGACAAGCTGCTACAACAGCTCAGCTCACAAGATTGTGAGCCCTAGCACCACCCTACCACCCAAAAAAAAATTATTGTACCTGTGGACCTGTTAAACCAATCACTGAACCTGCTGCTGATCATTTCTGCCCTCTGATCACTGCCAAAATACCACTGCTTATCCACCAACGATCTGGTTCATCCACCTGTATGTGTCTATACTGTCATACCAAAATACCACTGCATATCCACCATCAATCTGTTTCATCCACCTGTATGTATCTATACTTTCATGCCAAAATTACCACAATAATGTAACCTCTATCTGTTGAGATAAATGGATCTGAGGCTGCCTCAAGTATGTACAAGCTCAGAGGTTTGATCTCATCTCTTCAGCAAATGTCTGCACAAGAGCAACACTCCAATAAATGTAGCAGTTTCAACACCCCAATGTGCTGGTATGAGAAGAATAGAGCTTACTGGTTCTCAGTCTTCTTGAATTCAAAGCATATAGTCTTCAATCAAAAGATGCAGTCATAAGAGAGGTAAGATCCTCAAATCAACAGCTTCAGATCTGGCAGCCTTATCAGGTATCTTTATATGTTCCGGTGAAACTAGGAGAATATTCTCTCGCTTTAAGTCCGTGTGTGTAAGTTTGAGATCATGCATATATGCAACAGCCTTGAGAAGCAGCTTTATCTTGATTTGTAAGTGTACGCAGAACATCAATTTCAATCAATGCTGCAGCCCGATATTTTGGTACAATTCGCACAACCTTAATCGCTGCATATTCTTTCTTTTCTTGATCCCAACACTCCAGAACTTGCCCAAAGGTCCCTGGCAATATATAGTGGATTAACAGCCTTCTCTGAGATCAGGAAATAATATACAGTGCACTGGTACAAAGTCCTGTAGATGATTGTTTGTTGGAGTACGATGGCCCTTCCTTCCCTGATCTCTGAGTAACAAGAAATTCCTCCCAAAATCAGCTCCACGTAACACTAACACGCCCAGCAGGAGAAGGGTATCCACCGAGTAAATATACAGAATTCTTTAATCAGCAAGAGGAGACAGGAAGGCCCACGATTTCAATGAGATCTGGACAAGCAAATAACTGATTGAAAAGACCACGATTTATGCAGCAACTTTGTTGTAGCAAGTGGTAGAGAGAGTTGAGTGTACACAGTTGATGGGCAGCGTCCTCCACAGTCTAAATATTCCTCAGTCCATCGATTTCATTGCTGCCTTGGTCTGCAAACTCTCCATGAAATATCACTTCATCGGCTATCTGCGGCTCCCTTAGATCACCAACAAAAATTTCAGAGCTAGAATAATTTCCCACGAAATCAGTCCAACAAATTTGATCTCAGAAATGGCCGAAATTTCCACAGTTCAGCGAGTACCCAAATTCCCACGATTGCTCTAATTGTCACAGAAAAAGAAAATAAAAATTTCACGCTGATAAAAAGTATTTCCACGCTGCCACAATTATTTCCACGCTGCCTTCACAAACCAAAGAATCCGAGCTATATGACAGCCGTGCCTTCACCCAAAAATCGAGCTCTTTAACTGCTGTGGATTCACAAAAATCGAGTTCTATGCTGCCGTGTATTCACCAAAAGTCGAGCTCTATGCTACCTTCACAAACCAAAAAAATCTGAGCTATATGACAGCCGTGCCTTCACAAAATTCGAGCTCTGAAATAGTTGTTCCTTCACCAAATTATCCGAGCACATAATCTCCAACATCAAAAACACACACAAAAGTGAAATCGGGGGGAGTATTTATACTAGTTTTTCCCAGCCAAAAATTATGGAGCCGACCTTGCTAATTATAATTTGAAATTTGAAATTTTAATTTAATTTTAATTCAAATTATGGGGCCGACTTCCCAGCTTTTTAATAACATTAATTTTATTCCTTAAATTAATGAATATGTTTGCCATTGTTTTGAAATTGAATAAAACTTTTCTTAAAGTTAAAAAGTTATTAATATATTAAAAAAAAATTTACTTATTAAAATGTTTTATTTATTTAAAAAAAAACTTTTTTTTAATATTTGAATTTAAACTTTTCTTGTTTAAAAATGACATCTTTCCATGTTTAAATAAGATATTATTATTATTATATTTTCAAAATTTTAATAATAAAAAATATTTAATTGGTTAAAAAATAATTATTTATTAAACCATTTTATTTATTAAACCTTTTGAAATTAATTAAGTATTCAAGTGTAACTCTTTAAAAGATTTTAAAGTGGTTAAAAGATTATGGGTTTAGGGACTCCTAGGGTACCAAGAACTTAATAGCACACAAAAGACCACTGAAGAGGTTATCTGGACACTAGCAACTTTTTCGACCCACTTAGGATTACTTGAACACTCTACAGGGCTTTTGGCAATGTCCCAAGGCCTCCAAGGGCTTCAGACTTGGGCTTGGACAAAGTCAAAAGGTCTCCTCTTGACACAGACAACCACAAAACAAACACTAACCCTTAGGGTCTCCACAAGGGGCACCAAGACTCAACTGTTGGCATCAATGACCAGGCACTGTTGGCATCAATGACAACTTAATCAACAATCTCCCCCTTTGTCATTGATGACAACACTCAGGCTCCCCCTGAGAATAGGCTCCCCCTAACCACAACTTCTCTCCCCCTTTGGCATCAATGGCAAAGGGTACTACCTTGAAGTAACACTCCCCCTCAGAACATGCTCTCCCAAACACCAGGCACTTCTGTGTGAAGAATCAATTTAGTGGAAAGAAGGAATGACCCCCAATTTTTCGCGGAGGTACTCAAATGTCCCTTTAGGAAGTGGCTTGGTGAATATATCTGCTATCTACTCCTTTGTTTCAATATATTCCAACTTGATGTGCTTTTCTGTGACCTGTTCACGAAGAGAGTGATATTTGATAGGGATGTGCTTTGTCTTGGAGTGCATGACCGGATTCTTGGAGATGCTGATGGCACTTGTGTTGTCACATAGAATTGGAATCGGCTCATCATATGTTACTTGTAGGTCTTGCAGGTTCTGTTTCATCCAAAGGATTTGAGTACAACATGCTGCTGCTGCTATATATTCTGCTTCTGCTGTTGACAAGGATACTGAGGATTGCTTTTTGCTAGACCATGATACCAGACAGTTTCCTAAGAAAAATGCTGCACCACTTGTGCTTCTTCTGTCATCCACACATCCTGCCCAATCCGCGTCTGAGTAAGCTAATAAGTCCAACTCATTTCCTTTTGAATACCATAATCCTAAGTCCATAGTTCCTTTGAGATATCTGAAGATTCTTTTGACTGCAATAACATGAGTTTCCTTTGGAGCTGCTTGAAATCTTGCAACCTGTCCAACAGCTTGCATCACATCTGGCCTTGAAGCTGTCACATACAGTAGGCTACCAATCATTGACCTGTAATGTTTTTGATCCACTGCATTTGATTCATCGTCTTTGCTTAACTTGCAGCTAGTAGTCATAGGAGCGCTCACAGGCTTACAATCTTCCATCTTGAACCTCTTCAACATTTCTTTAATGTACTTGGTCTGAGAGATGAAGATGCCGTCTTCACATTGTGATATCTGAAGTCCCAAGAAGAAGGTCAGTTCACCAAGTAGTGACATCTCAAATTCGTTTTGCATAACCTTGGCAAATTGTTGGCTCAGAGTATCATCATCACTACCAAAGATAATGTCATCAACATACACTTCAACAATAATTATGCTGTCACGATCAGTCTTGATATACATATTGCTATCTACAGTTCCCCTTTTGAAACCTTGTTTTTGCAAGTAACTGTCCAATCTGGAGTACCAAGCTTTAGGAGCTTGCTTTAACCCATATAGGGCTCTTTTTAATCTGCACACATAGTCTTTGTTTGCTGATAGTTGGAATCCTTCTGGCTGTTCAATGTAGACTTCTTCTAGTTTTCCATTCAAAAAGGCTGATTTGACATCCATTTGATATACTTTGATGTTTTTAGCACAAGCATGGGCCAATATCATTCTTATAGCTTCCATTCTGGCTACTGGAGCAAATGTTTCTTCAAAGTCTATCCCTTCGATTTGAGCATATCCTTTGCAAACCAATCTTGCCTTGTTTCTGATTACCTGTCCATCTTCGTTCAGCTTATTTCTGAAAATCCATTTTGTGCCAATCACATTTTTGTCCTTGGGTCTGGGAACTAGTTCCCATGTTTCATTTTTCTCGATTTGATCAAGTTCTTCTCCCATGGCTTTGACCCAATGTTCATCTGCACTGGCTTCCGCAAAGTTACTCGGCTCAACTGTAGATAGTAGTGAGAAATGTACTTGTTCTGGTCTTCGGACTTGTCTTCGATCTTTTCTGGTTTCTATGCCGGCATTTTTGTCACCAATAATCAATTCCTGTGGATGATTCTTTTGATACCAATTCTTAGGAGATTTTTGTTGTTCTTGTTGTTGATCATGTACTTGTTGATCCTGTGTAACTGTTGGCTGAATTTTTCTCTGTTCTTCTTCTTCTTCTTCTTCTTCTACTTCATCATCATCATCTTCTTCTTCATGGTCTTTTGAGTCTTCCTGACATTTTGGCAAGCTCGATTCATCAACCTTTACATTGATGCTTTCCACTATCTTACCTAATCTCAGGTTGTAACACTTGTAGGCCTTTCTTGTGGAGGAGTACACAACAAATATTCCTTCGTCTGCACGAGATTCGAATTTTCTAATCTTCTTATCATCTCTTCTGATGTAGCACCTGCTTCCGAACACTCTGAAGTGTTGAACATTAGCTATTCTTCCTGTCCATAACTCATAAGGAGTTTTATCAGTGTTGCTTCTGAGCAATCCTCTGTTCATAATGTGGACTGTTGTATGTACTGCTTGAGCCCAAAATTTTTCGCTTAGTTTAGCTTCATTCAACATAGTTCTGGCCATTTCTAACACTGATCTGTTCTTCCTTTCTGCTACTCCATTCTGCTGAGGTGTTCTGGCAACTGAAAATTGTCTTTTTATACCATTTTCTTCACAATACTGATAGAATTCATTTGATGTGAATTCTCCGCCATTATCGGATCTGAGACACTTGATTCGTTTACCTGTTTCATTTTCAACCTGTTCTGTAAAGATCTTGAAGCATTCAAAGGCTTCTGATTTCCTGTTAAGAAGGCATACCCATGTCATCCTGGAGTAGTCATCAATGAGCAGCATGAAGTATTCTTCACCATCCAATCCTTTATTCTTGGTTGGCCCACATAGATCAGTGTGAACAAGCTCTAAGGGTTTTGTAGAAGAGTATTCTTTTGTCTTGAAATTGGCTTTCGTAAGTTTCCCATGCTGACAGTGCTTGCAGATAGTATCAGTAGGCTTGGTAATCTGTTGCATGTTCCTTACGGCTAGCTTCTTGCTGATCTTGACCAGATTATCAAAATGTACGTGTCCCATTCTTCTATGCCATAACCAATTTTCATCTTCTTTTGCTAGGTGACATTTCTCTTCCGTGATTTCGTCCAGAACATATATGTTGTTTGGAGTCCTGGTAGCAGTGGCCACTAACTTTCCTGATCCTTCTTTTCTTATTTTGCAAGACTTTGAGTTGAATGTAAGTTCATGTCCTTGATCACACATCTGGCTGACACTCAACAGATTATGCTTCATACTGTCGACAAACAACACATTTTCTGCTACTGTATCTTTGCCGCCAAGATTTACTGTACCTTTTCCAACAACTTTTGCTGATTTATTGTTCCCAAAAGAGACAGATCCTTTATCTTTTTCAAGAAACATGAAAGCATCTTTGTTACCAGTCATATGCCTAGAACAACCACTGTCAACATACCATTTGTTGCTACCAGTTTGGGCTTGAGCTTGAAGAGCTATCCCACATTCATGAATATTCAGGTTGTTCTTCTGTCTGATCCATACCTTTTGCTGGTCACCTGTTTGATTGGTTGATACTTGTTTAATGCCTGTAGGAGGGATTGTCATTCTGCAATTTTTGGCTGTATGCCCAAAGTTGTTGCATTTCTGACATTCGACTTCAGAATCCAAGAGAGAAAAACTGTTGTTGTTGTTTCGTTGCCATCTAGAATTTTCATACTTGTTTCTGTTTTCTGCATATCTTCCTTTTGTACAATACATTGCTTTATGCCCAAATATTCCGCAAGAAAAACAATAACCATAAAATGAATATTCATACCTGGGAACAAATGGTCTTCTTGGAGGTGCTGCCCATCTGAAACTTCGATTTTCAACTGGAGTCCATTCTGAGGTTGGTTGTCTAGGTTGAAATGGTCTTCTTAGAGGTGTTGTCGGATTAACCTGTTGATTTTCAACTGGAGCCTGTTCTAGTTGTTGTTTTGGCTGATATATGGGAACTTCCTAGATGACGGAGTCTTTGATAGCTTTTGGTTTATCTTCAGCTGTCTTGGAGCTTGAACCTTCATCATTGTGCTTCTTATAACCAAGACCTGTTCTGTCAAGATATGGCTTTTGATTATTGATGATCTGATCAAGTATCTTGGAACTGTTGTCATAGCCTTGACTCGCATTTTTCTTTTGTAGTTGAGTTCTTAGAGTCACTATCTCCCCCATTAGTTTCTCACCTTCATTCAGACTTTCTTCTAGTTGTTTTCTGAGATTGTCTTGAATTCTTTTGGCTTCTTCTAATTGAATAGTTAGACTTTGAATGAGTTGATCTGCTTCTTCAGATATCTGAGGTCTTTCCCGTAACTCCTGTATCTCCTCTTTAAATAGTTTATTCTTTTTCCTTTCTCTTCTCAGCTCTTTCAAAGCACTTATCAATTCTTCCTCCAGGTCTACTTCACCTTCTGAATCGGATTCTTCTTTGTTTTCGGTGATCTCATCTGAGTCTTTTGAATCAACAGCCATGAAGAGTACCCTTTTTGATTCGTTATCACTGTCACTGTCTGAATCACTATCACTATTTGAGTCATTGTCAGAATCTTCTTCTGATGAGCTGGGGTTTCTTTTAGAGTAGAGACTTTTCTTCTTTGCAAACCTTCCATTTTTCTTTCCTTTGAAGTTCCTGTATTTCTTGTGTTTCTTGAAACTGCCATCACTATCAGAGTCTTTTGCATAGGGACATTTTGAAGCAAAGTGACCTATTTTACCACATGAAAAACACTTAAGAGGTAACTTACCTTTGTACTTACCTGTGCCTCTTTTGAGCTTTCTTACGAAGTTTGCTATCTCCTCATCATCTGAATCATCATCTGCTGTCTTTGATTTGGATTTTATTTCTGAATTGTCCTTCTTGGCTTGTTTGTCTTTCATTGCTTGCTTGGAGGAAACTTTAAAGGCTGCTTCTTTTCTAGGTGAGTCTTCATCTTCTAATCTCATTTCATAAGCCACAAGTGTCCCATGTAGCTGGTCTACTGTCATAGTATCCAAGTCAGTCCTTTCTTCCAAGGCTGAGATTTTAGGATTGAATCTGTTGGGAAGCGTTCTTAGTATCTTTTGAACAACAACTGATTCTTCAACCTTTTCACCCAGGCCTCTGATAGTATTTACAAGTTCATCAATTCGAAGAAAATAGGTTGCAATATTCTCGTCATCCTTCATCTTTAGATGTTCGAATTGTCCTCTGTAGGTTTGGAGTTTGGCTTCTTTAACCTTTTTGTCCCCTTCATAGATGGTCTTGAGTTTGTCCCACATTTCCTTAGCAGATGTACAATGCATGACTTTGATGAAGACCGATTCATCCAATGCACTTGAAATATGATTCGTGGCTTTAGAATTTGTATCATAACGAACTAAGTCATCTGGATCTGTTGGTGGGGGTGTTGGTACTTTATATCCATTTTCAACTATTTGCCATACCTGTACTCCTTGAGCTAGCAAAAAGGATTTCATTCGTATACTCCAAAAGGTATAGCCAGTCCCATCAAACATGGGTATTCCATTTTTACTGTGCCTGGCAAACTTGCCCATAATTTCCTTCCAGTGATTAGACTGTTCTTGAAGGAACCCGCTCTGATACCAATTGTTGAAATACTGAGAGGGGGGTGAATCAGTATTTGCCAATTATTAAATTTTTAACCGAGAGCAAGTTGCTAATCACCAATCATAGCAGTACATCATCAACAATAAAAACAAGATGCACAGTACACAAGATTTTTACGTGGAAACCCAAGTCCTGGGGGTAAAACCACGGAAGCCTTTTATAATAAAATTTGACCCAGCAACAACTGGGGTTACAGATTTAATACAACTTCTCCAGCTACAACTGGAAGGGGCTACAACCCCTAGGCTTCGTCAGCCACAACTGACAAGCTGCTACAACAGCTCAGCTCACAAGATTGTGAGCCCTAGCACCACCCTACCACCCAAAAAAAATTATTGTACCTGTGGACCTGTTAAACCAATCACTGAACCTGCTGCTGATAATTTCTGCCCTCTGATCACTGCCAAAATACCACTGCTAATCCACCAACGATCTGGTTCATCCACCTGTATGTGTCTATACTGTCATACCAAAATACCACTGCATATCCACCATCAATCTGTTTCATCCACATGTATGTATCTATACTTTCATGCCAAAATTACCACAATAATGTAACCTCTATCTGTTGAGATAAATGGATCTGAGGCTGCCTCAAGTATGTACAAGCTCAGAGGTTTGATCTCATCTCTTCAGCAAATGTCTGCACAAGAGCAACACTCCAATAAATGTAACAGTTTCAACACCCCAATGTGCTGGTATGAGAAGAATAGAGCTTACTAGTTCTCAGTCTTCTTGAATTCAAAGCATATAGTCTTCAATCAAAAGATGCAGTCATAAGAGAGGTAAGATCCTCAAATCAACAGCTTCAGATCTGGAAGCCTTATCAGGTATCTTTATATGTTCCGGTGAAACTAGGAGAATATTCTCTGGCTTGAAGTTCGTGTGTGTAAGTTTGAGATCATGCATATATGCAACAGCCTTGAGAAGCAGCTTTATCTTGATTTGTAAGTGTACGCAGAACATCAATTTCAATCAATGTTGCATCCCGATATTTTGGTACAATTCGCACAACCTTAATGGCTGCATATTCTTTCTTTTCTTGATCCCAACACTCCAGAACTTGCCCAAAGGTCCCTGGCAATATATAGTGGATTAACAGCCTTCTCTGAGATCAGGAAATAATATACAGTGCACTGGTACAGAGTCCTGTAGATGATTGTTTGTTGGAGTACGATGGCCCTTCCTTCCCTGATCTCTGAGTAACAAGAAATTCCTCCCAAAATCAGCTCCACGTAACACTAACACGCCCAGCAAGAGAAGGGTATCCACCGAGTAAATATACAGAATTCTTTAATCAGCAAGAGGAGACAGGAAGGCCCACGATTTCAATGAGATCTGGACAAGCAAATAACTGATTGAAAAGACCACGATTTATGCAGCAACTTTGCTGTAGCAAGTGGTAGAGAGAGTTGAGTGTACACAATTGATGGGCAGCGTCCTCCACAGTCTAAATATTCCTCAGTCCATCGATTTCATTGCTGCCTTGGTCTGCAAACTCTCCATGAAATATCACTTCATCAGCTATCTGCGGCTCCCTTAGATCACCAACAAAAATTTCAGAGCTAGAATAATTTCCCACGAAATCAGTCCAACAAATTTGATCTCAGAAATGGCCGAAATTTCCACAGTTCAGCGAGTACCCAAATTCCCACGATTGCTCTAATTGTCACAGAAAAAGAAAATAAAAATTCCACGCTGATAAAAAGTATTTCCACGCTACCACAATTATTTCCACGCTGCCTTCACAAACCAAAGAATCCGAGCTATATGACAACCATGCCTTCACCCAAAAATCGAGCTCTTTAACTGCTGTGGATTCACAAAAATCGAGTTCTATGCTGCCGTGTATTCACCAAAAGTCGAGCTCTATGCTGCCTTCACAAACCAAAAAAATCTGAGCTATATGACAGCCGTGCCTTCACAAAATTCGAGCTCTGAAATAGCTGTTCCTTCACCAAATTATCCGAGCACATAATCTCCAACATCAAAAACACACACAAAAGTGAAATCGGGGGGAGTATTTATACTAGTTTTTCCCAGCCAAAAATTATGGAGCCGACCTTGCTAATTATAATTTGAAATTTGAAATTTTAATTTAATTTTAATTCAAATTATGGGGCCGACTTCCCAGCTTTTTAATAACATTAATTTTATTCCTTAAATTAATGAATATGTTTGCCATTGTTTTGAAATTGAATAAAACTTTTCTTAAAGTTAAAAAGTTATTAATATATTAAAAAAAAAATTACTTATTAAAACGTTTTATTTATTTAAAAAAAAACTTTTTTTTAATATTTGAATTTAAACTTTTCTTGTTTAAAAATGACATCTTTCCATGTTTAAATAAGATATTATTATTATTATATTTTCAAAATTTTAATAATAAAAAATATTTAATTGGTTAAAAAATAATTATTTATTAAACCATTTTATTTATTAAACCTTTTGAAATTAATTAAGTATTCAAGTGTAACTCTTTAAAAGATTTTAAAGTGGTTAAAAGATTATGGGTTTAGGGACTCCTAGGGTACCAAGAACTTAATAGCACACAAAAGACCACTGAAGAGGTTATCTGGACACTAGCAACTTTTTCGACCCACTTAGGATTACTTGAACACTCTACAGGGCTTTTGGCAATGTCCCAAGGCCTCCAAGGGCTTAAGACTTGGGCTTGAACAAAGTCAAAAGGTCTCCTCTTGACACAGACAACCACAAAACAAACACTAACCCTTAGGGTCTCCACAAGGGGCACCAAGACTCAACTGTTGGCATCAATGACCAGGCACTGTTGCCATCAATGACAACTTAATCAACAAAAGGTACTGCTATCACCTAAACTGTAGTTACCCCTATGGATGTATCCACTCATGGATGGCAATAGGGAAGGGCAACTTAAAATGTGCAACCACGATCACCTCGACCTCCAATAGATGGTTGTCACGCCAGTCAAGGCAACCTTCACTTTATGTTATCTAGCCCAGACAACAAAGGGGGAGACCCGATCTACTCCCGACAGGAGAGATCAAAACCAAGACACCAAATCAAGTTATTTCTAAGTGAAGTAAGGTGTATGGTTTATCCTAGACCTTAGGATGAAGTCAGAAGGCAAGTGAGGGGTTCAATGAGTATAGCTTTGGTTCATTATTGATGTGAGAGTGACTTATGATTTGTGAAATAGGATCCAGGATTAAAGTACTAGTTCAATGTGAGAAAATCCACTGCCTTGGGAACCGTGTCCAATGCAGGGTAGTTTAGGGGTTGAATTGGGGCTAACTAGTACAAGTGACACGCTTGATCATGCAGTATGATGGCATCAAAGGATTTAGTTTACCACACAAGGGTCAAACCACAAGTTAATCCAACAATCTAAGAAAGTCGAATTGACTTGGAGAGAAACCAGTGCCTTGGGAGTTGGGATTATGGAGTCAAAGTAAAGTTAACTTGTGGTTAAGAACTCCTATTGCATGAGACAAGTGGGCAATTGAAGTCTTGATGGATGAATAGGTCTAGATCTAGGTTTGACCTAAGTGGACCACAATCCCTTAAAACAAGGAATGCTATCCCCAAGGCAAGATTTGACAAGGTGACCTACTAGACCTAGGTTTTGAATTATTCCCGTTCCAAATCCACGAAAATCTCAAGTACCCATGTCCTAGAAGTGGACAAACTCCCTTCTCCAAGGTGGTGCGACTTTGCCCAAGGAGGCCTAAAAGTGGGATAAGTGGGGTCAAGACACGTCCAATAGCATCCAAACTTTAGATCCAAGTAGGTTGATCAATGGGGAGTGTGGATCTACAATTTCAAGGCAATCCGATGGCTAGATCTTACTAGATCTGAGTTTGAAGATACCAAGTGGTCCAAAATGGGGATTAAATCCCTTGAAATGTGGAATAGGGCCCACAAGGTAGAAATCAGAAAAGTGACAATCTGGGGGTGGGTTATTAGATGTGTAGATCATGAATCAAGCGGGATCTCACCTACCCACATACTAGATCTAGGTCAACTCACCAAACTAGGAAGTGCGCCCTTGCTTGGAGAGGCTAAATGCCTTGGGAAGAGGGTCAAATGGAAGCCAATCCTCGCCAAACTATAGATCCGGGATGCCGTGGATACTATAGAGGTGGGTTTTTAATATCTTACCCAAGAAGCCACTAGATCTTAGTAGATCTGAAAAAATGTAAAAATGGGGGTTTTGATTAATTAGGGTTTTAAATGTTTTAGACAAGTGGATAGATCATGGAAAGAAATTACCTTGAGATCATACCTGAGTGATGTGAAAGAGATGCCTTGATGTTGAGGAAGATTCCCGCAGAGATCAAATGAGAGATTGTTGATTTTGCTTGCCAAATTGATGCCCTAGCCCACAAGTGCGCCCTCCTCTACCTGTCAATCCAAGGAAAATCGATTTCAATCAGAGAGGTCAAGTATGGAGGAAATACAAGTAAAATGCAATGATAACATAGAATAGAAGGTCCTGGGACAGTAATACTCCCTGTTACCAACGAAGAGATCCAAAGAAGAAGTAGGGAGAGTCTTCCCCTACCAATACTTCCTCCTCAAAGCAAATCGGCCTCCACCTGTAGATGCAAAAAATGTGGTACAAAAGATATGGCAAAACAAGATCTCCAATAACTCAGTGCAAAGGAAGAACCAACGAACGAACACCAAAAACATTCACCACAACACTGGAGATAGATGCAATAATAATTTTCTATTCCAATAATCCAGAGCCACAAGTCCCCTTTACAATGAGAAGCTCTCTCCTTTAAATAGGAAGGAGAGGCATCAAAATCCTAACCACTTTTTGAATGAGTGGCTAAGATTAAAAGATACAAAAGTCTAATCAATGGTTGAGATGATCTCAACAATAAAATACATGGATCACTAATAAAATATAACATAAGTGGACAAAATCGCCCTAGAAGAGGGGAATCCCACCAAATCATGATGACAAAATATAATAGGAAGCTTATGGTGGGTCCAAGGGGTAATTTTAGCCACCCTTGGTCAATCCCCATAGCACAATAATAATAAAATAGTCATCAATATACCAAATCGTGCCTCCATGGTCAACTCGTAGGCCTCAAAAGACCTCAAAAATCATCAGAAAGTGCCATAAGTGATGGATGCGGGCCCCGATGAAGCTGAAACTGCTGGAAGAGGTGTGGAAGACATCAATCCATCATCACTGATCATCCCATGCCATAACATTGCCTCAGTAGCCCAAATCAATTTCCTCAATAGCCATTTCTACCAATCCTGAAATGCCTCGGGAAGCGTGAAACTGCCCCAAACTGCCTCTTGGAGTGCCTGCGCTGTCAAGGTGAGGCCACCAGTGTGTCCAGAAGGGGGGTAATATGGTAAAAACAAGTGGCTGGACCACCCCCTCCAAGCACAGCGCCCTAGGTCAACCGGATAAAAATCACATCTGCTCTGACAGGGCCTCCAACAGACCAAAACTGCACTGGGATAGCCTATTGAGGCTCAATCATCACTGTAAGTGCCCGGAACTGAAAACAAACTGTCTCCTTGGACTCAGAAGGTCCAAATCCATCCAAGATGTGTACTCATACACCATATGAGTCTCTGCATGATCAATATATATATCCAATATACCGGAACAGGGCAAATAATAATAATCTGTAAATGATCAAATACTGCTGTAAACCATGAATCATCATCATAACCCTGTCGCTGCTGCATAGAATCATCATATACATGTACATAGACCATATATCATCTATCCATATCATCATAAGGTCCAACCATCTCATGTCCTATGGTTGACCTTGGTCAAACTAGGTTTGACCAAGTCAACATGACCCAATATAATTCAGACCATCATCGGAAGCTGCTGCAAAGTGTCAAAGGTTAATGCATGCTCTACAACTTATTCAAATAACAATTATAACAGGAAGTAATCATTACTGGCGATCTAAATCCAAAAATATAATGTCATTAATTATTATTATTACTCAGACTAGACTTTCAAGATCATACTCACTTCATAGCTGTGATCAATTTGCTAGTGAAGGGTGAGGGCTAAAATAACTGGCGAGGCTAAGGGATGACTTGACTGACTTAACTTTGTGACACTTTGGCAAAGGGAAAGGGAATACACACCATAGTATATACTGAATGAGCAACAACACAAGGAATGGCGGTGTCTCACAAATGGATGAGTTGTTCAAAGAGGGTTTATTCACCTTTAACAGATGCGCACAATCCATAATACAAATAAGGCCTTCAATTGTTTTGATATAGCATTTAAGTTCCATTGCTTTTTGGGCCTGAAGTTTCCATAGCCTTGGTCTATGTGTGTTTATAAACACATTGCATAGATTTATATTTATTTTAGGCTTTCTGCTGCAGGTGTGTTTTTAAGGCACTTGTTTACCTGAGCACTTCTAGGTGTGTCATGGACAGCTTGTTTACCTAGGTATTTACATTTCCAAAAGATATAACATTTTATTTTCATGGCCATTTTCATTTGGCATGCCTTTCATTCATGTGTGTTTAGAAACACATTGCATGAATGGGCTTTTCATACAAGATATAGCATTTCATTTTTTCCAGATTTTGTATTCAGGGCAGCACTAAAAGTTTCAGGTTTAGCCAACACAACTTTAGTGACTGGGGGGAATTCCAAGGAACTCCAACTCACCATAGGTAAGTTTTGTCACCAACTCAGAGCCGAGACACAATAAACAGGGAAGCTCATCCAATACAGAGGCTACGGTGGGGAAAAGATCCTCCATGTCACTAGTCAAGTAGTTAATCGGGGTGATAAACTAAAAGGTAGGCAATGGATGGATGAAGACAATAAATAATGGAGCCGACACTAGCAAGCCAAGGTATGGTGGAATGATCACCTCTATTCTCCCTAAGGAGGGTAAAACCAATGAGTATGAATAGTGAACTTCTAAGTCTGAGTAGGGACAATATAATATATATAATAAGATCGACCAGGCCCACATATCTATATGATCGCCAGATCATGATACTAAGTGCTAAGACATGCTATAAGAATAAGTATAAAAGCAATATAACCATAACACAATGATATACCTGCTGAGTCATATACCTGAAAGCTCATCAACCTGTACCATCATCTGTCCTCTGAAACTGCTGCTGTAAATCTGGGCACTACTGACTGCTCTGTACCAATGGTATAATGGCTAAATCGGTCATCTCTCTGAGTGTCCTGAGACTCAATCATGGCATGGGGAATACACACTGTTGTCCACATTCTGATAGTGATCCAATATAGATGCTCATCTCAGCATCTCAAATGTAAGGGAACTGGCTGAATAGTGTACTGACATCAGAAAAATAATGTATGGTAGCCCGGCTACTATATATGTGATAACAAGTACTTATCGAGACATTTTGACAGTTCATTTCAAGGTTTCACAAGAGTTTATGGTGATGGTTTTTACTACAGTAAATTGATTCATCTTACTAATCAAAGCGTACCAAGTTGCATTGCTCCTAAACCTTCCTAGTCATTGAGTATTTATTGAATATCTTCTTGACCCCATTACGGCACTGATCGATTAGCCTGTTACCAGCTAAGTTGTACTTAGTTGGACTATCAAGCGAGCGGGCAGAGTTGAACATGTTACCTGTTCATTTTTGATGATTTGATGTCCAGCCGGCCTTTTAAAGGCCCCCTTTTTTTTTTTTTCCACATGTCCATGGCCCTGCGGGGTTTGTAATAAAATGTACTAGCATGGTGTTTTGTAAAGGACTTGGTTCCCTAAGACTTTTTGGCTAAGTCAGGTATTCCAAGGAGTTTTTTCACCTATTAATTATGTCTTGCATTAGTGCATAACATAATTTTTGGGTTTTTCTCCTGCTCCTCCAAAGTTGGAATGCCTAAGGACGTTAACGGGCCTTAGGGGATTGTTAAAGTCCATGGGTCAATGTATATGAACATGCTAGACATTGTTTTTGAGTCATATGGACATGTGCTAAGTCCACCTAGGTAGTTTTTTAATTTTCGGCGAAAAGTTTTTTTCCGTAAATGAGTCATTTTTTAATGGTTTCATTAAAAAATATTGTAAGTGGCATAAAAATGTCATCTAGGGGTCTTTTTTGCTTTAGGGGCGCTCGTTTTCTAACTCAGAGCACCCCCTTAACCCCTAAACCCACTTTTATAATGTTTGGGTCATTAATTTTTCACTTATGCTCAAAAAAGTCAAAAAAAGTGAAAAATGGAGAGAAAAATGCAAAAAAGTAAAAACTCATAAAAAATTAACTTCCAAATTTTACAGGATTGTAAGTCAGAATTATTTCAGCTATGTTTTAGAAGTTGTAAGAGCTGATTTTGGAAAGATTCCGGGCAGCTATATTAGTGGGATTACTTCCCCATTTAAGGGGGGCATATTTCCCAAAACTGGGCACCTTCAATCATGGAATTTGCAGCTATATTTATGGGCTATCACATGGCTGATTTTTAGCTGATTTGGGACTGATTTTGGCAGCCCATTACATGGGAGTGGGCAGCCCCATTTGCTCCACGAGTTATGCCACTCACTCCACCCATTCCTCCTCAACTTGGGCAACCCCTCTCCTTGAGTTTTTCTATATAAGCAAGTTCACTCTCATTGTTTTCTCATGAGAAGGTACAACCTCTGCTCCTATCTTTGTAATATTTTTGCATTTGTTTATGAATAAAAGGCTTTGGAGGCAATTTTATGTGTGGATGATCATGTTCTATTTTAACATATGAGGTAATCTGTGTCTTTACATGTTTATTCATGCTTGTTTATTGATCAATCACTAGCTTTTGAAGGAGATGTTGAGCTTAGTAAGGTAAAGATAGTGTAATCTGTTTCATTATTTTTACTATTGATTATCATAGAGTGCTTAGAGTTCAATGTCATTTTTGTTTAAATGCTTGAATCTAGTTCTTTATTTTAGTCTACACTAGTGCATTTGATCTTGCTTGTGTGAATTGTCTTTTGTATCTACAGGTTGCCAATCCGAAGAGTTGGTGGAGCTTGCTTGCATCCATTGGTCTTCGAAATTGATTCAAGGAGAACTAGTCCCATTGATCCCCACAGTGGAGGACTCCATAGCCCAAATTCAAGACATTTCTTCTTCTTCTCATCAACATAAAAAACTTCAAATCTTTCTTGGTTACTTTGGTTTGCATATTTCAGACCTCATTCTTGTTTAAAAAAATCATAAGTAGGTCTGATTTTTGTTTTAGATCTTAAGCTCATCTTCAAGTAAAATCTTTATCTAGATCTAGTTGATGCATGATTCTTGTTTAAGTGTACTTTTCCGAATATTTTAAGGGCTTAAGCAAGTAGTATGTTTGGTTGAACTTCATGTGTATTTGGCTGATTTAAAGAGCTAATAATTTGCAGCCCTTAAAAGCTTGCAAAGATCCCAAGTAAAACAAGCCCCATCGCTTGTTTTACTTGGTTAAATTTTGTCATTTTAACTAGTTTTAACACTTAGTTTTTTCTGGGTTTTTTAGGAGGTGTTCCAAAGACACTCTTAAAGTGTTTTGGGGCATCTTATACTAACGTTTACTTGCTAGTTTGCAGCAAAAGACGAACAGGTAGGAGGAGGTGCTGCCAAAATTTCAAAGATCCAGGCAATCTGGAGGACCAATATTGATTATTTTGCAAACCGGATACTTCTTCTCTCCAATTTTTGTAAGCCACTGAGTCAATTAAGGCTGGGACATTTCTATTGCATTGTAACTAAAGTATTAAACGAGAACAAGTGGGCTAAACAAATGCCCACACCCCATCCCCCCAACAGGGAAAACTGTGTCGACTCAATTTTCGTGGTTTGCAATTTTTTTTAGTTTAGATTTCATTTCTGCACTTAATAAAATCAAACTAGGCTTAAAATTAACCTTGTTGGTCCGTTCCACTGGCGGGCCACAAGTTCACTCAAAACATAGTTTTATCATTTTTTCTTACAAACTCAAACGCCCCCCATGCTTTCCCGAAGTAGGGTTTCTATACAAGGGATTGCCCGAGTACGTGCCTGAAAAGAGACTCTTGGGGTTTAAAAAGATAAAATTTTGGTTCATAAAATTTTCTAAAAATACCAAGGTCTTCTCCCGTATGCTCTGTGGCCAACTTGCAGCTCAGTCTGATCCAGTTGGTAAGCATCAGAAAGGGGGAGATGGCTAGTAATAGGATCTAACACCGCCCTGAATAAAAAAACCTTTATGTGAAAATCCGGCACATCGCGAGCATTTTGTTGTCGTGGGGAAATTTCTCAGAAGGCTTGGGACAAAACTGAGTAGTGACCTCTTGGAAACCGTTAGGCTTGCCCTCGTTGGTACAGCATCTGAACACCTCCTTGAGACTCCGATTCAACCCAAGTCTGAGAGGGAAGCCACACATCAAAATTTCGGACATGTTCCCCGTACCTTTGCGTATATTGGGAATCTACCAGCCATAATAAAAAGATCACTTTTACATTAATTCTAAAATAAACCAAGAACACTTGCACAACATTTACTTTTCTGCTCATGCATCTATTTCGACACCATTATAAGGCACTGGTCTATATTGATATTATTTCATGTTATTGACAAATGTTGCAAATGAATGATGATAATAGTGAATGGGAGAAAATGATGTATTGATGAATGATTGTCTTGCTTTATATAAGTATATGTTGTTTTTATCTTGGTTATCAAAAATATTTTTCTAACTCCTAAATTAGACACCTTAGTTTTTTATTTTTAGGGTCCACCCCCCTTGGCTTCGCTAGGAAATCCTAGACGGAGGAGTCGAGTCCCAAAGGGACAGCACTTGACTCTAACTTGCCCCCAAGGCCACACCAGCAGCTTGAAGACTTTTGTTGTGTTTTCCCCAGGTGTGGAACCAGGCGGCAACATAGCCTAATAGTAAGGTCTTGTTAAAGATAGCGTTGGTCTTGACTTCTTGTTGAATACTTTACAGGCTATTTCTATTCATATTTGGGAAGCCTCTCATGGCGAAGGAGCAGTCCTAAAGAGAGAGGAGAGTGCATTGTGGTGACATTGGGTGCATCTCCTGAAAGGTTGTCAATCTTAGCACCGAACATCATGACCTAATCAAAAGGGTGCTAATTTGTGAGGTAACACAACCCATCAAAAAAACTAGCCCTAAAATGGTTGCTGGACCTTCACAAGCATGGGATAATCCTTATAAAATAAAACATGGGGGAGGGGATTAAGTTTCAGAGAGAACTAATAAAGTTCATAAAGGATTGGGACATTTTGGGTAGATCAAGGGGGTTAGCAACTGGTTGGATATAGGGGTCTTTTAGGTTAACTAACTCTAAGATTTTTTATTCAAGTATTGGAGCAAATATCTACTACCTAGAGACTAAGGAATCCTATTATGTCATCAATATTTACAGGCCCTATGCGAATAGGGCTAAATTTTCATTTTGGGGAGGTTGTTTTCCCATGAACAATTCAAGAAAAAGAAAATAATTCTAAGCAGAGCCTTAATTTCACAGTCAACAAAGGTGAGATCTCGAGCAATGCTACTAGAATAAACCGACTAATTGAAGGAAGCAAACGGTGCTACCTACTTGAGAGAACCCTCCAAAGTTCTCATTTTTTAGAAATCGCATTTAGTGGTTGTTTTTATCCCATTTTTTAGAGGTTGCACTTAGTGGTTCTTTTTACCTTCGTTTCGAAAAGTGGTACAACCAATAGCTTCCTTTTTCTAGGGTTAATATTACAACCTTTTGTAACCGTGATGGTGAAATATGGCATGGGAGGGGCGGGGGGAAAAGGTAGGGCAAGAGGGGGAAAATGGGGAATGGCTGGGGGGGCAATTCTGATAATTTGGGTTTCTTTTGAGGACCAAATTCATGATGCTATTGGGGCAGCTCAAGAAGGAATGCATTCTATCAAAACTAAGAAACTATCAGCTATGGTGTTGAAACTAGGCCTCTCCAAGCTATTTAATAGAGCAAACTATATCCATTTAAGGTTAACACTTATCCATATTTAATTCAGTGTACATTTGGTCAACTAGATCATGAATTGCCTCTCCTCGATCTCTTTTGTGATCCTAATCAATGGCTTGGCCTCTTCTTTCTTCAGACCTTCCAAAAGACTAGAGCATGGATGCTTGTTGGCACCTGTACTTTTTTTAATCATCATCGTTAAAGGTCTCACCAAAGCTATAATAGAGGCAAAAAGGACTGGTAATATGAAAGGTATAAAATTGGAAGATCCCTTTACATAACCCATATACTTTTAAGTTTTTGTTGATGATGCTTTGCTTTTATGTGATGGCTCATGGAGAAATGCTAATAAACTAAAGAGATTCTAGAACTATAGTGTTTAGCTATAAGTATGAAAATCAATATGCAAAAACCTTCTATATGCTTTAATGGGATTGAAGAGAACCAAATCGAACTCCTTCTTCGGCTCTTTCAATAAAACTATTTCAATCTATGGGAAGGATTCAGATCCCTAAGGTTCTTCATAAAACCTAATAATTATGGTATATGTTGGAAGCAATCTTTGTTTATTGGCTCACCCTATCCTGTAGCAAAGGGAAAATTAGAGAAAATCAAGGAAACAAAACTTTAGATTTCTATGGTCTTAAAACAGGGAGAAAGAAGGCATTCCCTTGGTAAAATGGCAAGCAAACACCAAGCAAAAAGAGATGCATTGTTGGGGCCTAAAAAATGTCTTCCATTTCCAAAAGGCTCTAGCATCCAAGAGTGTGCAGAGGCTAATAGCCAAAGACAGGCTTCTATTAAGCCTAATTTAGTACATGAATGGACAAGAAGCTCAACCAAGCTCATCGACAATTTCTCCATTGTATGGAAAGCAATGGTACTAGCCTTTCCACTCGATTGGGAACTAGTTAGCTTGGAGAGTTGGTACTAGGGAAAAGGTTAATCCTTGGGTGGGTAGTGGTTGATTTCAAGTTGGTCGAAGCATTGATGAAATCTTTACACAGAGAAGGTATTTTCAACCTAGCTCAAGCAGCTTCACTAGAAGTAGAGACTTCTACTACATAGCAACAAGAATGATAAAGAGCTAAGAAACTAGGTCTAGAAGGCCAAGACAAGAAGCAATGGAAAGCATATATTGACAAACTAAAACTGAGTCATGTCCGCATTAAATACTCGGAAGATGAACTTGTTTGGTCTAAGAACTGAGTGTTGCGGTCTAAACTTAAAAACTAGGCTACAGAGCCATGTATCCTTTTGATAGGCTAGAAGACTCTCAAAATCTCAATGGTGGTTGAAGGCAATTTGGAAATCAAATCCCCTCTAGAATCTCCATGTGGTTCAAAATCAAGAATAAATCCCTCACATGGGAAGCAATTCAAAAAAGGAGCACAATTGAGCCAAGCAAATGTATTCTATGAAAGGCGAGGAAGAAAGTAACGGTTGCTTGTTTATCTTCTCTCCTTACTTAAAGGAAGCCTGGGTTGAAATGGACTCTCTAACAAGGATGAAAGGCAACTGGCAATTGGTTCTAGAATGTCTCAAGCAATGGCAATAGAAGCCCAAACTCAAGGAATTTAAAGGTCTTTCTCTAATTGTTTCACGAGGTATCTGGCTAGCCAAGAACACAAGGAATCTTCAAGGATAGGTATATTCCTCCCTTACAATGTGTTTTTCAATCAAAATTCATCTTTTTAATTTTTAAATACGAACCAAAAGTCCCTATGCAAAGGTAGTTGATTTATGCTCCAATTCATAAGTATGGGGCATAGGGGTACATTGATGGAGTCAGTGAAGGTATCCCCCCAAGAAGTGGAGCTAGAACTGTAATCTTTCTAAATGATGTTGAAGTTTGTAGCTCAGACATGAACTTACACACAAGTTTAATGTCAAACATGCCAAAAGTAGTTCGAGCCAAATCTATTTTGTAATTCACTTTAGTGATAAAGTGAAAGTCTAATATTTATTTGTGAGTTTAATAAAGTGTATTTTTAATACATTAGTGATTTAGACTAATCTCGACTGCACATCTCACTGAGAGATTAGGTTTTTAGCTCAAATACAAAGGCAGGTCAAGGTAGAGGGTTAAGACACATTCATTATTCACTCAAAGACAATTTGGTCGGGAGGTGATTGATTTCATTTGTGGAGCAGAGTTAGAGCGCCGAAGAGGAGCCAAGTTTAGCAACCAGGTAGAGAGTAGCGTGCAGGTCCGTACAGGACAGATCCTTATAGTACGGATTTCATGTTGCTTGCAGGAAGCAAACCGCAAGAAGTTTTCTCAATTTTGGCAGGCAATTTTCCTCAGTAAGTGTGCATATTTGTTCTGTTTTGGTGTACCTTACATGTGGAGGTTTCCTTGTAAGCTTTGAATTATTAATGAAAGGCTTATTTGAATGAATAAATTATCTGTGTATTGTGTTTTGCTTCCGTTGTTTACTTTCCAGCTATATGTGTGATTACTGCTATGTGAAAGAATTTAATTTTTGCAATTACATCACAGTTTGTGTTTTGTTGAGAACATAAGAACAATAGTCACCTAGGGTTCAGAAATTTTTACACATGACTCCCACTGTAAAGCTAGATTAGGGGAGGGATTAAACAACTTTGCCAAGCTTGTTGCTCTATTCTCTTATAATTGGCAGCCCAAAATGGTACCTCAAAAATTCAGGGTTCAGTGACTCGATGATTATAATCAACTGGATGTATGGAAAATGCAGAAGGCAAACCTAATGTTGAGTTAAATATTTAATGAAGTATAAACATATTTATTTGTATTTAACCCAACCTACTTTGTCCATGTGTACAGAGAATCTAATGGTGAAGTGGACTCTTTGTCGAAGGAAGGATTAAAGTTAACTGCAGGAATAGGGATTTGACGAGAGAACAAGGATGGTTCTTGTTGTCGCCTGATATGCACTTCGGGTAACGTGGCAAAAATCTTCAAGCCACCAAGTGCGTCCTTTGGGGCAAGTCACGAGTTGAGATACTGTCACTCAACACTCAACTCCTCCATCTAGGCCAACTCCTAGCGAAGCCAAGGGGGGTGGTCCATGACAAAATAATCTAAGGTTCATTACGCTACACAAAAGGAAACTTATTCTAGGAGTTTGGATTACTGAAACAAGAAGTTTGGATTACTGAAACAAGAGAGCAATGACAACTTTAAAAATTTAGGAATAGCAACATGTGAGATAGTTTAATCCATGACACATAATTGATTTAAGTAAATGCGATTGTGACGTAGACTAGTACCAATAAAGTTAAATAGTTGTTGTTGAAACAGAAATGTTGTGCAAATGCTTCTTGACAGTTTTACTTATTATGATGAGTGGATTAGAATGGGTTAATTCTGGTTTGGCCCACTTGAGAAGTTATCCTCTAGAATGAGTGCACTGCAACATTACCAAGTGTCCATAAAGTCTGCTTAGAGTAGTCCCCTGACTCCATAGTATGTTCAGTACAATCGTTCAATTTCTAGGATAAATTTCTAATGGATTTCCCTATTAAGCTAGTTGCTAGTATCCCCTTTCTGATTGTTTCATAGATCAGGCACACCTGCGATGGACAAGAGCATACGGGGGTTAAAGCCGAGATTTGTTACTCTCTTATTGCAAAATGAAAAGACTGAAAGGAAAACTAACTATTTCTAACTAAGCAAATAAGACTAAGCTAACATTAGTAAATCCAAAGCAAAACAAAGCAAAAAAGGGAAAAAAAAGTTGACACCACGAAAATGACGCAAATCCCCAGGGGGGGATGGGATGTGGGCACTAGGTAGCCCACTTGCTTTTATTATTATTTACAAATTTTAAGGTGGATTCCTTTGGTCCTTATAGATTTGGATCCAAAGGCTTACAATTTTTACAGATTTGATTCCAAGGAAGGTTGGGTGCTCCTGAGGTCCCGGATGGCCTAAATCTTCAAATTTTCGACAGCGCTCCTCTTACATGTTTGTCAAAAGAGTAAAACCAGCCACCTGAAAGCACTCAAATTGCTAGATAAGATGTTTAAAAGCATAAAAATTTCACTAGCTTAAGTACCGAAAAACAGAAAATAAGCACAAGAACTAGATCTACTACAGATAAAGCTTTAAATGACTAGATCTAGTTAATATACAACATACTTAAACAAATCAGCTTTTCAGATATTCTCTTAAAGGAAAACTAATTTACTTAAGCATGTAAAGCACTATAACCAAAAAGGAAATTTAATTGAGGTAAAGGAGAGAGAGAAGAAAAGAACTGGAAGCCTGAGAACTTTGGGTCGTGGAGTCTGTTGAAGTGGGCCTAGGAGGGACTATGTTCTTCTTGAAGCCTTGAAGAGGGAAAAGATGCAAACAAGCTCAAGGCCCTTCTCCAAGTAGAACAACCTGCAGGCTGCACTTATAGACAAAGCTTGCACAAGATGGATTAGAGAATAATGGTTTTAACTACAAAAGAAACCTGGAACACATGCATTTAAGCAAAAATCACATGTACTTCTAGGAGATCTAATGTAACTAAGCAGTAAGGAATAATCAAGCAAGAAATTCCTTACCTACTGAGAGATAGCTCCCCTTGTAAGCCAAAAATTAACCAAGCAAAGATGCAATCAATTGAAAAGCAGATACAGGTTAGCTCACAAGATTAACAGTGAACATCCACACACATAGCAAGACACACCAATTTATCCTCCAAAGCCTTTTTATTCCAACAAATACTAACAAATTACAAGAGCAAAGTTTTAGCCTTTCGTTCCTCTAACCATGAGAAAATGAGAGGCCAAGCCATGCTTAAATAGCCAAATTGAAGAGGGGGGGCGCATTCCTCACTTGGAGTAGAGGGTGATTTCCTTGAGATAATTGCGGGATTAAGGGCGAGTTTAACTCTAGGGATGGGCACCACCTCTCATGAGGTGGGCCCCCTCCATTGGGATTCTCACCCAACCAAACACAAATTGCCACATGAGGGAGTGTACTCTCATTTAGAGAGATGCGCCCTCCTTCCTCTTAAGTTAACTCGCCACCTCTACAAGAGTAGTTCAACCACCAAATTCGATGCCTAGTTAACTCGTTGTTCACTGCTAATCGACTCGCCACCACTCTAGACATGTCCCTGACATGTTTCCTTTGATTGAGGTATGCTGATTTTTTTACTTTATTATGTCGTTTTGGCCATTTAGTTGGTCTTTTTGGCCTTTTTCGAGCGAAAATCAATTTTAGTGATAAATAGTCACTAATTTTCTCTCAAAAGTGCATTTCGAGGTTAAGTGGGTGCTCTGGGTTAGAAAGCAAGCACCCCCATGGCCAATTCCACCTCCTAACACCACTTTTTTGACCTTTTCGACTTTTACATTAAAAAATTGCCCGTTTTACAGGAAAAAATTTTATTGACTGAAACTAACAAAAAAACAGGGGGGGCTTAGTTCATGTCCATAAGAATCAAAAATAGTGCCTAGCATGGTAATATACATTGACAGTTAGACTTCAATAGTAACCACTAAGACAACTACTCTAGCTTTGGATGATTGAGTGAAAAAATCGAAAATTGTAAGTCGTTAAAGAGCAACTTATAATTAACAAGGAAAAAACACTCTAGAGTAGTCGGATTGATGTCTAAGTCCTAGGAAATCCAATTTTGTTACATAATCCATCATGCTACAACACTCATTACAATTCCCCTAAGGGGGTATGAACATGCAAGAAACTAAAAAATGGGCCAAAAATGGCCTACATGGAGTTTTGAACACTGATACTGAACGATTTGCTTGTTCAAACTTTGACGGCTCACTGAAAATCCAACTAAGTACAACTTAGGTGGTAACAGTTCTCTCCTTCGGGAACCCCCATTTTCTATCCTCAACTGAGGATTCTTCTGATTGGCAGACTTCAGATGATGAACAGATTTGAACCTTGTGATGTTTTATGAGTATTAGAGAGAAGACAAGCATATACAAACCAGATTTTTTTTTTTTAAATAAGGAAAAGTGGATATATTTTATCTGAGATTTTTTTTAACAGCTAGCTGAATCATATCTTTAGGGATCAAATTCAAAAAGCTAGTCTCTTTTGTAAAAACTCTATGCGGAAGGTTGTATGATAGTTCTTCAGGTCCAAGTTGTTTCTCTTTTTTTATTTTTGGGTGGAGAAAAATCTGTAATTTCCCCTCACAATGCTTCAAGCATATGCAGAATGAAATATATGATTTTTTTCGTGGAAAAAAAAGGAGTTGAAATAACAGATTCTATAGTTTGTCAATTGGATTTAGCTCAAGTAATAAAGGAGAGAAATTGATATGCTCTGCACCCTAGTTCAAATCCAGCTTGTCACATGTTTTCTCTTCTTGAGCAAATTGTTGATTAAAGCTTTTCATTAGCTATAAGGAATATCTCACTTTCGCTTATGGACAGGAGAGTGAGGTGAGAAGTTACATGTAAGGTTCAAGTTCAAATCCAGCTCGTGACGTGTTTGCTCTTCTTGAGCCAATTGTTGATTAGAGCTCTTCATTAACAATAAGGATTATCTCACTTTCACTTATGGACGGGATAGTGAGGTGAGAAGTTATATGTGTAGACATTTGCCTGAATGTAAATACTACACTCTTAGTTTTGAAAATCGATCTGATTGGAATCGGAATCGGCCAATTTGACCGAGCAGAGGCTAAACTAAGCCAAACCGACCCTTAAATCGGTTCGAGTGACCAGTTCGATAATGAACCAATCAGATCGACCAAGTCACGACATAAATCAACTGATTTGTCTGGGAAAAGCAGGGAATGTTTTGTGATCTAAATCACCTAACACGAGGACATGAGACACGGAGGACATGGAAATACGAGTATCTAACACAGACACAACAACCCCCGGAATCAGGACATGAAGGACACGTTATATATATATATCTTTAAAAAATTATATATATTAAAAATATAGACATATAGATCCAAAAAAAATTTAGAAACTAGAACATTTATAAATATTCAATAGAATTTAGAATCAATACACATTACACATTCACAAATCACAATGCATATGTCAATGATAGACTCAGACTCATAAAATTTCTTATTAAGTCATCAAAATCAAAATGTTCTATAATTCTATTACATAGATGTCGGAACCATATTTCTCATTAAGTCATCAAAATCAAAATGTATTACATAGATGTTGGAATGCCACTAGAAAATACAAAAAGGGGTAGATCAAGATGGAAGAATCTCATCTGTGACTGTCAATAGTCCTCCTCCATGCCTGAATCAACAAAATCATCATTGCTCTCTTCTTCATCGTCCTCCGCCTCTCTACCAATTCCAGGATCTACATCTGCTGGTGTGGAGGATGACCCCTCCAGAGGATCACCATCATCAAAAGTGACTGGCTCTAGCACTGGATCATTAAGATCCATGTTGGCTAATGCCAACTCAATACTGTTGTCCAAACCCATATCATCAAGAAACACATCCAACATCTTTGTCTTTCCCTTCACCCACTCCTCCCTTTTCCTATAAATAAGACGAAGGTTGGTGTGCACATACACCATCATCTCTCCCCTGGACTGCTCAAGCCTACTCTTCTTCAAACTATACAAGTTCCCATTTGTGCTCCAATTCCTGTCACAACTAGAGGATGAAGTAATTTGAGAGATGATCATCAAGGCTAACTTCTGTAGAATAGGGCATGTTTCCCCATGAGTTTCCCAGCAAGCATAGGGTTTCTTAACCCCCCTATCTCTAACCACATCATAGCCTCCAAATATCCCATTGGCAGTGGAAAACTCTACAAATCCCTCCTCCTCTAAATGTTATCTTTCTCCCCTATGAAATCTTTCCATCCATGTGAGGAGGGACTTTGTGTGAGGGCCCACCATTGAGCCATTCATGACTGTAGAATTTGGGATTCAATGAGTGGGCCAAGCAATGCAAAGGTGTGCAATTCTTATCCCACCTGGCGATAAGAATATCCTGTATGGTGGACCTTAAGTTCTCTGTCGATGTGCCATACTCGGGACACTCACTCTCCATAACAATGGTCTTCAATCATGGAATCCCACCCCTCATAAACATCTACTAGGATGGGTTGGTATGTGTCTGCAAACCGCAACAAAGAAATGATTGGTTCCATGATCTTAATGGTAAGATCTACCCTCTCCCACCAACCATCATCTAACACTGTGTCCTTTACCTTTTTTGAAGCATTTTGATTTGTCTTTCTCCAAAAAGACCAAAATTTTGAAATAAGCATGGACCCAAGAGCGGTTTTGACTTCCCTCAACCTCTTAAGCATGATGAATGAGGAAGCAAACCAAGTATCTGCAATCTTCAGCAATGATAGATGTGTGTACTCTTTGTAGATTGTGAGGGCATTGGTGTAGTTTTGTACAAAATTACGAATATGGCATGCATCATCAATAAGATTGTCAATCCTGAAGCAATAGATTTGAGTGCTAAATTCAAAGAATGAACAATGCAAGGTCTCCAAAATACCTATAAGAGCAATAAAAGCTAGTATAAATGAGTCTACAACTCAAATCTATAAAATGACCTTTCCCCTAGATGAATATTGTGTTGAATTCAAAGAATGAACAATGCAAGGTGTCCAAAATATCTGTGGATATTTAGCTTCCACAATCATGCCAGCAGCCTTGCAAACAGGTGCATTATCTATGATGATTTGTACACAAGAATCAACACCTATATCTTCAATGACTTTGATGAACAACTCACCCATATATTGTGCATCCTTGTATTTCCCAAGAGCATCCACCGCTTTCAAGAACACCGATCCATTTAGGGAAGACACCATGAAATTGATGAGTGGATGGCGTGTTGCATCCATCCATCCATCAAAAACAATACTGACACCAGATGAGGGCCATGTTGATTTAATTGGCTCTAAGATTTTATCCACCTCCTTCCTTGCCTTAACCAACAATGTGGTTCTAAGCTTCTCTGAACCAGGAGGCACATGACCAGTGGGAGTTCGTTCAACTAGACCTCAACACATCTCAATAAACAATGGTGACTGTGCAACACTGAATGAAATGAAGTTGAAAAAAAAATGCAATGGTAAGGTCCATCTCATCTCGTGCCTCTTGTTCGAAAATCCTATCCATTGGACCACTCAGAGTTGGCCTCTTTCTTGTTGGTTGAATATCAATCTCACTCCCGTATCTACTAGGTGGAGACCTAGTGCTAAAGGGTTTCCTCAATAATGGAAGAGGATCCTCATTTTTTTGTATCTTACTTGTTGTTGACCCCTTCCCCAAGCCAACATGATCCTCTCTTTCCATCTCCCTTCGTTGGGTAACACTCATTGCTTTACATGCAGCAAGCCCGCAATGAAGGCCCAACAAATGGCCATTAACCCGGTAATAGGTGCTCTTGAACTCATTCTTGCAAAAAAACAAGTCCAAATCACATTCTCTCCCCCACCCAGCTTTGCCCCAAGCCCTGATTTCCTTGTCACATGCTTCCACAAAGAGTGTTTCTTCTCTTGGACCTGTTGTCTTGCTAATACAAGGTTATATGCAGCTTGAGCTCCACTAGCAACAGACGGAGCACTAGCAGGAGTAGATGAACTTAAGCTTGGATGAGGAGGAGAAGGGGAGACACCAGCTAGGGTATTCCTCCCTTTCCTTTTCCCTTTACCAATTGCCCTTGCTGATTGAGGCATTCTTCTTGTAGCTTGATGGTAAACTTGCAATGCTCCCAATGAAATCCACTCTCAAGTCACTTGCAATCCCTTGGAAAACCTTCAAATGCTCTTCACCTGCAAAAAAAAACACTCTCAAGGCTTGAGACTCACTTGCAAATGAGAAAGAATGAGGGAGAAAGTGTCTTTTATGAAGCCACGGGCCTCTTTTCCATGGAATATTGTCCTATTTTCGGGACACTGTTTGCGCAGGTCGAGACACAGTCTTGACAATGTCGGACACATGTCTTGACTGTGTCCCGAAAAAGGACATGATCGAAACACGTGTTATCATTGTGTTTGTGTCACATAGATGACACAGGACACTTGGACCTAAATCAACATGTTCGGTATCTTAGGGTCGCATCTGAGTTTAAAAGTCGTGGCAACATATTTTGTTGTTTAGAGGAATAGTTGTGGTAATGTCCACACGTAAGGGCCAGTTGCATGGCATATGCATCCACTTTAATCTTTGTTCGAGCCACCTTTGAGATTATGGTTACATGGGAGCCATTCATCTTATGGAACTAACATGGAGATGTGAGCATGGAAGTATTATGGGACCACACAACGTGCCCTCCTTATAGTCTGATAATATAAGGATTAATGGACCCTTACTTTGAAAAAGGGGTATTCGATGATGTTTAGGAGACTTCTAAAAGGAATATGTATAATTTAATAAAGCATGGACCCTACTTTTGGAGATATCCGCTTAGTAAAGGTTGAGGAGTACGTTGAGCTTGTTTGAGGGTATTTTTGAGGCCTAGTTGGAGTTAGCAATGACTTGGAGAATTACCCTTGGACCTCGCTTCATGGAATATATTCTTTATGGTTGCTTCATGGACGCCTTGGATTGCTTTGTGAACATTGTTGGTGAAGCGACCTCTTCTGGTATGGATATATTTACTCTTATATGGTATATACATCCGTAGATTTTGGATATATTGTCTCTAATGTTTTGGAATCATGGATTAGAATCTTTAAAATATTGTTTTTCTAATTCACGGAGTTGACCTTCAAGCAATTCCGAGTCAGATTCCAATTTTTAAAACCATGACTACAGTATTGTATTTGGAGGACAAGCATTTCAGCAATATATCTTTTACATCTTTGGATATTTATTTGACATTTTCGGACTCAAAAGTGTTCTTGTATGAAGAGAATTTTTCCATGCTTTATTACCAAGCCATTTTTCTAGCAATTCCTAGATCTCTTTTACAGGCAAGAAAAGAAGTGTGGGTTTAACCCACCCTATGGATAACCTTGACTCGTTTTAAGGCTCTCCGAGTAGCCAAGTAACTTTTTTTCCAGAAGAAGAAAGAGTCTCTTACTATTTGTATGTGAATCAAAGAAACTACACAGTAAGTCTTGTCCATAGTAGACCAAAGATCTAATCAATCTGTTACAATATGTCTCCTTTGTCAATAAGACACTATATCCAAGTAACTAATGCCAAAGAAACGGAAAAAGAAAATATACCTATTGGTTTCCAATAACCATACCCTAAAATCTGTAACTATTAGTTTCCAATACAAAATGAAAATGAAATGCAATGCAATGGCACCCTGCCCTTGCCTGATGATGACCTGCAGCCGCTGCAACATGGAGGAGAGAACGCGCGTCCTCATTCCTGATTGATCTCGCCCTATTAAGCTCCACCTCGTCCCTTGAGAGCTTCTCGAATACCTCGGAATCTCCACCCTCTGCAGCCCTGAACAGATCCTCATCCTTAATGCCAATTACTTCTTGTTGTGTGTCCATGTCCATGGATTCCGCCATTGCCTTGCTCTGCGCAAATTCTGCAAAAAAACACCTCGTTGTCCAATTAAACTAAGAACGATGTTTTGATAATTGTCGACGCCCACCACTCCCCTAATAACAAAAATATCCTATGGCCTTTTCGTTTGCTCGGACTGAAATTTCTATAAATAAATTGCTCGTGGAACCTTGCAACAATACCAAGATGCTTCACAATATCGCGTTTGGGCATATATGCCTTGGAACATGGCGGTCGTTATAACGCACTTTAGGTGGCACTTCCGATCTCGTACAAGCCGTTAAACCCATCTTCAAATGCATATCTAACTAACATCATAATAATATTAATATTAATAAAGTAAATCAAAATTTATTTATTTTTTAATAAGTTTATTAAAATTAAATTTAGAAAATACACATTCTATTGAGTATTATTATTGTTGAATTTTAAGATTTGGTTGTACTTGAGATAGCTGATTATGCGGTTCAGACTTCACTAGGGTTTTTTCGTCAAGTTGCGAACTTCATCAAGCTTGGCCGTGTGAGACTAGGCAGGTCTCGGACTAGCCACCATCATGGCACTCCAGGATGGGGGGGCTAACCCCCCTTCATTTCGAGATGCTATCCATTCGGCTACGGGAGGAGGGATGAACTTCACCATAGCCACCTTTGATGTACCTCTGTATCTGCTTGCGGCGATGCAGGATCATTAGAAGATCCTAGAAAATTTCAAAGCTAAGGACCAAGAGATAAGTACCTCCCAGCCAAAGGCGGCTCATGCATGGGAGTCGAGAAAATGCATCCCTCAAGCCAAGGTTGCACCCAAGTATGTTATTCAATCAAATAGGGTTATCTCTAACACCCAATTCCTAAAAGATCATGCCATGATCGGCAAATTTATAGGGCTTAGGCTCACGAAAAGGGATCTGGTAAAGTGGATCCAACATTGGTGGAAACCAAGGGGACAGTTTGAGCTCCAGTTGGGCTCCAAAGGCTTTTTCACGACCATTTTCCACAACCTTGAGGATAAAGATCAAGTATTTGATAATGGCCCATATTTCTTCAATTCTATGGGGTTTTTTTTGAAGGAATGGACAGAAAGATTCAACCCAAACAAAGAGGAGTTTCCTCACGCCCCGATCTAGATCAGGTTATATTCATTACCACGGGAATTTTGGTTAGAGGAAATTATGGAGGGCATTTGCAACACCCTAGGTCGCTTGTGGGTTGCTTCGTCAAAACTTTTGAAGCCACAAAATAAAGATGATATGCTTCTTATGCCATAATCTATGTCTACATGAACATAGCTAACCCCCTCCCGGGCTCCATATATCTAGACTATCAAAATGAAGAATGGGAGCAAACGATAGACTATGAGCATATACTCTTCCACTGCAGGAAATGTTACATCCATGGCATCTCTTCAGAGATTGATCGCTCAAAGTGACAACTGAACAACCCTTAGCTCCAACAGCTAAAGAACAAAAAGGGTTCACTCAAGTTCAAGGAAGACGAGGGAAGAATAACAAGAAACAACCATCCCCTATTCAAAGCACTCCCTCCACAAGTAATCTCTTTGAGATCTTATCCTCGAATGACCAAGATGATCAGATCATGGAAACTCAGGATGCCCCTAATCCCCCACCTGAGAAACTAGAAGCTAATAAAGGAAAATCTGTAGAAATCAAAGAATCCAACATCCAAAGTCCCCGAAATGCTTCCCAAACTATGGAGGAAGGGGAGGATACAATGATGGAACTAGATGAAAAGGAATTAGTTGGGATAGATCTAGACAATTTAGAAGCAGCCTTCAGGGAAAAAGGCTTGTACTATGTGCCAATCGACCAACTTAGGAAGGTCCATAAGGTCTACATGAACTCGTTAGTCGGTGCCATGGCAAGATCCACCAAACCCTTGGGCATTTCCATAGATCAACAAAAGGATGGGTGAAAAGGACGGAAGAAGAAAAAGAAACCAAGAAGAAAGCCTATGCAGTAATTGATACAAGAGGTGGGAAATTTCATGGTAAATTATGGACAAATAAATATGATAACAGATAGTTATCACCCCCTCCCGACACAGTCTCAATGATGAAGATGATATTATGGAATATCATAGGTTTGAATGGGAGACACAACCAAAAGCTTCTCCAAAACATAATAATAGTAGAAAAACTAGACATTGTATTTCTACAAGAAATCAAATGTGTTGAGCAAGAAGCAGAATCTATCATTAGAGAAATTTTGAGGTCAAAAAATGGCCTCAAAACAAAGAAAATGTATTATAAAATACAACCAATCACATTCTAGTAGATGACATCATCCCCCTTGGTGAGGTGGCATTGCATGAGTTAAGAATGCTTATTTGTCAAATTTTCTATGGTGGATGAAAACACATAGTTAACCAAGGTAGTGGTGTAAGTACCTTTAAGTCATAAAGTAAAGTACTCATAATGATAGTCTTTTCATAAAATAATATTATTGTCATTTTCAAGTAAAGCATTCATAATGAATGTCTTTTCACATTTTCACATAAAATAATATTATTGTCATTTTCAAGTGAAGTACTCTTAATTCATAAAGAAAGGCCTTTCACATTTTTTTATAAAATAATATATTATCATTTTTATGTTTTTAATTTTAAGTTATATATTCACTCCATTCTATTTAATAACATAATGTCAAACTAATAAAGAATAATAATAGATTTAATAAATAATAATAATAATAATAATAATAATGCAATGTGGATTATAATAATATTATTGACATTTTACATGTAAATAAATTCTCAATTAAATTACATTATTAAATTCATGAGAAAAGTACTAAATATAAAAAGTCAACATAAAATTAAAAAAAAAACTCTTAAAAATGTTTTTTATTATTTAATTTCATTTGCAAGTTCAAGACAAATAAATGTTAAAGGACAATACATTTTTTGGAATTTACAATGAATCTTAGTCACATCAATGTAGACTTATTTTATTAATTTTATTTCTAGTGAATTTTGAAAAGTAACTCAACCATGGTTACTTATATTGTGCATAGAAAATAGTGTGGGAGGTGACTTGTCATATATACCTACCCCATAAAACCCCCAATTCATAATATTTTAATATATCTCATATTTTTGTAGTACATCTCTTAGGGGGCCCTTTTTTTACCTCAAAATATCTCTAATGCCTATCTCATTGTTGGAGAATGGACAACCATGTCATTATAGATGCACGAGGCACCGCAGGAGGCCTGGCCATTTTATGGAATCCTGCTACAATGCTCGTAGACGATCTCATTTCTACTAGGTGGTCTCTCGTGACCAAGGTAAGAATGATTGGGTTGAACAAGGATATGTATTTAATCAACGTCTATGGACCCTCAACTCCCCAGGAAAAATCGGTCTTCTTGGAAAGTATTGAAGACATTGGCTAGATTATTTAGACTAGCTGTTGGATAATTGGGGGAGATTATAACACCATACTCTCTCTAGAGGAGAAACGAGGAGGAATTCGAAGACTGGATTATGACATTCGTCTCTTTCAAAACTTAATTGATAATATGCATCTCATTAATCTCGAACCAACCGATGGAGGTTTCACTAGGACTAACCGTCAATCTAGTCACCAAAACAATGCTTGCGTGCTTGATTATTTCTTAGTCAATGAATCCCTAATGTTGGAGGGTCTATCTTTAGATTCCACCATTTTTCCTATAGCGGGCTCAAACCACTGGCCCATTCAGCTTTGGATGGATGTTGATGGCACCCCCCAGCATCGCCCCTTCTACTTTGAAATTTTTTGGCTCACTCACTCGGATTTCAACGACAAAATTAAGCAATGGTGGGAAAAGATAAATATTCCCTATGGCTCTCTCATGTGCAAATTCGAGCAGAAGCTAAAATCCATAAAAATGAAGTTGAAAGAGTGGAACAAAACCACCTTTTGTAACATTTTCCAAGCTCATAAAACTCTGGAAAAACGCTTACAGGATTCAATAGGGGCACTCTGATCAGTTGCAAGAGGAGGAAAATCGTATCAAGCAACAATTGGAGGAAAGGTATGCTAAAGAATAAATCCTCTAGAGGCAAAAGTTCAGAATTCGATAGCTTAAGGAAGGTGAGAAGAACTCCAAATTCTTTCACAAATCGATGATCCAACGAAGACACATAAACAAAATCAAAATCATAGATGATGAACAAGGGAACACATTCACTAAGCACGAGGAAATTGAACATGAACTCACTTCCTATTACCAGGATCTCCTCTTAGAATCAGTCATGGATCACTCTGAAGCAATAGGAAAAACAACTCAGAACATTCCCTCACTTGTCACAAAAGATCACAATGAAGCATTGATGAGACCAATCTCACAAGAGGAGGTTGATCAAGTAATTCAAGAAATGAAGGATGGAAACGCTCCAGGCCTAGATGGATTCACGATGAACTTCTTTCATCATTGTTGGGACCTCATGCTAGATGAAGTCTGGAAAATCATCGAAGACTCTCGGGTCTCGGGAATGGTCCTCTCGACCTTCAACGCAACTTTCCTCACTTTGATCCCTAAGGAAGAAAAGCCAACGAAACCAAGAAATTTCTGACCAATTGCATTATGCAATGTCATTTATAAGCTTATCACAAAAGTGATCGCAAACAGACTCAAGCAAATCCTACCTCGTATCATTTCGCATGAGCAAATGGGTTATGTGGAAGGGCGACAAAGTATGGACAACGTAATCTTCGCACATGAGGTCATCCACTCTCTCAAGTCTACCATGTCGCAAGGTATGTTACTCAAGCTTGAATTCTCAAAATCTTTTGATAAGATAAGCTGTCAATCCATGAGAAATATCTTGCGATCCTTTGATTTCAATGAAGAATGGGTCAATTGGATTATGAACCTAACCTCTACTGCCTTCTTTTCCATCCTAATTTATGGTTCTCCTGCCACCCCCATTTATGACTTCAAGAGGAATTAGGCAAGGTGACCCTTTGTCTCCATTCCACTTTGTCATCATGGTTGAAAGTCTTAGCAAAACAAGGAAGGAAACCATTGCAAGTGATTCTCTACACGGACTCCCCCTCCATGGGATCAATCCCTCGATCTCACACAATCAGTCAGTGGATGACACAATGATTATGGGTATTTCAATAGTCAAGGAAACTTCGAATATCAAATCTATCCTGGACGATTTCAATGATGCTCCAGGCACCTCCATATACCCAGACAAGTCTCAAATCTTCTTCTTCAATACCCCCCGTTTGATCCAAATCAACATAGCAAGAATCCTTGGGTTCCAACGGAGCTCCCTTTCATCCAAATATCTTGGCATTCGACTCATGGATAATGCCCTTCATAGTTGTACCTGGGAAGACTTACTAAATTATCTTAATCGTCAGTTATCTTCTTGGACCTTTCGCACCCTCAATCTGGCAAGCCACCTAGTCCTTCTTAAAGCAGTTCTCTAAGCTATTCCTATCTACATTTTCTCATCCCTAGCTGCTCCTAAATCCATCCTCAAAAAAATATGAAATATTCAGAGGATATTCTTATGGCAAGGAACAAAAGAAGGAAAGAAATGGGCTATGGTTAAATGGACGGAACTTTGCAAACCAAAGCTTAATGGAGGCCTCGGATTAGAGACCCTCAACTTCTCAACAAATTCCTAGGGGCTAAAATTTGGTGGGCATGGTTACAAAATCCGAATGAACTCTAGGCCAAACAATACAGGAAAAAATACATGCTAGAAGCCTGTGAGGAACAACTCATTCGATGGAATGAGCAAAAATCAAGCTCCACACTTCGGAATGCATCCTAGAATAACGGAAATCTCATCCAAGATCATGCCTTCTAGGAAATAAAAAATGGGACAAATGCAAATTTTTGGACATATTCTTAGCAGCAGCTCTCTCCTTTGGCGTAGAACCAGGATCTAAATGAAATCATACATTACCTTCTTATTGAATGCATGAGCAAGGTGGTGGACTATTGGACTGGAGGATCCATGGAAGAGGGCTGGAAACAATGGAAACTCACTCAGGAACAACTGAATGTGCCTCCCCACATCAATATGGAACAATGGTGCAATGAATTGAACAAAAGAAGAATCAAGGAAAGAGAAGGGTTAGACCTTCTCAGATGGGGTCACTCTCGAAAAGGCACCTTTAATATCAATGAAGCTTACTCCCTTCATGTGCACATCGGGCCCTCCCCCTTATTTGAGGCTTGGAAACATATTTGGACTCTTAATCTATGGCCCAAAATCAGTACATTCTTGTGGCAAGTCATGCATAACAACATACTTACCTGGGACAATTTGTAGAAGAAAAATTTCATAGGCACATCTTTCTACCCTCTCTACAATGGTTAGGAAGAAACCATAGAACACCTACTCAACAATTGTGAGTTCAACACTCAAATTTGGGACCAACAAGCAAAAATCATGAGAACCACAAAAATATGCATAACCAGTAACCACAACACAATTTTTGGGTGGTGAATGATAGCCTTCCAAAATCCCATCCTCAACAGAATTTGGCAATTACTCTCGTGATTTGCGCTTTCGCACATATGGAAGGAAAAAAATAGGAGGATCTTTCTCTCTCAGCAATTGTCATGGATAAATATTTGAGACACCATCAAATTGACAGTCTTAGAAACAATCAAAATTAAAATGTGGTCTCAGGAAGATCTTTCATGTGATGCGACAAAACAACACATTTTATCCAACTGGGGACTCCTTGCCTCCTCTTCTATTCCCATTGCTCTGTATCTCCGCTCTGCCAAGGCTACCAGTCCCTCTACCTAGTCTTGCCCTCCTCCTGGTTTCATCAAAATGAACTTTGATGGGGCTTCGAAAGGGAATCCTAGACCGGCTGGTTATGGGGTTGTCTACAGAAATGATCAGGGCGACATCATACAAGTTCTGGTGGGAAGTATTGGTTCTGACACAAACAATGTGGCAGAACTGTGGGCCTCATTCGTGACCTCCAGCAAGTTGTTCACATGAACACCAATCACATTGTTATAGAAGGGGATTCCCGAGTTGTTTTTATGCTCTTAACCAAGCTATTAAAAGGATCAAAAGCATAAAAGTTGTCTCCTAGTTGGCTTCTCCCGAGCCACCTTGAGACTTTATCTGTATTTCTCACTACCCAACTTGTCATCATCCCCTCCTATGTCAAAAGAGATGCTAATAAAATCGTCGACAAGCTAGCCAATCTGGGGGTCAATTGTAGTTACAAGGAGATAAGTTGTTCGTCAATGGTGAGGATGAACGATCCCATCTGGAAAATATGCAAGGACATTGCGACATCGGAAAATTCATCCCCAAGTGAGGTGTTATCATTAGAAAGTCAATGTAGAACAATAAGCAGGACATATGGATGGCAGCATTTGCATGCTTCCCCACGTAGCAATCCTCTACAATGAACATGCATACATTCATTTATTTCACCACCCTCGAACGTCATATAAAATTAACACACAAGATCATTACCCGAGGTGATGGATATTTCTCAATCTGGGAGACTAGATCTTAGAGAATTGGCAAGTGTGGGACTCGTATGAGAAACTGGAAATTTTTAATGGGAAAAGGCGGGCTTAGGACAACTCATCTATGTGAACATCAAAAAGCCATAAATCATAGTAAGTTACTCATGATCTGGGACAGGATGTCTAACTGGAGAAATTAATTTCCCATCATTAATAGAAGGGGGTTGGCAGTTAGACAGATCCTCATCCTTTATTTATTCCATAGCTTCAAACATTGGCAACTTTGGTTTATTCCAGTGACTATGCCTCTGATTTTCTAGATTAATCAGAATCCTATGACCAATACACAAATTATTCAGGTTTGCGTCGAGGAGGGATTGATGGATCAATGGGGAGATGACTCTGGAAACAGAAAGGAAGGCAACCAGTGTGCCAATAGGGAGCAGGTGCATGCTGCTCAAGCCGCTTGGATGTATAAAGCAACAATCCCTTAAACAATTCGTGAGGAGATTGACAATAGGGAAGAGACCCTATGGAATGAGCTGGACAATGCTAAGCCAATTGATGAATTTTCCGCTCTGGAGTCTTGGATTCAAGACCCGAGATCCTCCCATGCCAGGCACTCTCAATACGAAAAGACTATCTTGCTCTACTAGATCATGAAGGGCCTCCTGGGACAAGTCTTTTTGGAAAAAGAAGAGGAAGAGAAAGAGAAAGGGGACGAAATTCCCACTGCTTTCTGGAAGGACCTGTTCGCGGACATCCGACCCATCCATATGAAAATTGATGTAATGGCCAAACAAGTGAGGATTGCTTTCCTTCTGAAGTTGAATGATGTAGGGGATTGGATCGGATCTACCTCAAAGGGTTATCATGGCTCGACATCTGGAAAACAGGTTCCTTAACCTGATTATGTTTTACATCATGCTAAATAGAGTCTGGTTTGCAGTTTATATTGTTAATTACTTTCTTAGGTTGAATATGGATAGCTATAGAACTCATGGTATTTCCTTGTTTTCTCCTTCGAGGGAGGGGAATTTTAGGATGATTGTAGAAGATTAAGTTAATTGTGGTCTTTGGTTTCGTAGAGATAGCTTCAATAGTATTTTGGACAAGTATGAGAATCATGACATCATCTCCTTGTTTTCTCCTTCGGGGGAGGGGATCTTTGAGAGTCATAAACAAAACTCTAAGCTTTGTATCCATTTTGTTTATATATAATTAATAGAATCCTTACTTACAAAAAAAAGTATTATTATTGTCATTTTTATGATGATGAGGGTTATTAATGTTTACTGGGACCAACTTTGGTTTATCAGACCTGGCCATATTGCGATAGCTCTATAATAGCATGGACCACTTCCTTTATTATGGGGATCTTTGGCTCCAACCAAATTCCTTAGAAGTCGGTCCAAGATAGCCATAGTTGTACACACCTTCATATTGTGAGTGAGTTTCGAAAATAAGGGACATGGAGCAAATTCACCAACCCGAACTTGAAGAGCGGTTCAAAATGGCTTCAACGTTTGGAGCTCCTTCCCTTACCAATCTAAATAATTCTCTAGCATGAACTTAGGATGGAAACATAGTTGTGGATATCATAATCCACAAATGGAACCTTTTCTACATACCATTTCAAGTGCTCCTCCTTGGGTACATGCCCTTGCTTATCCAACGCCTCCTTTGGACACCTCAAATTCAACACTTCTGTGATAGGGGCCTTTTCATCCCTTACTTATTCTTTTGAGTGTTGTTGCATGCAATTGTGTTGTATGCAATGGCATATTTCTCACACTCCAATATTGAATAATTCCCAATGCCACTATTATCTCCTTGGACTCTCGCTAATCAAATTGGCTTAACTATGAAAGTTGACTACAAATTATTTGGTTATTCTACGATTGTAGGTTACAATCTACAAAAAGCTCTAACAATTGTCCCTATGCAATTCAACTTTGAAATTCTTGGAGAGAGTTATGCTCCAATCCAATGCATATTGATGATATAAATCCTTGTATTTACTATCTTTCCCAAGATTTTCATCATTTGAAGTGTGTGCCATCCTGACAGTAAAATATCCTAACTAATCCCACCTATTGTACTTAAATCCTTGACAAATCCTAGCGAGATTTGGTCACAATTGCAAGATAATACATTCAATTTTCCCATTTTTTTGAATAATCAGAGATAATTGGTTTATGCACAACCTTTACACCATTAAGACTCATAAATGCACCACCTATCCATAGCCATTGTAATGAACATTAATATATATAATAAATACCAATAATGATAAATAATATTAATGATAAAAACATACTTAATGAAGTGTCACATCCTAATGAAAGGACATGACCTATCAACCATGGTGCCCAGCCAATGCATATATAAGCATAGCATCCCATTGCATCCTAACATATATTTTCATCTACTCATTATGAAATTTATTTATTATAGTCCTATATGGATTTATGTCTACTATCCTTCGGATAGTGGATATCCAGTAAAGGAGTTATTTTCATATTTAGGAAATGAACTTTGTTTGTTTCAACCACATAAATGATGGCATGACCAACTCAATTGAAAATCCTCCTAGTATTCAAATGAAAATACATCCATCCCACCAAGACCTTACCCTAGGCAAGCTCCCCCTTGTTTGTAATCCCTTAGCTTTGTGGTCCCTTGTGTCCCACAACACCTAACCAATCAAAAAAAAGAGTAAGGAATCAATTGGTTTGCTTTAGAATTTTATTTTTGTGCTCAAAAAGCTTTAAGAGAAGCATACCTAAATCACTATAGTTTTGATGAGTTAAAAGGTATTGAAACAGATATTTTGAAATTGAGATCTAACGTGGGTGTTTGCGGGATATTCTAAGAGAAAGTGTTTTTCATCTCTAACCCTCCTAGTGTCACGAAAATGACAAATTCTTTCGATTCACACCGTTTTAGTAATTGTCCAATGCTTTGTTTAACTATGGAGCTTGTGAGAGTTCATTCTTATTTTGACAATGTTGATTTTCTTCTCTATGTTAGTTAAAGCAGAGAGATATTTTTGACCTTCTAGATTTATGTTATCACCTCCTTATAGTATCTTAATTTTCTCATATCCTCTAAATCCTTATCGCATAAAATTCTCCTTAAATTTAGATGTAACAATATTTTTAATACTATTAATATTTTGTAGAGTGGCCTCAACCTGGATTCCTCGATGATTTAACCAAGACAAGGCATCCTTATGGAAAACTCGCTTAAGCCACAAGTGGTTTTGACTACAGTTGGAAGCAATCTTAGAAAGTATCTTGTCTTTCATATTGTTTATCTTGTTCTTGTACATTAGGTACCTAGTCATATCCATGCTCTCAATGGGGGAAGATTTGCTTCTACGAAGAGGATAGGATAGGGTGTATTGCCTTTAATTTTAGGAGTATAAGTTATAAAACACTTATATATTTGCTTGATCTTTCTACACAATTCTCTAAATATGTCGCAACAACAAAATGCATAGCCATATAAGATAACAGGAGACAAAGTCTCATAGAGGAGTTTCATTTCCCCCATAGGCAAAGGTCTGTTAATTCACAATTGTTTTCAAGGTCGAAATAAGCTTTCCACCCTCCATTTATCATTTTCTTGATGTTATACTTCCAGTTAAGCTTGTGATGAAGATCAATTTCAAGATATTTGTATGGAGTCACTTCCTCCAATCTATTATTGTTACATATGAAATTAGAGTAAGTGAACTTTTTGGATTTGATTATCACTACCTTTGTGTTGTCAGTGTTAACAATCATACTCACACCAGAGCACAAATTCTTAAGAATTCTTAATGCTTGCTGAGATTATAGAGACACCCTCGCCATAAGAACAATATCATCATCATAAAGAAGAAGAAGAATGATGACTATTTTAACTAAAGTCATGCTGACACAACCTGCTTCTTCCAAACAACCCTCTAAACTATCAATGCATATGCCAAAAAGTGTAGGGGATAGGGGACAACCTTGATTAAATTGTACATATTACAATTATTTTATTCCGACCAACCTTTGGTGTTCCTAAACTTGGTAATAACATTCTCATGTAACCTTATCACAACAATTCTCAACTCAAAATGAACTTTTAGCTCTTCTAATCCATTCCAGAGGTTAGTTCTATGCATTGTGTCAAATGATTTCCTAAAGTCAATGAAGCAACAAAGGAGATTAGATTTATTATATGACACCCCTCCATAATGATCTAAAGCGTAACAAGGTGGCCCATAGTTGAATGATAGCTCCTAAATCTAGTTTGGCATTTAGCCCCTTTTCCCTAGGTTTTTGGGAATCTTCTTTTCCAAAATAATTTCATATATTTGGGCTACCATTTAAATTGTATGTAACTTTTATATTAATTTAATCATCTCCCTTCAAATTTTTGTTATTGTTTAAGTCTAAACTATAAATCTGATATTTTCAAATTTAATATAAACTAAGTCACAAGACATAACAAAATAAATTTAGATTTTATAAGTTTTTTTGTCTTTTTTAAAAGATGGCAAAACCTATCATAACTCTGTTGTCAAATTGACAATGAAGGCGACTATCAATGGATGTTTAGGTTTTCATCCAATTCTAAATCAATTAAATTTTTTGAAAAAATATCAATTTCAAATTAACCCAAACTCTTGCATGTCATCAAATTCCAACTTAGAATTGCCCATGTTCATACATTTAAACCATTTTTTAAGACTTATTTAATACATTTTGGAATTTTATGTAGATCAACTCTCTATCAAAATCTCACTTCATGGGCTTACGCATTAGGTGGCATGCAACTATTATCCATGTGGCTTATCTTTGTGTTACCATCTTCGCTGGGCTTGCCACTAGATATCTAACCCCTTTGACAACTCGCAAAATCCCATGCATCTCCATTTCCTCTTGTTCAACAACAATGATGGCATAAATAAGTCAAGGGATAAGGTAATGAGTTCTCGTGTATGATATCATTTTTTCCAATTACACATTTACCATTATTGCATTGAACGTTGAAGAGGCACTTTCTACAACCTAAGTGAGTGAGATGTGTCACGTTTGTCACATTGATGTGGCACACACACACACACATATTATACACTTCGGTCTAACCTGTTCAATTCTAGCATCTAGTGGCAAAGACCAATACACAAGATAACTCATTCGTGGATCTGTGGTACATATACGAAGGTTTCATAATGTTGAAAATTTTGGATATTCCTTATCTGGCTTGTAGCATGGCATTGCATTGTGATCGACAAGAGATAAAGAAACCATTCCTTTTCAAAAAAACTTGATAGTCCTTATTTGGTCCGCAACATGGCATGGCATTGTGATCAATGAAAGATAAATAAACCATTCCTCATTGTTCATTGTGATCAACTAAAGATAAAGAAACAAAGAATTTCTCATGTTCATACATTTAAACCATTTTTAAGACTTATTTAATACATTTTGGAATTTTATGTAGATAAACTCTCTATCAAAATCTCACTTCATGGCTTATGCATTAGGTGACATGCAGCTACTATCCATGTGGCTTATCTTTGCGTTACCATCTTCGTTGGGCTTTCCACTAGATATGTAACCCCTCTGACAACTCGCAAAATCCCATGCATCTCCATTTCCTCTCGTTCAACAACAATGATGGCATAAATAGGTCAAGGGATAAGGTAATGAGTTCTCATGTACGATATCATTTTTTCCAATTACACATTTACCATTGTTGCGTTGAAGAGGCACTTTCTACAACCCAAGTGAGTGAGATGCGTCATGTTTGTCACACTGATGTGGCACACACACACACACATATATTATACACTTCGGTCTATCCTGTTCAATTCTAGCATCTAGTGGCAAAGACCAATACACAAGATAGCTCATTCGTGGATCTGTGGTACATATACGCAGGTTTCATAACGTTGAAATTTTTGGATATTCCTTATCTGGCTTGTAGCATGGCATGGCATTGTGATTGACAAGAGATAAAGAAACCGTTCCTTTTCAAAAAATTTGGATAGTCCTTATCCGGCATGCAACATGGCATGGCATTGTGATCAACGAGAGATATAGAAACCATTCCTTTCCAAATGCCGTATTCATATGGTAGTAAGGTACCATACCAGAGTTGATAGTGACGGTGTCGATGTGGAAGGCATGGATCCCTTATAAACTATTTCCAACATCCAGAATCGTGTGTCACTCATCATCAAATGACACTAGTAGTGCATGCTTGATAGATGTGTTCCCAATTAGATTGTTTCTCTTAAATTTAGTGTTTAGACGAGGACACATTGTTTTCAACTATGAGTTTGAGGTGGTGGTGAGGCACTCATAGGAAAGACACATTGTGAGGGTAGCAGTGGCTAAAGGAATTGAATTTGACGATTGTGCATATAAATTTTCCTCGCCCACACCCTACACAATTTTAATGGCTTTTAGATCTTGCATTTCTCTTTTCAAACTTCTATGCCCATAGTTTAGATTTTGGAAACATCATTTCAGAATTCTTGTACTCCACTTCCTTTTGTTTCAACTATGTTCTACATACAATAAATAGAATAATTACCCAACGAAAAGAAAGATCAGCGTAATAATGCCCTCTTTATTGTTGCCATTGAGATAATAAAATGATTGAACTTGTCACTCTTGACTTCCTCTTTGGTTTTAAAGCCACACTTTCACTTGACATGGTTGCATATTTAATTTGTTCACCCATGCAAACTTATTTTTTTGCAAGTTTCATTGATAAACTAATTATGCCATTATTTTAACAGTAAACTATGGCAAAGTAATTTGCAAAAGTGATCAAAGAATGAAGTTCTCTTCCAAGATTCATGATTGATACTTTGATAGATGTTGTCTTTTTTGTTTGTGTCTCTCTAGTCTAATTATTTTGTTTGATTTGTTTCTTCCACCTGTACAACTCACTGCATCCATGTCTGGTATTTTTCCTTCCCAAATGCACAACTTGCATCTTTGAAGTCTTGAATTTCAATTGACCTATATAGATTAAACTAGCATAGATCCATCTTAACTCTAGCTCTACCAAGCACCGAGAGGGATCAAATCCCTTGAGGTGCAAACCTTTCCTCAAGGTTAGCACTCTAAAATGGGTTTACACATGAAAAAATTTGATCCCTCTCAGCACTCAGTAGATCCAGAGTTTTTTTTTTATGAAGTTTGAAATTATATTAAACTAAAAAAACTGTAAATAGCTGAGAAGTATCAAAAGGGAAGCATTATGTGTCCATGTGGCACTACTTAGTCTACTATCACTATTATGATCATGTCTATGACAAAAAACTAGAAGCCCTAGGACTAATAGTCTAAAGAGGAGCATCAAACAAGCCCCCCATAGGCCCGGGGCTATGACCGGGCTAGAAAAAATGATATGGTCTGAACCATAAACTAAACTAAACTTGACACCAGAGAAACAATTCCACTATTACTGATTGTCAGAGATAAAAATAAGACGAGGGACTAGGTGGCCGGCACTTGGAACCTCATTTTTTACAAGAGGCGACACCGCATGGTGACAGGCCTGCGAGCAGAGTCTATAAACCCTCTAGGAGATCGAATAGTTGATAGGGGATGCTCTGCTGAAGGTATTCCCCATTAATTCTTTGGGCAATGAATTCAATTTAGCGTTGATGTGCTCGTCTGCTACCACCTGGTTTTGATCCAGCCACTACATACCCTCTTCCAGCCGAGCCGCCAAGGAATCCTCGTCATTATAAGCCTAGATCTTTCCCTCTGCACTTTCATCCAACGCCATACTCAATAGAGCCTTCATGTTCCACAAAATACTCAAAATGCGAGTGTATTGGGTCTCCCGAGTTCTGGTGGAGCCAAAATTGTCCACCATTATGTCCAGTTCATCCACAAATTGTTCAAGAGCAGGTCGAAATCCTCAGCTTCTTAAGCATTGCCCCATTCTAGAAATGCACTTTCTGGCCCTCTGCTTCACTTGTTGCTTGAAAAAACCCTTCACATTCTCCATATCTTTCATGGCCTAGAGCATGAGTCTGCCTGGGACCACCAACCGTCTTCCTCTACGTAACCTTACGACGAACCATCGTGAACCGGGAGCTACCAAACTACTAGGTAGGCCGACTCTCACCGTGATAGATATGGAGAAACAACAGAGTGATCAGAAAACAACGAGATAATGAAAGTCTCTGCCAGAATATACTGTCCAAATTATGCCTAGGAAGGTGCCTGCTCTAGCGCTCCCGCATAAGAAACCACATCATAATGCAATCACTCGCAAGGAAGTGGCGTGGACGAGCATAAATCGCCATGAAATATTGCACAAAGGAAATGTCTGTGAACTGAACATTGGACAATCGAACCCCCAATTTCCTATACGAGCCGATTAAAAAAGCCATGATGACAGGAGGATAGTGCCAGTAATTAAAACCTTTGGGCCGAACACATGCAAGCCTACATGGTCTGCCCCACCACTTGCCTAGAGAACTACTCACGATCTCTCAGTGTTGCCGGATATCTATCACACCGGCTGTGGGGGGTTTGGTAGAGCCATAGTTAATATAGATCTATGTTGGTAATAAACAAGTGCCACAATAGTGGCAATGTCCTTGTTATCAAAGTATTTTTAAATAAATTATTTGTTTTATTATAAACTATTAAATAAAGAAACAAGTTTTCATTACTTATTACCTTCATCAAAGATTATGCAATTTCACATAAATTAACTATTATTTATATATGCACATAGAGAGCAAAGTTAAGTCCTTTCACTACTTAATACTTTTGTTAGAGACTCTTTATTTTCACAAATAAACTATAAGAAATATATATAATAATTACATTGATGGAGAAAGAAGTGAGGTGTATGTATAGATATCCATAGATGTTGAAGGCTTAGGGAAATTAGAATATAGCCCATACTCATTATTTAAAAGCTTGACAGAGATGTAGAAGCATTGCAACAAATGCATAAAGATAACAAACAAAGATAGAGTATGTATAGTTCTTGAAAATAACCAAATATAAAATCTTCTTTGATTCCACTTTATTTGTATTTGCATTACATATTGGAGAAAAAAAGAGTAAAGCATAGTCTTCACTTTTGGCTTGGTTTTTCCCCATAGTGGGTTTTCCCAGGGTATACCTTGTGTTATTTGTGTGGATGTGTTATTCACACTAGTTATTTTCCTTTCATTTCTAGTTTATTTGTCATTATGTGGAATTAAGCTAACACAATCAATTAAGTTGTAAGATTTGTTGTGATGAACTATTCCAGTAGAATATCCATGACAATTTACAAATCAACTAGGGTCATCTTGTAAAATTCTTTTGGAAGTAGGAGCAATAAAGAGAGGTCCCAAAGAATATAGGGGAGAGCTTAGCAGATTTCGACGATTTTGAGAGTGGGGGGGTTCCCAAGCCTCCCCAACAGATCTATTAGGGGGGCTCCAGATCGGAGGCATCCCGATCTCGTTGGAGGCAATGGGAGGAGAGGGAACCAATAATCAGGGTTCGAGTATGAGATTTTTGTCAAATGAAAGGAGGATTGGACAGTGTATCCCCAAAATTTCCCAAATCCCCTCCATGCAGATTAGATCAAGTAAGTTTAGGGATAGAATTCAATACATGAAAGATCATGCCCTAATAGGGAAATTTGTTGGAATGTTGATGTTCGAAAAAGCCCTATTTTGGTGGATAAACTCCACCTGGAAGCCATGAGGCCATTATGATCTTCAACTAGGATCCAAGGGATTTTTTACCATTAGCTTTCTAAGCTTGGAAGACAGAAACCGTGTTCTTGATCGTGGCCCCTATTTCTTCTATTCCGCGGGTTTGTTCCTTAGGCCTTGGAAAGAAAAGTTTTGCCTTGACAAAGAGGACATGAGGTTGCTCCTGTGTGGATCTGAATCTATTCTCTCCCAAGTGAATATTGGGACTCATAAATTTTGGAAGATATCGAGAATAACTTGGGCTCCTTCATAAAGGTATCCGAGCAAACAAAGGCTCAAAGATACACGGCCTACGCAAGGATATGTGTGTATATGGATCTATCAAAGGAATTACCGGAGGCCATCAAACTACCATGGGAAGATGAAGATTCGGTCCAAACCCTAGACTATGAACAAATCTCGTTTAGATGCCGTCGCTGCCACGAGTATGGTCATTTGTTCAAAGAATGCCCCCTGAACTCCCCAAAACCTCAAACCAGGCAAGTTGATAAAAACATGGATCATGGGTTTCCTAAGGTTAAATCTCGCAAAAGAGGAGGCAAAAAGCAGGAAAATATGGAGGCTCCCAAATTTTTTTATGTATCCAATCAATTTGATGCCCTAGTTGATCAGCCCGAGGATGTCACTGAAAAGATGTCCCCTGTTGAGTATCAACACGATCAAAACCAAAAGGATGAGGAGGAGGGGTGCGAGGAGGCAATAAATAAGAAGACATAGGATGGGACCAACCCAAATCTAGTTATGGAAACTGAGGAAGAAGCAAAATATATGGACATTGGAGACCTAGATCTAGATGGAATATAACTGGCCTGTGAAGATGTTGAAAAAGGTTACATCTCCCAGGAACAAGTCATCCTTCTGAAAGAAGCAATCATCAAAGCAAGGGAAACTAATAATCTGGGAATAAACCATGGTTCCCATAAGGACCACAAATGAAAGCATGAGGTGATGGGCAAGAATCCAGGAAGGAAATCTAACAGGCAACGCAGAACGACAGTAGGGATGAATTTAGTCGAATTAGGTCAGTACCCTACCATTAGGGATGCTCTAGGTTTATAACTACCCTTTGTTTTTGTTCTCCAATGAAGATTGTTGCCTGAACATTAGAGGTCTTAATAGTCCTAAAAGAACTCAGATTCTAAGGAAAAAAGATTCAGAAAGTAAACCCAACAATAGTTTTTCTTCAAGAAACCAAGTGCTCGGCGGACCACCTACAGGAAGTACGGAAGAAAGCATGGAAAGGGAGTGAAGGGATGGGTAATGATTCCCAAGGAATGGAAGGCGGACTTAGCATCCTATGGGATCTTAACAAAGTCTCTCTCTTTGTATTCAGCGGAAACCTTCATTCCATCTCTACAGAATTTGGAGTGATAGGTTTTATTGTCACTGGGTTCTTAACAAATGTTTACGGCCCTCATCTTCCCCAGGAAAAAATGACTTTCATTGAGTCCATTAAGAACATCCATAGATGGACTGAGGGGAGGCACTGGATCTTGGGGGGAGATTTCAACCTCATCACCTCCCTGGAGGAAAATAAAGGAGGCAGGCGAAGACTAGAGGAGGAGAGTGTTTTATTCAGAGATGCCATCGAGGATCTTAAGCTTGTGGATGTGGTCCCAGGATAGTACCTTTTTACATGGAATAACAAACGGGGGGGAGACCGTCATATTGCTTCTCGCCTCGAAAAATTTCTAGTCTCCGAGTCTGTAATGGAGCTTGGAAGTGACATCTCGACCTCAGTCCTTCCCTTTGCAGGGTCGAATCATTGGTCGGTGGAACTATGGTGGAGTGGCCTAGGCTCTTAGTTGAAAAAACCATTCTATTTTGAACAATTCTGGTTAGGTCACCCAGATTTCAAAGAAAAAGTTGGCCAATGGTGGTCTAAATTAAATAGTGTAGAAGGTCAGAGCATGTATCCGTTTCAACAAAAACTCAAGGCTCTAAAGGCTAAGATCAAGAAGTGGAATAAAGAGGAATTCAAGGATATTTTCTCTGACAAAAAAGCCCTGGAACTGAGGTTGGAAAAGATTCAGGTCTGTGGCATGAATGAAGGATACTCTACAGAATTACTAGAAGAGGAATCTAGCACTGCAAATAAGTTACAGGAGAGGGAGCGGCAGGAAGAAATTCTTTGGCGTTCGAAATCCAAAGTTAACTGGCTAAAACACGGGGAGAGAAACACCAAATTCTTCCACCGGTCGGTCATCCAAAATCGCTTGCAGAACATAATTCTCATGATAAAAATTTCCAACGGTGACATACTAGAAACAAGGGAGGAAATTGAAGAGGAATTGGGCCAGTACTTTCAGGACATAATGCGTGAGCCCACTTTGGACAGAAGCAGAGATATTGAATAGATAACCTAGCATATCCCTTCTCTGGTTTCTTAGGATCAAAATGACCTATTAATGAAGCTTGTTTCCCTTCTGGAAGTTGAAGAGGCGGTGGATCAGATGGCCGAAGGGAAAGCTCCAGGGCTAGATGGCTTCACAGTCAACTTCTTTCACCATTTTTGGGACCTTATTAAGTATGAAGTATGGAGTATCGTGGAAGACTCAAGACGTACTTAGAGAATCCTCTCGTCCGTTAATGCAACCTTTATCGCACTCCTCCCAAAGACTGAGGGGTCGGATTCTCCCGTTAAATTCATACCCATTTCCCTTTGCAATGTCATCTACAAAATTGTAACCAAGATTATTGCTAACCGCCTCAATCCCATTCTCTCGGCCTTGATTTCACCTAAGCAGTCCGGGTTCGTGGAATGTTGTCAGATAATGGATGGCATTATCCTTGTTCACGAAGTTCTCTACTCTCTCAAAACTGAGAAGATACCAGGGATGATGCTGAAACTTGATATTGTTAAATCCTATAAAAAACTAAATTGGCAGTACATCCGAGCAGTATTAAGAGCGTTCGGCTTTGGAAGTATGGATTAAATGGATTATGAGTCTTATCTCAACTGCATTCTTCTCTATCCTTATTAATGGGGCTCCTTCAGGACTCATTAAGCCCTCTTGGGGCATTAGACAAGGGGACCCTCTATCCCCATTTCTATTTGTAATCATGGCGGAAGGGCTGGGAAGGACCATCAAGGCTATGTAGGAAAATCAAGAGCTAAAAGGGATTCTTATCCACCCAAGGGCGGATTGACAAACCCATCAACAATTTGTCGATGAAACAATGTTGATGGGACACCCTTCAGTTCAAGAGGCTCAGAATATTAAATAGTGTTTGGCTAACTTCGGCAAAGCTTCGGGCTTAGAGGTCAATGAACAAAATCCCAGGTCTTTTTCTTTAACACGCCAAGGGTTACCAAGCGCAATATTTGTCGAATTATTGGATTCCAAGAGAGCTCTCTTCCATCCAAATACCTCAGAGCCCCATTAGTAGACTCAATCATTCGGAAGGGCTCGTGGTCCGAACTTTTGGACAAAATGAGGAAGAAATTATCCAATTGGACACTCTGTCCCCTCAATTTTTCCAACAGACTCATCTTGGTCAAGTTAGTGTTGCAAGCTATGCCAGTATATCTATTCTCTACTCTATCTACCCCAAAAGCTATTCTGAAAGAGATCAAGAGCATCGGGGGAAAATTCCTATGGAGTGGAGCTAGTGAGCAACGGAAATGGTCCCTGGTGAGTTGGGACACCATTTTCTCTTCAAAGAGCCATGGTGGCCTTGGTCTTCGAGACCCTGAAAAGGTCAACTATGTAAGCGGGGCAAAGATTTGGTGGAGATGGCCTACTTACAACCAGGAGTTGTGGGCCAGATTATGGCATATGAAATATGTTGTCGGCTGGGAAAAAGAAAATCTTATTTGTTTCTCAGAAGTGAAGCAAGGTTCCCACATTTGGAAAACTAACAACTAGGGGAGAGGCTTGGTCCAGGAAAACAACTTTTGGGAAGTCTGAAATGGTGAGCGTGCCTTATTATGGGAAGATTCATGGCAACAAATGCCACCTCTGGCTCAAAGTTTGGAGACACCTCTCCTCATACTAGAGTGCATTAATCAAGGAAAGACAAGGGTGAACGACTTATGGGTGAATTTAGATATCCAGTCAGATTATAGGGTTTGGGCCCATAGGGCCTGGTGGGAACAACATGGGCCAGGGGAGGAAGTTAACATGATAGAAGAATCCCTAATTGACCGGAAAATTAGGTACCATTTAGGGGATAATAGACCTCGTTGGGGATTCAAACCCAAGGGTTCTTCACCATAAAAGAAGCATACAACATATGGACGGGCTTCAACAATCAACAACCACAGAAAAAATGGAAGAACCCGTGGGATGCTAAACTGTGGCCCAAAATCTCTACCTTCACCTGGATAATTATTAGAAGACGAATCCTAACTGGCGACAATCTTAAGAAAAGAGGAATGCAAGGTCCTTACCGATGTTGCATGTATGCCAAGGATGAAGAAACGTTGAACCACCTCATGGACTCTTTCCCTTTCATTACGAATCTATGGGACCGTGGTGACGCTGCTTTCAGGAGATTCGATAGGCTAAGAGAACGCCCAGACTAGACCCTCATCTCCTGGTCGAATGACCCCTTCCAGAACCTCGTTGTTAATCATCTCTAGAAATTTTTTCCAAGCTTTATGGTATGGGAGATATGACATGAACGAAATTCAGAATGTTCCAAGGAAGGTTTGGAACGAAAGACATGGTATGGAGAACTATAGGTAACATGATGATAGAAACTATTAGAATGCAAACATGGGAAAGCTCTAACTAGGAAGCAAATGCGACTAAAACCATCATCCTGACGGCTTGGGGTATTACGGGTCCATTTGCAGTGTTACGGTTGTCCCTCGTGGGCTTTGACGGCTAAAGCAAGCCCAGATTACTGGTCTCCACCCCCTGAAGGCTTCTTCAAGCTCCATTTCAACGAGGCCTCTAAGGGGAATCCTGTGCTAACAGGATTCGACATCATAGTAAGAAACCACAAAGGGGAATTACAAAGGTTCTGTACTGTCTTCATAGGTGTTGAAACTAACAATGTAGCAGAGATCAAAGGATTAATTCATGGCATACAGATGGACATCCACCACAGCTGGACCCCTCTCATCATAGAAGGGGACTCACAGGTTGTCTTAAACATGGCCACGAGGATCTATCATGGGACGTCTAGCACCAAAGTGGCATCTTCCTAGAGATTAGAAAGCCGTTTGGAGAGGTTGGCAGAGATTATACGTCCTACGCAGGCGGTCTCGTTTAGCCATGTCAGACGAAATGGCAACAAACTGGAAGACACGCTGGCCAACCTTGGGACTAGTACCCATCGCTCCATCAATGCCAGTGCGTGGGAAGAATTAGGTGACACGACTGTCCAAGGCAGGTGTATTTCCATCATGATCCTTGATATGTCGTGAAATAATGAATCCAGGGAGCAAGGACAATAAGCGGGCCATCCTTTGGCCAGTAAAGCAAAGGAAATGTTATCACATGGAATTCCATACAGGTGGGGAATTCCGAGGGATGGTGAGGGGGCCTTAATTGCCATTAAATTTGACCTAACCACAGTCTTGTCGAAGAGTTAGGATGCAGGTGAAGTTATGATTTATGAGGGTGGGGGATCCGTCCCCCAGCTTGAGGTATATCTTTGCAGGACTACGAAGCTCAGGAAGATCTTAAATACATGTACCAGAACAATCATGACCCAAAATGGCAATCTCCTCTATATTCGATGGAAAGGTGACGAAAGTTATCGTGGGAACAAGGTTCTATCCTACATGCAGTTTGTGTTCGCCTTCCTGCTTACCAGTGAGGGTACTTTTCATAGTGTGAGAGATATGGATAGCAAGCGAGCGGGGGAGGGTGAGAGCATGACGACATGACGGAGAATGAGGCAGAATGTGAAGGAAAAACCCAAGGGCGAAGGTTGAAGGGTCACTCGCGTGCATAATAGAGCACTGTGGGAAGCACACATATTTGAGCTGGGCTTGTCGTCGGTCATTCAACATGAATTGAAGGATGTTGAACATAGGATGTAGCGAGAGTTGGATAAGGACACCCTGCAAGAGGAATGTTGGAAGATGGAGGACTGGGCCATGGACCTTGGTAAGAATGTTGCACGCCTGAGTCTCTATGAGCGGACTGCGGCGCTTTTCTGGGTAATGAAGAACCTGATGGGGCATGTGATGTGGGAGTGAATAAAGAAGGAGGAAGGTGATGAAACCTTAGTTTAGTGGTGGAATGCTCATCACACCGAGACAAGGGAGCTGCACCTGAAATTTGACACCATTATGAACACTCTGGGTATTCGTCCTCCAAATGTTCCTTTGTCTTCTTCTGGCGCTTCTCCGGCTGTAATGGCAAATCCCCTCGGCGGTCAGCAAGGTCGTTTTCTGAACTTCCCGTATAACCTGCTATGAGGATCAATGGGTCTGAGGTCTGTTTTATTTTGTTCGTCAATGGATCTGAGGTTTGTTTTATTTTGTTCGTGTAAGTCGTACTAGATTATGGGGATATCGAGTAGAAATAGTATTTTTAATTTCCTGCATTATGGTCAATTTTGTTATTAAGGCTTGTATCGACAGTAAGCTCAACATCAATGTAAGGGGTCTCAATTTTGGTAATTATGGGATGCTATTCTGGGATTGGGATTTTTTTGGCCTGTCAAACGATCTGAGACAAGAGAGATCAAGAGGACATATGGCCAACTGGTTATGGGCCAATTTTGTTCAGATGTAACCTTTCTTCTTTTATATAATACAAAAATCTTCTAACTTACAAAAAAAAAAGAGGTCCCAAAGGGACAATCTCTAGAAAGAAAATGAAAACCAAGCCACCTACTTCCCATAGTGAGATCAAAATTGGGATGGAAGTAGAAACCTAGATGTTGGCAATTCAGAAATATCTCCAACTTCGTAATTATTCAGAAAATCAAACAACAAAGTTGGCTATTCATAACATAAATTATATATATATAAGAAACAAAATCCATGAGGTGGTAATGTTCCCGACACTTGATGCTTGATGCCAGGAAACGAAAATAGCATGAAGCACAAAAGAAAATTGCAGAAAGCAGATAACTCTTTGCCTATATTTTATATTTTGATACTAGATGAACATTTTCTATACATGCCACTATGTAAACTCAATAAAGATGCAAACAATGATGTCTGGGCTAAGAGAAGAAGGTTTGGAATAATCCAAAGTAGATACAAGATTAAGGGAATGGCTAAGAATGGTGTGCAAAACAGAGCCCTCTGTTCCAACGAGCAAACTATGTTATTCAATGAGACAAAGCAACAAACTTAGGAGCTTGAGAGATTAGTAGAAATGACAGAAAGATATAGCACAATGTCCTTGAAATAGTAAAAGCTCGTATCAATTGCCAATGTAAATGAGATTGACTAAAAGAGCTATAGAACCATTTTCTAATAGATAAGCATGACATTCGGAATTTGTTTTCAAAATAGTGAATATGAAGCAGAGCAAGCATCATAGTCATATTTAAGCACTCACAAGACTTGCAGAGTTCTAAACCGAAATCAAATGGAGGTCAAATACTCAAGACAACGAGTTAGTGCATGCTTTATTAAATCGATAATTTAGAAATGTAGATAATGACAATAGTAAGTTATCCAAATGGTAGTGCAAATTGTTCTTGTAGGAAACATTTACCAGGAGAATAGTCATGAGATGTCAACTAAATTTTGCAACGATTGAATACAAGACATCTGGGGAGTATATGTAAATGAGAGACTTTTTTCCTTGATACTGATCAGTCTGCTTGAATGACCCAATTGCGAAGGATACACGAGGACTTTAAACAAGTATTTGCTTTCATGATTTGTATACTCAAAGACTTAGGAAATCAAAATAATTAGTTGACAAATTAGCAAGAGTATTATTTCTTAGGGTAGCAGCCAGTATTTGTTAAGAGATGTCGGCCATGAGCTAGAAGAGACAAAGAATCTTTAGAGATCTCTATTATTTAGATCTCTAATGACAGTACCAGTTAAATATAGCGAGGGTTCATTACATAATGTCTAATAGAACCAAGAGATGGAGTGCTAACAACAATGGGCAAAAGATGGACAGAAATGAGAAGATTTGCTATCTCAGATCAAGTAACTAAAAACAATAGGTCTAGTTAATGGAAGCATCAAATTAGCAACGAGTTCCAGGCTATCGAGTTAGCGGCCACACCAGGTAGAGGCGAATCTTTTTTTACTTGAGTGATCTATACCACAGTCACTAATTTGAATTACATCTCAAATATGTTAAACTTTATCAACACAATAACCTTGTTTAGATTCAGACTGCCATTATGGTGATTCATGTTACTCAAACATTGGAGCAAGAACACAGAGCATTTCATAATTCATTTGAGCAAAGCGAAGTGGCAATAATTTCAGAACAAATAAAGATTGTCATGATTTATACTAACAATAATACATATTAACATGGCATTATTTAGATACAGAAGAAGAGAGGGGTATGTTACCAGAATAATTTGAGGTAGCTAAGATAAATAGGAGCCTTAAATCTGATTGCAACGAAGACTACATCAAAGCATTAATGATGAAAGTATATTGAATTTGTATGCAAAGTGTGATATCTATTATTGTAGATGACGCCAAAGAATAAATCTCAGAAAAGCCATGATTTATGAATAATCCATGTTAAGAGCAGAGTTAGCTACAGACCAAATTATCCTATTCGACAACACAAGTCAACATACTTGCAAATTATGGTAGAAAAACTAGCATCAACAGCTCATGAGTATTACTCCACAACAAATTTGTTTGAATCCTAGAAAACAACAATGACAAAAGGAACATGTATACCCAAAAGTGAAGTTACCACAACAAAGCGCTTTGTTCCAAGAACCAAACTATCTTATTCGACCAGACAAACCAACATACTTGCAACCTTGAGAGATTAGCAGAGATGACACAGAGATATAGCATAATATTCTTGAAACTGTAAAAGCTCATATTAATTGCCAATATTAACTAGACCGATTAAAGAAGCCACAACACTACCATCTAAACAGAGCTGACCATAAAATTCAGAATTTGTTCCCAACATGATGCTTTTGCAAAACATTGATTACGAAGCCTACCAAGCATCAAGGCCAGTTTTTAAACACCTACAAGCAATATCTTCTGCCTATGAACCTTCCACACCATATTAATTCCTAACCAATTCAAATGGCAGTGCAAAATCTTGGTCAAAACTTGACAGTGGCTTGGAATAAAACAACAATATTTTTGAAGCTCTTTACTAATTTCAAAATTATGTATATGTAGCAAACTATATGATAATTATGTATATGTAGCAAACTATATGATTTCCATTCAATAATCTTAAACATGATAAGCACAAGTGCACTGGTTGTATTTATAATCATATGCCTCAACTTTGCACAAGAATGATGATAATGCAATCCACTAAATAAGGTTATGGGGTATTCGCGTTATCATTGGCTCAAAGTGTTTGAAATCCCACCTAACATGCCAACAACAAAGCCTTGAAAAATTAAACCCTTTAGCAAGTTAAGTCAGCCTCTAGTAAAGCAAATAAGAGGAATGCGATGGCAGTCCAACATGCCACGAACAAGTCAACAATAAAGCGATCATTTAGACCAATAACAAAGTTATTGACCTGTAGCTGTGTTCTAGTCACTCTAATGAACACATGCTAGCACCCGTTTGCCATAAATGGAAAATGGTATAAAAAACTTTTGCATTTCTTTCCACCATTGCAATGACTTTACTTGAAGCTATAATGACATGACATGCCCCACTTCTAGACTGACATGTTAGTCAAATTCAACCACTAAAATTTCAGTGAAGAATATAGTTAACAAATGATTATAATAAAAATATGATTGAAATCATAATGTCCAAAAGATATTAAAGAACTTTGGTCACATCTCACATTGATTAAGAACCGTGGTTGACAAGAAACTCGTGCCAACATTCTTAGACATTAGACATTTGCGTTGCTATATGTATAGCAGAATAGATAAATTGTAATAGGTAACTTGCTATGTGCTACAATTGAAGTTTATTGGTATAGCACTTCACCTTTTCCTTAGTAAAAGATCAATGAAGAATAGAACAGGGGTCGAATTCATATCAATTTTCACATATTGAGCCGATAGGTTGAAGGTACTACACCATTTTTGTATCTACAATTTTTGGTAGAAAAAAAAAGAATGAAGTTCAAAATTAAGAAACTAAACCATTTTTTAGTTAATATGCGAAAATGCGAAAAGAAGCTTGCAAAATCAAAATAAATAAATTTTAATTGCAATTTTATTGAATTCATAATATATGATGATATCATAAATATCTTTAATAAAGCACAATTTCACAATACATTTAAAGCTGTAACATTCATATCATCTTTGACTTCATTAAGTATCAACTGCATTTTGAATACAGTTACAAAGAAACTAAGATACATTTGTATGTGGATAAATTGGCACAGACTGACAAGCTAATAGCTATTGCAATACTCAACTATCTATCACATGTAACATTGACAGTATTGTGACTTCATTAACTATCAACTAGCTCTTGAAGAAAATCACAAAGAAACTGTAATTCACTTTTACAAGGTAAACCGTCAAGAACTAACAACTATGTTCACAAACATTAGCTAGGTAAATTTCACAAACAAGAATCTAAGAAAGAAGCAAACTAAAAGAGAGAATTCAACAATCACAAAATTGACAATTTTTCTATTGGGCATGTAGGCAACATCCTAGTGGCCAGTTAAGAAAACCATCTAATGCTAGGAAACCCAAGGTACACAGAAGAATTCCTACTGATTTAACTAATGTTATTTAATCGAGATAACTTTTATAATTATGTTGGCAGGGAAAGTATCTTTACATAGGTAAACTATTTGAAGTTAACAACTATGTTCATGAATACTAGCTTGGTAAATTTCGCAAGGAAGAATATAAGAAACAAACAAACTAAAAGAGAGAATTGAGCAATCACAAAATCGACAATTTCTCTACCAAGCATAGGAGCAACAACCTAGTGGATAGATAAGAAAACCATCTAATGCTAGCAAATCCAAGGTACATAGGAGAAATCCTACTGATTTAACTCATAGTTATTTAATGACAGTACCTTAGCTGCAAATGAACTAGCCATCTCGATGCTCTCTAGATTTCCTTCTATCTAAGGTTTTTAGAGGTTGATGGTTTTTTGCAAGGAAATAGTGACATGAAGGCAATCATTTGGGCATTAATACTGGGTAGGTCTAGAGGCGAATGAAAGATGAGCTATTACAGATTTCCTATTTCTAGCTTTGTTTCATAGTTTACTGAAGTTTTTTTGGTAGATTCATATCAGCGTGTCTCGATGAAAGTTTCTAGGAGGTAGATAAACAACATAATATAAATATTGCATGATCTTATTTGCTTTTATTTGCACAGTGTTCAAGTCACTCAACTTATTCCTATAAAAAAAATAGTAGAGAGCAAATGAAGCACTAGTTGAAAATAAATCTTTTTCTTTTCTTTTTCCTTTTTTTCTCCCAAGTTAGTATAGAAAATAATCATGTAAAAAATTGAAATAGGCTAATGTGTTAGTTGATGTGTGTGAAGGTTTATGGTGCAAGAAGGTGTGGTGACATTGGTAAAGGAATAAAATATCTATTGGGACAGTAGTGGGAGGGCGGGCATCGAGGACTGACTGAAAACCCTGAGATGCCTATGGCTCCATAGTAGAGCCTTGACCTATAATGGTCGGTGGCGCGGTTTCCTTCCATTGGTCGATGACCCAGATGAATGTGCTGGCTCGGCACTGGAGAGGGCCAACCAGGTATGGGATTGGTTGGGCACCACCAAATGCTTGGTAAATTCAGCCGATGGGGAGGCGTACTGGTTAAGCATTAACTATATCCAAATCCATAGGCGATCCCAAGGATTGCAAAATGAAGCAGGATCCTGTGGACCAGAGGGGAAACACACAATACAGATAAGTATTCGTTTTCATTTATGTCTTGTTTGGAATAATGAAGATTTCAGGTATAAGTCTTCTAACAGCTAAGCTGATACACTATTGTTTCTTTGTTGGAAACCTTGGTCATTGCAGGAAGGAAAGACCTTGAAAGACTATAAATTGTTGGTAAATCTAGAGAGTAAATGAGTGGGCGATATAAATTGCTGGTAAATCCAGAGAGTAAATGAGTGGGAGATATAAATTATTAAGAAATCCAGGGAGTAGCTGGTCGAACGCTATAAAGTTCTTGATAAGTCCAGAGAGTGACTAGTTGTGCATTAACTACTTGATATGGTAAAGCACCGTGTACGTTGGCCCAACACCCCTTAAACAATTGATAAAACCAGTCAGAGCACTGGCCTAGCATATTGCTAAAGGAAATGATTGATAAACCTAGTCGGCGTACTAGCCTGGAATTGCCTATTCGAATGATTGTGGAGTAGCCTACGTGCTGGCCCAACATTCGTTATTGTGTTCACGGGAAATCCAAGGCTCATAAAGCAAAGAAGGATCCCGTGGAATAAAGTGAAGACATCCAATACAGATAAGTATTCAGTTACCTTGCAGCTTCTTACTTATGAATATACGTGTGTATACGATTTGGTTATGATTTCCTAAACTCTTGTTTAGAGATAAACCCTATGAAAATGAACTAAACATGTGAATTGATTCAATGTTTGAGTGTATTTATTGCTGGAAGCAAGGATTATGAAGGCATCCTAGAGATGCATGTGGACATGTGACCGTCCTAAAGAGCTCAGTATGAGCAGTAATGAAAGATGGTGCTAGTGGATACAAGTGGATCCTAGCAGCCAAAGGTTCTGTAGGCAATAATGGGAAGGGTGCCCTAGCTGAAAATCCATATACATGCCTTAGACACTAAGTGTCATAGCCAAGAAAAAAAATTCAAAGCATTCACATTGAAGTGAAAGAGACTAAGGAGCATGAAACCACGACGATGGTGTAGCTCCATAATAGAACAAGACTAAGAGGGAGAAACCCCTACTCTTCTCTTTCCTTTTGATTGATGCATTTATAAAACAAAAGATTGTTGAGTGCATATCATGGCTGAAAATAGATTGTGTTTAATGGCTTGAGATGAATTGTGAATGTTGAAATAGTAAATTTCCTGTGAAATGATGAACCTGAATGAGTTCATGTGTATGTTGGGAAAACATGAAAAGTGTGGAAGTCCCATGAATAAAGCATGGACATTCCATGTCAATTGGAAAAATAATTGGTTAATCTTAATGTTTATGTTATGTTTGTCCTAACAAAGAATTCCCATGATGAATTTCACAGGTAAGAAAGTGAAACAATTGGTTGCAGCCAGCACAAGAAAGTGTTGTTAGTAAGCAAAGTGTGTTCAGTTGTGCCCATTGACCATGGCAGCAGACCGAGGGCTATTAGAGTTGGTTGAAAGTCTTCTTCAAACAATTGCCAGGACCCAAGAAAATCTTGGGGAGATGCTCAAGCTACAGAGGCAACAGAATGAGATAAACCACGAGGCTTTGCAGGACTCTATTCGTCTGCAAAAAGAGGTAAACAGCATTATGGGAGCAATCAACAAGGGAAAGGAAAGTGGATCAATGAAGAAGCATTCATCCAATCGTCCGATTAAGAAACGTTCCAGGTGGGAAGACTCAAAGAAAATGGATCGGGAAAAGGTAAATCCGCCAATGAAATGTTGGGGATGTGGAGGAAATCATTGCCTCCGTGACTGCCCAATAAGAGAATATCAAGAGGGTAGCAACCATAAATTCCCCAGGTTCGTGGACCAGTTGGAAGGAAAAGAAAAGGAAGGAATTGTTTTGGAACGATGTCCTCATGTAGAGCTAGAAGGTCCCAGCCAGCAAGAGCAGTTTGTAAAGACCAAAGGACTTAGTCCTGAAAAACCCAAGTAAAGGGTGAAATGCAGGACAAACCTACCACATTTTGTGAATTTTGGACATTTGTAAAGTGGGTATTTATTTTCCGAAGTGTTGGAACACCGAGGACGATGTTATTCCAAGGGGAGGGGAATGTAATGTCCCCATCTTGACCCTATTGCATTAATATTGTAAATGATGTAAATATTGTTATTTAGTCATGGTGAGGAGCTCAAGGCCAAGGCCCCGCCATTGATTTATCGTTCTATGTATCGGCAATTAGAATAGATGCATATGGTTCTTGTGCTAGCCGCGCACAATGTAAATTCGGACATCATGTAAATATGCAATTTTAATGAAAAACCCACAACCAGCTATGCAATGCAACAAAGAGATGGGGCATGATCTTACAAGGAATAGGGAGGAAAAATAACCAAACCCTTGAGCCATGGAGTCAATCCATGTGTCCCATGAGATCCCAACTACCCATTTTGGCTTATGCCCCAATCATTAAATTCTTCCAAGAGTTGGTTGAGGTAGTTAATGCCTTGGGAATGATGAGGTATGGTAGCCAATTTCGGGTATGGGCAAGCCATTAATTTGGGAATTCGATTTTTTCGCTTGCAAGGCAAGAAATCAACCACGTTTTGCCTTCCCAAGCCATTCTGAACCACGGTCTTTCCTCTCTCACGCAGCCCGGGGCGAATTGGGGTTTTTCCTTCATGTTTTCACCATTTCTCTGCATTCTTCCATGCCTGGGAACTCGTTTTTGGTTAGCACAGTGGCTGGGAGAAGAGAACCACGATTTTATGGGGTTATAGAGGCCATTTCTACCCATGAAATACCCATGGACGTTTTTATGAAAACGATTATGCTCCTGGGGTTGTTTTCCCATTTTCCAATTTTCGTTTTGGGCTTTCCCACATTTTTCTGAACTGGTTGAAATCCCATCGTTGGGCATCCTACTGCAAAAACGCCCAGCACTTGCATTTCTGGCTGTTATGTCCCTCCTTGTTTAGTTTGAACCTGTGAGCAGGAGATTCAGGAGTGGAAGAGGACATATTTGGATTGATGAGCCCAATGAAGTATCCATAGCTCAATGGTTGAGCCACTAGCCTAGTAATTCACCTCTGTCCATCTCTTAGCAGCCTGAGAAACCCCACTGCCGATTGGTTTGGATGATTCTGGTGTATCTTTGGCTATGTGAGAGCCTGCTTTCCCCTTTTCGTTGTGGAGATCATGCCCAACTCGGGGGTGGCAGTGGTGCTGAGAGATTGAGGAGCACACTGGCCTATGGTTGGGTGGAACGTTGCAGAAGCGTAGCTGGTTGCTCAGGGACTACTTGGTTTAAGATAAGTATTCTCATTTGCTAATTTGATATTGCTTAATTGATGAATGACATGAAAATATGGAATGTATGATGGATGTGTAATGGAATTAAATTCTGCCGTGTTTTCAAGATTTTATGCATTTGCATATCTCCATCTACAATTTATATGAATGCTTATTTGATTAAGTATGGGACTAGATGTCCAGTATTATTGTTAGTGTCCTCTCCATAGCCTTGTAGGATAGGAGGGACATTACAAGAAGAGTTATAGATATATTAACAGTATTTGATTATCATGTAGGTCGGCTCACTAGCCTATTTATACAATTGACAAATAATTACATAACTACCTGTCGGTTCAACTGACCGACCTGACATGTTATTGGTAGACACAATCCGTCGACATGTATTACAATTAGTTGGATGGAGGACCTAGTCGGTAGGTCGACTTAGGATCCTCCAATAGGGGGCAATCCCCATTGACCCCTGTAGTCCACTTGATGCATCATTGATATTGAGAAAATTTAGTGGCTTGACAAAAATTTTCAATATGGATTGTTCCCATAATGCATGAAAATAATTTTATAATTTTCTAAGAATGTGGTAACTCTAACAAATGTGTCTTATGTGGACACATTTTGTAGACTCATAGTCATATCAAAAGCAGTTAAAGCAATCCACATAGTTCATTTTGGAAACATTGGTATTGGTTGGAACACAAGGATTGTCATCATTGATTATGCACATGATCCCTATGAGCCTGGGACAGCTGCCATGGGAGAAAACATATAGGTTGATAATGCTGAGACAAAATCCAATGGGAGGAGAAACCAAGAGAGTCCCCCAGATATTGGATCCACCATGAGGAGCCTAAGAGTGGAGTTACAGAGTTGTAGAGAAGACAATGAGAGGTTGATTAAATCTCAAGAAGAACAAAATCAGTTGAATGCAGCCATGCTGCAAAGTTTGACAGACATTCAAAGGAGGATTAACTCTAGGCATCACTCAACAAATCCATAAAAGAGTGGGAGTAGTTCAAAGAGAAATTCCCATAAGAGGTCCAATAGCTCAAGAAGAGTTTCTAGAGACAAGACATATACTCCAGAAATATCTTCTAGTGGATCATCTGACTCTGAAGAATCCATTGAAGGATCAAGCTCTTCATATCATAGGAATAAGAGGAAGAGGCATTACAAGAACACTTCACATGGGAAATTTAAGAAGGCCAAACCTCCTACATTTGATGGTGAGGTAAGAGGAATATGAAGCTTGGATTCTTGGGATGAGGAAGTATTTCCAAGTCCAACACTACTCTGGAAATATGAAGCAAGAGTGGCCATATTCAATCTGAATGGAAGAGCATCTATATGGTGAGATCACCTTAGGAAAGTGAAGAAGATCAATGAAAGGAATATTGTGTGGAAGCAGTTCAAGAATTGCTTCAAGCAAAAGTACCTCTCTGACAGGTACTATGATGATAAGATCAAAGAGTTCCATGAGCTGAAATTATGATAGATGACCATGGAGGAATATGTAAACAAATTCTTGGAGATTCTGAGATATTTCAAGTATATCAGGGATGACAAGGTGAAAATTCAGTGTTTTCTAAGTGGACTAGATCAGTCATATAAAGACAAGATTGATTTTGATGAACCTTGAACTCTAAAGGAGGCCAGGAGAAAGGCCAAGTATTGTTATGATCAAAACAAAAGAAAACATGATTTCCATAAGGCATGGAAGGACAAGACAAATGATAATTTTGACCAAAGGACGAAGGGGTTCAAACCTCCTCATCTCAGAAATTAGCAAAGGCAACCACCATAGGGTGTGGCTAATCCAACTAGAATGATGGGAGACAAGCCAAGATATCCAAAGGAGCCAAGAGATCCACTTCAATGTTGGGGATCACGGAGAGGACCATATGCTTAGGAACTGTCCACATAGGAATGGGAGTGTAAAGAAAGTTCACAACATCCAAGGAGCTGGAACTGTGGTTCAAGTGGCAAGGACCATCCCTAGAATCTATGCAGCGCTAGAGGACCACTAGGAATACCATCAATCAACTGTGGTTGAATTTGAAGGTAATATTGCTAAGCAATCTGTTTCTATTTTGATTGACCTTGGATCTACTCATAGTTATATCACTCCTAAAATTGTTGAGATTTGTGATTTTAATAAATTAAAGCATAGTAAGTCATGGTTAGTTTGACTAGCCACTGGAACCAAGAGAAAAGTTAGTGAGATGGTAGAGAAATGTCCATTAGATATGGATGGGCTATTCAATTATGCAAATTTGAATATTCTGCCACTTGGTTCCTATGATATTATCATTGGAATGGATTGGTGAGAAGCACACAGAGTTAAACTTGACTGCTATAACAAGACTTTCAAATGCATGGATGAGGGAGGAAACCCAAGGGTTGTAAAAGGAATTCCAAAGGTGATTTCTGTTAGGTAGATTTCAACAATGCAGCTTAAGAAGTTCTGTAGGAAGGGTTGTCAATTGTATGCAGCCCATGTTTTGGAGGCAACAAAAAATGAAACTGCTCAGTTGGAGGACTATCATGTATTGCAAGAATTCATGGATGTTTTTACTGATGAGATTCGAAGACTTACTCCAAAGAGAGACATTGATTTTACAATTGACCTTGTGTCGGGAGTTGCACTAGTGTCCAAGACACCCTACAGGATGAGTACACCAGAATTAATAGAATGGAAAATGTAGTTACAAGAGATGTTGGAAAAGAAATATATCAGGCCAAGTGTGTCCCCATGGGGAGCACCAGTGCTATTTGTTAAAAATAAATATGGAACACTTAGGTTATGTATTGAATATAAGCAATTGAAAAAAGTCACTGTGAATAAAAATTACTCATTACCTCGAATTTATGACCTTTTTGATAAAATGATAGGAGCAAAGGTATTTTCAAAGATTGACTTGAGGTTTGGTTACCATCAGGTAAGAATCAAAGAGGGATATTCATAAGACAACCTTTAGAACAAGGTATGGGTACTATGAGTTTGTAGTGGTACCATTTGGTCTCACGAATGCATCGGCTACATTCATGTGTCTCATGAATAGTGTTTTTAGCAAGTATTTGGACAAGTTTGTTCTTGTTTTTCTAGTTGACATTATTATCTATTCTAATAATGAAGAAGAGCATGACAAACATTTGAGAATGGAATTGCAATTACCAAGGGAGCATAAGATGTATGTAAAGCTGAGCAAATATGACTTTTATAAAGATACAATTCATTATTTGGGTCACATTATCTCAGAGGAAGGAATATTTATGGACCCTGAGAAGATTGAATCCATCATGAATTGGCCAACTCCAAAGAACATGACAGATGTGAGATCCTTTATGGGACTTGCTGGTTACTACAAGAGGTTCATTGAAGGATTTTCCAAGGTTGCTAATCCAATCACTTCTTTGCAGAAGAAGGGAATGAAATTTGAGTGGACACCAAAATGTGAAGAAAGCTTCCAATGGTTGAAGAATCTTCTCACGAGTGCACCAATTTTGAAAATTTCAAACCCAAAGAAAGACTTTGTGGTGTGTATTGATGCATGCCATCAAGGACTTGGAGGAGTTCTTATGTAGGAAACCATGTGGAGCATGAGAAAAATTATGATACTCATAATTTGGAACTTGCATCCATAGTGCATGATTTAAAGATGAGGAGGCATTACTTAATGGGTAGAAAATTTGAGCTAAGGACAGACCATTATGGTCTGAAATATTTGTTTGAGAAACCAACATTAAATGCTAGGAAAGCTAGATGGCTAGAATTTTTGTGTGAATTTGATTTTGAGATCAAACATATAACAGGGAAATAAAATAAGGTGGCTGATGCACTCAGCATCAAAGTACATGAAATGCATGTGGCAGCCCTTAGTACCTTCCAACCATATTTGAGGCAACAAATTGTTAACCATATTGTTGAAGATGAAATGTATGTGCAGATAAAGGACTAATTGAAGCAACATAACCTAGAAAAGAAGTATGAAGGGTATCATTTGGAAGGTGATGGGATTCTTACTTATAAGAATAGAATTTATATTCCAAATGTGGCAGACTTGAGGAGGATTGTTATGGATGAAATCCATAAAGCTCCATATTCCGGTCATCTAGGATATTAGAAAACAATTGCTCCAACTAGGAAACAATACTTTTGGCCAGGGATGGAGAAGGACATCATTGAATACATTTCTAAGTGTATGAAATTCCAATAGGTGAAGGTTTCACACCAACACCCAGGAGGTTTATTGCATCCATTTCCAATCCCAGAGTGGAAATGGGAAGTAATTTCCATGGATTTTATTACAGGTTTTCCAATGAATGTGAGACAACATGATTCCATCATGGTTGTGGTGAACAAGTTAACAAAGGAAACACATTTCATACCGGTTAAGTCCACATATAAAACCGATGCCAATGCAAATATTTTCATGAAGGGAATTTTCAGATTCAATGGATTTTCGTCATGTCCCCAATTAAATGGTTTTCAGATAAATAATTAAGTTGGCCTACTCAATTCCTAAGTGTTACGTGGAAGAATTAAAATATTGACATTTAACCCCAAGGTCTATAGTTTCTCATGAAAATTCAATATCCTAAATTGATGGTGGAAAAATAGGCCAATAAATTATGGAATAAATGTTAAATGCTCCAAAATGAAGTGACATTAGGTCCTAGTTGGACTTGGGGGCGCATAAGTGGACATGTGGGGTCCATATGAGAGAATATTCCTCATTTAAACATGGATCCATCCCCAAATTCGAGTTGGAAGGGAAGAGGTAACATTCATGAAGGAAGAGGAAGGTTCATAGGGCTAAAAATAGGCAATGACAGATTCTATGACACTATGACAAGCATTATGACACTTATGGAAGATTCGATGACACCTATGACACTTATGACAGATTCTATGGCATCTATGACAATGTAAGAGATAAAAATAGACCAAGAGGGCGCATCAGAGGAGTTACACATCTCCAAAGCATCCAAAATATTCCCCAATTCGAATTCATGGAGGAGTTGGAGACAAAAGATGAACCAAGTGTCATGTGGGGCCAATGAAGGGTCATAACTCCCACTAATTCAAATTTCATGAGTAATTAGGAGTTAATTTGAGTTCTAAGGAGGTAAATGAGTCAACTAAATTTATTAAAAGGAGGCCAAGTCGAAATGGAATAGATTTTGGTCATTTTTTATTTGCATATTTGCAATTTTGGAGAGCTTCAATCTTTTCCTTGCACGGTGGATGTTCATCCTCCCTGCCTTAGAACCAATTTCGAGGGTGCAAGATTCCCATCCAAGTTGGTTGATGGAGAGGCCATTCAAAAATTTCAACAGAGCTTCATGGAGATGTTTGTTGAGATAGTGCACTCTTTGTTGCATATAGATAATGGAAGTCTATTGGTTCGACCTTATGAAATTGTTAATGGATGCATAAATCTGCAATGGATAGATCATGAGAGCCACAACTCAAAATACTAAGCACTTCATGTACTATTTCTCCATGTAACATTGATATTCGAGCTAGTTTCCTCTTTCTCTCAATGTCACCTAAAAGTGTGATGGTGCACTTCTTGTTGCATCTAGATAATGGAGGACTTCTATTTCGACCTTATGGAAATGTTAGTTGATGCATAAATATGTAACAGACATATCATGAGATCCATAGCTCGAAATACCAATTAATTCATGTGACATTTCCAATTAAAACTGAGATTCGAGCCATTTCCCTCATAGTATTTTCATGGTGATTTTGGGTGATATTGCACCTGTTTTATATCAGATATTTCTGAGATTTTTGTCTATTTTATGAGATGCATATGGATTTAAATTGATGGACCAAATAATGTATGCAGACCCCTAAAGTGTTACGATAGTTTGTGACATAAATTCAAGGCCCCTTGTCTACCATTTTCACCCAAATTATATACTCTAGAAGATGCTTTTCTTTGGGAGACCTATATGATCCTAAAACATGATATAATGATGCAAACATGCTCTCCTTTATGTCCTATAATAGAGACAAGTTTCAGACAGAATATTAGTGAAGGTCGTACAGTGTTTGGAAGGGAAAACAGTGACTGACCTAAGGGGGATTTCCACCAATCCCATTGACTAGTTTTGTCCTGAATATTCTCTCCTTGTAAATTGCAGAAAATGGATGTGTATATCAGATGTTTGGGTGTATAATGACTGTATTAATATGTCCTATTCCCTCCCAAGACCCTCCTTCCACAATTTGAAACCATTTGGGTTCACTTGGGACAGTTTGGGGTTTCACTAGTCCAAGATTCAAAAATTGGCCAAATTGAGTAAATTTTCAAATTAGAGATATTACAGTGGTATCAGAGCATGTTCCTTTCACCTGTGCATTAATATCATCCATTGAAGAAGAATTTTCAGCCATGTCTTACTATTATGATGACTCCTATGAGTACAATGCTTATAAGCAATATGAAGAAGAATGTGAATGGTATGAGGAAGAGGTGCAATCATGCAACACTTCTTACAATTTCATAAGGAATGAAGGTTATTCACATGACCCTATGTGTGATGAAGATGAATGTTTCATACCACCAAAAACTAACCCTATGAATGAACTAGAAATATTGAGAGCAACATGTAAAACCTTGCCTCAACAATATCAAGCATATCTTGCTTTGAAGGGAGATATACAAAAGGACATTCCTTTTGAAGACTATGTCGATTGGGTGTTTGTATTTAGGTCCAAGAATGAATATGTAGATTTAATGAACAAAGGTCTATGCCCTTCTTGCAAAATACCTTGGAGAGCAAATCATATATGTTTGAGTGAAAAGGAGGAGACCCATGAGCCACCTAGTTCTGAAATAGGTAAAGTAGAAGAAGCATTACATGAAGAGGGTCGAAATTCACTCCCAAGTGACTTTGAAAAAGATGAAGAAAAATCACATGAGAATGGAGAAGACTCCATTGAAAATACTGAAGATCATTCTGAGACACACTCTAATTTGTACATGAATCAAAGAGCACCTACTGATGGATGCTTGAACTGTGAAGGAGTACCTACTGATGGGTGCACACACCTCTATGTTGGTGACATAGAGATCACTTTTGAAAGTGTTGATGCAAGAAAATTTTCCATTTACCATGGAGACAAAGACCTTGTAGCATTTGAAGAAGAATCGAGATCAACTTCCCCATCACCACTTGAGTTTCATGAAGTTGGTCCAAGCAAGAAGGAAGAAGAGGAGGTTCATTTGCAAGAGCCTAATTTTCTTGCAGGGTCCTTGAAGATGGATGAAAAGAAGATTCAAGAGGCCTTCAAAAATCTCCATGACACTCATGCATTGGTTTCAAAATTTTGTTGGTGTGTGGAGGAGAAATATTCCCTTGAAGACATGGAGAAAATCCATAAGGCAATGTTGGACACCAAAGGTAATTTGTTGAATTTTCTTTCTGATAGAGATTATTTAATTGAGCTTGTTGGTTTGTATCATGGAGCAACCTTGAAGGATGCAGAAGAGAATGACAATCTCTCAAATGAGTTGGAGTCCACCCAAAATGCACTCCAAAAATATATGGTGCATATTGAGCAACTTCAAGAGAGGTTGCAAAGGTCCTTTACACCCTCCAATATATCAGACAATCATTCAATGGTTGAAAGACTTTATGTTTCAAAGGAGGAACCTCATGTGATGGTGGAACATGAGGTACATGTTGATATGCAGGTGCTTGAAGAGGTTACATTCAAATAAGAAGGAAGCCAAGTACTTGTTCTTGTTTAGAGGGATTATGAGCTACCTCATGGTGAGTGTTGCAGAACCTTGGAGGAGGCACATGATCTCACAACAATTGGACAAGCCAATGATGGAGAAGATACATTCAAAATTTTGATGGGTAAGAGTTTCAAAGAGGTAAGGTTGGTTCACAATTCATCACGCCATACTTCTTTTTCAACCACATAAATTGGGAATGAAAATTGGGTGAAAGGTTTCTTTCTAATGATGCCACATGAGGAGTATGAAACTCCTATCTCTCCTTTAGATGATGACATGATTAGAGCACATTATTATTTACATTTGAAGTATAATCCTTTGTTACCTTATGATGATACATATCTACATGGATGCACCTATGGCAGAGTATGGGCTCTGTTTTCTTGTACCACAAGTCACTCTACCTCATGGGAGTTGCTTCTTCCTCATCTCCATTCCATGGTGGAAGGCACCAGCATGATTTTCTATCCAAAAACGAATTCCTAGCAGGGAGAAAAACCAGAAATCGCAACTGTGAAAGAACCCATGTTTTGAAGAGCCATAAATGCCCAGAATTGGTATTGGATAGTGAAATCCAATGGATGATCCATAGGCATGAACCTTGGGAAAAATTTGAGAGCATTAGCTACCCCGAAATCCATTGGAAAACCCATTTTTTATAGCCCAGAAATCCAGTGACGGGATTGAGTTATTTGTTGACAGAAATGGGAGAAAATCCAAGTGGGGATGTTTGAATAGAGGATTGGTTTGCTTGAGTTTAGCTTGAGGTGTCTGTAGCTCTGTGGTTGAGCTCAATGGCTTAGCATCCTCATCCTTTCCTTATTGCATGCTTGATAAACCCAACTGTGTGCTGGCTTAGCATGACCATTTGAGTGAATCCATGGTTGTGAGTGAGCCTGTCTAGTTCCTCCTTAGTGGATACACAACCCAGCTCGGGGGTGATCTCTCAGCTGAAGGAATACAGGCTGGACGGAGATCTATGGTTGGGTGGAACGTTGCTCTCACATAGCCAGTTGTTTGGACATTTGCATTTCAAGATAAGTATTCTCTGTGAACTAATTTATAAGCATTCTATTCTCTGCAATGTGTTAATTCTGAATGTTAATTGTTCGTGTTAATGAGATGAAATGAATATCTTAATATGGTTGATATGAAGCTTGTGCATAGCATAAGAATGGGATTGATTCGCTGTCTGTTGATGCATCCTCTACTTGAGTTAAATATGTTGATGCATTACTGTTTGTGTGTATGCAAATTTGATTAATTCCGTTGTGTTTATATTGAGTATGAATTGCATACAGAAGCTTTTAATTATCCATGATTTTCTTGGTAATGAATAGGGCTAAGATTTCCAATTAAGCCCGGTAGCTTGGTCAAGTTTCCCTTCCTTGCATTAGGTTGATGGAGGGGGACGTGACAATGTTCCAGTTTCACCACTCCAGAGTCTTGTTATAGAGATTTAATTCATTATCTTCAACATGGATATTTTCTAGAACATTGGAATTCGAAGCAAAGAAAGGCTCTCCGATTAAAGTCAACATCATACCAAATAATAAATGGAGTAATGTTTAGAAAAAATTATGATGGAATATTTGTCAGATGTCTTGAAAAGGATGATGCAGAGAAAGTGGTAAAGGAGTTACACGATGGACCTACAGGGGGGCATTATTCTGGGGATTCTACTGCTCATAAAATACTAAGAGCTGGATATTATTGGCCTACTATTTTCAAATATGCTCATGCACATGCAAGGAGATGTGATATATGTCAGAAGAGTGCTGGTAGAATGTACAAATCAACAACACCACTACAACCAGTCATCATTTCAGAACCATTCGAACAATGGGGTTTAGATGTCACCAGGGAAATTAATCCCAACTCTTCATTGCAACACAGATATATTCTCACTGCCACTGATTATTTTACAAGATGGAATGAAGCCACTCCTTTGTGCAAAGTGAATGAAGATGCGGTCATCAAATTCTTACAAGAAAACATCATAACTAGGTTTGGGGTTCCAATTTCGTTAATTTTTTATAATGTATCTTATTTCTCTTTTTTCAAGTTGAGTACATTTGCTATTGAAAAGGGAATCAAATTGCCTTATTCATCTAACTACTATCCTCAAGGGATGGGTTGGCATACTCCACTAATAAGAATCTCATACAAATATTGAAGAAAACAATTATTGAAAACCAAAGAAATTGGCATGTAGCCCTTCCCAACACGTTATGGAAATATAGGGTCACTCCAAAAGAATATTTATGGGTTTCTCCTTACACCTTAGTCTATGGGAAAGAGGCTATTCTTCCCCCGAACATATTACTCCCTTCCCTACAGCTAGCTCAGGCATCTCGAGGATCCAATAGCACAATCATGCAGTCACGCATTAATACCTTGCTAAAACTGGAAGAAACACAGAAAAAATCCAAAGATAAATTCATCTGTCACCAAGACATTGTTAAAAGGTGGTTTGATAATCAGAAATATGGCTAGAAAATTTTTGAGGTAGGAGATCTAGTTCTAAAGTGGGATCATCCTCATGAAGAAAAGGGAAAACATACAAAATTTCAAAAATTGTGGCTTGGTCCTTGTCATATTGTGGAGAGCTTGGCCCAAAAACTTATAAGTTACAAGATTTACAAGGGGAGAAGGAAAACCTCCCTATCAACAGCCTAGCACTCAAACAATACTTTTATTGGATTTAGGGAAACTTACTGTACATAAATAAGTTTGTTGATTTTATCCTTTTGTTTGATTCCAGTTGTTTTCATCTTAGGATAGTTAGCTTCAGCCTTCACCCATTTTTGTTTGATTTTGTCTTAATTGCTTGATTTTGTTTGAATAAACCTCAGCTCCACTTTCAGAGTGATGTGCAGAAATAAAGAAATTTGAACAATCTCATGTGAAATGCTTCATATTAAAATAAATTCTTTTCGTAACAACAATGTCATGAGTGATTTTAATTGCTGCTTTGTGTTAAAAAGGGGAAACATGCTTCGTGTTTCATTTTGTTTCAATGTAAACCCTGTAAAAATAACCAGGATTCATGAATTCTAAATTACTATCTTGGGGCTCCACTCACTTACACATAAATAACCATCTTTGGTAGCCTACTATAACTGACCCATGGAAAGGAAGCATAGTCTTGCAAATGTATGGCAATTAAAATGATCCCATGCTATGAAAATTACAGCCAAAAGGATTATAATGAAGAGTCAAAATTTCTGAAAAGGTTTCATCTCCATCAAAGAAATGGTCTTGAAAACAAATACATTCAATCAAGAAGATTTCCCAGATGATAATTCCAAAAGCATTCTTCTTCGTCCGTGAGTATGAAAAACAAAGAAAAAATCATCACTCACACAAAAGGACATTATGGATGGAAGAACCCACACCAAATATTGAAGACTGAAGAAATCTATTAGTGAAAGACTAGAACGATAAAAATTCGTCAAAAGAAAGCATCAAAATAAATGTTGATAGCATGGGAATGAAGAACAAACGAATATATCTGTTTGATTTTGTTACGATCCTCTGGAGTCATATTTATGGGTAACCAAAAGATGGGACTAATAATGAACTCCATATTATGGCCTCGGGAGAGTGGTTAGGAAATATGGTCCAGGTTTCCCTATTTCCCAAGATTAATGACCAATACGATTCAAGAAATACCCTCTCCCCGCATAGAACTTTAGCCTTTTAAAATCCTGGTAAAATGATAAGGGAATAGTTTTACAATCAGAATTAATAACAAACAAGCAATTGTGATCCTAAAAATGATTTTGTTCAGAGATTTGCGTTCACCAGTTAGTCGCCAATTGTTGCAGCTGCAACTTGATCCCTAATTTGTTTTTATAAAATTGTAGGGCCCCTCCTTTGATTTTTTATTTTCACTCAGAGGTTGTTTTCATGTTGGATATACTCACCTTTGCACTTATATTTTTCTCAAAAAACGAAAGAGAAGGCAATTTTGCATGTCCAAATGCGGATTGCAGATTGCGAATTGAAATTTCCAACCATATGAAATCGTCTTCGCAATCCCGCCTTTCCACATGCCCGCCTGTCCAAGTGTGGATTGCGGATTGTGGATTGCAGATTGCATTTATGACTCTTGAAATTTGCAATCTGAAATTCTGCAATCCGCAGGTCCACAATCCCGCAACTACTCATCTCGTTTTTCCGCATTCCGTAGTTCCGATTATGGATTGCGGGTTGCATTTCGGACTTTCTGAACTTATCTTCCGCACTCCCGCATTCCTGCAATCTCGGAGTTCCGCATCCCGTGTTGCAGATTGTTGATGGAATTTTTAACCGTTTAAAATTGTCTCCCGCAATTCCGCACTCCCACATTCCCCGCAAGTCCGCATTGCGGATTCCGGATTGCGGAGGGATGATTTTGGTCGTCTTTGAAAGATTTTTCCGACTTTCTCCCTCCACATTAATTATCATTTTCAGGCCAAAACGAGATAGTGGAAGCTTTGATTTGTTGTTTTGTAAACAATATTGACAATCACACCTTTTTTATTTATATTATGCTCATTATCACTCTGCTTGGAATTATTATATGGGCAATGCATTATGCTTATAAATTGATTTTGTTGTCTCCTCAAGATGCATGGACGCTGAAAGGTTGTGAGCAGAAGAAGCGGCAGGCATAAAAGACAAGGTTGTAAATCCAAAGGACGCAGAGGAAGCCGAATTGATCAGTCATAATACGAAGGAACCTGAAAGACCGCACGCAGAGGAAACAATAGACACAAAAGACAAATTTGGAAAGCCTAAGGACGCATAGGAACCCGAAATGATCAATCATGTAAAAAATTCTCTTGTAATATAAATATGGGGGAAGGGTACTAGACAAAGAACTTTTTCTAGTGAATTAGAGACTGGAGACATTGGGTAAGAGAATTATTTTTCTTCTAATGAAGAATGGCTTATTCGCTAGGAAAAGCTTGCACAGAGTTTACGTGGAAAGTTGTGACTAACATATCAGAACTATTTCTTCTTTTGTTTATGTTCATGCTGTGAGATATTTCTAATTTTGTTGAACTATTTCAATGATGATGAATGATTTCTTTATCTATGCACATATCTATGTCTTAACAGAGTAATAAATTGTTTTAATTATAATCAAAACAAACTTTGGTAATTTTTTGTTGTGAGTGTCCATACTTTATCTTAATAGCTATCTGTTAGATATGTATGAACATTTTCAGATTATTACTCTTATTTAAACTCGCTCCTTGCAAGGATAGATTAGCTTAGTATAGGATAGGGTTAGATAATTGATAAGGTAGAAGTGATAAGACAGGAGGTAAGAACCTACGCATCACTTGTGAGGCTTATTCCTACCAATTCTAGGATATATGCATTAGTTAGATTAGAAGCAGTTGCATATTCATACTTTAAACATAAAATTATAAACAATGGGTCAGGACGCAACCGGTACATAATTTAAACAAACACACCTACGGTAGCCATACTGTTAACTGGACGGATTCCCTATAACAAACAGTGAATAATCTAATTGGTATTATTCATTGGGGAGAATCCCTACTTTAGATGCTAGGATTTTCTGGGCATCAACACAATTTTCTGTGGTAGAGCATGCCTATCTTTTGGAATGCAATACAAGCATGGGATCTTGGTGTTGCTTGGTTTCAGCTCACTTGGAGCAGCAGTTCGATTGTTGGTTTGATAGACAAATCCAAGCTTCAGTTGTTTGAGTTCATGTTTGCAGAGTAGTGTTCCAGTTTCCTATGTGGGAGACCTTTTGAGAGATTGATTCAATATTCGCATGCTTGGTCTCCATGACATTTCATACTAGACATTTCACACCATGCATGTATCAGGATCATTTGGGACCCTGGGATCATATTTGGTCTCATTGGTTTCAATTTTTGGGGGAAACAAGTAGTATGGGAGATTGAATCACCACTTGAGAAGGTGATTGTAATCAAAGTAGTGCAGCAGCAAGCATGGTGGTTCCTCTCTAAAATTTTCATGGAATCTTGAAGACACAAAGTTGGGAAACTCAGTGACAACTTCAAAGAATTATAGTGAGAAAAAAGGGTTGAAAGTTCAGAAAGGGTTTCCAAAATATGAAAGAGTACATGAGTGCCACTACTCAGAGTTTTGGAAGGAAAGTTTTGGAAGCAAATTAGTTTTGGGAAAAAAGAAGGTTCTTCAACATCCATGTTTGAAATTGCTTGAGGACAAGCAATCTTGGGTGTGGAGGACTGCCATGTCCCCAATTAAATGGTTTTCAAATAAATAATTAAGTTGGCCTACCCAATTCCTCAGGGTTATGTGGAAGAATTAAAATATTGACATTTAACCCCAAGGTCTATAGTTTCTCATGAAAATTCAATATCCTATATTGATGGTGGAAAAATAGGCCAATAAATTATGGAATAAATGTTAAATGCTCCAAAATGAAGTGGCATTAGGTCCTAGTTGGACTTGGGGGCACATAAGTGGACATGTGGGGTCCATATGAGAGAATATTCCTCCTTTAAACATGGAGCCATCCCCAAATTTGAGTTCGAAGGGAAGAGTTAACATTCATGAAGGAAGAGGAAGTGTCATAGAGATAAAAATAGGCAATGACATATTCTATGACAACTATGACAACCATTATGACAGATTCTCTTCTCATGCATAGCTGTGTGAACCATGACTTGTGGCAGTACCTATGGCATGCCATATCTAAATTATTTGCATTTTTACATTGGATCACATTAAAGGAGATTAATATGGCTAGCATTCCATGGTGGAATCAAGATATTGTTGAGATTGTTTGTATGTTTATGAAGGAACGGGTCACAAGTTTCATGGACTTGCAAGTTCATCTTCTAATTCAGCTAGTTGATGAGGTTGAATGTGCTTCACACACCTATATGAAGAATGGTTACACTTCCTGTAGTGCTGATAGAGCAAAACACTATGGCAAACTCGATCACAATGTTGGCATCTATGACTTTGAATGATTTCATTGTTTTGTTCATGTGCTGGTAGCTGATAGGAATCAACTTCAACTTCAAATAAAGGATTGTTCTGAACAAACACTAGTTCAAAATTTTGATTCCTGTGTTGTACATCTTCCTCTTTGGATTTCAAATTCTATAGTTGATTGATGACAGATCGAAGAGTTTCTTTTCTGATTGTGATTGAGTCGTATACAGTTGTAAGTACTAAAGTGTTCATCAAATATAATGTTTCTTCAGTTTGAGACATTATGAGGACTATGTGAGGCCTCCTTGTGCAGGAAGGACTAATACAAATGACTCAATCAACCTGAGGGATTCTTGCAACTACGCCCTTTACAAAGAAGACTTCATCATATTCGAATTCAAAAGGTGAGGGGTGTTGGTCTCATCTGAAAATGCACCCACATACAATGCAATTCAACTTTTGTTCAACTTTGATACTATACAACGACACACTTACAAGTACCAAAAACATGCACTAGAACTTACAAACAAACAACAGTTTGCAAGTTACACTTATGAATGTTGAATTGATGAATCTGCTATACCTGAATTTTCTGATGACGATGATTTACTTCTGCAAGAACCAAAACAGTCTCAATCCTTTTTTGGAATCCCAATACTGTCAATCTATTGCATTTTGCAATAATTTGCACTATCTTTCTAAATGTAATGTGTAGGTTTACAATCCTTCTACAATGCAGTCATATATGTGCCCAATAAAGAGCTTTCTCAAGCCACTCCCTCTTCATCTACTAGAGTGATGTGCACAGTTGCATGTTGAATCTTTCCACAAGGATATGTAATGGTTGCTACTCAAAAGTAATATCTATGTTGATGTGTTAGACACAAACATGCATCAATAAAAACCCTACAATGTCCTCATATCCGCGACCTTAACAAACATAATAATTTCAAAAGTAGTAGCTGGAAGCATGCTCATACTCTATCTTATGGCAAAATAAACTCATGCATACGCTATTTTATTGTTAACAAAGCTAACAATGGATGAGGTAGTAGTCACATACCAAGCAACTTAAAAAATGATAGTGCATTCACTGCACAGTGAAGAGAGATCACATCGATTGGCTCGTGGTTGGATCAAAAGATAGCCCATTATGAAATAAAATATGGAATGTACACAGTTCTAGGTAAAGTCCCTACAATGGATTTCTTTTAACCATGTTTCTTCATACTCCTCTATTTTCACCACTTTGTGAAGTTGGGTTTCAAATACTGGTTGAAATGAAATGTCTGAAATGCCTCAAACAACACCAAGTATCACATAGAGGGTCCACAATTCGATTTCATAAATATTCTAATATGAGCATGAGACCAGGCGTAAGACCTTTTTGATAAAGAAAACATTAAATTTCAATGAGCTTAAGTGATATGTCTACAACCTTTTGTTAACATTCATAAGCTGCAGCTTTATTGCCACATGACTCATGTTCAATGGCACACTCAAATTTATCTTTCCTTTCCCTCGCATGCTTAGATTCTTGATCAAACTTCATTGGAAGAAATCCCATCAAAGAGAAGTAGTAGCCATTCTCAATGTTGAAATCAGGTCCACGCATTTAATAAGTGGCAGCTCCACGCTGCAACTTTCATCCAACAAAACACAATACCACAGAATCCAATGTTCAGATAGAGAATTCACTAGATAGTAGCAACGGTGTTTTCATGGCAAACCTCGATCTCAAATTCCATGGGCATCCAATGATCTTCAACTAGTATTCAATGGTATTTTGCTAAATTGTTGGAGTCATATACTTCAACGCAGCTCCCCAGTCTACAAATCGTAACTCACATTGCACCAATTTTCACTTGCAGATATCTCACATTCCAAGCTTTAACAAAATTAGGGTTTCCACCACACTCCATGCCATTCCATTTCAACACAACTCACAACAAAGAGATGGCCAATCTACAGCTCCCACCTGTGGTCACAACTCTTTAAATGGTGGCCGCAGTTCTTCAGAAATTGGGACGCACTCCACAAAAGAATGAAAACACTCACTTACACTAGAAGAGAGGTTGCAATTCATATCAATGTGGAGGAGAGAGGTCTTCAAAACATTGAGTTCGCAGCTCTACATATGATCTTGAAAAACACATCACTTACCAAAAAGTTGCAGCTCTCCATATGATCTTAAAAAACTTTTCACACTTCCACGCAAATAATTTCACCATGCAACCTTAGTGGTCTATCATCAAGACTGAGGTCGTAGCAGATCAGATTCTCTCTTCACATCTCTATATTGATACAATTCATAGCTCCATGTCTGGACTCAAGATCCACTTCACAAATCGGTATGAAGAACCAGTCTTCATAAATTCAATGCAGCCTGGTCCTTGCCGTTGGGGATTGCAATTTGTAAGTTGGAAGGAGGAAGACGCCACAGACAAAGTTTCCAACCAGATTATTAGTATCAGTACTCATGTGACTAAAAATACCCTCATTCCCACAAACGAAGGCACTAGCATGCTAGAGTCTCCATCTCGTTATTATTTATGGGTTTAGATTTTATGTTGTGGTATGAACTTAGGATGAAAGCCAAGGGAACTGTGAGTTTAGAGACAAGAATATGGCATTCCCTTCTTTTCCTCAGGACCAGAGCACCTAGGTTCCATAATACAAGCTATACTGAAGTTGAATTCGTGGAGGAGTCCATATAGACAAAAGAGGTGGTTTTGCACATAATTAGGGTTTCTGAAGGCACGCCTGGAGATATACGTTGCAATAGTCTTCAAGATTGAAACTAGGGTTTTGGACAGTCCACTTTATGATGTGATTGAGTATTTTATGCACTTGTTTTCCAATAGTGACGTGTTGAGGATGCAGGTCGGTGTAGGTCTGGAGAGAAAGAGAAAACACAGATAACTGAAACATTCAATGATGGAAAACTGTTACAATTGCTAAAACGTTCACTGAAAACAATCGAATCTTCTGAGCATGAAAACACCCAAGAGCAGACTTGAGGAGGACAGTACGTCAGACATGGAAGTAGAGGGATGGCTAGGGAATATGATAGATAAAATGACATAGATATTGGCTAGGAAAACAAAATGCAATGAGAAGAGTTGGAGGATGATGGGCCACATGCTCATCAGAGCTTTGATACCATTGTTAGGTGCTCCATTAGGGCATATATGCAATTACATGCACTTCTTCATGCACCAAGGATTAGACTCCAACAAAAGGCATTAGGTTTATGCTTAGGATTTCATGGCATTAGGTTTATGCTTAGGATTTCATGGGCATAATGTTGTGTTATATGGATTAAGAGTTACTTGTAAAAATAGATATAGGGGTAATGGAATATTGGTTACAAAGATTGCACCTTAAGAATTAGGGGTTATAGGTGTAATAAGTAAGGGATTATAAGGTTTTGAGGTTATATGGGTCAAGGGTTAGAGGTGATAATAGATAAGAGTTAGGGGATTATACATTATAGCAGTAACATTGATTAAGGGTTAATTTTTTTAAAATTTAGGCACTAATGATCATAGCTATTAGAGTTCATATTGATTTTAGATTATAGTGGTTAGGGGTTTAGGGATAGTTGTAGTGGTTATGCATTGAGATTTAAGGGGTTACATGTTAAAGGGGTTATACACTCTGTATATTATAAGATTTATATTTCAAGACACCACACATGGACAATGCTTGCATTACTTGTCAATTTAGAATTACACATGCAACCAACCACTTTATAAAACAAACAAAATACAATGGAAAAAAATTATTGAACAAAAACATATCCTACATATGAAATGATGCAATGCATTTTCACATTTAATGCATCAATGACCATTATTATTTTTTATTAGAATCTTTTAAAGCAATTTAATTTATTTTCAACATGATGGTTGTAAATGATTCTCAAATTTTGATACCCAACATCATATAATGAATACAAAAACATAATTGGCCAATTATAGAATGCTACAATTATAAAATGACACATCCACAATATAAATGTTGAAATAAAAAATGTGCATATCACTCTTTGTTTCCATAACCCTAATCATATTCCTCACTTGGAATTATTACATTGTTGTTCTCAAAAATATGTTTTGACCTCATATCTTGTCTTAGTATGAACCACCAATCCATATCCAACATATCCAGGTAAAAAAACACTTGATTGCAGTGTTTTGGGAAAACATAATGTTCGTTAGTTTCATCCCATGTCCTTTTAGAGTTGATATATATTATCCCATTATCACGATATTCCTTTACGTTACTCCGCTTGAAGGTATCCCACCACTTGCACTTAACAATAACACATTGGAAAGATGACAAATCCACTTGAATGATCTCTAGTATCTTTTAGACATAAACTTAATTCCCCTATGTTACGTTCCGATCACATTGGAAAGCATGACTAGATTGGTCGAACTCGAATTCCACTCCATCATCCAATGTGAGAGGTCCATCATCAACATCCTTAGTGTGAAAATAACACCGATATGCCTACGTAGAAGGGAACAAATTCAATTTTAAAAAAGAGGACCAATGACAATATCGTATGTCTAATGACTGGTTGTTGCACCCAATACCTAAATTTAGTAAATCTTCTTCAACATGAGGGTAATGGCCAAATGCACCATATTTCTCTCTGATTAAGTCAGCCACCCAATTATTGGGACATATCACTGGAATATTTACTTTTAAATGATCATGACAAGGCATGCTTCTACTATTCAACTATCTAATTCTTTCCTGTCACTATCCCATTTCCTTCTTTTCTCTTTATACAATGCAATCACCAATTGCATTATCTTTGCATTGTAAATAATGATTTTATTTATGGAATCAATTTTTGAATTCACTGATATATTTATGAAATCAAAATGAATAGTATGAGATCAAATATATATTACTAAAGTTCAGTGTAATCAATTAATTTGTAGAAATTTGAAAAAAGATAAGTGACTTACTCTTTGTCATGTGTATTTTTTTGTTAATTTGGAGTATCTCTCCTTCCCTTTTGTCCACATCTCATTGGTCATCCCAAACTATTTCTCCTTGTGTGTCATTGATTTTATTAATGTATCCATGGGCATAGTGTAATGAATTGTATACTATGTACCCCTCCGCCAGAGACCGCTCACGTTTTTCCCTTTTTCAAACAAACCCCTTCATTTTTTTCAGCCAATGACATGAGACCACCCAGGCAAATTCAACCCACGGTGTGAAGTTGAAGAAACCTACAAGAGTGAAACTTGCAGCAGAATATTGTATCGCTTCTTATCATGTACTTGACAGGGGGGAACATGATCTCAGGATTCATGTTTTGAAGCCTCCTTCTGATAACAAGCAGTCATGGCCTTCTTCAAGTAATCCATATCAAGCGAGCCTGAGGAAAAACCATTTTGGGAAGCCAGATTGAGGGAGTACTCATACGTTTTGTGTCTAGTTGTGACACTATGAGACTCTCCTCTCCCCACGTTGTTCTTAACAAGGGAGAAATGAAGATCGTCGGAAACAAGTGAGCGATAACAAGCAATCCATATCAAGCGATCCTAATCCATAGCTAGTTTAAGAGGCCATATTCCAAAATGTAGCATGAAGACAAAAGAGAATCATGCCTATGAATACTCATGTGTTTTGTGTCTAGTTTTTACACCATGAGACTCTCCTCTCCTCACATTGTTCGTGACAAGGAGAAATGAAGAACATTAGAAACAAGCGAGCGAGAACAAGCGAGATGGAACAAGCGATCTTGAATTGCCATGTTCAACTGAGCTCTAGAGTTTGTCGTCATCCTAAAAGCATACATTTATCATAAGACTTCAGCTTCTTCTAAACATCATATGGTGGTCCTTAAACCACCACTTGAAAGAACCTATGAGACTTTGTGCCAAGTTGAACATCTAAGCCTATGTGCCAAATTCGAGAGTTTGTGGTCACCGTTAAACAACACACATAGTAGAAGATTCCAGCTTCTGCTAGCCCCTTTGGTTGGTGGTCAGCCAAAACCACCTCCTCAAAGAGCACCTTCTATTAGCAGAAAGCAGTGCAAGCTTCTAGCTAACTTGCTTGGAAAACGATTGTCACGATGGAAATGTTCAGCAAGTGGTAGATGTCCACTTCCAATGATTCAGCTCTCTTTTCTTGGACTCATATACACCCATTCGAATTAAGGGGGGATTTGTTGGAGCCTAATCCTTGGTGTGAGGAATATTCTCGTGAAAAGAAGACGAAGATTCATTCGAGAGTCCAAGATTCCACTTGGGAGATGAACCCAAGGGACATTCTCATTGTATATATTTACATCCAATTAATGAGAATAATGTGCTTAACGCCTATTTTTCTGTCTTTGTGCATGTAATTTCCTATCTGCCCCAATGGAGCACCTAACACCTTTAACTCACACCTCCTTATAAATGCTAAACATTATAACTACTCATTCCTATATCATCTAACCATTATAATGTTTATCATCTATGATACTTTTAACCTATCTCTTGAGCCTCAACCCTTATAACCCCTTATTCCTTATAACCCATAATCCATATAACATGTAACACCTATAAACCACAAATCATAACCTCTAATTCCTAACCTCTTTAACACATATTCATTATAACCATTGAACCTGAAAACCACTCACGTATATAACACTTATCCCACATAGCATTATCATCCACAATACATATAACCTATATATGTCTTGACCCCTTATCCTTATAACCCTTTATATCCATAACCCCATCATTTATAATTCATATTCTTTATAACCACTAACCATCAACACCTAATACATATTTCCTATAATGTCTAAAGCCTGACTTTTATAAACATGGATCCTTATAACTCATAACCCCTATAACCTCTCACCACTATAAACCTTCAACACTATTCCCTAACCACTTTAACACATATACATTATAACCATTACAAACCGAAATCCTTAGAACCACTTATCTGAACCATTATATTCCAAAATTTAATCCATATAAACCATAATTTGTAACCAGTATAACCCTTATAACCTATAAACATTAGAACCCTTATCACCCTAACTCATAATTTTCATAGCCCCGAACTAGTATTATCTTAAATTCCAATCCCCGTAACACCTAACCTTGATTAATATAACCTAATATATATAAATTGTAAAACTATATGACCCATTCATCACCTAACCACTATAACCCAATATATATAAACTATAAAACTATATGACCCATGTTTCACCTAACCGCTATAACAATTATTAACTGACCCTTATAACCTCTAACCTCTAACACAAAATCCTTAACATCCATAAATTATAACATGTAACACATGTTTAAATTATAAACTTAACCCTTAATCACTAACCCATAAAACCTAACCATTAACTCCTAGCCTTGATAACCTATAATGAGCATAACCCCTACCCATATAATGACTAACCCATGTGATCTATAATTACAAACCTAAAAGGACCGTAATCCCTATAATTCCATATACCTATAACTCAAAAACCCATTATCATCGCACCCTTAATAACACATAATCATTGCAATTCCTATTACTCTTAGCCATTTCCTTTGCATATTCCTTATAACCCCTAATATCTATAAGTTTATAACCCTTAACCCATAGTTCCTATAACCCTCAACCTAATTGATATGTCCTATAAATCCTCCTATCTATAGATTATAACACCTGACCCATTCATGACTTTCTATAATCTCTAGCCCCGATAACCCCTAAGTAATTTTACCAGTATAATGAAACCTTAAAAACCTTTGTAAATCCAAACCACTATCATAACTAAGTTCTAATATTTAACACAAAATCAAATCCCAATTTTCTTTACTGCTTGTATAATTTGTATTAAGAATGCTCTGTGGTATATGAACATACACACATTGTGTTTTTATCAGTGAAATAATTTTAGGTGATTCATATTTATTCTTTACTTTAAAGATGGTATTAGTTTATTTGGAGTATTATGGCTATTTTGACTTATGAGAAATTAGTCTTTTATTTTTTTTATTTTCAAGTATGTAATAACATGTATTACATCTAAATAAACAAACAAATATATGTTTGGATATAAAAGTTTGTAAAATTTACAAAGTATGTACAACATTTGAAAATTTTATTTTTAAACCAAATTGCATATCATTTTATTCACACAACAATTGACTTATAAAAGTAATGATATCATATGAAATTCTAACTAGTTATGAGAATACATGTAAAATAGGAGTTACATTTTCATCCTTAATATCATGTTTTCGTATGGGAAGTTATGAATGATTTTTATTGACCTAAAATACTATATAATATAACTTTGAGATGAAAGCTATTAGTCTAAATTGTATGGTAATTGTAATCTCCATTATGTTCTTGAAAAATCCTAAACTTAAGTTTGTTTTGAATATTCTACAATATCTCTTATATAATATATCATGTTTTCACATCCTAAACTTAAGTTTGTTTTGAATATTCTACAATCTCTTATATAATATATCATGTTTTCATATGGGAGATTGTAAATATACGTTTGTAAACCCAAACCACTATTATAACTAAGTTCTAATCTTTAACACATAAAATCAAATCTCTATTTAGTTTATTGCTGGTATAGTTTGTATTAAGGATGTTTCGTGGTATACGAATGTACATAGATTGTGCTTTTATGAGTGGAATAGTTTTAGGTGATTCATATTGATTATTTACTTTAAAGATGATATTAGTTAAGTGGAGTATTATGACTATTTTGACTTATGGGCATGATTTTTTTTTTAAAATTTTTAAGGTATTGATAGCTAATAGTGTTTATTTTATCTACAGAAAGAATCAAATATATTTGAATCTAAAATTTTGTTAAATTAACATAGTATGTAAAACATTTGCAATATTTTTTTTAAACTAAATTGCATATCATTTGGTCACGCAATAATTGACTTTTAAAAGTAATGATGTCATATGAAATCCTAACTTTAAAAGTAATGATGTCATATGAAATCCTAACTAGTTATGAGTCTTGTAAAATAGAAGTTACATTTGCATCTTTATATTATGTTTTAATGATTTTTATTGCCAGAAAATACCTTTTAATAGAACTTTGACATTAAATAATGGCATTAAACCAGTAGTGCAAAAAACATTACATTAGATTATCTTAACTAGATTTACATTATATTGCATCTCTAATTTAGATCAATGAACATGTTGTCCCTAAGGTCTGCACTGGAATGCTATTGGGAAAAGCTAGGGCACTTATACATAAAGGTTGAAAGCATTTAGTTTTATCTTTGAGTGATTGGATGAACGTCAAACCAAACAAGGTTTGTGTGGAGTATTTGAACAATATATAAAGAAAAGTATTAAGCTATGAATTCAAAGGATTTTGATCATGAATAGATGTGAATCCAAGTGTAAAGACAAAGATGAAACGTAGCATATGAAAAAGTAAGCTATATATTCCACATATTCACATAATATTCCTTCATATAACATTGTTAAAATGAAGAAAGCTAAATGAAATCGGAGTAGATATTACAGGCAATAAACATTTACAGAGTAAATTTTATTAGTTCTGCAACTAACTAATTTATGCAGCGCATTAAAGTTTTTGTAATCAAATAGAAAATCAATAGCAAACATACAAGAGGCAAAATTAGTTCATACTCTAAATGATCTTAGATATTCATAGAGAACTGTATTCAAAATATGCGTACAAAATCACAAGCCCTTCACTGACTCTCCAAAATTGAACTACTGTCCACTTCCTAAAGGAAGACTCCCCCATTTCTCCTTCCTTTTTTAAATTTTTATAACCCATTACATCATCATCAAGATCCAAAACCTAATGGATGTGAAAAACTTCCTCGCCCATATTTAGTTAACTGGTTTAAATTAAAATATCTCATCCCCAATCGAAGTGTTGAGGTGGCCTTTCAACTACTTGACTAGGCATATTTTTAGAAAAGTGAATATGGTGAAATCTTGAAAAATAGGATTCAAAACGCCACTCGTAGTTCGCAAATCATGACACCTGTGTAAAAAATGAGAGAGTTTTTTGTAATTTTTTTCGTTCCCGAAGTGGGTTTTCAACCATTTCAAACGATTCCTTACAGTTTGGCATGAATCTGTTATGGAATCTGATGACTAGAACAATCACCTACAAGCAGTTTCGTAGCGCAACTGAAAAACCATTCTGCAGTGTTGCTTAATTAAGGCATGTTTTGTCCCAAGATTGACCTTCTCCTTTTCAAGTGCAAATATATTTAATGAAGAAAAAATCACATGCAAAACTAATAGCAAGCTTCATGCAGATATTGTGCCATCTTAGCATGTTTCACTGACCAATAATCAAATTGAAAATAGAAACATACAACTTATGATAAATGTAATACCCATGGATGAGATCCCTGAACTGATCATATGTATAATGTAAATATTGATTTGCAAATGCCTGTATGGAAGAACAAATGTATATTTTGTAATTATTAATAATAAAAAGTATAACTGGTTGTGGTTGAGGCAGAACACTAAAAAGATCGAGGACTTGTGTATTCACCAGAGTCGGCAAGGGGGTTAAAAGGAATTAGGTGGGGAAACATTTGCTATGAACCTTTTATAATCCTAAGTTAACTAAAAATATCCAAAGTTTTGGCTAAGTCATAATTACATATAAATGACTTTAGTTATGTTTTTAAAATCATAATTATCAATTAATTATGGTTTAGATGGGATTAGGGGGAGAGCTTATATGTTTTCATTTTTAAATAAAAAATAAAAATAAAAAAATGTGAAACATGGGTCTCTTGGAGAGCCCACGTAGTTTAAACTTGTCATGCATTTAACTTATGCATGCAAGTGGGAAAAAAAAAGAATTCAATTCCTTCATTCCGAGAAAAAGAAGGTGCGGCTCTAAAATTATCTGTGCCTGGGAAGAAGACTGAAAGAATTGGAAAGGGGGGAAGTGCACAAGCACATGAGGAAGAAACAGAGTCACAAGCAGAGGAGACTCTGGTCATTGAACCTGCCTTAATTATCCCTAAACCTTTGATTGTTTAATATTCTTTTTACTGATGTTTTGTGGTCATTGAAATGGTGAATTATACATAAATTGTTTTGGTGGATTTCATGTGCACTGGTTAAGCAGTGATGGTTTTCATTGTGGTGTGATTGGAATGAAAACAGGATGGGAAGTGTATGGTTTGGCATGGAATTGGATTAAGCATGTATTTCTTGGATGCCTGAAATTTTTTGTGAACCTCTGAAAACTGTGAGGAATTACACATTATAATCTTGTGATGGAATGATAGTGGGTGGGAGGAATGATTTTTTGGTGAATTCACAAGTCCCAGCTCGAGGGTGGTGTTCTACTGAGAGATTAATAAGAAGAACTACATACAGTTGGGTGGAGCGTGGCTTCCATGAAGCCAGTTGTCTGTGTTAATCCCTTTTGCAGATAAGTTTAATACCTGGAAATTTTGTCTTAATTTTGGAGATGTAATTTAATTAATTGTTGATCAAATATTTGCATGAATTCCTTGTTAAATATCATGAGTTTGGATACAAGGTAGGAATCCATATTTTACTCGAATTATTTCATAGGCAGAAAATGAATACAAGTCTAATTATGTGATATCAATTTTATGCAATCCGGTGTTTTTTTATTTAAGTCGAAGTCGGAAATTATTTCATGTACAAAATGCTAATTTTCCAATTTGAAGTTGTAATGTTTAATTAAATTATGTCGAAGAGCACAAGGTTTGGAAATTTTAGAAGAATGGATAAATAAGCTTGAATTTTGTTCATTTCTATTATTTTCCATTAACTTAAAGCTTTGTGGAAAAAAATATAATTTTATTATCCAGGTATGTGTTATAATGCTAGTTTAGTTCATTAAAAATAAATGAAGTGGACTGATTTGATTCATTGAAACCAAAGTTGTTTTGGGTTAATAAAAACAATGGGCTGATTTGTTTAGTTGCAGAGATTAGATGTTTAAGTCTTAATTGTATTTATTAATTAAATGACAAACAATACCTTGAGAGGTAATGCATTTAGTTAGTTGATAGACTAAATTATTACGTTGGAATTTTTATTTTAGTTTTATAAGAGAATTGTTGAATTAATATTTACTTGAATTAGTGAAATGGAAATATTTGGAATAACCGACAACTATTTGTTTTAGTCCAAGAAGAATATATATATATAATCTCATAATTAAAATCTCTCTATTTTCATAATTGTCGGGTTAGTATATTTTTCTGAAAGAATCAAGGTATGGCCATATTTACAATCATTACATAGAAAGTCGGCTCCCAAGGAGCAAGTGTCACAAAGCAAGATTTGAACCTAGGTGGGGAGGATAACAACATTCCTCCCAACCACCCGATCTACACTCAATTGACAAGTACAACCGACAACTATATGTTTTAGTCGAAGTAGACTATATATTTTATTTAAAAGCTCTATATTTTCATAATTGTAGGGTTAGTCGGTAACGGACAAGTATTTGGTTAGGTCGAAGTTAGACAAGTATTTTTTTAGTCAGTTAAATGACCGACCACATTAACTCGACTGTATCTCAGTCGGTGGAGGATTTTAGTCACTCAGTTGACTAAGCTCCTTTAGAATAGTTTATGAAAAATGGTCAGAATTCCTAAGAATAAACTTTATAAGGAAAGATTTAGAAATATTATTTTTGGGCCAAACTTTATTATGGTTGAGTAAACTTATTTAATAAAAATAACATAATTTGGTATTAGTATGGGTGCATAAATATATGTCTTAATATATATTTTTTCAAGTGAAACTTACTATACAATAAGTTTTGAAAGGAAAAGGATAAGTCGAAGTTACCTAATTAATGGGTAGACAAATAAATATAGGCATGTTAATTTAAATATTTAAAAATGTCTATGCTCTAAATTTGTGTAGTTTTACGTGTAGTCCATCAGCAAAAAATTTATTGTGCAATTATTATTCTGCAAGAGGTTACTATTAACTTTGCATTTGTGCATTAAACTATTTTGTATGAATTTATTAAACAAATGTCTCATAAATTAGTCTATGCTTCCAACATTATGAATTTTAATGCATTTGTTGTAATATTTAATGGGTCTTTTGAAAAAAAGTATGCCTCTGTTATCTTACCTTATAGTTAATATGCACTATAAAATGCGTTGGTCGAAGGGGTGTGTTACAATAAACACTAAGGGTTAAATACTTGTCTCGGGTGAAAAATGTGGAATGACCCTATAATAGTTTCAAAAATTTTCGGTATTAAGTTCAAATATATAGACAATTCTAGGTGCAGACCTAGGTACTAATAGAACACATTACATTTTATAAATCAAACAAAATCAACATGACATGAAAAAACATATCAATATACATGAATGGTATCAACATGATATACATCAACATCAAGTTTAAAGTTACAAAAATTTAATTTTATAACTAAGAGCATTATCATTCTCTTGAAGTCATGCGTAGATAAAGTTAAGCTCAAATCCAAGTAAAATTATCTTTTATAAACATAGAGGAAATTCAAGTTCATTATCAATCTCAAATACATACTTTTAATGTATTGTAATTAAAAGCTACCATAATTTTAACTAATACATTGTTAAACAGATTGGTTAAACATTATATAATGGCATTAAATGATTACTGTAGAAAAATGATATTAAATGGTTTTAACTAGACTTAAATATTATATTGCATCTCTAATTTAGATCACTAACGCACAATACATTTTATAAATCAAACAACATCAACATGATATGAAATGACAAATAAAAACACATGAAGCATATCAACATGATATACATCAACATCAACATGACATGGAAAATGCTAATAAAAATACATACATACATACATATATATATATATATATGTATATCATGTTGATATTATCTGATAATAGCATAATTATAATATATGTCCACCACTAGTCCACCACTAGAGCCAAGGGGATCAATACCTAATCCACAAGATCCATGGAATCAATACCTCTTCCACCAAGGCTAGAGGCATAAGTACCTCTTCCGAATAAAACTGCAGAATGAAGAAGCTTGTATATCTGACCACCATAATCTATTTGTGCAAGAGAGGGTGTTCAGTCGGCCCGATAAGGTGAGGAGGGTGGTCGATTATCTTGTGGATCAAGAGATGGTAGTTGGTCGACTTGGTGAACAAGAGAGTGTGGTTTCTCAACATGTGGAGGAGAGGGAGGTCGTTCAACATGTGGAAGAGAGGGTGGTTTCTTGGTTTAGTGAGGGGAGTGTGGTTGGTCAACATGTGGAGGAGAGGGTGGTCGCTTGGAATATGGAGGAGAGGGTGGAGGAAGAGAAGGATGAGGAGATGGAGGAGGTGGATGACCCCTTTACTCAAGACTCTTATCCACACTAACAATATGATGCAACAATACATCATCTCACAAGGAAGGGTCATCCATATAGATGTGATCTTATGGTCCAATAATATATGTTTAACTCATATAGGGTGCACTCCCTACCAAACCAACAATGCAAATAATTGGTCAGCCACTTGGTCACAGAATCTACAGTATGTCCTACATCTCAAACTAGGTATATTTAACTAATGAATCTCCTCAAATTGAGCCATATCCTCGTCATGTTGGGAAGGAAGCTCCCCAACACATGTGCCAATATTTGCAAAACAATTCAACAATAACTAGGCAATTTTAAAGAAAATGTTACAATAAATCACATGCACAATAAATGAGATTAAAAAAATGAAACTAGGTAATTAATCAAAACATAATGCTAATATTACTTATATCATTTAGTGACTCATCCTGGGTAAAAAGAATGTTCTGACATCCTCGCCAGTCCATCCCTGCATATTGGTATTGCATAAAATTCACAACCTTGTTCTCTTTACTTTGATATCAAAATAAAATTCACAAATCCATCTTGCTTACTTGGCATTCAAAATTTGATTTTCAAACAAATACTTTATCCCACTATCATATGTTCTTAACTCAAATTTTCTATCCATCGGATAGTGTCTCCGCATTTTCAATGCATGTACAATGAAAACAACCTCTAAGTCATGCATGACATATTTCTACTCATGCTCCTTAATATTTTTCGATTTATAACAAATCACATACCCAATTTGTGTAATAATTTCACCAATTCCTTGTTTGCAAGCACATGTACATACCAATATTAAGAATGGGTGTACTAGCGAGCAATTTCTTTAATTGTTGGAAACATTACAAGGAAAACGCCTTCTGGTGGAGGTATTTGATAAACCTCAAAAATGTCTCCTTTGTCTATTTATAGTGGAGGTTGCTAGCATAGGCGAGTGACTGGAGGTTTTAGCAAAGGTTTTATTAACAATGTGCTTAAATGGGACATAACGCACTGGTGCAACATAAGTTATAAAGCACTGAAGACAAAATACTTGAATATTGAAAGAAAAATGTTTTTTATTTTTATTTTTATGTTTATGTTTATGTTTATTTTAATATCTAATTTTTCCAATGCATTTAATATGAAAAAATGCACGGGGGAATATACTGAGAAACACACTAAGTTTTGTCAATTTTTTATTGATAATGATACATTTTTATTGTAAAAATATATATAGATACACACAGTGCATTAGATACATGGAGACACAATGGTGCATTGCAACTTTAAATAAAGCACCGATGCAACTTATTTTCATCGCTAAAATTGCACTATAATTGATATAAAGCACTAGTGCTCCATAATAAATGGATCACCGAGGTCATATAAAATAGTCAATAATATAACTTTTTAATTTTAATACTCTTTCAAACTTGAACAGTGCATGTTAAATAACCAAATGCACCGGCGCACATTATAATATTTTCCCCTAGATATGTTCGAGGATGGAATAAAAATATAATTTGGTATTTTTAAAAATCTCCATAAAGTCCTTGGTGTGGTAACATTGTGTTAAGCAACAAATTCCCCAAAAAGAGCATGAAAAGAGAATAAAAAGACCAGAAAGAGCAATCCATGCCTTAATAATGAAGAACAAAGATGAATAGAAAGCCTCTTCGAGGGGGAAACCTCCTTATACCATGTACTAAGTACGTAATACAAGACAAGATGATATGCTCAAATGAAAAGGTCTCCTTCCTATATATAGGAGACTAATAGGTACAATTTCAACTAATTGACCCAAGCCAACGTAACTAATATAACCATACTAATGACAAGTACAATTAATGGACCAAGCCGACATCAAAACTAATGTAATGTGCCACAATATAGGGGGAATGTGCCCACATTTAGGGCTTAACATACCCCTCCCCTTCAAACAAGAGTTGTCCTCAATGCTTGGTTAGTTGTGGATGATTCTGTATGAAGGAATCATCTTCCCATGTTGAATCTTCCACTGGTAAGTTCTTCCACTTGATGAGGTACACAATAATATCCCAATTTCATAGTTGTTTAGTCCTTGTGTTAGTGATTTGTCTAGGTTCCAATATGACTTTTCCTTCTTCATCAATCTCCAAAAATATCGTTTGAATTGGGATCTTGTCTCCTAGTACCTTCTTTAAGCAAGAAACATGGAAAATTGGATGTACCCTTGAAGATGAAGGGAGCTCCAATTTATATGCCATACTACCAATCTTCTGCAACACTTTATAAGGACCATAGTACTTGGGTGCTAATTTATTGTCCTTATTTAGTTGCTTGAGGGACATATGTTTGGAAGGTTGTAGCCTTGAAAATACCCGATCCCCTTCTTCAAAACTCCTTTCACTGTGACGTTGATATGCTTGGTGTTTCATCTTGTTTTGTGACATAGCTAGGTTTTTCTTTAGTATCCGGAGAACTTATTGCTAGTGCTCTATGTGATGTTCCACAGCTTGAACTTTAGATTTTCCTTTTAAGGGAGATGTGATAGATTGAGTTTGGTACCCATAAAGTGCCATAAATGGAGACATTTTTTATGATGTATGGAAGGAATTATTGTACCACCATTCTACCAAGGACAACCATTTCACCCATTGTGTTTGTTTATCAAATGCAAAGCAGCGAAGATATCCTTCCAAACATTTGTTCACTATCTCAGTTTTCCCATAATATTGAGGATGATAAAATGAACTGAGTACCCAAACAAGAAAATAATTCAGTCCAAAATTTTCCAATGAAAATTGGATCTCTATCACTTACAATAATTTTTGGGTTTCCATGTAACTTCTGAATTGTTTCCATGAAGGAGGAAGCTACTGTACTTGCATTAAAAGGGTGAGAGAGTGCAAAAAAGTGTGTATAATTCATGATTCTATCCACAACCACCATAATATCATTCTTTCCTTCTTACTTGGGTAGTCCTATAATAAAATCCATTGAGACTTCCTCCCAGTGTTGGAACAATATGTCTAATGGTTGTAAAAGACCATGGGTCTTAACGGTTTCAACCTTATTTTGCTTGCAAACTAAACATTCTTCTACGAAATTTTGAACATGATATTTAATACCTTCCCCAAAAAATTCCTTCTTAACCATGTGGTAGGTTTTCAGGAATCCTGAGTGCCCAACTATAGGAGGTGTGTAATTCCAAAAGGACCTTTTGTTTAAGTTGGGAGTTGCATATATATAAGTGGTCCTTATACCATAGTGAATTATTTTCCGTAGAAAAGTATCCAATACACTCGTATCCTTCTGTAGCTTTTGAATGAACATCCACACAGATATGTCATTCTTTTATTGTTCCCTTGATACTACTACCCAATTGTGTTGGCTAATGGAAATCGCACAAAGTAATGCCCCAAAATCCTCATCTTTTATGGAGAGTGCATTTTCCGCCACATTCTGTTTCCCTTTTTTTATAGATGATTTCAAAGTCATATTCCAACATCTTGTTTACCTATTTTTTGTTTCTATTATGAAGATAGTCTCTGTTCCAGGAAGTATTTAAGACTATCATGATCTGTTTTTACATTGAATTGTCTACCTATTAGGTAAGGATGCCATTGCTTAAGTGCATGTAGTATTGCCATCATTTCTTTCTCATAAATGGGTTTCTATAAGTTCTTTCCCTTGATTGGCCAACTTTCAAAATCAAGGGGGTGTCCTTCTTGCATTAGGACAACACCAATGCCATTTTTTGAGGAATCAAATTCCACAATAAAGGTTTTTGTGAAGTCTGGTTTGGCCAAAATAGGAGCTTTGCACATTGATTCTTTAAGTTCTTCAAAAGCTTGAGTTGCCTCTAGAGTCCAAGAAAATGGCTCTTTTTCAATAATGTTTTTAGAGGTGTTGTTGTTCTTCCATAGTTCCGAACAAATTTTTGGAGTACCTTGTCAACCCTAAGAAGTATCGAATATTCTTCAAGGTTTTAGGAATCAACCAATCCATCATGGCTTTAATTTTGTTAGGGTCTACCTTGACACCTTAATGAGATATAATATGACCCAAATACTCTACCTCATTTAACCCAAAGGAACATTTGGAAGGTTTTGCATATAGTTGTTGCTCCTTTAGTATTTGTAGCACCCTATCAACATGTTGAACATGTTCTTCCCAAGACTTGCTATAGATTATTATATCATAAAAAATACTAGCACAAATTTTCTAAGGAAGGACTTGAAAGTGGAATTCATCAAACCTTGAAATGTGGAAGGTGCATTTGTTAGACCAAATGGCATGGATAGAAATTCATAATGACCTTCATGAGTTTTGAATGTTGTTTTGGGGATGTCCTCATCCTTCATTTTGATTTGATGATACCTAGACCGGAGATCCAACTTTGTGAAGAAAAGTGCTCCATGTAATTCATCCAACAATTCATCAATGACCAGAATGGGAAACTTATCTTTAATGGTGATCTTGTTGAGCTCTCTATAATATGGACACATGCGCCATGATCCCTCCTTCTTGTGTAGCATTACCACTTGTGCAGAGTAATAATTTTGGCTAGGACTAATTATTCCAGCCTCTAACATTTCTTCAACCATACGCTCAATTTCACTCTTCTAGCCATAAGGGTATCTGTAAGGTCTGATGTTAGAAGGAACACTTCCTAGAATTAAGTGAATAGCATGATCAAAATATCGAGTAGGTAGAAGAACTTTTGGAATATATTCAAATACCTTGGAATGATTATTAATGACCCTTTGGATATATGGGGAAATAGGAGACTTAGATGTTTGAACATCTAATGAGCATAATTGTGCAATTACACCTTGATGTCCCCTTTTTAGCAATTTTTTCATTTTGTCATATCAAAGTAAGTAAATATAAAAAGGTTTTCAATGCACTCACAAGAGTACATGCAATTCATGTTATATCCATTTTCATGTTGTAATGTCCCCTTTTTGAAATTATTTAAAATGGTGAAATTTTCAACTTTTTCCACTAGCTCGACCCTTGACTAGTCTTGGGTTCTTGACCTCCAAATGGATCCAAATGATCCGAAATTGTCTCAGAAGGTGTATGGATGGTTTGAGTACATAAAAATGATGTTCAAGCATGATTTATATTCAACAATATGCTTCTTCAACTCTCCTTTAAGTTCTGGAAAAGTAAAGAATTTGACTAGCAATTTCTCTTTGACTAGTATTGGTCTCTTGGTCTCCAAATGACTCCAAATGCTCCCAAATTGTTACAGAAGGCATATGGATGATATTAGGACTTGATTATTAGGTTAAGGGATTCTTTAGGACCTTCAAAATACTTCTTCAAACCTCCTCAATATTCTGTTCAAGGTAGGATTTTTTACTAGCAATTTGGGGTTTAATTCCCCATGGGTAAGTGTTGAAGATGGCTAACCAAAAGCTATTAAACCCTCTCGAATTTCTAAACAGAGGAAGAGAAAATCTAAGGGAAAATGTTAAGGTCTCATATGTATCACTGTTAACACCCAAAAAATACTCACTAGCTCATCTCCCTAGCCACATGACCCATTTGTCCATTTTTCCCACCATTTAGCCTCCAGAGCCTCAAAAAACCTTCAAATGGTCACCAAAAAGGCCAAAATTAATCTTTTTCTCCTCAAAATAATTAAATTTCCTCCAAAAATACCAAAAACCCTCCAAAAGGGCCCAAAATTCCCAAAAAATCAAATAAAGGGGAATAAAATTCAAAAAAGGAAAAAAGAGGGAAAAAGAAGGAAAGAAACCCTAAACCAATAACCAAAACCATGTGTAACCAAATACCATGGGTCAATACTCCACCACTCAAAAACCTATAAATAGGTGATGGAGGCCCCCTATTATTCATCCACAATCCAATCCACCCTTATGCTGCCAAAATCACTCCCGAAACTCTAGCCATCCATTTGAGCTAGGTTTCACCACTTGAGTGTCCCTTTGGACAACCATCTCCCCATTTGGAGAAGAGAATGAGACCTTGGAGCATTGGAGCAACTCATCCCTACAGCTGCACAAGCTCCACCAACCTCACCATTGAGGTAAAATTTCATGTAAAACTCTATTTTCATCTAATAAAAATATATAACTCTCTTGTGTATTTGTTTTGCATGAAAAATATATGAATGTTTACTGTTTATTGTCTTTTACTGCAAATTCATTTGATGAATGCCCATGCACATGCTTATATTTAGTTTCTTATTTTTTTCATTTACTTAGATTTATTTTACTGTTTTTGAACTGCTACTAAGGAGTCCATTCTCCTTAGTAGGTGCTCATTTACACAAGCTGGGGTGAAAACCCTAGCTACAGTTTTGGAGACTCCACTAGCTTGAATCTTTGGTTAAATTTGTTTATGTTTTTGTTTTCGTTGGTATTTGGCTTTAACATTGTAGATTTGGGTTACCTTTGAACCTGTCACTTGCAGCCCAAGCCCTTTGTTATCCCTACAAAACTTGCAGTCCCCATTTTTTCTGTTCGGTCGTCATTTTCGGCAGTCATTTTTCGCACTCCAACTCGCATCTTTCCACCTAGAAATCATGTCCCCAGCGCTGTTGTTCATCCCTAAGCCACGGCCAGCAACCCAGATCCTTAGCCCAAATTCGCGGCCTGCGACGCAGTTACTCGGAACCTTCCCGCAGCTCCGACCGTGTCTCTTTACCCCTGTCCAGCAGCCCACGCTGCAGACCCCTCTCTGTTTCCCGCGGCCCACACCGCTGAAACCCTACTCGTTTCCACGACCATGCATAAACAACATGTCCCCCCGGCCGCACTCCCCTTACGGCTTCCCGTTCCCCCGGCCGCAAACACAGCTCCCTTACCTGCGGTCCATCCCGCAGATCCTATCATCACACTCATGACCCTATCTGCGTCTCGGCGCAGGCCGACCACACCCCAGCTGCTGAACTCAGCCCTACCCCTGCATCCTTCGGCTCTTTCCCCACGTTTCCGCCAACGACACCCTCTACTCACCTCGCGACCCTAGCCGCAATCCCCTGCAGCGTATCCACGGCCCCAACCACAACTCCCACCCTGACCCCTACATCCCAGGTCGCAGATCCCAACCCTTAACCCACGGCACCAACCGCAGCATTCAGCCCCATAAGTGTGCCCCAGACCGCAGGTTTCGACCTAGAAACTGCAACCCATACCGCCATTTTTCGCCCAAAAACCACGCTCTGTTTTCTGAGTTTTTACCCTTTTTAACCCATATTTTTCTGCGTTTTTTCCTACACTTTAACAGCCCCCTGTTTTTCCTGCATCTACTTACTAATTTTTTCTGTTATTTGCTTCGTTACACCACTTTACATATTTTCAGCATTTACATTGAAAAGAAAATTTGTTTTTTAGCAGTTAAATTTCATCATTTACATTGTTTAGCTAGTTTCCCAAGCATGGCTTTTTGTTGGGTACATCAGCTCACTTACACACACTCTGTCACCTTAATTCAAGTGAGCCATAAAATTTACTTAACTCAACCTACTTTCTAACCCCACTTGGGGAACACAAAAGAAAATTGTAGTTAGGAAGGACAGGGGGGATAGGCATCCAAATAACACCCCTCGGTCATTTACACTTGAGACATAGAAGTTGTCCATTAGGGTACCAAAATCCCTTATTACTTGTTGGTACTGTTATACACCAATTTGTCAGAAAAGGATTCTCCCTTAGGAGGGAAAGTTGTGAGACTAGTTCCGGAGGACTACGTGGAATGTCGCACTCCACCTAGTTCTGAAGGACACCTACTCGTTTTCCTTGTTGCATCCCATATTTGGGGTGTAGCGACCAAAGGACTGACACAGCGAACGCTTTTTTCTGTACGTACCATGAACGGGGTAGCCTAGTTGTCATTCTCTAGGATTCTTTTACCTGGAGTCCCTCTCGGTAGGGGGATATCCTTAGCCATTTGGTTCTACTTTTCGTATTGTCTGACTTGGATTTCATCACCTTGTAGAGGATACATCTGGTTTGAGCCAGCATACCTTTTAGTTAGGCGTTTGCATGTTCCCTTACCTCCCCCTGGTTTAGCGAGTACACCATTTTTTCTTTATTAGGATTCGTTTGCTTGTTGGTATTCTGACCACTTTTTCTTGTCGCTCTGCTTACCATAGCACAGCTGTTACAGTGAGCGTTTTGAGCTTGTTGTTGGCCTGAGTGCCATATTTCTTGCGCTCCCCTTCTACACACTCAGATGCATTAGGGTTTTTTGAGCTTTTCACTCACCACAACCCACTATTTTTACTATATGTCTGTCACCATTGAGTCCCCGAACATTCTCGGCGCCAACGGGGCGAGCCCCCACAGTACGGTTCACTTGACACCAGTCATCATAGGCATAGAGCCTTGTCACCAGACTCTGACGCCCCCCATTTCACATATGATTCTGAGTCAAAATCAGAAAACCCTATATACAGAGCCTCGTCTAGCCCCATGGCTGGAATGAATCCCAACCCATTCCTTAGAGGTACTGTCGGTGGAGGGACCACCACCGCTCCAACCACCACCGCTCCGGCCATCATGACATCACCTATCATGGATATTCCCATGGTAGGACCCACACCTACCATCCCTGTCACCACTCAAGTCCCAACGACTAAGGACCCACTACCGCCCCGTCAATTACTCATGGTACACTTGGAGGCACATGCCCTTCCCACATGATCCCCACACCTCTGTTTGGGGGTCCCAACATCCCTGTTATGGCTCATATTCACGCTGCACACATTGGGGGCACAATCCCTTCTTACACAGTACCCCCACTCATGGCTAGCGGTCCCACAAACCCCATCATGACTTATACCACTGCTCCTTCCATTGGGGGCACTAGCCCCACCATAGACGCTACTGCTACCACATACGCCCCCGCGATCATGTCACATCCTTCTGTCAGTTTTCCATTCATGGATAGCCTCAACCTTCCTAACCTAGCCATATTGACCAACAACCCCATCTGACATGACCCCACGTCGCATCATATTCCTACCAAACTCCCATCAGACATCCCCAAGTTTGAGGGCAAGGCAGGTGAGGATCCCCAGAATCACATCATTTCTTTCCATTTATGGTGTTCCTCCAACTCCATAGTGGACGACTCGATCCGCCTCCGCTTGTTACAACGGACCCTTATTAGCTCTGCAGCTAAGTGGTACATCGAGCAACCTCACGGGACCCGCTCCACTTTTACATCCCTCGCCTCGACCTTTCTGCAGTTCTTTCAGTTACCCGTCCGTTACGACCCGGGAGTAGAGATCCTATTGTCTTGCAGACAGAACACGGCCACCCACATCACTGATCACATTCATGAGTGGCGTAAACGGTGAAGCTTGTGCAAGATTAAGTTAGATGACCGTATCTTCCTAGATTGGTTTCTAAAATCTCTCCTTCCTGTTATTTCCAAGGATGTGGCATCTGAACGACCCCAGACTGAAGAAGAAGCTATTCTGAAATCCCAATAGTTTGATCTCATCTACGCCCAGTCTGGCTACTTATATACCATTTTACCCGACACTCCCCACGGTGATTTCTCTCGGAACGACACACTGGGGGAATCCTACGCCACGGATGGCATCATCGGACATGTTGCGTCACACAACCAACCTTTTACCGTTACATGCAATAATACTGGCCCCGACCTTTTGTGATCCATGTCCCACTCCGGAGCTACAAAGTCGTATGCTCCCATGGCACATGCCCACCACACCCATGGACCCTCATGTTCACCACAATGTTACGGTCATGCACCTACAGCCTACATCCCTCCATTTTCACCTACTACATATTACCATCAGCAAGCCGCACATGCTCCTTCCCACTCTCAAGCCCTATCGGCTTATTACCCACAACAGGCAGTGCCTGCAGCAACCCAACCTCCAGTCGCTCAGACTTATCAACAACCACAATTGGTACTAGCACCTGGAACACCTCAAGCCCCTCCCACTTATTATCCACCATAGCCTACTCTAGCACCTGTGCAACCTCAAAATCCCCCTACCCCCAAGGGCAAGTGTATGCACAACAAAACCCGCCACAGAACCAGAATACCCAGTGCAATCAACAAGGCCAACAAAACCGCAAAAGAGTATGCAACCGCGGAAACAACCAACCTCGTGTTAGTTTTTCAGAATTTCAATATGATCTAGGATATTAACTGAGATAATAACATGTACAACATATCTACAAGATATCAAACATGGACAAAATAATGCAAGCACACAAGAGACACAGAGTTTCACCGGGGAAAACCAAGAAGGTGAAAAACCCTGCAACTTCCTCAAAGATAGATAGAGCAATGATACAACCCAAGTACAAGAGGTAGTCCTCCTAGCAGCAGCTTCTCCTCCTCCACAAGTGCGCCACTCTCCAATGAGTGTATGAGTGAGAAAGTGAATGATCAAATAGAGTGCGTCCCGCATTCTATTTATACTTGACTTGACTTGCCTAATAACTTTTACTATGTCGGACTTAAATTAACCACATAACATAATGCTGACAGGGCCAACCCCCAATAGGGTGGTCTAATAACCCTTTAACCCACATGACTTATACAAGGTCGACCCCAACAAGGTGGTCTAATAACCCATCGAGTATAAGTTACGACACTTACAATATAAATGATGACACTTCCATATAGAGGAATAATAACATCTCTATAGGAATACAAACACTTCCGTATAGAGGAATACTAACATCTCTATAGAAATACAAAATACATGTATGAAATACATTCCGAAGTTACAAATACATCAACACTCCCTCTTAACTAGGAAGGTATTTCTCGACACAGGTTTTCTAGCACAAGTATTCTTCTCTAGATCATCGTCATTGTCATTGTTGCTGCTATCTCAATCAATCTCCAATCTACTCATCATAGGAAGTTCTACAGAGACAACCCTTTTTCATGTTGGATGTAGGCCCACCACCTGTAGGTCTTCATCATCACTGGCCATACTGTGGAATCCTCAGGATTTATTACGTGAGTCAACAAAACCTCAAAAGAGCATCCCAGGACTAATTACGATCACACAGCTCAACCTATCGAATCTCCTAAGACCTTTTACATGCCACTGCATAAACTTTCCACGGCCACAGAGTATCATCCTGATACTCATGTCATCTCAGCGAGCAAGCCATCAAGTATGTACACCTCAGGACTGATTACACTGCCTCTGCAAAACCTGCAAGATCTCCCGGGACTGATTACACTACCTCTGCAAAACCTGCAAGAGCATCTTAGTACTGATCATATGCCTCTGCAAAACCTGTGTACCATACTGTCACATCATCGTCTTTAGATCATCGTCATCGTCCATGGAGCACAACCCAGATGCACATCACACAACACTTATATACACTGGCATGGGAGTACCTACCTTCCACCATCCAGGAATGGCTCAGCACTTACATCACGACCATGAGAGGACTTACCTACCACCATGTCTCCATGGGAGGACCTACCTACCATCATGTTGGAAAGGCATGTTACTTACATCAACGACCATGAGAGGAATCTCCTATCACCAGGTCACCATGGAAGGAACTACCTACCATCATGTCGAAAAAGCCTGGGAATTACATCAACAACCATGAGAGGACTCTCCTATCACCATGTCACCATGGAAGGAACTACCTACCATCATGTCGAAAAATCCCAACAGGCCTTACATATCACCATGGGAGGACCATACCTACCACCATGTGAGAATGGCCCCAGCCCTTACATCTCATCATAGGAGGACCATACCTACCACTATGTGAGAATGGATCCAGCCCTTACATCTCACCATAAGAGGACCATACCTACCACTATGTAAGAATGGCTCCAGCCCTTACATATCACCATAGGAGGACCATACCTACTACTATGTGAGAATGGCTCATGTGCATCTATGTCTTCAGACTCATCACTTCCCCTTGGAAGGTATCTCGATATGAAGTACACCAAGTCTCCCTCTGAAGTATTCAAACTTCACTCTATCCAACTGCTTGGTCAACACATCAGCTATCTGCTCGTTCATCGCAACATACAGGAGCTTCACTTCTCCTCTCTCCACCATATCCTTGATATAGTGATACTTGATCTCAATGTGCTTCGACTTGTCATGGAACACTAGATTCTTCGACAACTTCACACAACTCTGGTTGTCGCAATATATACAAGTAGCACTCAGATGGAGATCAAACAAATCAGACAGTAGCTTCCTAAGCCACACTACCTCACAACTAGCCAAACAAGCTGCGACATACTCTGCTTCGGCTATACTCAGTGCCACAAAGGACTGCTTCCTGCTAAACCAAGAGATCATACCGGATCCCATACTGAAGCAGCACCCCGAAGTGCTCTTCCGATCAATGGCACTGCCTGCCCAATCCGAATCAACATAACCCTCTAGGTTAAACTTTTGATTCGCCTCATGCTTGAGCCCATAGTCAACTGTACCCTTCAGGTACCTCAGAATATGCTTTGCAGCTATCAGGTGAACATGTCTTGGATCTGTCAAGTACTGGCTCAAGGTTTTCAACGCAAAGCAGATATCTGGTCTTGTATTCGTCAAGTACATCAAGGACCCAATCATCTAATGATACATCGTGACATCAACCGGCTCAAATGAAGCATCACACAGAAGCTTCAAGTTTGATTCCATAGGTGTGGCCATGGCCTTGCAGTCCATCATCTCGAACCGCTTCAGGATCTCTACTTCATACTTCCCTTGTCCAAGGAAGATCCCATCTGCACTCTGCCACACATACATACCTATAAAGTAGTTCATCATACCCAAGTCCTCCATATTGAACTTGGCAGTAAGCTTCCTCTTCGTATCGGAAATCAATATATACTCACCTGTAACAAACAGGTCATCCACATACAAAAGTAGTATCACTGGATTGCCTTCCTCAACCTTGTAGTAAAGGTTGGAACCTGCTTTACTCTTGGTAAAGCCCAAACTGGATAGAAAGTTGTATATCCTACCATACCAAGTCCTAGGAGTTTGCTTCAAGCCATACAAGACTTTCTTAAAATTGCACATATATGACTCTCTGTCATGTATCTCAAAACCGAGTGGCTGCTCCACATACACTTCCTCTTCGACTAAACCATTCAAGAAAGATGTCTTGACATCCATCTGGTGTATCTTCCATTTCATCACTGCAACCAGGGAAAGTAATGATCTGATGGCATTGTATCTGGCTACAGGAGAAAAAGTCTCTTCATATTCTATTCCCTCTTTCTGGGAGAAGCCACGATCTACAAACCTCGCTTTGTATTTCTCCATGCTACCATCTGCAGCATGCTTGATCTTATATTTCCTCTTGGAAGTCACAACAGACTTCCCTTCAGGTCTTGGGACTGCATCCCAAACATCATTCTTAATGATCGACTGGTATTCCTTGATCATGGAATTCTTCCCGGATCCTGGGAACTTCAATATCTTCAATAGATAACTTTGTTGTTGAACAAATGTTGTAGTCCTTCTTTTGTAGGTGATGGTATACGATCTTTCCTACAAAGAAAGTTAAATTGCATGATTAGAAACATCTCATAGTTTTCAGAACCAATTCTTACACAAAGAAATATGTCATACAGTCATGCAGTTATCTTAGCCAATGTTTCAATACAACAATTATCCATATCCCGTAACTTTCTAGATGCCTTCCAATCTCTACCAGAACATTGTTAAGAGTGTGCACAACTCCCAACATGTCAGCAAAGAGGTTTCATTCTAGATAAGTAGCAATAGAATGTTGTACAGTGCCATAGGCCACTTACCCATCACATGCATATTAGTAGTATATTGTTCATTAATAAAATTATTCTAATATGCATAATACACACCCTAAGTCTAGGAACATAAGCATGTTATTTAAACAAACAAATATGTAAGAAATGACAATTCAAATACTTGTCTTTGTTTGGTTTGTAGGGTGGACTCCCTCTCAATATTTGCTTCCTTGCAGAAACTACTGGAGTATGCTCCCTCTTGATCTTTGCTTCCTCGATTACCTATCCTTAAACGCATATCCATCCTTGATCACTTATGCATACTTACTAGTATCATCATTGTGTTATCCTCGAGGTCTCATACATACATTCATTAGTATAATCTCAATACTATCAAAACACAATAATCTTAACATGTATAGTCATGATCATTTCAAACATAGATAATAAACATTAGTATTCAAGGTTTCAGGGAATACTTCTTTTACTCATGCATATTCTTTATTTGACCAAAGGACTTTTTTGGTTATTCATATCATCAATCAAGGTAAGAGACATAATATGCATAAACCCTTGATTACTTACATTTTTAACTTCACGAATAATCATTATCAACCATACAATAGTATAAGATCCTAACACAAGGTAGGATTCTAACTTGATATGGGAAAAACATACATGGTTATCATATTTGCTAGTTATGTCTAGCAATGTCTTCTTGTTCTCTTCAATGACTTGTGCTAGTAACCTGCATATCTCATAGGTTAAGCATTGTAGAACCAAATTATACATACCTCGTAAGTAGAGCTTCTATGTGATCCATGACAATGGATGAATCTTTGTCTTCATGTCAACATGGTCATATCTCCTTGAACTAGAACATGATTTGTCTTTCTTGATGTACCTTTCAAGTTAGCGGACAACATCAACATCATACAACACCACAATGCATTAGTACAATCATAAGTGTCAAAACCCTAATCAATGAATATCTGCATTCATAATTTTATTAAGGTGATATGACAAGTCTAAAGTTAATCAAGATTGTACTAAAATTAATGAAGACAAACATACCATAAACTTAATCATGAACAGATCTCGAAACATACCTGGATAAGTCATACCTGTCGAGATTGCTTGTAATATTCTTATGTAAGGCTTTAGCCTCATCTCCCTCTGAAACAAGAACTTCTTCACTTATGCAGGTGACCAATCCATTCTCTTCTAGGATTAACCCAATCCACTTGATTTGCAGAAACTGGATATAGAGCTGGATTAGGGTTTGTTAGGGAAACCCTAAAAATTCAAACTTTGAATTTCAAACTTCTTAAAGGATAGAAAGATGCGCCTTGATGAGCCAATCAACCTCGTATACTCAGAATTTGAAAACTGCAAAGTTTCACCCCTCAAATTTGCTTTTCAATCTTCTGGATTCACTAGGGAGGACCCTAAATTAGGGTTTGAGTTTCCCGGAGATTCACCCAACCAAATAGTTTGATCCAAAGCTCTAAACTTCGATTTTTCCAAGGATCTTCCAGCTATGGTCACATATTTCAAAAATTCCCATTTTTGCAGAAGCCCTAATTTTTCACTTTTCCCATCAAAGTCCCGAACTAGGGTTTGATCAAGCCCGACCTTCTGCCCAAAAAAAAAATTGATCTTGGTCTATAAATTTTCATTTTGATGAGGATCATTCAACCGTGGTCTCCGATACAAAAATTCCAACATTCTCTGAAACCCTAAATTCCCGGAGCCATGAATGAAGGTGCTCAAAATCCAATTTTGTTTTGACAGAAATATGCACCTGATTTTTTTTGGTGTAACTCCAAAATTTTAGATCTACAGGGTCTAAAAATTCTTCTTGTGGTAGCCTTTCCTGTTATCTTTCCAACCCCACAGTTCTAACCTCAAATGGATTCTCTGAGAGAGATTTATTCCAAGTGTAGCAACGTGACCTGTTTATGGGATAAAACAGGAGAGCAAACTTGTACAGAGTGCCACGTGTCACTAGTTCAATTTCGACCTCTGAAAATCATACCTGTGAAAGTACAGTCCGTGCCCTACCTACTACGTTTTACTAAATTTCATTTGGATATTCCTATCCCAAGTTGTGACCTTTTTTCCTAGGTCACATGTTTATGACTGAGATCTGGAAGAGGCAAAAACCCTATATTGTATAGATCATAAATCTGAAAGTACAATGAATTAGAGGCTCTCCTTCGGACAAAAGGTACATGGGGATCTTATCTTCGACCTGTAATATTTTTAGATCCTGAAACCTTGCCGAAATGAATTTATAGCGAAATTTCTACGATGACGGGTTTTTTCTATATCAAGCCCTAGTTTCGCAAGTGCAACAAGTGTCATAAATGCCATACCATGCCTTCTTTCAGGCTAGCTCTGATACCATGTTAGTTTTTCATAATTTCAATCTGATCTAGGATCTTAACTGAGAGAATAACATGTACAGCATATCTACAGCATATCAAACATGGACACAATAATGCAAGCACACAAGAGACACAGAGTTTCACCGGGGAAAAGCAAGAAGGTGAAAAACCCCGCAACTTCCTCAGAGAGAGATAGAGCAATGATACAACCCAAGTACAAGAGGTAGTCCTCCTAGCAGCAGCTTCTCCTCCTCCATAAGTGCGCCACTCTCCAATGAGTGTATGAGTGAGAAAGTGAATGATCAAATACAACGCCTCCCGCATTCTATTTATACTTGACTTGACTTGCCTAATAACTTTTACTAGGTCGGCCTTAACTTAACCACATAACATAATACTGACAGGGCCGACCCCCAATAGGGTGGTCTAATAACCCTTTAACCCACATGACTTATACAGGTCCGACCCCAACAAGGTGGTCTAATAACCCATCAATTATAAGTTATGACACTTACAATATAAATGACGACACTTCCGTATAGAGGAATAATAACATCTCTATAGGAATACAAACACTTCCGTATCGAGGAATAATAACATCTCTATAGAAATACAAGGATGTATGCCATGTATTCCATGAAGGATGTCGCTTCATCAGTCTTCCGCATCATGATGTTCCCCCATGAGAGACGTGTGGTCAAGATCGATCAACTTACGTACTACGATCCCAATGCCCCCGCCGCACCCGAAAACATTCTCCCCATGATTGAACAACCCGTTCACAATGCACATGCATCGTTCGTTTCCACAGTTGGACCCGGGATAAACTCCGATACACCCATGACTTCCACATTTCAATCCATTCCCCCACCTTTACGGTCATCCGATATATTTTATTTGTGCACTCTCTCACACAATACACAGACACCCACCTCGCAGCCCCCTTTACTGCCACAACCACCATCAGTGCCCAATCATGTCGGATCCACACCTATCCATACTATCCCGTTCTTATTCCATCCTTCAGGAGTAGTCAGCACCCCAGCAATGGCTACTTTAAATCTTCCCGGGTTAACGTTAGGACTACCTGTGTGGTACCTACCCGCCCCAACTCCTCCCCTGACACCAAACGTCATTTTACAACCAGTTCAACCTATTACCATGACGAACCACCCACCTCGAGGAGTGGCAACCGCATCAACATCGGATAATGCACAACCTCCACCCCACCATACTGGGGGCAAGGGTCCACAAAATTACACTGCCCCACCTACACCAAAGCTGGCAAAGAATCCTTCGGCATTCCGTGCTCCCCTCAAATGCTCTTTGTGTGACGATTTGGGCCATTCTACCCATCAATGTCGGCAACTACCAACACTTTAGGAACACATGCAAACATTAGATGACGATCCCAACATCCCAGTCGTCAAACTTGACCCTACCCCCAAGCCTCGTGATAAATCGTTGCGTACCAATCACCCCTACGCAATATGCGGTATTTACGGCCATTACTTGCATCACTACCCCGATCTCCCGAAATATAGATTGGCTCTCTACGAACTAACTCATTCTGATCTAGAAATATCCGCTCCTACCATTGAGGAAATTCATCCCCCAACATCTTCCTCCTCAGAAGATATTAATACCATCTACATGATTTCCACCCCAAGTGCACCCTAGTCAACCGCTTTGACAACTCAATGCTTCCGTAGTGATGAGGAAATCCTCGAAGCACTTACCGCACTTGACTACCCCTGGGATGATATGCACCATCGATCATATTTCATCCTGAATGAGTCTACCACCTCCACGAAAACCCACTTCTCTGTCGAGTCCAAAGATTTCCTTCCTCCCAAGGTTGACTGGTTTAAGGATCCCGTCCCAACTCCCAATGCCTTTGAGGAAGGAAACATGGCCAACATCTCACCCACCATACAAGTCAACATTTCCACCAAACCTGGAGTACCCAAACTCATTTCATTAGGTGCATCATGCACTGAGGAGGAGGTTCAAGCATATAAGAAGCTCTTCCAAGAGTTTCATGATGTCTTTTTCTGGTCTTGACCCTACTATCGTGGAGCACCACATTGACACTTGGCCAAACGTGCCACCCGTTCGCCAAAAATAGTGCCCCATCCACCCATCTAAGCTTCTAGCCGTCAAAGCTGAAATTGAGAAGCTTCGCACAGCTAGGTTCATTTACCCCATCTCCTATACCACCTGGTCTTCCAACCCAGTACCGGTCAACAAGAAGCAAGGCACCATTCGTGTCTGTACCAATTTTTGCGACTTAAACAAAGCTTGTCCCAAATACAACTTCCCCACGCCATTCATCGACCAACTCATCGATGCATGTGCGGGGCATGAGACGCTAACTTTCATGGATGGTTTCTCTGGGTACAATCAAATTCAGATTCGCAAAGAAGATCAGTACAAGACTGCCTTCACCACCCCATGGATCACCTTTGCCTATCGCGTTATGCCTTTCGGTCTTAAAAATGATGGTGCCACCTTCCAGCGGGCCATGACCTATTGTTTTCACGACTTGGTTAATATCATCTTGGTCTATCTCAACGACCTCACAGCTCGATACAAGAAACGGTCTGACCATCTGAACGACCTCTGGCAAGTCTTTCTGCGTTGTTGCAAGTATAACATCTGCTTGAACCCACTCAAGTGTGTATTCTGTGTTCCGGAAGGACGGTTGTTGAGTTTCATCATTTCCCAGAAAAGAATTGTTGTAGATCCATTAAAAGTCCAAGCCATCCTAGACCTCTCATCACCAGGTACACTAAAACAGTTACAGAGCCTTCAAGGGAAAGCCAATTTTCTCCATCGTTTCGTCCTCGATTACGCCACGACAGTTCATGGTTTCCTTCGTTTGCTCCATACTCACATCCATTTTGTTTGGGATGAACAAGCGCAAGGTGATTTCAAGGACCTTAAGAAAGCTCTCACAAATGCCCCATTGATCTCCCCTCCGGATTTCTCAAAGGACTTCATCCTTTACGTTTTGGCATTCAATTATGTCGTTTTGGGGGTCCTTGTTCAAGAATATTTTGCTCTTCAAGAGCATGTCATTTATTATGTGATCCAGACCTTATCAGGCCCACCATTACGTTACCCATAGGAGGAGAAACTGGCCCTCGTCGTCGTCTTTTCCATGCAAAAGTTGCAACACTACATCCTTATGAGTCACACTACATTTGTCGCAGACTCCAACCCCATGGTCTATCTCTTGAACCGTCGCCTTATTCAAGGCTGCGTCGCTAAATGGGTCATTATCCTACAAGACTACGACCTGACATTCACAACCCCTAAGAGTACTAAATCCCTTGCACTTTCCCAACTCATGACGACCATTTGTTTGTCATCTCATCAGACGACCCCTGGTATGGTGACATCTTGGTCTACCTCCGCACACAAAATTCTCAACCTGATATTGATCGTGATGGACGCTGTCGCATCCATCACCATGCCTCCCGTTATATTCTCCTAGGAGATGTCCTATATCGACGCGGTGTCAACACCATCTTACGACGTTTCCTCACACGAGACAAAGCAGAACAAGTTCTCAGCGACTGTCATAGCGGAGCCTGCGGTGGCCATTTCTCAGGAATGGCCACTTCCCAAAAGGTGATCTGCACAGGGTACTTTTGGCCCACACTATTTACTAACTGCATCACAGGGGTCAAACATTGCCGCAATTTCCATCTCTTTTCCCCCAAGGAAAGGACACCCCCCGCCCCCCTTCATTCGGTCGTCACTTTTGGTCCTTTTTGCAAATGGGCCATTGACTTCATGGAATATAACCCTCCTTCTACAAATGGCCATAAATACATCATTGTGGCCGTTGACTACTTTACCAAATGGGTCGAAGCCATGCTTACCTTCAATTGCAAATCCGACACTGCAACCCGCTTCTTTTTTAGCCATGTCATCACTCATTTTGGATTCCCTAAGCAACTTGTCTCTGACCATGCCTCACATTTTGAATATGCTATCTGGCGCGAGTTTTCAACTCTCCTCAAATTCCAACATCAATATGCCTCCGCCTACTACCCCCAAGGGAACGGCCAAGTCGAGGCCATTAAAAAAATCTTAAAGAAAATCCTTCAATGCACCGTTGACCGGCATAAGTCCAATTGGCATCATATGCTTTTTCCCGCACAATGGGCTTATCGTACATCTACTAAGACAGCCACCAGTTTTACCCCTTTTCATTTGGTTCACAACATAGAATCTGTGCTCCCCATCGAGTGTCAGATCCCAGCATTGCACATCGCTATCGAACTCCTCCCGGACACCTCACCACTTGAACAACGCTTAATTCTGTTGGAGCAGGCCGATGAAGGCCGTTGCGCAGCCCTTCAAACCATTGAGGCCGATAAGAGCCACTCCAAATCCGGTTACGATAAGCACGTTCACCCACGCGCCTTCCGCGAAGGAGACCTTGTACTCGTTTATGACCAAATGCACAATAAAACGGGTAAAGGAAAGTTTGAATCCATGTGGAAAGGCCCATACATTGTGCACACCTGCCTTGGACATGGGGCATATATTCTGACTGATTCAAAAGGAAACCCCCTGCGCAACCCCCGTAATGGGTTGTATCTCAAACGGTTTTACCCTTAGAACTTTTTGGACCCATTAGTCCATGTTGTACAATACCATTTCTTTTTGTTTTTTCCTTACCTTTTGCATCCAGGACCTTACGCTTTGCTTTCCTGCATGACCACAGATGGATCCTGTTCCACTTTACTATGTCGGCTTTGCCGTTGGTGCAAGTTGCTGGTCTCCAACTCTTGCCTCCGCAACTTGGTACTCTATTCCCCCTCACACGAGTTGATTCATCTCGACGGAGTGTGCATAGGTGCTGCTACAAATAACTAGGCTGAGTACAATGTTGTGACCGGTCTCTTGACTGCTACCCTCCAGATGGGTATAAGTCACCTTCGTGTGTTCCTAGACTCCCAATTTCTTGTCGCCCAACTCAACAACTGTTACCAGGTACGCGATCCTTTCCTCTTTAGAAAGTTCCTGCGCACTAAACAAATGATCAGACAATTTGAATCCATTACATTCACTCATGTCCCAAGAAATCAAAACAGTGTGGTAGATCAAATGGCTAACAACATTCTAGACTGGCACATCAACCAAACCATGTAGGACATTAACCATACATCATCATCACATCATATAGACATCTAAAAACCATAGAAACAACAAAAAGAATCCATCATAATACTGCATCTACGTGCATATCATCACCATAACAAATGGATCTACGTGCATATAAACAACATAACAATTGCATCCATGTGCAACAAAATACAAACAACACCAAAATGTGCATCCACATGCATACAAGACTCTATCATCAAAAAATGCATCCATGTGCATGTATATATACCATATTGTCATAAAAATTCATGAGTGCCATCAACACCTAACTATACAAAAAATACATCGAGGAGCCCCAACAGCATCCTCCCCATATGATATCAGTCGTATATACAAAAAACATCCCCACATGCTCATCAGCATTGGGGGCATCCCACGAACTGTCTAATCAGAGTCCTCCCCTCGGTTTGTATCCTCGTCGTCACCTGTAGCCTCTGCCTCTACTGCTGACTCATCCTCTCCTCACTCCTCCTCCGGCTCCTGTAGATCCTCGTCATCAAACTCAGGAGCGTCCAACTGGTCTCAAGCCCTCCTCTGCAACCCGCCTCAAGTATCTAGCAACTCCTGGTCTAAATCCCGCCAACCCTCATCTGCTACCCCGACTAGAAAATGATCAAAGCTGTCCCGTAAATCCTCTAAGGTAACATCTCCATCATGTCACCACACCTCCCCTCGGTCAGGTGGTGCTGCTACCACTATGCGACCCCTGCGGTCCCGATGCCCCGGTGGCGGCCGTGGTCCCACATCTACAAAAACCAACACTAGAAAGTTCAGCATCATCAAACATCTCTAGCTATCATCATAAACTATCAAGTAAAAATACAACATGATATGCTAAGAAGAAACCAAAATACATACGTACCATCTGGCCCCCAAACCTGTCCGGGAGGCCGCGGCAGCTGAGGATCCCACCGGTAGTCCATAGCTCGGTACGGGTAGTCATCTATTAGGACAAGTATCTTCACCCACTGCATAAACAAATTTGCCGTAAAATATCAGCCAACGACCCCACCACCACCGCGGGTCATCATCTCCCCCCACCGCACCATCTGTGGCTCCCTCAGTCCTCCATCTCGTATCGATACGCGAGGCCGCAGTGTAGGAACCCGCTCAAAAAATAAACAACACAAAAATGAACCATAGCAGAAATCTCCTCCGAGTTGCCTCACCTTGCTCAGCTCCCGCTGAACTACGGCGAGGTACATCTGACCCCATGCATATTAGGTCCCCACTAACACCTACTCAATCACAATCAACATCATCTGCCCTCCCGACACTCGGTGGAGCGACTGCAATCCCAATACACACACCACGCATGCAGCAATCGCTCGGGTCTCTAGCTCCTGGAAATCACACACCAATGGTGCATTCTTATGCACACGCGACCCCGAAAAACAATGCCTCTCCAGCATATCCTCCATATCCATGTCCCCCGACCTCCTAGGCCGAGTATCCGCCATCCTACCCAAACAAGGCAATCCAATCAAGAAGTACACATCTGATAGGGTGAGATCCAGTCTCTCACCCTGGATCATAAACACCTCAATGTCCAGGTCCCAAAACCTGACCAGCCTTTTCAACAACAAATATGTTGAACGCATAAGGGGCACCTGCGAAAACTTGAGCAGTCCGGAGAGTGCCAAAGTCCTCTGCACATGATGATCTCGTCGGATGACTCTCAATAGGTCCTCCGGCATCTCGCGCTCTCTCCATGTCACCTTCGGCATCTTGCCAACCACACAATGAAATCTCATTAGAACCACATAAAATACTCCATCGATCCCCCTCGGATCGGTGCACCGACACAATGGCGCCATGACATGCATTCTAAGGCGCTTAGACCCCACCTATGCACTCTGGAACACGCTTTTCTCCTCAAAAATCGTGCTTCCAGAGCACAACTGTGGGGCCTGCAGTCGCACTCCAAAGCGCGGTTGTGGGGCCCGCAGTCGCGCTCCAAAGCGTGGTTGTGGGGCCCACAGTCGCGCTCCAAAGTGCGGCTGTGGGAGTCACAGTCGCGCTCCAAAGCACGGATGTGGGAGCCATAGTCGTGCTTGGCCAGCGTAGCTACCTCACCCAAAGCCGCACTCTGAAGTGCGCACATCTCCTCGGAACCTGCACTTTACCACGATGATCACCCAGTGTGACCGGTACACCCCCGTGAGGACCAACTACCCCGGAAAAACAAAATAATATCAAAGTTAAGGGCTCAAAGGGTTACCTGCAACTCGCGAAATGGAAATCTACCGGTCGGTTCTCCCCCAAATTTTGAATCACCTCTGGCTCACTCAATTCTCCTGTCAAACTCAACCGTACAAATGACACATGTCACTATGGGTCCACTTACTATTTATAGACATTTGACCCATTCTTGTTTTAGCCATTCCGGGCTCATATGAGATCCATTTTCCAAATCATTGATACCACTGGCTTCAGCACGATGAGACCTTCGCACTGGACGAGACCATTTTTCGATTTCACTGGAACCTTTTTCAAGCATTTTTTAGCGCCCCTCGTCGCCTTGATTTGCATGCCACATTGGTCGTTCTCCGATTTTTATGTTCTTTATATCGCCGGATTCAATTTTTCACTCTCGTGATGAAGCTTGGGATCATTTCTCGCTCTCACCCCCATATTTTTGGGGTTTTTTTACACACCCCTCGTCACCTCGATTTGCGTGCCACATTGGTCGTTATCATTTTTTGGTGATTCTTATACCATCGAATTCAGTTTTCCAAACCCATTATGATGCTTGAGAACATTTCTCGCTCTCACAAAAAATGTTTTTCGACATTTTGTCCACACACCTTGCCGCCTCGATTTGCGCGCCACACGGTCGTCGTCATTTTTTACCAATTTTTGCATCACGGCCTATCCATGAGCCCTTCGCTCCATCCACACTATAGTTATTGTGTTATTTTTCCACCTTTCATCAACCCGCAAGGAGGCCCCATCAGTGTTCCCCTCCACACCATTGTTCATGGTTCACATACTTGTCCCTCGATTGAACACTTCCTCCTTGCTTGGCCATTACTCTTGTTCGGTATAATTTTACCCCTTTTTCGGGTCGAACAATTCCTTTACGAAAAAGGAACTTAGGGAGTTTCTGTTAAGCTCTTTTCTGACTCCTAAAAGAATGAAAATATCGCCAAGCAAACTTATTTCCTTTCATGCTCGCTAAAAGTATCTAAAAGGACGTCTACCTAGTATAAGTTTAACCCTTTTCTGTACCTTGTAGACTAATTACTGTTAACACCCAAAAAGTGCTCACTAGCTCATTTTCTTATTCACATGACCCATTTGTCCACTTTTCCACTATTTGAGCCTCTAAAGCCATCAAAAGGTCACCAAAAGACCATAATACACCCCTTTTTCCCCTCAAAATGAATATTTTTCCTCAAAAAGCATAAAAAACCCTCAAAAAGGGTCCAGAATTCCCAAAAATATTAAAAAGGGAATAAAAATATTCAAAATATTCAAAAAAGGAAAAATGAGGGAAAAGGTACCTAAACCATGTTGGTCAATACCATTGGTTTCCTCAAAACCATAATGGTATCCCCCACCACCAAAAACTATAAAAAGGTGGTAGGGGCTCCTCACTTTCCATCCATCCATCATCCTATCCTCATGCTGTCAAAATCTCTCATGAGTTCCTGACCATTGTAGCAATCTTGGAGAATAGACCATTGGAGCCTGGAGCATCTCACCCTTGGAGCTGCTCAACACCACAACATCCTCACCATTTGAGGTATTATAATACAAAAGTCATTTTTTATTTTATTTCTTGTTCTTGTTCTTAAATCTTTTCAAGTTTATTGTTATATGCACATGTTAGATTCAGATTTATAGTTGTTTTTTGCTTTCAATATTTGAAACTGCTATCACTTGTTGATAGGTGCCCATTGCACAAAGCTTGGTTGCAAAACCAAGCCAATAGTTTTTGGTGACTCCGCTGGCTTCGAATTCTTAGATCTCAGTTTTTTGCTTTAGATCTTAGTTTTTCTTAGTTTTAATCATTTTTATTCATAGATCTGTCATCCTAGACAGCAAATCCATTGCTGTTTTGGATCTTGGCCCCTTCTATTGCCATTAACAGCCTGAAATTTCCATTTTCAGGTTCGTTTTTCAGCGTCCATTTTTCGGCTTTTGCCTCGCGGTTTTTTGCCCGACAGTCGCACAGCTCATCGCGACCTTACGGCTTTTTTCCACGCGGCGCGCCGCGGCTTCGCGGCCATTTTACGCGCTGCACATCGCGGCTTTGCAGCCATTTGCCGTGCTGCAAATCGCGACCGTGTGACCTAAACCCGCGTTGCACATCGCGACTGTGTGACCTAAACCCGCGCTGCACATCGTGACTGTGTTACCTAAACCCGCGCTGCACATCGCGACTTCGCGGCCGAAACCCATGCGGCACATCGCGACTGCGTGACCGAAACCCACGCTGCACATCGCGGCTTCGCGGCTGAAACCCGCGCTGCCCATCGCGGTTGTTTTCCCCGAAACCCGCGATGCAATTTTTTTTAATTCGGCCAATTTTTTGAAAATTATTTTTTGTTGTATTTTCTGTCCATTTAGCATATTTTACAGCATTAATTTTTCTGCATTTTTACAGCCACATTAAATCTTTTACTATTTAAATTGCTCCATTAAAAGTATTTTTAAAAAATTTCAGTAATTGAAAGAGAGATTTTTCTGCATTTTATTTAGATCAAGGTTTTACTGTTTATTTGCTCAATACTTTGCCCAAGCAACTTTTAAGAGATCCATTTATTTCTTGAAATATTTATGTTATTTGCTTTCCTTCAAATTATTTCAAAGATCCATTATTTTTTAAACAGTTTTTTTTTTCAAGCATTTACATTTCAAAAACGCCTTTATTTTTTGAAAAACTGGAAGCATCTTTTCTTTCATTTGTAATCAATCGCCCAAGCGAGGCAAATCAATTTCAGTTTAAATACCACACTTGCACCCACTCTGCCACGTAATTTAAACTGGGCCTTAAAATTTACCTTAAACTCAACAAACTTTTAACCCCACTTGGGGAGCACTTAAAAGAATTTTGTAGTTAGGTAGAATTGAGGGGATAGGTGTTCCAATAACACCCCTCAATTATTACATTTGAGACATAGTGGTTTTCCTCTACGGTACCAAAATCCCTTATAATTTTGACACAGTTATCAAACAATTTATCGGGAAGGCCTCTCCCTTAGGAGGGTTGAAGTAGCCAGACTGGTTCCGGAAGTCTGAGTGGAATACCGCAATCCATTCAGTAACCGAAGGATACCTTTCAAAGTTCTCGGTGTACACCCAAGAGGATGTACAGCGGCGATAGAACCAAACTGCAGATTCACCCAACTGAACGTGTCATGAACGGGGTATCCTAGTTTCCACTCTTTAGGATTGCCTACCCGGTGTCCCTCCCGGTAGGGGGATATCTAGTCCTTTATTCAACACTCTATATTGTCTGACTTGGATTTCATCACCTTGCAGAGGATATCGTTGTTGACTCACAATACTTCTAGTTAGGTGTTTGCATGATACATTACCCACCTTTGGTCTAATAACACCCCTTTTTTTTTCTAGAAACTGTTTGACTTTTGGTATTCTGGCCAATTTTGTTGCATCCCTCCACTTATTATAGCACAGCTGCTATAATAAGTACTTTTTGAGGTTGATTGTTGGCCTGAGAGCCTTTATTTTTTCACTCCCCTTTTGCACTCATTGTTGCATTAGGGTTTCGAGTTTTTTACATCACCACCTTACACTGAATTTTTTAAAAAATATTTCTCACCATTGAGAATTTAAGACGATCTCGTCGTCTTCAGGGTGAACCCCCTCAGTTCAGTATACTTGGCTCTACACGTCACTGACGTAGAGCCTTATCCCTTGAATCGACACGTCATCGGCCAAACACACAGTCATCCGATTCTGACACGCCTCACTTCACATCTGATTCTGAGGTTGAATCCGAAAACCCTACTAAAATATCACCAACCAACCTCATGGCTGGACCACAATACGACCCACTTTTCACCAATACTATTGGAGATACATCCACAAACCCTTCTACTACTGTGCCATCCATGGTAACAACAACCCCTCTAGGCATGCCTAATATAGGGGACACTCCACCTTTAGGTATGCCCAACATAGGACTACCTCCTATTATGGGTATGCCAAACATAGGAATCACACCACCTCTCATTACCACAACCCAGATCCCAGGAATTCCTGGCACTATTCCTAACCCCGGTGTAACCCATGTTGCACTTGGGAACGCTGGCCCATACCAAACCACAACGGTTGGAGGACACGTACCTTCAATACCTAGCATACCCTTAGGGGTTACTGGACCACTACATAATGCCACCATTAATAGTTATGTCCCAATCACTACGCCACACCCATCTGCTAGTTTACCTTACATGGCTAGTCTGAACTTAACATACCTAGCCAGGCTAACCAACGATCCTATCAGGCACAACCCTACATGGCCAACCATGCCTACAAAACTCCCCTCGGACATCCCAAGTTTAAAGGAAAACCTGGGGAGGATCCCCAAAACCACATAATGTCATTTCACCTATGGTGTTCATCCAACTCCATAGTGGATGACTCCATTTGACTGAGACTGTTGCAACGAACATTCACTGGCTCTGCAGCCAAGTGGTACATCGAACAACCACATGGGACCTACCATACATTTACGTCTCTTGCCTCCACTTTCCTTCATTTTTTTCAGCTACCTGTACGCTATGATGCAGGAGTTGAAATACTGTTGTCTTGCAGACAAAACACAACTACCCACATCACCGACCATATCCATGAGTGGTGCAAGTGTCGTAGCCTCTGTAAGATAAAACTGGATGACCGTATATTTTTGGACTGGTTTCTTAAATCACTCCTACCCCTCATAGCAAAAGACGTAGCTTCCGAACGACCCCAGTCAGAGGAAGAAGCTATCTTAAAAGCTCAGCAATTCGACCTGATTTATGCCTAGTCAGGCTATCTCTACACCATCATACCAGACGCCCCACGAGGCGATTCTTCACGCGGTGACGCTCCGGGGGCATCACATGCCACTGATGGTATTATCGGCCAAGTCACGGCGCAAATTAAACCTTTTAGCATGGTGAGTACCATAAATGCCCCAGACCTCTCTAGGGCTACATCTAATTCTGGAGCGACAACTTCGTATGCTCCAACAAATCAGACTCATCACACTCATGGACCCTCTTGTCCACAACATTGCTATGGGAAAGCGCCATTGACATATGTACCGCCCACGTACTATAACCAACCGGCCACCCAGAACCCAATTCATTTACCGGCACAACCAATGTATTACCCACAACAAGCTACAACAACTAACCCAACACCTCCAATAGCTCAGGGTTACCAACAACCCCAGCAAGCAACTGGACCACCTCCAGCCCCACCAGCTTATTATCCACCGCAACCTGCTCCTGCACCTGCGGCACCCCAAAATCCTCCCACTACTCAAGGGAAAGTGTACACACAACATAATCATCCCCAACATCAAAACAACCAACGAAACCAGGGTGGACAACAAAACCGTGGAAGAGGACATAACCGCGGCAACAACCAACAACATAATCAAGGTCCACCACCTCCCAATCCTCCAAATAATAACAATGCTGCTCCTCCCAACCAGAATCCTGATCGTCATCCCAAGCAGCCAAAAAAAAATAACCTGAGAACAAACCATCCATGTTCTATATGTGGAGTCTATGGACACTACACTCATAACTGCCCCCATTTAGAGAAAGCACGCAAACTTTGGGCTGACGATGCCCAACGCCAGGGCCACGCTGGACAGCCAGCTCCACTTAATCAACCGCAACCCATGATATTACAAAACCCATTTCCAAACCAGGGAGTAGTAAATACTCGCCCTATGGATCCCCCACAAGGATCTGCTGCACCCCAGCAGCAAATCACCTATGCCGCAACTGATTATCAGCATGCGGATCCAGGCACACACCATTTATTAATGATGTAATCCAATGACATCAACCTCCAAACTCGCAGGAATCAGTACGGCCCACCCCCAGAAACTCCTCCCACTGATGCATCCACCTCCCTTCCACCAAATCAACCACTACGCATACCAAATATGTCGTTGGACAGAGGACCTAAAATCCCTCGCATCCCTTTGTGAAGGATTAACAACAATCCTAATGCTCGTGCAGCATCCAATTATAACGTCGTGGAAGACCTAGCACAATCCCCCGCTGCTATGTCTACTTTAGAGGTACTGAAAACATGCCCTGCACAACGAAAATTACTACTATCCGCCATCGGAGGAGTAGACCCTGACGACATACACATGATGGCTTTCAACTTAGACCAAGCCGAACCTCGATTGCCATCAAATTTGGCTTTCCAAGTATCAGTAAACATTCAAAACCTTGTTGTGCATCGATGCATCATCGATGAAGGAGCTTCCACTTGCGTTATGTCCACCCTTGTGTGGCTGAATCTTGGCTCCCCCACTTTAAAACCATCCACCACGAAATTACAAGCTTACGATGGACGCTCAGCTCAACCACAAGGCCTCTTAGCGAATGTACCCGTAGAACTAGGCGAAAAATTAGTTCTTATCGACATCGAAGTGATCAATGCCCAGCTCGACTACAACCTCCTTCTTGGACGGAGCTCTATGTACAAAATGAAAGCAGTGGCTTCATCTGTTTTTTGCCTCATGATGTTCCCACATGAAGGACGCGTTATTGTAGCTAGGGTTTTACCCCTAGCTTGTGCAAATGAGCACCTACTAAGGAGAATGGACTTCTTAGTAGCAGTTCAGTAAATGTAAATAATTAAGCTAAAACAGAAATGTAAAAACTACTCTTAACATGCATGAAACATAAACAACAAATTTAAGTAATGGGTTTTTTGTATTGATATTACCTTCAATGTGAAGGTTTGATGAAGCCCTTTGCAATGTCCAAGAGGATGCTCCAAGCTTCAATATGCTCCTTCTCCTTCTCCAATGATGGGAATGGGCCAAAAGTGGCTCTCAAGGTGAAAGTAGTTCAATGGTGAACTAGGGTTTCGAGAGAGATTTTGGCAGAGTAAGGGTGCTTGTGATTGTGGATATGGAATAAGGGATCTCCATCACCTATTTATAGTTTTTTGGTGGTGGAGTGCTGACCCATGGTTTTGGGTAACACATGGTTTTGGGCAGCTGTATAGGGTTTTTTCCTCCTTTTCCTCATTATTTTATATTTTTTATTCCCTTTTTAGGGGATTTTTGCTATTTTTAGAGGAAAAGGGGGTTTTTTTAGCCTTTTTGAGGCTATTTTGATAGTTTTGTGGCCTTTTGGAGGCATTTTAGGCCTTTTGGAGGCTTTTTAATGGGATTTTTTGGGATTTTAAGGGAAATATGGTAGGAAAATGGACAAATGAGCCATATAATGTGGTAGATGAGGTAGTGAACACTTTTTGGGTGTTAACAGTTATCAAGATCGATCAACTCACATATTATGATCCTAACACCCCCGCAGCTCCTCAAAATGTGCTACCAATGATTGAACAAACCATTCAAAACGCACCAACATCATTTGTGTCGTCAATTGGTCCTGGAATCTACACCGAGTCACCTATGACTTCCACATTTCCATCAATCTCACCACCTTCACCGATAAAAAAAACATCGGATTTGTGCACCCTGTCGCACACCACACAGCAGCGTTCGTCACTACCACAAACACCCACAGTGCCTACTCATATTGGCACAACGCCAATTCACACTATCCCGTTCTTGTTCCCATTTTCTGGAGTTGTCAGATCGCCAGTAATGGCTACACTCAACCTTCCTGGCTTAACATTAGGGATATTTGTATGGTACTTAACTGCTCCGAGCCCCCCACCGACTCCGACTGTTATTTTACAACCGGTACAACCTATCCCTCCTACCAGCCACCCACCCCCTTCGGTCACTCATCTGCAAAATAGACCACCCCCAATAGTGACTACGGCATCAACATCCAAAAACGCCCCACCTCCGTTACGAAACACAGGGGGCAGATGCCCACCAACTTATAACACTGGGCTCATAACTCGCACCCCCCCAGCAACCCCTAAGGTAGCTAAAAACCCCCCAACTATTCGCATTCCCCCTAAGTGCTTATTGTGTGACGACGTAGGCCATGCCACTCATCAATGTCCACAATTACCGGCACTCCAAGAACATATGAATATGTTGGATGATGACACCGAAATTCCAGTGGTAAGACTTGAGCCACCTCCTCACCCTCGTGACAAAACGCTCTGCACTAACCACCCTTGTGCGATATGCGGCATTTATGGCCATTATTCACATCACTGCCCCGATCTCCCAGATTACAGAGTAGCACTGTACGAGTTGAATAACGTCGATCTAGAGATATCCCCTCTTCTCATTGAGGAAATTCATCCCCCACCATCTTCCTCCTCGGAAAAAATTAACACCATTTACACGATTTCCACTGGATACCCCTCTGTCCGATCGGCCCCTTCCATTGATCCCTTTGACACACATGTTCAACCCTTTCAAATCGGCGAGGAAACCACATGTCCACAACATGGGGGCAGGCCCAAAACCTTGCCTACTCATCATCATCGTGATTCTCGTCGGAGATACTAGGGGCATCCACCCCACAAGGGGAATCCCCCATCATTATATCATCACTTCAGTATGCCACCACGGCCCACAGCCTCATGGTACACCCCCCCTCCAGTAGTTGGTCAATGTCCTCTTGATCCCTCTCTAAGACAGCATCTGCACCGCATTGACACCTCTGAGTTCGGGGACATAATAGATTACCTCGAACCTAGGATAGGGGGCATGATCAATCATTTTGACCCTACCCCATCACCTCTATATCAACACCTCAATGATCCCATCGTTCAAACCAACACATATGTGATCCACAATCACAAACCCCATGCACATCATATGGGGGCAGGTCATTAACCCTGCTCACTTTTTCACATTCGTGATCTCAACCATTTTTGAGGTCACGTGTCACTTGTATATTTGAGTTGATTTGATACACATAGTATTTCGCCCCCGCGGGTCATCATTTCTCCCCACCACTACATCCTTGGCTTGGTGGGGTCACCTTCATTTGTAGCCATTTTTTAACCTAGTTATTTCCTTTGACCATTCCGGAGTCCTTATGACCTCCATTTTTCGCACCATTTGCACCGCAAGATTCATATTTCCATGCTCGTGATGATGCTTGAGACCATTTCTCGCTCTCATGCCCATAATTTTCAGGCATTTTTTTAAAATGCCACTTATCGCCTCGGTTTGCGTGCCACATCGGCCATCCTCCATTTTTTACGAGTCACATATTGCCGGATTAAGTTTTCCGCACTCGTGATGACGCTTGAGATCATTTCTCGCTCTCACCTCCAGATTTTTTGGGCATTTTTCCCATGCCCCCTCGTCGCCTCGATTTGCATGCCACATCGGCCGTCGTCCGTTTTTGACAAGTTTGATATCGTCGGATTTAGTTTTCCACGCTCGTGATGATGCTTGAGATCATTTCTCGCTCTCACCCCATAATTTTTGGGAATTTTTTCAAAATGCCACTCATCACCTCGGTTTGCGTGCCACATTGGTCATTGCCCCTTTTTTACAATCTTTATGTCACCGGATTCAGTATTCTGCACTCATGACGATGCTTGAGACCTTTTCTCGCTCTCATCAATCCCTTTTTTTTTCAGTATAGTTTTACCCCTTTTTCGGGCCGAGCAATCCCTTTTACGAAAAAGGCACTTAGGGAGTTTCTGTAAAGTTCTTTTATGACTCCTAAAACAATGAAAAGATCGTCGAGCAACCTTGCTTTCTTTCATGCTTTCTAAACGTATCTGAAAGGGCATCTACATGGTATAAGTTTACCCCTTTTCCGAACCTTGTAGACTAATTACGAAAAAGGAATACTCTAGTCACATCGGCTAGAAGAGTTCTCCATTTGCATCATTTTATGCTTTTTCGGGCCTTGGAGACTAACTTACGAAAAAGAACACCAATGGAGTCCACTTACCGCTTTCAGACTCTCTAAACATGAAAGCGACCACGAGCAATCACCATCTGGGGCTCGTAAAAACCCACAGGACGGTACTCACAATCACTGCAGAGTCTTCTTATCGTTTTCAGACTCCTAAAAAATGAAAGCACCCATGAGCACGAACAATCCTGGGCTCACAAAATCCATAGGACAGTACCATTTCAGAGCACACTTTTATCCCTTCTTGGAGCTCATTAAAACTACGAAGAAGGACCCAATGGTGCTTCTCGGCGCCACAACAGATCACGTCTACTCATATGGCAACTTCCCTATTTTTGTCGCCTTTGTTCAGAGTATTCTGCAGTATGTCACCCTGAGAATCCCTGGACAACACCCATCAGCTTGACCCACCAGAGTCAATACATACCCTTAAGTCCCTAAACGCTATGATCCCCACACCTACAAATCAGTTCCCTACGCTGCTAGGTCAACCATGTCATCATGCTCTGGACAAATGAAGTTTGAGTCTACCTACTCTATGACCCCAGTTACTTCCCATCCCCACAAGTGTGTCAGTCCTACCATCAGTACTACTACACTTCAGTTCTACACCTCCCGCTCCTATCAAGGAAACATCATTGCCCTGTTAGTTGCTAGTCTCCCTTTGTCGACGACAACCAAATTTATTCCATAGGATAGACCTAGAGGTCCCTGTGTCTTGGACTCATCACCATTTATGATGAGTGCCTACGAATCATTTCGAGAAGAGTCCTCAGTGCCTCTCCAAATGGTTGTTTCTCACATGCTTGACTTCAACACCTTGATCGCATCGTTGAGACTCGCATAGGGTATTGGTCCGTTCAGTTATTTGTTGAAGACCCCAGATACCACCTGACTCTTCCACATTTGAGAGTCTACTTATGGAAACAACCAGTTACATTTTTCCTATAGATATCCGGGTTGCGCATGGCGACAGTATTATGATGTAACCCAGTTTTATACTCCCTCGAGTATACAGTTACATGTACTTCTCAGAGTTGACTCAGAGTCATTGAGTCCCTACAGATGTTGGACACCTTTAGATTCAGCAGTTCATCAACCCTTTTGAGACCTTGTTCAGAAAGGTTGTCGCTTTATTCCAATGTATCAGTTATTGAGATCAATCATGTTATGATCATGAGTACATCCAAAAATAGTGTCCCCTATGGACCTTTATGATGTACCAATAGATTTTTTATTTAGGTCCCCCCTCTTGGGACTAATTGTTATGTATATATACGAGCATGGGTATGCCCGCCTCGTCCATTATCATAGATTATTCCTCATTCATATTGAGGCCATGTAATATTTTTTGTTTTTGCAGCTTCCAAGGGTCGTTCATCCAGTCTCCAACCGGTCTCTTCTCTTCCCCAAACCCCAGGAAAAAGACAAAAGAACTATGATGTCTATCGGCCATACGATGAGCTCCTGCCCTCACACATCAGGGGGCAATCTGTTAACACCCAAAAAGTTCTCACTAGTTCATTTCCGTATTCACATGACCCATTTGTCCACTTTTCCACCATTTGAGCCTCTAAAGCCATCAAAAGGTCACCAAAAGACCATAATACACCCCTTTTTCCCCTCAAAATGAATATTTTTCCTCAAAAAGCATAAAAAACCCTCAAAAAGGGTCCAGAATTCCCAAAAATATTAAAAAGGGAATAATAATATTCAAAATATTCAAAAAAGGAAAAATGAGGGAAAAGGTACCTAAACCATGTTGGTCAATACCATTGGTTTCCTCAAAACCATAATGGTATCCCCCACCACCAAAAACTATAAAAAGGTGGTAGGGGCTCCTCACTTTCCATCTATCCATCATCCTATCCTCATGCTGTCAAAATATCTCATGAGTTCTTGACCATTGTAGCAATCTTGGAGAAGAGACCATTGGAGCCTGGAGCATCTCACCCTTAGAGCTTCTCAACACCACAACATCCTCACCATTTGAGGTATTATAATACAAAAGTCATTTTTTATTTTATTTCTTGTTCTTGTTCTTAAATCTTTTCAAGTTTATTGTTATATGCACATGTTAGATTCAGATTTATAATTGTTTTTTGCTTTCAATATTTGAAACTGCTATCACTTGTTGATAGGTGCCCATTGCACAAAGCTTGGTTGAAAAACCAAGCCAACAATTACGAAAAAGGAATACTCTAGTCACATCGGCTAGAAGAGTTCTTCATTGCATCCTTTTATGCTTTTTCGGGCCTTGGAGACTAACACACGAAAAAGAACCCCCCTGGAGTCTTCTTACTGCTTTCAGACTCTCTAAAAATGAAAGCACCCACGAGCACTCACCATCCTGGCCTCGTATAAATCCACATGACGGTATCTCTCCACCATTTCAGAGTCTTCTTATCGCTTTCAGACTCCTTAAAATTGAAATCACTTACGAGCATGAACTGTCCTGGGCTTGTACAAATCCACACGACAGTACCATTTTGAGCACACTTCTATCCCTTCTTTGAGATCCTTAAACCATGGAGACGTCCCCAATGGTGCCTCTCGGTGCCATAACAGATCATCTCTATTCACACTATTATGGCAGTTTCCCCAGTATGGTCGCCTTTGTTCAGAGTATTCTGCAATGTGTCACCCTTAGAGTCTTCCATCAGTTTGTCTCCCTGAGTCTCTCCCATTGTAGTCACAGTCCCTGGTCCCTTAAGCTATGATCCCCGTACCCGAAGTTAGTTTCATATGCTTCCACATCATCCATGCCATCATACTCTGAACAAAGGAAGTTTGAGCCCCCCCCATCCTGCGACCTCAATCGTTCCCCACCCCCATAGTACATCAGTACCACCTTCAGTACTATCACCTTTTGGTTGTACACCTCGCGCTCCTATCAAGGAAACATCATTGCTTTGGTAGTTTCAAGTCTCCCTCTATCGACGCCAACCAATCTATTCCAGAGGATAGACCCAGAGGTCCTTGTGCCTTGGACTCATCACCATCAGTGGTGAGTGCCTACGGACCATTTTGAGAGGAGTCCTTAGTGCCTCTCTGAATGGTTGTTTCTCACGTGCTCAACTTCAACACCTTGATCGCACCGTTGAGATTCATGCAAGGTATTGGTCCCTTCATTTATTAGTCGAAGACCCCGGATGTCCCCTGACTCTAGCACATTGGTGAGTCTACTTCGAAACCCACCAGTTATATATTCCTGCAGATATCCATGCTGCGCTTGGCAATAGTATTCGGAAGCACCCCAATTATATGCTTCCTCGAGTATCCCATTCAGATATCGTCCAGTGTACCATTGAGATTCAAACTGTCAGTCATTAAGTCCACCCAATTATTGGACCCCTTCAGATCCAGCAGCTCATCATTCCTTCTGATGCCACATTCAGAGCGATTGTTTTCATTCCAGTGTATCAATGCTTCAGCTCAGTCATGGCAGGACCATGAGTATATCCCAATTTTGTGTCCCCTTTGGACCATTATGATGTACACAGTAGTTCTCCATGTATTATTCAAGTCCCACTGGACCTCATTATTCTTATTTTGTATATCTTGATACAAGCATGCGTATGCCCTCCTCGTCCATATATCAGAGATTATTCCTCATTCATTTTGAGGCCATGTATGTTCAGTTTTTGCAGTTTGTATGGGGTCGTTATTCCAGTCTCCAATCGGTCTCTTCTCTCCTCCACACCCCAGGAAGAATACAAAGAAACTGTGATGTCTATCGGCCATACGATAAGCTCCTACCCTCACACATCAGGGGGCAATCTGTTAACACCCAAAAAATGCTCACTAGTTCATCTCCCTAGCCACATGACCCATTTGTCAATTTTTCCCACCATTTAGCCTCCAGAGCCTCAAAAAACCTTCAAATGGTCACCAAAAAGGCCAAAATTAATATTTTTCTCCTCAAAATAATTAAATTTCCTCCAAAAATACCAAAAGCCCTCCAAAAGGGCCCAAAATTCCAAAAAAAATCAAATAAAATGGAATAAAATTCAAAAATTAATTCAAAAAGGAAAAAAAGAGGGAAAAAGAATGAAAGAAACCCTAAACCAATAACCAAAACCATGTGTAACCAAATACCATGGGTCAATACTCCACCACTCAAAAAACTATAAACAGGTGATGGAGGCCCCTATTATTCATCCACAATCCAATCCACCCTTATGCTGCCAAAATCACTCCTCAAACCCTAGCCATCCATTTGAGCTAGCTTTCACCACTTGAGTGTCCCTTTGGCCAACCATCTCAGCATTTGGAGAAGAGAAGGAGACCTTGGAGCATTGGAGCAACTCGTCCCTATGGCTGCACAAGCTCCACCAACCTCACCATTGAGGTAAAATTTCATGTGAAACTCCATTTTCATCTAATGAAAATATATAACTCTCTTGTGTATTTGTTTTGCATTAAAAATATATGAATGTTTGTTAGTATGTTTTTATTGGACGCATATTCTTTGTAAGTCGTCCCGTAGTATTTGTTGATCAATAGTTTGTGTTATTGTTGTTGGCGCATATGCTTTGTAAGTCGCCCGTAGTATTGTTGATCCATAGTTTGTAGCGGCCCATGGTTTTGACCCATAGTATTGGCGCCTAGACTTAGTATATAAGTGTGTGTTGAGACCTATGAAGGCACCGTGAAGTTATTTGTATTGAGCTTGCTCATAGGAGGTTGCCCCCTCGAAGTGGCCTGTGATCAATATAAAAGTGATTCTGAGTTCTGTCATTTCTGCTATTTCACATATTCGTATTAATTAATTGTTGCAGGTGCATCACATCTGGTATCAGAGTCTTCTTCAGACAATGGGTTCTCTTCTTCCAGCAATTTTCGTGGTCCGAAGCTTGATTTTCCTCGCTTCAATGGTACTGATCCAACTGGATGGATCTATCGTGCAGAACAGTATTTCAGTCTGCATAATACTTTTGATGTCAACAAAGTTCCGCTGGCATCATTTCACTTGGAATAGGAAGCTCTTCAATGGTACCGTTGGTACATCAAGGCTCATCCAGAGCCCAAATGGTCAGACTTTTTCCAGCTCCTTTTGCAACGATTTGGTCCTAGTGCTTTTGATGACTTCACAGGAGCCCTCACTAAACTTCGCCGAATTGGCACTGTGAGAGAGTATCAAACCGAATTTGAGAACCTAGCCAACCACACCGAAGGATTGTCTGATGACTTTTACCGGAGTTGTTTTATCAGTGGTCTAAAGGATGCCATCCGCTCTGAGGTCAAAATGTTTTGTCCCACCACAATGATGGAAGCCCTAGGGTTGGCTAAGTTGGCAGAAGACAATATTGTAGCCCAACAACGCTCCAAGACCACTTTTGTTCCCTTCCGAAATATGGGTTCTCAGCGACCACCTATACCGCAGGCTCCTCGACCGACTCCTATCAAGCGTTTGTCTGAAACATAGATGCAAGCACACAGAGAAAAGTGGATTTGCTATAATTGTGATGAGAAATTCACTCGGGGACATAGATTTGTTCAGCAAAAGCTCTATCTCTTGTATGTGGAGTCTCCGCCTGCCTATGAAATTGGTGACGAAGATCCAGAAACACTGGATGCTCTGGTCGACATTCAGGAACCGCCTATTGACCCTCCGTCTCAGGATGACCAGCCAGAGATATCTCTCCATGCTTTAGCTAGAATGACCACCCCCCAAACAATGCGGTTCAGGGGTTACTTCAAGAAGCTTCCTCTTACAATACTCATTGATTCTGGTAGCACTCATAATTTCATTGACCCTCGGCCACCAGCTGATTATTTTATCCATCCTTGCTCCAACTTTGAAGTCATGGTTGCCAATGGGGGCACCTTACCTTGCAAAGGGAAGTGTCGAAATGTGCGTATCTCTATGGGAGATTATACCTTGCGCTCTGACATGTTTGCCTTGCCCTTAGGCGGATGTGATGTGGTTCTGGGCGCTCAATGGCTACGCACACTTGGCCCTATCTTATGGGATTTTGCTGAACTTTGGATGCAGTTTTCCCTCAATGGAAAAAAACACACATTGACAGGATTACAACCAGGTTCTCTCAGCATCATCAGTTCACATCGCATGGAAAAACTCCTCAAGAATAATTCACATGGTGTCATCGCTCAGATCCATTCCATTCAGATGCAACCGTCAGCGATCTCCACTACTCCTTTGGATCTACAACAAATTTTGGATCGATATACAGGTGTCTTTGCTGAACCAGTGGGATTGCCACCTTCCAGGCCAGAAGACCATCATATTCAGCTCCTTCCTGGCAGCGTTCCTCCCAACATCAGGCCCTATCGCTACCCATTTCACCAAAAAACGGAGATTGAAATGCTCGTTCGGGACTTATTGAAGCAAGGTATTATTCGCCCAAGCACTAGTTCCTTTTCTTCTCCAGTTATTCTTGTCCACAAAAAAGATGGGTCATGGCGCCTCTGCATTGACTTCCGAGCACTTAATCACCTCACCATCAAGGATAGGTTTCCAATTCCTGTTGTTGATGAGCTTCTTGATGAGCTTCATGGGGCTCACTTTTTCTCCAAGTTGGATCTCCGTTCTGGGTATCATCAAATTCGGGTTCATGAGGATGATATCCCTAAAATAGCTTTCTGCACACATGATGGCCATTATGAGTTTTTGGTCATACCCTTTGGCCTCACTAATGCTCCTTCCACATTCCAGGCCTTAATGAATAAAATATTTCGACCCTACTTGCGGAAGTTCATTCTGGTATTCTTTGATGATATCCTCATCTACAGTAAAACATGGGATGAACATCTCCAGCATCTGGATATTGTCATGCAACTTTTCTCTGACCATCATCTCCATGCCAAGCAGTCTAAATGTGTTTTTGGACAGAAGGAAGTTGAGTATCTCAGGCACATTATCTCAGCACAAGGGGTTCGCGTGGATCCTGCCAAAATCGATGCCATGAACAATTGGCCGCATCCTCAGACACTCAAGATCCTTCGTGGTTTTTTGGGTTTGACTGGCTACTACTGCAAGTTTTTCAAGGATTATGGGAAGATTGCAGCTCCATTAACTGCTCTATTGAAAAAGGATGCTTTTACATGGACACCTGCTGCTCAGTGTGCATTTAACAAACTTAAACAAGCTATGTGTACTACACCTGTGCTAGCCATGCCCGATTTTTCCAATCCCTTCACTATTGAGAGTGATGCTTGCGACAATGGACTTGGTGTTGTTCTCCTTCAAGATGAACACCCCATTACGTTCACCAGCAAATCCCTTTCAGGTAAGAATTTAGCTTCCTCTACCTATGAGAAGGAAATGATGGCTATTTTGCATGCAGTACAGAAGTGGCACCCATACCTATTAGGGAATCATTTATGCATCAAGACTGATCACCAGAGTCTGAAATATTTCTTGGACCAGCGTGTCTCCTCCCCGGCACAACAGAAATGGGTTAGCAAACTCATGGGTTATGACTATGAGATCACTTACAAGAAGGGTAAAGACAATATTGTGGCAGATGCTCTTTCTCGCACATTTGATGCCCAAGGTTCTCTTTCAGCTATTTCTATACCTGTTCCAAATTGGTTGCAATCTGTTCAACAGGGTTATGTCAATGACTCTTCCTTATCTCAAATCATCCAACGCTTGACCAACAACCCTTATGCTGTACCAAATTACTCTTGGGATGGTGCTTCTCTGCGATACAAGCGTCGTCTGGTGCTTCCCCAGAGCACAGATCTTCAACAGGCTGTCTTCTATGAACTCCATGCTTCTCCATCGGCAGGGCACTCCGGGTTCCTCAAAACGTATGAACGAGCATGGCGTAACTTCTTTTGGCAGGGCATGAAAAGGACAATTCAACAGATGGTGGCCGAATGTGATACCTTCCAGCGCAATAAGGGTGAAACAACACTCCTTCTAGGATTGCTTGAACCCTTGCCCATACCTACACGGATTTGGACAGATATTTCTATGGATTTCATTGAAGGGCTCCCTAAATTTGGTGGGAAGACAGTGATTCTCGTTGTGGTTGATCGCCTCTCCAAATATAGCCATTTTTGTGCTCTCAACCATCCCTATACAGCCTCCTCCGTCACTCAACTTTTCTTGGACCAGATCTTTCGTCTTCATGGCATCCATTCTCCCATTGTCTCGGATCGTGATGCGACTTTCACCAGTCATTTTTGGACAGAACCATTTCACCACACTGGCACCAAACTGAAGATGCGTTCAGGGTATCACCCACAAACAGATGGTCAGACTGAAATTATCAATAAATGCTTGGAAACTTATCTTCGTTGCTTCACCTCGGAACAACAACATCAGTGGGCAAAGTGGCTCCCTCTCGCTGAATGGTGGTACAATACCTCTTACCACACTGCCTCTAAAATGACCCCATATAAAGCAGTCTATGTTCAGGCACCTCCAGCTCTTCTTCCATACACCCCCACCAGTTCACCAGTTCAGGAAGTTGACACGGTCCTTCGAAACCGCGATCAGATTCTTCGCATTTTGCGGGACAATATTCACATGGCAAGAAATCGCATGAAGCAACAAGCTGATCAGCACCATTCTGAGCGCACTTTTCAAGTCAGCGATATGGTTTTTCTTCGTCTCCAGCCGTACAAACAATCCTCCTTGAAACTCAAAGGGAATCATAAGCTCGCTCCAAAGTTCTATGGGCCATATAGGATTCTTCAAAAGATTGGGTCTGTTGCTTATAAATTGGAACTTCCTCCTTCTTCCCGCATTCATCCAATCTTTCATGTCTCTTGTCTGAAGAAAGTTTTTGGCACCAACATCAGTGGACAAACGATTTTACCCGAACTGGATAATGAAGGATCCATCCTTTTGGAGCCAGAGGCCATCCTCAATCGGCGCACGCGTCAGCTTCGCTCTCGCTCTATCACAAAGGTCTTAATTCAGTGGCACGGCATGCAACCAAAGGATGCTACATGGGAACCACTCCTTCAGATTCAACAACAATTTCCACATCTAAAGCTTTGAGGACAAAGCTTTTTTTAAGGGGGAGGGGATGTTAGGAACCCATGTCTTTACTTTGTTAGTATAATGTTGTTATTGGACGCATATGCTTTGTAAGTCGTCCCATAGTATTTGTTGATCAATAGTTTGTGTTATTGTTGTTGGCGCATATGCTTTGTAAGTCGCCCATAGTATTGTTGATCCATAGTTTGTAGCGGCCCATGGTTTTGACCCATAGTATTGGCGCCTAGACTTAGTATATAAGTGTGTGTTGAGACCTATGAAGGCACCGTGAAGTTATTTGTATTAATCTTGCTCATAGGAGGTTGCCCCCTCGAAGTGGCCTGTGATCAATATAAAAGTGATTCTGAGTTCTGTCATTTCTGCTATTTCGCATATTCGTATTAATTAATTGTTGCAGGTGCATCACACCCATGCACATGCTTAGATTTAGTTTCTTATTTATGTCATTTACTTAGATTTATTTTACTATTTTTGAACTGCTACTAAGAAGCCCATTCTCCTTAGTAAGTGCTCATTTGCACAAGATGGGGTGAAAACCCTAGCTACAATCACCATTCAGTTTAATAAGTCTGATACAATCCTCTCCAATCAGATGCAAAAAGACTAGTTTCGACCTTGGGGGAAATGATAGGCAATTTTCTCCAAACATTATAAAAGTGAACAATATGACTCCAAAAGCTTATGCACTGAACATGAAACTTGTATAACAGGTAAATAACAATCCATATATCAATAATCCATCAATGGTTCACTTATCCATTCGAATTTATCAACACATTATTGGCATACATCAACATAGTGGGGTAATTAGCACCATTTGCTCATTAATAATCAAATTTACATAGTTCCACTTGGAATCTCAACTTGAAGACATGCTGAACATGAATAACAGAGAATTTACATCATATGATAAAATAATGAAGCATCAAAAGCTCCCCCAAAGAGAACAATATCTCACCAAGTGCGCAATTCCTCAAGGATCATGAATATGCCAAGAAATAGAAGGATGGTTGTAGAAGCAAGATGAAAGAGATGTGACCATGAAATTCCCTATAGCTTCAACTTGTAACAAAATACTCCATTAAAGCTCCAAATGAAAGGTCTGAATGGCCTTTCCAATTACCAACTAGGATGGGAATCTTTCACCCTTGAAATTGGTGCTAAGGCAAGTAGAGTAGCACTCCACTAGCTCTCCTCTCCAAATGCAAAATACAAATTCTAAAATGATCAAAAGATGTTATTATTCTTTTTTCGTGACTTTTATAAACTTCTAAGGTCCTCCATGGATCGAATTCATTCCAAGAGCTTCATGCCAACTCAAGTTGGGAAGAGATTCCTAAGTATGCCACTTGTCCTTCCAATTCTAGCCCTCTCCTTCTCCAAATTCAAATTGGTGTCTCTTTGGATGCCCTAACTCACTTGAGCGCCCTCTTGGAGGATATTTTTATCCCTGACATGTCATATATGTCAGATGTCAGCCTTCAGGTCTGATTTTTGTCATAGGTGTCATAGCATCTTCATCATTGTTGTCATAGAGCTAGGGAATCTAGCCCAAGTGTCCCACTAGCTCCAAATTGCCTCTTTCTCTTCCATGGGAGTTACTCTTCCTCTACATTTCAACCTCATTGACTCATGCCAAGTATTATTCCCTTCCAAATCATCCCAAGAACATTGGACTTCTCATTGTTATACCTCAATATTACACATTAAACCCTAGTGTTGTGTCCTTACACCAAGCGACCTAAACGACACTTCCCCTTAATGATCATCTGGACACCCAGGAGTGAAGCATACTGCCTGAACACTGAAAGAAACATCTCACCTGCCACATGTCACCCAGACAGACCCAATCTGCAAGAATTATCGTGCTTTGCGCATCTCTTGGGGCGCGATAATTAGGGTTACCGTGTTTTGCTCCTACCCTAGGGCACAATAACACCGCGTTATGCTCAGTACTAGGGGCGCGATAATCCTGTTTTATCCTTTTTCCCATGGATCTTGGGATCTTACCTTTCGAGAGATTTTCTTGGGCCACATCTTTGATTCGATCCCAACCCCTCTCTCTGTTTATTAGGTTGGATCCACCAAACACTCTCTAGATCCATTTTACTCTCCTTTTGGTTAACCTTCCCAAACACTATAAAGGAGAGTCCTTCCATGGGCCAAAGGGAGGACTTTTGGGACATCAAACCTATGATCATAAGCCTTTTGCAGAGATAGATAGAGGAAATACTTGGAGCTGGATTTTGGCTTGGACATCAAGCAACCTTTGTAAGAATCTTCAAGTTGTAATAAAGTTAACTTGCCTTATTTCCCAACTCATGTGTGTTGATTATATTTCAATTTCATGATTTGTATCTACATGGATTTGGATTCTAATTTTGTATTCAGAGATATTGGAGAATTGTATATGTTTGTCTATTGTTTGATATCAACAAGTTCGTCGCGAGGACTTCGGGATCGGAACGACAAGTGGGACAAAACATCAAGAGTGAAGGTGAGTTACTTTCTCCCATTCTCTTCAGTACTGTAATTCTGAAACACTTATTTAATCTAGGGAACAAGATCACATTTGTTTCATTTTTGTCTTAGTAGAGATTTAGTCTTTCTCACTTTATCCTAAGAGGGCTTCTTCTTATACGTAGGAAGAAATCTCTACAACAAAAACTAGCGACTCCACTGGTTTGAACCCCTTTTGTTTGAGTTCTTTTACTTTCATTCATTGTTTGATTATGATTGTGCTCTTCTTTCAAACCAATCGTGAAAGTTGGTCTCTTTGACCTCCATTCACCCCCCTCCCCTCTGCATCAGACCTCTTTCGATGATCAATGAGTCCTCTAGGTTGGAAAACCCTTGAAAAGTCAAAACAATTTCTCAAACTCCCGCCTTTTCCTATTTCTGAGAATTATCGCGTCCCTATCACTGCTTACAGTGCGATAATTACCAGTTTACCTCGCCCTTTCCTCTTTCCAGAATGCGATAATTCATCTTTACCGCACCTGGGCTGGTTTCAAACCCGCAATAATCTCTGTAAAAAAGGAAATTTTTTCAGTTTGCTTGGTTACCTTTGCTCAATTTTTTTTTTATTTCTCTGCTTCTGGTTGTTGCTTTGATATTTATCAGACCTTTGTAATTTTCCCAGCTGCAGTACAATACTTGGATTCCTTTTTTTTAAGTTTTGTAGACACTTTGGACATCTTTGGGTTCATGGTCATTGTTATCACCATACCTACTTATTCATTACCTGTTATCTTTTGTCTACATACCGTGTCACTTTTCATCAGCTGCAAGTCTGTTGTGGTTTGATTTTATTTGTTTTGTGCTTGGATTTCTTGAGTTAGTGACACCATACCCATTTTGATCACCTCCTCATTATTCTTGCATTGGCTTGTTCCTTTCATGATAGTCAAGTTTTGCCATTATTTGTCTTTCCTTGATTATATAGTTTTCAAGACTACATAGTGCTTATTGCATAACTTTCATTTTCGTTATCAAAATCAACATTGAAAGTTTTCTTTTGGAACATTGTCTTGTTTTTTGTTGAAAAGATCAAGTTTATAATTTTTGCATATTAGGAAGTGAATCACTCATCATTGTTTGTCACATAATTTTACTCATTTTTTAAGCATCATTAGTTGTAGATCAGTTGCATTCTGAAAGTAATTTTCTTTAGTTCGGCTTATTTAAAAAGAAAACAAAAAATTTGTTTTTGAAATGGTTTTTTCATTACTTTTGAAAACGTTCATGCATTGTGATCGAAGAACTCTCTCTCCCTTCACTTTAGCTAGATTTCATCAAACAGAAAGGCTCATTTCGATTCATCTTCATTTGCATGGTTTGATTCATCACAACACCACAAGTTTCACTTCCATTTACCCGGTTGAGTAATACAACCACTAAAATTTACACTCCCTAACTCAATACACTATAACCTCACTTGAGGAGAAAAAGAATTTTTTAGTTAGGTAGGACACCGGGGATAGGGATCCAAATAATTCCCCCTTGTCATTATCATCTGAGACATAGTTGTTGTCCTCTAGTAATTATTAACACTGTCATCGACCATTTTGTGGAGAGGGCCTCCCGTTGTTTCGGGGGTAAGCCGCAAGGATTGGTTCCGGATGGACTTTGTGGAATACTGTACTCCACTTAGCTCCCAAGGCATATCGATCCATTGTCTTCCTTGTACTCTACCGTATAGGTGATACAAGGGTGATAAGGCAGAAGTGCCAGTATCCTTCTCTGATGTGCGATGAACGAGGTAGCTTAGTAACTTTTCTTCTAGGGCTCTTTACCTCGGATCCCTTTCGGTAGAGGGATAGCCTTCTATTATTGGTCTCTCATTTTGTATTGTTCGACTTGGATTTCATCATCTTGTGAAAGATACAACTTGTTGAGGTCTCGAGCTCTTAGTTAGGAGGTATGCTTGCTATTTCATCTTCTTAGAGGGTCATTTTTCTTTTCAGTGATTGTTTGTTGGCATTCCGACCACCTTTGTTCCAGCTCGCTTACTGTGACATCGGTCCCAGTATAGTTTTTTGAGCTTGCTTTTTTGGCCTGTGAGCCTTTCTTTTTTCTAGCTCCCCTTTTGCACACTCGGCTACTTTAGGGTTTTTGAGTTCTTTTTTACGAGACTATCCCCGAAACTTGTATTCCCATCATTATTTCTGAACCACGGAGATCACAAAGAGTACAGGGACGAAGCCCACCACCACCACCATGGACTTCTGGTCCACCTGCATCACGTATTCCTGCCCCTACCGGTCGCGGGGCTGGCCGGGGGAATGTTCCACCACTTATTCGTACTACATATTCAGTTCCTCCCGTACCTGTAACCCATAGCACTGTCTCGAAACCTCTTACAATTCCTAAAACTAGTACTATACCTAAGATTCCGGTTGTCCCTCAACCCACTGTCATTCCAGAAATTCCTATCACAGTGGACAACACATCAACTGCTGAAGTTAGTACTGCACATGATGCTATATCGGAGGTCATCACCCTCCCAGATGCTAGCACTACCCCTCCAACATACACCTTCTACGATGTTCCTGAAGGATCTGTTGAAACTATTGAAGGATCCAATGAAGATACATCTGAGTTGATTCCAGTCCCAGACGGATACGTTGAATTTATTGAAGAAATCGAACTACTTAACACGTTGTTTCAACTTGAGTTTGACTTTTTTACCTCCCAGGCGGAACCTCCGCCTGCCACCACTACACCATCAGGTGTTCACACTCATGAAATGGGTTCTTCTAGCAATATACCTTTCATCATTTCCCTCCCTAATCTCCCCTCACGAGAAGAGATTATGGCGTCTATCCAATCTAGCATGGTTAGTTTAGCTAACTCTCCTTTAGCATCAGAACAGTTCAAACGTGATACCGAGCAAATGCTCTCATCGGCTTCCCAATACCCCCCTGCCACCCGTCCTCCTGGTTATCGAGATCCCAATATTCCGTCTAGCACAGAGTTTCACCACTCCTATGTTGACGGATCTGGACCCTTATATTTTAGTTTACTCGATCTCTTTCTGGACCTCGATCGGATAGCTCGCATTTTTTACCCCTCACGGGATACAAATCTGGGCCAAGCCCTCGATGATCCTCCTATTTTCCAAGACCCCATGGATGTGACCGCTGATACCCCTCGGTTAAATTCCCCACACTTGTTACCATACAATATGTTCGACGTACCTTCAAGGGACACACCACTTATGAGGGATAACCTAGTGTTCTCTTTGTCCCCACTTGAAACGTATGGAAGACCCCCTCCACAAATCAGCACCTTTGGCGCTATTGGCCAATTGACACTACCCCACCTTTCTAGTGTTGGAATAACATCAAGTCATACTGTTGGATCATCCATGTTGACTGGAGGTTCATCTTCGGCCACCATCTATACCATTTCAGGAGGCAGACAACCGACTACTGGAACCATTGATCCCAACAACCAACCCCCTCCGGGAGGACAACCATCTCTTGGGAACACTGGTTCCAGTCACCAACCTCCTCCCATTGGACCATCCAATCCACATGTTGGAGGGAAACCTCTTGGTACCATCCAAAGCGAGGCTACTCAACAAACACCTCCATTCTTTCCATCAGCTCAACAAGGCCCTTCATTTGGAGGTTTCCCACTCGTTAACGCCCCCACTGGCACCATACAAAAACCCTCTCAATCAGCAGTGTAGCTAGGGTTTTCACCCTAGCTTGTGCAAATGAGCACCTACTAAGGAGAAGGGACTCCTTAGTAGCAGTTCAGAAAAACAGTAACTGAAAGACAGTACAGTAAAATAGTAACTACTCTAAGCATGTGCATAAAACAGAAAAGACAAGATAATAAAAAGGGTTTTTGTATTGATTATACCTCCAATGTGAAAGTTGGTGAAGCCTTTGCAGCAGTCCAAGAGAGTTGCTTCCAAGCTTCCAGTTTTTCTCCTTTCTCTTTGTCCAAAGGGTTTTGGAAATGGGCCAAAGGGGCACTCAAATGTGAAAGTAGCTCAAGGGTGAGCTAGGGTTTCAGGAGTGATTTTGGCAGAGTAAGGGTATGGTTGAATATGGATATGAAATGATGGGCCTCCATCACATATTTATAGGTTTTTAGTGGTGGAGTGCTGGCCCATGGGTTTGGGCACCATATGGTTTAGGTCAGCCGTATAAGGTTTTTGCTTCCTTTTCCCCTCTTTTTCCTCTTTTTTGTATTTTTTTTATTCCCTTTTTAGAGGGTTTTTGCTATTTTGGAGGAATTTTGGATTATTTTGGGGGGAAAATGGGTTTTTTTGGCCTTTTGGAGGCTTTTTAATGGGATTTTAAGGTTTTGGAGGCAAATATGGTAGGAAATATGGACAAATGAGTCATGCAATGGGGTAGATGAGGTAGTGAGCACTTTTTGGGTGTTAACAGATTTCCCCCTAATGTGTGAGGGCAGGAGCTCATCGTATGGTCGATAGACATCATAAGTCTTTTATGGTTTTCCTGGGGTGTGGAGAGGAGAAGAAACGAACTAGAGCCCGGAACAACAGTCCTGAACAAACTGCAAAAACTGAAAGTACATGACCTCAATAATGAATGAGGAATAATATCAACATATGGACGAGGCGGGCATTCCCATGCTCGTATCAAGATATAGGACAACAATAACAATGGGGTCCAAAACATGGGGACCTGAAATATACATGGCCTCAAATAAGGAATGAGGAAGAATATCAATATATGGACGAGGCGGGCATACCCATGCTCGTATCAAGATACATAAAAAATAACTATGAGGCCCAAAAAGGGGGACCTATAGGGTACATAGAGAACCGCTGTGTACATCATAAGGGTCCAGAGGGGACACAAATCTGGGACATACTGCTGGCCTAACCATGTCTGAGCTGAAGAAATGGTACACTGGAATAACTACAGTGCTGCTGAGTGGGGTACCAGAGGAACTAATGAGCTGCTGGAGCATAGTGACGGGGAGTCATATCCTCAATGGTACACTGAACTAGAACTGAACTGGGTACTCAAGGAAGCATATAACATGATGGCTTCCGAATACAATCGCCAACACAACCCGGACATCCACGGGAACATATAACTGGGTGTTCCGAAGTGACTCACCAATGTGCTAGAGTTGGGGGAAATCCGGGATCTTCGACCAATAACTGAAGGGATATAAACCCTACGCAATTCTCAATGATGCGATCAAGGTGTTGAAGTCGAGCATGTGAGAAACAACCACTTGGAGAGGCAATTATGACTCCTCTCAAAATGGTATGTAGGAACTCACCACAGATGGTGATGGGTCCAAGGTGCAGGGACCTCTAGGTCTATCCTCTAGAATAGAGGGGTTGTCGTCGACAGAGGGAGACCTGCAACTAGCAAGGCAATGATGTTTCCTTGATAGGAGAGCGAGGTGGAGAACCGAAGTGTGAGAGTACTGATGGTAGGACTGTCATATTGTGGTGGATAACTGGGTAAGTAGAGTGGGTGGACTCAAACTTCCTTTGTTCAGAGTGTGATAGCGGGGATGATCGGGAAGCATATGAAACTGACTAGTGGGAAAGGGATCATAGTTGTAATGGATCAAGGATAGTGACTGGGATGAGTGATACTCAAGCTGGTGTAAAATGGCAGGAGACTGCAGACTACTCTGAACAAAGGCGACCTGATTGGGGGTGTTGCCGAGATGATCGATCATAGTGCCAAGAGGCACGGGGGGAATTCTTCACGGGTTAAGGAACTAGAAGAAGTGTGTGTAAAATGGTACTGTCGTGTGGATTTATACGAGCCCGGGACAGTTCATGCTCGTGATTGCTTTCAATTTTAAGGAGTCTGAAAGCGATAAGAAGACTCTGAAATAATGGAATGGTACCGTCGTGTGGATTTGTACGAGCCCAGGACGGTGCATGCTCGTGGTTGCTTTCAATTTTAGAGAGTTTGAAAGTGATAAGAAGACTCCAAGGGGGTGTTTTTTCGTGTGTTAGTCTCCAAGGCCCGAAGAAGCATAAAAGGATGCAATGAAGAACTCTTCTAGCCGGTGTGACTAGAGTATTCCTTTTTCGTAATTAGTCTACCATGTCCGGAAAAGGGTTAAAATTATACCAGATAGACGCCCTTTCGGGTACTTTAACGAGCATGAAAGGAAGCAAGATTGCTCGGCGATATTTGCATTGTTTTAGGAGTCAGAAAAGAGCTTAACAGAAACTCCCTAAGTGCCTTTTTCGTAAAGGACTTGTTCGGTCCGAAAAAGGGATAAAATTATACCGAACAAAAGGAATGGCCAGGCAAGGAGGAAGTGCTCAATCAAGGAACATTGATGATGACCAAGAACGAGGGAGGGGGGGAACACTGGTGGGCCTCCTTGTGGGATAGTGAATGGTGGAAAAATAATGAAATAATTGCAGTATGAAAGCAGTGAATGGCTCATGTAAAAATGTGGAACAATCTGATGGTGGCCGATGTGGCGCGCAAATCGAGGAAGCAAGGTGTCGGGACACAATGTTGAAACTGTACCTGGTGAGAGCGAGAAATGATCTCAAGCATCATCACGAGCTCAAAAAACTGAATCCGACGATATAAAAAGTGTCAAAAACAGAGAATGACTGAGGTGGCACACAAACCGAGGCGACGGGGGGCGTTTTGGAAAAAATACCCAAAAAAATATGGGGGTGAGAGCGAGAAATGATCTCAAGCATCATCACGGGCTCGAAAAAATGAATCCGATGATATTTAAAATATATCAAAAATGGAGAGTAGCCGAAGTGGCACGCAAATCGAGGCGACTAGTGGTGAAATGTCACGATGTCAATAAAGGTTTTGGTGAGAGCGAGAAATTATCTCAAGCATCATCACAAGCACGGAAATATGAATCCGACGATATAAGGAACATCAGAATGAACGACGGTCGAGGTGGCATGCGGACCGAGGCAACGGGGGGCGTTTTGGAAAAAATACCAAAAAAAAAACTGAGGGTGAGAGCGAGAAAGGATCTCAAGCATCATCACGGGCACGGAAATATGAATCCAGCGGTGCAAATGGTATGAAAAACGGAGGGCATAAGGACTCCGAAATGGTCAAAGGAAATAACTAGGTTAAAAAATGGTTGCAAATAAAGGTGAGCCCACCAAGCCAAGGATGCAGTGGTGGGGAGAAATGATGACCCGCGGGGGTAGAATACTAGGTGTATCAAATCAAATCATATATACAAGTGAGATGTGACCTCAAAAATGGTTGAGATCATGTATGTGACAAAGTGAGTAGGGTTAATGACCTGCCCCCATGCTATGTGCATGGGGTTTGTGATTGTGGATAACATATGTGTTGGTTTGAACGAGGGGGTCATCAAAATATTGAGATAGGTGTGATGGGGAAGGTTCAAAATGATTGATCATGCCCCCTATCCCAGGGTCAAGGTAATATATTATGCCCCCGAGCTCAGAGGTGTCAATGCGGTGCTCTATGATAGCGATGTCAAGACCAGGCATTTCAGTGTAGGACCAGGCAAAGACATCGCAGAACTCTTGGAAAAGTTTTTTGTACTCTCCAATATCATACTCACTGCAAGAGGCTCCTAATGTAATGATTTCAAGGGCACCTCCTGGGGCAGAGATATCAATTTGGATTGTGGGTGAGATGTTGGCCATGTTACCTTCCTCAAAGGCATCGGGGGCAAGAATGGGATCCTTAAACCAGACGAATTTGGTGGGAAGGAAATATTTGGACTCAAACGCAAATTGGGTGGCTGTGGTGGAGGAGGACTCTTCTGGGAGGAAATAGGAACGATGGTGCATGTCTTCCCAGGGATAATCCGGGGCAGTGAGAGCCTCTAGAATCTCCTCATCATTTGTGAAAACTTTGAGTTGTCAAATCGGTTGACGAGGGAGTGGTAGTCAAAGAGATCATATAGATGGTGTTAATCTCTTTGGATGAGGGTGATACTGGGGGGTGGATCTCCTCAATTGTGGGGGGTGTTGTCTCAAGGTCCAAATTATTCATCTCATAGAGAGCTTCTTTGTAATCTGGGAGATCAAGACAGTGATGTGAGTAATGGTCGTAAATACCGCATATGGCACAAGGGTGGTTGGTATGCAGTGATTTATCACGAGGCTTAGGGGCTGGATCGAGTTCGACAACCGGGATGTTGGGGTCGTCGTCAAGCATTTGCATGTGTTCCTGTAATGCAGGTAATTGTGGACATTGATGAATCAGATGGCCTAACTCATCACACAACGAGCATTTGGGAGGAGTACGAAACACGGGGGGGGTTTTTAACTGTTTTGGGTGAGGGTACAGTAGTGTATGGTTGTGGGCCTATGCCCCCATTGTTCTTAACAAGAGGGGGGGGATTCGTAGATGACGAAGGGGTAGTGACATCGGGAGGTGGTTGACTAGTAGTGGCAATGGGTTGCACCTGTTGTAGGACGACATTTCGTGTCGGCGGGGGAACGAGATGCGAAACATACCACACGGGTAATCCTAAGGTTAACCCGAGGAGGCTGAGAGTAGCCATAACCGGGGTGCTTACTACTCCCAAGGGAGGGAATAGGAAGGGGATTGTGTGGATGGGTGTAACACCAATGTGACTAGGTACCAATGGCGGTTTGGGTAACAAGGGCGGTTGATTGTTGGGTGTTTGTGTATTGTGGGAAAGGGTACATAGGTCAGATACTTCGGTCGCGGGTGACGGGGGTGGAATGGATTGGAATGTTGAGGTCATCGGCGTATCTGAGTAAACTCCGGGTCCCACGGAGGAAACAAATGAGGTATTTGCACCACAAACAGGTTGTTCAACAATGGGGAGAACATTTTTGGGTGCAGCAGGGGCATTGGGATCGTAATAGGTGAGTTGATCGATCTTGACCATGCGTCCGTCATGGGGGAACATCATGGTACGAAAAACGGATGAGGCAACCGCACGCATGGCATACATGTAGCTGTGGCCAAGTAAGAGGTTATAATCAAGTTGGGCATTGATGACCTCTATGTCAATGAGCACTATTTTACCAGCCAACTGGACGGGGACATTAGCTAAGAGACCTTGGGGTTGAGCCGAACGACCGTCGTAGGCTCGCAACGCAGTGGTGGACTGTTAGAGAGTAGGGGATCCCAACTTCAGCCAAACGAATGTGGACATAACGCATGTAGAGGCACCTTCATCGATAATGCATCGATGGATGACAAGATTCTGAACGGGAACAGAAACTTGGAATGCTAAAGTGGAAGGCAGGCGTGGTTCAGACTGGTCCAAATCGAAGGCCATCAGTCGTGAATCATTTGGGTCAATAGCACCAATGGCAGAGAGCAAAGTCTTGCGCTGTGAAGGATAGTTTTTCAATACTTCTAACGCAAACATGGTTGCGGAGGACTGGGCTAAGTCATCTACAATGTTGTAATTAGACGCAGCGCGAGCATTGGGATTATTATTGATGGGACGAAGTGGGAAGCGAGGTGCTTTGGAGGCACCATCTAGTGGAGTTGGAGGTATACATAACGTCTTATCAGTGGGATGAGCGTTAGTGTTTTTGTCGGTGGGAGGGGCTTCAGGAGTGGAGCCATATTGGTTCCAACGGGTTTGGAGGTTGACATCGACGGATGACATCATTAACAAGTGATGGGTACCTGAGTCTAACATGGGTTGATCAGGAGCGGCATAAGTGATCTGCTGTTGTGGTGGCGCGTTGCCTTGAGGGGGATCCAACGGCTGAGTGTTCACTGTGCCTTGGGTTGGTAAGGGGTTTTGCAGCACCAAAGGTTGATGTTGAGGTGGTGGGGGCTTGGGTGGCGCTTGAGGAGCCGCGTGCCCTTGGAGATGGGCATCATCAGTCTAGAGTTGCCGAGCTCGCTCCAAATGTGGGCAAGCATGTGTGTAGTGGCCATAGACCCCACAAATAGAACAAGGATGGTTTGTTCGCAAATTAGGATTTTTGGCCTGCTTGGGCGGCCGATTAGGGTTCTGGTTGGCAGGTGCCACGTTATTGTTGTTTGGGGGATTGGGAGGTTGACCGCCTTGGTCTGGAGGGGGGTTATTCCCACGGTTACGGCCTTTGCCACAGTTTTGTTGGCCCTGTTAGCGTTGGTTATTTTGGTTCTGCTGCGGATTCTGTTGGGCATACACTTTCCCTTGGGTAGCAGGTGTGTTCTGGGGTTGTGCAGGTGCGGGAGCAGGCTGCGGTGGATAATAAGTAGGTGGAGGCGGCGCAGGTGCTGAACCTTGTGGGGGTTGCTGATACGTCTACGGAACGGGTTGTGGGTTTTTCGCAGGGGCTGCCTATGGCGGGTAATAAGCAGGTTGGGATTGAGAGGACACAGGAGCTGGTGCAGCCTGTGTGTGGTAATATGGCTGAGGTGCGACTGGGGGGGGCGTAAGCGGGGGATGCATGACCAAAGCACTGAGGTGGACAGGAGGTTCCGTGGGAATGGTGGTGATGTGCCATGGGAGCATACGAATGGGTTGCTCCGGATTGAGATGTAGCCCGTGAAAGGTCGAGGCCATGGCTAGGACTTGCTATGGAAAATGGTTGAGGATGCGAGGCAATACGGCCAATGATGCCATCTACGACATGGGATGCCCCCGGTGCATCGTGTCGAGAGGAATCGCCGCGAGGGGCGTCAGGTATGATGGAATACAAATAACACGACTGGGCATAAATAAGGTCAAATTGTTGGGCTTTGAGGATGGCCTCTTCTTCGGACTGGGGTCGTTCAGATGCCACATCCTTGGCAATGGCAGGAAGGAGGGATTTTAGAAACCAATCTAAGAAGATACGGTCGTCTAACTTGATTTTGCAGAGGTTGCAGCGTCAACGCCACTCATGAATGTGGTCAATGATGTGGGTAGCCGTGTTCTGTCTGCAAGACAGTAGGATCTCAACTCTCGCGTCATAGCGGACAGGTAACTGAAAGAACTACAGGAAAGTCGAGGCAAGGGAAGTAAAGGTGGCATGGGTCCCATGGGGCTTCTCGATGTACCACTTAGCTGCAGAGCCAGTGAGGGTGCACTGTAACAGATGGAGGTGGAGAGAGTCATCCACTATGGAGTTGGAGGAACACCATAGATGGAAGGACATAATATGGTTCTGGGGGTCTTCACCTGCCTTGCCTTCAAACTTAGGGATGTCAGAGGGGAGCTTGGTGGGCATGTGAGGCCACGCAGGGTCGTGTCTGATGGGATCGTTAGTCAGTCTAGCTAGGTCAGGAAGGTTGAGACTAGCCATGAATGGAAAACTAGTAGAAGCATGTGACATACTAGCGGTTGTGACCATGTTGGGGCCAATTGCCCCAAGTGGAGGGGCTGGGTTCGGGATGTTGCCCCCAAGTGGAGGGACGAAAGTGGTATGGGACGGTTTTGCACCGCCAAGGGTAGTGTGAATCACTGATGGAGTGGTGATAGGTATGCCAGCTACTGGAATGGGTGCAGTGATCGAAATGGTAGATGTGGTCCCCGTCAAGGGAATACCCAAAGCAAGTGTGGTGGTGGATGCTCCACCAATGGTCCCTACAAAGAAAGGGGTGGAATTCACGCCAGCCATGGGGCTGGTTGGTGCAATGTAAGTGGGGTTCTCGGACTCTACCTCAGAATCAGAGGTAAAATAAGGGGCGTCTAGATCGGGTGACGGAGTTCTATGCGGTTGATGAGTGGAGTCAAGTGACAAGGCTCGAGATCTATGATGAGTGGTATCAAGTGATGAAGATCTATGTCTATGACGGGTGATGTCAAGTGAACCGTGCTGTGGGGGCTCGCCCTGGAGGCGCTGAGAATGTCTCGGGGACTCAATGCTGACGAATGGTGTCAAGTATCTGGGGGTTGTGTTGAGTGAAAAATAGCTCGAAAACCCTAATGCAACCGAGTGTGCAGAAGGAGAGCTCAAAAAATATGGCACTCGGGCCAACAACTAACTCAAAGCACTTACTGTAACAGTTGTGTTACAATAAGTGGAGTATCAATAGAAATGGTCAGAATACCAACAAGCAGAAGGTTTCCTAGAAAATAAAAATAGTGGACTCACTAGACCAAAAGGAGGTAAGGGAGCATGCAAACACCTAGCTAAATAGTATTCTGACTCAACTAGACATATCCTCTGCAAGGTGATGAAATCCAAGTTAGACAATATGGATAGTAGAGCCAAGTGGCTAAAGATATCCCCCTACCGGGAGGGACACCGGGTAGTCAATCCTAGAAGAAAAGAAACTAAGATACCCCTTTCATGACACGCTCGGTTGGGTGAATCTGTCGTTTGGTTCTATCGCCGCTGTATCTCCATACGGGTGATACACCAAGAACTGCGAAAGGTATCCTTCGGTTACTGAATGGATTCCAGTATTCCACTCAGGCTTCCGGAACCAGTCTGGCGACTTCAACCCTCCTAGGGGAGAGGCCTTCCCGATAAATTGGTTTTAAACCATGTCAAAAAATACTAGGGGATTTTGGTTCCCTAATGGACAACAACTATGTCTCAAGTGTAAGCAACCGAGGGGTGTTATTTGGATGCCTATCCCCCCGATCCTACCTAACTACAAAAATTCTTATGTGTTCCCCAAGTGGGGTTAGAATGTTGGTTGTGTTAAGTAGTATTTTAGGGCTCACTTGAATTAGGTGACAGAGTGTGTGCGTGTGAGATGATGAACCCAAGTAAAAGTGCCATGGGGTGGGCAACTTTCTAACTAAAAATGACAATACATAATTTAAACTTTGAAATGAAAAATTTTCTCTTTTGAATTAAAATGATGAAATTTAAAAAATATTCTGTAAATGGAACAGAAATAATACTACAGAAAAAAGGCTGTAGGGAAGTATGGCTACAGATAGGACAGATGGATGTGCAGGTGCAGAAAATATTGCACCAAAGTGCTGGGTTCAAAACAGTGAAAAAAGTGCAGAAAACAGACCGCGGGTCTGTGGCAAATCTGGGCGGTCTGACCGCGGGAAACAGCTCAACAGTCGCGGACGGGTTGCGGGATTTTGGCCGAAAGACGCAGTCGAACCGCGGGAAAAAGGTCGAAAGTCGCAGGTGGGTTGCAGGAAAATGGTTGAAAACCGCAAGCGGGATGCGGGAAAATGTCCGAAAGATGCAGGTGGGTTACAGAAAAATGGCTGCCGCAAGCGGGACGCGGGAAAATGGCTGAAAGACGCACGCGGGTTGCAGAAAAATGGTTGAAAGCCGCAAGTGGGACGCGGGAAAATGGCCGAAAGCCACAGGCGGGTTGCATAAAAAATGGCTGAAAGCCGCAAGCGGGACACGGGAAAATCGCCGAAAGGCGCAAGCGGGTTGCAGGAAAATGGCTGAAAGCCGCAAGCGGGACGCGGGAAAATGGGTTAACAGCCGCGGTCGGACCGCACGAAACAAGCTGATAGTTGTGGTCAGATCGCAGGTAACAGACTGGAAACCGCCGGTAGGTCACCGGAAACAATCTGAGAACTGTGGTCGGATCGCAGGTAAATGCCTGAAAGACGCGGTCGGAACGCAACTGCGGGGGGAAAAAGACGCGGTTTACGGAAGCCGAAAGGAAAAAACAGAAAAATATTACAGAAAATTAAAAACGTTTAAAACTTTAAAATTATAACCATAAATTCAAAGGAACACAAGGGGAGTCACCAAAACTGTAGCTAGGGTTTGTGCCCTAGCTTGTGCAAATGAGCACCTACTAAGGAGAAGGGACTCCTTAGTAGCAGTTCAGAAAAACAGTAAATGAAAGACAGTACAGTAAAATAGTAACTACTCTAAGCATGTGCATAAAACAGAAAAGACAAGATAATAAAAAGGGTTTTTGTATTGATTATACCTCCAATGTGAAGGTTGGTGAAGCCTTTGCAGCAGTCCAAGAGGGTTGCTTCCAAGCTTCCAGTTTTGCTCCTTTCTCTTTCTCCAAAGGGTTTTGGAAATGGGCCAAAGGGGCACTCAAATGTGAAAGTAGCTCAAGGGTGAGCTAGGGTTTCAGGAGTGATTTTGGCAAAGTAAAGGTATGGTTGACTGTGGATATGAAATGAGGGGCCTCCATCACCTATTTATAGGTTTTTAGTGGTGGAGTGCTGGCCCATGGTTTTGGGCACCATATGGTTTAGGTCAGCTGTATAGGGTTTTTGCTTCCTTTTTCCCTCTTTTTCCTCTTTTTTTTTATTTTTTTTTATTCCCTTTTTAGAGGGTTTTTGCTATTTTGGAGGAATTTTGGATTATTTTGGGGGAAAAGGGAGTTTTTTGGCCTTTTGGAGGCTTTTTTAATGGTTTTGTGGCCTTTTGGAGGATTTTTAATGGGATTTTAAGGTTTTGGAGGCAAATATGGTAGGAAATATGGACAAATGAGTCATGCAATGGGGTAGATGAGGTAGTGAGCACTTTTTGGGTGTTAACAAGTAGAATCTACTCAGTTAGGCACGTATAATTCACCTAGCAGCAAACAACCTCATGTCGGTATCCCAACCGGACCCCATTTTCAACATCCCTCGTCAGGCACTCTTCCTTCTTGGGGATCCCAATTCCCACAGACTGGGGGATACTCTTTGTTCGAAAACTGGAATCAAGCTAGGGGGGAAACCTACTCAACCTTTCATGCCCCCCAACTTGAAATCCGGCATTCTCTACCCTTCATCCGCCAATACTCCATGGAACCCGCCTCTTCAACCTCCACCTCTTTATCAAGGTGGAACCATTATTCCATGGACACCATTCTTTCAGGCATCCCCTAACCCTGGTATGGGAAATCCTCCACCCAATTAAGGTGTTGGAAACATTCCCGAGATGCAACAATCCCAAGGAACTATACCCCAACAAGGTGTTGGAAACATTCCCGGGACGCAACAATCCCAGGGAACTATACCCCAACAAGGAACAAGAAACATTCATGGGACGCAACAACCCCAGGGTACTATACCCTTCATCCCCACTCAACAGAACATTCAACAACCGGTTACTACCGTGATTCCGAATCAGACGATAAATCCCATGATTTCGAACATGCAACCGATTAACCAGATGGTCTACTACCCTCAAAAATTCCAACAGTATCCCACGGGAAACATGTAGGGGTACAACACGCAACAGTATGTTGTGCAGGGTCCTACAGGAATCCCTACGCCATACAATTACTACTCATACCCACATCCCAATCGTCAACTTCACTTCTTGGCCATTCTAGACTTACCCGATTTGTCGAGGCTTATCAACGATCCCATATGGCATGAACCACATTGGCCACCCATCCCAGCCAAACTTCCATCGAACATTCCCAAGTTCGATGCCAAACCTGGGGAAGACCCCAAGAACCATGTAATGACCTTCCATCTTTGGTGTTCTTCGAACTCATTGATGGACGACTCCATTTGGTTATGGCTCTTCCAGTGCACGCTCACCGTCACGGCAGCAAAATGGTATATCGAGCTACCACAACACTACTTTCATAATTTCAATACCTTGGCCATGCAGTTTCTGACACATTTCCAGCTCCCCATCCGGTACAAGACTGGAACTGACCTTTTGACCTCATTACGTCAAACCACTTCTACACATATCTCAAATCATATCCATGAGTGGTGTAGATGCTGCAGGTTCATTAAGGCACCCATTCTAGACCGGTTACACGCTGATTGGTTCACGAAGTCATTTCTACCTCCCATCGCCAGGGATAATGCCATGGGCAGACCTGTCACGGAGGAACAAGCAATTTCTCGCGCTCAGTATATGCATTTGGTATATACCCAATCCGGAACTTTATACGAGCTTATTCCCCATGCCACCCGTGCCACTGCTGATCCAACCAATCCTACCATTGAACCCCCCATTGATGGTATTGTCGACTCAGTCGAGGCTCATCCTGCCACCAAACTAAGTGGACAGCAAGCTGCTGCTTCCCCCTCTCCACCCCAGGCTGCTCCCAAAGCTTCTACTTCTCCTGCTCTTTCCTCCTAGGTGAACGCAGTTCAATCCACATCACAACCATTCGAGGGAAATAAGAAGAATAACCATGGAAAATCCAAGAAACCTTCTAACCAACAGGATATCCCCAAGCCACAACCAACCAACAACGATCCCAAACCACGTCGAAAAGCAAAGTTCCCCTTCCTGATTTTCCAGGAAGATCACTACACACGTGACTACACTTACAAGGACGAAGTCAACAAATTTGTTAAAGTATCCTCCCTCCCGGTGTGTTAACCGATCCTTTCCCCCAGCAGCAACAACAGATGGTTACACACGATCCCCCACAAGGGGGCAATCCGAACAACCCACCCCGCAAAGAAACATCCACAAACCGCAAAATTTTGATGACAAGTAACGAAGAGATTCACCTATCTACTCGATCAAGGACATACAATACCCCTTCAAGTTCAAACAAACTAGAGACAGCCAATGGAAATTCGCTTTCTAAATATCCTTCTATTCATCCCCCCAACGGTCATCTCTACATTGAGAAACCTGTCACCGACACAGTTTTGCGCCAACCCAAGGGCACCATCCGAAAGGCGACATTTAATCCTAATGCGCGAGCAGCCTAGAATTACAATATTGTTGAGGACTTAGCTGAAGCACCATGTGCGATGTCGACTCTCAAGGTTCTCCAACGCTGCCCCACGCAGTGTAGAACCTTACTCTCAGCATTGGGGGTAGTGGACACGGATACTTCAAACACGATTATGTTTAACTTGGAGTATTTTAAACCTTGGCTTTCTCACCAGTTAGCCTTCCAGTTCCAAACAAAGATCCGTGAAAACAACATTCATCGAACTGTCTTAGACGAAGGTGCTTCCACATCGATCATGTCCTTGACTTGTTGGAGAACCATAGGCTCACCTGAAGTTACAACTTCTCCCACTACTCTCAGAGCGTTTGACGGACACGGTTTTCAGCCGTACGGACTCATTCCTGCGATTGGCGTTGAACTGGGGGACAAAACAGTATCTATACATATCGAAGTCGTAGATGCACCATTGGATTATAATCTTCTACTCGGTTGGAATTGGTTCTATGCCATGATCGTCATTGCAACTTCTGTCTTTCGACTAGTACAATTTCCTCACCAAGGGAAGATTGTCACTATAGATTAGTTAGACTTTTGTACTCCAGACACTCATTCGAACTCCGCCCACACTATTCCATTACTGGGTCAGTCTCAGTATCGTCTAGAAGATGTTGGCGTTGGTATTATGAAGGATTCCTCCCTCATCGGAGTATTCCCAGAGCTCAGATCCCTTCTACAGGACGTCAACATGATATCATCAAGTATCACCCCATCCAATAGATCTATTGATTCTTGGGTGATACTAGATCCTACAGATATTGAAAAATACAGTGACTCCATGCCTTTAAATAGGAACCTCACAACTTATTAGGCGATCCAGTCAGCCACAGATTGGGTCGATCCTACTACGCATCACATCGTGGCACAACTCTCATCTGAGACTGGCCCATCGTCGTCACTTATTGATCCTCTCACACTGATTTTTCCTTTCGACAAATCAATCATGGAGGTTATGTGCGTCGATGGAACACCCTGGGCGGATTACCATCATCGGTCTTCTTTTCCTACTATCCAGGCGATCGAGCAAGACACCAAACCCAGCAATTCACTCGAAATTGTTAAACCCAAGTTTCCCACTTCATTCGATGATATATTCTCCAAAGGAAACTTGGCCAACATCATGGCAACTACTCCTATTAACATTTCAGTGAAACCTGGTGTCGTGGAAAACATTCACATAGTCAAGACATGTACTCCCACCGAGGTGGAGTTCTATACTACCTTATTAAAACATTCCGCGACATTTTCGCTTGGGGTTATGAAGAAATGCCAGGAATAGACCCTTCCATCGTGGTCCACGAAATGCAAACCTTTCCTGGTGCCCGACCAGTTTGGCAGAAACTATGGCCCGTCCATCCCCGCAAGGCAGCAGCTATCAAAGCGGAAATTGAAAACATTATGCGTGTTGGTTTTATTTATCCTATCCCATTGACAGAATGGGTGTCCAATATCGTTCTCGTGGCAAAGAAACAGGGTACGATTAGAGTTTGTGTCGATTACCATGACTTGAACAAAGCTTGTCCAAAAGACAACTATCCAACTCCATTCATTGACCAAATTATCGATAATTGTGCCGGGAGTGTCATCTTTTCATTCATGGATGGCTTCTTTGGCTATAATCAGATAGAGATACTCCCCGCTGACCAGCATAAAACAACCTTCATTTTCCCCTGGGGGACCTTTGCATACCGAAAGCTACCCTTTGGCCTCAAGAATGTTGGGGCAACTTTCCAACAGGAAATGTCATACGCATTTCATGATATTAATCATACGCATTGTAGAACCATGTCTTGATGAACTCCCCGCCCATTCTCAGGCTCGGGATGATCACCCAGATCATTTAAGCGCCATCTTTTCGAGATGCCGCCACTACAATATTTGTTTAAATCCACACAAGTGTGTCTTTTGTGTCGAAGCTGAAAAACTATTGGGATTCATAATCTCCAAGGACGATAAACGTTTGGACCCAGCGAAGGTAGAAGCCATTCTAGCTCTGCCTTCACCCACGGACATACCAGAACTTCAAAGTTTGCAAGGGCATGCAAACTTTCTACGACGTTTCGTGTGCAATTTTGCCGAGATAACCAAGGGCTACATGAGGCTCCTAAAAAAGAACATCCCTTCCTTTTGGGATGATGAAGCCCAACGATCTTTTGATAATCTAAAGGCAGCCCTCACTAAGGATCCCATCATTCAACCCCCCAATTACACACGGGACTACATTTTATATCTCTCAGCTTCCACTTCCACCATTGTCATGGTGTTAGTCCAGGAAGACGCCAACGGCATAGAACATGTAGTTTATTATCTTAGTAAGAGTCTCCTCGACTCTCAAACCCGCTACTCACATGTTGAAAAGCAGGCTCTGGCTATAGTTTTTGCTTTCCAGAGGTTCCGCCACTACATTCTGCTCCGCTGGACCACTTTCATCGCTAATTTCAATCCAATGTACTACATCCTCACACGTCAAGTGCTTGGGTGCAAATACTCTCATTGGATTATTGTCCTTCAAGAATTTGACTTGGAATTTTCCAAAGCAAAATCCAAGAAGTCTTTGGTCTTTGCAGAGTTGATTTGTACTTTTCCCCGTGTCACTGAGTAACCAGATCCCATCGATTCTCTCCCCGATGAATCGTTGTTTCTCATTGGCATGTCCGATCCATGGTATGGGGATATCATACTCTATCTCCAAACCCAGTGTTTTTGGCCCGAACTTAACCACGATGAACGTCGACATATCCGACATCATGCCAAGTATTACCTCATCATTAATGATACCCTTCATCGTCATGGTGTTGATACTGTCCTTCGAAGTTGTTTAACTTTAGACAAGGCTGAACACGTTCTTAATGAATGCCACTCTGGAGCATGTGGTGGTCATCTATCAGGGATGGCTACGGCCCAGAAGATTTTACGAGTGGGATATTTCTGGCCCTCGATTTTCAAAGTCTGCATTGAAACGGTCAAGAAATGTCCACCCTGTCAATTCTTCCATAGCAAGAAACGCTCGCATCCTGCTCCACTTCACCCTGTTGTTGCCATCGGCCCCTTCTCCAAATGGGGCATCGATTTCATGCAAGCCCACTTCAGCCGGGGGGCATAGTAGTTGTTGATTATTTCACAAAATGGGCTGAAGCGATGCCTACTTTCGCAGAAGACGGTAAAACAACAGCGCAATTCATATTCAACCACATCATAGCTAGGTTCGGAGTCCCGCAGTCTATTATGACTGATCACGGTTCCCACTTTAGGAACCATATGATTGATGAGTTGAGTGCCAAGTTGGGTTTTCGTCATGAAAACTCAACCCCATACTACCCACTGGCCAATGGCCAAATCGAATCCATAAACAAAGTTTTGAAGCACATGATACAGCGCATTGTGGATACTCATAAGTCCAATTGGCACTTAGCTCTCTTCTCGGCATTATAGGCCTACCGAACCTCAGTGAAAAGTGCTATCGGGTTCACACCATTCCAACTGGTGTATGGCCTGGAATCCATTTTACTGATTGAATGTGAAATGTCACTAAAAATAGCCATAGAGCTACTTCCCAATACAACTTCCGAAGAGGAACGATTTTTGTATCTAGCTAAGCTAGATGAAACCCGCCGCGACGCTGCTTTAGCTAACAAATCCCATAAGAAACGCGTCAAAACACAATATGACAAATCCGTTCAACCTTGGATTTTCAACAAAGGCGACCTCGTACTCACATATGACCATATGCATAACAAATTAGGAAAAGGAAAGCTAGAGTCTATGTGGTACGGTCCCTTCATCATAAAGCATGTATTCGAAAAAGGAGCCTATGAGCTCGTTGACTGTGATGGTACACCCTTGGCACGTCCCCGCAACAGGCTGTACCTAAAACGTTTCTACGCGTAGGTTCATCCTGCATGAGACATCTTGTACATAATGTACTTAGTTTGTTTTCAGTTATTTCTTTTGTGTGTGTGTGCATGGATTTTATTTCATGTATCCTCATTTACCTCGACTTGTGCTTCTATGCGTAGATGTCTGCCTACTACGGATTCGATGATGGTGCTAGCCGACACACCTGTAACCTTGCTTCCACAGCATGGGTTATTTATTCTCTTGCTGATGAGTTGGTATCTTTAGGAGGCACTTGCTTGGGCCCCGCAACCAACAACATTGCAGAGTACCATGCAGTCATTGGACTCTTAACTGAAGTTGATTCCCTTGAAATCGACTCCTTATCAGTCTTTCTAGACTCCCAACTCGTAATGTCCCAATTGAATCATGTCTACACTGTTCGTGATCCCATATTACTTCGCTTATTTAGAAGGGTACGCCTGTTGGAACGATCTTTTGATTACATTTCATATCAACATATACCAAGAGAATTCAATTTTGTAGCTGACTCATTGGCTAACTGCATTTTGGATTGGCATCTAGCCCATACATTAAAAATACATCATAAATCAAACACACGAGCCATTGTAAATGAATAAGTCATAGAAATAAGTCCACATGTATATAATCGCATATAAAAGTGTTTTTCTGAATACATATGATGTGTCTAAAAGACAAAATTTGGGATCTCATCCCATACAAAATTTGGCCCTCGGGCTTACATATCGTGTACATGCCGCAAAAAGTAAGTACTACTATCTATGGAGACCTCTCACGATCATCGCGACCCTCGTGATCCTCGCGCTCCTTGTGTTGTTCATGGTAGCATACCACGGTTCTAGCCACCCTACGGAGGAGTAGGCCGATACGCCTGGGAACACCCACAGTATGCCACTAGAGATGGAGAGGGACATCATCTATCCTCATAGCAGGAACTCCAAAAGTCAAACCCGTAAGATTCTGCTCTACATCATGGATACCTCCTGCTTCTTCCTCATCCTCCTCTTCCTCCTCAGCAGTGGCCTGATAGTGGACCTCACCTCGGCGCAGCAGCGAATAGCCCGCTGGTCTCCTTGGTCCACGATCTAGGACATGCAGATGTACACACATTAGATCTTTTACACATTAAAAAATCACTAAAAATTATATATATTTGAAAAGTTCAAAATACATTGGCGAAGGTTATACCTCAGTTGTCCCAATCCTCGACATCGGGCAATGCCAAGTCAATGTGCTCCCGGAAATCCACCCCTGCATAGGGGTAGTCCTCGATCATCACAATATACTCCTCGAGCCACGAGAAGAAGTCCTCACCGAAGGCTAATACTTGTGGTCACCCGAGCCGTCCGACGTAGTCACTCCACCGACCCATCCGAGGCTCGGTCACGGGGCGGATAGGCATGGATATCTGTGGACGCAGCAATGGCACCCTCTCCAAAAAGAAGGTGACTAAGATACTCCCATATCCAAATTGGCGAGTCTCTACATTTCTGCACTTGGTCACTTGCTCCTTGAGGTTGGATAACACCCCCTCACACCAGTTGAACAAAGTTGGTGCCATACACTCTACAGCGAGATTCATTTGCGCTCGGGACGCCTGATGAGGGCTCACACTACCCACCACTCGAGGTATGGTGAACAATATAGTCCTCAATGGGAGCTCTATCACATCCTTGATGGCCACTTTCCCACTTTTCTTTGAAGAACCTTGTCGGCAATAAAGAACAATTAAGTCATTTGTACTCTCTTCTAAGGCCCTGTGCCCCATCAGGTTCACTCGTGCCCCTCTCTTAGAGAGGCCAGTGAGAAATTAAATATCCTCAAGTTCAATCTCGAGGGTATGCTCTCCAACTTGGAAAGCTTGAATGTCGAGCTCCCACATTTGTATTATGTGAGTTATAAGTTTGCCCTGTTTTCGGATACATTTGGTTTTAAAGAACTTCAACAACCCACATGCCTGCAGTGCATTTAGTGTCATTGGGTCATTTGCAGCCACCTGATCATCAGCTTCATGTTCCCTTTCCTTCCAATCAACCATTTTGCCTTAAATGAGATGCAAATCCTTGCAAAAATACAAGTAAAGCATCCATCAACAAACTGGAAGACTGATCTCATCCCAAACATGAGGAAAAATCAAACATGTTTTCCTTTTTTTCGCGATTATCGTGCCTGGGCATCGCCTGGCTACGCGGAAATGAGGAATTACCGCACCCCCGTATGGAGCTACAGAGCGGTAATCCTAATATTACCGCGTTTCTCAATAGAGGGGGGCCGCAATAATTACAGGGGTGAAAAAGATGCCCTAGGGCTTCCTCAAAAAATTATCAAACTAATGAGAAATCAAAAAATAAGGATATGAATTGAAAGAGGAGCTTAAGAGCTCTTACCTAGTGCAGACGGTTGTCGGAACGGTACCTCGGATCTCCAGATATGGTCACTTGAAGTTTTTCCCTTCAATAGGTAAAAATCCCTCTATGAGAAAAAATAGCCAAGTTAAAATGGTAACTTTCTATTTTCACCTCTTGCTTATATAAGTTGCATAACTATTTTTTTCTCATTATTTTATTTAAATATCTTTTTAGGTCAAATACTTCACATTACTAATATCTTTTTCCAAGGTTTCATAAACCATTTTTGACAGGTTCTTTACACTTTGTTCACACTGGCGATATGTTAATGTTCTGACCTTCATTTGAGCCGACTTTATCTTTTTCACGCTTTAGATTAAAACCTGAAAAAGATTCCAAGCGCCTTTTCACACTTGTCTCGTGCTTATTAAAATCAAGTAAACGGTGTCAAGCTTAGTCAACTTTACTCGTGCTCATAAAACGAAGAGGAAAGTATCTTTTCGGTATTATTTTATTCTTTTTTCGAACCGAAATGATTAAAAAATTACGAAAAATACCATCGGAGTTCTCTTTAAGCTCTTTTCAGACTCCCTCGCTTCAAAAAGATCGCCAAGTGCACTTGTCTCTTTCACACTTGTAAAAGTATTTGAAAGGTCGTCTATTCGGTGATAGGTTACCCCTTTTTCGTCCCGTCTAGACTATTTACGAGAAAGGTATACCTCAGTCAAATTTTGGCTGGGAGAGTTCTCTCAGGAATTTTTTTACACTTTTTCAGGACTGAGGGACTAAAATTATGAAAAAGTACATTCTGGAGCGTTCTTTAAGTTTTTCAGGCTCTCTAAATGTGAAAAACCGTTGAGTTTTCCTTCCTTGGACTCGTTAAAATTCAACATCTAAGGGCCCACTTTGTGACGAACCCCTCCTTTATCAGGTTCGTAAAACATGTGAGATCGGACTCATCTATGAGGTGAGCTATACCGAGCATCTGTTATCCTCTTCAAGCTCGTAAAAAAACAAAGAGGTACTCGTCCATCATGTCGGGGGAAAATGGGAAATGAGTCAAGTTTATATTGTTGGCAGCTTGTCAGTTATCACCTTTGAACATGGCATGTGTCTATCCCTTGTCTACTTTTGGTTATTTATCTGTTCTTTCTGAGTTATAGTCATCATCTCGAGTCGTCTCCTTGGCCACGAGCATACTCACCATATGTTTATTCTCTGCTATCACTAATCCCTGCTGCCAGGTTCTGCTTCATGTTGTTATATATTCAAAGGGTTTGCATTGTTTTGAGTCGTCCACTATGTCAAGTCTTCTGTTGTGTCAGTACATGCTCTCTTGTTCCATCGTTACATACTGTCTCTCGCTCCGATTTCGTGTCAATGATGTGGGAATCATTATGGCCCACCTTCGACGAGTCTATTCCTGTCGACGCCAAATCACTATCCAGGAATTAGGCGTAGGAGTCAACCATTCGTACTTTGGTACCTGCATGCCTCAATGGTAGGTTTCCTCGTGTTAGACAGTAGGTTTTTATCATTGACCTCTGATCAAATAATCTCATGAGTGTTGGACATCAACTCATTTATTCGCATTTTGTTGAGATGTACTACAGATACCTTGGGGATCATTGTCATCATTGGTGATTTCCCTCACATTTGTTAACGGTTCACATCATTGATCGGTAATCAAATGGTTTCTACCATGTTCGACTTCAACACCTTGTAATCACATGGTTAGATTCGTATCGTTCAGGACCGGGTAGAAGACCCTGGACACCTTTTTGTATATTGATTACGTCCAGGCTGTAATGGCAATTCTGTGATTAGGTTTCCACCTAGTCATTACGTGGAAGACCTGACTCTTGTATTGTCACACATATCCACTTATGTATTGGTCGTGGCCGTGTCATTATTGTCTCATGGATCTACGATTGTTCACATTAGCCATGATTTGTCCACAGTCTATATCATCTCAGTACTCATGGATATGCAATGTATTGGTCGGCAGCCATGCTTTGAGTCAATTGTTTCTGAGCATGGGAATGCCCGCCTCAGTGATATATCTGACATTTTGTTTCTGTTTCATCTCCTCGATGATATCTCCACAAATTATTTGTAAAGTCTTTCGGCCATCAGTCTCTTCTAACCTCACACTTTAGGGGGCATCTGTCATACCTCAATATTACACATTAAACCCTAGTGTCACGTCCTTACACCAAGCGACCTAAACGACACTTCCCCTTAATGATCATCTGGACACCCATGAGTGAATTCTACTGCCTGAACACTGAAAGCAACATCTCACCTACCATGTGTCACCCAGACAGACCCAATCTGCAGGAATTATCGCGCTCTGCACATCTCCTGGGGTGAGATAATTAGGGTTACCTCATTTTTCTCCTACCCTAGGGCACAATAATACCGCGTTATGCTCAGTACTAGGGGCACGATAATCCTGTTTTAGCCTTTTTCCCATGGATCTTGGGATCTTACCTTTTGAGATATTTTCTTGGGCCACAACTTTGATTCAATCCCAACCCCCCTCTCTATTTAGTAGGCCTGATCCACTAAACACTCTCTAGATCCATTTTACTCTCCTTTTGGTTAACCTTCCCAAACACTATAAAGGAGAGGCCTTCCATGGGCCAAAGGGAGGACTTTTGGGGCATCAAACCTATGATCATAAGCCTTTTGCAGAGATATCTAGAGGAAAGACTTGGAGCTGGAGTTTGGCTTGGACATCAAGCAACCTTTGTAAGAATCTTCAAGTTGTAATAAAGTTAACTTGCCTTGTTTCCCAACTCATGTGTGTTGATTATATTTCAATTTCATGATTTGTATCTACATGGATTTGGATTCTAATTTGTGATTCATAGATATTGGAGAATTGTATATGTTTTTCTATTGTTTGATCTCAACAGGTTCATCGTGAGGACTTCGGGATCGGAAGAACAAGCAGGACAAAACATCAAGAGTGAAGATGAGTTACTTTCTCCCATTCTCTTCAGTGTTGTAATTCGGAAACACTTATTTAATCTAGGGAACAAGATCACATTTGTTTCATTTTTGTCTTAGTATAGATTTAGTCTTTCTCACTTTATCCTAAGAGGGCTTATTCTTATCCGTAGGAAGAAATCTCTACAACACTCATGGATTCGAATTGACAAGAGGAGGATGCCATGTGGCATAGAAAATCTAGCTTGTGTGGGTCCCACTTCCTCCATGTGTCTTCATGATCAAATACCACTCTGATTTTTCCTTGTATATATTTATTTAGCTCCTTTATTAAATATTTATGCTATTCTAATGTCCACACATCATTTATTATCCCTCTTATTTCAAATCCCAATGCTTCCACCCCCCAACCTAGGGAACTAGTAATTTTTCCTCCATGGCAGTTCATTTGGATGGGTATATTTCAAATTTGAATTGGGAATTTCTCTTAATGTGACCCACCTTGTCCATTTGGATCTAATTTAACATTATTACTAACTTGGACATCATTCTTGGCAATTATTTTACCCTTAGCATCAATTTGACAAACTATCATGAGTATGGCCAAGGTACTTAGGCCATTGTGACCCAATGCAAGATTTTGGGACATGACAAATCCTCCCTTCCAAATATTGCTTGTCCTCAAGCAATTTCAGCACATGTATGTGGAAGAACCTGCTTTCTTTCCAAAATTTTGCTTTCCAAAACTTCTCTTCTGGAACCTTGAGTAGAGCCACCCATGCACTACAATTGTGTGTTTCCAAAAGCAAGGAGATGTGGATTTTCTTTTTCATTTTGATATCCCCTGTAACATCACCACTAAAAACCAAAATGTTAATTAAATCCATAAAACCATGTTTCCACAATTACTCTTTACCTCTTTCATATTTTGGAAACCCCTTATGATACAATTGTAATTCTTGAAGTTGCCACTGAGTTGCCCAACTTTCAGTCTTCGAGATCCCATGAATATTTTAGAGAGGAACCACCATGCTTGTTGCTGCACTAATCTGATCAAAATCACTTTATTAAGTGGGGAATCCATCCCCCATACTACTTGTTTCCCAAAAAAATTGAAATCAATGGGACTAAAAATTATCCCAGGGTCTCATTGCTTGTATTGCACTGCAACAATTAAGAGTGCTCTCCAACCCATACGATCAGGAAAGAGAATTCTTGGATCCCATTTTATTGTATGCATTCTTCCAAACATCATGATTACAAAATATATATCATCAAAGTACATAACAGCATAATAAAAATGTACATCAAGGAGGTGTCTCATCAAAGAACCATGAAAGTGCTTATACCTCCAAGTAGACCACCATTCGCCAAGTGCATACAAGCTTCAAGTGACCAATCAAATATGTTCTAATGACATAGGTGAGGATCCCATGTCCTATAATGCTGCTCCAAAAGGATGTAAGATGCATCAAAATAATCATCCATGTGTTCTTTCATCCAGGAAGTGAATGAAGAACCTCCACTAAAATTTGAACCAAGTAGGGCACAAAGAAAACAATGAGCCTTCAAGGGGCTCACATAAGTAGAATTTGTGCATCTATGAACATGTGTATCATCAAGAAATAACAAAGGATGTTTCTGCCAATAATAATTTGCTCCAATCATATATCTCTTCACCCAAGTAGTGGATGAATTTCCTCCAATATCAATTGAACTAAGAAAGAAGCAAGGAAAATCATGAGTCTTCAAGTGACTCAAGTGAACATCATAAGTGCATCCATGTGGATGTGTCTCATCATAAGGTAACAAGGGATGCTGCTACAAATGTAAATAAGACATGGCTCTAATAATTTCATCATATAAAGGAGAGATAAGAGTTTCATGCTCCTCATGTGGCACCATCAAAAATAAACCTTTCACCTATAATTCATTAGGATGAATGTTGCAAAATATGGAAGTGTAGGATGTAGGAGAATGAACCAACTCACCCAAATTATCAGAAAGTGCAGAAGTGTCCTCATGTGAAGGCTCCATAATGGTAGGATCATGCACCTCCCTCAAAATTGCAAAACTTTCCTCATAGGTTGGTTCCAAGGTAGTGGAATAATGCACTTCTTCAAAAATTGTGTCACCATTTCCAAGAGGAAACTCAAGTTCCTCTTCCACCACATCAAGCGCTTGGATCTCATCAAGCTCATCTTCAAACACATCAAGCACATGAAAATTTCCCTGTTTCTCATGATCTACCATGTCATGAGAATCCTCCATGCAATCTACCATATGACAATTTGAAACATAGGAGGAAGAACAAGTATATTGCAACCTTTCAAGAAGTTGCTCATTTTGAATTTTGAGTTTATGAATACCCTGATTATTCTTCAAGTATGCATCATGTAATAATTCATTTAACTCAACCAAATTGTTTCTATCAAAAGGAAAAGACATGAAATTACCTTTGATTTTGCGCATTGCTCTTTGGATCTTCTTTTCGTTCATATTCAAAGACCCTTCAAGAAAATGAGGCTCTTGCAAATGAACCTCCTCATCTTCTTCCTTCTTGCTTGGACCAACTTCATGAAGCTCAAGTGGTGGTGGGGAAGTTGATCTTGGTTCTTCTTCAATTGCTACATGGTCTTCATTCTCATGCTTAATGGAACTTGGGATTGCAGCAACACTTTCAAAAGTGATCTCTATGTCACCAACATAGAGGTGTGAGCACCCATCAGTAGGTACTCCTTTATAGTTCAAGCATCCATCAGTAGATGCTATTTGTTTCATTTCCAACGTAGAATGTGTCTCGAAATGATCTTCAATACTTTCAATAGAACCTTCTTCACGCTCATGTGATGTCTCTTCATCTTTTTCAGAACTAGGTGTTTCATGGGTCTCCTCCTTTTGCTCCTTCAAGCAAGCTGATGCATTTTTCCCTTTGGTTTCCTTAAGATCAATATATTTGGAATCTCTTTTTGAATAAATCCCAAAAACTCTCCCAAGTTGGCTAGCCAACAATTCGAATTCTTTCATCATCTGCTTGGTCATGTCTTCAAAGATTGGTTTCATGATTTTCCTAAGCTTCTCACCATCATCTGAGGTTCCCTTTTCATCCCTCGTCATAGTTTCCTCAAAAAATTGCTCTTCTTTTCCTACTTTTTCCTCTTCAACAAAAGAAATTTTGATTTCAATATCTAATGGTGGTCCCTGAATTATTGTCCTCATGAATATCATACCACATTAGGTTCCAATATCATGCTCTGATACCACTGTAATGTCCCCTTTTTTAAATTATTTAAAATGGTGAAATTTTCAACTTTTTCCACTAGTTCGACCCTTGACTAGTCTTGGGTTCTTGACCTCTAAATGATCCCAAATTGTCTCAGAAGTTGTATAAATTGTTTTAGTACATAAATATGATATTCAAGGATGATTTATATTCAACAATAGGCTTCTTCAACTCTCCTTTAAGTTCTGTACAAAGTAGGGAATTTGACTAGCAATTTCTCTTTGACTAGTATTGGTCTCTTGGTCTCCAAATGACTCCAAATTGTTACAGAAGGAATATGGATGATATTAGGAATTTATTATTAGGTTCAGGGATTCTTTATGACCTTCAAACGACTTCTGAAAACCTCCTCAATATTTTTTTCAAGGTAGGAGTTTTTACTAGCAATTTGGGGTTCGATTCCCCATGGGTAAGTGTTGAAGATGGCTCTCCAAAAGCTATTAAACCCTCTCTAATTTATGAAAAGAGGAAGAGGAAATATAAGGGACAATTTTAAGGTCTCATATGAATCACCATTCAGTTTAATAATTCTGATACAACCCTCTCCAATCAGATGCAAAAAGACTAGTTTCGACCTTGGGGGAAATGATAGGCAATTTTCTCCAAACACTATAAAAGTGAACAATATGACTCCAAAAGCTTATGTACTGAACATGAAACTTGTATAAAAGTTAAATAAAATTCCATATATCAATAATCCATCAGTGGTTCACTTATCCATTCGAATTTATCAACACATTATTTGCATACATCAACATAGTGGGGAAATTGGCACCATTTGCTCCTTAATAATCAGATTTACATAGTTCCACTTGGAATCTAGACTTGAAGACATGCTGAAAATTAATAACAGATAATTTACATCATATTATAAAATAATGAAGCATCAGAATCTCCCGCAAAGAGAACAATAGCTCACCAAGTGCGCAATTCCTCAAGGATCATGAATATGCCAAGAAATAGGATGGTTGTGGAAGCAAGCTGAAAGAGATGTGACCATGAGCTTCCATATAGCTTCAACCTGTAACAAAATACTCCATTAAATCTCCAAATGAAAGGTCTTAATGGCCTTTCCAATTACCAACTAGGATGGGAATCTTTCACCCTCGAAATTGGTGCTAAGGCAAGTAGAGTAGCACTCCACTAGCTCTCCTCTCCAAATGAAAAATGCAAATTCTAAAATGATAAAAAGATGTTATTCTTATGTGTTCATGACTTTTATAAACTTCTAAGGTCCTCCATGGATCGAATTCATTCCAAGAGCTTCATGCCAACTCAAGTTGGGAAGAGATTCCCAAGTATGACACTTGGGAATCTAGCCCAAGTGTCCCACTAGCTCCAAATTGCCTCTTCCTCTTCCATGGGAGTTACTCTTCCTCTACATTCAGACCTCATTGAATCATGCCAAGTATTATTCCCTTCCAACTCATCCCAAGAACATTGTACATAGATTCGAATTGACAAGAGGAGGATGCCATGTGGCATAGAAAATCTAGCTTGTGTGGGTCCCACTTCCTCCATGTGTCTTCATGATCAAATGCCACTTTTATTTTCCCTTGTATATATTTATTTAGCTCCTTTATTAAATATTTATGCTATTATAATGTCCACACATCATTTATTATCCCTCTTATTTCAAATCCCAATGCTTCCACCCCCAACCTAGGGAACTAGTAATTTTTCCTGCATGGCAGTTCATTTGGATGGGTGTATTACAACTTTGAATTGGAAATTTCTCTTAATGTGACTCACCTTGTCCATTTGGATCTAATTTAACATTATTACTAACTTGGACATCATTCTTGGCAATTATTTGACCCTTAGCATCAATTTGACAAACTATCATGAGTATGGCCAAGGGGCTTAGGCCATTGTGACCCAATGCAAGATTTTGGGACATGACACATGTGGAAATCAAATTTCAGATATAGAATTCTTGAATTTGTTATCTCTGATGATGATTATCTCCAAGCAAAAGAAGGATTCTTAATTCTTGTAAATTAAGGAAACTTGCAATAAGTGAGATGCATAATGTTATGTGTTGAATATCTTGGACACCAAAAGACAATTGCAGTAGTAAGAAGTCAATATTATTGTCAAGGAATGAAGAAAGATATCATTGAGTATATAACCAGATGTATGGAATGTCAAAGAATAAAGGTGGAGCACAAACATCTAGTAGGATTGATACAGCCATTACCATTACTATTGTGGAAAGGGAAGTGGTAACCATTTCCCAAGATAACCATGCAACATAATTCCAACCAAGTCAACTCATGGTAGTGGTGGACAAGTTGAAAAACGTTGTTCACTTCATTCCAATCAATTCAAGTCATAAGGAAACTAATATAGCAAAGACTTACATAAAATAAATTGCCAGGTTGCATGGGAGTCACCTAAGATATTGTTTGAGACATATATCCAAGGTTTACTTCAAACTTTTCGAAAGGTATATTCAAAAGATTTGGAACAAATCTGAAATTAAGTATAACATATCATCCACAAACATATGGACAATCCAATAGAGAAATGTAACGTCCCCTTCCATCATCAAATGCCGGGAAGGAAACGTTAACAACACACCGGGCTTTTGGCAGACTTAGCCCCAATTCCTTTTTCTCATAATTTCATAACAATTAAAAACTTCTCTATACAGATGCAACTTCAATAAAACACAGCGGAATTAAACATAACAACACACATAAGCACAAACAGAAGATGATTCCATATGCAGGGATTCAATCCCATTCCTATGCTATGCAAAAACTTCATTTCAATTTCAACCTCATGAATAAATAACATTCAGATTTAGCATATTGCAGAACACAGATTGTCTATAATTCAATCCACGAAGAATACTTATCTTGCAACGCAAATGTCCAACGACTGGCTACGTGAGAGCAACGTTCCACCCAACCATAGATCTCTGTCCATCCTGTATTCTTTCAGCTGAGAGATCACCCCCGAGCTGGGTTGTGTATCCACTAAGGAGGAACTAGATGGCTCACTCACAGTCAGGGTTTCACTCAAACAGCCATGCTAAGCCAACACACAGTTGGGTTTTTCAAGCATGCAATAGGAGATGGAGGAGGATGCTAGTCCACTGAGCTCAATCCCAGAGCCACATACACTTCAAGCTGGACTCAACAATCCCATCCTCTGTTCATACATCCACACTTGGATTTCTCACAACTCTGTCACAAATAACCCCAAATCCGTCACTGATTTTCTGGGCAGTTCAAACTAGGTTTTCCCGTGGATTTTGGGGTAGCTATTGCTCCCAAATTCTCCCCAAGGCTCATACCAACAGATCCCCCATTGGATTTCATTGTCTAATACCCATTCTGGGCATTTTTGGCTTCCCAAAACGTGGGTTCATTCCAAGTTGTGATTTCTGGTTTTCTCACTCATGGGAGCTCGTTTTTGGAGCGATAATGATGCTGGCTTCTTCCACCATGGAATGGGGATGAGAATGAAGCAACCTCCAAGGGGTAGAGTGACTTGTGGCACAAGTAAACAGAGCCCATACCTACCCATACGAATTTCAGGGCGGCCCATGCTCCATTGAATCCATGGGATGACATCTCAACCACTTCCTTACAACAGGCATAAATGTCATCTAGGGAAGTCAATGGGTTCTCATAATGACATATGGCAGCCTATGGTTCACTCCCATAGCCCCCTCACCACTCCCTAGTGGATACACGTGGCCCCTTCTCATTCATTGCCTCCATAGCCAGTCTTGGTATTTTATATTGCATGATGTTTAGTTACATCCTTTTTACAATTTCCATGGCTTAAGAGCACATGGGCATCAAAATATCAATGCTTTCCTTTTTAAATCAAATTCGGGCTTTCACTAGCGAGGCCTTGGCCTTGAGCTCCACGCTAGGAAAACATACATCACATGTACACATTATTTACATTAAATGCTAATACATCCTAAGAGTCAGAATGGGATATTACAAGAAAATATGTTAGGAATGTATGTGATGGGAAATTCATCAAAGTGGGAGGATTATTTGTATTTAGTGGAGTTTGCATATAATGATGGATATCATGATTCTCTAAAGATGAGTCAATTTGAAGCTTTGTATGGTAGAAAGTGCAATACACCAATTAGTGGAGACAATTTAGTAGGCAAAGTAGTAATTGGGCTAGATTTGCTCAAAGATATGGAAGGGAAGATGGTTAAGATTAAACAAAATCTGAAAACAACATGGGACAAGCAAAAAACGTTATGCGGACAATGGAAGAATATCAAGATAGTTCATGGTTGGAGAGCATGTGTACTTGAAAGTTAGACCAAAGAAGGGTTCCTTGAAGTTGGGAAGTTGTCCTAAGTTGGCCGCTAGATATTGCGGACCTTTTTTTTAGCTAGGATATAATATATTGCACATGAAATTTCATTGCCACTTGCATAAAATTCCATAATGTGTTTCATGTATCATTGTTGAAAATGTATGTAATTGGTCCTAACCATATTATTGATTGGACTTTGATTCAAGTAGAACCAAAAGGAGATATGCACATACAACCAATACACATCCTAGACAAGAAGATCACATTGCTCTGGAACAGAACAATAAAGTAGGTAAAGGTCCAATGGACCCAAACATTCATGAAGAATCAAAGTTGGAGTTGGAGGATGCTATGCGAGAGGCATGCCCACATCTATTTTTAAATTTATATGAAATATTTTTTTAATGTACATAATGTTGATATGCACTAAGGTTGGTGCATTAATTAAGGGGGAGGGGAATGTAACACCCAGTTTTTACCCCATAAGGTCAATATATGGACATATATGGTCTAGGATGATCAAATATATTGTAATGATGTACATTGAACTATAATATAAAAACTTTGATGGATACAAATGAAGAAGGATGAAAAAAAGATGGGGAGATATGATTCCACAAGTGGGGGAAGTAAAAGGGGGCTCAGGGGAGTAAACCTTATTGAGTTATTAACCTAAACACATAGTCTTTTGAGTAAACATTAGCTAGTGATATATCCCAAGGTCCCTAAACATTTGATTATGAGGGTTAATTTAATTAACCTTTGTGTATTATTATCCTAAGATTGGAGATTAAAGGGGAAAACGTTTGGTCATCATAAGGATCATGTGGAGAGTTATGATCATGCAAATATAATGTTTAGAAAATTTACATTCAATCATTTATTCGTGATGCTTGCATATATGAACTATGGAGAAGGAGAGGACAGGACACCCATTTTCCCGGGAAAAAATGATTGTACTTTCGTGGTAGGTTTATGTCATTGACAATGTGATTGTTTCCAATGATGATGTTATCGTTGTGAGAGGAATCTTGCCTATAGTTGAAAGTGAGACTCCCTAGAGAGCATGTGCTAGAGAACTAGAAGGGGATTGGGATAGCCTGAGGGACTACACCCAAATAAGGGGATGCCATTCCTAATCTTGTGCGGGATGAAGGGGAATAGTGTTGGTTGATTGGGATAGTTGTAGAGAGAATTTCTATCACCAATGAGTTTTATAGTTTATGGGTTGAGCAAGAGGACTTAGATCCAAACCTTAAGGACTTCACCATTGTGGAATGATAGCCTCAACTTGCGGGTGGCTTCTATGATAGAGATATTAAGTGTGATAAAGAGACTATGGCTAGGAGGAGTGTCTTTCATTTGCATCCAAATGAAGGATTATCTCTCAGAAAGATAAGTGCTATAAATGGGTATGAAATGCCATGTTTTGCATTTATTTACTTTACAGCTCATGTAAATTTGTGTGCATGGATTTATTTCTCGTAATGATGGATGAATTCATGGTAGGAATGCATACATATCTTGGGATGGGAATTTAATTAATTGGTTTGTTGTAGTTTTGCTTCCACTATTAAAATTTTATAACTAACCAAGGAAAAATTGAATTGGGTATCAGAGTAATTATCAATATGGGTACATGACATTTAACATGGACTAATAATCATCTAGGTTATAATTATGTTTTTTGCATGCCTCAACTTCCAATTAGGGTTAGAGTTTTGGACACTATAGAATCTTCTTGGAAGTCCACACATGACTAGCTCCACATGTGTGAGTAATGTGAGTTGATGTGGCATCCACTTGTATCATGGTGGTCAATGGGATAGGTCAACTTGCCGGAGGTATAACTTCCTCATACGAACTCTAATTGAAGAGAGGTTCATGCCATGGGAAATTTTTCAATGTGTAGAATGTTGTTGAGAGGCTAAAACTTTGCTTGCAAAGTTTTAACCCCAAAAAAAACCTTCCATTGCCTCAAACAAGATCTGGAATTTTTTGGACCCCAAATCACCAAAGTGGGACTTTACCTTAAAATGGACCCTACAAGATAATAGCTAGCTCCATTTTTTTCCACCCACAAAGTAACAAAATAGATGAAAAAATATATAATGATCTATTTTGGATCATGGTCTCACCTTTAGTAAATTAGAAAGGGAAGACGCAACCAAATAAGAATAAATTGGGATTAACACATGATATATATTGTCAGTGATTTAAAGGAAAATATTGAACCTTTCTTGCATCAAGAAATAGGGATAGAAACTTTCCTTCTTAATTCTCCCTACTGATCTAACAAATAGTGCAATGATTCCACCCTTACATAGACCTATGCTAATCATTGTACTATTGAAAATGTAAATGATGTAAAATAATACTAATGTAGTAGTAGATACTAATTTATGGTATCTTTATTTTAATACAGTCAAATCTGATGAAGGTGCAAGAGCAATGTTTGTGTTGATCAATCCACACCATAACCACACTCTCGCCACTTACATCGTCACAGTTGAGTATGAAGCCTTAGACTTCTTGAGGTTAAAAAAAAACTATCAAGATAAAAGTTAAATGTACTTAAAGTGCGTGCATGAGCTCTTGAAAAAAATTAAAATGGAGAATTATAACTCTTGGGCATCTCTTATAGAGGTGGTGGGTTAAATTTATTTAGTAATTAGTAAATAGTTATGAATGAGATATCGTAGAGATAATTAGTAGTAAATTTGATTTATCTAACTAAGACCAAATATAAATTATATAAGTGGTATATTGTCTAGAATGATTAATTAGAATGTTAAAGCAAGTGTTGATATACATTTTCCATTGAAGAAAAAAGTGTTAAATTGTATTTGAATGAAAGTGTTAAATGTTGTTTCACGATGCAACTAAGGATGACAAATTACTAGGAGAGATCTTTATATAAAAAAAATGGCCATGAAATTAAGTTACTTGAAATACAATAAATGACTGAATTTTGAAAATGCCCCTTTTAAAATTATAGGAAACAAGGAAACAACTTTCTCTCTCTCCACTCACACAAATATTTTTAACCCCTCTTTTTTCCATATAACCAAACACCCCACTCATTTTAATTTTCTATTATTTTATTGAAAGTTGATAACTAGATGCATACATCCATACACAAGTACCAAGTGAAAATAACAAATTAAACAATAAGATAAATCCCAATATATAGTGTTGTATCATCAAACGACATTTAAATCCCTAAAATACATAAGATAACAAAAATAGTTAATAAAAGAGAAAACAGTATGAGATAACAACCATTGCCTAAAATTCTTCTCTTAGAAAAAGTTCAAGGAAAGGTCCCAGGTCATATTCAAGCAAGCATCGCTCTTAATGAGCCCAAATGGGCCAAGTACCTAGCGCCATTCTCAAACTAGCTTTGAATAAAGAATCTGCCAACATATTCATTTCCCTATAAACATAACTAAGAAATTTCATTACTAAAAAATTAAATTTAGACTTCCTCATATATAGGTCTCAATAGGAAAATTTCCATTGAACGGATCCACCGCAACCAATTTAATACTACCATTGAATCTCCCATTACTTGTTACTTTGGAACCCCTTTCTAAACAACTAACATAAGAATTAGTTCCAATGCCATAAATTTAGTTGTATTATTGGTGCTCCCACCTAATCCGGCCTTAAATTTCTAAAATTGAATATCTGATAGATATAGAACCCTAGATGCTCCCCCAACTAGAGGATATCCTTGAGAGGCCCCATCAAAATAATCCCAACCCCTAGATTTATCAATAAATTTAGGTACCACTACTCTTTGAGGTATCCCTTCCTTTACATGTTTGAAGTTATAGATTTAGGTTAAAGTTACTAAAGAGAACAATCAATTAAACTAAAGTCACTTACCCTTGTCATTGGCCAATTACAAATAGGATTTTTGGACTATACTTACAAGAGAACACAATTAGTTAAGCTTGCAACCCTTACCCTTGTCATTACCCAATTACAAATTAGAGTTTCAAGTTGCACTTACTAGAGAACACATTAAGTTGATTTCCTCATGACCATGTTCTTTTTTTGCTTAATTGTTTGTTTGTACCAACTTCTTTTTCTCGATAGGCTTGGTTCATTATATCCCTACTAACACTTTTTTAAAGGAAGTCTCTAATCAAATGACTATGAAAGAAGCATGCATTAGGAAGATTGAGATATGAACCTTTTAAAGATGGATATGGCCATGCAACTTATGCATTCCATTTAAAACCTTATGGGTTAGCTCAAGTGGTTGAGTGCTTTGAGCTTCATGCAAGAGGTACTGGGGTTGATTCCCTAGACTCGTTGCCTATGTCATGTTCCTCACTCAATGTCCTTGTACAGTCGGGCATTGTAATCAACCAAATGGGTTTACCATGGGTAACATCTGTGAATGCAAGGAAGTGCCTAATATTTTTCCCACAATTTTTTTCTTGGGAAAAACAACTTATGATTTCCATTTTATGATGAGCAATTTCATGCAAAATCTCTCTTTTTTCAAGAAAAGAATGTAATTTCTATCAATGTGAAAATGGAAATCAATCACACTTCTTAAGTGCATAAAGCACGATAGAAAAATATGAAAGAAGGAAAACACATTTACACAGATAAAAAGTGAGCAAAATCTTTCCTCTTCATACAATTTTAAAGACACAAGTATACATTAAAAATATATATATATCGTCCCCTTATGTTTCTCAACAATCATCTTACAAAAACCATAATTAATCAAAAAAACATCCAAAATGATGTACATATAACTCTAGTATATATATGCTAAAAACATATGAGAAAACATAAAGCAAAGCATAAATATTAAAAATAAAATTAAAATACTGCTACATCCACTTGATCAAATAACATGAAATATTCATAAACTAAACAACAAATAAAATAGAGGATCCCTCCCTTATTTCTTCTAGAATCATAGTGCCCTCTACTAATCCTTGGCCTTCCTTTGAGAGGGAATCAACATCTGTATCGAATTCATGATGGACATCAATGTAACTAATGTGTTCAAAATCTTGAGACACCTTCAATTGATTTACTATGGGCCTAAGTTAAATATTTGTTAATATGAGAAATCCTTTGCATAAAATTGATTAGCAAAGAAGAATCACTAAATATATGAATATGCTTCACCTTAGCCTCCAAGGAAAATTTAATCAATATTCTCAAAGCCATAAATTATGTATAATTATTGGAACCCTAGCCCAACCTTGCTTTGAATTTCCAACTATGTTCCAAAAATATGTAAAATATCTCCAACACATTTATAATGATTTCACCCACCTAGCATGTGTTCCCATGTTTAATCAACGTTCTACAAAAGGCCATTAATGATCTAACTTCATAAAAAAATTGAAAGGAAAGAACATGTTTATCTTCAAAGGTCAGAGTGTTGTTTTCCCATTTGAAGTAGAATGGGACAATGGTCAAAAGTTCCCCCTATCTCCACCCATGATCTTGTTATGTCCCAATCTTTAAAGAGATTACACAAACCTTAATGACCTTAGATCCTTCCCCATTGTTTCCCTAATCAACATTACTATTGGCTTCTGAAGCTCGACTAAACAAGCCAAGGACAATGTTTTGGGGGGACTACATAGACTTCCAATGTTCATGGATAGAGTAATCATTTATCACCCCCAATGGGGTCTTGTCCCACTCTAACCCTTTAATAGACCTCTATTTCCCCTGTTGAATTTCTTTCAAAGCTTTTTCTTAAGCATGATGTAATAAGGGTGTTATTCCTACTAAGGATGGCATTGATTCCATAATAAGGTCAAATCCTAATCCTCCCTCAACCCCCTCCCCAATTAGGCTTTCTCCTTTTCTAGATCTTAAATGGTATCTACATGAGCTTCTATTTTCTAAACCATTCCTTGGGAGCCCCATCCAAGCCCTAAATCTCCACTCTTACATTATTTACTCACAAAGTCACCAAGATGGGAATAAGGACTCATGTTCTCTTCCCAACAATTGGGATAGGGTTCTTATTCCCTACAAAGGGAGGCCCAACACCTTTCCTAACACAATGCCTTCCCCCTAAACCTTTTTCCATCTCTAAAGGGGTACACCAAACCTCTTTATCTTCTATATTCATCGTCAACTGATCTAAATGAGAATAATTAAGTAGACTTCCAATCAAAGCACTTACCAATTTCTTTGCTAGCCACCTTGCTTTCTTTGATACCCTAGGACTTATTACTGGGAATACATTGATTCTAAGAACATAGCAATGGGACTGCTTGAATTCAACATTGGCATCCCTACAAGACTTGTCCATAAGGGCATTATCTGAAACCCTACCCTTCTACATGTCTAAATGGATTTTTTCTTTACCTCCTTCATTCTCCGTAGAATTCCTTCAACCCTCCACCTTCAATTTTGATTCCTATGTTGCCTCTTTACACTCAATTTTCTTCCTCCAAACTCTTCTAGTGAAAGGCTTAGAATAACCTTCATCAATATGCCCATAAACATGACATCTACCACAACAAAAGGGAACACTAATATCTACAAATACATAGAATTTCCCACCACAATATCCATATTTAGTCAGGCCTTCATTAATGTCCACCTCCACCAAAGTGGGGGCTACTATACATAAACATTGGATTTTTAAAAATGTCTACCTCCAAGGTCTAGCCCAAGTTATTACCAACCTCCCTTCAAACCTTATCCAACCACAACTGCATAGGTAGACTAGATAACTTTGCCCATATCCTAAAGTTATCTAGTCTTCATAAAAAAACCCTTCCATATATACCATGGTTAATATATGGAAAGTAGGACAATATCCTAAAGTTGAAACCAATACCTTATGGATCCAAGCATTGAGGAATAGCTCCAATATCTCATGACCTTGAAAATTTCCTTATCAAAACTCTCCTTTGTTTAACTACACTCAGGGATTTATTTACCTTATGTTCCTCTAAACTGGTCAAAATGTAAGTAATGTACCTCTTCCCACCACTCAAGGAATTGAAATCCAAACTATTTCCAATAAACACAACACCCTCCACTACCCCCTTAGCAATAGGACTAAAATTCTACTTGGACTAGCCCTGGTCTAAATCCTTAGAAGCATCATTCTCTAGGGGAAGAATGTCGTTCACCACAACTCAATCTAAACATCTAGGGTCTAGAAAAGAGTTTACTCTCCATTCACCACCAAAAACCTAGAGTCTCGTGCCTTTGATCACAACTGTCGTTCCTCCCTCCCCACCTCTAAAAAAATGTCCTAGCACCATAAATGATCCTATCAAAATGTAGGAAAGGGGCTGATTAGACAAGTCTAAACCCTTTTGGCTCATTTTTCCATAGTTTTATGTTGATCTAAATAGACACTTCGCACTAACCCACAAGTCTAGTCCACCTAGACTTTCACTTGGATCTAAAGGGACCTAAATCTATGTGCATTTGGCCACATAGATTTGACTTTGTGCTTGCTAACGAATGGGGCATTAGCTTTAAGAATAATTTTGGGATACATATCTTCAATAAGTCGTCTTGCAAAGATTGGGCATAAATTGTGGCACCTAAAATCATTAAGTTCTATTTGAAAGGATGTCTTTGTTGCATCCTTACACTCCAAAACAATACAAATGGAGTCGACAACTCAACCTTCCACAAATGTTGCAAATTCTTTGCATATCACTTGTAAATATCTACATCAAATGACATTTTCATGAGGATGTGTAAAATTAGAATTAAAATATTCTCACTTAAATGAGAAGATTTGTCACTTAAATTTATATTGATTTCCCCCCGCTTCTTTTTTAAGAAAGAAAAAGTCACCCATGCATGTTTGTTATACCATTCTCTATTTGTTTAGAATGAGACCCATCCTCTATCCTTCCCTATTAACTTATTTGAGATGTCTTATGGGAAACATGTAAATTCACATAGGGTCCATTCTTGATCCTTCCCTATTAACTTATTTGAGATGTCTTATGTAAAATATGTAGATCCACATAGGGTCTATTCTTTATCCTTTCCTATTAACTTATTTTGTCATTAATTGTTAGAAGAATTGTTTTTGAACCTTCTTAGAGACCTTTAGTTGAAAACACATTATTAGCCAAATACACCACTCTCCATTTGGGGACTCCATAAGAATTTGAGAATTTGAGTACTCTATCATTTAACTCCTGGTTGGAAATTTTAATACATAAGTGTATGAATTTCTCCAGTGATGTATTCGAAGCTAAATTATATGGATATGTACAAATATAATATACCATATAGATATAATAATGTTATGAAGAGTTTTGATACAAAATATATATACATCCAAAAAGACATGCCCATTAAAAACTCAAAATATTCAAGAATATGAATATGAATATGATACACGTATGTGTAAAAATGCATAATCCACCTTGAATTCCATTTAAATTAATCCAAATGAAAAGACAGCAAAATAATAATGAAAAAAAAACTTAAATTGACCTAGAATGATGACAATCATTATCAAACAAAGAATGCATAATCGAAGTGATCTACCTTCGTGTGGCAGAAAAAAGGAGAAATTATTTTTTAGTTTTCTTGGATAAGATCAAGATTTATGTAAGTCATATCCTATTTGTACACTTCCGTGAAATCCAAATCATATCCATATCAAATATGTACAAATACATATCCAAGCATTTTGGGACATGAATCCCTTGAGCTGTATTTTACTTTAAAATGTTGCATATAGATATTGCAATTAATTTTAATTGTTTCATTTAAGTCACGAGCAATTGCTTTGAGACTGCATCTAATAATAAAAGAATAGTTATTGTCCATATTAAAAAAATTAAAAACAAAAATAAAAACATATATACATGCAAAAAGACATGCCCATTAAAAATTCAGAATATTCAAGAATATGAATATGATACAAGTGTAAAAATGGATACTCTACCTTCAAATCAGTTTAAATTAATCCACAATGAAAAGACCGCAAAACAATGAAAAAGACCTTAGCTTGGCCCAAAATGATGACAATCACCATATATTGAAGACATTATCTAAACCCTCCTCTCTCAAATTCACCCTTCACACAAATAATGCATAATCGAGGTGATCTAACTTGCATGTGTGGCAAAGAAAAGGAGGAATTAAACTTTCCTCAACTTATATAGTCTTTCATTTTTTTTGTTTCTCTTTTTTTTAGTTTTCGAGGATAAGATAGAGATTTCCATAAGTCATATCTAATTTGCATCCAACACATCTCTCAATTGGACTAGAGACATTTCCATGAAATCTAAATCATATCATATCAAATATGTACAAAAATATATCCAAACATTTTGGGACATAAATCCCTTGAGCCATATTTTACTTTAATATGTTGCATATAGATATCAGTAGTAATTTAACCGTTTCATTTAAGTCACACAAATTGCTTAGAAAGTACATCTAATAATTTAATATGTTACATATAGATATCAGTAGTAATTTAACCGTTTCATTTAAGTCACACAAATTGCTTAGAAAGTACATCTAATAATTTAATATGTTGCATATAGATATCAGTAGTAATTTAACCGTTTCATTTAAGTCACACAAATTACTTAGAAAGTACATCTAATAAGCAAAGAATAATAATTATATTTATAAAAATAAAAATAAAAACAATTACTCTATAACACAAGATCGTGGCGATGTCATATATAATTTTTAGTTTGATAACAATCAATTTACCAAAAATCCATTAGTTCATAATAAAGTATCTTCTGAACTTTATTACTAACATAATCACAAGATGTTATTTAAAGTGTTATTATCTGTTTTCCAAATATTTCAATATATTTTAATACAACGCTATATGAGTTTTGTTCTAATCAAGTCAAAATAAGCTAAATCATGAAAGCATTTCGAAGAATAACGAAACTTTGGTTTTATCTATCAATTAGTTGACATCATCAAGTTGCTCAACTCATATTTGACATGGCAGTAACATTTCCATAGTTGTTAAAACCTCCTTTTTCATAAACTTTTGTAGCGGTCATACTCATGATGCACTTGTCATATTGAAACAGGCCCTAAAAAGCACTTTCTTTGGTAGTGCCTGTGGAGTTTCCCCGTCCATGTGTCAGTATCATTTCTCTAAACTCGCTTAAAAGCACCAACAAAACTAATCTAACTAACAGTCTTCTACGAGAAGATGAATCAAACTCCCTTCCAGTACAACACAAATGACAACATGCAACAAACATAAAAGCAACCCCCAAGTAACAGAAAATGGAATGAAAACAGAAGAATAATGCAGTTATAATTTAATAGATCACTTTAACCTAAAGTTGAAACAGATAAATCCTATAATTTATCTTAATCATTGATATTGACCCAAAAAACAACACAACTCACCTCTTCCCCTGAATCAGAATCTTCCTCGGATGAGGAGGATGTCTCATGTTTATTTTTTTCAGGTGTTGAGTAGCATGTCTCATGTTTCTTTTTCTCAGGTACTTTAGCAGCAGACTTTAATTTCTTTGAAGCTTCTGTATATGCGCAGCTTCCATATATGCGCAGCTTCCGTATATGTGCTGCGCAACTTCCGTATATGCGCAGCTTTCGTATATGCAGCTTCCATATATGCGCAGCTTCCGTATATGCAGCTTCCATATATGCGCAGCTTCCGTATATGTGTAGCGCATATAGAACGCCTTACGAAAGCTTCCAAAATCTGCGCATATACGGAAGCTTCCGTATATGCGTAGCTTTCATATATGCGCATATACGGAAGCTGTGCATATATGGTAGCTTCCGTATTTGTGCAGCTTCCGTATATGCGCAGCGCATATACGGAAGTTTCCGCATATGCGCATATACGGAAGTTTCCGCATATGCGCATATACGGAAGCTGCGCATGTACAGAAGCAGGGCATATACGGAAGCTTCCGCATATATGGCAGCTTCGGTATATGCGCATATACAGAAGCTAGGCATATACGGAAGCGGAAGCTTCCATATATGCGCATATACAGAAGCTGGGCATATACAGAAGCTTCTGTATATGCGTAGCTTCCGCATATGTGCTGCGCATATACGGCTTTCGCATATGCGCATATAAGGTTGAGAAATTCAATATAAATTGTGTTTTGGTAATAAATCAATTTATATATTTTTGAAAATTTTGTTCCACATCAAAGAAAATTTGATCTTTCAGAAATAAAACTCTATCTTCTACAACAACAAAGAAAACTTTTTTTTTTTAATTTTTGCTTTACAACACATAAAACTCTAATTTTGAAAAATTTTATTTACACAAAAAAATGTGTTAGTTTCATTTATATAGATTTAACAATTATATTGTTAATGCTTTTTTGAAATTTAATTGTATAACATAAAAGTCTATATTTTATCGTGTTATTTCATACATGTCCATTAAATACTTATTATTTTAATTAATTTTTTCAAGTATAAATTATACACTTTTGAAAATTTTGTTTCACAACCAAAAATACTACCTTTTATCATCACAAGTGTTATTTCACTCTTTTGTATCCCAAAAACAAAAATAAAAATAAATCATAACTTCTTATTCAAAAAGTTACATTATCTAAATTTAAAAATAAAAATAAAAATAAATCATAACTTCTTATTCAAAAAGTTACATTATCTAAATTTTGTAAGTGTTATTTCATTCTTTTGTATCCACAAGATAAATAAATCAATCCTAACTTCTTAGTCATAAAAAAAAAATTGTAGTATTTAGATGTTACAAGAGCATTTAATAAAACTTGAGAAAATGATCATTTCTTCTTCAAATAAAAATGTGATGTTTTTTACATTAAAAATTATTTTGTTGCTATCCAATAAAAAATAGTTCTCAATCTTTTTTTCCTTTTTACATTGGTGAAAAAGTTTACATGGTGATTAAAATTAAATTAAAATTTGAAAGGTTAGAATTCTAAAGACAAAAAAACATGTCTTATCTTGGTGGATGGATCTATATTTGTAACAACTATTTGCAATGGATTCATGTGGTCTTTTTTGTTTTCATTCATGTTGGTAAATCTTATTTGTTCTAATTCAGGTTGGAAAAACCACACCAAAATGACATATTCTCATAATCTATCTAAATATGTAATTATATAATTGCTTAAAGTGTTTTTAATAACCTTAAAAACTATTATCTACCATTATGGATTTTTTAAATGATGGCTTGTGTACTTGAGTAATGTAAAGAATAAACTTTGTTTAAGTGTGAATATGTGTTGTTTTCAAAACATTATGTTTTTAGTCTTATTTTAAGGAATCATTCACACAAAAAAGTGTTAATAAAACAATTAAGTTTTTAATTAATTTAATAAAAATAATAATTAAGAGTATTATTTATGACGAAAAAATGTATAAGTTATGTGAAATATGTTTATGATAAGTAAAAAAATTATTTCACACCAAAAACATTATGGCACATAAGAGGCTCTTGTTATCCTCTTATACATTTTTTAAGGATATAGTGCTAATATAATATAGATTTGAGCTATTAAATAAAAATTATCGGTTTTGGAAAAAATATAAGTATAAAGGTAAGAAGATGCTCTACAATTAAAAAATTAAAAAATTAAAAAATTAAAAAAAATCATTTTTCATTGCCAAAAAACTTATAGAAAAGTGACACAAATTCATGGGAATACCCTTAGCACCCACTTATATTAAGTGGTTTGAAGGGATTTTGTTCATTCTTGTATCTTTTAAATTATATGATAGTGGTTTTCGGAGACAAATTGAAATATCCACAATAACACTTATGTACAAATGGAAATTGTATAAGTGCACATGAAACCCAACCGAAAACCCAACCTACAAAGCAAGAGAAAAAAAAAAGCTTGGTCGTGCAAGCCATTGCAAGAATGAAAATTAATCTAAAAATTAAAACTTCCATTTTTTCAAGTAGCTTAAATCTAGATAGCTCAATCAATTGGATCATTGAGCTTGAAGAATATTTCGAGTATGAACATATGGAAAACGCCCAAAGCGTTATTTTTTCATTTACAAAAGTAAAGGGACACGCTGCATTATGGTGAAAGAGGTTCATATTGACAAGAATTGAAGAGCAAAATAGGAAATTAAGGTTTAGGATAGGATGGTAAACACACTAAAAGGGAAATTTGTGTCCCGTGATTATTAGTTGCTAGAGCCTCTACAAACCCTTAGAAAAAAAGAGATAAGTTTCAAATATTTCATAGAGGAGTTTTACAAATTGACTATTAGATCTAGTCATGTGGAAGAGAAGAATAAGAATATTTCCTAGTATCTTAATGGCCTAAGGGACTAAGGATGACCATTGAAAATAAAATAAAACTATTTATATTTCTTTCACTTGAGGAGGCCTATCAACTAGCCCTAAGATTAGAGCACAAAATTGGTAAGAAAATTGTAACAATCAAGTAAAGGTAGAGATCAAAGTAGAGGAAGAGGTCAACAAGGTTATGGAAAGTGCCAAACATCTATCATGCAAGGATAGATCAACACCTCTCAGCAAGGATCCAAAGAAGATATCACACCTAAGAGGCAAGGGATATACCTAAAGAGGATGCCGTAGAGGTTTTGCAAGCACATATTTCAAATGTGGATAGTATGGGAATCAAGCATCTGAATGACCAAAGAAAAGAAATGAAAGTAGAAGACAAGATGTAAGAACACAAATAGAAAGCAAAGAAGAGACATTAGATCGAGAATAAATGGTTGTGTCCAAGCCATACCATGCAGAGAAAATAATGATTTGAAGAGTGTTTTTATAACCTAAGAAGAAAGAGGAAGGACCATGATTGAGAAAACTCAATTTGAGAACAAAATGCAAGTCCAAAGGAAAGTGCTACAAGATTATCATAGTTGGAGGAAACATAAAGAATTTGATGTCTATGAGAATAGGAGAACATAGAGGGGAGATAGGAGAACATAATTGTATTATTTTATCCAAGAAGCCTCATTGTGCTAAAATAAAATAAAAATTGTATTTTGAGAGGATCAATGAGGAAGAATCTCATTAGCTAATTGTATAGTGGTGGTTGGGGAGGTCACTTTGGAGCAGATAAGATAAGATTTAGTGGAAAATAAATACTATTAGCCTAGAGTTTCTAGCAACATAAAGATTATCAAAGTTGTCAACGCGTTAAGGAAATAGATGTTTTAATTTCACTTTGGTTGTACATCTATTAATTTATATGATTTAATGATGCATTAATTCTATAGTAATTTTGTCAATCTAGTGTATATACACCAGCGTATACCAGTATATACACTGGTGTATACACCGGTGTATACACCAGATACATCGGTTTATATACCAGTGTATACACCATACACCAGTATATACACTAATGTATATACAGTGTATATATCGGTATATGTATATACACCAGTGTATATACTGATATATAGTGTATATACCGATATATACACTTGTGTATATACCGATATATACACTGGTGTATATATATACATCAGTATATACACCAGTGTATATATCGGTATATACACAAGTGTATATATCGGTATATACACTATATATCAGTATATACACTGGTGTATATACACAAGTGTATATACCGACATATACACTCGTGTGTATACCAGTATATTATACACACCAATGTATATATCGGTATATACACTGTGTATACTAGTATATACACCAGTGTATATATCGGTATATACACCAGAGCCTACCAGATCGACATCAATTACTCATAACAAGTGATAGTCTAGGTGCTCCAGAGCCTATAGCTCAACACCAACTCAAACATAATAAGTCTTTGTATTCTAGGTGCTACAGAGCCTATAGCTCAACACCCACTCATTTTTTTGTGTGAGCAATCCATGAGAACACCATGATTATTTGATGGTTGGATAGTGTTGAAGAATGTAACTTCAAAAGATATTCTTATTGTATTTTTATTGTACTTCCTTCGGAAAATATTCATATTGTTTTTTATTATGTAAAAACCATAAAATAAATCATGTAAAATAGACAAGTCGACTTAGTGGGTAAACTGCCCCAAACAATGGGCGGTCTGCCCCAATCAATGGGGAAAACTACCCCAATCAAGTCGGCCCAGTTAAGGAAAGTCAGGTCAGCTCAGTAAGGTAGAAAGTCCAGTTTGTGACTAGTATAAATAGTGTGGCACCTAGCTCATTTGGTGCATCATCTCACTCAAGTAAGTTCGCATGAGTAGAGGCAGAAGCACAAGTTTGCTTGGGAGAAAGAGTAGCTACATTGAAGACATATTTTCTTGGGGTTTCTATTTTATCTTATTCTCGAGTTATTGTATGAGATTAACATTGTACTTTCTGATGAATCTATATTGAAGAATTTTTGTTGGGTTTTTCCTGTGAGAGGGTTTTCCCAGGGTAAATATTTATGTTCTCTTGTTATGATGTGCTTGTCTATCTTTCAGTGATCCTATTATTTATGGTTATTGTGATAATATATAAATTGATTGAAGATATAACATAACCATCCTGGAAGTATCAAAATTCTAACAGATGGATTCCTAGTGTGCTTAGTTGTGAACATATTAACTTATCTTAAGAGTTTTTTGTGATTCCATAACTAGTATCTTTCACCTTGAAGGCCTCATAGCCTATTTGTGGTGGCATTCACACTATATGCCTATTATGTGGAATATTTATTGTATGCATATAGTTTGTTGGACAATCATAGTTATAAGATTTAAGTGTTCCATCTTTGTCCTTCATTCTTTATTTATAATGTTGTAATTTAATTTTATATTATGTTTATGAAAAAAATGGTTATGAAATCCATGATTTTCATGAGTTTATGCATGTTAATTTTTCTTTCATTACTTAATTGCATAGATGTATGAATTCAAATAGTGTTGAAGTTTAATGGGTTTGAATTTATATACAAGTTTACTAATATTAGTTGCATCCCTTCTCTATGGGATGGGTAATACATGGAAGGGGGTGTGACATTGCACTTTCACCCTACATTTCAAATGACTTAATTACAACATAATTAAATTCCATTAAAATTTTCCCATTTAATTATAATTTTGTTATGCAATACCCATAAAAATTTTAAAATTTGAATTATCTTACAACCTATATCTAAATATGAAAATATTTGGAGGAAATAGGCATGGGTGTGGGGGAGGTGGGATCATCATTGGACCTAAGGGACAATATATAGGCTCCTTCACATGTGGGATTGGCATTGATTTGAACAATGAAGCCTAAGCACTAGTAGTATAGAAATGCCTCATTTTTATTAACTCTTACACCCAAGAATCAGTGTCAGTTTTAGGTGACTCATTGCTTGGGTTAATGTCAATTTTAGGTGACACATTGATTTTTATTGAAGCATTGAAAGGAACTACCACAATTTCCTCACCTTCGTTCTCATCAACCAAAGAGAGAGATTATTTTTCAAGAAATTCCACAATGTATCTCTGTTCCACATTCTTTATGATAATAACTCTATCATAGATAAATTGGTGAATCAAGGCACCAACCATGAAGGAGGTAGTATTGTTTCCTATGAGTGTGTGTTATCCCACTCCTTAATTACTCTATGACCATGACGATAGGGGGGAATTTGACCAACCTATCAAAGGAGGGACTCCTCCTTATGATACATTGAACACATCAATTTAAGAAGGAAGTGGGGAGGTTCAACTCCTTGTCCTCTAGCTAGATCCCCGATTCCAATTTCACACACTAGATTAAGGGCAATGATAATGACACGCTTCCCTTATTACTACTCTATAAACCATACCAGTATATACACCAGTGTATATACTAGTATACAGTAGTGTATATACTTGTGTATATACTAGTATATGCACCAGTGTATATACTGTATTTCTGTAGTATTATACAATATATATATACATTGGTGCAGATATTGTATATTTTTATATACGGGTATATACACTGGTGTATATACCTGTATATACACTGGTGTATATACCAGTATACACTAGTGTGTATACTCGTATATACACCAGTGTATATACTGGTGTGTTTACTGGTATATACACTAGTGTATATACTGGTATACTAGTATATACATCAATGTATATACTAGTATATATATATATATACTAGGTATATACTGGAGTATATACTGGTGTATCCACAAGTGTATATACCAGTATATACACTGCTGTATACTACTAGTGTATGTATCTAGTGTATATAATTAGCGTAGTATATATAGATATATAATTTATACACTATCGTATATACTAGTATATACACTGGTGTATATACTAGTATATACATCAATGTAGATACTAGTACATAAACACTAGTAGTGTCTTAGCAATAATAGTAGGGGTTGGGGTTTAGGGTTAGGAATGTAGGGGGGTATGGGGTTGAGGCATGGGGAGTTAGGGAAGGGATCAAGATAAAGTTGAGAGAGTAGGGGGGATTAGTTGTAAGGAGAGGATATGGGGAGTGGGGGGGATTAGGATATCCCCATACCCCTAATCATCAGCACCGTCCTCCCCTCCTCCCCCATCTCTAGCTCTCTCTCTATACCCTACTACTCCCCAAACATCTAATCCCCTTGATTTATATCTCTTTATTTACCCCAAAACCCCTCCTCCCCCTACCCTACAATCACACCCCCCTATATCTCTCTCTCTTTCCTACTCCTCCACCTACCACTAACCCCTCCCTCCTCTCCCTCTCTTTCCCTACTCCTCCGCAAAACCCTAACCCCATCGATCTCTATCTCTTTGTCTTCTCCAAACACCCTCCTCCATCTACCCCTAATCACACTCTCGCCCCTCTCTCTTTCCACCAACCCCCTAAAATTACCCCCCTCTCTCTCTACCCTTAATCCGCACCTCCCTCTCTCCCCCCTACCCGCTACCCCTAACCCCCCCATCTTTGTCTCTCCTAATCACCCTCCCCACTACCACTAACCACCCCCACATCTCTCTCTCTCTCTCTAACCCAAACCCCACTCCTCACTTATACTTTCACTTCTCTCTTAGTGCCATACTCCTCACCAAACCCCTAACTCCCTTGATCTCCATCTCTTTCTCTGCCCCAAACCCCCTCCTCCCCCTACCCCGAAATCACACCACGAAATACATTATAAAAACCATAATATATAAAGTAGGAAAACCATAAACTATTATGAAAACCAAAAGAATAAGATTAATATTGTTATAAAAGTTAATCTATAATCCATAGTTTATATTTGTTATAATATATCATAATTTTTATTTAAATTTAGATAATATTATTATAATAAAATATTTAATTGCATATAATTGTTATTGGTATAATATTTAGTTGCAATTTACCTATTTATTGATTAAATTGAAATTAGTGTTTTATTATTAACTTAACAACACATAATCTATTAACTTAACAACACATAATTGGATATATTTTCCACTATAATTGTCTAGAACTAACTATTCCAATTTAGAATCATGTTATAAATAATAACATAAATCCTACTTCATTAACTAATTATGAAGTAAAATACTTAGTGAAAACTAATATTTTATTCATAATTTTATTATTAACTTAACAATACATAATCCAATATATCTCATTCTTAAATTTCTTTTTGAATATATGTCTCTCTTATATATTTAGTTGTCTTGTAACTATCTATAGATGCATCAATGGAATTTAGAGAGAGAGAGAGAGAGAGAAGCTAGCTAATTTAAACTTGAAGCCTACATATATTTTGTGATATGTTGATTTAATTTAAATTATTATAAAGTTATGATATGTTAATTTAGTTGTGCATAAAAATATGTTTATATTAAAATGAATGTAAAAACCTAAACAATCATACAATAATGTTCAAAGTTTTATCAATTTTTTTTATTAAGCTAAATAAATAAATATAATTATTCAATAAAACTCAAACAAAACCTTGAATATATATATAGAGAGAGAGGTAATTTAAACTTGAAGCCTACATATATTTTGTGATATGTTGATTTAATTTAAACTATTATAAAGTTATGATATGTTAATTTAGTTGAAGCCTACATATATTTTGTGATATGTTGATTTAATTTAAATTATTATAAAGTTATGATATGTTAATTTAGTTGTACATAAAAATATGTTTATATTAAAATGATTGTAAAAACCTAAACAATCATACAATAATGTTCAAAGTTTTATCAAAAAAAAATTTATTAAGCTAAATAAATAAATATAATTATTCAATAAAACTCAAACAAAACCAAACCTAACTAAAAAGGTTTCTAATGATATATATTTCAATTTATAAATATATTCTTTTAAGATATATAATAATTTTCTATATATAATATAAAACTTAATAATTTTATATCTGTTTCATTCTATACATGAAAAAAATACAACTAGATAAATTTTCATTAATAATTTTATTACTATAAAATAATATTTTGTATATAAAAATCATTTTTAATATATACTCACCTCTATACAATTTTATAAATTTACACTAACAATTTAATTTATCCAACTTTGTATATTTCATTAATAAATAAATAAAACATATCATATATATATATTCATATATTTTTATTAATAAAATAAAATAAAATAATAATATCTAAAAAAACATATTATTAATTTTATTATAAGTATTCAAAATTCAATTAACCAAAAATATCAATATATTAAATGAGTAAAAGTTATAACAATATTTATGTAATCCCTATATTTTTTAGTATATAAAATATACAAATATAAAAATAAAATCAAAATGACTATCATAACTATAAAATTTGATAACAAATGAGTTAGAAAAATTTGTTTCAATATATATTTATATCATATAAAAACAACATATTTTTTAAATAATATTTTATATCTATAAAATATATACTATAATTAAATTTTTTTTAAAAATCTATAATTAAATTTTTACAAAATTAAAAATAATCTATAATATAATATTTTGTAACTTGATAAGATAATCACCTAAAATGTAAACAACATTCAAAATGAGAATGTTAATAAATACAAAATTCTTCAATTAATTCTTAAAATTCACAATACAAATTCAATTCATTTATATGTTAACATATTTTAACATATACTCAATATGTTAACATATATAACATATGCTCATTTATGCTCATTTATGCTCATTTAACATATATAACATATGCTCATTTATGCTCTAGGTTTTGCATGGTTCAGCTCCTGGTTATTCTATCATTCTCCAAAGGAACTGGAAATCCTTCTTTGTGACCTGACACTGATATAGTTTCCATACGCGTGTCTATATTTTATCACCTTCAAGCAAGGCATCTCTAACCTATGCAGTTTCCCCAAACACTTGGCCAGGTTCAACCTGAATCTTAATCCTCTCCTTGAGCTCAAGCCGTTCCTACTCGCCATCATCATAGACAACAAGGTGCCAACTTGTTTTCGCATCAAACAACCTTACCTGCCCAGAGCACCATTTCTTATTCAGGGGCCAATCAACCTGAATTTTTTTCCAATTATACTCGACGGTAAAGCATAATTACAGTCTCCTCTTCTAACTTCCTGGAAAACCGTCGGCTACTTTCTTAGCCGCAATTGTCGTGCTGCGGCAAACCCAACAGTGGTTAGGGATGGGGATTACACTTTTAGCTCATCAATTTCACTCTTCAATCTCTTCCCTTTCCCGGACATAGCAACCAGAACCTTCCCTGAAGGAGGATCACCAGAACCAGAGGAACCTTCTATAACAGTCTTCCCGGGCTTCTTGTTCTTCCTCTTCCTCTTTTTCTTCTTCCTTATCCAAACTGGGTTTTACTATTTTCAAAGATGGTGAAGTGCTGTCAACATGGCCATTGGCCATGTTCTTCCTTTGCTTGTGCCACTAGTTCGCCCCCAAATTCCTGCCGCCTGACAGGGTGCCGTTTGGAGCTTTCTCCGTCATATTTTTTTTTCTTTGAGCCAGTTTTCATCTCGGAATTAACCATTCCCGCTCCAACAGAAATTCTCACCTTAAACTTGCCTTCCACTACACGAAAAAAAACCTGAAGGTCTTTTACTCTGCAGTATAGAGCCTTGAAATGGCCATTTTGTTTAAGGATTTGTTCGGATTTCTAGTTTTTAGGCCCGCATGGCGAACTATTGAAACACCCACAGCATCTCTATGCTCATGTGTCCAACTAGATACTGTCCTCCTTCTAAAATTGGGACTGACAAGAGGAAGTTGAGAATTCCTATTACACTGTTACTCATATATAATTTGTTTCAGTCACTTACCACCAACCAACGCTATACTTATTCCTTCACTTACCATTTGATCGATTGTAGGAATTCATGGTTTGGGAAATAGAGCGGCCAGACATGAATGGTTCATCTATTCCCTCTGGGCTGGAGAATGAGAATGGCAGCGACATCTTCTTTCGCCATGGCGTACCTGAATGGAGACAAAGCATAGAACAATGACAACTTCTTTCTCCATGGCGTAGAAAGGGAAGAATCCGTGTCGAAGAGCCATCGCTGAACGGAGACAAAGCATAGATGTTACTTTAGTGGAGCGCAGGGATGTGAAATTCAAAATTCAAATTCAGTGGAGCGCGGGATGTGAAATTCAAAATTCAAATTCAGTGGAGCGCGGGGATGTGAAATTCAAAATTCAAATTGATCTGTTGGAAACGATGTCATAACAGTGAAGCGATGGGATATATGTCATGCATATCATGCATGGCTAGGCTCTTGGTATATGCCATGCGGGATGCATGATATTAGACATGCAAACAATGTAGCCGGAAAACTCTTTGCCGATAAATATACGATTCGCACAAGACTAGTATGTGTCAGAGCCCTGCAGCAGACTTAATTAGTCTGTTGCGGGGTGCATATTACTTGCCCCAGAAGAGCATGTGGAGCAATGGTGGCGAGGTAGCTAATGGAAACCATGCGGAAACATTAAATCATGGTTTTATTGCAGGATCGAGCGGCATAATGCAAATAATGAATGTTGGATTTGGCGAAGGGGTTATAAGAGGGTAGACAAAGAGCGAATTTGAGAAGAAAGAGGTGAGGCGAGATTCGAGGCTCTACTGGTAATACATAAGATAGGCGCTCTAACTGTTAGTGAATTGGTTATGGCACCCAGCCAGAGGATGGGGAGCAGGCAGGGTGGGAGAAGCCAGAGGGAGAAAAAAATCCTGGAGAATGAAGAGGAGCAATTGAACATGAAAGGACTACTTGAACATGTGAATGAATGTATATCGAGAATGGAGGAAGACAAGATGCAGACCAGAATGGAAGAACAAGGAGCATTGAAGGGGTTGAACCCGTATTGGATTATGAGAAAATTGCTTGCCAAAACCATGTTGGAGAGGGAGAGTTTTAGGGACCTGGTAATGCAGGTCTTGAACAATATGAAAGAGGATTTGCTTCGAAATCTCGTAGACATGGAGGGGGTGATGGTCTTGGAAAAGGCTATGTTTCGGCGTCGCGTGGAGCAGTAGGGACCTCCTCTGAATGTTCTTGAGAAGCATGCGCCGAACCGTGAGGACCATGCGCATCCTTCGCTAGTAAGCAAGGAGAAATTGCAGGGGGAAGGAGAGGCTCAAGAGGACGCTGGACACCCTTCACCAGTGGACATGGATAATGCATAAGAGGCTGCAGCACAACTGGCCACAGCAGAAGGGTAAAAACTAAGTTTTTTCTTGTAGTCTTTCCTTTTTATTTTTGTATGGTTGGGGGCCTCTATGTTTCAAATGTTAAAAGCTAAAAGGGCCATAGGCTCGAATTATGGAAGGACAATAAGGCTACGTGCAGCGGGTGTAACTATTGAATATTTTGATGTAAAACCCATAGAGTTGGGTGTGCTTTGGTTGGGGAAGGATTTTTGAGAAATTAGGAGGTTCTATCTTGAACCAGACCCTCAATGGGCAATGGTAAATGTGGGGGGTATGGTATGTGTTGGGATGGGAAAGTCTTTTGTAAATCTATTTTTTGGATGGAAAAGACAATTGTAAAGCTAGTTAGCAGGGATGGCTCGTGGCCCAGGCCGGGCCAATTTTGTAACAATGTGTACAGTTATATTGTTTTGTAATTAAATATTGCATCTTCTTACTCACAAAAGAAAATTGTAAAAATTTATATTTATGTTATTTTTTCTTTAATTTTAATAATAATAATAATAAAATATCAATTATGATTTCTTATAGAATAAGATAAATCTTATTATCGGTGGAAAGTGAATGGATCCTTATTGATCCCAAAGGAATTTAGGAGAGGAATTTAGGAGATGGATTATGAGTGGGTCTCCAAACAACTTCCAACAATTAAGCAAAAGCATAATTTTCACTCATTAATCAAGGTACTCTCTTATTGTTATTAGGGATTTGGCACTCATTATAACATTGGTTCACTTTTCAAAAGTTTTGACAAATTGCATTCTTGTTCGTCTCTTGGCTAGCATCAAACAAGAGAAACGAAACTTCATCACCTTACAATTATTTCATGTATTAAGAGCCAACAATAGTGAAGCAGATAGACATGCTAACAACAATTTAAGGTTCAGGGTTGGTAGGTGTTGGGGGGTACTATTTGACCCGAGAGGAAAACAATAATTCACGTTTGCATGGGCATTAGGAGAAACTTCAAACAATTAGGCTTCGGATTTAGCTCTATGGCAAGGTTTACAATTAGTCAAAAGAAAACAAATACGCCATTTGATAATTGTTGGGGATTCAATGATAAAATCCGTTGACTCTGAACGAAGGACCTCTTTGTTGAACTATGTGAAGAGTGCATCATTTGGTAAGCGAGTTTGAGGAGACCAAATCTTTTCATGCTCTCATAGTGTTAAACAAGCAAGCAAATCTTCAAGCTAACTAGGCATGTCAACTAGAGCAAGGTAAAATGGAGATAAATGGGGAGGAAGCAGGGTATTTCACCATCACCTAGTAAACATGTTAGATACAAGGATGATTAAGAATGATCTTCTTTAAAGGTTGAACCCTTCTAGAAATGACTAGATGAAATGTATCATTCATATGGTTTTTGTCAACAAAGAAGCAGTCGGTCGAATTATCTATTTGAGAAATTCTAAGTGGGTGAATCCCTAGCAAGATGATATAAGAATTAGCTAGTAGAATGAGGTCCTAAAGGATTACAGAATTAATTGGCACCAGCCCTAGGTGTTTGGGAGGTGTGTTGGAAATTATTTAGAGAAGTTAAACTGTATATGCAGCTATACCTTCTGAAGGTAAATATCTTGTTATTTGAGAGATTAGATTGTCCATCGCTTTTGAAGGTAAATATCTTGTTATTTGTTTAGAATGAGACACATCCTTTATCCTTCCCTACTTCACCAGTAAACGAGGAGAACTTGCAGGAGGGCGCAGCGACTCAAGAGGACCCTGGATACCCTTCACCAGTGGACGTGGATAATGCGTAAGAGGCTGCAGCGCAACTGGCCACAGCAGAAGGGTAAAAACTGAGTTTTTTCTTGTAGTCTCTCCTTTTTGTTTTTTGTATGGTTGGGGGCCTCTATGTTTCAAATGTTAAAAGCTGAAAGGGCCATAGGCTCGAATTATGGAAGAAGGAGGATAAGGCTACGTGCCACAGGTGTAACTATGGAATATTTTGATGTAAATCCTAGAGAGTTGGGCGTGCTTTGGTTGGGGAAGGATTTTTGGGAAATTAGGAGGTTCTATCTTGAACCAGACCGTGAATGGGCAATGGTAAATGTGGGGGGTCTGGTCTATGTTGGGATGGGAAAGTCTTTTGTAAATATTTGTTTTGGATGGGAAAGACAATTGTAAAGCTGGTTAGCAAACTAAAGAGAACTCGGGATCGCTCATAGCCTAGGCAGGGCCAATTTTGTAACAGTGTGTACAGTTATATTGTTTAGTAATTAAATATTTCAACTTCTTACTCACAAAAAAAAATTGCAAAATATTTTATTTATGTTATTTTTTCTTTAATTTTAATAATAATAATTAAAAATATATATATATCAATTATGATTTCTTATAGAACAAGTGAAATTAGCAGTAACGCTGCTTATTACCAGCCCCCTAAAAAAAGAAAAAAATAGGAATAAAACTAACTTACAAATAAATAAAATTATTTACATTGATAATAAAAACAGTTATTAAAAAAAACTAGTTGTATGGTAAAGATGTATAACTCAATATTATAGCTATTTGTAGGTTATTAATAAATTGTTATTGTAACGATCAAAACATGCAAATAAATAATCACTTTAGATATTGTAAAATACATGAGATTAACATATGATCCAATTTTCAATTTTTCAGTCTTGTATAGAAAACACAATTTACTCTAAGCATAATAAATTAAAATTGGCAATAGGCACAAATATGAAAAAATAAATACTAATAAAATTAGTTTACAAATAAATCATATTAACCAAAAAATAATTTATATTAATAATAAATTAGTAAATAAAAATATAATCTAGAAGTGGAAAAATAAATAAATAAATAAATAGATTAATAAATTAGCTAATAAAGCTTTAAAAAAGATTAATAATATTATTAACTTTTATTTGTATGATGTTTTTTTATAGTGATTTGTATATTTTAGATATTAAATACAATTTTAAAAAAAAAAACATTTTTTTTGGATAAGAAAGTATTTAAATTTTTTATTCCATATTAATTTATACTGTTAAAAAAATCCATACTTAGTTTCAAACGCATGAATTCATAGATTTATTGATATTTTTCTTTTAATATAAATTAATGATAAATGAAACTTGTAATCTATGTAAATATAAAAAATAGTATCCATATTACAAGGACTTGAATTCCATTTTAAAAAATTTGTTTATATTAGTATTTTTAGTTATATAACTTTTTTATTTTTTTTAATATCTTGCTAGACACATTCATTGGGAACAATAGTTTCCATCTTTCAATTTAGTTTTCTTTAATTTCTTTTATATTTATTTATAGTTTTTATAATTATTTTAAATATATTTGTATTTTGTATTTTGTTTCAAAAATATTATACAAACTTTATTACAATAAATTCATATTTGTTTTAGTTAAAGGTATGGTAAATTAGAGAAATTTATACAGAATTGATTTAAAACAATAATAGATAATTAGAAATATTTGAAAAAACTATCACTTTTATTTGAAAAAATAGATAAATATAATTAAGTAAACATTTTGTGTTTGTAAATTTTTATTACTTTGTTTTTTATTTTTTTAAACAGAAGTGTTTTAAATCATTAAATTAAACATAAGTGTAATCTTGTTTTTTAATATAATTAAATTTGATAGCTTTTCATATTTTATTTTGACTTATATTATATAAATTTAAAATTAATATTTTAATTTATATTAATAAAAATTAATATATTATAAATAAAAATTAATTAATATGATGATTAAATATATTCAATATATTAAATTAAAATTTACTAAGTTTTTTTGTCCAAGGTCACAGGAGAGTTCAATCCCAATGTTCCAATACTCCAGATTCTATAGAACTTTATGGAGATGACACGCGATATAGATCGGATCATTGTTGTTTTTTTAATAAATTGTGAGCGTCAGTTTTCAAGTTTAAGGTGCTTTTTTCAATACAATCTATGATTTCGTGGACAGTGTACTGAATCTATCATGAAATTTATGGAGACCGCACATGATATGGTTACACGTCTGCCTGTTTTCTCGATTCATTTACTGTTTTGTAGTGGAGGGTGCAATAAAATCTATCTTAAACATTACGGATTCCACAAAGGATATGGTTACTTGCATGCTATTTTTCGACTCATTCAGTGTCTTTTAATGCTCTATTAATGAAACATGATGTACGAAAACCAAATGGCAAGTAAATGCTTATTTTTTAATTTTAAATTTTAAATTTTTTTTTTTCAAAATTTCACATCTCAGGCAGGGGTATTTAGTCAACTCATTGTCAAATCATGGTTTTTTTTTAACTAAAACGGTTATTTGTATTGATAAGAAAATGGGTGGGCCGAAGCCAAACAACCAAAATTACAACGGATCAAAATTCAGATTGAACAAAAACTAATTACACTTCCATAGGAGCACTAATTCATGGAATAAAGGCAGTTACATGAGCATCATTATTTTTGCTGAAGACTCCTTGAGGAAGGAGACAGCCCATATTTGCTTTGAGATCTGCTTCCGTGTTTGAGCCGCGAAGGATATGGAAAAAATGAGAGGAAACGAAGTCTTGCAGCAAATATCTCAACCTTTGCAGCGTCTTGTTGAGGGCAGGGTTATTAAAATGATCCTCTGTATTTAAAATTTTAATCAAAATTTCAGAATCTCCAAAGACTTGGATTTCACGCATACCATTATCCCGAGCTATCTAGCAAGCTTTTAGCAGTCCAAGGATTTATGCCTGATTATTAGTTTTATGGCCAAGACCCCAGCTGAAGCTGTCCTTTATAGTACCATCCAAGGAGTAGATTACTCCACCTGCTCCAGTTATCCCTGGGTTTCCTTTGGAAGCTCCGTCAAAGAAAATAGAAACTTTCCCCTAGTTCCTCCACCAAGCTTGAAAATTTGTGTCTGGATCTCTTAATCGCCAACTAGGATTGATGGGGGGACGAGCAGCGATTTTATTTCTGTCCCTGAAGATAAATATTCCCAGCCATTTCTTTTCTTCTGGAAGCAAAGAACTATCTTTCTTGTATGTAAGTTGGGCAACTGTTTCAAGAAGGGAGGCTTTAGCTTTGACAGCCACCTTCGAAGGGGGATATGAAGAGTTGTTGAAGAGCATATCGTTTCTGGCTAACCATAAATTCCAGCACACGTATTTGGGAATAGCCTGCCAAATTCGATTCCAGAGGGACTTGGCTGGGATCACCAGAGTATATTGCAGCTTCCAGGCAGAGAATAAATCAACCATTGTGATCTGAGAAGGGGTTGTGGCATTGAGACCGGTGAGAAAAAATTTCCAAACATCGTGGGCGAATGGGCAGTCCACGAACAGGTGCTCTATTGTTTCAAGATCATTTCTGCACAACACACATCTATGTGGGCCCATAATTCCTCTCTTTAGCAAGTTTTCTCCAGTCAGAGTTTTCCTATGCATTAAGATCCAGAAGAAAAAGTTTATCTTGGGGAGACTGAGAGAATCCCAAACCTGCCTCCAAAAAGATGTTGAGAGAATCGATCTTTGTTGGGGATGGAGAGTAGAATATCCTTACGCAGCTGTATAAATCCCGGACTTCCCCCATCCCCATTTATCCGGAGCGTGCAGGTGAACAGGGGTCGCATCCATCAGTTTTAAAATAAGAAGTTGTTGTTGTGCATGAAGGTGAACTGGGGCATGCGGGAAGGCCCATGATAGCCAATTCCCGAAGTCATCCCAGTATGAAATATCGGTCAGCGAGTGGAGTGCTTGGCGTGAAAGCCATTCCCGAATGCCAATGAGCTCTTCACAATTTTCGATGGGGGGATGTCCCATAATGTTGTCTTTCCACAGCAAAGTATGTTTCCCATTTCCAGGGATTTTGTACAGAGATTTTTGAAAGAAGTCTAGACCGCGATGGCAAAGATTCCAGATCAGAGTTCCTTTTGGGGTATTTCCTGCTTGAAGGTTTCTTAGAGAGACTCCATTGAAGTATTTTTTACTAAGAATTTGGCTGACAGGGTGTCTATCATTTGAGTATAAATTCCACAAAATTTTGCTGCCCAAGACAATATTAGCTAACCCAGGATCTCGGGTCTGCAGTCCTCCTTCATAGAAGGGGTGTTTAACAGTGTCCCATTTGACAAGGTGAAATTTCTTTTGATTGTTTTTACCACCTCGCCAAAGAAAATCTTGTATCAGTTTTGAAACCTGCTCCAAGAACGCCCTAGGAGCCAGTAGAAAGGAAGCTTGATATATTGGAAGAGCTGAAAGCACAGATTTTATTAAAATAAGTTTGCCAGCATGAATGAGCCAATGCCCACCCCATGCAGCAATTTTCCTCTTGAATTTACATAATACTTCATTCCACAGCTCAGATTTGTTAGATCCCAGAGTTAAAGGCAGCCCGAGGTAGATAATTTTATCCCAAGAGGCATAGCCCGAGAATCCTAGAACTTGAGCAATTTTCAGAATAAGATATTGATCAACGTTCCATCCATACACGGCGCTTTTCCTGTTATTGATAAGGGCTCCGGAAATATTGCAGAATTTGTGAAGAATTTCATTGAATACCTTAGCTATCTTTATGGAGGCTCCACCCAGCATTAAAGAGTCATCATCAAATAAGGCATGATTCAATGGATCGAGGCCCATCATCACCCTGATACCTGGAGTTGTCCCTGCTCTCTTTGCTTCATTCATCTTTCTACTTAAAGAATCGGCCATCAAAATGTACAGGAAAGGGGAGAGAGGACAGCCTTGCCTAATCCCCCTTGTAGCTTGAAAATAATTAGCAAGTCTTCCATTTACTAGCGGGGCTATCCAAGGCTTTTCGGTGCAAGCTTTTATCAAACTAACAAAATCAGTGCTGAAACCAAAGGAAATGAGAACTTTGTAAAGGAAAGAGATTTTTACCCGATCGAAAGCATTTGTCATGTCAAGCTTAATCAGCATCCCTTTCTCCTTCCTCTGATAGCTGGAGTGCATGGCTTCTTGAACCTGAATAACGTTGTCCAGGATGTGTCTTCCTTGAACAAAACCACCTTGCATCGGAGAGATGAGTTTCTCTAGAAGCGGTTTGACTCTGTTTTCCAATAACTTGGCAAGAATTTTATACGAAGCATTACAAAGAGAGATAGGCCTAAATCTATCAAAGGAGCTCGGATTCACCTCTTTGGGAATTAGAGCTAAAAAAGTGGAGTTAGTGCTGCCTCCCACTTTAGCTTTATGTTGGAAAGACTTAATCATTCTCAGCGAATCCTTCTTAATTATTTCCTAGCATGATCTATAAAAATGGATTGAAAATCCATCCGCTCCTGGTGCTTTGTCGGGCTCCATCGACTAGATAACTTTGCATATTTCATCTTCAGAAAAATGCTTCATAAGAGCTGAATTGTCATCCCTACTGACGAGCGAGGGTATGAGGGAGAGAAAATCAGAAGAAGCCTCCTCACAGCCATCCCCATCTTCTTTGTACAGATTCTGAAAATGAATTTCAGCTGCTGCTTAAAGCTGTTCATGGCCTTTGTAAATCGTTCCATCAGGAGAAATAATTTCTGCAATATGATTTCTAGAAAGACGAGCTTTGTATTGCTGGTGGAAGAAAGTGGAGTTACGGTCTCCAGATTTAAGCCACAGATAGCGAGACTTAAGCCTCCAATATTCTTCTTCATGGTGAAAGGAACAGAAATATTTGAGCTGGGCAGCATGTTCCTTATCTAGTTCTGCGGTGGTAATTTCCAGACTTTCCATTTCCATTTGCATGTCTGCAAGCAACTAAACAGTCTCTCTTCATTGGCTACAGGGGTTGCTAAGAGGCTTTTTTATCCAATCTTTAAGGGCATACTTAGTAGTTTTTAATTTCTGCTCCCACACGTAACTAGGTGACCCTGTAACTGGAATGGACCAGGCTGATTGCACAACTTCCATGAACCCATCTCTTTCAATCCAAAGAGGGCTATATCGAAATGGAATTGGACCCAAATTTTCTTCATCTTCTAGAATTAAGAGAATAGGCTTATGGTCAGAAGTAAGCTTTGGGAGAATTTTGGAGGAAATTAAACTCTTTTCCATCAGAGAACTTTGTACAAGAAACCTGTCGAGACGAGCTGAGATATGTTCAGCACCAATTCTATTATTTGTCCAAGTAAACAAACCTTTCGAAGGCTTGAAATCCAGGAGTTCCCATTGCTGAATTAATTCCTCCACAAAGGGAAGCATTTGATCCCTACTACTATTACCTCCTCTCTTTTCCTTTTGATCCAGCACAATATTGAGATCCCCAGCTAAAATGATATTCGTTGGGGTAAAAGAGTCTAAAAAATCTGAGAGAGAATGCCAATAGTCTTTCTTTTCAGAAAAGAGGACTGGAACATAGAGATTGAAAAGTGAGAAAATTAAATTACTTGAAGAGTGCCTGAGCTTGGTGAAAATCCAATGTTGAATCTCAAAGAAGCTTTCTAACTGAAACGTGTCTTCCGACCACAGAGTTGCAAGCCCGCCTGAGGAGCCTCGAGCACTAATGGCCTTCCCTACATTTTTCTTCCATTTTATTTTACTGATTTCAAGAAGGGCATCCCCTACAATTTTTGTCTCTTGGAGCAAGAGAATCTCTGGAGATTCGATTTTCATAAGATCTTTAACTGTTTCTGCTTTTAATGGATTCCCCAGGCCTCTACAATTCCAAGAGACTATACGCATTATTTACTGGGGGTGGAATGGGCAGCACCTCCCTTTGGGAGCCTATTTCTGGTATTTCTCCCGATGGACATTTCAATTGTGGATTGACTTCCTTGAGTTTTATGCCTTTCTACTTCTTCTTCTCTAGCTTCCTTATGTGATTTCCGCCATGCTCTCTTCGTGGGCCGCCCGAAGGTCTCATCCTCCGAGGAACTAGAATTTTAAGGTGGCTTTTTCCTAGTCATTTCTGCACAGGTTGGGGAGGAAGAGGTTCCTAAGGGAGAGCCAGAATGGGCTACCTCTACTTTTTCTTCCACTAAGACTGAAGTATGTATCTGTTGCTCTACCTCCTCAATAGATAAAATGGAATCAGGTGTGTTGAGGGATTCGAATGAGTTTTTGGTTGCAACTGCTGTTGGAGGGGCTGCACTCCCTTCTCCATGGATCTGCCCTAGATTGGAATTTCGGATTCCTTTTAGCATCCCTTTTCCTTTGAGCATGTTGTTTTGATTTGGTGGAGCTGCTTTCGGAACCTGAATCCATTGTTCACCTTTCAAATTCTCTTCTTCTTCGTCAGCCTTCTTTCTACAATACCTTGCAAAATGGCCATATCCATGGCAGTGTCTACATTTAAAAGGAATCTGTTCATAGTCCAATTCTTGGATGTGTATCCAGTCTGCCACCATAATTTTTATGGCTTCCGGGAGCCCTACTTCCAAATCTACCTCGACACAGATTCTTGCACAGGAGTACTAGTCTTTTCTCTCTGCTCTATCAATATAGTTTCCAAGGGTGTTGTCGATGGCTTCTAGAGACTTTAGGTTCCAGCACTGCAAGGGCAAGTGTGGGAGATGCAGCCAAACTGGGACTGCCGATGGCACATCCTGAGTCGGATCAAAGTCCGAAGTCCATTTATTTAAGTACAAACCCTGAGGACCCATAAAATACGGGCCATTCCTGAAAATGAGATTTCTATCTTCAATGATATCAAAAACGAACACAAAAAAACCCTTACCGATCAGGTGACTTTTGATTCCTTCAGTAACTAAAGGACGCCAATTTCGCTGCACCCATGCTTCAACAGCTTTAGGGGAAGGCCAAAGGCCTGTAAACTGGCCAATGAGACCTCTTTCAGCTAGGTTCAGAGCAGCCCGACAGGATTCCTCTTCGGGGAGGGCAACCGTAGGAATATTGTTCAGCTTCTTCACAAATTTTTGCTGGGAGTTGACTACATTTCGTTTACTGCTAGACACTATTAGCTTCTTAAATTCCAGGATCTCTGGGGGTGTTGGGGGGAGAACCTCGGGGCCCCCTCCAGGGCCCATGGCGGACGAGAAGACAAAAGCACGATCCCTAGCTGTAAGCTCGAGCCCTGTAACAAACCAATCAAGAAATCAAAAATTTAAAAGTTGCAAAGCGCGCCCTCTAAAATCCGTCATATCATGGTTTTAACCAATCATAAAATAAGACATTTAATTTTAAAATATTTAATAAAATAATTTTCATTTTCAAAATATTAAATTTAATATACAATTATTAAAAAACATTTGAAAACATAATAGTTTTTGAAATTATTAATACAAAACTTAAACTAATAGTTTTTGCAACCCATTGCTATATTACTCTGCCTGTCGGCAAGTAATAATAAGATAAATATTATTATTGGTGGCAAGTGCAAGGATCATTATTGATCCCAAAGGAATTTAGGAAATGGATTATGAGTGGGTCTCCAAACAACTTCCAACAATTAAGCAAAAGCATAATTTTCACTCATTAATGAAAGTACTCTCTTATTGTTATTAGGGATTTGGCATTCATTATAACATTGGTTCACTTTCCAAAAGCTTTGACAAATTGCAGTCTTGTTCGTCTCTTGGCTAGCATCAAAAAAGAGAAACGCAAAGTCATCGCCATACAATTATTTCATGTATTAGGAGCCAACAATAGTGAAGCAGATAGACATGCTAACAATAGTTTAAGGTTCAGGGTTGGTAGGTGTTGGGGGGTACTATTTCACCCCAAAGGAAAACAATAATTCACGTTTGCATGGGGATTAGGAGAAACTTCAAACAATTAGGCTTTAGCTTTAGCTCTATGGCAAGGTTTACAATTAGTCAAAAGAAAACAAATACACCATTTGATAATTGTGGGGGATTCAATGATAAAATCTGTTGACTCCCAAGGAAGGACCTCTTTGTTGAACTATGTGGAGAATGCATCATTTAGTAAGTGATTTTGAGGAGATCAAATATTTTCATGCTCTCCTAGTTTTAAACAAGCAAGCAAATATTCAAGCTAACTAGGCATGTCAACTAGAGCAAGGTAGAATGGAGATAAATGAGGAGGAAGCAAGTTATTTCACCATCCCCTAGTGAACATGTTAGATACAAGGATAATTAAGAATGATCTTCTTTAAAGGTTGAACCCTTCTAGAAATGACTAGATGAAATAATGAAATGAAGGACGTTGTTCAATGTATCATTCATATGGTTTTTCTCAACAGAGAAGCAGTCAATCGAATTAGTTGTTTAAGAAATTCTGAGTGGGTGAATCCCTAGCGAGATGATATGAGAATTAGCTGGTAGAATGAGGTCCTAAAGGATTGCAGAATTAACTGGCACCGGCCCTAGGTGTTTGGGAGGTGTGTTGGCAATTATTTAGATAAGTTAAAGTGTATATGTAACTCATACATTCTGAAGGTAAATATCTTGTTATTCGAGAGATTAGATTCTCCATCGCTTTTGAAGGTAAATATCTTGTTATTTGTTTAGAATGTGACCCATCATTTATACTTCCCTCCTTAACCAGTACGCGAGGAGAACTTGCAGGAGGACGCAGTGACTCAAGAGGACCCTGGACACCCTTCACCAGTGGACGTGGACAATGTGTAAGAGGCTGCAGCACAACTGGCCACGGCAGAAGGGTAAAAACAAAGTTTTTTCTTGTAGTCTCTCTTTTTGTGTTTTTTGTATGGTTGGGGGCCTCTATGTTTCAAATGTTAAAAGTTGAAAGGGCCATAGGCTCGAATTATGCAAGGAGGACAAGGCTACGTGTCGCAGGTGTAACTATGGAATATTTTGATGTAAAGCCCATAGAGTTGGGTGTGCTTTGGTTGGGGAAGGATTTTTGCGAAATTAGCAGGTTCTATCTTGAACCAGACCATGAATGGGCAATGGTAAATGTGGGGGGTATAGTCTGTGTTGGGATGGGAAAGTGTTTTGTAAATATTTGTTTTGGATGGGAAAGACACTTGTAAAGCGGGTTAGCAGACTAAAGGGAACTTGGGATTGCTCATGGCCCAGGCAGGGCCAATTTTGTAACAGTGTGTACAATTATATTGTTTAGTAATTAAATATTTCAACTTCTTATTCACAAAAAAAAATGTAAAAAATTATATTTATGTTATTTTTTATTTAATTTTAATAATAATAATAATATCAATTATGATTTCTTATAGAATAAGATAAATCTTATTATCGATGGCAAGTGGATGGATCATTATTTATCCCAAAGGAATTTAGGAAATGGATTATGAGTGGTCTCCAAACAACTTCCAACAATTGAGCAAAAGCATAATTTTCACTCATTAATCAAGGTACTCTCTTATTGTTATTAGGGATTTGGCATTCATTATAACATTGGTCCACTTTTCAAAAGCTTTGACAAATTGCATTCGTGATTGTCTCTTGGCTAGCATCAAACAAGAGAAACGCAACTTCATCGCCATACAATTATTTCATGTATTAAGAGCCAACAATAGTGAAGCAGATAGACATGCTAACAACAGTTTAAGGTTCAAAGTTGGTAGGTGTTGGGGGCCTCTATGTTTCAAATGTTAAAAGTTGAAAGGGCCATAGGCTGGAATTATGGAAGAAGGACGATAAGGCTGCATGCGCCGGATGTAACTATTGAATATTTTGATGTAAAGCCCAAAAAGTTGGGCGTGCTTTGGTTGGGGAAGGATTTTTGGGAAATTAGGAGGTTCTATCTTGAACCAGGCCGTGAATGGGCAATGGTAAATGTTGGGGGTATGGTCTGTGTTGGGATGGGAAAGTCTTTTGTAAATCTTTGTTTTGGATGGAAAAGACAATTGTAAAGCTGGTTAGCAGACTAAAGGGAACTCAAGATCACTCATGGCCCAGGCAAGGCCAATTTTGTAACAATGTGTACAGTTATATTGTTTGGTAATTAAATATTTCAACTTCTTCCTCACAAAAGAAAATTGTAAAAAAATCTATTTATGTTATTTTTGCTTTAATTTTATGAAAAATAATAAAATAAATATCAATTATGATTTCTTATAGAATAAGATCAATCTTATTATTGGTGGCAAGTGAATGGATCAATATTGATCCCAAAGGAATTTAGGAAATGGATTATGAGTGGGTCTCCAAACAACTTCTAACAATTAAGCAAAAGCATAATTTTCACTCATAAATCAAGGTAGTCTCTTATTGTTATTAGGGATTTGGCATTCATTATAACATTGGTTCACTTTTCAAAAGCTTGGGCAAATTGCATTCTTGTTTGTCTCTTGGCTAGCATCAAACAAGAGAAATGCAACTTCATCACCATACAATTATTTCATGTATTAAGAGCCAACAATAGTGAAGCAGATAAACATGCTAACACCAATTTAAGGTCAGGTTTGGTAAGTGTTGGGGGGTAATATTTGACCCCAAAGGAAAACAATTAGGCTTCAGCTTTAGCTCTATGGCAAGGTTTACAATTAGTCAAAAGAAAACAAATTTTGCCATTTGATAATTGTTGGGGATTAAATGATAAAATCCGTTGACTCCGAAGAGGACCTCTCTATTGAACTATGTGGAGAGTGTATCATTTGGTAAGCGAGTTTAAGGAGATCAAAGCTTTTCACGATCTCTTAGTTTTAAACAAGCAAGCAAATCTTCAAGCTAACTAGGCATGTCAAGGTAGAATGTAGATAAATGGGGAGGAAGCAGGTTATTTCCCCATCCCCTAGTGAACATTTTAGATATAAGGATGATTAAGAATGATCTTCTTTAAAGGTTTAACCCTTCTAGAAATGACTAGATGAAATGATGAAATGAAGGATGTTGTTCAATGTATCAATCATATGGTTTTTGGCAACAGAGAAGCAGTCAATCAAATTATCTATTTAAGAAATTCCGAGTGGGTGAATCCTTAGCGAGATGATATGAGAATTAGCTAGTAGAATGAGGTCCTAAAGGATTACAAAATTAACTGGCACCGACCCTAGGTGTTTGGGAGGTGTGTTGGCAATTATTTAGAGAAGTTCAAGTGTATATGCAACTCATACATTCTAAAGGTAAATATCTTGTTATTTGAGAGATTAAATTGTCCATTGCTTTTGAAGATAAATATCTTGTTATTTGTTTAGAATGAGACCCATCCTTTATCCTTCCCTCCTTTACCAGTCAGCGAGGAGAACTTGCAGGAGGACGCAAAGCTCAAGAGGACCCTGGACACCCTTCACCAATGGACGTGGATAATGCGTAAGAGGCTGCAGTGCAACTAGCCACAGCAAAAGTGTAAAAACCGAGTTTATTCTTGTAGTCTCTCCTTTTTGTTTTTTGTATGGTTGGGGGCCTCTATGTTTCAAATGTTAAAAGCTTAAAGGTCCATAGGCTCAAATTATGGAAGGAGGACAATAAGGGTATGTGCCGCAAGTGTAACTATGGAATATTTTGATGTAAAGCCCATAGAGTTGGGTGTGCTTTGGTTGGAGAGACTTTTGGGAAATTAGGAGGTTTTATCTTGAACCAGACCGTGAATGGGCAATGGTAAATGTGGGGGGTATGGTCAATGTTGGGATGGGAAAGTCTTTTGTAAATCTTTGTTTTGGATGGGAAGGACAATTGTAAAGCTTGTTAGCAGACTAAAACGAACTCGAGATCTCTCATGGCCCAAGTAGGGCCAATTTTGTAACAATGTGTACAGTTATATGCTATGAATATTTATATGTATGTTAATTAAAGTTATTAATTATTAAGTGAAACGGTGTAACCCTTCACTATACACACTCAAGCCTATAAAAGCGAGCCTCATTGTAAATTATTAATCATCCATTATCAAATATATTATTATTTTATCAAATGGAGTTATTTTCCATTGGAGGATTCTTCGCTTGAATAATCACTGAGTATATCTGGAAACGGATATAACATTGGTATCAGAGCCTTTCGGCCCTCCCTGATTCCGGCTACTGGCCACTTCCCCAGAGTTTCTTTGGATCACGATTTTTAATCAACAGAGGCCCTTGGCCACAACCACCATTCCCACACTCGCCATCACTCCTGCGTAGCCCTCACGCGGCTCTTCTTCCACCCACCACCTGCGTCTCCCTTCTCCACAGTCACCTACTCACACCCCACTACACGCGGCCTTCCCACAAATTCGCTCACCCATCTCCCATCTTCCATCCTCTGCTGCACTCACGCACCTTCCATCTCTCGCACACCTTCCACGCTAACGTGCTCTCTCTGTGCAACCTGCGCATTATCACTCCCACCCACGCCAAAACCGCGACCTCCTCCGCTCCTGCGTCCAGTCCCTACTCCGCCTCCTCTCTTCCACGACCTGCACACTCCCTCTGCCATCTCCCTACTACACCCAAGCTCCTACTCCATTATACATCCTCCTGGTCGCTACAAGCTCTCCACCCTGCTGTTGTGCCCTCACGCACCCACGCCCATGCCCAATTCCACCGCGCCCTCGACCATCCTGCTGCCCTCTCCCTCACGCGTTTCCCTTCCACCTGACGCTCTCCTCCCCTCGTCTACCACGATCCCTCACACCTCCTACTGCACACCCATCCACCCAACACCCAAGCATCACCAGAGCTACTCCATCCTCCGCGCCAACTCCATTTCCACTCGCCTCTCCCTCGCTGCTGCTCACACCCTCCTCTTCAACTCCTGCACCTTCCACCATCATCGCCTCACCCTTCAACCTCATAATTGCCTACCTCCTTCACGACGCAAACCGCCATCACCCACTCCTATCTCCTCCTATCAAAACCCTAATCTTCCAAATTCAAATATTATTTTTATAATATATATATTGTCCACTTCAGAAAAGAAATTTATAAAATTGTATTATTATTTAATAATACATATTATTATTTTCCCTTCACAAAAGAAAAGAAAATATTTATATGGTTATTGTTGATAATAATTGTAACTATTACAATTATTATATTAACAAAACAAAAAACAAAAAAAAACATTTTTGGGTGAAAAAAAAAAGGAATATATATATATATAATATTATTATTAAATTTTAATAATTATTATTATTATTATCAAAGAAAAAAAAATCAATTCTTTTGAAATAAGAATTGTTTGAAAAAACAAAGCAAATTCAAGTCAAAGAAGACATTAAAGACAGTCCAAGCAAGACTCCTTATTATCAAAGAAGTCGAAGAACACTTATCATCGAAAAAATCAAATCAAGGACAATCATTTATCGTTGAAGAAGTCAAAGTAAAGGAAGGCTTATCAAAAAGTCGAGACGCGTTAATGACAAGGATGACCAAGTTTAAGAAAGACTCATCAAAGGAATCAAAGAAGATCATTCCCCCGTTGAAGAAGACAGAAACCATGGAAGCCGATTTGCGAGAGAAATTAGAAGCCAAGTTAAAGCGCTATCGAAAAGACAATGAAGAATTACGAGACATTAATACACAATCAGAAATAAAGATTGAACTACATAAGATACACGAACGGTTCAATGAACAAACAATGTTCAACCAAAAAAATCATATAGAAAAATTATGTGCGCAAATCAAGGAATTAAAAGATGAAAGTGATTTCAATCAGATATTGAAAAATCAAGATATAAAGAAATAAATAAATAATTACAAAACAGAAATAATACGCTTGAACAAAATCGTTAGCGACAAAGATGAAGAACTAATGCAGTTACGACATAAATTAGAAAGTCAAGAATCAGAAGTCGACCAGTGTCGACAACAGATAAAAGTTCAACAACAAAATGACAACTCTAAAAAGACACATAAGTCAGAGATCGTGAAGAGTAATAAAGCATTATCTAACAATGCTGAAGAAATTTTTAGACTAAGAAATCATAACAAGATACTAGTCACAAAAATTAAGAAGTTGAAAAATAACTGGAAGATAGAACAATCTATGGACGACATTGAAGAGCAACTTCTAGACAAACAAGAAGAAAATAGTTGTATCAGACGTCAGAATGAAGATCTTAAGGACCAACTTAAGACATCTGAAGATGACAAAAAATCGCAAGTCAAATTGATTAAAAAGTTTCAAAATGATAATAGGCAGTTAAAAAACAAGTTGGAAAAAATACAGAACAAAAACTTAAATCCTCAAGAGACGAAAATACAACTTCCAACTCAGATCAATGCTTTAAAGGCGACATTCGTAAATGAAAATGACATCGTGAAAGTGCCTTATCGACACCCCAATCATAAAAACCGATATTTGAAAAAGTGGGAAATGTCGAAAGATAATGGTACTAATGTGATCAAATCTCCTGACGACACATCAGTAAGGAATCCCATCAGTCCACAACAAATCAATTTGGGATGGATTCATCCGTCAACGTATCGAAAATTATGCTCTACACTTAGCAGTTCGTATCGACATGTTTCATCAGCCATGACATCGCAAAGAACAATGCAACAAAATTATAAAGCTTTGAAGACAAAGCTTTTCTAAGAGAGTGGCAATGCTATGAATATTATATATATGTTAATTAAAGTTATTAATTATTAAGTGATAGGGTGTAACCCTTCAGTATACACGCTCAAGCCTATAAAAGCAAGTCTCATTGTAAATTATTAATCATCCATTTTATCAATCAAATATATTATATGTATGTTAATTAAAGTTATTAATTATTAAGTGAAAGGGTGTAACCCTTCACTATACACGCTCAAGCCTATAAAAGCAAGCCTCATTGTAAATTATTAATCATCCATTATCAAATATATTATTATTTTATCAAATGGAGTTATTTTCCATTGGAGGATTATTCGCTTGAATAATCATTGAGTATATCTGGACACAAATATAACATTATACTAATTAGTAATTAAATATTTCAACTTCTTACTCACAAAAAAATTGGTAAAAAATTATATTTATGTTTTTTTTTTAATTTTAATAATAATAATAAAATAAAAAACAATTATGATTTCTTATAGAATAAGATAAATGTTATTATTGGTGGCAAGTGCATGGATTATTATTGTAAAAATTTATATTGATGTTATTTTTTCTTTAATTTTAATAATAATAATAAAATAAAATATCAATTATGATTTCTTATAGAATAAGATAAATGTTATTATTGGTGGCAAGTGCATGGATCATTATTTATCCCAAAGCAATTTAGGAAATGGATTATGAGTAGGTCTCCAAACAACTTCAAACAATTAAGCAAAAGCATAATTTTCACTCATTAATCAAGGTACTCTCTTATTGTTATTAGGAATTTGGCATTTCATTATAACATTGGTTCAATTTTCAAAAGCTTTGGCATATTGCATTTTTGTTCCTCTTGGCTAGCATCTAAGAAGAAAAACGCAACATCAACGCCATACAATTATTTCATGTATTATGAGCCAACAAAAGTGAAGCAGATAGACATGCTAACAACAGTTTAAGGTTCAGGGTTGGTAGAGGTGTTGGGGGGTACTATTTGACCCCAGAGGAAAACAATAATTCACGTTTGCATGGTGATTAAGAGAAAGCTCAAACAATTAGGCTTCGGCATTAGCTCTATGGCAAGGTTTACAATTAGTCAAAAGAAAACAAATACGCCATTTGATAATTGTTGGGATTCCGTGATAAAATCCGTTGATTCCAAAGGAAGGACCTCTCTGTTGAACTATGTGGAGTGCATCATTTATCAAGCGAATTTGAGGAGATCAAAGCTTTTCATACTCTCCTAAGTTTTAAACAAGCAAGCAGATCTTCAAGCTAACTATTTCACCATCCCCTAGTGAACATATTAGATACAAGGTTGAACCCTTCTAGAAATGACTAGATGAAATGATGAAATGAAGGACGTTGTTCAATGTATCACATATGGTTTTTGTCAACAGAAAAGCAGTCAGTCGAATTATCTGTTTGAAAAATTCTGAGTGGGTGTATCCCTTGCGAGATGATATGAGAATTGGCTGGTAGAATGAGGTCCTAAAGGATTACAGAATTAACTGGCACCGGCCCTATGTATTTGGGAGGTGTGTTGGAAATTATTTAGAGAAGTTAAAGTGATATGCAGCTCATACATTCTGAAGGTAAATACCTTGTTATTTGAGAGATTAGATTGTCCATCGCTTTTGAAAGAAAATATTTTTTTATTTGTTTGCAATGAGACCCGTGTCCTTTTTCCTTCCCTCCTTCAGCAATTTGATGCAGGAAGTAAAATGCATTATTGTTACCAATTATTGCAGTTTGTAAACCACTGCCTAGTACTTCTAATCTCTACCTCCCAGACTGTAAACCACTGCCTAGTACTTCTAATCTCTACCTCCCCATTGACTAATTCTAAGTTCTATGTGAGCATATTGAGAGTTAAAGAGAGATTGAACAAAGTTTGTCCTCCATCATCATTTATTTATTTTCATTCACAAGTATACTGTAATATAGCTTAAATAACATGCATAACGTTAGTCAAAGACAACTCACTTTCCCTAACATATATATGGCCAAAAGATACAATACACAAGTCGAATATAAAGATGACAACCATACTCCCAAAGGAAAATGACATGATTAATCATTAATGAATTTTTCTGAACTATAATTCTAACTAAAGATATGGATCCACCATTGTGCCTCTCATCGATTACAATATATAAAGCATCATATAGATACCCCTTTCACATGAGAAATGAACTCCACCTATAGAGAACCAACGGGTCAAAAAGAAATCACTAATTTTCAATTCAATTCTATTGTAAACATGCAAATCCAGCCTCAATATCACGGGTTCTCAGCTAGTATGAATTTTGTGTCGGCTTTTCTAAGAAACAGTGGCTGATAAAAAGGTCCAAGAGACCAAACAAAACTGATAGAAGACGGAAAAAGCCTTCAACAAATAAAAACGGAAGTGGAAATAGAATTCTGCATTTTCCCTGGATTTGGAAAAGCATTGCTTCTCTTTGACTGCAATAACTAATAGAAGAATTCTAGTTGAAATTGATAATACGATACAAATATGATGAAGGGAAAGAACCCAATCCTTTCACTTTGATGAAGCAAAATATTATTTCAATACATTTTTCAATCATCTCCGAAAGTGGTCTTTTTACCTGCAAAGTCACAATGTAGAAAATAAAGGCATAATCAACTAGGATAAACAAATTTATAGTCTACCGACAGAAACAAAGAAAGTATACCAGTGGCTGATGAAGTAATATCGATCTTTGGAGTTCCACGACCACGGCCACGAGGAGTTCCACGGCCACCGCTGCGACCTCGTCCTATAAAGCAATAACAAGAGTCTTAATAAACTAACACTAATCTTTAAAAACTTCAACATTGTGACCACAGTAGAATATGAGTTGCTTGAGTTGGAACCAAGCTAAAATAACACCAGTTTAATGAGACGACTTTTAAGTTGGAACCAGCATAACAAAACAACATTGATTTAGAGGATTCCACTTAGAAAGTCCAAAAACAAGACCATCTGTATAGACTGTAAGTTTTGAACATTTTTAACCTCTCTACTAAGTTACCATGATATGGATATGGATCCCGATCCGGATTCGCCATAGTTATGGAAAGCCAAGATCCAGATACAGCAAGGAAATGGTAAGTACAAAAAGTATAAAGATATTTTTGTAATAAATACATAAATAGGGTGAATAATCAAAACTATTCAGGAAACACAAGAAACACAAGAGTAGAACTATAAGTCATAGCAAAAGAAGGAGAGCAAAAGAAGAGAGTTTTAATGCATATGGTTACTAGTCATTCATGTAACATAACCGATAATTTGATAAGTTATAACCATGATTGATGATTGATAATTTTGAAGACAATTATTTCAACATGCACATAAAGCAGGTCATAACAAAGTGTTTGTAAGCAGGTCATAACAAAGTGTTTGTGAGCAACCTGCACATGTCCATATCAGCAGTGAATAAAGTGGTTTCCTTGAAAGCTATGGCAGGACTAAACCAGCATAGATCCATCTTAAACCCGTATCTTTCAAACACCGAGAGGAATCCAATTTCTTGAGGTGTATTTATTTTTTTAAATTTAAACTCAAGAAATTCGATAAGTCTTATAAACGAACATCTATTTTTTACTGATTTTTCATAATATTTTATTTTATGAACCAACATGAATTTTTTTTTAAATACTTTCCATAATAATTTTTTATCTTATGAGCCGACATGAATTTTTTTAATTATTTTGTTACATCACAAACGTTACATCATACACGTTACAACATCTCCCCTATACTGGGCTGTAGAGCACCTCATTTCACTCGGTGCAATAACAGTGTGGGTGAATTAAGCAACAATGTAGCATATAAAGATAGATCAAACCTTACAGCAGACATTGACCATAAAGATAGATCAAATGGAAACCTTGATGGAAACCTTGAGAGCAAACCTTGATAGATCAGAGTTTGAGAGCAGATCTTGACATGGATAGATCAAACCTTGACGAGGAATGCGGTTTATAATTTTAGCCTATAGGGATTTGGGGTTTTGAAAGTTTTTTCATTAAAATATCATTTTGGGGGATAGGGATTTGGGGTTTTGAAAGTTTTTTCATTAAAATATTTTTTTTAGGGGGGGGAATCAGTGGGTCTCAAAAGCACAAGCACAAGAAGTTTCAGGATCCATTAGAAAATTTTATGAAATGTTTGATTTTCCATGACAGATCCTAGGCAGATCCACAGATCCTACCCACTGGGGTGGTGGATCCGGTAACACAGCTTCTATATCAACAAAATGTAATTATAGAGATATTCTATGTGACTTCCTAAACCATCTGTAAGAACATAAATAAAATCTTCATTTATAAAGACAAAGTTAACAAAACATTCCAAGTGGCTTCCTAAACACTCAATTCGGACCTTAAATAAAATGATCAGAATTTGATCATTAAATGCCTACTGAATTTGATCAAGTAAGCAATAAATACTAAATAACAACAGTGCAATATGACAGACAATCCAAGAAAAAGAGAATACCACATATTCTAAAACCCTCCAATAGTGTGTACAACAAACCCAGAAACCAAAGAATAATCAAATTCTTACATTCATTTAATTCCTGTCAAAATAGTAAACAATATTAGCTAAAAGTCCTTACCTCCAGAGAATCTACCACCTCCATCGCCAAAGCCTCCAGAGAATCTACCGCCTCCATCTCCAAAGCCTCTGCCACCTCTTCTGCCACTTCCATCACGCCCACCACTTCTGCCACTTCCATCTCGTCCTCCACTTCTGTTTGACATCGCTTCTTCAACAAACAACTCGTCACTGCTCAACTCAAGAGCCTTTGAGAGTGTAGCATTATCCTTGAAATCAATATAAGCAATCCTGTGATACAATTTGGCAAAACACAATAAGAAAACATATTAGATAACAGCTAGTGCTCATTGTTTAGCAAGCATATTTAAAAGGCAAACGCAAGCTCACCCCTTGATGGCTCCTGACTCATAGTCCTTAGGAATTCGAATATTCTCAATCTTTCCACAATTTCCAAAATGCTCTTCTAAGCTTTTCCGAATCTAAATTTCACAGATAAATATATTGAGGGGAAAATGCAGTCAGTGGATATGGATGTCTGAAGACTCATTTACATGAAAAATGAACTTACAAAACTTACATCACTCTCCTCGAGATATTTGTCAAATCCCCTAACAAAAGCAGTAACGCCAGATTTCTCTCCCTGCTGGTTACCGTTATTACTGTAATGCATCCCATCATTTAGTGATCAGACTATTTAAATCCAATAGCAAGCAACATAGATCATAAAGCAATAAAAATCTTAAATAAAGTGGACCTCCAATTCTGCCTCGATGCAGGAGTACCACGGTCCACAGCAAGATCAATATTGACAGAACGCCCTAGTAAATCCTGCCCATTTTTTTCCATTGCCTGAAGACAAATACATAAAGCAAAAATTAGCATCGTATGTACAAGAAACCACCCACATTGCAGAGACGCAAGAGATCTGATATAGCAAAAATGCCAAAGTGGAGCTACACAATATTTACTAGTCAAAATGGAACAAAATAACAAAGTCGAGAAAAAAAATTCAAAGAAAACCAATCCCAAAAGCAAGTTTTGAGATAGGAAGCAAAATAAGACAATGTATTGCTTTGATCAATCCATACAATAAAAGTGGTTACAGGAACTTAAAGAAAAATCCTAAATAATGGCAAGAATAGGATCAACTGAAAAAACAAATTCTTTAAACACAAAAGTTACAACTATTCAAAAAATGAAGTTAGCAATTATTTTGACAATGACAAAACCCATCAAAATCTAGCAATTTTCATTTCATTTGAAAAATAAAAATAATATTACAATATTTTATTATATGAAGAAGCCAAAGTGCCTCTGGCTTACACAGGTAGAAAACAACAAATGTGTCTGGTTATTATTATAAGAAACATCACACTGAATAAGTCATTTAAAATTAAAATAAAAATAAAAATACTATCACGAAAACTCCAAAGCCCATCATACCTTCCCAGCTTCTTCTTCGGTTGCAAATTGAACATGCCCAAAACCTTTGGGGTAGCCATCATCCCGCATAGCCAGCCGAACATCAACCACTTCTCCAGCATCTCGAAAAAATTCAAACCTGTGAAAGGCAGAGGTAGAAACTCATACTGCTGGAGAGCCAACAACTAGATTCTAGAACAACCAAAACCAAACCTAATTCTCCAAACACTGCCAAAAATGTTAAAAAATATGGCTGAATCAAAGAAACCTACAGCTGGTCTTTGTCAATAGAATATGACAGATTTCCTACGAAAAGTGTCTTCGTTCCAGGAGTTACGGGAGTCTTTGACATCTTCGGTGTAAAAGACTGCAAAAGGGAACAAAATCTAACATTATCATCAGACTGATAAACAAAATGAGCACAGTAAAGTCACAAAGTAAACAGATCACATGCCTCATCCTTCTGATATTTTGGAGTCGCCAAAGTTTTTTTTGCAGCTGGAGTTTGGCCTTCCATATCCACCATTTTCTCATCACTATCTTTCTGTTGTTTAGAAACCTTTGGGCGATGATAGTCAGGTAAGAAAAGAGGTTGTCATGTATTTAAAACAATCTATAACTTCAAGTTTATTTACCAGACACAAGAAATTTTACCTTAGCACTTTTATGCTTATCTTTAGGTTCATCATCACTCTCCTCTGAGCTTTCCTCCTCGCTGCTGCTCTCTTTCTTCACAACTTTAGAAGGCTTTTGGCCCTTCACAACCTACAAAACACAAAACTGACATCAACTCAACCTCTTGTCCCAACTTCTTTTTTTCAAAGGTTTTGCTGGTTGTTTTGCTCATAGACTTTACTCAATCATTAAAAATTTAAACCCATCATAAGATAACTTAAAGGATCCATAACCAAATGCTTTATTAAAAATTAAATCCTCTACCAATATATAGAACATATGCTTTTACCTTAGCAGTCTGTTGCTTAACCTTTGGTTTAGCATCACTCTCATCTGAGCTTTCATCTTCATCACTGCTACTCTCCGACTTTACAACTTTTGCTGGCTGTGAGGTTTTAGTTACCTAGATAAAGGGTTTTGGACCTTGGTTAATACCCCAATGTCAATTCTTGTAGGATCCACAAATTATTTGTCATTCAGTATATTGAAAATTCAAAACACGCCATTTTCAATACATATTCTGCTCCCCCTGAACTACAAGTTTCAAACTTGAAGTCAGAGAAAAATAAACGTACAAAATAGATTTAGAACATCAAAATGACCATGATTTTGACTCTCAAGTGTTTTAACCTTAAATCCCCATAAATAACTTTGTATCCTTGAATCTACAAGTAATTTTATTTTTTTAGGTTATACATATAGCCCGGTGGATTAGCTCAATCAGTTCAAAGTTCAAACATCTTATTCAATGCAAATTTCAGCACGAAGTCTCCAGTTGTAATCAATCTAAGTCCCACGGGGTTACTCACTCCTACAGTGGTTGGCAGTTGAACCACCCTCCATCCAGATATTCCAGGGGGGGGACCCAGTAAGGTTTTCCTTGGTTTTTAAAAGTGTGTGTGTGCGCACACGCATATTATTGCCATCCCTAATCTGTGGTCCCCTGAACACCCCTTGGCCTATTTCCCCAGTTCCAGAAAATTGTGCAAAATAAACCATAAACCATGACTGTGGGTGAAGCAATGCAAACCCTTAAGTGTCCTTTGGGGAATGCCCTGGACAAATAGGGCATAGCTGGGTGATCTTTTAAGAAGCCCAAGCAGCTGGAGATATTGTAACATCTAAGGCCAAAGAGAAAAATCTAGTGATGGGTATCTAACAGCTCAACCCAGAATCAGAGGTGTATATGTGCTGGAACAAACCAGTGCATGTACAACTCATGTAAGTGGACCATGTCCCGAGGGTGTGGGAGGGTGTGCATTGTCAGACTGCCCTGGAACCTCTGCATCTCTGGCCAGGGTATCTATAACACGCTTAACCCCCCAATATATGGGCAGGAAAGAGAAATGATCAGTCTGGTAGGATTGGGACTGGATATGGTCCATAAGCTCTAGCTTGTATGAGTGATAACCTCACTACAGCCAGACACATCTTAAGGTCTCAATCTCATACAAGTAATGTGGCCATAACAAAAACTTGCATATATTGAAAATGAAGATTGCAGACTAAAAGTTGACCCACAATTACAAATCAAGCTTGCAGCTCTGCAAAGTGTAGGTTCATTTACAAACAGTGAACAAGTTGACATCAAACTCTATGCAACAATCAAGCAATCTATGAAGGCTCATAAACAAAGTGAGAGATGCCAACAAAAGCTAATTCACTCAAATCTGAGAAACATTCAATTCCAGCAGTGACGGGATAAGGAAAATAGAAGTCACATATACCAGCCTTTTACAAACTGACCGAACTGGAGTGGAAACGGGTGGATTTGGCGAGTGTGACCCCTCATTTCTGATCGATTTGCCATTTCTCTATATGCACCCTTACATGATATAACATTAGCAAACATTTCATATTTGTTGCCTAATGGTTTGGATTTACATCAACATATATGAATGTGTTTTTTATTATATTTTCATATTTTAATATATTATATTCTAGGCCAGTTGCCTGCCAGTTCGGATCAGCTTTTGGTTCTAGTCCATTCCGACCTTCCACCAGTTCCGAGTTGGGTTTCAGTTCTTATAACATTTGCATATACAGTCAAATTATCAATAATTGATTCCTTTAAAAGACATATAATAGTCGATCAATGTTCTGTTTTTCATCTCTTTTTTTACCCCAATTAAAATTCTACCATATTATCAGGACAAGAGATATTAAATTCACCTTCCCCGACTAATGCAGCAACTTCTAAATATGGGTCAGGGGCCATGCAAATGGCATCACATCTTTTAAGAACATCTGAACATGTGAATATTGTAATTATGTTGACAAAATTTTAGGAACAAGAAACCAAAGTAGACAGCCAAGAATCAATGGAAAACCATGTTTCTCTACGTCAGACCTAATACGGAATATCCCATATAAAATGTCAAACAGTTTACTCTACAAAACTGAAAACCTTTTTACATGATTCAATTTTGTTGGAGACTAGCTTGATTGTTAATATACGGAAAATTAACATGAACCAGATGGAAAATAATAAACAAGAGAAACGACATATCAATTCACCTTAACACTCTGTTTCTTTGCCTTTGGTTCATCATCACTCTCATCTGAGCTGTCCTCTTCACTGCTCTCTTTCTTTGAAATTTTTGCTGGTTGTTGGGTCTTTGTTACCTACAAAATGGGTCACAATTAGAAAAACTGGCTTGGAAGTTATGATACAGCAAACAACCCTAACCAGAGGAGAAGTTGAAAGGAACCAAGAAAGCATCACTTTAACACTATGTGGTTTGGTAGTAGGTTCATCATCACTCTCATCTGAGCTTTCCTCGCTGCTGCTCTCTTTCTTTGTAATTTTTGCTGGTTGCTGGATCTTGGTTACCTACCAGAATGATCTTGTCAGCACTTAGTACTGCTGCCATAAGAAACCAAATGGAGTAAGCATTTCGCATGTAAGGTTTATTAATTGAACTCACCATTTTGGGCTTCATTTCCTCGTCACTTTCAGAGGTTTCTTCCTCGCTGCTGCTTGTAGCCTTTTTAACAGGCTTGGCCAGAACAGCCTTTACTGGTTGTTGGACCCTGGTTGCCTGCAAAAGGGCTCTTCGTTAGACCATAAGTACAAGGAACCACAAGAAAGGAATGTGCCTAGCATTCACCACTTCTCTTAAAAATTGAATGCACCATTTTGGGTTTTGGTTCCTTTTCACTTTCAGAAGTTTCTTCCTCACTGCTGCTTGTATCTGTTTTAACCTAAGTTACCAAGATACGGATACGGCTTCGGATACGGATTCGCCCGATTTTTTAAAACCCAGGATCCAGATACGGCAGGGAAACGACAAGTACAAAAACATATAAAAATATTTTTATAATAAATAAAAAATAGAGTGAAGAAACAAAACTATTCAAGAAACACAAGGGTAGAACTAAAAGTTATTGCCAAAAAAGAAAGTTCATGTACCATAACTGATAATTTGATGAGTTGTAGCCATGATTGATAAGTTTAAAAACCATTTCAGCATGAACTTGAAGTGCGGCATAACAGTTTTTTTTTGAGCTACATTCACATGTCCCTATCAGTAGGGAATAAAGTGGTTTTCTTGAAGGCTATGGCAAGACTACATAGCAGTGTAGGTGAAGTGAGCAACAACATAGCACATAAAGATAGATCAGCCCTTGACAGCAGACCCTTAACCATAAAGATAAATCAAATAAAAACATTGAGAGCAGACCTTGATATTGATGTATCAGATTTCAAGAGAAGATCTTGACATAAGGATAGATCAGACCTTGAGAAAAAATGGGGTTTTACGATTTTAGACATTAGGTGTTTCGGTTTTTTTAAGTTCTTCATTAAAAACATTTTTTGGGGGGGATCAATGGGTCATAGAAGCACTGGAAGTTTCGGGATCAGATTGAAAATTTCAGGAATTGTTTGATTTTTCACAGGATCCGTTTCATGGGACCAGGATATGTTTCCTTCTGCAGGAGATACATTTCCATGATGGATTCTAGGTGGATCCGATCTGGATACGTATCAGATCCGTGGATCCGTGACAGTGGAGTGGTGGATCCAGTAACATAGGTTTTAAGTTTTAACAGACCTCACAGGAACAGCCTTTACTGGTTGTTGGGCCTTGGTTGCCTACAAAACAACTCCTTGTATCACGGTCACCTTGGGTATGGGACCAAAAGAGAGCAAATGTAGTTAGCATTCAGAGATTCTATTAATTTCTGAACGGACCTTTTTTGGTTTTGGTTCCTCGTCACTCTCAGAACTTTCTTCCTCACTGCTGCTTGTATCCATTTTAACAGGTTTTGCAGGAACAGCCTTTACTAGTTGTTGGGCCTTGGTTGCCTGCAAAACAACTCCTTGTTATACCTTAGGTATGGGACCAAAAGAGAGGAAATGTAGTTAGCATTCAGAATTTCTATTAATTTCTGAACGGACCTTTTTTGGTTTTGGTTCCTCGTCACTCTCAGAACTTTCTTCCTCACTGCTGCTTGTATCCATTTTAACAGGTTTTGCAGGAACAGCCTTTACTAGTTGTTGGGCCTTGGTTGCCTGCAAAACGACTCCTTGTTAGACCTTAGGTATGGGACCAAAAGAGAGGAAATGTAGTTAGAATTCAGAGTTTCTATTAATTTCTGAACATACCATTTTTGGTTTTGGTTCCTCGTCACTCTCAGAACTTTCTTCCTCACTGCTGCTTGTATCCATTTTAACAGGTTTTGCAGGAACAGCCTTTACTAGTTGTTGGGCCTTGGTTGCCTGCAAAAAGACTCGTCAGACATTAAGTACAAGGAACCACATGAAAGGTAGTGCAGTTTGATTTAAGTATTTGGATTAAAATTGAACACACCTTTTTTGATTTTGGTTCCTCGTCACTTTCAGAACTTTCTTCCTCGCTGCTGCTTGTATCCATTTTAACGGACTTTGCAGCAACAGCCTTTACTGAGTGTTGGGCCTTAGTTGCCTACAAAAGGACTCCTTTTTAGACCTCAAGTACATAACCACAAAAAGGGAAATGTGGTTAGCATTTAGCATTTCTATTAAAAATTGAACACACCAGTTTTGGTTTTGGCTCCTCGTCACTTTCAGAACTTTCTTCCTCACTGCTGCTTGTATCCTTTTTAACAGACTTTGCATGAACAGCCTTTACTGATTGTTGGGCCTTGGTTGCCTGCAAAAGGATTCGCAAGACATTAAGTAAAAGGAACCACATGAAAGGAAATGCAATTAGAATTCAGCATTTATATTAAAAGTGAACACACCAATTTTGGTTTTGGTTCCTCATCACTTTCAGAAGTTTCTTCCTCGCTGCTGCTTGTATCCACTTTAACAGACTTCGCAGGAACAGCCTTTACTCGTTGTTGGACCTTGGTTACCTACAAAAGGACTCTTTGTTAAACTTGAAGTAGAAGGAAATACAAGAAAGTAAAAACGATTGCCATTCAACATTTCTATCAAAAACTGGACACACCAGTTTCGGTTTTGGTTCTTCATCACTTTCAGAAGATTCGTCCTCACTGCTGCTTGTATCCATTTTAACAGACTTCGCAGGAACAGACTTTACTAGTTGTTGTGCCTTGGTTACCTACAAAAAAGCTCTTTCTTAGACCTTTGATACTGGGACTACTTCCTGTTAAAGTGAAGCAAAAAATAGCAGCATGACTGTTCAAACTTGAAAACTATTTATTGCTTCATACCATCATCACTTTCAGAAATTTTTGTGAGCTCTATCCTCTTTAAGAGGCTTAGCAGTAACAGCATTTGCAGAATCTTCAGAAGAGGCATCGACATAATCATAAACATTTCTGATGCCCAAACCCAAGTTTCACTGAAATGGATACGGGAATGGATACAAATACAGGGAGGGAAAATGATCATATTTTCATAAAAGTCAGATACAATACGGCAGGGAAACGGTAGATATATATATATATATATATATATATTCAAAAACAGTATAAGACATACATAATTCAGACTACCATTCATCCATTAGATTTAGAGGCATTCATGTCATTTATAAAAATTGAAATTAGCAAACTCAAATATTGTCAGACAATATATTCTTCTATCCCGAGTGCCATAGATTAGCCAACCCCTGTTAAGCATTTAATCAATAACATGTCAACTACTTATAAATCCTCAAATTACTCAAAGGTTGAAACCAATTGTTAGCATCTAACAAAAGAATAAACCAATTGCACCTCTAGAAGTGATGGAATTTGTGATTGAACACAATTTTGGTGGTCACTCAGCGACTCGACTGATGTGTATTTGGGTTGATCCACTAACTGACTGGACAATCGACTAGGTGCTGTGAGGATCAGTATGCTTAACAACTGACTAAAAGGCCTAAATTCACTAGATTGTCTACCTGTTTGGGACAAACTTAGATGTTCAAACTTCAAAGTTGACTTAATCAGCCATGTTTTAAGGGATATGCTAAAGGTGTGATGACATGCAATATTGCACTCTATGTTAAGTATCTCTAGACACCACTGAGTTCTCTTGGATATGTTGTTTAGTTTTTATGGTTTATAACTTTAAACTGATAAAAATGAATGAAATAAGATTAAAATATCACATATAGAGAGAGATTGTTAAAAGTGGCATCATCATAATTTCCTCCACAACATAGGGGCAGGGGCATGAGAATGTCCTAGCAATGGAGTAAATCAGGTCATAGGTCAAGCATTCATAGTCATAATAATTCAGAAAAGGAAAAGGAAAAGGAAAAGGAAAACACTGAAGCCGGTTGGAAGATTATTGGAAATAAGTGTCGGTTCATGTGACCCTTCATAAATGCAGTCTGCTATTTTATAGGGCTGAAACTGCCACAATATCAATTTTGATATGCAAGTTGTACACAGCTATTTCAGGATAGAGACTTACTTAATGAGGTGGACAGGGGCTTTGTAGAGTTTTCCACTTCCAGTGGGAGATTTGGAGGTTATGATGTGCTTGGAGACATGAGGGTTAAGAATCCCTATGTTTGGTGGGCAACTCATGGGGCAACATGCCCTATTCTACAGAAGTTATCCTTGAGGGTCATCTCTCAAGTTACATCTTCCTCTTGTTGTGAGAGGAATTGGAGAACATATGAGAACTTGTACAGTTTGAAGAAGAGCAGGCTTGAGCAGTCCAAGGCAGAGACAATGGTGTATGTGCACTCCCACCTTTGTCTTATTTACAGGAAGAGGGAGGAGTGGGTGAAGGGAAAGACAAAGATGTGGCAACAAAGCTGAGCAATTGGCACAATAGCTGTGAAAGAACTTAGAAGACAATAAAATAGTCATTGTACCTCTTTTCTAGGCTGTGACACTGACACTATAGTAGACAAACATTTGATGCAAATACAATCCCCATAGATCAGTGGTTTTTTGAACCAAAAATAAGCCTCCATCATTTTTGGAAAAATACAATGAAAAAAGCCATGAGAGAAAAGAATTCAGATTATCATTCACCAATTTAGGATTATGGTTTAGATCTTGATTTATAAGCTTTGATGCTTTATATCTAAGTTTTTGAGGCTCCATTTAGGGTTAGGGTTTTGTAGTTTGCCTTTAGAGTTATTTATTTGATTTTTTCATATCAAAAAATCACTATTTCTGGCCAGAAACTCACTTTGTAGCAGCTGAAACATTTCAGAAAACCAAGAAACGGCTTGGATATGGCTTGAAATGTTTTTTATGTACAACTTGAAAACATTTCAATTTCATTTCCAAGCCATATCCCCTCTGTTTTACTTTCCAAAATGAGCCGTATCTTCTTAGAGGTTTCAAGTAAATTAAGGATCCATAATCGAGATTGGGAACCTTGGCTAGAATTAGCTTTTCATGCCTTAGTCAAACGAATTTAGAGGTGTTGCATCGAGACCCAAATCCTAACATTTCAATAAAAGGCATAGCTTGTCCCAATTCCATATCCAATCATCCATTGGAAGAGCGAATTGAGGTTCTATTGTTGTTGGAGGGGTTGACTACTAGAGTGGTTTATGATTGTGTGGGTCTGGGCTCAAACAATCTAACACTAAGGAGTGAGAGCTCTCCAAGGATAAATTTCTTGGACAATATTTTATAGTCATTTATGGAGGTTAGTGGTAAAGCCGAAGACCAACCTTTATCTACAAGTCAAGAAAACCTTTTTGTGTCTGATAGAAGGGAGGACAATGCAAATATGTTTCTAAGGCTCTAACTTTGTGGGCTAAATTCTAGATCTAGAAGCTTTTTATGGATTTTTGAAGGAAGGAGGGGCCTCAAGGCCTGAGGCAAGCTATAAGCCGACAAGGAGAAAAGAACTAGTGAATAAGCAGAGTACCCAGGCGAAGATGACAATGGGCAATGATGCAACAATGGAACAAGTTACAGAGTTATGAGGCACATACCTTTTGAGATGCCAAGCTTGCCACTTTTTTGTTTGGCTGGGTAACCTTTGTTACAGGCTCCTAACAAATACAAATAATGACTATTGTAAAATTTTGAAACGTATAGAATCCCCACAACCCATTAACATAAAGTCATGATGTATAGATATATAATGAAAACCTTTCATAATACAATTTAAAATTATACAACACAAAGTACCTCATCAGAAGATTCATCTTCACTGCTGTCATCCTCACTGCTTTCTTCTACCAGTTTCCCTTTGGCAGCATTTATTTTCCCTGCAGCCTTTGTTTGCAATGGCTTTTTAACCTGAGCCTAGATAACCATTGAATATTCATAATTAAGACAAAGCTCCAGCAAATAAAACTATTTGAGGAATAAATGCAGTTTTTCTTAAGTAAATATTTAAGGAACAAACCTTCTCTTCTTCAGAATCACTATCTGAACTATCACTTGATTCTGTTTTACCATTTCTTAAAGCCGTAACTGACCCATTCTTTGCCAATGCCGGGGTTTTCTTCACTGGAGCAGCTATTTTAATTGGCCCCTGTGCACACTACCAAATCATGTTAAAGACTAAAAGTTTATCTCTCATTTCAAAGAGCTGAAAACCAGTTAAATGTTTGAGTTGTGAGACATACAAAAAATAAGCAAAGACTGCCTCAAAGATTAAATGACAAACAATTTTATTGTTTTCAACGTTTTCAATCTTGTCATCATCCCCTTGTAAATTCACTTCACAAGCTCAGCTCTAATTTAAACTTCACTCTCTTCTTATCTATTAAGTTACATCAAATCTTCAACACATGCCTCATCTGAAGAATCCTCCTCATTGCTACTACTATTAGTTGGAAGCTTCTTTGCCAAATTAGGTTTTTTTCTTATAGAAAGTTTGACCTGACTAGGCAAAACACCACCAATGAGATTCTAATTCTAACATGAAATAACGCATCAAAAGATTAGTAAAAGGACCCATCATCAACACTAATTCGCAAATAGAACTCTTAACAAATTAACAGAATACCCTACACTGCTGGGAGCAGGGAGTGGGTAGTGGGAATGGGGGGCGGGAGCGGAGCGAATAGCGAAATTTTCAAAAGCTTCCGGGGCAGGAACATTCCAGGACTGTTTTATATACAATATATATTTTTATATATTTTAATGCATATATGTCAACAAAACCATATAGAATGTTGAATTAGTTACAAAAACATAAAAGCATGAATTAAACCATATAACATCAATCATCTAGTAGTTATAACCTATAACTTATAGCATTGTCATCAAATGATCAACCATAATATCAACCTTAAAGTTTCGAATTTTCAATATATAACATTTGTCATGACTCATCAAACTCATCCCTAAAGTTGTACTTGTAACCAAACTATGACAGAGAACATCAAACATGAAATAAAATGATTCATGATGCACATGTTCATTAGTAATTACCAAACAGTTATAATAGCTATTATGCAGTCAATAGTGCAAAGTTGCAAGCAATGAACTTCAAAGGTAAGTTCAACTTCAAAAATCAGACTGATATTGCCATAAAATGTTTTCAAAATAGACCATAAAAAATATTAAAGAGTCAATAGTTACAATTTGCAAAGTACTGAAAACTAGAAAAAGACAACTACTAAAATTTCCTCTTACCACAGGAAATTTCTAATTTATTTTCTAGTGATCTATGAGCTCTGGGAGTAGGAATCTCCTGATCTTGGGTAGGTGGAAGTGGCCGTGAACCACATCCAACAGCTACACAACCCCCATGCAATGATGGAGGTTGTGAAGCTAGAGGCAAAGTGAGTGTATTTGAAACACTGCTAGTTTATTTTCTAGTGATCTATGAGCTCCGGGAGTAGGAATCTCCTCATCTTGGGTAGGTGGAAGTGGCTGTGAACCACATCCAACAGCTACACAACCCCCATGCAATGATGGAGGTTGTGAAGCTAGATGCAAAGTGAGTGTTTTGAATTTTCAAACACTACTAGTGGATGGGGGTGGCATCTCTACTGTTGCACAGTCACCATCATCATCATCGCCCAAATGTTCAGCCTCCAAGCACTCTAAAGCCAAGGCTCCATCCTCCAAATTATTCTCCTCTGGGTTGTTGTCCCAAGCAATGTTAAAAAAACCAGACCGGTTCTAGCAAAACTGGCCGGTTCGACCGGTTCAGAGGTCTCACTCGTTCAAACTGGTGTCTCAAACCGGAATGACCGATTTCATTTCCGGTTTTGATCGGTTCTGTAATACAATGACACTTAAGAGGCCATTTTTTTTTTAAATAAAAAATTTGGTTGAGTGGGGAAGGTTCTAGATAACCCTAAACCCCTAAGAAAGTTATAAAAGCAACCCCAACCGCTCTATTTCTCTCACACTATTCACTTGAGTATTTTGAGTTAAGAATCATTCTTGACATTCCTGGGAAGTGTAGCAGCCTTGAAAGAGTATGCTAAGTACCTACAGCAGTCCTGGTTATATCATCATAAATAAAATACACCTAATAGTAGTTACCTACAGCAATAAAGAGGCTTTGAGTAGCCCTAACAGCAACTCTGAGTTAACTGTGTAGTTAAAAGAAACTTTTGTGGGCATATTCTAAGGTGACAGTTTGTTACAACAGCCTTGAAACAACCTTTTCAACAACAAAAGTTTCCTCAGCATGTTAGACATATGATTCAAGTGAAATATGATCAATATGACACCTAGCAAAATATACAGGAGCCCTTTTTGCAAATTTGTGTATAACAGTTTTGATTCACATGGTTGAACATATATATATATATATATATATATATATATAATTTTTCAAATATTGAACATTTTAAGTATTTTTGGTGGACCGGTTTTGTGATCCAGTTTTTTCCCGGTTGTGGTCCGGTTCCAATCCTTGAGGTCGACCGATTCAACCACTGGTTCAATTTTTGTAACATTGGTCCCAAGTGATATATGATCTATCACTTTTGGCCTGCTCACAATAATGAAACAACAACCTCAAGTTGTAGTGTACAAAAACCAAGCTTTCTACCCAATTTTCATTAAGGTTGTTTCTTTTCACACTGTGGATGTAACTATAGGTGCTCCAACACCTCTCTACAGAAAAATGTTAACCACCTATGGAAGCACTCTAAAGGCATATTTATGCAACTGTAAGGAGGAGGAGCAATACATGTTCCACCACTCAATAGGAGACAACCTATCTCGATCTTTGTTTACATGCTAATTAACAAACACTCCATGTTGATGGAGGTATTTGCTCAATTCACCATGCAATATGGTACACTATTCTTTTTCAGGGACCAACTTGTCTAATGCTTGCATGTACCCATTCTGTACTTTTGGATCTGTGTGGGATTTTTTCTTAACCCCACCCCCGGGTGCCAGTTTGGCTAACCAAGATGGAGTAGTATTTTGGAGTAAGGACGTATACTAAGGCATGGAGTGGAACATTAAGATTATCCCACCTGTTGACCACATGCTCGTGAATATGATCATACAGGATGGCATTTTTGGCTGAACAATATCTTTTATTTGGCCTAACATGCTATCCATTTGCCCATACACCTCCCCAATTACCGACTAATCAATATCTACAAACCATGTCATGTCATAAATGGGCTTGGTCAATTGCAACACATACCGAACACTTGCCCAAAACTGAGCATCAAGAACGGAGTCCTCCACCTCCTGAAAATCATGCATGTTAGATTCGGATGTAGCCTTGTCTTTCAAGATTTGCCATGATTCACTTGATACCATACTAGCCAATGCAACACTTGCCTTCAAAGGGCACATGAAAATTAGGTAATAGCTAGCAAATCTAGTCTTTGCAATCTTCAATAGCTCCAACCTTGAGTGACCGTGGAAAATGTGGTGGGCATTAATATGATTGGTAATAAATCTTATCTTGCGCTTACCTTTCTTATACAATGAACCAATCCATCTATAATCATGGTCCCTCATCAAGATAATGCCATGCATCAATAGGTTCAAAGTGTGAACCGAACACCTAAACCAAAATATGTTGGGGTATCTATCCTCAAGGATTACTCTCGTTGCCTTACAATTAGCAGCAATATCGGTAATGACTTGGATGACATTGTATGGCCCAATAGATTCAATGGTTTTAATTAACGGTTCTACAATATTGAATCGATCTGGACAGTCATGGGATGAAAGAAAGATTGCACCACTAGAAGACACCCCAAGAACATTTATCAATGGCTTGCCTTTTACATTTGTCAAACAATCAGATACAATGGATACCCCATTTTCACTCCAAGCATTTGTGAATTTTCCAAAGCATTTTGGATCTTGGATTTTTCCTTGTCAAGTCCCATGGTTCTATCTTTGTCATACTCATTTCTCTTGTATCCTTTAGGGGCACAACAGATGGCTTCTACCATTTCATGCCAATAGGGTGAGCACAAAACATTGAATGGTATGCCACATGCATAGAGAAACCAAAACACTTTTGCATCCATGTCATCCCCACAACCTCGATCAAGGAAATTTGATATTGTTCTATGCTCTAAATGTGTACACGAGAATCCACTACCATGGTTGGATGAGGATTGACCACTGAATGTTCTATGTGAGCTTGAGGTCTCATGTTCAACCTTTGATTTTTTGGATATGTATTATGCTTCCTTTTCTTCCCTCTTATAATTGGTTGTGTCTTTTGTTAGCACTTCCGTATAGGTTTTGACTCCTAAAATCTTCGTTTCATCCCATGGCATAATCCCACATAGATGCTTTCTCACATTATGAACCTATGTAAGATACTCTACAATGGAGGCATACAAATTTAGTGGCTCCACACCCATTCCCTCCTCCAAGCTTTGTGACGTATTTCCACAAGGGTGTTGGGTTCTCTTTGGTTTTCTTTCAATCACCACCATCACTATCATTTTCATCCTACTCCACTTCCTCTCCCTCCTCTCTAGGATACGTGCCACTACCCACTTCTTCATCCTCTACATCATTTCTCCTTCGATTTCCAAACACCACCATCAAAATAAAAAATGGACCCAAAAGGACAAACCACATTGCAATAACCATCTTGCTTGTAGAGAAGGAATGTGGGAGAAGGAATGGGAAGAGTGGGAGAAGGAATGGGACAAGCATTCAAGCCATAAAATATACAAGTTTATATGGGATAAAAACAAGAATGAGTTAAAAGCCTACCTCTTCGACTCTCCAATGGTGGTTGAACCCTATGGCAGCCTTCAATCTCTCCTCCAAGCTCTCACAAACAGCAACCTTCAATCTCCCTTCCAAGCTCTCCAACCTCCTCACCAAATCTCCAAATGCACTCCAACCTTCACAAACCCTTGCAAGGACGAATGAAATGTCAAGAATGGGGATTCAAGAAAAAGGGGAGTGCTTTATAGCCCAAGAAAACTCCCCCCAAAAGAGAAAAATGAGTTGTCCATCTTCAATCCACAAGTTTGCCAAGGAGCATTTTCGAGAGCGATGGGAGTGACTAAGGGAGCAATTGAGAGCACTCAAGGAGTAATCGCTCCCTAAAACTCCCGTAGAATGGCAAGGAGCGAAAATAAAAGCCCAGGAGCACACTTCCGGAAAACAATTCCACACGAGATCTTTTTGGCAGCACACTTTTTCTAGCGATTCTTGAATGCTTTGCTCGAAAGCGAGCTTCAAGAGCGAGGGCGGGGGTCACTCCCACATAGCATCAAGAATGCCATTACATTAACATGATTCTTGCTTGCATCAAAGTCTTCACAAGCATATTTGTATACTCATTGAGTTAGTGAGACTCAAAGCACCAACATAACTCCATACATAATAAGAAAGGTTACACAAACCATGGGTGCGAATCGAAATCCTCAAACGGATTGGATGCACAGGCGCCAACCATCCCAAAATTAGGAATGGTTGGTATGGTGGCGTATTAGATATATGTTTATATGAAAAAATTAGAAAGTTTAAATCCTTCCTCCAAGAAAAAAATAAAAAGGGAAATAGAAAAAATCCACCACTACACATTTAAAAAACTACCTTGAAGGTTTACCATGAAGGGAGCATCTAGCAAATGGAACAATCCTCTAACCCACGGGTTCCTCTCTGAGCATGTGCTACAGATAAAAACACTGGATCAATACTTAAGGCTGCTAATAATTACATAGTCCCTGAAACCTAACACTTGTGTTTGCTATATAATTAAGTACCATTGTACTCAATGATATCATCAGTTATAAATTTTGTCCATCAAACAAAATCAGAGAGTAACTTAGCATATGAATTTTGCTAAACTATAGAAAACATTACAATTGATTGTCATGGAACTCATCTACAAGCTCAAAAACACTACTATTGGCCTAAGTTAGAAATGTATCATAACATAAGCAAACATTTTTAAAAATTGTTGTTCAGAATTGCCTTAAAACAAAGACAGATGATCACAAAAGATTCATGGCCAGAAACAACATAAGAACCACTCTCAAAGTCAAAATAGAATCTTAGTAGAAACAAGCAAATAACTATGCATGAATGCTTCTGCAATAACTAAGTTCCATTCTTCTGCTCATTGCAATCCCTGAAGCATGTTCCATTCACATATGTTTAAAACCATTAACACACCCACTTCTCCTATCTCTATTTCTCAAAAACTAATCCAAACTGCATTTTAAACCTTTGCTCCAGGGAAACATGTACCCAGTTGTAGGATTCAGGTGCCTGTAAGGGGTATGTGTTTCTCGTACTCAATAGGGGCATGGGAATGCACCCTAAGGCCTGAAGTACCTCAACAGACCTCAAAGCACTCCACCCTGTTTCGGAGGCATTCCTTGATTTCAGGTAAAATACCCCAATTTTATGCAACAACAAAAATAACCTATGTTTGAGAGCAAGTATTGCCTGGAGAGCCTGTTGAGTCGTTGACAAGGCACCTAAGTCTAATCAATGATGATGATGCATCAACAAAAAACATGGAGCCTTGGCTACTTGTACTCAGCTATGTTGGTTTTTCAGTTTGTGGACATGTCATTGGCCACTTTTAATGTACTTGGTTTTAAAATTTTGACTCAATACTACCAGTGTACAGTTTTTTCTATCACTGTATTATGGCAACAATCAATAATGAAGTTTACTGTTTTTGGATGCATTATTCAATGTTGAATGCCAATTTATGAATGGTGGAATGATATGAATCTAAAACTGAATCTGAATCACTGCTGACTTACATTAATTTTGGCTCTGTTTTTTTTCCATGTCTGTTTGTGGTGCATGTAACCAACAAACCTGCTCCAACACCAATTGATCAATGGTGGAATGATTTGAATCTAAATATTAATATGAATCATGATTCATTGCTGATTTACATTAATTTCAGATCTATTTTTATCATATATCCAGTGTATGTGGTGTGTGGACCCAACATAGCCCTCCCCTGTTTCAAAAGCGTCATACTTGTACTTGTACTCTAGAATCTATGCCCAGGCAACTTATTCATCTCAGGAAATACTTTAGCTGGGTACTTTATTAAAAATAATTTGAAGTTACTTGTATATCGTGACAAAAGCAAAAATCTTTAAAAATTATAGCTCAGAATAGCATCAAAACAAACAAAGACAACCACAAGAATGAAGAATCATGGCCAGAAACAAAATATTGAACCACTCTGAAAGTAGTGTTAAGAGAAACAGGCAAATAACTAGGCATACATCCTTCAACAATAACCATGTTCCATATTTTCTTGTCATGGCAATTCCTGAAACATGTTCCCATTTACATATCTTTAAAACCATTATAGCCCACCGACTTCCCATCTCTATTTCCCAAAAGCATTTGAAGATGCATATTAAACCAATGCTCCATGGAGTTTCCAATACAGGGGAACGCAGGAGTGGAGAAACACAAGGTGGACATGTGGAAGCCACCGCAAATTTTAGGTAAATTCCAGGGAGTCAGAGAAAGGTCAGAGTCATAAAAAATAATTTAAACTATAAAAATGATAAATTCCAACAATAACTATCACCATGTAAAAACTATAAACTAAATTCATCATTATGCAATGTACATCTAAATTCACATTTCAAATTTGTAAATGGTACTGAACGATTGAATTTGTACATGATACTGAACTATTACCAAATTTCAAATTTGTAAATGATACTGAATTATTACCATGTAAAAACTATATTCATCATTATCATAATGCAATGTATATTTAAATTCAAATTTCAAGCATTAAAAGAAGGTAGAAAAAGCTTCCCATGCTTAATAAGTGATTTTGCTTGAGTGAAGGGTACATTTTTATTAAGGTCATGACAGAGTAATTCAACAATCATCAACACCAACATCAAGGTACATAGAGGGGTTGATGTGCTTGATTAAATGCCAATCCCATACCCTCGTACATGATAGAATCAAGTGGAAACATTGCAATCCTAAAACCCTGAACACAGTTAAATCTGTTGAATTATGAATGGGATCTAAAATTCTACTATTTGCATATGAAGTCCGATAAGGTTGAAACCACTCTCAAACATCCTGAAACAATTAATGGTAATGTCAGAAATTTAAGTCGAAGGAAAGAAAATGAAAAATAAGGAGAATGTCACTTTTACTTTAAGAATTTAATATTACCTTTTGATGTTAGGAAACTCTTAGGTTAGGTAAGTAGTATAGGATTTAATTATTTTTTGTTTACATTTTTACCATTTAATGTTAGGAAGGTCTTAGGTCAGGTAAGTAGTCTAGGATTTAATTTTTTTGGTTTATTATTGTTTTAATTTTTTTAAGGCATCCCCCTTTAGTAGGGGGGCCGTCTGATGGCTAGACCCCCCAAAAAAGGGAAATGTGTTCCATCATTGGGGAAACGTTTCCCCATGTGTTTCCCCGCATTTCCCCCAAAAGGGGGAAGTGGGGAAATGTTTCCACGAGAGTTTCCCCATCCATGTGTCAGTATCATTTCTCTAAACTCGCTTAAAAGCACCAGCAAACCTAATCTAACTAACAGTCTTCTATGAGAAGATGAATCAAACTCCCTTCCAGTACAACACAAATGACAACAGGCAACAAACATAAAAGCAACCCAAGTAACAAAAAATGGAATGAAAACAGAAGAATAATGCAGTTATAATTTAACAGATCACTTTAACCTAAAGCTGAAACAGATAAATCCTATAATTTATCTTAATCATTGATATTGAACCAAAAAACAACACAACTCACCTCTTCCTCTGAATCAGAATCCTCCTCGGATGAGGAAGATGTCTCATGTTTCTTTTTCTGAGGTACTTTGGCAGCAGACTTTAATTTCTTTGATGAAGGTTGAATCTCAATTTCAGCTTCCGATTGCCGCTTGCCTGTAAGTATATATAATGTGCCAAAAAGTATCAAACCTGTGGTAAGGCAAACGTAGTACAGACATATATGCACACACACACACACAGAAAAATAAGAAATCCATTTCATTTATACTAGATATTCCTAATATGGAAAGTAAACACACCTTTTTTCCCTTCTTTTGAAGCAAGGACAGCGACCTGAGTTACAGAGTTAAAAAAATGTCAAAGCTACAGTATAGAAAGGGAGGGTATATACATGCTAGTAAATGCATAAACTCATTGCCAGTGAAATTACCTCAGCATTAGTTTTCCCGTTAGACTTCCCCATCTTTATAACAAAATAGACAGGAGAAGCAAATCACCCTGGAGCAATTCCAACTAGTTATCGTTATACATAAGAAAAAAATGTAAGATACTTCTGTCTATGCCAGGCTGATCAAGAAAAGCTACTTTGAAAATTTTAAAGCCATTTTAGTGAAGAAAAGGATTAAACCGTTACTATGGGTCCAATCATACATATGCAATTTCAATGGCAATCTTAGACACCGAGTATAGAACAACATACATTGTACCCAATATTGAACCCTTTGATCTTACCCTAGCAAAACACGCTATCCTATACTCCACAACTACTTTACAAAAAATACTTATCAAAAACTAAAAACCCAGGCTGTGTCTATCGATTGATTCAAGGATACTTTATTCTGCGAACGTAAATTTATAGGATTAGAGACAAAATAGCACTACTCAATACAAAGAAGAAGAAAAAACTAAATAAATAAAAACAAATGTGATTATGAACATCACACCATTTAACGGATAACAGGAAAAGATCGTTCTGCTACCTTTCTATAGCTACCTGATGATGACTAAACCTATTTACTTGTATCTATGAGTATAGTTATAAGGGTTGCTTGCGACAAGCCAACACTTTACAGGCTGCCATACGCCCCCCGCCCCGACCCGCCCAAAAAAAAAAATTAAGAAAGTTCAGAAAATAAATTAAAAGGAAGGCGTTCAGAAAAAGGATCGACGATTATTCCTTGCAGACGTTTAATCAAGTTGTATAAATACATACATTCACTTCCAGACGTAATGAGGTAAACTGAGGTTTCATAACGTCGACAATTAAAAATCTAAAGCAATGATTTCTCTTAAACCTGAAACAAAAATAGCTTAAACGTGAACGGAAAGGAATGGTCTTACTTGGTTAAAGCAGAAAACCTTAATATCCGCCGGCGCCGTCGACTGTATAACCTGTATAACCTCTGTGCGGGTGCGGGTGCGGGTGCGGGTTTAGGGTTTAGGGTTTAGGTTTAAAAAAGCTGCCGACTCCACCGCAGTCAGTCGCCGAAAAAATATTGCAATGCAGAGAAAAGAAGAGCGCGCGGTAAGGTAAGAACTAAATACAAGTTTTAACAAGTTGTAGGAACAATTTTATTTCTTCACGATGCCTAAAAATAAGAATAATATTTATCTTCAATTTATTTTTTTGCTTTAAAATATATATAATTATTTTGAATAGTAAGTAATTGTAAAAATTTCCGGGATGCGAGTGTGAACCATGTGCCCCAAGTAGGAGGACGCGTGGCGAGGGAAGAACGGCCGCGTGGTGATAGTTGGAGGCAGGAGGAATTAAATGAAAGGGATACGAAGGGTGGTGAGTAATGAGGAGAGGAAGGATGAAGTACGGGGACAATTAGTCGGAAGAGATAGCAAAAAAATAAGCAGAATGGAGCATTGAAGGAGGAATACCTGGTTTAGAGGTGAAGTGGATCAGAAGAGCGTGTGGAGCAGTGGCGGTGAGATAGTTAATGGAAGCCATGGGGAAACATTAAATCTTGGTTTTATTGTAGGATCGAGCAGCATAATGCAAATAATGAATGTTGGATTTGGCGGAGGGGTTATAAGAGGGCAGATAAAGAGCGAATTTGAGAAGAATGAGGTGAGGCGAAGAGTCGAGGCTCTGCTGGTAAGACATAAGCTCGACGCTTTAACTGTTAGTGAATTGGTTAGGCACCCCACTTGAGGATGAGGAGCAAGTGGGGTGGGAGAAGCCGAAGGGAGAAAAAAATCCTAGAGAATGAAGAGGAGCAATTGTACATGAAAGGAATCCCTGAACATGTGAATGAATGTATATCGACAATGGAGGAAGAGGAGATGCAGACCAGAATGGAAGAACAGGGAGCGTCGGCGGGGTTGAATCTATATTGGATTATGAGGAAATTGCTTGCCAAAACCATTTTGGAGAGGGAGAGTTTCGGGGAGCTGGTAATGCGGGTCCTGAACAATATGAAAGAGGATTTGCTTCGAAATCTTGTCAACGTGGAGGGGGTGATGGGCTTGGCAAAGTCTCCGTTTGGGCGTCGCGTGGAGCAGGAGGGACATCCTATGAATGTTCCTGAGCAGCATGCACCGGATCGTGAGGACCATGCGCATCCTTCACCAATACGTGAGGAGAACTTGCAGGAGGACGCAGTGGCTCAAGAGGACCCTGGACACCCTTCACCAGTGGACGTGGATAATGCGCAAGAAGCTGCAGCGCAACCGGCCACAACAGAAGGGTAAAAACCGGGTTTTTTCTTGTAGTCTCTCCTTTTTGTTTTTTGTATGGTTGGGGGCCTCTATGTTTCAAATGTTAAAAGCTAAAAGGGCCACAGGCTCTAATTATGGAAGAAGGACGATAAGGGTACGTGTCGCGAGTGTAACTGTGGAATATTTTGATGTAAAGCCCATGGAGTTGGTCGTGCTTTGGTGGGGGGGGTATTTTGGGGAAATTAGGAGGTTCTGTCTTGAACCAGACTGTAAATGGGCAATGGTAAATGTGGGGGGTATGGTCTGTGTTAGGATGGGAAAGTCTTTTGTAAATCTTTGTTTTGGATGGGAAAGACAATTGTAAAGCTGGTTAGCAGACTAAAGGGAACTCGGAACCGCTGATGGCCCAGGCAGGGCCAATTTTGTAGCAATATGTACAGTTATATTGTCTAGTAATTAAATATTTCAACTTCTTACTCACAAAAAATAATTGTAAAAAAATCTATTTATGTTATTTTTTCTTTAATTTTAATAATAATAATAAAAGAAAATATCAATTATGATTTCTTATAGAATAAGATAAATCTTATTATTGGTGGCAAGTGCATGGATCATTATTGATCCCAAAGGAATTTACGAAATGGATTATGAGTGGGTCTCCAAACAACTTCCAACAATTAAGCAAAAGCATAATTTTCACTCATTAATCAAGGTACTCTCTTATTGTTATTAGGGATTTGGCATTCATTATAACATTGGTCCACTTTTCAAAAGCTTTGACAAAATGCATTCTTGTTAGTCTCTTGGCTAGAATCAAACAAGAGAAACGCAACTTCATCACCATACAATTATTTCATGTATTAATAACCAACAATAGTGAAGCAGATAGACATGCTAACAACAGTTTAAGGTTCAGGGTTGGTAGGTGTTGGGGGGTACTATTTGACCCCAAAGGAAAACAATAATTCATGTTTGCATGGGGATTAGGAGAAAATTCAAACATGTAGGATTCGGCTTTATCTCTATGGCGAGGTTTACAATTAGACAAAAGAAAACAAATACACCATTTCATCATTGTTGGGGATTCAATGATAAAATCCGTTGACTCTAAAGGAAGGACCTCTCTGTTGAACTATGTGGAGAGTGCATCATTTGGTAAGCGAATTTGAGGAGATCAAAGCTTTTCATGCTCTCTTGGTTTTAAACAAGCAAGCAGATCTTCAAGCTAACTAGGCATGTCAACTAGAGCATGGTAGAATGGAGATAAATGGGGAGGAAGCAGGTTATTTCACAATCCCCTAGTGAACATGTTAGATACAAGGATGATTAAGAATGATCTTCTTTAAAGGTTGAACCCTTCTAGACATGACTAGATGAAATGATGATATGAAGGACGTTGTTCAATGTATCATTCATATGGTTTTTGTCAACAGAGAAGCAGTCGGTCGAATTATTTGTTTGAGAAATTCGGAGTGGGTGAATCCCCAGCGAGATGTTATGAGAATTAGTTGGTAGAATGAGGTCCTAAAGGATTACAAAATTAACTGGCACTGGCCCTAGGTGTTTGGGAGGTGTGTTGGCAATTATTTAGAGAAGTTAAAGTGTATATGAAGCTCATACATTATGAAGGTAAATATCTTGTTATTTGAGAGATTAAATTGTCCATCGCTTTGTAAAAAGGGTAGAATTCATTGCTCAAATCGACTCTGTAACATTAAATTTGAGTCTCTTGTAGTTTGTAATACTCTATGTTATAGCTTGGATGGTTATAATGTTGTTGGTACCATTGTGAACACGACAAGCAAGACCGATAGTTCCAGGTGTATAAGGCCTTAGAGTTATACATTGACTCCAGAGGATAATCTTGGTAGGCAGCGGTATCAACATCAAGCGGATGTGAATTTAGCAATCAGTTTCAGTGACTATATTGAATTCCACAACAATTTGGAGGGTTATTCCTCAACTCTAGAGGATAATCTTGGTAACCAATGATACCAACATCAAACAGATGTGAGCTATTATAATTTTCAATCTTCTAGCTACTTGGCTTTGGGAAAGAGTAGTCCAATTTGGTGCATTATGGCAAACCTATATGAGCAAAGGAATATAATGATTAGGGAACCGAAAGACAGGTATGGAGAAGGACACGATGCAATGATCCAAGCTATGCATGAGTTGGGTAAGAAGAATCAAGACTTGGAGGCATTATGAGTATAAATATTTCCATTTCTCAATATCAATTCAAAAGTTTGTGTGAACAAGTAGCAAATCTGACAGCAAAGCTTGTTATGGCAGAGGTTGAAATTGTTCATCTCAAAGGAAAATCCGCATCCTATGAAAAGGAAATCATAGATATGAAGAGACAAGTGAATAACGGAGACATGAATGATACATTAGAACTTGAAAAAGAACCAATAATTTCAACCAGTGAAGCCTTTGATAGTCAATTAGAGGAAGATCATAAGAAGAAAGATTCTATTGCTAAGGTAGACCATCCAGTTATCGAAGTGCATCATGAAAATCCGAAGGAAGGGATGGAAGAAGGCCTGTAAAAGCTAGGCTCTACTTTTTTAAAATTTTGTTATGTTTTGGGCATCTTACTTTTAGGCAAGTTTTGTAGGTTGTATTCCAGCAAGATAGATCGAAAAAATAGAAGCAAGATAGCAATAGCAAGATGGTATGAAATATTTCTTTTGTATATTGTCAAAAACTATGTACATCTACCTCTGCAAGCAGTAAACTGATGTACTCGCAAGATGTTTGTCTATACCGCATCCTTTTTTTCTTATATTAATACAAAGTAATATTTTTTGTTTAAAAAACTCAACAGGATAAGATAGGTGTTACAAAGTAGGTAATAGTACACAACTTGTATAATGAAAATACAACTTTCCAGTGTAACACTTACTTTGTAACATCCATCTGCAGTGTTAAAATTTAGTAAATTGTAACATTGATAGTACACAACTTGGATTATGAAAATACAACTTTCCAGTGTTAGGCTTGTCAACAAGGAGGACATTTGTAGGATTCATGTCCTCAAGCACATGTTTATTCTAAAATGAAAAAATGATATAAACAAAATGCAAAAGATGACAATCATTCGAACAACGACTATTAGATGATGAAGATAAACAAAATGCAGAATACATACACAATAGTCTCAGAGAAGGATACCAATGGATAGCTGGTAGTACGTGATGATGAATTAATTTCCTTTTGGAATTGTCATGTCTTGAAGTTAGTGTCACCGCTCAGCTTGTTGTACGGGTTGTGTTCATATTTTGTTTCAACAAAACCATCGTCGTTTGACCATCTCGGCAGTCTGTTAAAGTGTCATACCCCAAATTAAGATGTGGCTTGGTTGTGACCTTAACAATAGATTATTATTATTATTACTCACATAAAAAACAACAACGTAAATATAAATATTTCCATACACAAATGCATAAAATTTTAAAACTTTACTTTTTTAAAATAATTTTTTACTGTGAAAAACACAAGAAATTATTCCTATGCGCTATTAAGTCCCATCATAATTTTTTAGCCAAATAAAAAACTTCAAATCATCAAATTTAAAAATTCACAAAACTATTTATATTTTTCAAAATAATAATAAGTTCAATATAAACATTAGGAAATGTTTCAGTGAGGGGATAAAGAAATAAGAAGTAAAGCTACTTTGATTTGCCTACCTAAAATAAAATGAAGGAAATCAAGATGGTCTTTTATTGCTTCAAGAATTTACCTTCTCCATTGTGATATTCAGGGAGATTCATCTTCTTTCTCCATGCCTATTGTCATGTCATGAGTTTCACACCATTGTGTTTGACTCGTCTCCCTAGTCTTGCTCATATCTTGTTTGGCAAAAATCGCTACCATTTGACCATTTCGGCAGTAAGTCAAAATTTCAGCAAGTTGGAGTAAATTGTATCTTGTCAATAAAATTGCTGCCAAAGTCGTGTCCTCCTAAATTCGCCACTTTTTCCTACCATTAGTATGGTTGTCATGCCCATGTCTTAGAATTCAAATTATTCCTTGAGCACCTTATACATCACCAATCTCCCATATTCTTTTAAAATACAAAGGGAAGCCCTTATTCCCTTTTCACATTATTAAAAAACCCTCAACTTTAATATATTATCTGTGAAATAATTATAAGATATTTTTTCCTGTATAATAATCTTTTACCCTTTTATTTATGAGCTTTGAAATCCTTCTTTCCCATTTAATCCCTCTCCCTAACTATGCCTCTCCCTTTATTTATCCCCTTCCCTTATTTCATTAAAAGAATATATAAATATAAATACAAAGATTAAGATTAAAACCTTCTCCATGAATATAAACTTATTCTTGCTTTCCCTTATCGTCACTAACGCCCCTTTCGAATCCCAAAGGAAGTTATAAACAAAAGAATCTTTTGATGGGGCTCTTAACCCTAACCCCATCGTTTTCCACGAATCGTTGGAGCAGAAGCCACACATGTGATATCCTAGTCGAGGCCTGAATATTGGCAAGGATGTTCGAGGCCTGAATATTGGCAGGGAGGTTGTAGACCGGAAAGGGGACATTACAATCTAATGAAAACTTGGAAATGATACGCATTACAAAATGCAGAAATGACAGAGAGGACACCATTGGCATGATGAAACATTCCATACAAGCCCTAGACCAAGTGGAGATGCTCCGAATGACAGCAAATGGGAAGAGTCTTAGCAGGAATGCACAGTACGCAGGGGGTGAGCAGAGAACACCGTTGAGGGAATGAATGAAAAGGATCCCAACACGATTGGCATATCCCATAAACCCTAGGAAAAACAGGGAACGTTCGTCGAAATGATGTGAGAGTAATAAATGCTACTACAAATAGGATAGACCCACCAACAAGAGAAGATAGGTGTTACAAAGTAGGTAGACTAACAATCAGTCCACGCAGAGGTAACTAAAACCTCGCACATAGAATAAGCACAGGAAATCCCACAGTGTTGGACAGGCCAAAGAAGAGACAAGCAGCCATTTGCAGGAAGGAGAGGGAAGAAAGAAAACGTTGGCAACTTAAAACCTAAACGATCGAAAGATACCAATGTTTCCATACTTGGTTGCTCCAACAGTTAGGAAAACATCACACAAACCCTAAATCGCACAAGGTGAAGGTAATGGTGAGGACCAAGCCAGGGATCCACGCATTGTGGAAAGGAGATGGTCAAGGAAATCATACTCAAATAGCCTGACTTTGTAGCTCATGGAAGGAGACGTGGAAGCCCTACCAGGCAGAGAAAATGAGAGAACGGTGAACTCACACAACTCGACCCAATGAAATGACCAAGGATTTTGATAGACGTGAAAAGGTTAAGTTTTTTGTCCACTGGAACTCGTTTTCAAAACTAATATATATAATATCTTCCATCTTCAAATCATCCTCCAAAACCCAGGTTGACATTTATTCCCCTTTTTCTTTCAATATACCCGCAAATTTATCGTCACTCGCCTTCTCTTCAAACTTGCAGCACAGGGATATGCATATTTACCAAAAAAAATATTTGCACTGAATTTATAACTATTGCTCTTATTTGGGAAAACATGAATCCTCCTGTTATCTAGAAAAAATATTAAAGGGGAAATGGAAACCGAGATTGTGAATTTGATTGTATTTGGAATTGGATTCATGGAAAAAGATTTTGTGACTAAGTAGTGTCGACTTCCTTAATAACAAGGAAGTATGGCAATAAGGATTTTGAGGGTTTAGAGCATGGAAATTCCTTGTGTTTATGGCATGGAATTCCACAGTAAAGTTTTTAAGGTTTAGTTGAGAAGTTACACACCAATGACAAATCAAATTAGAGGTCGAATTAGATGTCCTGAAATTCCTTTAGAACAATTGTTAAACTCTCATCACCCTTTAAGTGCTTCATAGGATATATGTGACCTTTCCAAATGGGATTAACCTACTTTTTATTAAATCAATGGATCGGTCAATAGCACTTCTTACGAATTGGTCTATCAGAGCTATTACATAATGATGACAAGTCATAAAAACAGTTTTATGATCGAGAAACCTTGTCAGAAGGTTCCCAAGACTACATTGGTGTTTTGAGTCTAAAATGGCCCTGTTTTGCTTTGATAATTAGTTTTACTTACTACTGTACTATTGTTTATGATTTCACTGTATTGATGAGGTTGTTGAACTTTGACACAGTGACCCTTGGGTAGTGTTAAAGTTGAAAGAGATGAAAATTATGGGTTAAACTTAAGATCTGATTAAAACAAAAACTACACCAAGAAAAATCCAAACTATGATTTAATTATCAAAGCGAAAAACTCCAGAGCGTCTGATTTGAGGGCCAGCAGTAGGAGAGCCAACTGTACCAATTGTTTGCATGCCTAGAAATGTCTACCCTGAAGATACTGAATGTTGAAATGAAGTACCCTGAATGGATCCTTGTTTCTGTCGTGACTGGTGAGATGTGTATGGTGATTGTATATTCGAAAGTTGATCTGTTTGTCCAGAAGGGGCCATGGGAGGATGGCCAGTGCCCTGAGGTTGTCCAATCATGCTTCCCCTTGGATGTTGTTGCATATTACAGGTGACCACATTGAAAACTCTCCTTATGTGGAAAGTGACATTTATTTGAAAAGACATTTAATTACATACTATCATATTATGGTCTTCACATTTTTTGATTCCAGAAACATCTTATTGACATGCACTTAAACATTCTTTTTGTCGTTCTACCTACTTGCCTTCCTCTATTGCACAATCCTTGCAAAAGCTGTTCAATCATATGGTTATCTTTATAAGCTACAGTTACAACTATATGTTAAGTGCAACTAATTTCTTGTGGTAGAAAGAGTTTATCATGAGTGATAACTTTGTTTAGATATAAATTGTTCTAAATTCCAATTAGATGTATTTTTTTGACAAATCATGTAGAAAACAGTTGCAATATGGTACATTGAAAGGTCGAGTGGTTTTGTAGTTCCATTATCATGTTGCCACTATTTACAGTCTCTATTTTTATTGGAAGTTCCCAATCAACATAAATGCGGTTATGTAGAATGAGAAAAAATGATGCACAATTTTAAGTGTTTTTTTTTTCAAATTATGCATTATTCCATTTGACTTAAGTCCGAATATTATGATTTTAGTCAATGTTGTTCATTATGACTATGTTTGGCGTGTTAGCTTCTTGCTTTGCAACATCATATAGGTCTGACATGGTAAGTTGCATTTTTGTTTGGAAACCCCAAGTCTATTGACGGAGCCATGCAATCCAGCTTGTGGGATGAATTGTTAGTAGCATATACTCAGTCTCGTTCTTCTGTATTCTACACATGCATAAGGGAAAAAGTATGAAAGGTTTATGTAGACCAATGGAAGCCACGTGATTTTGTTTGAGACAGTTGTGCATTTTTGCAATTTTATGTCTTGTTTGCAAGTGCTATCACTGTAGTCAATTTTGTTGAAATCTCTGTTGTATGTTTTCAAGGCACCACTAGCAACTTCTGGCACAACTTCAACTGCAACCTTACATCATTCATTGTCTTCATTTGGTGGACCTATATCACATTCTTCGGTTAATCCATTACAGGGTCATATGCGCATTCCCTTGCCTTCAACATCACCTTCTTCAGTAGTTGGTTCTCAGAACAAGACTCCAACAAAAAAGCCCCTAATTGGACAGAAAAAGCCTTATGAGGTTGTTGGTCCTTCAGTACAACTTCCAAGGTCAATATTAATATTGTTGGGTGTTATTTGTTACTCTGTTCTGGGCCATACATTAGATTCTATTATATTATATCTGGATACACTCATGATGCATGCACTTATTAAATCCATTTAATTCTTAATCTCAAGGAACATTGTCTCTTTTCGTGTTTTGTCTTTTCAGAGGTTTCAATTTTATTCCATAATCATTATCTATTCTATTACATGTAGTAAAAAGCAGAAAACATCTGGGGGTTTTCTAGATCAAAGCATTGACCAACTTAATGATGTTACTGCTGTCAGTGGAGCGAACCTAAGGGTAATGTGTAGTTCTAAACAACAACTGATATGGATATTACATTGGTTGGATTGCCTTAATGTCCTCATGAAATCTTGGAAAGCTTGATGGCTAACTTAAATACAGTTTACATGTCATTTTTTTTTAATTTGACAATACTCTGGTTTCTTTGCTCTGGTCCAGGAAGAGGAGGAACAATTATTTGCTGGGACGAAAGAAGAAAGCCATGCTATAGAGGCAATGATAAGGGTTGTGCAAGAGGAGGAGGATAGAATGCTCTTACAAAAGGGACCACTGCGTGCAAAATTAGCTGGAATCAGTTACATTTCTTCTTATCTTTCTCCTGGTTAGTTGGAAAACATGATGGTTATTGCATACATATCTCTTAATGGTTGTAGCCTCATTCATTGAAACACTCTTAAATCCATATGTTTTTAAATTGTTGTGCCTTATGCTATCCCATCATCCATAAAATTAAAAGATGTTTTAGCCTATTCCAAATAATCTTCATTATCTATGGCAGTGGCAAAGTGTGGTATAAAAAATGTAAGTAGTGACACCGAGCGTTGCTTATCACTGGTAAGAAATTATTTTTGAATTATTTTTGTGGTGTTGACTTATTGTATGCTATTTTATTTGTGTTTTTCAGGCTCAGTTTTCTCAATTGCGGAATCCAGTTGGCATGGCACCAACTGTTCCTGCTTGTGTTCCTATGTACCCTCCTGGAGGTCCTGCACTAAACCAATAGTTATTTTATGGCAAAACAGAGGATGTCACAAGCATATTTGCATTACATCGCCAAGACCATATGTAATACCCCATTTTGACCCTTAGGATATATTAGTTTTTAATGTAAATATTGTATACATGTGATGTATGTTTTCCTAGCGTGGAGCTCAAGGCCAAGGCCCCGCTAGTGGAAGCTCGAATTTTATTTAAAAGGCAAGTATTAGACATTATGTTACCCATGTGCTATTTAGCCATGAAACATTGTAAAAATGATGTAAATAAACATCATGCAATAAAATACCAAAACTGGCTATGGAGGCAATGAATGAGAAGGGGCCATGTGTATCCACTAGGGAGTGGTGAGGGGGCTGTGGGATTGAACCATAGACTGCCATATGTCATTGTGAGAACCCATTTGACTTTCTTTGATGACATTTATTTCTGTTGTAAGGAAGTAGTTGAATATTTCAGTCCATGGGTTCAATGGAGCATGGGCAGCCCAGAAATTCGTATGGCAGAGTATGGGCTCTAGTTTCTTGTACCACAAGTCACTCTACCTCATGGGAGTTGCTTCTTCCTCATTCCCATTCCTGTGTGGAGGAACCCAGCATCAATTTTCATCCAAAAACGAATTCCCAACAGTGAGAAAAACTAGAAAAAAACTGTGAAAGAACCCACATTTTGAAGAGCCATAAACGCCCAGAATTGGTATTTGACAATGAAATCCAATGGGGGATCCATAGGTATGAACCTTGGGGCGAATTTGGGAGCATTAGCTACCTCGAAATTCATTGAAAAACCTAGTTTTGATAGCCCAAAAAACCAGTGACGGGATTGAGTTATTCATTGACAGAATGGTGAGAAATCCAAGTGTGGATGTTTGAGCAGAGGATTGGATTGCTTGAATTTAGATTGATATGTATGTAGCTCTATGGTTGAGCTCACTGGCTTAGCATCCTCCTCATTTTCCTATTTCATGCTTGATAAACCCAACTGTGTGTTGGCTTAGCATGACTGTTTGAGTGAAACCATGACCGTGAGTGAGCACATTTAGTTCCTCCTTAGTGGATACATAGCCCAGCTCGGGGGTGATCTCTCAGCTAAAAGAATACAGGTTGGACAGAGATCTATGGTTGGGTGGAACGTTGTTCTCACATAGCCAGTAGTTGTTCTCACATAGCTTCATATCAAAGATAAGTAGTCTATGTGGTTTAAATTATGATCATTATGTGTTATGTTCTGTAGGTCTAATTATTCATGTAAATTGAATGAAATGATTATCTCAACTAGTTGGCATGAAGCCTGTGCATAGCATGAGAATGAGATTGATTATTGTATGACTGTTTCATCATTCTACCTGGAAGAAATATGTTGATGCATTCCAGTCCGTGTGTGTGTTAATATGGTTATTCCGCTGTGTTTATTAATTGAGTTGTGTTAATTCCATGTTCTGCAATGTCTTAATTAATTACTGTTGTTTACATGCTAATTGCATGATGAAACTATGTGCATACATAGTGTTTAATTCCGATGTGCTTGTTGAGTATGAATATGTATGCACAAGTTTTATTTATCCATGCATTTCTTAGCAAATTGAATGGGGCTGAGATTGTCAATAAGCCCAGTATGTTGGTAACGTTTCCTTCCAAGCACAGGATTGATGGAAGGGTGATCCGAATTTATGTGGGAACGAAACAAAAGATAGCATATATCGAATCATATACAGAGATATATTGCAAATAACACAGTGATACAGTAAACACATATTCTATTAAATAGTGGAAATAGAACAGACTGTAAAATACAATAGCTAGAATGGTGGTAGCTATCTCTGAGAAGAGATGTGGCCGCTGTGCTCATTCGTGCCAAGATGAATACAAAGAGAAGCCGAAAGGGCCTATTTATCATAAGCATGAGGGAAAGAATCCCAAACATCCAAAAACCTAACCCTAGAAGATGAACCGTCATAAAGTTTGTGTCCCCAAGGTGGTTAGTTGAACAGTCAACTTCCCGGGGTCATAACTTTTGCATACGATCTCCGTTTGGGGCGCTCGGTAGCCCATTGGAAAGTTCTATCTAAGATTTACAACTTTCGAATGGGTCCAATTGTATGTCATTGGCAACCAATTGGTCCCCCGAATCGCCAAAAAATGTCGTTTAGGGCCTCAAAACGGCTCCAGAAGTTCAGGACCCGAAAAACTGCTAAAAATAGTAATTTACCAAAATTGCCAGAAGACTGTTTTGAGCCAATTGGAAGAGGTGGGCCACCACCGATATCCACCTGGATCAAAGGGGACGTTACAGAGTGGTATCAGAGCCCAGCTTGCAGCACTGGGGCTGCTTGGGCCGGACTGTGAGTTACAGGTAAGTGACAGAATGTTTTAACGCAGTATTGGTGAAGTTGGGGCGACATTTTTTATTGGAAAAATGCCAGGATCAGATTTCTCAGATGTAGCCAAGGACCACCCAGGTGCATAGAGCTCTGCAAGATCTTTCCAACGGTACCAAACTCATCCCGTTTGGACAAGGAACGAAGGAGTTATGAGCTCCGTAAGCTTAGTCATGTTTCCTTCCATGGAATGGATTGATGGAATGGGACATGACAGAGAAAATGCTAATCACCAGAAGGGGCAGCCGAACCTTCTTCTATGGATTGTGATTAGAGAAAATGCTAATCACCAGAAGGGGCAGCCGACCCTTCTTCTATGGATTGTGATTAGAGAAAATGCTAATCACCAGAAGGGGCAGCCGCCCTTCTTCTATGGATTGGAGAAAATGCTAATCACCAGAAAGGGCAACCGACCCTTCTTCTATGGATTGGAGAAAATGCTAATCACAAGAAAGGGCGGCCGACCCTTCTTCTGCGAAAAGGTTAAAAAAATAAAAATAAAAAATTCCGTATTCGCGACTTGGCTTTTCGCACCCGGAAGCGCGAAATTGCGGGATTGCAGAAAGGTTAAAATTTCCGTGTCCGCGACTTGGCTTTCTGCACCCGGAATTGTGGGATCGCAGAGTTTTGGAATTGCGGGTTGCAGGATGGAGTAGCCCCAGGTTGGAAAAGTAGTATTTCCGCACCCGCAGTATGGATTGCGGGATTGCAAGTTACGGGGGGGTTACATTCCCGTGACCGCAACTTGACTTTCCAAACCCGCATTTCGGGTTGTGGGTTGTGTGGTGCAGGATTAAAAAAAAAGAGTATAGAGCCCGAAAATTGATTTTTGGATTGTAGGAGCTTGCAAGATCAGAATTGGATGAGTTCAGTGGCATTCTGAGGCCATTAACGGAAGCCATGAATGAACCAATGAGGATCCCGAGCTCGTTATGCTCAAATTGGGCATAAATTTGAAATTCTGGAAAAATGTCAAAAGTGGAAAGTAGTCAAACCCAGAATTTTATAGAATATGAATGGTGCAATGGAACAGAGATCCGCGAGTTACTGAGTGTTGCTTACTATATGGACTAACTTCGCCCGGTAGAAATTTTTTCTTGAATCTTTATAGATTTGCTTCTACAAGTGGCTGAAGTTGGCAGTTCAGGATATTTTGTAACTATGTAAAAGTGCATAAATTTTGGTAAAAGTTGTCATTTTTTAAGTAATGCAATTTCCACACCTGAGGTCGGAATGGAGCACGAGGATAGGCATTGGAAAGCTTATCCAACAGGGAAAAATGGTGTATGACCAAAATTTGAATGAGGATGTCATACACCATAGTTTTGCAGAGCAGAAAAGTGCCAATGGTTGTTTTGACAAAAACAAATGGTTGTCAATATGGGCAATTTCTATAATTGCATGACTGGAAGGAAATCAGACCAACTATGATATGGAAGAGGGATTCCATGCTACGATGAGGGATTGGAAAGGGAGAATTCCTTAACCCCTATTTTGCTATCGTATTTATAATTATGAAATTGTCATGCATATAAACTATGGCATAGGAATGTTGAAAATGCAAAGAGATTACATAGATGAAATGAATATGCACCAGATGGCATATTAACAAACATTGCACAGTGCATGCGAAAATGTTTGTGCATGAATAGGATATTACATATTGGTAAAATAGTGAGGTTTTACATATGCAATGAGCCATTTGAGATAACTATGGTGGTTGCTAATAATTAGTTGTGTCCGCATTTGTTGTAGGACAAAATACAATCAAAGCATGGCTAAAGAAGCTGATGATGTTGTTGCACAAGACCAACAACCTTATGAAGAAAGGATGGTGCAACAAATCTGTGATCATGAGGTTGGAAAAATGACTGTGTAGCCTTGGTAAGAGGCCAACCGATCAAGTAACATCAAGTGATGTTAATGACAACCATGCAGGTAATGGTTATTGATGCATAATTGCATGAATGTTGAAAGAGGATTTGGTAAGATCCCTTCGACTATGTTTGAACTATGTTGATTTGGTTTGCATGTGGTATTGAGTGCCCGAATGAGAATGTTAACCTACCGAGTATGGTGAGGTGTGGGTAAGTGAAGGAAATGATCCTTACACCCTATAATTGCTTAGAAATCTCAATGCATTCATATGAAATTATATCATTGTAACAACCCTCATATACGAATATAGGGAATATTTGATATAATATGATATAATGTAATATAGTAGAAGGTAAATAATTAAAAGAAACATGAAAAATAAGTAATGGAAAACAAATCTTGCATAAAGATAAAAATTAAATAAGAAATTAAGAAATGGGGAGGAGGAGGGGATAAAAGGAGGAGAAGAAGTGAAGAGAGGGGTCTTTTTTTTGTCTTTGGCCATCTTGGAAGAGGAGCTCTGGAGGAGAGGAGAGCAAGATAGCACTGTCATAGGGTTAATTGTTGGGGGCTCGGGGGCCTCAACCTTTGGCTGGGGGTTGGTTGGGTGGAGAGTCGTCCCCCCACCTTCAGTTGCACTATTGGAGCTATCAAGGTAATGGTAGCTGCTAAGTCATCTATCTAGGTATGGCTCCTTAATTTTCATAGCATATTTTATGTTATTATTGATTAGATCCACTTCCTTTTGACATATCTTCTATGCATGTTGTTCTGGTTGTCTCTTTCTTTTATATCATTTTACATGTTATCAGAATCTTGTGTTGGATCATATATCTGCGTACATATTTAATATTAATTTGTTATTTAGTGGGTTTTATGAGTTTTACGGTTCTTAGATTTGGTATCAGAGCAAGGATCAAACCCTGGGGACCTATGGGCTTTTCCCAGTTAATCTTCATTAATAAGGTGAAATGTTATAGTGGCTCAACCTGGTAAATCTATGGATGTACCTATAGATCTGGTTTTTATGTCAAATTATAACTCTTTTAGTATCTGCATGTTAAATTTTCTAGTTTGTACAAAGAAAAAGAAAAGAAAAGAAAAAAACTTGAGTTGAGACCTAAAAATGGTTAATTTACAAAAAAAAACCTAAATCTTTGTAAAATCTAAAGACTAAGAATAAAATCAGGTTAAAATGGGTGCTGGGATTTGAACCCAGATCTCCTCACAACAGGAGCCTTACTTAGGCTACACCCATGGCTCATGCCTTCAAAACTTACCATCATGATCTCTACATAGAATTTATTACAATCTAAACAGTGGTGATAATAAATAATTAAGCCTATAAACTGCATTCTTGTATTGATTCTTGCGAGGTTGAGTTCTTGTAAATTGCATTTCTTGTATTGATTCTTGTCAGGAGCCCGCTGGTTTAGTTTTCTTTCTTTTGTGTTGTGTGACATGTTCAATTTTGAACCCTGGCTCACAGATGAGATGGGATGATCCCACAAGAACCCAGGATTTCACGAAGAGAAACAACTCCATGCCATCTAAACAAGTCACCCCACTCCTCGAGACTGGGCGCTTCCACTCTTATATTTAACGCAGGGGAATTGGAAACATGCCGACAGACGAAATATATTATCCTGGTACTCATTTCACCAACGATCATGCGTTCTCATTTCTGCAACTCTGATAATGGCCGGGCTCTTCTATTCTAGGGGGGGGGTTCCTTCATTATTCTTCCATCTGAGATTGAAACCGGGCCATCCATAAATTAATCTTCTTCAACAAAATTGACTGCAAAGATCGTGTTCTAATAGCTTATGTGCAATAGAATATTCATTACAGATCCGGTAGAAATCCCTTCTGTGCATTCGTTTCACGTCATCAAAGAGGATAGGCCCATCTGTGGTTAGAGAGAAATGACTCCCTAAATATTTTGCAGCAGAGGAACCTCCAACAGAGAGCCCGTCACTCTTCATGAGTAGTCAACGTTGTTCTTCTGTGATCTACCAATACAGGATACTCCGCAATCTCATTTCCAGATATGGTGTCAGGGTTTCCTAATCTAAGAACAACCCTTTACAATAGTGCTTATCCGTTGAAAACCAAGAATATTAACCACGATTTTGTAAGCCGGCATAACTGAATACGACTAGGCCAAGTGATATTCGTTTCATGATTTCGCCACTCCTGCCCGAACTTTAATTGCTGGTGGCCACGTTTCATGATTTCACTGTCACATGTGTGTAACGTCTTCACTCCATAGTGGGTGATGCGTTTCTTTTTCTTAACTCCCTGGTGTTATGGTACCATTCATAACGTGAGTGGGGCTATATATTTTTTCTTAACCTAGAGCAGTAAGAAACAATTATGTAGAAATCCTGACCTAGGGTGCAACCTGAAACAGTACAGCAATAGTTTGGTATTCTTTGCCAGATGAGCTCTGAAGAAGATTCAACTACCAGTCAATAACCTCTTAGGGACAGATTCTTCAACCAGAGTTGTACATTGTGTTGTTCCAAAGGCCTCACCAAGATATGGACGCGGGTAAACTTTGTTCCTGAGCTGTTATTTGTTTTGGATTTATATTGATCAACTGTGCTGCGATCATTATTATTATAATAATTTCTCCAATGGATCCATTTGGGTACTTTTTTAGAGGACATGTTGCAGGTCCTAAGCTGTTATTGTTTTTGGGATTGACGACCAAAGGATGTTTGTTTTTGAGCCGTAGTTCCTGTTTGCTTCTAACCCATAGTCTATGTTCGATTGCCTATTGCTTTTATTTAACTCCCTCCCTGGTGGTGTCCACATTAATTCTGGAGTATACAATTCAAAGAGATGAATAATGTGAGCGGACGCATCTCCAGTCCATTTTCTTCACTATTGTGGGCAACAGATATCGCAACATGGCCCATTGGTCTCTCTTTATTGGGCTGTAAATTTTATCGACATCTTAACTTGTGATCATTTCTTTTGTATGCATGTGATCAACCACCTAGAGATATGTGTGTGGACGCTTCTCTTCATTGGCTGACCTAATTAGTGATTGCATGGAGTTGAATGAGTGCAAACATATTGAACCGATGCATATTGAAGAAGTCACCTTGTGAATGTGTGGATACCTATGTGTAACATTGAGAGCATTGATGGTAACTAATGAATTTGTGATTTCCTTGTTATTACAATAATTGTATTATGATATAATACGTTAGCTAATAGTTGTAGACTGTCATGGCTATGGTAGAATTTAATGCTCAACTAATTGATTTCTGTCCTTGAAATTGGATTTTCCTTCTTGTCTACAGCTCAGTGGTATTCATATCATGGATTTTGCATTAGACTTTATAGCGATGGTTATTGATACAGAAAGCATGAACACACTAAAGAAATTTTTTTTTGTTGAAGGTGTATTTTAACGACCGCCCAGACCCAACAAAGCCTACCAGACTGTAATAGAAGTACGATCTATGATTTAAGATCTTTGTAATTATTCAACCGTGGCCCTGGGAAGTGAAGAGTTGAAATGAAAGGAGTCTGGAAGCACTTTCAAAGGTAGAGAGGAAGCTAAACAGGAGGACGCTGGTTTATGAGAATAGATTAAATTAAAGAATGACAATTTGAATTTAAAACAAAAACCGTGATCATACTACAGACTAATTTAGTGTTAACTCCAACTTAACAACTCTGCCAATTTCAGTGCTTGCATCTATCTGCGATATCATAATATATAATGTAATATTATGAATGATAATTTGAATTTGGAAGATCTGAGCTATATTACTAGTTCGTGTTAGTGGGTGTCTCACTCCAATCCTCTATGGGACGTGTAGATGAAATAGAGAAACATTTCTTAAATTTTTGGACAAAAAAATTAAGTTTTGGAAAAATATTTTAGTTATGGAAAACATAAAAGGCTGGCAATGGCCGACAGGGAGATTAACCTACTGAGATGAATCTCATCATACCATGAAATCTCCACAGGTGTGTTTTAACTTCGCTTTTCAACTTTTAACTTTTAGGGGAGCCGAGAATACATGGCAGGGGATGACTTTATAAGCACGCAACCTGTCCTCCTTTTATGCACCGAGGGAGGGTATCAACAGTGTTCTCAAGTAGTTCTAGAAAGCGTCCTCCCAACTTATATTTACGTTATTCAAAGGTAGAAGGAATTGTTAGGGTAGCAGGTGCTGAGGAGCATGTGGGTGGGACTGGGTATGGACGGAATTCGTAAAGGAAGGTACTCAGAGTTTGATATGATACATGGTAGGAGCTGCCTGCCTCCACCCAGCAGAACCTTCGACTGTTTGAAACGTGTTGTAAGTAATGTAAGTAATGTCAGAGTCTACAAAACCACGTCAGGACGGATAACAGTTGAGTAGGCATGTGCGGAATTATTAGTTTAATAGAGAAAGTGGGAGATATGGATAGCTATTATGGTTATTATTGTCCTCCATACAATACAATTGATAAATGAACGGCCAGCCTTGATGAACAACAACAAACAAAAGCAAGTTCCAGGAAACCGCGGAGACCCACCACTAGCGTTTCACCATCTGTATAGTTATTTCATTTAAATTCTTTAATACGAAACCCACCCATCTTCATAACTATTTCTTTAAAATTCTTAAATATGAAACCCCAGGATTGGGTTCTTTTACCTCAAAGTGGGGAAAAGTCTGACTTTAGTTTATAAGTTTCATTATAAGGCTGAAAAAAAAGGGACTGCGCAACACGCTTAATTAGGGTTTTATTTATTTATTCTCAGGATACATAGGAGAGGAGAGGAGGTTTAACAAATACTTATATTACTTCATAATTAATTATTATTCTTAAGATTATTAATTTCTATATAATCTTTTTAAACATTTTCAATCATTAAAACCTTTCATATACTCTTGCAATCTCCCACTTGGAATTCATAGTGGAGATCAACAGTCCAAATGGTCCAAAGTATTTGTAATTATAATCCTAATAAAGCAAAGGTCTTATGAGTTTATTCTCCATTTTTCAGTAAAGTATGGATAAAAACCCAAGTTGAATTGACTAGGGCAAGATGAGAGCTATTAGAAACTAGTTCCCCACACTATATTTCTCAGATCCAAAATATGATTAATATTTTAGTTACATTTTGGATATACTATCAAAACAAATTTCTTAATAAAATAAAATTCTTGTATACTCACTCGAGGTCAGAAAAAAAGGGCACATCAACCATTAAATAAATAACTCGGAATACCGATGTATATGAGATCAATAGGAAGAAGAATTTTATAGTCGAAGATAAAAGCTGCAGTGTTGATTAATTTGGTGAGGGTTTTTTTTTAAAACTTGACTTCAATCATGAAGATAATTTTGCGATTTCAAGCTTGTAGGGTAATGACTTTGATTAGGGCGATGAGTTACTTATCCAATGAAAGAGCAGTGTGGCGATGAAGTCGCATTAAATCAATTTTTACAGCTGCAAATGATGGGATCCAAAGTATATTAAGCATTCCTATGACACCCCATTAAAGTAAATAGATAATAGATAATCTATGAAGGCCAAATCAGTCAAACTTAATTTTCCACATCTACAAGATGTGAATGCATTTGTACAAAGAAACACCACAATTTGCTTGATCAAAACATTTGCATTGCGGAGACAAGATACAAAACCTTCATAAAAGAGAAGCACATAGTAGCTATCTAGCTAATTCAATACATTCAAAACACAACGATTTAGGATCTATGGTTCTGCATAAGGTGGATCTATGAAGAATCAGTCGTCTTAAGAAACTATACTTCTTCTTCTTGTTATAATTTAAAGTTTAAGCATAGATCGCAGAGTATGTTGATATATATATGCTACCTAGCGAAATTAGACAAGTGCCCAATGACTGTATGCCATATTAATTAACTATTTTGTTTAGCATTCGTTGTTGAAATCACAAATAATTAACTGATTAATTATCTTTGCTTAACATTCATTATGTGCTATAGTTGGGCACTCATTGCTTCCTAAGTGATCATTACTTTCCCTTCTATAAGACTACAAGTTGTATGACCCACTTGTCCCAACATTCTCTCACTTGACATATACCATGCAAGAAGCTAAGAGATAATGCATCAAACTATGAGCTAATTACTAGGCTCATACTCAAATTGTAGCTAATTACTAGGAGGCAAAAAGGGCCCATATACTTATAGTGCCATTTGAGTTTACTCATGCCCACCAATTTGGTCAAGACATCTACAACATTTTGCAAAGGTCAACGCATAGTGCAAAGTGTCAACTTTCTCCAATATCACCTTACCATCCCCTACTATGTCCTAAACAAAATGTTATTGATTTGTTTTCACATGAAAGGTACATTTCTTAGCCAAGATATACGGCATTATCATTATTATATTGAACTATAATAGATCTATAACGTAACCTTACATCTGAACACAATTTCATAAGCCGAATGACATCCTCATAGACATGATTAGTTGCCATATATCCCGCCTCTACAATGGACAAGGTGACCATAACATCCCCGTTTCTCACTCAAGTTAGAGGACATATGTTGCATATTTCATGATGATACTCAGTTTTTCATGTCGCTACTTAGTTTTCATGATGCATATCTTGTGATGATACTCAGTTTATTATAGGTTCCAGATGTATAGGACATGAAGTACATGATGTGTTGAGTGTTAATATTCAATTGGTCATTTATAGTTTTATTTTGGCATCTTTAAATGTAAGTTATGTTGTTTCTTATAATGATGCCTTATAAGCATGTGATTCATGGTCATGCATTATTTTGATGTTGTTATTTCTAGCCATGGGTTGTGCATGTGATACTTCTTGATGTTGTTTCATGACGTTATGGTGCTTTATAAGATAGATAATGTGTGGAACATAAATTGATATTATAGCTTATCATTGCATCTAGAGATAAATGGCATCTGGCACATAAATGGTATGAAAACATGTTGTGATATAATGATGGATTATGTGAATTGTTACTCCATGTTGATAATACTAATGTTGAAATATGGTAGCTTATCATGGTATGTTAATGAGATGCTTAGTGAAATTATCATGACCAATTATGTTATAATGGTAGCATAGATCACCTAAATGCATTGGATGTTAAACTTGGCATGACTTATCGTGACAATGGCTTATGATGCAATGTAATACAATATGAATTGGTGGCTAGACATTCTTGTTAGCACATGATTCAAGGTTGATCCATGATATTATTATATTGAGAAATGGTTACTAATGATTATTCATTATGGCAAGTGCCAGTTGTTCCAAGTGATCCGCTCAAATAGCCTGATGAGGCTAAGTATTTTATGATTTCGTGGGAGCCCATAACCACGAATGAGAATGGCTACTATAAATAAATTATGGGCTGGGGGACAAGCTCAACAATTAGCTCTATGCCAGCAACACTTGACTTTTGTACCAGAAGTTGGGAAGGTGGCAATGCCACAGAGACTTCCCGGAGAACTTCTGATGTGACCAGAGTCCACGGTTGGAGACATACTCACCGGGAGGGAGGTTTATGGAGGACTTCTAATGCCTGGGGTATAATGATCCTGATATCAGGATCGAGGTACCGGGAACTAGATGTCGGCTAGTACCGATGAGGCCCAGATTCCGTTAGAATCTTATGAGGCCGTATTATTACCAAAAGTTGGGAAGGTGGCAATGCTGCGGTAACTTCCCAGGGAACTTCTGATGCCTACTGTATGATCCGCGGACAGGTTACAGTAGAGGGCCCATGCCATGGCGAGCGGGACCATCCGGAGTTAGAAGGGAGGTTTATGGAGGTTGATCGGATGGTATGATTCTCAGGGAGAGGGTGAGTAAGGAAAGAGGAAGCAAACAAACACACAGTTATTAATTATTAATTAATTATCTAATGCTTCTGTATGTATGATGCATGCTTGTTGATATGGCTGCATACTAGACTCATAGGGAATTACTTAAGAGCATGTTGTAACTTAGGGCGTTTGATTGTATTAGTGTGGTTTGGAGACTTCTATGTGGTGGCCACACATATAAATCTCTAAACTTCACAATAGTACTAGCTACCTATATACTATAGTATTTACTTGATTGATTGATTGAATAAGTATTGTATCTATTGCTTGAAGATTATAACTTCGGAACGAAGTTTCTTGAAGGGGGAAGTATGTAACAACCCTCATATACGAATATAGGGAATATTTGATATAATATGATATAATGTAATATAGTAGAAGGTAAATAATTAAAAGAAACATGAAAAATAAGTAATGGAAACCAAATTTTGCATAAAGATAGAAATTAAATAAGAAATTAAGAAATGGGGAGAAGGAGGGGATAAAAGGAGGAGAAGAAGTGAAGAGAGGGGTCTTTTTTTGTCTTTGGCCATCTTGGAAGAGGAGCTCTGGAGGAGAGTAGATCAAGATAGCATTGGCATGGGGTTAATTGTTGGGGGCTCGGGGGCTTCAGCCTTTGGCTGGGGGTTGGTTGGGTGGAGAGTCGTCCCCCCACCTTCAATTGCACTATTGGAGCTATCAAGGTAATGGTAGCTGCTAGGTCATCTATCCAGGTATGGATCCTTAATTTTCATAGCATATTTTTTGTTATTATTGATTAGATCTACTTCCTTTTGACAGATCTTCTATGCATCTTGTTATGGTTGTCTCTTTCTTTTATATCATTTTACGTGTTATTAGATTCTTGTGTTGGATCATAGATCTGCGTACATATTTAATATTAATTTTTTATTTAGTGGGTTTTATGAGTTTTACGGTTCTTACAACCATTGCATGTGTATGTCGGTTATGAGCTTAATAATCAAAGCAAGTGAGGACCGGTGGTCCTGATTATGGTAATGCATGCTATATGAGGTAGTCATGTTTCGGCCATAATATGTTTGAATGCAGAACATTCATGAACCAATGCAAGGTAGCATTGAGTGGATATGCATTAAGAGATTTTATAAATCTTGTAGTTATGCATTGAGTGGATGCATATGAAAAGTTTGAGTAAATGTTGTAAATGTGCATGCATAAGTGTGGGCGCACATGTTGTGATGCATTGCATGAATGCATGGGGATGGTATATGTATCATTGCAAACTAAATAATGAATGAGATGATGAATGATGAAAATTCTAGGATCATTTCATGGACTGTTATGAACGCAGAATAGTAAGTGTATGAAGAGGGCAGTCATGATTTATGGGCTGCCGAAATGCTCTGTGAAAGGGCAGAGTTGTATAATGATATGGCTATGAATTAATGAGCATTTAAAAGCTTTAAGTTGATTGCATGGATGGTGTGATGGTGTCTTGTAATTTTATTGTGCTCTGGGTGCATATAACATAAGCCTATACATTTCATTGCATTTGAAATATTCATAGTTGAGAGCATTTGAATTATGGAGTCTTATAATTATGAAGGTCACTTTAGTGACTGATGTAAAGGCTGCAATAAAAATATTATATGCATAGAGACTTACAAAGTGTTTGGCTGATTGAAGTTTCAGATTTCAGGTAGATTGTTCTAGGCATGGAAATGTGGGTAAGTCCATGATGAAGGCTGGAATCTACCATGTGCAAAAGCCAAAGGTTATGAGAAGATTCTCACGGTTGTGAAATTTAACGTATGCATGAAACAAATCTAAAAATATTATGATTTAAGTTTATGATAATAATATCATGGTTGCAAATCTAATTTCTGTAGGGAACAAATTTGAAGAAAATAAATTTGATTAGAGCTTATGAGAAGGAATCTCATGGTTGAGAACTCTAAGTTCTGTTAGAAAGAACAATTGTAAATCTTAGATTTGTAAATTTTCAGATTTGAAATTTTGTTAATAATTGCTAATGACTGTTTGGCTTATGTAAAATTGTGTCAGCAAGACATGTTGTAAGTGGATGTTCATGTATGGCAGCAAACATAAATCCATAATGGACAGAATGGTGCCACTTACAAGAGCCAAGCGATATGAGGAGAGCCTCATGGCTAAGAAAATCAATTTCTGTAGTAGACAGAGTTGCAAATTCATATTGAATTTAATTATTAGTGCCATGGATTGGTTATGGAACAAATCAGATTTGAATTGTATTGTTAAATGTGGCTGACTGTTTGGATATTTAAGAAGTGTGTCGGGAAGACACATCGCAGTAAGACCATGAGAGAGGGCCTGCAGAAGCCAAACTTCATGGGAAGGATCCCATATCTTGGAAATGGGTTTCGGGTGAAACGCCATTGGACATTTTGATAATGTCCCATTTGCACTGCATGATTGGTAAACAATATGAGTGAGATGATAAAGATTGTGTCAGTAAGACATATGAGAGTTATGTAACATCAAAAGGAGTTGGGATGGCAAATCGAGGGACTGTCCTCAGAGAAGGAGCCCCCATTCCTCATTAATCAAGAAAGACTACATCTGCAAATGGATAAGTGTTATGTAAACCTTGACTGCTATATATACATATATATATACATGTATATGTGCAAGTCTAATTGTTAGAATTACTATGTAAAGCATATTCCATTTATTTATATTATTCAGACTGCTTGAAGTATGATTAGGACTTGCATAGTTCACATCAGTGAGGAGTGCACACCTTTCTGGTGCTGAGTTATGTTAAGGATGCCAATATTGACTACACCCCAAGGGAATGGACGCATTCCTGGTGTTTCAATGTTGAATAACGAATGTTATGAAATATGTTTACAGTTTTAGAGCAGCAATACTTATGAGCTTGCTTATCCATCTTGTGTTGTCAGCTTATACATATGCAAATTGGTGTTGCACATTAAAGGGACAAGTGAAGAAAATGGTACTCAAGAGGACTGTATGAGCAGTGGTAGGCTTTGTGTAGTGTGAGTGGGTATCATGGGTCCATGAGAGCCCGCAGTTAAGAAAATCACCTAAAGAGTTCCTAAAGGGAACTGCCGGTTTGCACAAGAGGAGGAGTACCACCCTTATGTGGGCGACGAATTGTTATGCGCATTGAGGGATTGTGACACATGTGAAAGGGTAATGCAAGCCTAAGGCAGAGTAGTAGAGCCTTGACCTATAATGGTTGGTGGCGCAGTTACCTTCCATTGGCCAATGACCCAGATGGATGTGTTGGCTCGACAATGGAGAGGGCCAACCAGGTATGGGACTGGTTGAGCACCACCAAATGCTTGGTAAATCCAGTCGACGTGAAGGTGTACTAGTAGGGCATTAATTATTTGATGTTTTGGAGCAGCCTGCGTGCTGGCCAAACATCCCAGTCCGCAGGAGGATCCCAAGGCTTATAAAGTAAAAGTAGGACCCTGTGGACCAGAGAGGAAACACATAATACAGATAAGTATTCATTGTCATTTATTTCTTATTTGGAATAATAAATATTTCAGGTATAAGTCTTCTAACAGCTAAGTTGATACACTGTTGTTCCTTGGTTGGAAACGCATAATACAGGAAGCAAGGACCCTGAAAGAACTATAAATTGCTTGGTAAATCCAGAGAGTGACTGGTTGAGAATTAACTATTTGATGTTGTGGAGCAGCCTGCATGTTGGCCAAACATGCAAGACTATTTGATGTTGTGGAGCAGTCTGCGTGCTGGCCAAACATACAAGACTATTTGATGTTGTGGAGCAACCTGCGTGTTGGCCAAACATACAAGACTATTTGATGTTGTGGAGCAGCCTGCGTGCTGGCCAAACATACAAGATTATTTGATGTTGAGGGGCAGTCTGTGCGCTGGCCAAACATCCAAGTCCATAAGGAATCCAAGGCTTGTAAAGCAAAGAAGGATCCCGTGGAATAAAGTGAAGACATCTAATGCAGATAAGTATTTTGTTATCTTGCAACTTCTTGCTTATTTAATATGAATATACATATGTACATGATTTGGTTATGATTTCCTAAACTCTTATTTAGAAATAAAACCTATGAAAATAAACTAAACATGTGAATTGATTCGATGTTTGAGTGTAGGTATTGTTGGAAGAAAGGACTATGAAAGCATCTTAATGATGCATGTGGACATGTGACTGTCCTAAAAATCTCAGCTTGCGCAGAAATGAATGATGGTGCTAGTGGACTTGTGGGAATCCTAGCAGCCAAGGGTGTTGTGGATCGCCATGTGGAAAGGTTCCATGGTTGAGAGATCCGAGGTAGCCCATAGACACTAAGTGTCATAGCCAAGAAGGGCAGGTCAAGCATTCACGTTGAAGTAAAAGAGGCTAGGAGCGCATCAAAACCACAGTGGTGGTGTGGGTTCCAGAATGGAACAAGACGAAGAGGAGAAAACTCTTATTGCTTTCTCTTTCCTTTTTATTGATGCATTTATAAAAACATAAAATTGTCTAATGCATGTATGGCTAAAAGTAGAGTGTGTTTATTTGCTTGAAATAAATTGTGAATGCTGAAGTAGTTAATTCCCTGTGAATGAGCTCATGTGCATGTTTGGCAAGCATGAAAAGAATGAAAGTCTCATGGATAAAGCATGGACTACACATGTCAATTGGAAATTAATTGATTGATTTTAATGTTTATATTATGCTTGGCCTAACAGAAATTATAATGATGAATTTTACAGGTGGAAATTGAATCAATTGGTTGCAGTTGTTACGAGCAAGTGTTGCTTGTGAGCAAAGTGAGAACCAGCTGTGCACAGTGACCATGGCAACAGACCATAGGTTGTTGGAATTGGCTGAAAGTCTTATTCAAACAATTGCCAAGACCCAAGAAAATATTGGAGAGATGCTCAAGATACAGAAGCAACATAATGAGATGAACCACAAGGTTTTGCAGGACTCTATTTGTCTGCAAAGGGAGGTAAAAAGCATTATGAGAGTAATCTGTAAGGGAAAGGAAAGTGGATCAAGGATGAGGCATTCGTCCAATCGGTCCATTAAGAAACGTTCCAGGCATGAAGACTCAAAGGCAATTGAGTAGGTAAAGATGAAGTAGCCAGTGAAATGTTGGAAATGTGGAGGACATCATTGCCTCCACAACTGCCCAACAAAGGAACACCAAAATGGTAGCAGCCATAAAGTTTTCAAACTTATGGATGAGCTGGAAGATCAGAACCAACATGAGCAGCTTGTGGAAGCCAAAAGACTTGGTCCTGAAAGTTCAAGGTAAATGATAGAATGCAGGGCAAATCTGCAAAATTTTTGAAAATTTTGGACGTGTAAATTGTAATTGTAATCCTAAGCATTGGAACACCGAGGACGGTGTTATTCTGAGGGGGAGGGGATTGTAATACCCCATTTTGACCCTTAGGATATATTAGCTTTTAATGTAAATATTGTATACATGTGATGTATGTTTTCCTAGCATGTAGCTCAAGGACAAGGCCCCACTAGTGGAAGCTCGAATTTTATTTAAAAGATAAGTATCATACATTATGTTACCCATGTGCTATTTAGCCATGGAACATTGTAAAAATGATGTAAATAAACATCATGCAATAAAATACCAAAATTGGCTATGGAGGCAACGAATGAGAAGAGACCATCTGTATCCACTAGGGAGTGGTGAGGGGGCTATGGGATTGAACCATAGGTTGCCATATGTCATTGTGAGAACCCATTTGACTTTCCTTGATGACATTTATTTTTGTTGTAAGGAAGTAGTTGAATATTTCAGTCCATGGCTTCAATGGAGCATGGGCAACCCATAAATTCGTATGGCAGAGTATGGGCTCTATTTTCTTGTACCACAAGTCATTCTACCTCATGGGAGTTGCTTCTTCCTCATTCCCATTCCTGTGTGGAGGAACCCAACATTAATTTTCATCCAAAAACGAATTCCCAGCAGTGAGAAAAACCATAAATCGCAACTGTGAAAGAACCCACGTTTTGAAGAGCCATAAACACCCATAATTGGTATTTGACAATGAAATCCAATGGGGGATCCATAGGTATGAACCTTGGGGCGAATTTGGGAGCATTAGTTACCCCGAAATCCATTGGAAAACCCAGTTTTGATAGCCCAGAAAACAAATGACGGGATTGAGTTATTCGTTGACATAATGGTGAGAAATCCAAGTGTGGATGTTTGAACAGAGGATTGGATTGCTTGAATTTAGCTTGAGATGTTTGTAGCTCTGTGGTTGAACTCACTGGCTTAGCATCCTCCTCATTTTCCTATTTCATGCTTGATAAACCCAACTGTGTGTTGGCTTAGCATGACTGTTTGAGTGAAACTATGACTGTGAGTGAGCACATCTAGTTTCTCCTTAGTGGATACACAGCCCAGCTCGGGGGTGATCTCTCAGCTAAAAGAATACAGGCTGGACAGAGATCTATGGTTGGGTGGAACGTTGCTCTCACATAGCCAGTTGTTGGACAGCTTCATATCAAAGATAAGTAGTCTCTGTGGTTTAAATTATGATCATTATGTGTTATGTTCTGTAGGTCTAATTATTCATGTAAATTGAATGAAATGATTATCTTAACTAGTTGGCATGAAGCCTGTGCATAGCATGAGAATGAGATTGATTATTGTATGATTGTTTCATCATTATGCCTGGAAGAAATATGTTGATGCATTCCAGTCCGTGTGTGTGTTAATATGGTTATTCCGCTGTGTTTATTAATTGAGTTGTGTTAATTCCATGTTCTGCAATGTCATAATTAATGACTGTTGTTTACATGTTGATTGCATGATGAAACTGTGTGCATACATAGTGTTTAATTCCGTTGTGCTCGTTGAGTATGAATATGTATGCACATGTTTTATTTATTCATGCATTTCTTAGCAAATTGAATGGGGCTGAGATTGTCAATAAGCTCGGTATGTTGGTAACGTTTCCTTCCAAGCACGGGATTGATGGAAGGGGACATTACACCATATAACCTTGCTATATGGATATCACAAAATATAGAACAAGTTATGATTAAATGTTTGAATAAATCTGGGAGGTCAAACACCATCTCGGGAAATTTTGACAACATTATTAACAACATATGACAATAGGACCAGTTCTATAAAACTAACATCTCCCAACATGAAAGACTTGCGATGATTTGTAAACTGTATTTTCAAGTAGCATAACCATAATATAAAAATGACCAATATTGTAAGACTGCTAAGTGCCAACCCTCCTTAACATGCCATATTAGACATAGGATTAAATATCTTACAAAGGTCATTATTAGGAATTGACTACCTTCACTCTCCCCAAAGATTCTCTCACAAGGAAACAACATTTGTAATTTAGTTTGCACTTCTTTGGATCACAAGTCATAAATTTTCCAGTGTGTGCCTTTATTCATTATCTATGAATAAAGTTGGCAAAGCAAAGGACGTCACAAGCATATTTGCATTATATCGCCAAGAGCATATAACCTTGCCCGTAACATTAGAGATTAAGTATCCATAAAGTAAAACCCTTGTTAACCTTTATGATTCCATATCATATTTATCTTGGAAGTGAAAAGACACATATGTTCACTAACTACAGCTACTAAATTTGGTAACCGCACTGTCTAGTGTATATGCTACTTCTATACTATGATACTTCACAATCCCTCCCAATTGCATTTATTTGAGAAAAGAATGGAAAACAATACAATAAATAAGGTTGTACGACAAACCGCATTAGGAAAGGCTTGACTAATACTTTTTGTACAAAGGATTACAAATTATATTAATTGTCAAACCCAAACAAATAACTTGGGAACTTTATGACTTCCTGGCAATCGACAACTTTCTCACTGTTAAAAATTTCTAGTTGTGCCTTTCCCACCTACCCAAATACCGCGAGTTAAGTCAGGACTTCTTTGAGCAGTTGGTCCTAGTCCAGCTACAATACCATAAGGAATTTGAATTCCAGACACTGATGGTTGAATAAGCACACCTGGTGAAGGCTATAATGTATTAGGAAGATGTGAAACAAGAGCTGACTAGATATAAGGATGTTGTCCTGAAACAAATGGTGCAGCTACACAATACTGCATCCCATGAACTGCAGTTCCTGCAAATTCCAAACATGCATAATTAATATAAAAGATTCCAGAGAACTAATGTACTTAAATGATCATGAAAGCAAAACCAATCACATGGATACTAGATATGAAGGGGATTGTTTCCTGATCCATAAACTGTTGAAGCTATGCCTCTAGATAGCTCATCACAACCGATCTTAATTTTTGGAAAATAATTCTACTGCTACTTCCAGTGTTCATATACACAACTAGCTTTTTCTTTTCACAACATGAGATACTAGTTGTAGAAAATAAATTAGAAAATACCTCGAAATGTAAACAAAAGCAAACAAACAACAACAAAATTTACACTGGAAAAAACCTCAATCAAAGAAAGACTCCAACATTAAAATGCACAGTTTTATTAATCACACAGCAAATTACAAATCCCCAAACATTGTCCAAACTAAGAAGTTGTGTGTCTTAATGAGCCAAACAATTACATTATAAAGGCATCCTGTCCATTTAACTTATTGTGCTTTTGCCCTCCTCCTGGACAAGTTTACTAGGACAAGATGGAACAAAGGCAAAGCTCTTGATCATATCCACCCCTGTTAACAGTTTCAATCTTATACTCTGCATTGAATGCCATACGATCAACATCTGGGATAGTTGCTTAATAGGTTTGCTTTGCTGTTACAGAATGTGGGTGCCAGAGATTATTGGAAGAAGCTGGAATCGAACCAGGGCCTAGCTTGGAGCACAACTGCCATAGTGGGACTTACTCATGTAAGTACTCCCTTGCAGGGATCTTGCAGTTCATAATTATTGAAGAGGCATTGAAATTGGGGGCATCCTTAGCTCTCCAAGTTCAAGATAACACTCAATGTAATCTGCATTCGAATTTTGATTGGGTTTTGATTTGAGTATTTTTTGGAAATTCCAACAGTCTCGCTTCGCTCTGTTCCTAGATGTGCTCCATCTTTATAGCCTTTAATTGGTTTCTTTGACATATCTCAGCCCATTGACATTGAAATGGCAAGTGACAGTATTCATGAAATCAAGAAAATTCTTAGATAGATGACCTGTCAACTTGAGGGCATGAAACAATTCATATAATACTTAAGTATTCATATGAAAAATTAGGCCAATATAAAATTAAGTTGCAAGAATTGAACATTAATTATGATAAACTAAGTTTATAATTAGAATAAACATTACAATATCATCATGGGCTTGGCTAGAGGTTCACAGTTAGCTATAGGTTTTACTCATGTTTCAGTTGCTGTGGTGAAGGAACATTTTACTGATGAAGACATAGCTCAAGAAATAGTCTTGGCTTTTATTGAGCACAATAGGAATCATGAGGACAATATCATCATGGGCTTCACTAGAGGTTCACAGTTAGCTACAATTTTTCCTCATGTTTCAGTTGCTTTGGTAAAGGAACATGTGACTGATGAAAACATAGCTCAACACACATTGACAACAGAGAATTCCCTTCCATTGTCCTCAAAAGAAAAAATGGATTGTACCACTGCCCATATGGTCCTTTTGCTTTGACTCTCCACTCTTTTATGAAGTTGTTTGGAGAAGCTATCAACATTGACTAAATCAACCCATTAAGTGCCTTGTTTGATAAAGTTGATTTTGTATTCTTTTTGTCAGCAATAGATTATAGTGTTTAGATCCTACAATCATTTGTTTAATATCTAGTTTTTGCCAATACTTCTAGTTATGAGAATAGACTTCTCATAACTCATCGCTATGAATCTGCGTGCTTCTGATTTAAATGGTGTTAACTGCGTGTTTCTTACCTACTTATGTGACCCTTTTTCAGAATTTGGAAAGATGGTGTTAATTGTTTGTAAATTTTATTATAATATCAATCCATAAAGAATTCTATTTAAGGTTGCTAGCTCAATGGTAGAGCACATGCCTTATATGCAGGAGGTTGGTGGTTCGATTCCTCCGTGCCCTATTTATATTCTAAAACCACTAAAAAGAGATAAATGACTAAAAAAATGGTCAAATTTTGCATATAAATGACCACCAGTACAACATGAGAGATAAGTGACCAAAATATGCGTATAAATGACCACTTTTGAGTTGACGATCGCTGGTAGCAAATTAGCGATCATTTATCACGTGACAAAAAATGTGGCCATTAATTGTGACAATTAATGACCAAATATATGACCAAATATACGACCAAATATATGACCACAAGATAAGCTATAAATTGTTCGGGTACACAGGGTCACAGGGTACTCCCAAAAGACCGAACACTTAGAGCAACCACTTCACACAAACAGATCACAGATCAACACATCGATGTTTTGACGTGGTTAAAACCCTCTAGAGGGAAACAGTCCAAGGCCCCGACCAAATAGCTACTGCGAAGCAGTTTATTATGCAAAAGAAAGAAAATTATAAATGAGCTTCTCATAATCGATCAACTAAACAATGACCCTCCATGCTCTTTATATAGAGATCATGGACCAATCGGGTGTTAAGCCACGGATCAAGGGTAGGTATGATCTAAGAGAAGTTGAGCCGTCAGATCACTCTATGTCTAGAACATATCATGACCATTAGATTAAATATTTACAAATGCATACTAATGCATACTAAAGAAACACACTTTACATAACATATATATTACACGAGTTGATCTTAACTAACTCCTAATTGTCTAAATATCCTAACATCCCCCCTTAAGAACAACTTGGGATATGATTGAAGGATTTACAAAATTGACACTTTTTAGGAGAAGGAAGGAGGCATTAGAGCCTATCCCCCCTTAATGACAAATTCTTGAACTCCTAACATAGATTGAAGTTTAGAAAACTTCACTTCTGTAAGAGACTTGGTGAAGATGTCTGCAACTTGATCATCTGTAGGGCAAAAGAGCACTTCAAGAACACGATCATGAACAAGATTTCTGTTGAAGTGCATATGTAGCTCAATGTGTTTGCTGCGTTGATGTAGAATTAGATCTTTGACGAGCTTGATGGCACTTTGATTGTTGCACCAAAGTGGAGTAGGTTGTTGCTGCTTGAATCCAAACTCTGAAAGGATCTGTCGAAGCCATAAAGCTTCCTGACTGGCATTAACTGCGACTCAATATTCTGCCTCTACTGAAGAAAGAGCAAGAGCTTGTTGTTTCTTACAAGCCCAAGTGACAGGTCCAGATCCTAGGCTGAAAACATAACCTGCAGTAGACTTTCGATCATCAGGATCGCCGGCCCAATCTGAATCAGTGAAACCAACCAACAAAGGTTTCCCCCTTGTACTGTAATGAATCCCAAACTGAATTGTACCTTGGATATATCGAAGTATTCTTTTAATTGCTTTCCAGTGACTTTCATGAGGTGTTTGCATATAACGGGCAACACGACCAACGACAAAGGAAAGGTCAGGACGGGAATGAGTCAAGTATAAGAGACTACCAACAAGCTGACGATACAAGGTGGCATCTACTTCAAGTGAAGGACAAGTGGCAGAAAGTTTGACTCCAGACTGGAAGGGAGAAGGGGCTGGTGTACAATCTTCCATGTGAAAGCGACGAAGAAGGTCACAAGCATACTTAGACTGAGAAAGAAAGATTCCTTCTTTGGTTTGCAAGACTTGGAGACCAAGAAAATAATGCAAATGTCCTAAGTCTGACATTTCAAAAGTTTGTTTAAGACTGCATTTCACATGGGTTATAAGCTTAGGGTCACTACTAGTAAGAATAAGGTCATCAACATATAGAACAAGTATGATGAGATGGTTTCCTACTTTCTTGGTATATACATTGGGGTCAGAATGGCATCTAGAAAAACCAATGTCAAGTAGAAAGCTATCCATTTTGGCATACCAAGCTCTAGGAGCTTGCTTAAGGCCATATAAAGATTTCTTAAGACGACAGACAAGGCTAGAGTTATTTTGAACATATCCAGGAGGTTGTTCCATGTAAATTTCCTCCTGTAAATCACCATGTAAGAAGGCAGACTTGACATCCATTTGATGTAATTCCCAGTTATGTAAGGCTGCAAGGGAAAGAACAAGGCGGATGGAGTTCATTTTTGCGACATGAGCAAAGTTTTCATTGTAGTCAATCCCTTTAACTTGGGAAAAACCTTTGGCAACTAACCTTGCCTTAAGTCTTTCAACACTTCCATCTGATGCATACTTAGTTCTATAGACCCATTTACATTTGACAAGTTTTCTTCCTTTTGGAAGAGGTACAAGATCCCAAGTATCGTTCACCATTAAGGAACGGTATTCTTCATCCATAACTGCATCCCAATCTGGATTTCCTGAAGCTTCTGCAAAATTTGTTGGATCATGATTCTCGAAAACCTGACCCAAAAGAGAAGAGGCTTGCTGAAACTGAGAACGTGTTCGACGTTGACCTCTAGGATCATCGACAAGATCACCAACTGCTTCACATGTTGAACGGACCCATCGAGGAAGCACTTGTGCTGGTGCAACTGGAGGAACATGAGCAAGCGGAGGTGGATTTTCATTCTCACTATCATCATCAATGGATTCTGTTTCTTTCCCTGAGGTAATTTTGAAAAGTCTCCTACTTTGTAGAACATCCTCCATATGAGATTTCCATGAGAAATAGTTGGAACTGGTAAATAGAATATCACAAGGGGCGACAATATTGTAAATTAATGGCTGTAAAAAAATAATCCAATAGTTTGGATGCGAAGAGCTCGAAAAAATATGCGGTTTAAAAAAAACGACACTGAAAACTGACTCCGTATGATAAAGTTATGCTTGAACAAATAAAAAGTTGAAGATGTCCCCAATAGTGACGTGGCAGATAGAGAATGTCCAACTAAAAAAAAGAACCCCACTCTTGCCAAGCTGAACCTTAGAAAATCACTTTACAAGAAAGTTGCTTTTAAGTGAATCACTTTTGTAAAATAAGTGATTTTCACTTTTACAATGATGTTATTTTAAATATTGCAGCAAAAAAAAATGAACTTAAGTGACTCACTTTTTATTTTTATTTTTATTATTAAGTGAGATGCACTTTTACAATAAAGTAACTTAAAAATAGAAATTGTATGCACCTTTGTTTAAAAGTAACTTAATAAGATTTGAACTCAAGGCTTATTAAGGAATAAAACAACTTTGAACCAAGTGAGCTAATGTTAAAAGGTACGTAAAAGAAGGGAAGAAGGAGTGGTTTTTTTTTTACTCTTCTCTCTCGGTTTCTGTGCTTGCCTCTTTTCCTGCAAATCACACCACCAATTGAAACAAAAAAACTTTTCCACACTTATGGGGTTACATTTTGTTAGCTTGCACGAAAAGTCTACGTTTTCTTTCTGTTTCTAATTTGCCGAGATCGCACAAGGTGCACAACAAAAAGCATACGCAGCCGAGAATAACCCTTTCCCTTTCTGTTTCTGATTCGTCAAGATCGCACAAGGTGCACGAAAAAGAGCATACGCAGACAGGGAAAGCAACAATCCGAAACTAAAAAAATCTAATAATAAAAACTGGTAAAATATGAGATATTTAAAAAAAAAAAACGTCAGTGTAACATTATACCTTCAGATCTGATGAAATACTCGTTTCTGAAGCAACCGGGAACCATTTTCGATCAAACGAAAACTATTTCCCAATAGAAACGACGCTTCAGATGCAATGGAACACCTCCCACAGCCCAGAAATGCACAAAAAATTTAGTTTCAAAAACCCTTTTCAAGTTTCGGCAACACCAGTTCAAGATCTAGATCATAACCGAAAGCGACTCTTCATAAAAGTTCTGATACCATGTTCGGGTACACAGGGTACTCCCAAAAGACCAAACACCTAGAACAACCACTTCACACAAACAGATCACAGATCAACACACCGATGTTTTGACGTGGTTAAAACCCTCTAGAGGGAAACAGTCCATGGCCCCGACCAAATAGCTACTACGGAGCAATTTATTATGCAAAAGAAAGAAAGTTATAAATGAGCTTCTCATAATCGATCAACTAGACAATGACCCTCCATGCTCTTTAGATAGAGATCATGGACCAATCGGGTGTTAAGCCATGGATCAAGAGTAGGTATGATCTAAGAGAAGTTGATCCGTCGAATCATGTCTAGAACATATCGTTACCGTTGGATTAAATATTTACAAATGCATACTAAAGAAACACACTTTATCTAACAGATATATTACACAACTTGATCTTAACTAACTCCTAAGTGTCTAAATATCCTAACATAAATGACCAAGATAAATATGACCACATTTTTGGTTGCATGATATATGACCGCTAATTTGCTACCAGTGGTCACCAACTCAAAAGTGGTCATTTATATACGGATTTTGGTTGTTTTTTGGTCACTTATCTCTCATTGTGTACTAGTGAATGTCAACCTAGTACAATAACCTGAGAATAAAGACCTAAAAACCTACTATGCCACTTGAACTAAAAACCTAGAATCGATCCTTAATTGACTACTATGAATCTAGGATTGTTGGATTGATCCCCTGCCACCTATACATCCATTGTTTTCATGCCTTCGAAAGTTGGATCTATCCCTTTAACTATTGATCGTTTGTCATAAAATGTGGAAGAGATAATATGCAAAGGCTCGACATTTCATCTTGCTAGCTGTTCTAATATTTCCTGATCAATGATTCCTTTTCCACTTATCAAATGACTGCTTAAAAATATGGAACTAGATATTGATGCAATGTTCTTAGGAAGTAATGATATATTTTAGATCCAATTGAAAGTGTCTTCCACTACACTTAAATTCAATGTTGCTGGTAGCGCACCTTACCCTTGAGGATCAGACAATTCGCTTTGACATATGTACATGAAGGCTTGGCATTTATGTTTATTACTAAACACATTACTTTTTGCATGTAATGAAACATATTTCACATGCAACAAGTTGTAATATTTAATTGTTTCAATATAGAAAGGCACCTAGATAGCCATCCAACGCGTTAGGAAGATTCCATGTTCTTTGTGAGTTGTAGCTTGGCGAACTTGGTTTGAATTCGGTAGCATAATATTAATTTGAATAAACCACTCGACACTTAGTTGCAAAATGAGCTTGACATTTGTGCATTCGGGAGTTTGGCATTGTGACATTTGAACCCATGCTGTGTCACTTTCCCTCAACCATTTAGCTTCTCAACAATTTGCTCTTAGCTCAACAGTCGACCTTGCTTGATATTATCGACGTTCTGACAGTATTCATATTTTGAATAATTGATCTTATGACCTATTAAGCTTTCCTTCGACGTTTTTGAACGTTTGCATCAACATAAAAATGCATTTAACATTTGGATTACACCCTCGGACGATCTTCACTAGCTCTATGTCGATGAAACTTAAGAAGGCAACTCCACATTTCAAACCTGCGAATTCAACTTCAAGCAAAGATTGAATACGATTCTCTGCAGATAATTCACCCATGAGCATTCCTCTTGGACACTTGTATTTAACTTGACAGTTGAGCCTCGTGTAATGTATGGTGTTGACTCAACATCGGAGATCGACTTGGTCAATGGGCTCATAAATAGACATAGACATTTGATGCAAAAACTTGAGGTTTGGGGAATTGATTCATAATTGGCAAATAGGAGGTGCTATCGGAAGTAGACAATTTCCTGCAGCAAACATTTCATCAGTACTTTGATTTTCGTTTTGGAGGATTTTTTCTAGTGATAACACTCATGTATATTATATGTTGGTTATGCTTGCAAAATCCATTGTCATTATGTGTCAATCAACTAAATGCTCAAATCAACCACATACCAAAGCTCATCAAATGAGGTAGGTCAAGAGTAGGACTCACATGAACCAATTTACATCAACATTGACTTCAACCCGACATATTGAAGACATGATGGTTGTAAATTGGGAAGAAGGTGGGATACTTGTGGAGAATTTGGGCGAGGAGGTTTGCAATAGCTCACTTAATTGCCAAGTTTGCTCGGCCTTGGGTGGTTTCCTTGTGGCAATACTATATATGGAGGGAAGTTATGCACTGGCGAGTAGCCTCTAAATAGTTGGTATTCAAATTCATTGGTAACCTGGGCTCAAATGGGTTTGAATGATAGTAGAATGGAGGAACATACCAATCCTTTGGTTGAATTGAGTAGCCATTTTCAAGCGGAGGGAATTATAGAGGTTCCATAAGAGACATATCAATGCACCTGCTATAACCAAGTGTGCCTTATCGTTGGGTTATGTGTTTTTAATGACTCTAATTTTCATGTGGAATCCTTTCTCCCCTAGGTTTTCGTGGTCTAGTTAGAATAAGTCTTGGGATAGAGATTTGAACTCCACTGTATCTTGATATTATTTGCTCAGTGATTCCCCCTCTATACAAAGATTGTGGTCAATGTGATTTGCTGGAAACTCTCACAACCGAAGCAAGTTTGAACATGCTCCTTGGATCCTTGTTCCCTCGTGTCTGCTACTTGGGAAGCAATTATGGGAATATCAATGAGGTGGTGTTATATTGCAGTTTTATCCATTGAGTAGTTGTATTTGTTTAACAATTGTTCTTGGTGGGAAGAGTATGAATTATCTACGTTGTAATGACAATATGAAAAGAGATATCCAAGCCATTCGTAAGGCCCTTAGTCGCCACAATACCTGATTAATGATAATAGGCCATATATTTTCTAACTGACTACCAAGGTACATGGTAATGAGCACACTTGCACATCCACAACACCTTGGCAATGGAAATACTGGTACAACAGAAATGACAAATACAAAATCTAGAAGTAGAGACAACAATGTTAAGAAATATGGTTTGTAATTTGAGTAAAGAAGGCAACTCCACATCATCCAAAGAAATAATTGCCATGGGATTTACTCAAGGAGATTTTCGAGAGGAAGGCACTGCCATACAAAAAATAGGATAACATGGAGTTGGACCATACATGAACTTAGGAATCCCCCCACAAATAGGGTGAAGCTTGCGGTGAGCACAATTTTCTTTAAATTTCAATTTTATGTAAATCATGCATGATATCAAGAGTCTTTTATAGGATCTATACATGCATACATTTTACAAAATCTTGTGCGAAGAATGATAAGCAGATGATAGACATAATTTTGAAACTTGGTATTGTTTTTTTACCAACTTGGATATTATTGATGTTGTATTTTCACATTGATCATCTAGGTTGCAAACTTTTGTTAATACAAAATATAGCCATTGTTGTTAAAAGAAAAAGACAATCACTACTTGAAATTTTGGAGGTTAAGATGAATTTATGTTGTTTTGTCAATCAAAAGTCAAGATTGTTTGATGCTTTGATATTTTAATTAAATTTGTCAATGTTTTATATATTTTAAAATTTATTGTTTATATTGGCACAAAATTGGAGACTGGGTTCTTGCATCCTTCGTCCTTTATGCTTGCGGAGGCGGGTCCAACATAGTTGTGGTCGTTATAGTCTTTCCACAACTCTTTCTCCTTTACCCCGCGCTTCCTTTCATGATCCTTTCCTTTTCCACCTTCTATGGACCTTTCAAAAAACGAAGGAACCAATGGCCCCTGACCACAAGTGTTGACTCGCCCTCGAGTCAACTCAGTTGCATTCATGATCCTTGTGTGTCGTCTACTGTGGGATCTTCAAATGAAGGAGCCAACTCTAATACTGAACAACATCAGCGTACCACCTCTCGTATTGAACAACATCAGTCTTCAACTTCCGTATGTTGGACACCGAAGAAAATTACCATATGCTAGAAGTATGTGCCATGCTCGTAAGAAAGGTTGTATCTCCCCTGGTTGTGGAATTATAGAAAACATGAGGGTCTATTGCTGCTTCGTCTTCAAAATATTAAGTGTTGATGACCTCTTTGGAAGTGTCATCATGCTCGGAAAACTGGTGGTTCTTCTTTCAACAAGAGATCAAACTCCTTGAGAATGTCTTCTAGTCAGTCATAACATCAAGCAAATGAAGAAACGAGGACAGAGCATATGCACTCATGCCAACAGATCCAACTGGGGAAACTTAGTCTTCAAAATTTTCATCTCCCAAACTTCCATAATATGTAGCGGTGGTAGTATGGGGCCTGAGAGAGTGAGGTGTGGCCTCGACACTAGCATGGGTGGGAGACATAATGGCTAAGCTCAAGCTTCCTGGTAGTCTTCGTGGCATGGCCATAAGCTCTTGCACAACTTTATTCATCAAAATATTCTGCTAGCATGAAACTAGAGTGGGGGTGGTCAATGAGGTGCCATCTATAGAAACAACTAAGCGTGGCTAGATGAGGTAAAAGGTCTCATACAACAATAGATGAATAGACATAGGGGCTAGTGGGACTATACGCATGGCTACAATAGGGTGGGATATGAGGTCCCAACTAATCAATAGACTGTAATGGTGTAGGGGGGTGTTGTGTTTTTATATAAAGACATGGAATGATTGCAGGGTGGTGTTTCACGGTGCGTGGATTGGATAGAGAAATGATGCATCGAGGATCTGGCGATAGGTGGAAATCTCGATGATTGCAGCTACATAAGTCGAACATAATGGTTTGAGATACGAAACACCAGAAGCATATGTGTAAGATTTGAACAATGATGAGTGACTAAGCAGTGTAATTGCTTGGATGGGATTGTGGGGTAGCCAATAGTGCTGCGAATTTGAGATGGTAGAGACGTACAATGATGACATGCTAAATGACATGAAGCGACTAAAAATTCACATGAGTGGGTTGTAGTTCGATGGATCTCATAAGAGAACTGTATTACTGCAACATGGTACTGGTGACAAATGAATTGAACTCTGGTTCCCTCCCTGGCCATAATGGTTTGAACTAACTACCAACTAACTGAACTGAGAGAGATAACTAAGAATTGAAAATAGAAAAATCATCAGACTAGAAAAAGAACCTAACTGATCCTAACTATCTCACACCAAGTAATAGGAGTGGCCTCTTTCGGAATCATTGAGCGGAAACGTAGGGATTCAGGCATGCGCCATTCACCCAACCTGGATGTAGGATACCATCGAGTTGCATTAGCTTAACAACTCCAAAATCTTTGACTTCTGCAACAATGAAAGGCCCTAGCCAATGCATTTGGAGTTTGCCTGGATGCTTCATAAACTTGCTGTCCTATATTAGGACTTGGTCACCTTTGTTAAAGTGTTTCTGCTTGATATGCCTATCATTTCAGTCCTTCTGCCACTCTTTTTCAACCATTATGTGATAGTCATCCAGAAGTGGGATTCTTTGAGTTCCATCAGTTCCACAACTTATTCTTCCTCCATTGTGTGTGTTGCATGTGCGATATAAAGACTTAGAACTACAAATTCTGCTGGAACAACTGCTTCTCTCCCACAGACCAGCTGGAATGGTGTCTGCTTATGCAATTTCTTTGTAGTAGTTATGTAGACCCATCAAATAGCTAGTATTCAATCGTCGCAATCATCCCGATTTGCGCAACATACTTTTGTCAACCTAATCTCCATAATTTTATTAAAGCTTCTATGGTGACGTTGGCTTGCGAGTGATATGGACTGCTTTTATGGTGTTATATCAAGAATGCCCTTTTTCAGTGCTTCGATGGTGTTAGTTAATAAGTGATTACCCTGGGCACTTGCAAGGCTTCTAAGACATCCAAACCGAGTGATGATGTTCTTGTAGATAAATTGGGTTGTTGTTCCCGTGGAGCAATGGTGGACAAGTGCTGTTGTGTTAGAGAATTCGTCCTAGGGATAGTTAAACCCTCTCATAGATTAAACTATGTTTCTAAATGTCTAATCTATGAGAGAAACAAAACAAATGGTAGTTTATTCTCCTAGATCTAACACAATATATAGATCATTAAGCATAAGAGGAAAATGAAGCAATGGGACTTACCTCTAATTCGTTGGTTGTCCTAGCTGCAGCTCCAAGTTTGATCTCCAAAGATTGAACCTGTTCGAGCAAGACAAAAGGCCAAAAACCTCCAAGCAATAGATGTATTGGTTCTAAATCTAATCTATAACATATCATGAATCAAAATGATAAGAGACAAGATATGAGAGAATAATCCAATTATCATTAAGAAAGCTAGAGAAGATAATTACAAAGTGATATACCTTGATGTCCAAAGCAATAACGTCTCCTTCCAAGCTCTTCTTTTTCTACCTCTGCGAGACTTTTGAGATCATAAGTTTGATGCCTCCAAAAGTTCTCCCCTTGGCTCATGGATGGCCTTCTTCTTACAGGCTTTGGGAGACCAACCACTAAGAGAGAATAATGGATCTAGTTGAGTAAAATATGGATCAAGGAGTTGAATCATACCAAGAAAGGAGGGTGAGATGAGATTCGAAAGGAATCCCTATCCCATGAAAATCTACTAGAGATTCAATATCCTAAAACCAAGGAATGTAGTCGTTGAGGGATTTTCGCGCCCCTAGGACTGAGCATAGTGTGAAAAAGTTGTGATTTTCGCGCCCCTGCAGGCATGCAGAGCGTGAAAATGTTGTTTTTTCATGCCTTTCACCACTAGTAGGGTGCGAAAATATGAGCAAGATGGGCTTGGTGAAGTGGCATTCGACCCTTTAGAGTTGGATTTGCCTCCAAGTAGGATTAGGGAAAGAGACAAGTTCTTTCAAATAGTTTTACAAGTGTGAAAGAGATAAGTTCACTTGGCAACCTTTTCTTATTTTAAGAGTCTCAAAAAGAGCCTAAAGAAAACTCCAGGGGTTATGTTTTCGTGAGTTAATCGCCCTAGTCTGAAAAAAGGGAAAAAATAATACTAGGATGATACTTTCCTCATTGTTTTACGAGCACAAGTAATGCGAACTAAGCTCGACACCTTTTTACTTAAGTTTAACAAGCACGACTGAAGTGCGAAAAGCGCTTGGAATCTCTTTCATATTTCAGATCCAAAGCACGAAAGAGAGAAAGTGAGCTCGAAAAAGGTCAAATAAACAACTCCATTGGTGTGAACAACTTGGATGAACCTGTCGAAACCTAGAAAAAAACCCTAGAAAATGACATTAGAAGAAAATAGATGTGAAAAGAGGCTTTAAACAAAGGTCATTCATGTGAAAGTAGGTAAAAAATGACTAGTTTGGTTGTAAAAGGAGAGTTTTACTTTGGTTGGGAGGAGAATTTCAACTGAAGCTATCGGGAGATCCAGGGCACCATTCGTGTCACCGTTCGAAGCAGGTTAGTCATCTTACCCTACTCTTTCATTCAATGTCTTCATTTTTCAATTTCATGTCGAGTTGAGGAATTACAAGTGTCTTAGGGAAAAAAATAATGTGCCCAGGAATTTTCGCACCCTCTCTATATCGAGGAGCGTGAAAATTTAGGGATTTTCGCGTTATGCTGTGTGGTAGGGGCGCGAAAATTATCAGTTTTCGCACTATACACCACTGTCGGGGTGCGGAAATCCGTAGAGTTAAATTTTGAAATCCTTTCCCCCTTCTCATTTAACAAAAAATGGTTTCAAGATTCTAATTGAAGGTTCCTTTGATGATTTTCAGGAGTTTCGAAGAGAGAAGAGCGAGAATGATCGAGTGGAAAGAAAGAGAACATGAAGGGGAGGACATGGATGCCCTTAATGATGGCAACACTCTATCCGAACTGAGAGAGTGTGGATTGTTGAAATTTCTCAAGACGAGGGATCCATAAACAAGGGAAGATTATGAATCACATAATAGAGATGTGGGATGCTGATCTACAAGCTTTCTGTATAAGAGACCACATCCTTGAGATAGATCTTGAGGATATATATTTTTTGAATGGTCTCTCCAAGAGAGGGGCATGAGTTAATTTGGCAGGGCATCGTGGCACCGAAGAGACTACGGAGACCTACATAGCCCAATACTGCAGACAAGGATCGCATAATAAAAGTGGAAAAGTACTTATAGCCGATTTGATAGATCTTCCTTTGAGGACGATCTTGTACACTCTTGCTTGAGTGGTGGGAAGTGTAGGGGCCCATCATTCTACCAAGGCTCAAATGACTTATGCCTTGGAATGTCTTGAACCAAGGTTGTTCAACTGGTGTGAAGGGGTCCTAGTCAACATCAAGGATCAAGTTACCAAATTTCATAATGGAAGCATCAAGCAATTTGGGTATGGGAGCATCCTGGTTACGTTCTTCTTAGAGAGGGTCCCATTATCACGCCCACAGATAGAGAGACGTCATCTAACTCCATATGTGGGCGTAATAATGGGACCCTCTCTAAGAAGAAGGTAACCAGGATGCTCCCATACTCAAATTGCTTCATGCTTCCGTTATGACATTTGGTAACTTGATCCTTGATGTTGACTAGGACCCCTTCACACCAGTTGAACAACCTTAGATCAAGACATTCCAAGGCATAAGTCATTTGAGCCTTGGTATCATGATGGGCCCCTACACTTCCCGCCACTTGAGCAAGAGTGTACAAGATCGTCCTCAAAGGAATATCTATCACATCGGTTATAAGTACTTTTTTGCTTTTTTTGCGCGATCCTTGTCTGCAATATTGGGCTATGTAGGTATCCGTAGTCTCTTCGATGTTGAGATGTCCTGCCAAATTGACTCGTGCCCCTCTCTTGGAGAGACCAGTAAAAAATATATATATCCTCAAGCTCTATCTCAAGGATGTGCTCTCCTATATAGAAAGCTTGTAGATCTGCATCCCACATCTCCATTATGTGATTCAAAAGCTTCCCTTGCTTTCGGATCCCTCTTGTCTTGAAAAATTTCAACAATACACACTCTCTTAGTACGGAAAGAGTGTTGTCATCATTAAGGGCATCCCTGTCCTCCCCTTCATGTTCTCTTTCTTTCCACTCGATCATTCTTGCTCTTCTCTCTTGGAAACTCCTGAAAATCAGCAAAGGAACCTCCAATTAGAATCTTGAAAGCAATTTTTGCTAAATGAGATGGGGGCAAGCGTTTCAAAATTTAACTCTGCGGAATTTCGTACCCCGATAGTAGTGTATAGTGCGAAAACCGATAATTTTAGTGCCCCCACCACACAACATAATGAGAAAATCCCTAAATTTTTGTGCTCCTCGATATAGAGAGGGCACGAAAATTCCTCCTCGATATAGAGAGGGCGCGAAAATTCTTGGGCGCATAATTTTTTTCCCTAAGACCCTTTCAATTCCTCAACTCAATATGAAATTGAAAAATGAATACATTGAATGAAAGAGTAGGGTAAGATGGCTAACCTACTTCGAACGGTGACTCGAATGGTGCCCTGGATCTCCCGATAGCTTCAATTGAAATTTGCCTCCCAACCAAGGTAAAACTCTCCTTGAGGTAAAAATGACCAACTAACAATGACTAATTTTCATTTTTACTCTCTTTTTATAACCAAACTAGTCATTTTTTTACCTACTTTCACATTAATGACCTTTGTTTAAATCCTCTTTTCACATCTATTATCTTCTAATGTCATTTTCTAGGGTTTTTGACCAGGTTTCGACAGGTTCATCCAAGTTGTTCACACCGGTGGAGTTGTTTATTTGACCTTTGTCGAGCTCACTTTCTCTCTTTCGTGATCTGGATCTGAAATATGAAAGAGATTCCAAGCGCTTTTCACACTTGAGTCGTGCTTGTTAAACTTAAGTAAAAAGTTGTCGAGCTTAGTCCGCTTTACTTGTTCTCGTAAAACAATGAGGAAAGTATCATCCTAGTATTATTTTTTCCCTTTTTTCGAACTAGGGCGATTAACTCACGAAAACGGAACCCCTAGAGTTTTCTTTAGGCTCTTTTCAGACTCTTAAAATAAGAAAAGGTTGCCAAGTGAACTTGTCTCTTTCACACTTGTAAAAGTATTTGAAAGGACGTCTATTTGGTGGTATTTTATCCCTTTTTCAGACCGCTTAGACTCTTTATGAAAAAGGTACACCTTAGTCAACTTTTGACTAAGAGAGTTCTTCCAGACATTATTTTATACCTTTTCGGGTATGGGGACTAACTTTACGAAAAAATAACAATTTGGAGTCCTCTTTAGATCATTTCAGACTCCCTAAACATGAAAAATCGTTGATTTTCCTTCCTTGGACTCGTGAAATTAAACATCGAAGGATCCTTATGGAACCGAACCTCTCCTTCCTTGGGTTCGTAAATTGTACGAGGTTGGAATCATCTAACGGTGATCTATATCGAGCATCTGTTATCCTCCTCAAGCTCGTTAAAAAACAAAGAGGTACTTGTCAAACATGATGGGGGAAAATGGGGGAATAAGCCGAGTCTACCTTTTTGGCAGCTTGTGAGTCGTTACCTTTTGAACATGGCGTGTGTCCACATTTTATCTCCTTCTTGGGTATTCATTCGGTGTCTGGGTCATAACTAAAGCCGTGAGTTGTCTTTTTTTGCGCATCATCCAACAAACCTCTCATGTCCTATTTTAGTTGTTGCCTCTGTAAACCCATGTTGCCAAGTCTTATATCACGCCGTCATATGTTCAAAGGATAAGTGTTAAACTGAGTCAACTTTATGCAATATTGTCACCCTTCATATCCTTGTGTCAGTCCATACTCATCTGATTCATTACTTCATATTATTCCCCTATGTCGGTTTCGTGTCGATGATGTGGGATTTATTTTGGCCCTCCTTCGACGAGTATATTCTTGTCGACTTCAACCCATTATCTAGGAGTTAGACTTAGGAACCACCTTAGTACCTTGGTACCTGCATGCCTCAATGGCAGGTTTCCTCGTATTCAACAGTACATTTTCATCATTGACCTTTGATTGAATGGTCTCGCGAGTGCTCGACTTCAGCTCATCTATTTGCATTTCGTCGAGATGTACTATGATACCTTGGGAGTCATTGTCATTATTGGTGATTTCCCTCGTACTTGTTAATGATTCACATCATTGGTCGGTAATCAAATAGTTTCTGCCATGTTCGACTTCAACGCCTTGTAATCACATGGTTAGATTCGTATCGCTTTGGGATTAGGTAGAAGACCCTAGACGGTTCTGATGTTTATTTCATGTCCAGGTTGCGATAGTGATTTTTGAGTAGGTTCCCACATAGAAATTATGTTGGTGACCTCATTTATGTACTGTCACACAAATCCACTTTTGTATTGGTCATGGCTGTGTCATTATATTTTCATGGATCTGCGCTTGTATTCTAGTAGCCATGATTTCAGTCATTGTTGAGTCGGTACTATCATGGATTTGCATTGTATTGGTTGGTAGTCGTGCTTTGAGTCTATTGTTCCGAGCATGGGTATGCCCGCCTTGAGGTTATTAGACACATTGTTGATGTTTCCTTGCAACTCTTCTCTAGTTCCCTTTCAGCTATCTCTGCAGACTTCCTTATTGGTTAAGTGTTTCGGCCATCAGATTTCTTCTGACCTCACACTTTAGGGGGCATCTGTTATACCTCAAATTGTCACTTTGAGAACTATTTTGAGTCTTTGTGTCATATCACCATGAAGAACGTAATGATCATACCTCCAAGAAGTGTTGAAACCCATCCTCACCATGTTGGTCCCCTCCCTAATCCTACTTTGAGGAAAATCCAACTCTGAAGGGTCTAATGCCACTTCACCAAGCCCATCTTGCCCATATTTTCGCACCCCGCTAGTGGTGCAAGGCGTGGAAATCACAATTTTTTCGCGCTATGCTCAGTCCTGGGGGTGCGAAAGTCCCTCAACAACTATATTCCTTGGTTTTAGGATCTTGAATCTTGAGGATATTTTCATGGGATAGGGATTCCCTTCGAATCTCATCTCACCCTCCTTTCTTGGTATGATTCAAATCCTTGATCCATATTTTACTCAACTAGATCCATATTCTCTCTTAGTGGTTGGTCTCCCAAAGCCTATAAGAAGAAGGCCATCCATGAGCCAAGGGGAGAACTTTTGGAGTCTTCAAACTTATGATCTCAGAAGTCTTGCAGAGGTAGCAAAAGAAGAGCTTGGAAGGAGATGTTATTGCTTTGGACATCGAGGTATATCACTTTGTAATTATCTTCTCTAGATTTCTTGATGATAACTTGGCTTATTCTCTCATGTCTTGTCTCTTATCATTTTTATGCATGATATGTTGTAGATTAGATCTAGAACCAATACATCTATTGCTTGGAGGTTTTTGGCCTTTTGTCTTGCTCGAATAGGTTCAATCTTTGGAGATCAAACTTGGAGTTGCATCTAGGACAACCAATGAATTAGAGGTAAGTCCCATTGCTTCCTTTTCCTCTTATGCTTAATGATCTATGTATTGTGTTAGATCTAGGAGAATAAACCACCATTTGTTCTATTTCTGTCATAGATTAGACATTTAGAAACATAGTTTAATCTATGAGAGGGTTTAACTGCTTTACTGAGGTTGGTGCTTGTAAGTTTACAATTGCAATTTTCGCTGGGTATACTAGAACTCCATCCTTACAGACAATATGTCCCAATATGTTGCCAAAAGGAATGCAAAAAATACACTTTCGCAAGTTCAAAGAGATCCCCATTTGTTGAGAGTGATCCAACATTAATTGGAGTAACATGTCATGGTATTTGAGCAGGATGTAAATTGTATAATCATCTAAGTAGACCTCTAAAAACTTGTGGAGAAACTCTCGAAAGGCTGCAATTACTATGCCGGTGAAAACAATAGGCGCATTCTTCAATCTGAATGGCATGACATTATAGGCAAATGATCCCCATTCCATTGTGAAAGTTGTGTTCTTTCTATCCTCTTCCGCAATTATGACGTGATGATAGCTCAAAAATCCACCTGTGAAGGAATAGGCTTCATTTCATGCCATTTGATATAGAACTTCATCACTGAACGATGTTGGGAATGGATTGTGGACGTGTGCAACACTTAGGCTATGATAGTCAACACAAACTCTAGTATCCTCCATGCCTTTCTTGCTCTGTATTACTATAGGTGTGATCTAATTGGATTCATCCACGGGAAAGATAAAACCGACGTTGAGCATACAATCAATTTATTTTTTCACCATTTGTTTCACTCAAGGATTTAGTTTGTATGGTTGATGCTTCATAGGCTTGGTGTCTGGTTTTAGTGCAATTTTCATTTTGCCCAAGTCTCCTCAAATCCCCTTGAGCTCTGTGAAATTATTCAGAAAGAGGTCATCATATTCTTTCAAGAGTGAGGCTATCTCACATACGGTTTCTTCGTCTCAATAATCCCCGATAGCCGCCATATTCGAATTATCCTCTGTGTCAATATTGACTTTCTTTAGTTTTAGAGGTTGTGTGTAAAGTGCTCCGGTCTCCTCTGGTTTTGTCTATTGCACTTCCCTAGATACTTCAGAGTATTTGAAAGTTACATGTCGTAAGTATTACAAATAATATAGATATGGGAACTCATGCTCCACCTTTAAGCAACAGAGAGGGGATACCACTACAGGGTTCATTGAAGTGATCTCTGATAGTGCTTGATGGGTAGGAAAAATGTATGAGTGTCCTACATTCTGCAACTAATCTATGAACAATGCTCTCGTGACTGCTATCAATGCTTTTGTTACTAAGCCAGTGGTTGTGGAAAAAGAAAAGTCCTGACAAAACTTTGTGCATATTTTCTTCCAACATCTAGTCCATTGCCTTGTCTCATCATGCAGGTACCAAGCCTTAGGGACAAGTCAGAGCTTGTGGAAAAATTGATGCACCCAAAACTTTGGCTATAGTTTATCTGCTTCCCATTGATATTCACACTACTGAATGTGGGTGTAGGGATTGGTCTACCTCGTATAGACGCCTGCCACTCTGTTGGCGTGTGTAGATGGATTGAATCTGAGCATTAATGCCAACTAGCTTGTCTTCTAGTCAGAAAGATCATCTTTATGTGTCGCCCACCATCTTGCAGGAATTCCTTTGAGTGCTATGTCCAGAACGTCAATGCGATATTCTTCTGCAACCGAGAAATCCATTTTCTTTAATAACTTGTCCAATCCATTGGTGTCATCATATATTGGTGGATTTTTACTTCAACCTCGATCCATCAAACCAATTTAATAATTGTTTCTCACAAAAATGGTTGGAATGAATTAACAAAATCATTTTTCGATTTATCCAAAAAAAATTCAAAGCATCTAAAAGGAAATTACAATTCTCTATTGTCTTGATGTAACAGAGAATTCTATTGGTATATATTTGATAAAAGATTCCTAAAATCAGAAAGCTTTTGCAGAACATATGTAATACTTTCTAGTTTGGATACTGGCCGACTTTCGAGGATTGGGATATTATGATTATTTCCACTATTCCTTGAGAATTTGAATCTAAGAGGAGGTGACTGGATTATTATGTTGTTTTTCTTTAGCTAGTCTCCGTGCCTCCTCAATTTCTTCCTCGTTTCCCCTATATCTTGCATGTTTTTTATACTATTTGGACACTCGATTTTGTAGTTGTTGATGATGTCCCAAAAATCCTATAGATCCATTATATCGATGGGACACCTAATGCAAATCTTATCAAACTGAGATTCAATGTTGAACTCGCCTTCTCCTAAGAAGAATTTAGCCACGGATTCAGAACTAGATTTCCACCTTTGTGCATGCTTCCTCCTTTGAGTTTCTGGCCTTCTATCAATGATTTGGAATCCTTTCTTTTTGTTGGTTCTCTATTCCAATATCATGTCCTCACACATCTCAACATAGCTAGGGAGATAAATGTATCCAACGCAATACATGTGCACTTCACTTGAAACAGATTTGGAGTTACTTACCTTTAATGAGAGTTTATACTCATTTATCGTCCAGTACCAATGGCTACAATTCTATAGATGCTTGAAATTTGGCCATATATCAAAATATTGAGTGAAAATTGATAGCCGATGAATTATTTCCTGCAGGTTGAGGAGGGGATTTTCCCTACAAATTTGATTTACACCGTGCTTAATAATCTCTTTGGTGAAACTTCCCTTGTTCCCGCAATCCACCTCTTTCCCAACGTCTAAGTGAGATTGATTCCCAATGACAGATCAATTGTTCTGAAGGAACATTATTATATTCAAAACAATAGTTAAAACTTCAGGGCTCACACTTGTGTAATCGATTATAATCTCTACCTTTTTTCCTATTCGAACTTGCTTATTTGAGGAGGATTGGTTTAGGATAGTTGTCAGTTTTGTACAAAGAAGGATCATGGAATAAAATATAAAGAGATGGCCCCATTTCTCCGAGTGGCATTATTTGCCCTTTTATCCACCTTTTGTTTTTGATGTCGAGGAACATGGAAGAACCTGGTGAAGTTGAATTTTTTAATCTCTCTTTTGATCCTATATATCCATATGGCGATAGCGATGTCATTGGGCGGAGTGGCACTATGAACAAGCTTACAATTTTCGAGTCTCCAATCAATGTGAAATGAACTACTCTTAGAATTCGAACTTGTTGGAGGTCTTGAAGTAGAGTTGTCGCTTTCACTTGATTATTGGTGGTTTTCCCCAGCCTCCACTTAGTTTTTCTTGTCTGTCGAGATCTAAAATGACCCCCCTTGTAATATCCCCAGTTCGACCCTCGTAAATTATGTAAATGATGTAAATATGCTAGTGTGGATTCCTAGTGTGGAGCTCAAGGCCAAGGCCTGACTAGTGAATGGATGGGCATGTATGATGTAATAATGTTATTTGGATCGTATAGTTGGCTTCACATGCTAACTCGAAATATATGTAAATATTAGGTGCATAAATAATAAAATGGTCCTACAATGGCCGTGTAAAGAGCACCAAATGGGATATGATTCCATCGGAGGGGAAGAGGCAGGGGGGCCATGGGTGACTAAATCCTAAGATGCCAAGTGTCAACCTTAGAACTCATTCAAAATCTGCCATGTGTTTTTAAATGAGCCAATCACCTCCTTTTGACTATTGAACCCAATTATTGAATGCATGTATGAGGTTGGTGGGAAAAGTCACCTCACATAGTTATTGAAGCATGGGGGTGACTGACTTTGGTGACAGTCATGTCAGCTGCTAAAAATCAACGCTACAGTGACAACAATCCTTTTCTTCTATAGTTAGATGAAATGTCAGTTGTCTTTTCACCCATTTTCCCATATCCTTAGGAGTGATTATCTCATTCACACATTCTATCATTTTTCTCATGCAGAGCTACCTTACATGAGTTCCCCATTGCTGTGTATAATCCATAAATTCGAATTTAGAGGGGGTGTTGCTGATTTGAAGGAGAAAGAGAGGGTTGTAGGTGATCACAGAGGTTGGGCATGCTAGGGACCTTTACCCATTGAGTTTGGTTGCTTATAGATGCTTGGGAAGCCACGAATTCGAAGCTACAGGTGGTTCTCCAACATCATAACATATTGGTCTTCTTCTATGCACACATTGGAAGCACCTGGCAGGATGGATCTCCTAAGATAACCATGGATTGGGGAAGGGGATTCCAGATCCTATAAGGGTGCTATGTGGGGTAGGTATTGTGGAAGCCAAGGATGTGTTTGCTGAGTGAGCCCCTGTAGAGCTATGTAAGAGCAATTGGCTAAGCATGGAGAGCAAACAAATTTGTTGTGGGATGAGAGATAGAATCCTATAGGTGTTTCCCTTACCCTTGGTGGTCTCATAGCCCAACTTGGGGGTGGCATCGTAGCAGAAAGAATATATGCTGGACGGAGTGCCTATAGTTGGGTGGAAAATCACTCTTACACAACTAGTTGCTCGGATCTATGTTGTTTAAAGATAAGTATTCTCTTGTATTTCAATTGGAATAATTTTGTTTGTATGCCTGAGATGTATTTGCTTCTACATGCATGTTGTTATTGTGTGGATCGGTCTCATTCCACTGTATATTTTATCATGCATTTGCAAATGTATGCATGCTTGTTTCAATGTGGTATTAGATGGATTCGGGCCGAGTTCTCGAGGCCCCAAGATCTAGTTCATGACCCTTCAATGCTGCCCGGATTGATGAAGAGGGGACGTGATACCCCTACTCCTGCCACCCTTGGATTTCCCTTCGAGGCTCCATCAAAGGACAAAACGTTTGTTTTTTGCATAATTTCCCATTTTTGAAATTCTTCGTTGGAGAGATTCAATTTCCATTTCTTATTTGTTTAAGAGTTTGTGGCTTTATTTTGGGGAGGGAGTGAATCATGCATATCCCTTATCCAGTCCTTTTCATTTTGATCTAGTTGTTGTATGTTATGATTTGAGGCACTCTTGGTTTGTAGGTAGTCTTTTAGTAGTCCACGAGCTTTAATGGCTACTCTTTTGGGGGGTCACGCTTCTCTCGAAAAATGGCAACATTCCTTGCTAGCCACACCTTCCGACATAAATATCCTTGTTTTTCCTAACCCCTTTATTCCACACTATTGTTGATGGGGAAACAACCTTCCAGGGCAACATGTAACTCATTCAAGAGAGGCCTCAAATTTTGTTGGATGTTGAATGCTTTATAGCCTATCCGTATATCATTACTACCATTCCAAACAAAAATATCATTCAAACTTTTAATTCCTTGGTCTTCCATCCATTGTTGCATGGGTTTAAGATTTTGGATATTACCTTGGCATGTCAATCTCTCTTTCATCCTCTAACATGGATATATGGAGAAATATCACAAGGAAAATTAAAGGGAACTTCAATAAGTGGGGAGAAAATTGGATGAACCCAGCAAGTCGTAGTGTTCTTATCAAGTCGGTGCTAATGACACTTCCAATTTTCAAAATTTCAACTCTTTTAGCCCCCAAAGGGGTGCTATCATGCATTAACATGGAAATAAGGCACTTCCTATGGTAGGGAGGGAAGTCTACTTCAAAGAAAATCCATCTTGTAAAGTGGAACATTGTCCTTGCTCCCAAAAGCAAAGGAGGACTGGTGATTAAAGACCTCTTGATCATGAACCGGGCTCTAGGAGCTAATATACTATGGAGGATGATTACTAGAAAATTAGAATGGTTGAATATTTGTCTCCATAAGAAATATTTATAAAAGAGTAGGAAGAGATATCTGGACAACCCTCTTCCGGAGACTAAAGGATCTCAAATTTGGAGATTACTCAAAGTTGTTGCACCTCTAATTCAATCCAAGATGACATGGTACCCAGGAAATGGGAAAACCATAAAGGTCTAGCATGACAATATAACTGGGACACCTCTTTTGAAGCCACATGTTGGTGAAGGGGAATCTCATGATTCAAGCAATGTTCCGAAGGATTACAGTGCTGACATTCCATCCATAAATCTTGTTTTTTCCTTCATTAATGGCACCTCCAAGAGCATCTAGAAAAGAGTCCAAGGCTGACCTGAACCTGGATGCAATTATTGTTGATTCCCCTCCAAGGAGCAAGGTATTGTCTACAAATTGTGAATGAATTAGTGGTTTTATGCCTATAGTAATGGATATGCCCAGAAGATTCCCCTTTATTCTCTTGCTTTCCAACTTTCTGCTCAAAGCTTCAACTAGGATGAGATACAAGGAAGGGGACATTGGGTATCCCTTACAAAGTCCTCTTCTACTTTTAAAGAAATTAGTGGGCATGCCATTAACTAATGGTTCTATCCAAGGCCCACTCATGCATGCCTTCACAATATTGATAAATTTGTCCTCAAATCCAAATTTGCTCATAACTTGGAAAACAAAAGGTAATCTAACTCTATCAAATGCATTTGCCATATCAATTTTGATCAGCATACCTTGTTCCTTGTGCTCTTTGTTGGAGTGAATCACTTCTTGCACCATTATAATGTTATCTACAATTTGTCTATTCTGCACGAATCGACCTTTATTCTCAACAATGATTGATAGCAGAATTTTCCTAATTTTGTTTTCCAGGATCTTGGTAAAGATTTTGTAAGAAGAGTTACAAAGTGAAATTGATCAGAATCTCGAGAAAGTTGAGGGCTTTGCCTCTTTGGGGATGAGAGCTAAGAAGGTAAAGTTCATCCCACCCCTTACCTTTTTCTTCTTCATTGTGTAGGCATACATTTTTTTGAGGTCTTCCTTTACTATATCCCAACATGCTCTATAAAAGTGAATAGTGAATCCATCTGGGTCTGGGGCCTTGTTTTGGGCTAAAGACCATATAGCTTCAATGATTTGAGACTCCTCTATTCTTTGGGTGAGGTATTCATTATCAACTTATGTTATTGTTGTGGGGATGTTTTCCAAGAGTGGGCTTGGGGGGGTGATCTATCTTGGTCTCTCTTCCTCATACAATTGTTGAAAATGATTTTTGGCCTCCTATTTTATCTTTGCAATTCCAGAGATGAGGGTGTCGTTTCTGTCTCTTATTTAAGTGAATTTGTTCTTTTTCTTTCCAATTTTCGCTTGATGATGGAAGTAAGAAGTATTTTTGTCGCCAGATTTGAGTCATAAGATCTTGAACTTTAGCCTCCATTGTTCTTTGTACTCTCTCTCTTCCCTGAAAAGATGATATCCAATCTCTATTTCTTCGTTCCTAATCTGAGGAGTAATAGTTGTCATCTCCATTTTCTGCTGTATAGACTCCACATGGGCTGCTAGCATCTCTTGTTTTTCCCATAGATTGACATAGGATTTTTTGACCTAGTATTTTAATGCAAACTTGGTGCGTTTGAGATTTTGCTCACAAACGTAAGAGGGGGAGCCATCTATCAAGTAGGCCCAAGAGGAGGTGATAACATCAAAGGAATTGGGATCTTGTAGCCAAAGGGGATTGAAGCGGAATGGTATGGGTCCAAGGTCACTTTGATCTTGAAAGTTGAGAGATATTGGCTTGTGAACTGAAATAGTGGAGGAGATGATACGAGAAGTTATAGAATGACTTCCGACCAAGAGATCGCTATGAAGAAGAAAATTGTAACATCCCGAAATTTACAAAAATTTAAAAATTTTCGATATAGCTTTTAATGCGTAAACTAAATGTGCGGAAATATAATAAATGTTTAAATGTCATCTTGCTGTACTAAATGTTGTGTTTGTCAAGAGTGTATTGTTTGCGACAAGATAATTAATATCTTCATTTCGATATTAAACTCACTCAACTGTACTTTCACAATTCTTTTGTTGCTGATCCAATGATATAAGTTTATATGTGTTTAACTATTGTTCTTCTATTTGATGATGAAGGGGTCCTACGGATGCCCCGAGGCTTACTTAGCATTCATGCTAAAGCATTTGAATCGTCCTTTTTTCGCAGATTATAGGTAAGAGCTTTAGTGTTTACGACATGTGACCGAAGAGTTTCTAACCAGTTTCCGTGTCTCCAAAGTCTTAATGATTTAAGAGACATAGTGTTGAAAATGCTATTGGTTAGAACTTTAGTTAACCTAGTTTGTAAAACATAAGTATGTCAGTTGTAATATTCATAATCCCTGTACTAACCTTTTATTAAATTGCTCAGGCAAATGAATAGGATCCATATACCATAGTTTAACTCTATGTATTGTTGTCGTGAGTTTCTATTTGATGCAAATTATGAGGATATACTTATTATATATGTAATGGTTAACAACAAATGACATGCATGATCTATATGCATATCCTTGTATGCTCTAGACCCTAAGAATTTCATGCAATATTTGATTTAAATTCTAACCTAGGAATTATTGCAATTCATATCATAGTCAAATGCTAACCTATGAACTATATACAAATTTCTATTTAATTTTTATACTATAATGAAATGTATATATGCCAAGTCCTATTCATAGTCCTATGAACATTAATTATATGGTATTGTGTGTGCATCTACGTGACCCTTTATGACATTATGGATTCCTAGCAATGAATCCGACACCACCTTGACTTACCACAAGGTGTTATTACATAACCAAGTTGTGCGTTTTATCAACAAATTGATACATTATAATGAATGGGTAACATTAACACTATGAAGGTTTCGTGCTGGCAAGCACTTTGGTTTCCCTTTGCATTTAATACTTCCAACTGCCGAGACAGTGGAATGTCTTTGTGGACATCGTCGTGGTGCTAGTCACGTGATGGTGTGGTGATGGTTCAAGCCTCGTGATGAGCTGTAAGTGTTTTGGTTTGAAGTTTAACTGAGCTGTCCTCCTTGGTGGCTATGGTATTTATGGTGTCTTCAAATGGTTGTTGCTTGGGTTTACGTGAAAACCCTTCGGTGATCTCCACCGTTGATCCAACAAGGGTTTAGGTTTTGGGATCTAAACCTAACCACCACTATGTTCTACGGAGTTATTGTTTCCTTGGCATTTGGTGTAGTGGATTTGAGGAGAGGCCGACAGGCCGAGAGCCTTCAGGGTTTCGTTAGCAGGTTTTTGTGGAGTGCCCACGGCTCAAATCTGTGACTTGTTGATAGCTTAAGAGCCGATACTCTCATGGTGTTTTACAATAGCAGCTTGTATTAAAAGTTCCAGGGTGAGTGGCAAATTCTTGGTGGTAGTTGATTTGATACTCGACTTTCCTTGTCTATCCAGTGGTAGTTTTTCCAGAGTTGTTTTCCACCCTTCTTTGCATTCGGTGGTGGAGTAATGATTACAGTTTTCACTGTCTTGGCATTCTGCTTCGGTGATAACTTAAAAGGTAATGGTTCTTGGTTCGAACCTTGTGTCTTTCATTCTATTTTGAGAGTTCAGTTAATGTTATTTCGCATGTAATGACTTCTTTAAAAATCGTTTTGACCACTACTTGTGTTTGAATGGCAGGTTTCTTCATCAATCGACACCCATACTTAGGTTTTGATAACAGGCATCTGCTAAAATGACCAGTAAGCTTCGGTGGTTACTCGTTACTCCGGTTAGATGACTAGTGGACCTTCATTGTGTTCTTTGCTGAGACTTCGTGTTTTCTTGGGCTCTGAGGGTGACCTTCGTCGAAATATTTGTGAGCTGTTTTGACAGTTTGGGGAGGATGAAACCCTCGACCCATTTGGCATTAGGCCTGTGGTGTTTAGTTTTCAATGTAGAAACTATAACAGAAAAATTAACTGAGGAGAGGGTTTTACCCTTATACCGTCTTTGATAATAAAAGAACTTTGTTCTCTCTGTTATGATATATGTGTTGGAGTTTGAGAGCCTTGCTCCAGTTTGTATGCAAATGAAGCTCGTCGTTTTTGCAACTACTGTGTTTTAAGAAAAGTTCGAGGGCTAAGGGATTAGCCCTGTGTTAAAAATGGTTAAACCCTAATGTGCGTTTCTCGAAAATGTTCTGCTGTTATGATATCGAATGTTTAGATTCGAAAAGTAGATGTCTACATCAAGCTAATCATATGGTTTTACTGGCTATGGTTTTCAATTAAAACGTGATAATGTAGTCTCATGATGATGCCGAGATGCTCTTAAAATTGGTCTTAAAGAATGTGTATGAAAAGAATTTTCAAGACTATGCCTATGAAGTTGAAAGTGTTACTCGTCGTTCATGTCTGTCGATTTTAAGTGTTGGTCGAGAGCCAATGTTTTTTGTTTGCAACTATGTAATGAGATTGTATCTAGATTATTATTATGTTGTTAACTGATGGTGTTTGAACCTTAACTAAACTCTAAATCTGAGAGATAGGTGTTGATACTTCTAGGGTTTGGTCAACGAAGGGTTACGATCCTGTCATAAATTCTAGGTTTGTAAACGAAACTCTATTTGGATAACATAATGGTTCTTTGCTTTAATAGTTGTGATAACTATGGGAAATGATGATGCCACAAGCTAGGGTTTTCTAATCCTATGCTGAAAGTGAATGGGATTAACTGTAGTTTTAAATAAATAAATAATGTAACAGAAAATGAATACTGTGCATAAATATTAGAGCTAAATAATTATGCATTATTTGTAATAGAAAGTGTTCTGTTTGTTTATGCGATTATATTTACTTGCTAGCAGTATTGGATAACAATAATATGTACTTAGGAAGTAATTATTTTGCAGCTGTTATTTCAATAAAAATTTGTGAAATAAAAATACAGTGAACCTTAAACATTTAACTAATGAAAGGAATGATAAGAGAAAGACATAGAATTATATTATTTAATACAGAATATTAATGGCGAGAAAAACTAATGAAATACAACAGTATTAATCTTCTCATTCATCTGGCAATCTGCCTATCAATTTATCTACCTTAATCTCTTCTCTGTATTAGAGTACGATGCAGAACCATTAGCATGGGGAAAAATGCAGAGAAATATTTTATTCAATTCATCTTACATAATCATTACTATACAAAATCCTAATTAGATCAGAAACTAAAATAAATGCACTTGTTTAATAATATCCTTGAAAACAGTAAATCAATAATTGCAGATAGAAACTTTAACTACTTAGAATTAGAAAAGACAAGTAGAACCTGTAAATGAAGATAGGGTCGACAAACACCCAAGGAGGCCCGTTCCTCCCAACCTTTTCCAGAAGAAGCAGCCAAAACTACTTGCTTCCTTTGGACCCCCGAGATTGCTTACTGAACCACTAAGTAGATGGAATCTGTGTAGAAGCAAGGCACTCAGTAATATAACTTCTGCACTCAGTAGTGTAACTTCTGCACTCAAAATATGCCTTCTGCACTCAACAATGTAACTTCTGCACTCAGTAGTATAATAAGCAGACATACACCATGATAAAAATCTCAGCATATCCCCTCATCGAATCTCTTGGGTGCAAGCACAGCAAAACCCCAAGGTAAATTTCCTCATCAGGAAAAGTGATGAACCTCAATTCATAATTCGATGGCTCTTATATAGACTGCCTAGGTCTTTAGCAGTCAGTTTTGAATAAATGAGCCTCAAGCTCCAGTCCCACCTTCCAAGGCACTATGACCACATTTCAAGGGAGTTGTCCCATACCAACAACTAGTTAGTTGCATCATGATGCTGCCACTTGTCCATTGCCTTCTACCCTAGATTCCATTCCACCTAGTGGGTCAGTAAACACTCTTTCAACAGTCCCCTTAGGTGTTTGTCTCCTATTTAATTTATTAAATAATAAAATATTGTGCAATTACAGTCATCCTTGGACACTTGTCCAATATAAAACTTTACAATAAAAGTTAACATAATGTTTCCAGCATAAAATGTTTTTTAGCAAAAAGGGTATGTTACAAAAATGGTCCAACCGAACAGCTATATGCTCGGGGCTCATTTTCCAATTTGTCCTAGTGAAGCATCCATTTTCCATATTTAGATCTATTAGATTCCAGTCTACAATGAGGTCTTCCATGCTTTCTCAAAAGGGATCTCTTATTATGGTCCCACCACATTTCTCTTTGTTGTTAATAATTGTGTTGAAATCGTCGTCCACTATGCTATACTTTGTCCATGGGGAGTTATGAAGATTCTGCAAAGATGCCAACAAAGAGAACTATTTTCTTGATAATAATTGGGCATATACAAATTGAATATGTTGAGAATTTTCCTTGTGCTTGAGTTGGTTAGTGTCGTCAATAACCAGTGTTGTGTTTACTGTTGACTTTCAAGGTTGAAGATTTGGGGATCTTATATTGTACATAATCCTCCAGAAGCCCGTTTAGAGCTTACTGCCTCACATTCACATATTTTCCAGTTCTTCTTTGTTAGCTAATTCATCTTTTCACCTGCTTCTAATTTTGTCTCTTGTAGCAGAATGAGACCTAGTATCTATTTTTTTATTATATCTCTTAGGTATGCTTCTTTATTTGAGTTTCCCATTCCTCGATAGTTCCATGAAATGATCTGCATTATTTAAATTGTCTTTGTTTACCCCCACCACCCCCATGCCGAGGGTACTTGTTTCCTTGATTTTGGGCTAAGATGATGTTTCCAAATATTTTTTCTATGGTGACATGAGTTCCAAAATATTTTTCTTTGATTGCATCTTCTTCTCTTTTTTCCTTAGATGTCTTTCTACCATATTTTCTATGTGATGGTTCTTCTTCTGAAAAATCTTCTCTCTCCTCTGCTTAAAAATGTTGTGGAATTTTCGAGATTGTGAGAATTCTGATTGTTTGAGAAGGGGGGTTTGGCAAAGGATCTGAAGGGTCATCTAAGGGGGAATGGGTGAAAGGGAAATTATTTTGCAGGTTGTGTGAGGGAGAGGAAATTTCCTTATCATGATTAAAATCTCTTATAAGGGAGTGTCTTCTCAATGAAGATATGCAAATATGTTGGGGCTAAACAACATGATAATAGGGGGAGGTGAGCCCTGTGTCGCTGTTGCATATGATGATGGGAATGGCGAAGGTTTAGAGAGGATTATGATAGGGAATGAGGAGGTATGAGAAGCTTCCAAATTCATTTGGGAAGAGGACGAGGGGATCCTAGAGGCCACGATATGTTTCACCGAATTCTACTTGTTCTTAACCTTTTTCCAAGGTTCTTCTTTGTGTAATGTCCCCTTCTCCTTAGAACAACACCGAAGGAAACATTAACAACATACCGGGCTTTTGGTAAACTTAGCCCCAATAATTTTTGCACATAAATTCCTAACATTTTAAAACTTCTATATGCAGATTCGTTTCAATATAAACATAGCGGATGAACATACTAGCAAGCACACAAACAGACCGTAATTGCATAACATATTTACCACAGCAGAGAATGATTCAACATAAAGAGACCCATTCTCATTGGTATGCCATGCATAGAATCCATATTAACTCATTTCATTAAAACATGGACAATTTAACATATTGCAGAACACAAAATGGAATAATTTATAATCCACAGAACACTTATCTTGAGAAGTTGATGTCCAACGACTGGCTACGTGAGAGAAACGTTCCACCCAACCATAGATCTCTGTCCAGCCTGTATTCTTTCAGCTGAGAGATCACCCCCGAGCTGGGCTGTGTATCCACTAAGGAGGAACTAGATGGCTCACTCACAGTCAGGGTTTCACTCAAACAGCCATGCTAAGCCAACACACGGTTGGGTTTCTCAAGCATGCAATAGGAGATGGAGGAGGATGCTAGTCCACTGAGCTCAAACCCAGAGCCACATACCCTTCAAACTAGACTCAGCAATCCCATCCTCTATTTATACATCCACAATCGGATTTCTCACAAATCTGTCACAAACAACCCAAATCCGTCACTGATTTTCTGGGCCATTAAAACTGGGTTTTCCCATGGCTTTTGGGGTAGCTATTGCTCCCAAATTCGCCCCAAGGTTCCTACCAATGGATCCCCCATTGGATTTCACTGTCCAATACCAAATCGGGACGTTTTTGGCTTCCCAAAACGTGGGTTCTCTCACAGTCGCGATTTCCGGTTTTCTCCCTGCTGGGAGCTCGTTTTTGGATGGAGAAAGATGTCCCATACTTCCACAATGGAATGGGGATAAGGATGGAGCAACCCCCAAGATGTAGAGTGACTTGTGGGACAAGTCAAAAGAGCCCATACCTTCCCATACGAATTTCAGGGCTGCCCATACTCCATCAAAGTCATTGAATTAATTCTTCAACCACTTCTTACAACAGGAATAAATGTCATCTAGAAAGGTCAAATGGGTTCTCACAAAGACATATGGCAACCTATGGTTCACTCCCATAGCCCCCTCACCACTCCCTAGTGGATACACGTGGCCCCTTCTCATTCGTTGCCTCCATAGCCAGTCTTGGAATTTTATATTGCCTGATGTTTATTTACATCCTATTACAATTTCCATGGCTTAAGAGCACATGGTATCAAAATATCAAATACTTGCCCTTTAAATAAAATTCGGGCTTTCACTAGCTGGGCCTTGGCCTTGAGCTCCACACTAGGGAAACATACGTCACATGTACACATTATTTACATTTAAGGCTAATATATCCTAAGGGTCAAATTGGGGGTATTACATTCCCCTCCCCCTTAGAACAACACAGTCCTCGGTGTTCCAAGACTTAGGCATACATATACAATTTACACATGTCCAAAACTTCAAAAACTTTGCAGATCTTCCCTGCATTCTATCATTTACTTTGAACTTTCAGGACCAAGTCCTTTGGTCTTCACGAGCTGCTCCTGCTGATTCGGATCTTCCAGCTCATCCATAAGTCTGAAAACTTTATGGCTGCTACCTTCTTGGGGTTCTCTTGTTGGGCAATTGCGGAGGCAATGATCCCCTCCACATTTCCAACACTTCACTGGTTGCTTCATCTTTACCTGCTCGATTTTCTTTGAGTCTTCCCACCTGGAGCGTCTCTTAATCGGACGATTGGATGAATTCTTCTTCATTGATCCACTTTTCTCTCCCATGCTGATTGCTTTCATAATGCTTTTTACCTCTTTCTACAGACGAAGAGTGTCCTACAAGACCTTGTGGTTCATCTCGTTCTGCTGCTTTCGCATCTTGAGCATCTCTCCAAGATTTTCTTGGGTCTTGGCAATTGTTTGAAGAAGACCTCCAGCCAATTCTAATAGCCCTTGGTCTGCTGCCATGGTCAATGGAAACAGTTGTCCGCACTTTGCTCACTAGCAACACTTGCCTACACCGGCTGCAACCAATTGATTCAATTTTTCACCTGTGAAATTCATCATTACAATTCTCGTTAGGCTAAGCATAACCCAAACATTTAAAAATCAGTCAACGGTTTTTTTTTTCCCCAGTTGACATGGATAGTCCATGCTTTACTCATGAGACTTCCACACTTTTCATGCTTGCCCAACATACACATGAATTCTTTCATGTTCATCCATTCACAATTCATTAATTAGCATTCACAACTCACTTTAATTACATAAACACACGTTTACTTTCAGTCATGCATGCATTCAGCAATTTCCTAATCCTATAAATGCATCAAAAAAAAAGGAAAGAGAAAGAGAGCAGTAAGAGTTTCTCCTCTTAGTCTTGTTCCATTCTGGAACCCACACCACCACTGTGGTTTTTTTTTCATGCTCCTGTCCTCTTTCACTTCAACGTGAATGCTTGACCTGCCCTTCTTGGCTATGACACGTAGTGTCCATGGTCTATTCTAGATCTCTCAACCATGGAGTTCCTCCACTTGGTTGGTCTAACTCCTAGCTGCTAGGACTCACACAGTTCCACTAGCCCCATCTTTCATTACTGCTCATGCTGAGCTCTTTAGGGTGGTTACATGTCCACATGCATCCTTAAGATGCTTCCATAGTCATTGCTTCCAACAATACCTACACTCAAACATTGAATTAATTCGCATGTTTAGTTTATTTTCACAGGAAATCATAACCAAATCATATACACATGTATATTCATAAGCAAGAAATTACAAGATAACCGAATACTTATCTGCACTAGATGTCTTCACTTTATTCCATAGGGTCCTTCTTTTCTTTACAAGCCTTGGAATCACCTATGGATTTGGGTGTTTGGCCAGCGCGCAGGCTGCCCCTCAACATCTAATAGTCTTGTATGTTTGTCCAGCACGCAGGCTGCTCCACAACATCAAATAACCTTGTATGTTTGGCCAGCACGCAAGCTGCTCCAAATCATCAACCATCTCGCATGTTTGGCCAGCACGCAGGCTGCTCCAAATCATCAACAATCTCGCATGTTTGGCCAGCACGTAGGCTGCTCCAAATCATCAATAATCTCGCTTAACCAGCCACTTTCTGGATTTACCAAGCAACTTTTAGTTCTTTCAGGGTCCTTGCTTCCTGCTTTGACCAAGGTTTCCAACAAAGAAACAATAATGCATCAGCTCACTGTTACCAGCTTTGTGCTGGAAACCTTCATTATTTCAAGTAATAAATGAATGAAAATGAATACTTATCTGTACTGTGCATTTCCTCTCTGGTCCACAGGGTCCTGCTTTTACTTTATAAGCCTTGGGATCCTCCTGCGGACTAAGATGTTTGGCCAGCACGCAGGCTGTTCCAAATCATCAAATAATTAATGCCCTACCAGTACACCTTCACGTCGACTGGGTTTACCAAGCATTTGGTGGTGCCCAACCAGTCCCATACCTGGTTGGCCCTCTCCATTGTCGAGCCAGCACATACGTCTGGGTCATCGACCAATGGAAGGTAACTGCGCCACCGACCATTACAGGTCAAGGCTCCACTACTCTGCCTTAGGCTTGCATCAGCCTTTCACGGTATCACAATCCCTCAATGCGCATAACAATTCTTCACCCACACAAGGGTGGCACTTCTTCTCTTATGTAAGCCGGCGGTTCCATTTAGGAATTCTTTAGGTGACTTTCTTAACTGCAGGCTATCATGGCCTCATGATACCCACTCACCCTGCGCAAGGGTTACCACTGCTCATACAGTCCTCTTGAGTATCATTTTCTTCACTTTTCCCTTTAATGTGCAGCATTGAGTTTCATATGTATAATCTGTCCACACAAAATGGATAGCGAGCTCATTAGTATCGCTGCCCTAGAACTGTAAACATATTTCATAACACCCACTATCCAACCTTGAAACACCAGGAATGCGTCCATTCCCTTAAGGCGTAGTCAATATTGGCATCCCTAACATAACTCAGCACCAGAAAGGCGTGCACTCCTTACTGATGTGAACTATGAAGGTCCTAATCATACTTCAAGCAGTCTTTCATGATGGAAATAAAATCAAAACATGCTCTGCATATTAACTCTAATAATTAGATATATATATATATCATTCAGGGTTTATGGAAAACTTATCCATTTTGCCGATGTTATTTCTCTTCTTTAATGAGGAATGGAGGCTCCTTCTCTGAGTTGACAGTCCCTCGGTTTGCCATCCCAATTCCTTTTGATGTTACATATCCTTCATATGTCTTACTGACATATTCTTCACCATCCCACTCATATTGTTTACCAATCATGTAGTGCAGATGAAACATTAATAATGTCTTATGGCATTCCACCTGAACCCATTTTCAAATCATGGAATCCCTTCCCATGAAGTTTGGCTTCTGCAGGACCTCTCCCATGGTATTCCTGGCACACTTATTGAACAACCAAACAGTTAGGAACATTTAACACTACAATTCAAATCCGATTGTTCCATAACCAATCCATGGCACTAATAATTAAATTCAGTATGCATTTGCAACTCTGTCTACTACAGAAGTTGGTTTTCTTATCCATGAGGCTATCCTCATATTGTTTGGCTCCTGTAAGTGACACCACTCTACCCGTTATGGTCTTATGCCTGCTGCCATACATGAGCATCCACTTACAGCATGTCCTCCTGACACATTTTCATATAATCCAAACAGTCATTAGTAAAATTTCAAATCAGAAACATTTACAAATCTGATATCTACAACTGTCCTTACTAACAGAACTTAGAGCTCTCAACCATGAGAACCTTCTCATAACCTTTGGCTTCTACATGGGGTATATTCCGGTCTCTACTATGGACTTATCCTCACAGCCATATGTAAGACCTTCCTACCGGAAACTAAAACTTCAATCAACCAAACATGTCGTGAGTATCTATGCATATTATCATTTCATTTCCACAACAGTTACTGAGGTGATCCCAGAATTATAATGCTCAATAATTCAAACACCTTCAGCTGTTACATTTGAAATGCAATGAAATATTTACACTTCTATATATGCATCCTTATCACAATATAATTTCAAGACATAGTCACCATATCCATGCAACTTAACTAAATCGTAAATACTCATTATTTCACAGTCATATCATTCATACAACTCTGTCCTTCCACAGAGCATTCTAGCAGCCCCTCGATCATGATTGGGCTCTTCCTGCACTTACTATTTTGCATTCACAACAACTCATGAAATGATCCTAGAATTATCATCAATTCGTTATTTCATTCATTATTTATTTTGCAATAACATATGCATCATCCCTATGCATTCATACAATGCATCACAAGATTTATAAAATCTCTTAATGCACATCTACTCAATGCTACCTTGCATTGTTTCATGAGTACTATGCATTCAAGCATATTATGATCGAGACATGACTATCTCATATAACTTGCATTATCATAATCAGGACCACCAGTACTCACTTGCTTTGGTTATTAGGCACATAACCAACATACACATGGCATGATATAAATTCATATGAAGGTATTGAGATTTCTAAACAGTCATAGGGTATAAGGATCATTTCCTTTACTTACCCACACCTCACCAAGCTTGGTAGGTAAACAGTCCCAATCGGTATTCAATATCACATGCCAACTAACTCAACATAGCTCAAACATAGTTGAAGAGACCTTACCAAATCCTCTTTCAACATTCCTGCAATTTGGCACCAATAATCACTACCTGCATGGTTACCATTAACATTTCCTGCTGTTACTTGATCAATTGGCCTCTTACCAAGGCTGCTCGGTCCTTTTGCCAACTTTATGATCATAGATTTGTTGCACCATCCTTTCCACGTAAGGTTGTTGGCTTCATGCAACAACATCCTCAGCACATTTAGCCATGCTCTTTGTTATCTCTGGTCCTACAACCAATACCAACATCAATAGTGATTATCAACCGTAATCTTCTCGATCAGTGGTTCATTGCATATGCAGACTTCATTATTCTACCAATATGCAATATCCCATTTATACACAAGCATTTCCATATGCACTATGCAATGTTTGTTAAGGTGCCATTTAGTGCATATACATCTATGTAATCCCTTACATTTTTAGCATTTTTATGCCATATGACAATTTCATAATTATAAGTATGATAACAAACAGGGGTTTAAGGAATTCTTCCATTTTCGATCCCTCCTCGTATCATGGAATTTCTCTTCCATATCATGCGATTGTAGAAATTGCCCATATTGACAACAAATTTTGTTTGTCAAGACAGCCGCTAGCACTCTTCTGCACTAAATAAATATGATATATGTAGACCTCATTCAAACTCTGGTCATGCATCATGGTTCCCTGCTGGACAAGCTTTCCAACGCCTGTCTTCATGCTCCATTCTGACATCAGGTGCGGAAACTGCATCCCTTAAAAAATGACAACTTTCACTCCAGTTTTGCACATTTTACACAGTTGCATTTTGGTCCCGAATGCCAACTTCAGCCAGCTGTGGAAGAAAATCTACGAAGAATCACAAAAACTTATCTATTGGGAGAAGTTAGTCCATATAACAAGGAACACTCATCAATTCACGTATTTCAATTCCGATGCACCATTCATCTTCTATGAATTTCTGGATTTCACTACTTCTCACTTTTCACATTTTCCCTAAATTTCAAATTTTGGGCCAAAAACGGCTATCTCCCAAACGGTGCATTTCTGGAAAATCTTCGTCTAACGGAAACTGTCCGTCTTAATGAGAATATGAAATGTCTAGTTCAGTAAAATTTCTGATTCCCACATCTAGGGTCACTTTTACTGTCCATCAGCTTTTGAAAATCCCGAAAAAGTGGCCCGGAGTTTGGCTCCAAGATTCTGAACTTAACATCGTGCCTGCTTCATGGCCGCGCCTGATCAATTTCAGCTCAAATCGACCTTTAGTCAATCCTCGGGACTTCGTCCTTCAAAAGTCACTATTATCCATTTTCTGTCAAATCGGAGTGTAATGGGCTAGGGGTCTTCATTGGTTCTTTCATGGCCTTCGTCAATGGCCTCCGAGTCCCACAGGAATCATTCCATTCTGAGTTCGGATGCTCCTGCTATCCAAAAATCAAGTTTTAGCCACCTTTTTTTTTCTCGGGTGGGAAATCCCTCCGCAGCATCGGGGCGGTTCGGCGACGGCTTCCGCAATTGCGGAGCAGTTCGCCGAACGCTTCCGCAATAGCGGGGCGATTGGCCGAAGCCTTCCGCAGTTGCGGGGCGCTTGGCCGAAGCCTTCCGCAATTGCGGGGTGCTTCGCCGAAGTCTTTCGCAGTTGCGGGGCGCTTGGCCGAAGCCTTCCGCAATTGCGGGGCGCTTCGCCGAAGTCTTCCGCAGTTGCGGAACGATTCGGCGAAGTCTTCCTCAATTGCGGAACGATTCGTCGAAGTCTTCCGCAACTTCGGAACGACTCGCTAAACTCTCCCGCGTTTCGGAACGATTCGCGGAATCCTTCCGAAATTTCGGAAGAGAATTCCTTCCGAAAATTCCTTTCGACGCCGACACTTAGAAAATTTTCCCTCTTTTTCGGAGCATTTCGCCGAATTTTTCCGCGTTGCGGGGCAACTCGCGGAATCCTTCCGCAAATTTCGGAAGAGAATTCCTTCCGCAATTTCGGAAGGGAATAGGCAGACATACACCATGATAAAAATCCTAATTAGATCAGAAACTAAAATAAATGCACTTGTTTAATAATATCCTTGAAAACAGTAAATCAATAATTGCAGATAGAAACTTTAACTACTTAGAATTAGAAAAGACAAGTAGAACCTGTAAATGAAGATAGGGTCGACAAACACCCAAGGAGGCCCGTTCCTCCCAACCTTTTCCAGAAGAAGCAGCCAAAACTACTTGCTTCCTTTGGACCCCCGAGATTGCTTACTGAACCACTAAGTAGATGGAATCTGTGTAGAAGCAAGGCACTCAGTAATATAACTTCTGCACTCAGTAGTGTAACTTCTGCACTCAAAATATGCCTTCTGCACTCAACAATGTAACTTCTGCACTCAGTAGTATAATAGGCAGACATACACCATGATAAAAATCTCAGCATATCCCCTCATCGAATCTCTTGGGTGCAAGCACAGCAAAACCCCAAGGTAAATTTCCTCATCAGGAAAAGTGATGAACCTCAATTCATAATTCGATGGCTCTTATATAGACTGCCTAGGTCTTTAGCAGTCAATTTTGAATAAATGAGCCTCAAGCTCCAGTCCCACCTTCCAGGGCACTATGACCACATTTCAAGGGAGTTGTCCCATACCAACAACTAGTTAGTTGCATCATGATGCTGCCACTTGTCCATTGCCTTCTACCCTAGATTCCATTCCACCTAGTGGGTCAGTAAACACTCTTTCAACAGTCCCCTTAGGTGTTTGTCTCCTATTTAATTTATTAAATAATAAAATATTGTGCAATTACAGTCATCCTTGGACACTTGTCCAATATAAAACTTTACAATAAAAGTTAACATAATGTTTCCAGCATAAAATGTTTTTTAGCAAAAAGGGTATGTTACAAAAATGGTCCAACCGAACAGCGATATGCTCGGGGCTCATTTTCCAATTTGTCCTAGTGAAGCATCCATTTTCCATATTTAGATCTATTAGATTCCAGTCTACAATGAGGTCTTCCATGCTTTCTCAAAAGGGATCTCTTATTATGGTCCCACCACATTTCTCTTTGTTGTTAATAATTGTGTTGAAATCGTCGTCCACTATGCTATACTTTGTCCATGGGGAGTTATGAAGATTCTGCAAAGATGCCAACAAAGAGAACTATTTTCTTGATAATAATTGGGCATATACAAATTGAATATGTTGAGAATTTTCCTTGTGCTTGAGTTGGTTAGTGTCGTCAATAACCAGTGTTGTGTTTACTGTTGACTTTCAAGGTTGAAGATTTGGGGATCTTATATTGTACATAATCCTCCAGAAGCCCGTTTAGAGCTTACTGCCTCACATTCACATATTTTCCAGTTCTTCTTTGTTAGCTAATTCATCTTTTCACCTGCTTCTAATTTTGTCTCTTGTAGCAGAATGAGACCTAGTCTCTATTTTTTTATTATATCTCTTAGGTATGCTTCTTTATTTGAGTTTCCCATTCCTCGATAGTTCCATGAAATGATCTGCATTATTTAAATTGTCTTTGTTTACCCCCACCACCCCCATGCCGAGGGTACTTGTTTCCTTGATTTTGGGCTAAGATGATGTTTCCAAATATTTTTTCTATGGTGACATGAGTTCCAAAATCTTTTTCTTTGATTGCATCTACTTCTCTTTTTTCCTTAGATGTCTTTCTACCATATTTTCTATGTGATGGTTCTTCTTCTGAAAAATCTTCTCTCTCCTCTGCTTAAAAATGTTGTGGAATTTTCGAGATTGTGAGAATTCTGATTGTTTGAGAAGGGGGGTTTGGCAAAGGATCTGAAGGGTCATCTAAGGGGGAATGGGTGAAAGGGAAATTATTTTGCAGGTTGTGTGAGGGAGAGGAAATTTCCTTATCATGATTAAAATCTCTTATAAGGGAGTGTCTTCTCAATGAAGATATGCAAATATGTTGGGGCTAAACAACATGATAATAGGGGGAGGTGAGCCCTGTGTCGCTGTTGCATATGATGATGGGAATGGCGAAGGTTTAGAGAGGATTATGATAGGGACTGAGGAGGTATGAGAAGCTTCCAAATTCATTTGGGAAGAGGACGAGGGGATCCTAGAGGCCACGATATGTTTCACTGAATTCTACTTGTTCTTAACCTTTTTCCAAGGTTCTTCTTTGTGTAATGTCCCCTTCTCCTTAGAACAACACCGAAGGAAACATTAACAACATACCGGGCTTTTGGTAAACTTAGCCCCAATAATTTTTGCACATAAATTCCTAACATTTTAAAACTTCTATATGCAGATTCGTTTCAATATAAACACAGCGGATGAACATACTAGCAAGCACACAAACAGACCGTAATTGCATAACATATTTACCACAGCAGAGAATGATTCAACATAAAGAGACCCATTCTCATTGGTATGCCATGCATAGAATCCATATTAACTCATTTCATTAAAACATGGACAATTTAACATATTGCAGAACACAAAATGGAATAATTTATAATCCACAGAACACTTATCTTGAGAAGTTGATGTCCAACGATTGGCTACGTGAGAGAAACGTTCCACCCAACCATAGATCTCTGTCCAGCCTGTATTCTTTCAGCTGAGAGATCACCCCCGAGCTGGGCTGTGTATCCACTAAGGAGGAACTAGATGGCTCACTCACAGTCAGGGTTTCACTCAAACAGCCATGCTAAGCCAACACACGGTTGGGTTTCTCAAGCATGCAATAGGAGATGGAGGAGGATGCTAGTCCACTGAGCTCAAACCCAGAGCCACATACCCTTCAAACTAGACTCAGCAATCCCATCCTCTATTCATACATCCACAATCGGATTTCTCACAAATCTGTCACAAACAACCCAAATCCGTCACTGATTTTCTGGGCCATTAAAACTGGGTTTTCCCATGGCTTTTGGGGTAGCTATTGCTCCCAAATTCGCCCCAAGGTTCCTACCAATGGATCCCCCATTGGATTTCACTGTCCAATACCAAATCGGGACGTTTTTGGCTTCCCAAAACGTGGGTTCTCTCACAGTCGCGATTTCCGGTTTTCTCCCTGCTGGGAGCTCGTTTTTGGATGGAGAAAGATGTCCCATACTTCCACAATGGAATGGGGATAAGGATGGAGCAACCCCCAAGATGTAGAGTGACTTGTGGGACAAGTCAAAAGAGCCCATACCTTCCCATACGAATTTCAGGGCTGCCCATACTCCATCAAAGTCATTGAATTAATTCTTCAACCACTTCATACAACAGGAATAAATGTCATCTAGAAAGGTCAAATGGGTTCTCACAAAGACATATGGCAACCTATGGTTCACTCCCATAGCCCCCTCACCACTCCCTAGTGGATACACGTGGCCCCTTCTCATTCGTTGCCTCCATAGCCAGTCTTGGAATTTTATATTGCCTGATGTTTATTTACATCCTATTACAATTTCCATGGCTTAAGAGCACATGGTATCAAAATATCAAATACTTGCCCTTTAAATAAAATTCGGGCTTTCACTAGCGGGGCCTTGGCCTTGAGCTCCACGCTAGGGAAACATACGTCACATGTACACATTATTTACATTTAAGGCTAATATATCCTAAGGGTCGAATTGGGGGTATTACACTTTGTCATTTGCTGCATCCAGTAGACTTTGTTTTTGCTTGCAATTTCTTCCAAAGTGCGCATACTCACGACAAGTTTTGAATTCAAGGGAAACTGCTCGTAATCCTAATTTTGAAGATGCTTCTAGTTGTGCAATGATAGAAGGACTACTTCTGATAACCCATTCTCTAGATCTACTTCCATGCATATCCTGGTGCATGCGAGCATTCCTTCCTTGGGCTCATATTTATAAATGTAATTGCCTAGCTTGATTCCGATTGTTGTTGTAGAAATTTCTCCCTACGGATAGGTAGAAATTCTCTTAGGTTAAAGTAGACTTTAACTGACTCTAAACTAAGACAAAAAGATAACAAATGCTACCTTGAATTCCTAGATCTAAACAAACATCTCAAGATTGTATTGCTGAAAGAAATGGAAGAGATCTAACTGACCTTTGATCCAATTGCTTGTCCTAATGGTCGCTTCAATCTCCAAGTACTCACGAATGAACCTATCAGAATAGAACCAAGATACAAGCACATACAATTCTCTAACAACTTGAAATACGAGTTAGGATCTAAATATCTATAAAAGATACAAATCATATGATTGAAACAAGATCAACATACATGATTTGGGAAACAAGACAAGTTATACTTTATTACCAACTTGAAGTCACTTACAATGGTTGCTTGATATCCAAGCCAACTCCCAGCTCCAAGTGCTTTCTCCTCTAGCTATCTCCACAAAGATTCAAGATCATCAGTTTGATGTCTCCAAGAGTCCTCCCTTTGCTCATGGAATGCCTCTCTCTTATAGTGTGTAGTAGGGTTAACCATCAAGAGAGAAGAATGGATCTTGGGAATGTTTAGTGGATCAGGCCCACTAATCTGAGAAGGTGAGTTAGGATCGAATCAGGGATACCAATCCTAAAAAATCTCTCGAAAATCAAGATCCCACAAGCCATGGCAAAAAGGCTAAAAAAGGAGTACCGCGCCTCTTAAACTGAGCATAGCGTGGTAGTACCGCGTGGCAAAGAAAGAGCATAGCGTGGTAGTGGGGACTACCGCGCACCTAAGCTGGAGCAAGGCGTGGTAGTGTAGGTATATGAAGTCTCAACTGGGTTGATTCTTGACAGGATAGGTTTGTTTTCAAGGATCATTCATCATTTTTCTCTTCTGGGTGTTTTAAGCAGTAGGGGAAGTGTCGTCAACTATTTTTATGGTGAAGATGCGACATTATGAAATATGGAGGTATAATAGATGCCCCCTAAAGTGTGAGGTCAAAAGGGACTGATGGCCGAAAGACTTTACAAATACTGTGTGGAGATAGCATCGAGGAGAGCAACAGGGAGCTGAAACATAAACAAAAATGTCAGATATACCATCGAGGCGGGCATTCCCATGCTCGGAAACAATTGACTCAAAGCATGGCTGCCGACCAATACATTGCAGATCCATGAGTACTGAGATGATATAGACTGTAGACAAATCATGGCTACTATGAACAAGCGTAGATCCATGAGACAGTAACGACATAGGCACGACCAATACAAAAGTGGATCTGTGTGACAATACAAAGGACATCTCCATCGCAACTTGGATGCAATCAGGATACAAAGGTGTGCCCATGGTCTTCTATTCAATCTCAAATGATACGAATCTAGCCATGTGATTACAAGGTGTTGAAGTTGAACATGGTAGAAACCATTTGATTACCGGTCAATGATGTGAACCGTTAACAAATGCGAGGGAAATCACCAATGATGACGATGATCCCCAAGGTATCTATAATACATCTCAACAAAATGCGAATGAATGAGTTGATGTCGAGCATTTGAGAGATCATTCGATCAGAGGTCAATGATGTAAACTTACTGTCGAACACGAGGAAACCTGCCATTGAGGCATGTAGGTACCAAGGTACTAATGATTGATTCCTAAGTCCAATTCCTGGATAGTGATTTGGCATCGACGGGAATAGACTCGTCGAAGGTGGGCCATAATGATTCCCACATCATCGACACAAAATCAGAACGAAAAGATAGTATATGACAATGAAATGATAGAACATGTACTGACACAACGGAGGTTTGACACAATGAATGACTCTGAACAATGCAACCCTTTGAACATATAACGACATGTAAAAGGACTTGGCAGCAGGGATTATTGAGAGCAGAGGATAGACACAGAACAAGTAGGCCCGTGGCCAGAGAGACGACTCAGGATGATGACCATAACTCAGCGAAAATAGATACCCAAAATAGACAAGGGACAGACGCATGCCATGTTCAAAGGTGACGACTGACAAGCTGCCAACAAAATAAACTCGAGTTGTTTCCAATTTTCCCCCGACATGATAGACGAATACCTCTTTGTTGTTTTTCGAGCTTGAAGAGGATAACAAATGCTCGGTATAGCTCATCTCATAGATGAGTCCAATCTCACATGTTTTATGAACATGAGAAAGGAGGGGTTCGTCCCAAAAGTGGGTCCTTCGATGTCAAATTTTAACGAGTCCAAGGAAGGAAAACTCGGTAGCTTTTCACATTTAGAGAGCCTGAAAAACTTAAAGAAGGCTCCAAAGTGTACTTTTTCGTAAATTTAGTCCCTCAATCCTGAAAAATTGTAAAACAATTCCTGAGAGAACTCTCCCAGCCACAAATTGACTGAGGTATACCTTTCTCGTAAATAGTCTAGATGGGCCGAAAAAGGGGTAACCTATCATCGAATAGACGACCTTTCAAATACTTTTACAAGTGTGAAAGAGACAAGATCACTTGGCAATCTTTTCAATTTTAGGGAGTCTGAAAAGAGCTTAACTATGGACTCCAATGGTCTTTTTCGTAATTTTTAATTATTCTGGTCCGAAAAAAGAATAAAATACAACCAGGATAATACTTTACTCATCGTTTAACGAGCATGAGTAAAGCTGACTAAGCTCGACACTGTTTACTTAAGTTTGACAAGCACGACACGGGTGTAAAAGCGCTGGGAATCTTTTTCAAGTTTTAATCCAGAGCACGAAAAAGATAAAGTAGGCTCGCAATGAAGGTCAAATAATAAATGAACGCCAGTGTGAACATTTTTAAAGGAGACCCTGTCAACAAATGCTCATGGAACCCGATATTAGTAATGTGAAATGGGTTTTAATTTAACCAGATAAAATAATGAGTAAAAAATAAGTGAAAAAGTTATATAAAGAATAGGTAAATATGGAAAGTTACCATTTCACTTGTGCATTTTCCAAAAGAGGAGATTTTACCTATTGAGGAGCAAAAACTTCAAGAGTTCATATCTGGAGATCCGGAGCACCATTTCAAGAACCGTCTACGCCAGGTAAGAGCTTTCAAGCCCCTCTTTCATTTCATATATGAATAACTTGATTTCAGTAAGTAGAAGTTAATTTTTGGGAAGGCCCTAATGGGCAAATTTCGCTATCCACAGTACCGCGCGGGAGCCGTATCGAGAAACGCGGTACTGTGTAATAGTACCGCACTGTAGGGTTAAACAGGGGCATGGTACTGTGTAGTACCGTGCAGCCGCGTTGCCCCCAGGCGCGATAGTGGCGATTTTTAAGATGAAAATATTGATTTTTCTCCAGTTTTTAGCTGAGATCAAGTTGTTAAATGGTTAATGAATGTTTCCTATGACCTTTTGCAGGTGTCTACAACTTGTTTGGAGCAAAATGGTCAATTGGAAAGAAAGAGAGCATGAAGCGGATGATTTGTTGGCCGAAGATGACCAAGAGACCTTTACTGCATTGCGGGAATGTGGTTTGTTGAAATTATTCAAGACCAAAGGTATCCGTAAGCAGGCAAAACTTCTCACCCATATTATTCAAATGTGGGACCCCGGCATTCAAGCTTTTCGAGTGGGAGAACACACCCTCGAGATTGAACTCGAGGACATTTATTTCCTCACGGGCCTCTCGAAAAGAGGAGCCCGGGTGATTTTTACTGGGTTCACAGCCTTAGAGGCGAGCACTGTGCTTTAATTGCTCATTATTGCCGTCAAGGTTCGGGGAAGAAAAGCGGCAAGGTGGTCATTAAGGACATTGTAGAACTTCCTTTAAAAACCATGTTGTTCACCATCACACGTGCAGCAGGGAGTACGGGTCCCCATCATGCGTCCCGTACATAGATGAATCTTGCAGTGGATTGCATGGCAGGAACAGTATTCAACTGGTGTGAGGCAGTATTGACCAACCTCAAAGAGAAAGTGAACAAGTATAGGCTTGGAGAGAACTCTCAATTTGGGTACGGGAGCATCTTGGTCACCTTTTTCTTGGCGAGGGTGTCGTTGTTGCGTCCATCGCTGACCATGCCCCCACGTCCACCCACCGAGCCATGGATGGCTCGATGGAGTGAGTATTCAGGACGACTTGGAGGGCCGCAGCGTTTGGCTTTCGGTGAGGATTTCTTCTTGTGGCTTGAGGAACATATTGTGATGATTGATGACTACCCTTATGCAGGGGTAGACTTCCGCGAGGACATAGAGTTGGCACTGCCGAAAGATGAGGATTAGGACAATTCAGGTATGACCTTCATAAATGTTTTTTTTTTGAATATATAATTTTTATTATTTTTTAGAATGTGTAAAAGACTTTGATATATATACGTGTGCATGTCGCAGATCGTGGACCACAGAGACCGGCAGGGTACTCGCTGTTACGCCGAGGTGGTGTTGATCACCGAGCCGCTCCGGACGAGGGAGAAGACGAGGATGAGGCGGGAGGGGTCGAGGAGATAGAGAGGAACCTACAGGGTTTAACCCACGGTGTCCCCTCTATGAGGATGGACGACATCCCTTTGCATCTCCAGCGGCATACCGTAGGTGTGCCTAGGCATATTGGCCGACTCCTCCATAGGGTGGCTCGGGCTATAGTGTGTTATCACCAGCAGCGTGAGGAATCTGAAGAGGAACATGATAGATCTCCCAGATCTCCTTAGATGGTATCTTTTATCTTTTTGCGGCATGTATACGATATGTAGGATTTTGAGAGCCAAATTTTGTATGGGACTAGGTCCCAAATTTTGTCTTTAAAACACAAACTTCATGTATTTGAAAAACACTTTTATATACAGTGATATATATATGGACCTACTTTTATGACCTATTTATTTACAATGACTTGTGTGTTTATTTTATGATGTGTTTTTATGTATGGGCAAGATGCCAATCCAAAATGTAATTAGCTAATGAATAAACTATACAATTGAATTCCCTTGGTATGTGTTGATATGAAATAAAATTAAAAGATTGTTCCAAGAGGCATACCCTTCGAAATAAACGAAGTAGGATAGGATTACGAACTGTGTAAACGCGATTCAGATGAGAAACCACGAGTTGGGAGTCTAAAAGGACTGATAGGGAGTCAATTCCAAGGGAAGCAACCTCCGTCAAGAGTCCGATGACTGCATGGTACTCTGCGATATTGTTGGTTGCGAGACCCAAACAATTGGATCCTGAAGATAGAAACTCGCCAGTGGGAGAATAGATTACCCATGCTGCGGAGGCAAGGTTCTGGGTATGTCGGCTTGCACCGTCGGCGAAGCGAAAGTAGGAAGACAATTGCGCATAAAATCACAAGTCAAGGTAAGAATGGATACATGAGGTCCGTGTGTGCACACCAAAAAGACAAGTGAAAACAAGCTAGATACATTATGTACAAAGAGTATCTCACGCAGGATAACCCTACGCGTAGAAGCATTTGAGGTACAACCCATTGCGGGGCCGTGCCAATGGTGTGCCATCACAATCGACGAGTTCATAGGCTCCTTTCTCCAGGACACGTTTTACAACAAAGGGGTCGTACCACATAGATTCTAGCTTTCCTTTTCCAAGTTTATCGTGCATTTGATCATACGTGAGTACGAGGCCACCTTCATTGAAAACCCGAGGTTGAACGAATTTGTCATACTGTGCTTTGACGCATTTTTTATGAGCTTCGTTGGCTAAAGAAGCGTCGCGGCGGGTTTCATCTAGCTTGGATAGGTATAGAAACCGTTCCTCTTCGGAAGTGGTGTGGGGAAGTAGCTCTATAGCTATCTTAAGTGATGGAATTTCACATTCAATCGGTAAAATGGCTTCCAGGCCATACACCAGTTGGAATGGTGTAAACCCAGTAGCACTTTTTACTGAGGTTGGGTATGCCCATAGTGCCGAAAACAGAGCTGAGTGCTAGTTGGACTTATGAGTACCCACAATATGTTGAATCATTTGTTTCAGAACTTTGTTAATGGCTTCAACTTGGCCATTAGCTTGTGGGTAGTATGGGGTTGAGTTTTCATGGCGAAAACCCAACTTGGCACTCAGTTCCTCAATCATATGGTTCCTAAAGTGGGAGCCATGATCGGTCACAATGGATTGTGGGACACCAAACCTAGCTATAATGTGATTGAATATGAATTGTGTTGCTGTTTTGTCGTCTTCAGCATAAGTAGGCATCGCTTCAGCCCATTTTGTGAAATAGTCAACATCTACTATGACATAACTATACCCCCCGGCTGAAGTGGGCTTACAGTGCATGGAATATATGCCCCATTTGGAAAAGGGGCCGATGGTAATAACAGGATGGAGTGGAGCAGGATGCGAGCGTGTCTTATTATGAAAGAATTGACAGGGTCGACATTTCTTAACCGTTTCAATGCAGTCTTTGAAAATCGAGGGCCAGAAATATCCCGCTCGTAGTATCTTCTGGGCCGTAGCCTTCCCAGAGAGATGACCACCACATGCTCCAACGTGGAAGTCATTAAGAATGTGTTCCGCCTCATCTAAAGTCAAACAACGTCGAAGAACAGTGTCGACACCACGTCGATAAAGGGTATCATTGACTATGAGGTAGTACTTGGCGTGATGTCAGATACGTCGACGTTCATCGCGAGTGAGGTCGGGGCAGAAACGTTGGGTTTGGAGATATAATAAAATATCCCCGTACCATGGATCAGACATGCTAATGAGTAACAACGATTCATCAGGAAGAGAATCGATGGGCTCGGATTGCTCGGTAGCACGAGGCAAGTTACAAATCAACTCAGCAAAGACCAAAGACTTCTTGGACTTGGCTTTGGCAAATTCCAAGTCAAACTCTTGTAGGATGATGATCAAACGAGAATATTTGCCCCCAAGCACTTGACGCATGAGGATATAATACATTGGATTGAAATCTGCTATAACAGTGGTCCGACGGAGTAGAATGTAATGACGGAACCTCTGGACAACGAAAACTGTTGCCAGAGCCAGTTTTTCAACATGTGAATAACGAGTTTCGGAGTCGAGAAGACTCTTACTAAGATAGTATACCGCATGTTCTATGTCGTTATTGTCTTCCTGGACTAGCACCATACCAATGGTGGAAATCGAAGCTGGGAGATAAAGAATGTAATCCCATGTGTAATTGGGGGGTTGAATCACATGATCTTTAGTTAAGGCCGCCTTTAGATTATCAAAGGAACGTCGGGCTTCGTCGTCCCAGATGAAGGGAGTGTTCTTCTTAAGAAGCCTCATATAGCCTTTTGTTATCTCGGAAAGATTACAAATAAAACGGCGTAGAAAGTTTGCATGCCCTTGCAAACTTTGAAGTTCTGGGATGTTCGTGGGGGAAGGCAGGGCTAAGATAGCTTCTACCTTCGCAGGATCTAAGTGTATCCCGCTTTTGGAGATTATGAATCCCAAAAATTTTCTGGCGTCCACGCAAAGGACGCACTTATGTGGATTCAAACGGATATTGTAGCGACGGCACCTTTCAAAAATGGCACCTAAGTGATTAGGATGGTCTTCCCGGGTCTGAGAATGAGCGGGAAGATCATCAAGATATGGTTCTACAATATGTTTGATATCATGAAATGCATACGACATCGCCCATTGGAAAGTTGCCCCGGCATTTTTAAGGCCAAAAGGTAACTTTCGATATGCAAAAATCCCCCAAGGGTAGATAAAGGTTGTTTTATGTTGGTCGGCTGGGAGGATATCGATCTGATTATAGCCAGAAAAGCCATCCATAAATGAAAAGATGACACTCCCGGCGGAGTTATCGATGATCTGGTCGATGAATGGAGTTGGGTAGTTGTCCTTTGGACAAGCTTTATTCAAGTCGCGGTAATCGACACAGACTCTAATCGTTCCCTATTTCTTGGCTACAGGAACAATGTTAGATACCCATTCTGTCAATGGGACAGGATAGATAAAACCAACACGCAAAAGTTTTTCAACTTCTGCTTTAATAGCGGCTGCTTTACGAGGATGGACGGGTCGGAGTTTCTGCCGAACAGGTCGGGTGCCAGGGAAGGTTGGAATTTCATGGACCACAATCGAGGGGCCTATTCCTGGAATTTCTTCATAACTCCAAGCAAAAACATCGTGGAAGTTTTTAAAGTAGGCAGTGTAGAACTCCATTTCGAGGGGAGTGCATGTTTTGCCAATATGAATGTTTTCCACCATACCAGGCTTCAATGAAATGTCTATGGGAGTGGTTGCCATAAGGTTAGCCAAGTTTCCTTCGGAAAATACTTAATTGAGGGAAGTGGGAAACTTGGTTTGAACCATTCCAAGTGAAGGGCTGGATTTTGTATCGTGCTCAAGCGTGTGAATGGTGGGGAATGAAGATCGATGATGAAAATCTCCCCATGGTGGCTCATCACCGCACATAACCTCCATAATTGATTCGTCAGTGGGAAAAATCAAAGTGAGAGGATCGATAAGTGGTGGGGATGAATGAGTCCCAGACGAGAGCTGTGCCACGGTGTGATGGGTAGAACAATCGACCCAATCGGTGGTTGATTGGATCGCTTCGTACGCTGCAAGGTTTCTATTCAAAGGCATGGAGTTTCCGTAGTTTTCAATCTCAGCGGGACTTGGAATCACCCATGAATCATTGGAAGGGGTGACATTCAATGAAATCATGTTGACTGGTTGAACATGGGGCCCCAGCTATGGGAAAACTCCAATAAGGGAAGAATCCTTCATAAGACCAACTCCAACGTCTTGGAACCGGTACCGAGGCTGATCCAATAACAGGACGATGTTTGCGAAGTTCGGATGAGAGTCTGGGATACAGTAATCAAGTTGATCTATGGTGACAATTTTCCCTTCATGAGGAAATTGCATGATCCGGAAGACAGTAGATGCTATGGCGGTCATTGCATAAAACCAGTTCTGATAAAGTAGAATATTGTAATCCAATGGTGCATCCACGACTTCGATGTGTACGGATACTATTTTTCCCCCCACTTCAACACCAATTGTAGGAATGAGTCCATAAGGTTGAAAACTGTGTCCGTCAAATGCCCTGAGAGTGGTGGGAGACGTTGTGACTTCGGGTGAGCCTAAGGCTCTCCAACAATTCAAAGACATGATCGACATGGAGGCACCTTCATCTAAAACAGTGCGATGGATGTTATTTCCACAGATTTTTGTATGAACCTGGAAGGCTAGCTGGTGAGAAAGTCAAGGTTTGGCATACTCCAAGTTAAACATAATAGTGTTTGAAGTATCTGGGTCCATTGCCCCCAGTGCTGAAAGTAAGGTTCTACGCTGCGTAGGGCAGTGTTGAAGAATCTTGAGAGTCGACATGGCGCAAGGTGCTTGAGCTAAATTCTCAACAATGTTGTAATTTTGGGCAGCTCGCGTATTGGGATTAAATGTCACCTTTCGTATGGTGCCCTTGGGTGGGCGTAGCACTGTGTCCGTAAGCGGTCTCTCGATATGGAGATGGCCGTTAGGGGGAGGGGTAGGAGTCGGATCTTCGACAGGAGACTTGCCTTTGGTTGTCTCTGACTGTTTGTTTGAACTTGGAGGGTTCTCATATGTCTTTGAACGAGTGGTTATATGAATCTCCTCATTACTTGTCATCATGATTTCGCGATTTGCGAACGTTTCTCTGCGAGTTGGGTTGCTCGAGTTGCCTCCTTGTGGGGTTTCTTGGGCAACCATCTGCTGTTGCTGTTGAGGGAAAGGGTCAGTTAACACTGCCGGGCAAGAGGATCCTTTAATGAATTTGCTGACTTCATCCTTGTAGGGAAAATCACGCGTGTAGTGATCGTCTTGAGAAATTAGGCAGGGAAACTTAGCCTTCCGACGTGGTTTCGGGTCGTTGTGGGTGGGTTGTGGCTTGGGATTCTCCTGCTGGTTCTTCTTGGATTTACCACGATTGTTCTTCTTCTTTCCTCCGGATGGTTGTGACGTAGATTGAACTATGTTCACTTCGGAGGATACAGCAGGAGAAGTAGTGGCTTTTGGAGTAGCCTGAGATAGAGCGGGGGAAGCAGAAGCTTGTTGCCCCGTCGAGTTGGTGGTAGGCTGGGCCTTGACTGAATCGACAATACCATCAATGGGGGGTTCAGTGGCGGGTTTCATTGGATCAGTGGTAACGCGGGCGGCATGGGGAAGAAGTTCGTGTAAAGAGCCGGATTGGGTATATACCAAATCCATGTACTGGGCTGCCGAGATGGCTTGTTCTTCTGTGACCGACCCGCGCATAGCGATATCCTTGGCTATGGGAGGCAAGAATGACTTTGTGAACCAATCATCGAGTAGTTGATCCGGAATGGGTGCCTTGATTAGCCTACGGCGTCGATGCCACTCATGGATGTGGTCCAAAATGTGCGTAGAAGTGGTTTGACGCAATGAGGTTAACAGTTCTGTTCCAGTCTCATACCGGATGGGGAGCTGGAAATGGGTCGGAAACTGCATAGACAAGGTGTTGAAATCATGGAAAGAGTGTTGTGGTAGCTTGATGTACCATTTTGCTGCCGTGCCGGTAAGCGTACATTGGAAGAGCCGTAGTCGAATGGAATCGCCCATCAATGAGTTGGATGAACACCAAAGATGGAAGGTCATTACGTGGTTCTTGGGGTCTTCCCCGGGCTTAGCATCGAACTTAGGAATGTCCAATGGAAGTTTGGCTGGAATGGGTGGCCAGTGAGGTTCATGCCATATAGGATCGTTAATGAGCCTCGACAAATCAGGTAAGTCTAGCATGGCCAAAAAGGGAAGTTGACGATTGGTCTGCGGGTATGAGTAATAACTGTATGGTGCAGAGAAACCTGGGGGGCCCTGCATAGTATACTGCTGTGTGTTATACCCATATATGTTTCCTGCAGGGTAATAATGGATGTTCTGTGGGTAGTAGGCCATCTGGTTAACCGGTTGAGTGTTGGAAGTCCTTACCTGACTAGGAATCACGGTGGTAACCGGTTGTTGGATGTTCTGCTGAGTGGGGATGGTAGGTATGGTACCCTGGGGTTGTTGTAACCCAAGAATGGTTGCTTCTCCTGGTTGGGGAAAGGTTCCCTAGAGTTGTTGTGTTCCAGGAATGTTACCACTATATTGAGTAAGTGGAGGGTTTCCCGTAGCAGGGTTGGGGGGTGGCTGCGACAGTGGTGCCCATGGAATGTTGGTTCCTCCTTGATGAAGATGTGGAAATTGAAGGGATGGGTTCCATGGAGTTGTAGCAGCCGAAGGACAGGGGAGGCCGGAATTCAAGTTGGGGGGAATCTGAGATTGCCCCCCAGCTGGGTTCCAGTTTCCAAATAATGAGTACCCCCCACTCTGTGGGATTTGAGATCCCCAAGAAGGAAGCGTTCCTGATGAGGGATGTTGAAGATGAGGCCCGGTTGGGAAACCAGTATAAGGTTGTCCGCTGCCAGGTGTGTTGTACATACCATACTGAGCAGATGCTGCTGGTTGGGAGGGTTGTTGGATGGTGCCAATGGGTTGCCCTCCAGCAGATGGGTTGGATGGCCCTATAGGAGGAGGTTGTTGACTAGGAACGAGGTTGCCAACAAAGGATTGTCCTCCAGTAGGGTTGGTTGATGGCCCGATGGGAGGAGGTTGGTGACTAGGAGCGAGTTTTCCAACAAAGGATTGTCCTCCAGTAGGTTGGGTTAATGGCCCACCAGGAGGGGTTTGGTTGTTATGATTGGGGATCGCAGCAGTTGGTTGTCCACCTCCTGAGATAGTGTAGATAGTGGTCGAAGGTGAACCTCCGGTCAATATGGATGATCCAGCGGTATGACTTGGTGTTCTTCCGACACTAGCTAGGTAAGATAGTGTCGATTGGCCAACGGCGCCAAAGGTGCCGATTTGTGGAGGGGGTCTTCCATATGTGACGGGCGGGGACGGAGAAAAAACTGGGTTATCCCTTATAGAATGTGCGCCAAACATGGGTGATGGCAGAAAATGTGGGGAATTTAATCGAGGGGTATCAGGGGTTTCGTCCATAGCGTGTTCAACAATAGGAGGACCATCGAAGACTGGGTCCGAGTTCGTATCCTGAAAACGGTTTTTGGGGTCCGGCGGGAACAGAGGTATAGTAACATCTGAAGGTCCGGAGCCGTATGCATAGGAGTGATGAAACTCTGTGCTAGATGGAATGTTGGGATCCCGATAGTCGGGAGGACGGGTAACAGGGGGATATCTAGAAGCCGTCGAGAGCATTTTCTCTGTGTCACGTTTGAACTGTGCCGACGCTAACGGGGAATTAGCTAGACTAACCATACTAGACTGAATGGAGGCCATGATCTCATGTCCCAAAGGGAGGTTGGGGAGAGATACGGTACGAGGTATGTTGCCGGAAGAACCGATTTCATGTGGATGAACACTGGATGGCGTGGTGGTAACATGTGGAGGCTGCGCTTGGGAAGTGATAAAGCCGTAGTCAAGTTCAAAAGGTGTATTAGGAAGTTGGGTTTCTTCGATAACTTCGACGTACTCGCTCGGGACTGGAATCAATCTAGATGTAACTTGGTCGGATCATTCGGTGGTGCCAATAGATCCTTCCGTGTCATCGTAGAAAGTTTCTGGTGGAAGGGGAGTGTTAACATCGGGGAGGAGGATGGCCTCCGGTCTAGTATCTTGGGCTGTACTAGATTCAACCACTGTAATGTTGTCCACTGTGGCAGATATATCTGGAATAATAGTGGGTGAAGTGACAGTGAGAGTCTCAGATGTACTAGTGGTTGCAGAAACTGTAAGAGGTTCTAAGACCGTGCTGTAAGCACCAGTGACAGGCGGAACTGAAGACGTAGTGCACATCGGAAGTGGAATGTTCCCTCGACCGACATCGCGGCCAGGAGGGGCGGGAATACGTGATGCAAGTGGACCGAAGGTCCACGACGGTGGTGGTGGTGGAGGGCTTTTGCCCTGTCCTCTTCGTGATCTCCGTGGTGGTTCTGACATAATGGCAGGAATATGAAATCCAGGGGCAGTCTCGTAACAAAGAACTCAAAAACTCTATTGCAGCCGAGTGTGCAAAAGAGGAGCTAGAAAAAGCAAGGCTCGCAGGCAAAAAAATCAATCTCTAAAATCTATACTGAGATTGGTGTCTCAGTAAGCGAGCTGAGAAAAATAATGGCCAGAATGCCAACAAGCAGTCACTAAAAAGAAAAAATGACCCTCTATAAAGATGAAATGACAAGCAAACTCCTAACTAAGAGCTGGAGACCTCAACAAGTTGTATCCTTCGCAAGGTGATGAAATCCAAGTCGAATAATACAACGTGAGAGACCAATATGAGAAGGATATCCCTCTACCGAAAGGGATCCTGGGTAAAAGAGACCTAGTAGAAAAGTCACTAAGCTACCTCATTCATGACACGTTGGAAAAGGTTTTCGACGCTTCTGCCTTATCACCCTTGCATTACTATGAATACAAGGAAGACAATGATCGATGTTGCCTTAGGGCTAAGTGGAGTGTGGCATTCCATAGAGTCTGTCCGGTTCTCTATCTCGCGGCGGTTTAACCCCTGAAAGTTAAAAACAGTCAGGAGGCCCCTCCACAAACTGGTCTATGACCGTGTAAATAAATACTAGAGGATTTTAGTTCCCTAGAGGACAACAACTATGTCTCAGATGATAATGACAAGGGGGAATTATTTTGATACCTATCCCCGATGTCCTACCTAACTACCAAATTCTTTTGATTTCCTCAAGTGAGGTTAATGTTGGTTTAGTTAGGGAGATTAATTTTAGTGGTTGTATTACTCAATTGAGTAAATGGACGTGAAACTTGGTGGTGTTGTGATGACCCAAACCATGCAAGTGAGAATGAATCGAAATAAGACTTGTATTCGATGAAAAATAGCTATGGAAGAGAGAGAGTTCTTTGATCATAAATGTATGAAACTTTCACAATCAATTAAAAACCACTTCAAAACAAAAAAAAATTGTTTTCTTTTTCTAAGTAAAGCCAAACTGAAATAAACACTTCTTTCAAATTCACTGATCTGCAACTAGAATGCTCCAAAAAATGAGAATTTATGTGGCAAATAAATGGTTCACTTCCTAATGCACGATAATACTGCTAGTTCATTTCAATCCAAACAACACAAATGTTCTCCAATGATAATTTTCGATATAGGTTTGAATAACAATAATGGAAACAATGTGATTATGAAAATACACAATCGTGTAATGTGATTATAGTAGTAACAGTTTGGTTGTGATGGGAAGATTAAGCCAATGCAATCAGACTGAAGGGGTGACCGAATGTGCAAATAATGCCACTAACTCATAAAATAATCAAGCTCACAAGAGAAATAAACAAACCCCAAAGACTGTTCAATGAACAGGATAGTACTAAGCAACAGAAAACACCAAACTAAAGCAGAGAAAATCAAAAGTGACTCAGGAAACCAAACATGCAAGAAAAATTGAAAAAAAATGCAGACACTACCGCATGGCAGGAACAGGCTAGAGCGCGGTACTCGTACACTACCGCTATGGTAAGAGTGCTGGGTACGCGGTACTACTGCGCTGTAGACAGTAGTGGGGGCACGGTATTGTTGCAAAGGATGGAAAAACACAACTTTTGAAAAGGAGATTTAATTTTTCAGGGTTGCTGCAGACCCAGAGGACTCACTGATCACAGAGGGAGGAAAGATGTAGAGAGGAGGGGAGAATAAAGGTCAAAGAGACCAAAATTCAGTACTGGTTTGAAGAGAAAGAAGAATCACAATAAAAAATGACTGAAAGTGAGATGAATCAATCAAATGGGGTTCAAACCAGCGGAGTCGCCATTCTTTGTTGTAGAAATTTCTCCCTACGGATAGGTAGAAATTCTCTTAGGTTAAAGTAGACTTTAACTGACTCTAAACTAAGACAAAAAGATAACAAATGCTACCTTGAATTCCTAGATCTAAACAAACATCTCAAGACTGTATTGCTAAAAGAAATGGAAGAGATCTAACTGAACTTTGATCCAATTGCTCGTCCTAATGGTCGCTTCAATCTCCAAGTCCTCGCGAATGAACCTGTCAGAATAGAACCAAGATACAAGCACATACAATTCTCTAGCAACTTGAAATACGAGTTAGGATCTAAATCTATAAAAGATACAAATCATATGATTGAAACAAGATCAACATACATGATTTGGGAAACAAGACAAGTTATACTTTATTACCAACTTGAAGTCACTTACAATGGTTGCTTGATATCCAAGCCAACTCCCAGCTCCAAGTGCTTTCTCCTCTAGCTATCTCCACAAATATTCAAGATCATCAGTTTGATGTCTCCAAGATTCCTCCCTTTGCTCATGGAATGCCTCTCTCTTATAGTGTGTAGTAGGGTTAACCATCAAGAGAGAAGAATGGATCTTGGGAATGTTTAGTGGATCAGGCCCACTAATCTGAGAAGTGAGTTAGGATCGAATCAGGGATACCAATCCTAAAAAATCTCTCGAAAATCAAGATCCCACAAGCCATGGAAAAAAGGCTAAAAAAGGAGTACCACGCCTCTTAAACTGAGCATAGCGCGGTAGTACCGTGTGGCAAAGAAAGAGCATAGTGCGGTAGTGGGGACTACCGCGCACCTAAGCTAGAGCAAGGCGCGGTAGTGTAGGTATATGAAGTCTCAGCTGGGTTGATTCTTGACAAGATAGGTTTGTTTTCAAGGACCATTCATCATTTTTCTCTTCTGGGTGTTTTAAGCAGTAGGGGAAGTGTCGTCAACTATTTTTATGGTGAAGATGCGACATTGTGAAATATGGAGGTATAACAATTGTCTCAGAGAATCATCTCCCTAGTAGTGAAGGGGAAAGTGAGGGAGCCTGACCTAGATTGGAACTGATGAGGGAACACCCAATTCCAGATCGAAATCTGGCATCCATCGGTTGAGATACATTCCACAATTTTTATAGAAGTAAGCCCATTCCTAAAAATTAAATATCCATTAGCTTGTAATTAAAAGAGGAAGGCATAGAAACCCCTTCCATAGAAGAAGTGGGATAAATTTCCTTGGATCAAAACGACCCAGTTTTTTTTGGATCCATTTTGACATATTTCTTGGAGAACCAAATACCTATGAATTGCTTGATCATTCCTCTATTTGTGAGTGCCAAAGCCATTAATCTTGAGGAGGAATGCAAGAGTTCCACCTCAAGTATATTATCCAAATTTTTAACGAACTTTGAGGGTTGCAATTTCTTTGATGGGGTGATGGAGGAAATCAAGGCTTGGAAAGTATGTTCATTGCTATATGTGGAGGAGGAGTTCCCCCCTCCAAAGGTCCCTTCCATCAGTGGTTGAGCCGATCGGTGCTTAGGTTACTAAATTTTGCAGTTGTAGAGCTCATTTGCAGGTTCTCACTGATTTAATCATTACACAATGCCTGGAAGATAGTTTGTGTCACCCATTTTTCCAGTTTTCCTAGGGTTCTTCAAAATCACCATCGAATGAGTGGATACTCCTCTAACTTACTGAGCCTTCTATTGCTAGGTTCACATAGTCTTCTCACTTTCCTGTCGTCAAGGAGTATATACTATCTAGGACATCCCTTTCCATATTTCCCCGCACTGGCTCACTCTATCGTGATCCTCGGTGGGGGTCTAAAGTTTGTGTCACATTCATGCCTTCGGCTTCAAAGGTCATTGTTCGATTCTTTAAATTGATTACTCCATAATTTTTATAACCCCACTTGATCCCTAATAGTGTTGGGTAAGGATTAATTCCTCCCATGATCTCAAATACTTCAAAATCCATGATGGTCTTGACGCCTCCTAGATCAACTTCAACATTTTCTAATTGACCAATCAAGAAAATGCGATACTGGTTCATCATTCTTAGCTGAATAAGAGAGTAGACGAGAGGTGGGATCCCCAATGCTTCCCAGGATTTATTTGGAAGTATGTTCACATCAGATCCCAAATCCAACATCACTTTTTTGACATCATAATCGTGCACTTGTGCATCTAATCGAAATTCCCAGCCAATCCTTTTCCTTCTTTTTCTTTTGTATCATCTGAATATTTCTTTCAAGTAGCAAAGAACATATCTCTATGTCAACTTCCGTAGCTTCCTGTATCCCATGGATTTTCTTGTGCAACCTATGGGTGGCACTTTCATCTTCTAAGATATCCTTTAGTAGTGAAAACCACATAGAAGTAGGGTCCCTCACCTTCTCAGTATCAAAATCTGGTGTATCATATCTTTTGAACTAGTGAGAAGGTCCTGCCTCATCCCTGGCTAGCGTGGTTGGAATCTGTCTGAACATTTGAGTTGTACCATGATAAATTTCCTTATGGTGGACTGAGATGTATTTAGTCTTCCCCGGAGCTTCTTTTCTGATTACTAGTGAGGTCGGTATGCGCTAGTCTGCTCCAGTTCCTATCCCTCCTCGGGTAACGACAAAGCCTATTACAATAAGATTTTATCGCGTTTCTGAGTTAATAAAGTTAGTTGGCCTTCTTTCACGGTAAGCTATGGGCACTCTTCAATAGTATGAGTGTTTGTGTGACAGTATGTGCACTAGGGTCTCTTAGGTTGAATGCAATATCGAGCAAGGTGTCCAATTTCGTTCCAATTGTAGCAACAAAGTAGCCCTATGCGACCTCCTCCTTGTCTAGATCCAAATCCTCTTCCTCGTCCTCCATCGCCTCCTCTTTATGAGGGTTGACATCCTACTCGATATATGGAGTGGTCTAACATTTCTGTCAATGCATCCAACGCTCTGCATTTCTCGGTGTTGTGCATAGTAGACCCACAAAATTCACAATATATCATATTGGGCACTAAAGAATACTTATGCAATATTAGACAAAGTCATGGGATCAGATGACAATATGCTTTGCAAATCTTGCAATAATCATTCGATGAGCATCTTGGTGGATTTGGGTACGTTGGTTGTCCTGCTGGATGGAAGGGGTTTGCCACAACAACTTGTGCAATAGACACACATGGCGCACCGCCAAACGGTCCTCTTGGAAGGATTGGTCCTCCTTGCGTTCAAGACATTATTACACATGATGGCTTTCTATCATACATCCTATACACCAGACTTGCAGTATGTTTGGATTCTGTATAGTTATTTCTTAGAGCTTCTCAGTTATCTCAATAAGCTGGTTGTGTACTTGTGCCAATTCCCCGGAATATGAGGAAGTCACTATTGTGACGTTTCGATAGTTATCCATGGCCTCAATCTTCATAGCTTGTTCTAATGTTGTCCTCGATGAATCTATCACTTGTTATAGTAATGGAATTTTGGTTAAAGGTAACAATCCTTGGATAAACCACTCTTTATGATGGGAATCATGCATTGGAAATGACAGTGGTGTTAATACATCTTTGAATCCCCGTGCATATTCCTAGGTAGATTCTCCCTTCATATGTTGGATCTCTCTTAATTCTGCAATACCTTGTTGTTTTGACTTTGGTCACGAAAATTCATCCATGAGTAATTTATTTGTCTCTGCTAAAGTAGGAGCTAGTGTATTTGGGCCTTTCGTTTCAATGAACTTCAAGTACCACTATAAAGCTCCTCCTCGTAAGATAGTATGAAACTCAATAAGTTTGGACGTTGGTGAGGTCTCTCTTGCGTTCCATATTGCCTCACAGAGAAACCAATGTTGTACCGCATCATCTTCTCCTCCAATCGCCAAAATTTTGGAGATTTCAAAGGTAGTCCTATTGGTACTCCTGCCTTTGTGACAACAACAGATTCTACTAGCACAAATACTTGGGGTCTCAATTACATTATAGTGTTACCACTAATCTGCGAAGAACTACTACTACTTCCTCCCGCTAGTGAGTTGGTTTGTAAACCATTTGTACTGTTACTAATCTAACTATTCCAAGACAATTGTAAAACAAAGTTATGAGGGTTCATTACCAAATTTTGCGAGTGCAACTGGGGGTTGATCAAAGGAGTGATACTTCTGTTTCTTCTAGTTTCTACTTCCGTGGCAATGGGGGGGTTCATTTTCAGGGGTATTTTTGCTTTCAATAGGTCCCAATAGTTCGGTATTCTCTGCAGTTGGTTCCAGGGCTGGTTTTGGTGATTGAGTTTCGTAGTCCTCTTTGTGACTTGGGCCTAATCGGGCCTTCTCCCCAGCTTCCTCTTGCTAGGATGTCTGACACTTCTATCTATCTTACTCTTCGCCTTGAGCTAGTTAGTTCCTCTCTCCACTTCATCCAACGTAGCTCATTTTGACTTTCTTCACTGTTTCCCCGTTCCAAATCTCTTTTTCTAGCTGCACGCTTCTTCTTCGTGCCTTTCTTATCCGTGCTTTCCACCATTGTTCACGGATTTCCACCCTTATTTATACTCTCTCATCCCTGGCTTCATTACTATCAAACCCCTCCATTGACGGTAGTTCCTACCTTCTGTTACGTAGTAGCATCACCTTAACCTTTTCCGTTGGGTGTGGGGGTTTTACTCTTCCATTCTAATCCAGTTCAATGGTAAGAACCTGAATTCAACCATTTTGGTATTAATCCATAGCAGAACTTACTTTAATAGTTTTCCCCTAGGCCCCCTTTTGAGCTTGTCTTCGACCTTAGACACTAATTGGTTATTTTTGGTTGCAAATTCCAGAATATACCTAGTTAGAGTGCTTTCTACCCAGAAATCAACAACTCTAGTTAGGGGTGAATCCAGACTATTCAATTTAATTGAATCCCTTTGTGTCCAATGTACACTTCTTCTTTGTCGAGGGCAAAATTCAGGTGCTTTCGCAAGCCTTATTAGCCACTCGATAAGTACACCTGCAATTTCAACCCATATAATTTTGTATTGATCTAGTGGGGGTCCTTTGTAGAGAATATATTGCTTGAGCTTTAATACTTCCCACCCTCGTAGTTCAACTTCCCATGCCACAAAATCGTCAATCTTCTTGTCCCACCATAGTTGGCTCTGGCTCGTTGTCACATATGTATCCATCCAATTAACAACGTCCTGTTAAAACCAGGTCCTGGCAATGAAACAATTTGTTGGTGCAAAATTGGAGACCGGGTTCTCCAACAAAAGGGCGTTGTTGTAGTTTAGTGTGATGCCATTTTCTATCCATAAAGAGGAAGGTCTCACCCGGAGCACAACTAAGACCTATGTGTGATAAGGAGTGTTAAATGTAAATATACATGTGTGAGGGTTTATTATCCATTATGCGAAGACATTCATCAAGCAATTATCACAACAACAATTTATAACATGTAAATAAAGAACAAACAATCGACTCATTAGACAATAAATATATACACATAAATTTGAGGGGCCCAAAAATCCTTCATTCTTATTAACAATACCATCCATTACATTCAATTCATGGCTTTGGGGCCTTACAACAACCACAAAATTACCCATCGCGGTAAACAAAATAGAGAATTAAAACCCAAAACCCAAATATATCATCTTTGTCTATAGTGATGTCTTCTCTCTTATGATCTTCTCCTTGTGTTTCTCGATCTCTCTCATTTGCCTTCCTTCTGCTTGCATCCTTCTCCTTATATATTTGTGGGGGCAGGTCCAACATGGTTGCGGTCGTTAGAGTCTTTCAACAACTCTCGCTCCTTTACCCCATGCTTCCTTTCACAATCCTTTCCTTTTCTGCCTTCTATGGACCTTTCCAAAAATGAAGGAGCCAACAATTTATTAATTTGAATATTTTGAAAATAGATAAAATTATTTTGATTTTTTTAAAATTTGTTATTTCTATCATTGGATGCGTACACTAATTTGACTAAATTCCCTTGGCTTGAGACCTGTTTGTCAAGGATTAAAAAATAAATTAAATCTTTTAAAAATATGTATTTTTTCACATAATGCTACGTATCATTGATGGAATGGGACGCTAAGAGAGTAGCAACTTCATGACATCATGGTTTTCACCTCCTCCATTAAATGCTTGCATTGAGAGTCTTCCATGCATTTAATATTTTCCCAATCATACAATTAGCAATTTCCCTAGTGGAGGTCTATGGCATATAATACCAACATAGAGGGACCCTCACATGCCATCAAATTCTATCTTCTTCTCCACCCTATATCCATGCACTTCCTTCTGGGTATCCTCTACGCAAACCACCTCATAGACCCGAACTTGAAAAAACAAAGCAAAAAATAAAATGAATGAATGAATAAGGTTGAGTGATCAATACAGAGGGACCTACTATGTGGGTATCTCCCATCACAAGGCAATTATTTTGTAGCTCGATTTTGATAAATCGTTCACTATGTATCCTTTTAAGTTCAACCCTGTATGGTTGGAGGAAGAATCATTTTGTGAATTGATTGGGGAGCATTGGTATAAACCATCGGAGGAGGCTTCCAATACCACCCTACATAGCATGATAAAAAAACTTTTTTTGTTGAGGGGGGGTGGTTAAATCCTGGGAGCATAGAAAGAAGGAAGAAAATAATAAGTCTCTTGTGGCTATTGAAGCAACAATTCAAGTTTTATCGGGTAACATTGACGACGGTCTGTTCTTTGAGGAGAGAAAAGAGAAATTGGTTGTCTTAGAGGAAAATAAATTGAAAATTCTTAGACAAATAGAGGAAATGTGGATGCAAAAAAGCATAGATGTCTGGATACAAGCATGTGACAACAATACTAATTTTTTCCATAGATTTGCTAATCAATGGAGGTTATCTAATGTTATTTGGGACATTAAAGGTGAAAACGATAAGGTATTATATGACAACTCCTCATTGAAGAGGATGGCTATGGATCATTTTTAGGACTTATACACAAATCAACAACCCACATATTTGGTCGACCAACTGAGGACCATTAAAAATTTCCCTCGTTATTTTGGCAGTGATGATTGCAGGGAAATTGGAAAACAAATTTCGAAGGATGAAGTACATAAAGGTATTAAAATGTTTTGCAAAAGATAAGAGCTCGGGGATTGATGGGTGGACTGTCGAGTTCTATCTTCATTTTTTTTACTTGATGGGAAATGAATTGACGGAGGCTATTGATGAGACGAGAAGGAAAGAATAGGTGCCTGATCACCTGAACTCTACTTATATCACATTAATCCCAACAAAGGATAGACCTATTGATTTCAATGACTACATGCCCATTTCTTTGTGCAATCTTTTCTATAAGATTATAACAAATATTATCTCTGAAAGACTTAAGCCCTTTCTTGGTGTGCACATATCGGAGGAACAATTTGGCTTCTTTCCAAATAGGAAAATTATGGATGTTGTTGGGTGGCACAAGAGGGCTTACACTAAGTGAAGCTGAAGAAATCAAACCCTTTCATTTGAAAATGGATCTCATGAAGGCTTATGATAGAGTAGAATGGAAATATATGTGTTTTATCCTCATTCATATTGGTTTGTTAGTGGAGATCGTGAATTGGATCATGGCCTGTATTACTTTGGTAAGATTTGTTGTCTTGATAAATGGGTTGCCTTCCGACTTATTTTCTGGGAACCGTGGACTTAGACAGGGTTTCCCTCTTTTTCCATACCTATTCATTTTGGAGATTGAAGGGCTTAGTATGATGATAAAGGAGGCCAAAGATCATAATCTTATTTAAGGTGTAAAGGTTGCAAACTCTCTTTCTATATCTCATCTCCTTTTTGTGGATGATGTACTGTTGTTCGGTGATGGATCACTATTTGAATGGAAACAGTTTCATAACATCATTGCTATTTTTTGTAGAGCATCCAGGATGGTGGTTAGTGTTAATAAGTCTCATTTTATGTACCAATGCAATGATTCTTTAATTACTAATCAAATCGTTGATATTTTTAACTATCAAATGTGTGGGATTGATGAAGGTCTACGTTATCTGGGATTTCATTTAAAGTCGAATGGATATAAAGTTAGTGATTGGTGTTGGCTTGTAAGAAAGATCGAAAGGAGGATATATTTGTGGTCTTTCAAGTGGTCATCTTTAGGAGGTCGCCTTACTCTGGTCAACTCGGTGTTCCAGAGTATCCCAGTATTATGGTTCTCTCTTTTTATCATCCTCGAGGCGGTGATTTCAACTATTAGAAGGAAATTTTTTCACTTTCTCTGGGTGGGAAAGGCTGGCCTCTCAAAATTCCATTTGGTTTCTTGGGAAGTTTTGTCCTGGCCAAAACATCTAGCCCAAACATATAGGCGGATGGGGCATAAAAAACTTGAGTTTTTTCAACAGAGCTCTATGTGTGAAGATCTTGTGGCGTTGTCTATTTAATAAGGGATTATGGGGTAAACTCATACAAGATAAGTATTTGAAGCGTCTCCCTCCTGTATACTTCTTCAGATGTCAAGCTAAAAATGGACATTAGGGATCTGCTATCTAGCATAGTCTATTGAAGACTTTCCCAATTATAAATGAGGCTATTGTTTGGATAGTAGGCAGAGGTACTCAAGTTTTTCTGTGGATTGACCCAGTTGTTGGACTTTTCGATGGATATGAATTATATACTGGTTTGATAGAAGCATTGCACAAGATAACTATTATTGTGATGAAGCAGGTAGTGAATACATTCATGGATGGTTGGGTCGCGTGGTACAACTTACGAGATCTGGGATTGGATCATTCACTTTCTTGCGAGTGGGATCAGTATGTGGATCATATTCATCAAGCGGGTATTCTGTTGAATTAGCATGGAGACATGATAGATTGGTCGCTCAATAGTAGGGATGGATCGGTCACAACAAGGTTGGCTTATAATCTCATTCTGGAAAATGAAGTTCTTTCAGAATCAACGTGGTGGCATTCGAAGGTTTGGTCGGGCCCTTTTCCTACTAATATAAAAGTTTTCTCTTGGTTATGTATTCAAAATAAAATTATAACCTAGCATAATTTACGTAAGAGAGGATTCTATGGACCGCATGTTTGTTGTTTATGCTTGAAAGATCAGGAATCCCTTGGCCATATGTTTGGAGGTTGCTCTTTTTTCCAGAATATCTGGAAGGATCTGGTATTATACTTTGGATTCCATTTTGCTTGGGATTCATATGGTTTTGAAGACAATCTTAAATTATGGTTCAATTATAATAGTGAGGACAAATTCTTGGTCTTTTTTACTATTTGGGAAATATGGAAAACCAGGAACGAATTAATTTGAAGGGATTTGAAACCTAATGGGGTCTTGGTTTGCACAAAAAATGCTTCCTACCATTGAAAGTACAAGAGGAAAGGGGGCTCAAATACTATGAATCATTCCTTTTTTATTGTATCTGATTATGACTTCCCAATTGGCTATTTCGCGGGGTAGATCAGTCTGGTTGTTGTGGGGCAGGTGTGGTCTTAAGGATTAGCTCGGTCCAGGAATTTCATATTTCTTTCAAAGCTGGAAATGGTACTAATACTCGAGCAGAGCTCTTGGCTATGTGGGGGTTGCTATGGTCCTCTAGAAGCAGAGGTCTTCACAACTTGAGTATTTATGGAGACTCAAAGTGTATTATTGATTGGGCTCGCGGCGAGGTGACTCTGCACTCTCTTGTGTTGAGACATTGGATGGCCAGAGTTAGAGATTTGATTGCTTCCTTTGATTTGATACTTTTCTCTCATATCTATAGGGAAGAGAAATATTTGGCGGATCTTCTATCAAAGAGATCATTGGGAAAGATGGATGGCATGGTGCTTTGTGAGGAATTCTGGAATGGGAAACTCTTGTCCTCAGACAATCTCTCTCTTTTGAATTCTTATCTTTCTCGGTTATGGTGGACTAAGATGGATAGTTTTTGAAGAAGAGTCACATTTTGTAGTTTATGTTTATAGCTAGTTTATGGATGTATTTTGATATCTATTTTTAAGGTTTTCTAGTTATCTGGATCTTTTATGTCCTTCTGAGAAGAAGCTCACTTCTCGCTATTATGTAGGCATGTATGTATACAACTTTTTGTTAATATAAAGTTTTTTTTTTTGTGAAAAAAAGAGGGTCAAGAGGCTTCTTCCTTATCATTGACGACCCTCATCCCTTGATCGTTGGGATCATTTCATCGATTTGGATTTTACCATAGTAGGAAAGTAGGCATGCATGTATGTATCTATCAATTTGACATTGTCCACTGGTAAAGAAGAGCCATTTAAACCCTTGAGTGTATTATTGTATGTCCTTGTGCGAGATTTTCTTTTAAACTCAATGGGATTTTTTGTTTGTAAGGTGCTACAAGAGTTTTCAAGCAAATTTCCAATCCATATATACACGACGAAAAAATAATTCACCACCCATGATCCAATGACAAATCTATTCACATTTAAGGGAGCTTCACCTGCTAGAGTTTCCTGCGAATGTGATCGATAACTTGAATATATTGGTTGCTCTTAACATTCTCAAGAACATAGGCAATGTGGGTATGGAGAACAAATGAAAAATTGTAATGCTCATATCAAATGAAGTAGAATTCCAACCGAATCTAAGCATTGATGGCATTGGGGTAGTTGTGATAAGCAATCTATGAAGATACAACATAATAAATTTGTTAGTGATAGTGAAAGACGTAAGACATGCATTGGAAAAGGTCTTAAACTCCACTATAAGAATATGTTGTCAATCTGTGAGTGGGAGTAGATGCATTCACTAAGTATTGCAACACCTTGTTGACATTTCTCTTGGATTCACTGCCATGGTTATATTTGTAAACTATATACATTGCAGATACTATAAATAAATGGATCAAATAGATTGTAAATAAACAAATCAAATTTCCCATCGATTGAAATTGAAATTACACTAAATTGAAATCCAAGTAACACTAATACTAGAAGGACATCATGGAGGGTTACACTAGATGGATAACTCATGTATGCTATGATGCTTAGCTAGTAAGGATGCTTTGAGTAGAAAGTTCAAATTCATGCTCCAAATACCCATTGCAGGAATTAACTTGCAACACCTAATCCAAATCCAAGAATCTCTCAAAATGGGATGAACTCATTCATTAATGTGGAAGAGAGAGATGCACCCACACTAACAATGGCCACATTGTCAAAATATTGGAACATGTCATCAGATTGAATATAGTTGAGGATCCGGATAAGCCATGTGCTTTGCATTCCATATTTGTCATATGTTAATTAACATGATATCCCCAAAAATCATATGCCGAGAAAGTTAATTAACAATGGTTGTTTGCCATGCTTGTGAGAGGATTTTGAGGTGTCAAGGAACATGTTAAAAGATTATATATGTTGAGTTTAACTTGGAACTTGTGATGTTAGTCAACCATAAATTTGCTTTATGCTAGGAAATATATATCAATGATTTTCCATTTGGGTTTTACACTCAATCAAGCACCAAGTTATCTAAATCTTAAACATGTAAGAAGAATTTAATAACTGCCATAATTGACTAAAAACATAATCCCAATTATATACCTTGATTCGAGACATTCACCAACAATGGCTGTGTAAGGACCCCTGTGGGCCATCCGCAGGTCCTTATGAACTAAATATAATTAAAACAATTTATGAGTTTCTAAGCATGCATGTCTACAATATTCATACTATATGTTCACTACCGTGCGGATAGAAATCAAATAAATGATTGTTTTGCAACATGTATCATGAAACACAACATATTCATTCCTACATTTAAAGAGTTGGAATTTCATTCAACTATTTATTTCTACTAAAACTAACAAAAACATGAAAAGAAGAATACTTGTAGAAAATTAGGATCTGTCTTTGAAACATTCCCTACTCCCTGCAACTACCCAAATGATTTTTCCTCCCAGCCAGCTAGGAACAACCTCATTGACTCCCTAGCTACAAGAAACTATGTTTCTTGGCCCTTTGTGCCCAAAGCTTAAGAATGACAGTCCAACAATATTTTTCCCAAGTTCTCCAAGAAATCAATTTTGTGTTCCTCCTGCCTTCTTCCCCAAGAATAATCCTCCTCCCCTTATCTTACTTCCCATCTACCTATGTACATTATTTCCCCATTCTTCCACCGCCTTATATCCTTATTAATGGGCACCCATCCCCAACTACCCATGTAAACCCCTCTTTAATATCATTTAATTTCCATATGGGTAGGTGGATTAAATTCCTTTGAATAATTAATAATAATAACAACACCAATAATTTCACATCTATTCACATAATTCAATAAATATACATTTTTAAGTAGCATAAAGAAAATCATTTATCAATAATACTAAATTTAAGGTTATGTAAATTTCAATTCACATATATTTAATTAATTACAATCAAGTTTCGTATGCCATTTAATTTGCCATTCTTTACATAAATATGAGTAAATACCTAATAATTATAACATAATTAGTCAGCATCCATAATGCATAAATTTCAAAAATGAATTAGTTAATAGTTACTTCATGATTAAAATAATAGTTTACATGAAGAAGTTATGTAGGCGTAGCTAGTGCTTACATAGCTTGTGCGGGTACTAGTAGTAATCATTCTCACATAGTGTATAATTTAAACAAATTATTATCTATTGATGCATACATAAACCATAAATTGTAATGTCTAACAATTTACTACTAGATCATGATAATACGATCCAATGACATAGTGTAATAAGTTATCATATAAGAGCAAAGCAAGGACCTTGATATACATACATATTGATTAATTTGTTTTCCATAACTTCATTCACATTCTTATCTACCCACTTCCTTCTGTCTATTTCACAACTACCTTCCTCTGTTGGAATATCCTGGAGCATCAACTATATTTATGTAACTCCATATAGAACCCATAAGCAGAAGTGTCGACTACATCGACTAAGCTTCCCCAGTAGGAAACCGACAATGAACATCACGCACCTTGGGGAGTGCACCATAACACTACCCTCCCATGACTCAAATTTTTAGAGGATAAATGTTGAGTAATGCCTCCACCCATCCTATTGGAACAAGGGCCAATGCCTACATCAACATAGTAACTGCATTGCTGCTGTTGTTCTTAAGCTTTGTCATTGAATAACCAGTTTGGGTAGTTGATTTTCCTGAAACCCTGCACCTTCCCACACATCATAGTAATGAACCAATAATCATTAAAAAAAAATGGTTCACTGCATATTGTTTCACTTTCAAAATCCATGTCACCGATGTACTTTTGTACAGTAGCATCCAATTATCACTTAGTTCATTTAAACCTATAGGTTAGTCTCCCAACACAAGATTGTGCAATCTTGTATAATCATTGACATATACATACTTCATTACTAATCAACAAACAATGTAACAATCTTTTCTATGTACCATGCACCTGGTATCGCATTCATTTATTCAACACATAACTTTAAATTGGTATCCATGTACCGAATATCTCATTTAAATTTACACGTTGGAGATAAAATCAATGAACAACCACCGTCAACAATATTAACATAAATACACACACATATATATATAACTTCTGCAAAATAGTAGGTCCATAAGTCCATGAGGTACAATGTCATCATACCGACTAAGTTCCATAGATAATAAGCAAACTACAAATAGGTAATGGGTAGTTCAGATGGTTAAGTCAAAATGGGGCACTACAGGTTGCCTACTATTCATTGTCGTAGTTAGTTGTTGGTCCTAAAAATTTTGCTAGTAGGCTTCAGATTTAACATGTTACAAATCTATTTTTTCCAAGAGTTTGTTTAATCAAAGGGATTTGGCAACCAAGTTCCTTTCATTGGTAAGCAATTCAGGTTTTTGGAATATACTCGCCTTTGCCATTAATGCATTAGTCCATGTTCTTTGACATCCACTCAAAAGATTTTTGTAATCTATTCAACTTTGCTACTGATGAACCAATCCATGTTCTTTAGCTTTAAAAGATGACATTGACAATAAGTTCTTGTTCTCTTCCTTTCATAGATGATGTTGACAATGATTTCAATTTTTTTAAATGTCATTGAATTTTTATGTTTATTTGTATTTTGTGGATATTTTCTTTTTGAAGAAAACAATAAACTAATAAAAATCCGAATGACGAAAAACCTCATGGAAACTCCCCAAAATATTATGTTTAAACCAATTGAGGTAACACAGTCATTAACTTCCATCAAAAGATATTTGGGAGAAAATGGGAACTTCTTAAACTCTGTTTCAAATTTAAATTTCATTGAATGATATCTTATAGACAAACAATTTGATACCTTCATTAAAACTAATTAGCTCAATTTAATTGTTTCTTTCCGTACGATATGTTTTTTTTAATAACACTATTTTTATTATGCCATTCCTATCCCAAGTTACTCCTCCACTTACTATGTGTTACCTCGGTTCCCTCAAGAAAACCCCAATTCAAGCTCCTTTGATACAAAGTACATGTGGACATAAACTCTCTCATCCCCTTCTCTAGAGGTAGGGTTTCTAAATTTAAAATAAATTAGATCAATATTTCCTTAGAAGGAGGAGGAGGAGGAGAAGAAGAAGAAGAAGAAGAAGAAATTATTTTAACGTCCATGAGGCTAAAAATAGCCTATGGGACAGATTGCCTCACACACTGTTTTATGCATTTCAACCCTTTTTCCATTCAACTTGATGATGAGCGCAACCAATTTCTCCACGGTCCCTTCATTGAATAAATTATCCCAAGAGCTAGCTGACAAGATATTTGCATAACTGTCCCTACTGTACTTGAAGGCTTCACACTCTAAAATGAAATGCTTTCTTGTCTCCAGTTTTCCGGAGGTGTAAAAATTACACACTCTTTCTTCCCAAGCTTCTTTTGGCCTTTTTCAACGCCCGGTCTCACAACGGATTTGATGGGAATTAGTTCTTAATTGAGCAATAAGTATTTTGGCTGTCCAAGATATATTGGCCTCTATGTATGCTTTTTGATGATGATTGTAAGTGGGGTTAAACTCTCCAATATAATACTTTTTCTTTGTCACTAAAATTTTATACCAAGTTCACTTGTGGAACTTACCGATAACAAAAGCCTTTATCTCTTTGTTATTCGTGGGGCACATGTTCAAGCAAATATCCCATTTACTAAGCCATTTGATATTTTGTTGCATCCAGATCTTCTTTCTTTCACATAATATGTTATTGAAGATGACCTTAGGCCATTTGTCGTCTTCCATTTGTTGAATTCCTTTTAGATATCTTATGAGTCACACCATAGCAATTGTTTCAACATAAGTAGCCCCCATTTCACTCAGCATGATGTCATATGGGATTAATTTTGAACTTGTTTGTAAACAAGTGCTTTTGGATCTTCTCGATTTCCTTCCACTGTAAGTCAGAGGTACTATTGGCCCGCACTTCACAACCATAGAGAATAACCGAGATCACTAACAACCCAAAAAGAGTTTGCATAGTCTTCCAATCCCATAGTTATACCTCTCTGCATCTATTTTGAAAAGCATAGAATGCTTTCTAACCTCCCAAAGTTCTTTTCTTTCTGCAACCTTCCCAACTTAATTTTTGTTGAAATCAATTTCGAAGTACTTGTAATCTACCACTTCTTCAAGAGTGTTGCATTCAAAGTAGAACTTATGTTGGTTACGTTTTCTTTTGCTAGAGAAAACTACCACTTTCTTCTTACTAGTATTGACTTGCATCCCCACTGCTCTACATAATTGCTCAAGGGAAGCTAAGTGCTCTTGCAAGCCAAGGGCAGATTTAGCAATCAAAATAAGGTCATCTGCATACAAAAGAAGCCTTATCACAAACTCACCCAAAAGGGCACCATCACCATCCTCTAGGTTTAACCACTCTTCAAGTTTGTCAATATATAGGCCAAAATGGGTAGGGGACAATGGGCACCCTTGCTTAACCCTTATGTCACTTCTAAAGCTTTCAAAGATACCATCTGATGTTTTGATTTTGACTTTAACCTCCTCATATAGTCTATGAACAGTTGCTATAAGATGCATAGGAACCCCAAGTTCCTCCATTTCGTGCCAAATCTTATCTTTAGGGACTGTGTCAAAAGATTTTTTGAAATCAACAAAGTAACAAAAGGCTTCCTCTTTTTTCTCCCACACTTTTTCAATGATGTGCCTTAAATTTATACCGTGATCAACCGTGGAATATTTAGGTCTGGAACTTGCTTGACCTTTAGCATGCTTATGTCTTTCTTCCGCCCACTTGCTAATTCTATTTTCTAGCATGCTTCCAAATAGCTTTGGAAACAATGGATTTATCATTATGGTCCTATAGTTGGAGGGATCACTAACATCACCGCTGTTGAAAATAGGTATTGCTAGGCTAGTTGTCCAATATGTAGGGAACCCCCGCTGAATGATGTTGTTGACAATTTTCATAATGTGAGGTGCAAGAGTTTTTGAACCCCACTTTAGATATTTTACTTGAAGTTCATCTAAATCCTTTGCTTTACCAACAATCAACTTCTTAATACCCAACTTAATCTATTGCACAATGAAAAGCTTAGTAGTAGTGTTGACCAAACGAGGGGGGTCAAACTTAGGATCTTGATCATAAAGCTGCCTTACATACTCAAACCATTGATAAGATGTAATATTATTTTCAGTTTGCTTCTTGCTCGATTGAAGTTCCTTCTAGAATAACTTTGGGTTATTTTTCCCAAGGAAGATTAGTTCTTCCCTCCTTGAGACCATAAAATCAACTTTTTTCTTTCTTAAAATATGATTGTAGACTTTTAAGTTTTTTTCTTTTTTCTTTTTGGTCTGATTCTCTCAAATTTTTCCTTGCTTTTTTTCATTCCTCATCAAACCAAGCATTTACCGAAAAGCAATTTGTTTCAGATTTCCTATTTTTTGCTCTTTTGCATTATGTGAGTGCGCTTTGAATTAAGTTTGTTAGTTCTTGACTATGCAGGCCTTGGGAAAGCATTTTCTTCTTCTTAACAAGCCTCTCTAACGTTGTCTTGGAAATATTACAGTTTTTTTGAGTCAAAAGAATTCCGCCCTTTGGAGGAGGTTGCTGAATGAACTGAGTTTTTGTCTCAAGCTGCTGCTTTTCGGTCCAAGAGAAACTTAAATAGTTTGGTTTGTGATTAGATTTTAAATCCCATAGATGTTCACCAATCAGAGCTTCCTCCATTTTCTCACACAAGCCATGTGATCATATTGCATAATTCACTACATTTGTGCCATTATAGGTATTTAAAGTGAGATTACTAGAATTCACCCATCTAGCCAAACCATTGCAAATAATTAAATCAAATGGCCCACATAGTCTCTTGCAATTGTAGAGGCTTGGGGAATCCTTTAAAAGCCGAAGCTATAAATAATATGCTTAAATAAGAAAACCCTGAGATCCTATTGCTCCAAGAGACTAAAATTGGATGGGAAGCCCTTCTTGAGATCAACAATTCGAAGTGGAAAAAAAATGCTTGGAAAGTTGTAAGTGCAAGGGGCTCCTCCGGAGGGTTGGCTACTCTTTGGGAGGACAACAAAATACACTTGGAAAGCTCCTTCGAGTCGCAGCATTGGATATTCACTGAACTCCGTCATGCTACAAGTAAGATGACTTTTGCTCTCGTCAATCTTTATGTTCCAGTAATGTATGTAGAAAATAAAGATTGTTGGTGTTCTTTGGCTGAATTTTTAGCGCTGCGCTCTCCTAAGAATTTAATTTTAGTTGGAGACTTCAATTTAATCTTTGAACCCAAGGAGAAGCAAGGAGGAAACACAAGCAGAGATCATTTTCTCCCTTTTGTTGAAGACATTGTTCAGCAATGGGATTTGTTGGACTTCAAACCAAAAAAAGGGCTTTATACCTGGTCAAATAATATGGTTGGGGGGTCACATATTTCAGCTAGGTTGGACAGGTTCCTTTTGCAAAGTATCTTTCTGGCTGAGAATAAGATTATCTTCACTAAAGTCCTGCAAAAATTGACTTCAGATCACAAGCCTATCTTACTTCAGTTCGAGGATGAAGTAAATTTGGGTCCCATCCCCTTCCGGTTTAGCCCTCTCTGGGCTGAAAGATAAGGGTTTGCTGAAATGGTTTTGAATGCCTGGAGTACTCCTATCATAGGCTCTCCCAGCTTTGTTTGGGAGCAGAAATTAAAAGCCTCCAAATTGGTCTTGAAAAAATGGATAAAAAATCCCACCATCTCTCCTTCAAGTTGCCGGAAACAGGCTACCAATCAGCTGTTAGATCTGCAACTTGAGTTGGAGAATAAATATATTACCTTTTCAGACATTCAGAACGAGCAAGCAGCCCAAATTTCCACCCTTCACTCTTACAAGCAGGAAGAAGAGCATTGGAGGCTTAAGTCCAGAAGTCTTTGGCTCAAGTCGGGTGATCGAAATACTAACTTCTTTCATAAACAATTCAAAGCCCGTCTATCTCGTAATCATATAGAAGAAATCAAGTCTTTTGATGGTGTAGTTCACAAAGAAATAGATCAGTTAAAAGAGGATGCTACTTCCCATTTTTAGCATCTCTTCACTAAGGAAGGCTTGGACTCTAAGGAGGAATTCTCTGCTTTCCTTAATCACATACCCTGTCTGGTTGATGAGAAGGATAATTCTAGTCTTTTGCAGCCCTTCTCAGAAACTGAAATCTGCAATGTTATTTGGTCAATGGAGCCGGACAAAGCTCCAGGGCCTGATGCCTTTTCCATTCATTTCTACAGAATTTGTTGGGACATTATCAAGCTGGACTTATTCAGGATGATCAAAGGCTTCCTTAAAAAAGCCAAGGTTGGTGGCAGCACAAATTCAACCTTCCTAGCCTTAATCCCAAAGGAATCAAATCCTGGGACCTTTGAGCGTTTCAGGCCCATTTCATTGTGCAATGATTCTTATAAAATCTTGTCCAAACTGCTGGCGAACAGAATCAAGCCACTGCTGGAAAAACTTATCTCTCCCAGCCAAGGTGGATTTGTCAAAGGCAGACATATTATGGATAATGTGGTTCTTGTGCAGGAAACCATCCACTCCAGCTACCAAAGGCATGAGTAAGGGATGATTATCAAGCTTGATATGGCTAATGCCTTTGACCAGGTAAGACACTCCTTTCTCTTCCAAATTCTCCTTTCTTTTGGTTTTAGTGCTGAATTTGTAAGGCTGATCAAAGCTTGTATAGGAAAGCCTTGGATTGCCCCCCTGGTAAATGGTAGGCTATCCAATTACTTCCAAGGCTCGAGGGGCATTAGGCAAGGCTTCCCTTTGTCCCCTTTCCTGTATATCCTGATGGTAGACTCTCTTAGCCGAAAATTGACAGCTAAGAAGTTAGCAGGGACAACTCCAGGCATTCGGGTGGTGAAAGAGCTGGAACCTTTAAATCATGCCCTATTTTCCGATGACTCTCTCCTATTGGGAGGTGCCTCCATTAAAATAACAAAGGATTTCAATGAAGTTATCCATAGTTTCTGCAAAGTCTCAGGTGCTCTTGTCAATAAGAGAAAGAGTGTTGTCTATGGTTGGCAGGTTGATCAACCCACCATCCTGCGCATTTCACATTCCTCAGGTTTCTCAGGATATGCAGTGTGGGATTCCATCAAGTACTTAGGTTTTCCTTTAACCCTGGGCAGAGCGATAATTAGGTTTTCCTTTAACCCTGGGCAGAGCGAAGGCAACTCAATGGCTCGAAATTCTCAACAAAATCAAAGATAAATTGGCAGCCTGGGGTGGTCAGTGGCTCACCAACGCAAGAAAGCTTACTCTCATCAAATCGACTATCTCTTCTCTTCCCATTTATCAGGCTTTGTTTATTTTGGCTCCAAAATCGATCTCCGATCAGATGTCCAATCTTATTCGAAATTTTTTGTGGTAAGGAGGAAAGGGTAATCATAAAAAATTTCATCTTGTTAGTTGGGATATAGTGAAACGACCTTTCTCTCCAGGAGGTCTCCAGGTTATAGATTCAGGGCTTTCAAATATGGCTACGAGAGGCAAGATTCTGTGGCAGCTATTCTCAAACCAAAGACATCCTGTCAGCCAGCTTCTTATTAAAAAATATCTGGATGGGCTCTCCTTATCTAGCATGGACAATGGTATATCTAGCAAGGGAACAACACTATGGAAGCTGTGCATTCGAGTGTGGGAGTTCTTTAAAGCTCATCTTTACCGAATTTGTGGCAATGGAAAGCATGTTCGGCTGTGGGATGATAATATTATGGGAAATCAACCACTCAGGCAGTCAGCCGATTTTGCTTAGTTACGAGAATGGCTTATTCAGCGTGGCATTCTTAAACTTGCAGACATCTCTATTTGGGATACAGGAGGTAACTGGCACGCCTGGTATCTTCTACGACCTCCTGAATGGATGAAACACCAAGAATGCACTCTGCTCAAAGCGCTTTATGGGCTAGCTCCGGTGCATGCTTGAGCTAGGGACACTTGGGGATGGGTTCCGTCAGGATTTTATATTGCTTCCCATGGTTTTGTTTCCCTTCAACCGCTTCATACTCAGACTCATACTTCCGCCTTGTGGAAGCACATCTGGGATCCCTTCAGCATCCCAAAAATTAACATCTTTAGCTGGGTCCTTATGCACAGAAGGATTTTGATAGGGGAGAATTTAATTAAGAGGGGCATAGATGGTCCACGCACAGGAAACAATAGACCACGTTTTTATTGATTGCCCTTACACGCAGGAAGTTTGGCAGCAAGTTTTGCAGGGACTCAACGCTCATCCTCCTTCGCAGAGCACGATAGTCATTCTATTTGCTACCTGGAAAGACCGATACCCTCATGTGATCACGAGAAAATCCCTTTGGTAAAAAATATGGCTAGCAATCCCTAAATACATTTGTTGGGAAGTGTGGTTAGCCAGGAATGAAGGTATCTTTCAAAACAAATTGGGTTCCCCTTCAACGGTGGTAACAAGAGCCAAAGCATTGTTGGTTGAATCAATGGATAATCATCCCTCTAAACATGATAATCAACTTCTTCTTGAAGAGATTGGCTGGCTTGGAGTTCCCTTGCAGCAGGTTAGGAACAAGAACTATCCGCGTCCTTTCAACAACCCTTCCTGGCGAATTTAGAGCACTGAATCAGAATTTCAGCATTGGTGGCAGAATCAGGGTAAAGTCACGATTTTCTTTGATGGTGCAGCTAAAGGAAATCTTGGGATTTCAGGAGCTGAAGGAATTATCTACGGTCCAGACGGATACAGTAAAGACACATTCAACCGGGGTCTTGGTCAGAGCACAAACAACCAGGATGAAACTTTAGGACTGCTCAAAGCTTGTCAGCTGGCCCAAAGGAATGGTGGCCAAGCCATTCAAATCTTTGGGGACTCAGAAATCTTAATTAAAATCTTAATCATGGAAGATAACTTTAAAAATTTAGTGCTCAATAAGATCTTGCAGAGGGTTCGTAAACTGTTGCAAAACTTCAGCTCCATCTCCTTTTTTCATATTCTCCGGTCTCTTAATAAGGAAGCTGATGCTATGGCAAATAAGGGCTGTCTCTTAGCTCATTCCGAGATGATCAAGAAAGATGATGATTCTCTGTGGTCTCCTATTCAGTAGAAGGAAGGTACTTATCAATTTTGTATTAGATTGGAAAAGGTATTCTTCTACTATTGGCAAGTGTAAGAAGGGTTGATTAGGCTGCGACCCAACCATGTTTTTCCAATAAAAAATAACCGTTTTTTTTTAAAGAAAAAATTCTTGTCCACTGATGATTGCTTTCTTCTGTAAGCCATGTTGAATTTTAGAGGTATAGCAGTATTATTTTCATCTCTTTCAATTTTAACTACACATAATCATGCACGGAAACACAAGAGACACAATAGTTTACCTTGGGAAAACACAAACTTGGGAAAAACACAAACTTGGGAAAAACCCAACAAACATTTCTTACTCAGAGATTCAGTACATAATACAAGTACATCAAATATATCAGATACAAGAGAAATATAAAAAAAAAGATAGACTTCTTCTTATGTTGCTTCTTCTCTCTCTGCGCACTAAATCATATAGTTTGAGTGAACTTGCTTGGTGTGTAAATGAGGTAGATGTCACCTTTATTTATTATGATTTTGGAGTGATTTTTCCAACTAGGTTGACTTTCCTCTTTTATTGGGCCGACTTGCCTCTTTTATTGGGGCCGACTTGCCTGGGTGCACAGGAATAACTGTTTTGTTGTTTTCTTTGTACTGGGACGACTTGTGTGATGATACCTCATGTAGCTATAACAACAACACTCGCTCTTAGCTAGAGAGGTATCATCACACTGGAACACATATGAGCATCATCTTATCATCATGGCTTGTCTCGTACATCTCGTCATCATAAGAAAGGTCTTCAACACAACTCAGTCCGTTGAGAAGTATCAATATCCCTCTCTCTCCCTCTCAAGAGAGATTCACATCAATGTCTCATCGATGTTGCAATCATCAACACTCCCTCTCAACGAGGGAGGCATTCTCATGAATACATCCTAAAGTATCAAAATATTCTTCTTGCACTAGAGAGTTTGATCATAAGCTTACATGAGCATCTAGGGACTAATCTCTCCATCCCGTCATAGGATGGATGGGAGAAGTCACTACCCCATTCTGAGTCATGAGTTTATGAGTGATAAACTAGGGACTAATATCCCCATCCCGTCACAGGATGGTTGTGAGAAGGCACTGCCCCGTTCTGAGCATTTAGGGACTAATCTCTCCAACCCACTTAGTGTCCGAGAGAAGGAACTACCCCATTCTAAGTCATCTTAGAGGACAATCTCTCCACCCTACTCAGTGTCCAAGAGAAGGCATTGTCCCACTTGACCCACCCCTAGCTAAGTCACATGGTTAATACTGGGTAAATGCTTGATACTCAACCTCTAGGAGGATAGTGTGTGCAACTGAGGACCAATCTTCCCACCCCATCACAGGATGTTCGGAAGAAGGCACTGCACTACTTTGAGTTATTCACCTCTAGCCAAGTCACATGGCTAATACTCAGGGAATGCTCGATGCATCAACACTACTCATCAAGGGCCAGTCTCCCCACCCTGTCAGAGGGTGGATGAGAGCGGATACTTCCTTGCCTTCAGACCATTCACCCCTAGCCAAGTCACATGACTAATACTGGGGAAATGTTCGCCCGATGCTGCAAACATCCGTCTCCAAGCTCATCGCATCTCCCTCTGTGGTAGAGTTCCTTGCTCCCTCTACATCTTAGCATCCTGCTCCCTTTGTGTCTAAGCATCTTGCTGCCTCTACATCTGAGCATCTTGCTTTCTCTATACTTGGGAATCTTGCTCCCTTTGCATCTGAGCATCCTGCTTGCTCTGCACCTGAGCATCTTTCTCCCTCTGCATCTAAGCATCCTGCTTTCTATACACCTGAGCATCTTGATCCCTATGCATCTGAGCATCTTGCTTGCTCTGCACCTGAGCATCTTGCTCCCTCTCCATCTGAGCATCTTGCTCCCTCTCCATCTGAGCATCTTGCTTGCTTTGCACCTGAGCATCGTGATTCCTCTGCATCCAAGTATCTTACTTTATTTTCATCCGAGAATATTGCTCCCTTTGCCTTTGCTTTCTTTGTAGCTAAGAATCTTGCTCCCTTTGCATCTGAGCATCTTGCTTGCTCTGCACTTGAGCATCTTGCTTCGATGGGAACTGAAGGTAACTCCCCTAATTCTAGAGTATGTATAAGATCTGCAAATATGGGATGTATTCTCATTTATCACAAGGTTGTGAGATTGCTCCCTCTTTGTCATGGAAGTAATCCTTTATGCCTTTTATGTATTTCGACTCCTATTGAGTCTTGGCACTTTTTCTTGAATCAAAGGAAAATAAAACAAATCTTTTGGGCTCCTGTAGCATGGAAAACGACCCAATTACAATAACGATTCTAATTTTTTTTTGTTGGACTCCCGTACTAGGGAAAATGGTCCAATTACAATAATGACTAACTAATGAATAAGAAATTCTGTTGGACTCCTGTACCAGGGAAAATGGTCCAATTACAATAAAAGGAAATCAAAAGAAATATTCGGTTGGCATCTCGCCAGGTTTTTCCTTTTTTGGTGAAGGATCCTCATCAACATGGGTTGTTGATGCATGTTGTCGCCCTCTCTTTCTTTGAGGACAAACTGAAGCATAGTGACCAAACTTGTCACACCTATCACACTGGATGTGTGAAATATCCTTCTTCTTCCTTGGTCCTTGATCTGAATTCTTCTTCTGAAACTTTATTTTCTCTTTGCCTTTTCTTGCATGAGTTGCAAGATCTAGAGTATTTATGTCTTGAGGTTCTTCTGGGTTATTTATTGACAACATTCTGGTTTCTTCTCGAACACAGTTAGACCAAATACGATCAAATTTGGGTAGTGTCTCTCGACCACATATGCTTTGAATAAATGATTCCCATGGGGAGGTAAATCCATTAAGAGCTATCGTGACAAGTTCTTCTTCATCAATTAGGTCCCCAATAACATTTAGTTGTTCTTTTAGTTGGGAAATTTTTATAAGATAATCATCTACATAATCTGATTTGTTCATTTTGGTGCTGTAGAGTTGATTCTTTAGGGACAATTTCCTACTGGTGTCCTTGCTCTCAAATAGTTGAACTAGTGCATAAAACATGGACTTAGCAGTATTTAACTCTGAGATGTGAGGTATCAAGTGATCTTTCACAGAATCACATAATCTATCAAGATTCTCTTGAACATTGCTTCATTTTTCTTATATTTATATTTCTCTACATTAGTTGCTGGTTCGGAGATGTATTCCTTTACATAATTCTTGATCTCATTTTCAACTAGGACAAGAAGTAATATGGTCTTCCATGATCTGAAGTTAGAGGCTCCATCTTATCTATCCTCTACTCTAACACTGGTCAGCATCTTGATTGTAGGTAGGAACCTGATCATGAACCTTAGCAGGAGAGGGTAAAAAAATTGAAATTTGGAATTTGATAAAACTGAATCCACAGGCTAATGCGCCCTCCCAAGGTGAGTTGGATAGACCTCCTTTTTTTCTAGATCTAAGGTCAGAACAACTCGCAATCTGAAACCCTAATTTCTACAGAATTTAGGTCAAAAATTGAAAATTCTTAGAATGAAAATATGCTTCCATAGGAAGATGCACCTTCCTAGAGTGAGCTCAATAATGCTGAGGGTGAGCATAATCTGTGGATGAAAGATGAGAAAATAAGAAACCCTAGTTTCTGGTAGTTGCGCAACAAGAGCGTGGAGTGGGCCCATAACCTATTGGATTTTAGAGGTATAACAGTATAATTTTCATCTCTTTCAACTTTAACTACACATAATCATGGACGGAAATACAAGAGACACAATAGTTTACCCTAGGAAAACCCAAACTCAGGAAAAACCCAACAAACCTTTCTTACTCAGAAAATCAATACATAATACAAGTACACCAAATATATCAGATACAAGAGCAATCTAAAAAACAAAAGATAGAATTCATTTGCTGCTGCTTCTTCTCTCTCTGTGCACTAAATCAGATAGCTTTAATGAACTTGCTTGGTGTGTAAATGAGGTAGACGTCACCTTTATTTATATTGAGAGTGATTTTTCCAACTCAACTGACTTTGCTCTTTTATTGGGTCGACTTGTTGATCTAGCTGGGGCCGACTTGCCTAGGTGCACAGTGTTGGCTTGGTTATGCAACCAAGCTTAGTGCTATGGGCACCTGCTAACTAGTAGCAGCAGTTTCAATAGAAATAAATAACAATAAACTAAATCTAAACTAAACTAAACTAGCATGTGCATTTTGAATTAAAGAACAAGAACAAGAAAGATAAAAAATAATTTTTGTATTGACAATGGGGCAAGCAAATGCTTGCAAGAACAATACCTCCAAGTGATGAAGGTTGTTTGAATGGCTCCAATGGTGAGCAGCTCCAATCTCCAATGGGTCCTTTCTCCAAGGTTGCTACAATGGCCAAAACTCAAGGGAGATTTTGGCAGCATGAGGATAGGAATATGGATGGATGTGAAATGAGGAGCCCCTACCACCTTTTTATAGGTTTTGGTGGTGGGGAATACCATTTGTGGTTTTGTGGAAACCAAATGGTATTGACCAACATGGTTTAGGTACTTTTCCCTCCTTTTTCCTTTTTTGAATAAAATTAATATTTTTATTCCCTTTTTAATATTTTGGGAATTTTGGACCCTTTTTGAGGGTTTTTTATGCTTTTTAGGAAAAATAATCTTTTTGAGTGGGAAAAAGGGGTGTACCAAGGTCTTTTGGTGACCTTTTGTTGGCTTCAGAGGCTCAGATGGTGGAAAAGTGGACAAATGGGTCATGTGAATAAGGAAATGAGCTAGTGAGCACTTTTTGGGTGTTAACACACAGGAATAACTATTTTGTCGTTTTCTTTCTGTTGGGCCAACTTGTGTGAGGATACCTCACATAGCTATAAGAACAACAAGCCAAACATGATTGCATTTTTCCTTACTCCATAGAATGCTAGCTTGTTCACTTGTAGTCCTAGCATTGAAATCAACCACTAAAAGGACTTCACTTAACCAAGAATACACTGCAATATGGTTTTTTAATGTTGCAAAAACATGCGTCACTAGTTGTAATTTCATCACAGTTATGTTTCCAACAATGCATACCTAGAAAAATCTCATTACAGCTAAAACAAATACTATTTTGTAGCCTTGTCCATGCCTGATCTCCGTCACACCACCAGTGACGCAAAAACACAATTCTCCACTTACTCACCTCACGTCAACCAACGACGTGCAACATAAGTCAAATTCCCTATCCATAGCTCTTACAACAAGCTTCAAATCGTCCATGTTTCATGGGCAATGGATATTGGGAAAAAATGTTTAGGACCCCATGGGTTTGAATGAGAGGGAAGGCATGGAGGAGACAAGGATCTATGGAGAAGACAAGGTAAGATTTACTACATAAATCATAGCATAAATTACTGTAGATATGGAGCTTCTACTGACAATGTAAGCTTTTTATAGAGTTTAGACTCTTCTTTTACCCTTTTGTGACTGTTTTCCTCTGCCTTGAGGGCTGGTTTTAAAAGGTTTTTCCATTTTCATTCAATAAAAAGGGGTTCACTTCCCATATTATCATCCTTTCAAGTTTCTCGTGCTTGAACAAGTATAACAATGACTTCATTTCACTCGTTCCAGATTTGTCCCAATGAATTGCTGTATGTATTTGCACTCCTTGCACAAATTTGGAACTTGTTGCCATCCCTTACATTCCAGACTAATATTATGTGACAAACAACAATTGAAGTTCCGACAAATAAATATATTTATTAAAAATTTAAAGTAGTTACCATAGGTTAATGTGTGTGTAGAAGTTTAAAATCCCTCAAGAAAAATTGTATTTTCTAGTTCCCTTAACTCATAAAAAAAGTGTTCTTTTAAAAGGTGTTACTCAGAGCCAACATGTAAAATGCCGATCATTTGTTATAAAAAACATTCATTTTTATATTTGGGAGAAACAACCCAATTTTTGGTAAGATGGGATTCAAACCCCTGGTTCAGGTCGTGTTCATTTAGTATGGTCGGAGTGGGATCCAAACCCTTGGTACAGGTCGTGTTCATTTAGTACATTGGCATGCCCTGAGTCTTTATACCATAGGAGCTATTTTCATTTATAGTAAATGTTGGTAGCTATAATTTGTCACAAAACCAGAAAGAATCTACAACGTGAACATGATTAGATTTAAGGCTAGAAAATAATAGTATATAAAAAAATTAGAATAGTGAAGGATGCTTAATGGATTGTTTCATACGACTGAATTTTGGAATGCACAACAGTGTTGCAAGTTCTCAGATTTCTCCCAGGTTTTCCAAGTTTTTTTGAGTTTTTCAAGTCCAAGTTTATGCTTTCTGAGCTTTTGTGAGTTTTCCAATACCCTAAGTTGATGACCCCAGCTGAGTTTTTCCTGAACCTTAGTGTTGCAACACTATTGTACACACATTTTAGAACTAGGCATTTTTTATTTCTTTTAAATCATATGAGGTCAGTTCAGGTTTATTGGTCACTTGGAGCTATTTTTGGACCTATGCCCATGACATATAATTTACTTGGAGTCATCGCATGTACATGTTGTATTGGTGCCTATTTCCACCTAGTTACCAAAGTCTTCTTAATGGTCCCAAATTTGCAGGTAACATAATATGTTGATCTCGACAATTGTTGTATCAAACGATCTTATTGGGGTGTCAGTTGTTTTAAATGTTATAAGGTGTCCATCTTAGCAATATTTTTTCAACAATATTGAAATGTTCTAGCGAGATGCAACTAATTAACAAGTGCTGTTGTTTCTACACAATTTACTAATGATTTTCACTATTCATGCATATACTGAATAATTTTCACTATTCATGCATATACTGAATAGTTTTCAATATTCTCCCAAGTCAAATTTCTTTGATAGTGTGCTAGATTGTTGGTATGATTCAGAACTATCACAATATGTTTGACAATCCCGGGGAACCTTTTTCCTGGGAAAATAATTGAATACTGTAAAAAAGACCACAAGATCATTTGTAAGATAACATGCAATTGGATACAACATACTTAGACATTGAAGCAGTGTACCAATTTTTGACAACATAATAGGGAGTGAAGCAGGAGGACTTGATTTTATATGGTGAGTCTGTTGGTAGTGGCCCTACATTACACTTGGAAGCTCACTTACCAAGGTTTAGAGCAATTGTTCTTCATAGTGCTATACTTTCAGGTCTGCGTGTACTTTATCCTCTCAAAATCACTTTATGGTTTGATATCTACAAAGTAGGTGATGGGAGCAATAAGATGACCTATGTTAAGCATATGATATTTTTCTATTCATGTTCCTTTTTGAAGATTTTGTTTTCACACCAAACATGGTCAGCAGTGTTAGGTAGAGGTGTATGGATCTGTAGAATATTGACAACATTCGCCATGTGGAATGTCCTGTACTTGTGATACACGTAAGTACCTATTTTGTTTTCCCCTAAAATTTATTTATTGCATCCTCAAAGAATCTATTTGCACAATTGATATCCTTTTAATGAATGAGATTAGAATCATTATTTAGGGTAGGATAAATACAATCGACAGGTTATGGAAATTTTTTTCTTTCATTAAACCACAAATAATGTTGTTGGATTTTAAGATAGCAGCAATATATTTCAATTATATGTAACATAAATAAATAGGATCATTGGAAGATAAACCATTCATAGAAACAAACTGCATCCTTCTTGTTACTTCGTTGTAGTAGAGAGATAGATGAATGAATTATTGCTTGGTTGTTATAAGTTTGTACAATAATGAATTGACCTTTAGAAATATATATGTCTTCAGTATAACTTTTACGTAAAGTCATGTCTTTACGTGATTTTACCTTTTCACTAAATAAATACATTAATAATAATATTATGAGATTACGAGAATACCTCTTGAAGCTACATAAACATCAACACTCCCTCTTAGCTAGGGAGGTATTCTCATTTATAGAAATCTCTCCAACTGAATGACAATTCCATGTCATCATATATGTAACACTCCCTCTAAGGAGTAGAACAAGGCATGTCTATAGATCTCCAAGACATGATCTTCAACTCTGGCTTTCTTATTGTCTTCTGAATATAGGAGAAGTTTTGTCCCTTTAGAACAGCTGTCCCTATTAAAACCACATAATCTTCTCAAATACGATATCTTGATCAATTTGATCAGCTTGGTCATTCTAGACCACAGAGGATTTTCTTCCTCATGCACTTTATTAGTCTAGAAACGAAAGGAGGTTGCACTCCTTAGGGAGTCTCTTCTTCCAATTTACCAGTCATTACAACTGGAAGGCGGTGATTACTGTAGCTAGTCCACCCTTCTGGGCCCATGCTCCACACAGGAGAACATATCACATAGAGATCATCCCACACAAGGATACACTCCACAAAGGAGTCTTCTCCTTAGTCAAAAGAGCAACCAGAGAACCGACTCTATGCTGACATAAACAATGTTAGCACTTCAAGTCTCTCCTCGAGACTCTACCTGTAGCTTCTCTTAAAATACTAACCAGAGATTCTATTCCTATGCTGACATACACAATATTAGAACTTCAAGTCTCTTCTTGAGACTCTACCTGAAGCTTCGCCTTAGTGAATGGTCTTTCTCAAAGTCCAAGTCCACTTGGCTCATCCTAAGGTGGACATGGGATCTCATGGCTCAATCCATGGATCACCAAGATCGACATAAGCTCAATCTTATGGATCCATCATCAACATGAACTCAACCTCATGGATGATCACAAGGGTTTTAACCTCACCCGACCCCTCTAGGTCAAATGCATCACAAGGGATTTAACCTCACCTGACCCCTTTAGGTCAAATTCATCACAAGGGCCTTAACCTAACCTGACCCCTCTAGGTCAAATGCATCACAAGGGATTCACCTCGATGGTCCCCAACATTCTAGGGACAAACGCATTAACTATGGTCGGAACCTCACCTGACCCAGTCTAAGGTCAAATGCATAAGTGACAAATCCTCTGATATGTCCATTCTCCTCATCCAGGGAGAATGAATCACAGATTTGTAACATTAACTCCTTAGATGAACATCTATTCATGTATAGGGCTCTAATGTGTGTGCACCCACATTAGACTAGACATCGTTTATTCCATAAGGGTAGCTAGTCCTTATCAAATTAACAAGTCAAACCTGATCTATAATGAGATAGAACATTCCATCACAGAGCACTCCCTCACAGAGTATGCAATGTGACTTGAAGACTTATTCACACTTAGCCGAATCACATGACTAATAAAGGTTGTGCAAGCACCTTGAGCCCTAATCACATCGGAGATTCTATTCCTATGATGACATACACAATATTAGAACTTCAAGTCTCTTCTCGAGACTCTACCTGGAGCTTCGCCTTAGTGAATGGTCTTTCTCAAAGTCCAAGTCCACTTGGCTCATCCTAAGGTGGACATGGGATCTCATGGCTCAATCCATGGATCACCAAGATCGACATAAGCTCAATCTTATGGATAAATCATCAACATGAACTCAACCTCATGGATGATCACAAGGGTTTTAACCTCACTTGACCCCTCTAGGTCAAATGCATCACAAGGGCTTTAACCTCACCTGACCCCTTTAGGTCAAATGCATCACAAGGGCCTTAACCTAACCTGACCCCTCTAGGTCAAATGCATCACAAGGGCTTCACCTCGTTGATCCCCAACGTTCTAGGGACAAACGCATTAACTATGGATGGAACCTCACTTGACCCAGTCCAAGGTCAAATGCATAAGTGACAAATCCTCTGATATGTCCATTCTCTTCATCAAGGGAGAATGAAACACAGATTTGTAACATTAAATCCTTACATGAACATCTATTCATGTATAGGGCTCTAATGTGTGTGCACTATTGTAGATATTTCTCCCTACGGATAGGTAGAAACTCTCTTAGGTTAAAGTAGACTTGACTAACTTCAAACTAAGACAAAAAGATAACAAATGCTACCTTGAATTCCTAGATTCAAACAAATGCTTCAAGATCATATTGCTGAAAGAAATGGAAGAGATCTGACTGACCTTCGATTTAATCGCTCGTCCTAGTTATTGCTCCAATCCTCAAGTCCTCGCGAATGAACCTGTTAGAATGAATCAAAGTACAAGCATACAAAATCTTTCTAGCAACTTGAAATACATGTCAGAGTCCAAATCTATAATAGAAACAAATCATGTAATTGAAACAACATCAACACACACAATTTGGGAAACAAGACAAGTTATATTTGTATTGCAAACTTGAAGTTACTTACAATGGTTGCTTGATGTCCAAGCCAATTCCCAGCTCCAAGTGCTTTCTCCTCTAGCTATCTCCACAAAGATCTAAGACCATAGGTTAGATATCTCAAAGAGTCCTCCCCTTTGCTCATGGAAGGCTTCTCTCTTATAGTGTGTAGAAGGATTAACCAACAAGAGAGAAGAATGGATCTTGGGAATGTTTAGTGGATTAGACCCACTAATCTGAGAAGGTGTGTTAGGATCGAATCAGAGTTGTCAATCCTTAAAATCCTCTCGGAGATCAAGATCCCACAAGTCATGGCAAAAAAGCTAAAAAGAGACTACCGTGCCCCTAGAACTGAGCATAGGGTGGTAGTACCGCACTCCAGGAAAGAATCATAACGCGGTAGTACGGACTATTGCGCCCCTAAGACTGAGCAAAGAGCGGTAGTGATGATAAATAGGTCTCAGTTGGGTTTGTCAGGTGACATGAAGGGTTTGTCTTTGTGGGTCATTCATTACTTTTCTCTTCTGGGTGTTTTAAGCAGCAGGGGAAGTGTCGTCAAATGTTTTTATTGTGAAGATGTGACACTGTGAAATATGGAGGTATAACATGCGCCCACATTAGACTATACATTGTTTATTCCATAAGGGTAGCTAGTCCTTATCAAATTAACAAGTCAAACCTGCTTTATAATGAGATAGAACACTCCATCACAGAGCACTCCCTCACAGAGTATGCAATGTGACCTGAAGACTTATTCACACTTAGCCGAATCACATGACTAATAAAGGTTGTGCAAGCACCTCGAGCCCTAATCACACCTAGCCAAATCACATGTCTAAGCAAGGATACGCCAGGGCCATTCACCACTAGCCAAGTCACATGGCCATTTCCTAAGAGTGAATGTATCATTATCCTTGGTCAAATCACATGACCAATCTGGTAGAATGCCTGCCCGATGCTGCACCCCGGAGAAACATCAACATCTAATCTATAGAAGCTTTGCTGCAACTTTCTACTTTGACCATTTACTTGTGACATCTCACGAATCTATACATCACTAGAAGTTATGTACGAGCAAGCCATCATCTCAATCATGCATCAGTCATGATCATACATCTAGAGAAATCACAGTAGCAACACATCAATGACCCGGGACTTCATCTAGCTCACACAAAATCTAGACACACACATCAGACTGGATACACAACTCGATTGGATACACATACTCGGTTGGATACATATACTCGAATGGATATACATACTCGGTTGGATACACATACTCGATTGGATACACATACTAAGTATGGTGACGCTCTCTAGTCCTCATGAGTATGGTCACTCTCTCCAGCCCTCGCAAGTATGGTCACGCTGTCCAGTTCGCGCAAGTATGGTCAAGCTCTCTAACCCTCACAAGTATGGTCACACTCTCTAAACCTCCTTAGATGGTCACACTCTCCATTCCACACATACATACTATCTCTAACTGGATACGCAACTCAACTGGATACACATACAAAGTATGGTCACACTCTCCAGTCATTATGAGTTGGTCACTCTCTCCAATTCTCTTAGAGTACATGTCCGTAAATGACTACCTGCTGCTACCACACTATACAGCTACTACCTCGCTGAATCGCATATAAGAATCATCCCTGCCTCTTACAAGGGACATCTTTTTGCATCATGCCAATCTTATCCCTGAAGTACTCAAACTTCACTCTTGACAGAGGCTTAGTCAACACATCGGTTGTATTCTCATCCGTCCCAATATACTGCTCCCTCTTCATAGAAGACATCTTTCTATCCTGAAGCCAACTCCCTCTGAGAAATGAGTTCATCTTTATCCTTCTTAAGCCTAAACTCATCATCAATATTGGAGTACCAAGATTCCTCTTGATGTTGAGCCCACTACTACATATTAGGTAGCTTCTCCCTCTGAATATAGAATTCTATGTCCATGCTATATTTCTCATCGAGCAACTCTTCCGGTTTGAGTTATTCCCGTCATCACTTTGAGTTGGAATCCAACTCATCCTTCATTCCATGCTTGAGCTTCCACACTGGATCTCCATGTCAGGAGAAAACAAAAATTATTTAACCATTTATGCTAATCAGCAACAAAACATCATCTTTAAGTAAATAAGGCTTATTACTCAAGGCATTAAATACTTATCTTTATTGTTGACTTCCTTTATTTGTAATCATTGTTTTAACTTTGGTAAAATCATTTTTAACATGTGCCTATAAATCACCCAACCAATTGGTAAAACCATGTGTTGGAAAGAAAACCGTGTTCATATGTGAAAGGCCACATACAAAACCATGTTTATACGTGAAAGTCCACATACAAAACCTATCCATAGTAAATAGAAATTAGTAAATACCATATACTAATGAAATACCATGGTTTGGTATGGAATACAATGGGCCAATACCCTCACAACTCCAAACCATGAACCAAGACACTATATCTAATGAGAATATGGAAAATATCCTAGTAATTAGTTTATGACAATGCTTTCTTTTAGCACTGCTCTGATACCATGTTGGAATTTAAGATAGCAACAATATATTTCAATTATATGTAACATAAATAAATAAGATCACTGGAAGATAAACCATGCACATAAACAAATTGCATCCTTTTTATTAGTTCATTGTAGTAGAGAGATAGATGAATGAATTATTGCTTGGTTGTTATAAGTTCGTACAATAATGAATTGACCTTTAGCAAGATATAGGTATTCAAGGTAACTTTTATGTAAAGTCTTGTCTTTACGTGATTTTACCTTTTCACTAAATAAATACATTGTTAATAATATTATGAGCTTACCAGAATACCCACTAAAGCTACATAAACATCAACAAGCCTTCTAGATACTGAAGGTCACTTGTGTACAAGCCTTGGCTGGTCACGAAACTAGAAATCCTAAGTTTGCAAAGACTAGCATTTTATGTAGTAAATGATGTCCTGGTACATGCGCATGGTATACTACATATAGCATGGAATAGAAAGAGGGTTAAAGAAAGGGGGAGCGTAGCTCCATAACCTCCATTTCTTTGGATATGGAAACCTAATGAATATTTGACTAGCTAAAAAATGAGCGATAACGGTAAATAAATTTAGTCTCATGAATGGAAAATTTCATGGCGGCTGTGTCGCTCATGAAGATTTGCATGTAGCCATATGCATCAACCATGGAAGGTAAGTGTCATGACTATGTTTTGTAGATATTTTGGTTTATGTATAATGTAGTTTAAAATCTGTGCATGGAATGGGGATGGGAAGGGAGATGAAACATCCTGGAGAATGACTCTGCACTGCCAGTCGATATCCCTTGTCAATATACCCTTTGTCTATTCTATTCCCTCTTATTTTTATTATCATTGGATTGGTAAAATCAATGCTTGGTCATTGTGAATGCGATCCCTTTTCGTTCATAGATTTGGTCTTATACATACATACACGAGGAAGGCATTGATCTACTGCACTACAAATGGAAGATTTTGTAGGAAAGGCAAACAATGTTGGTGCTGATCAGAGTGGGCTTGGAAATGAGGATTGGTGTCTAAAGAAAAATGTCATTGTAAACCCTCAAGAGGATGAGGAAGTGTCAAACACTGCGTTGGGCATGAGCATGAAGAAGAGAAAGATGCATATGAACCCATTAAAGCTATTACTTTGAAGGGGATAAAAAATATACACACATTGAAGAAGGTGCATAAATAAATCATTCTTTCTCATCAAAATGAAACTCACAAGGTAATCCTTCCTTGGTCGGAAATGAAAATTCCAAAAGAAAAGCTGCAACAATTGAACTCCACTATTCCAAAAGTGGTATGTAAAGAAACTAGCCCTTCACAACCAACTGTTATTCATAAGAAAAGTAAGCAGTGTCTAGACATAAGGAAACCATTCCTACGTGGTCCATTGAGATCAAAAGGAAAAGTACCAACTCATGGACATAAATTTTCCTCACATCTGAAGGAGCACATTTCGAATATTCACGCAGAACTCGATAAATACAAAGGAAAATAAATGGGATAAAGATTATACATTAAGTCTACCAGATGCCCATAGTACGACTCAAGTTGAATTTAAATAAGCCGATGATTCTAATGAACATGAGAAAAGAGGGGAGGGATCTCTATTTGTTTTAGCATTTAAAGATCCTATTTCAAGCATTCATATGCTTAGTGATCTGGATGAAAAGAAACATATGAAACTGAACCCATTAGATACATAAGAGGTCTAGTGTAGACCTACAACTGAATACGTAGAATCTAATTTTTGTAGTCAACATGAGACAGATAGGGAAAATGAATTATTTCTGCAAAGTTCAAGGAGCTAGTGCCAATTGTTTGTATTAAAGGCAAGCATATATAATAAAAGAGACACTGTGAAGAAAAGTTTTCAACCTTGCAACAAGCCCTGAAATAACATAATGTTGAATGTGTTGAATCCAACTTCCCTGTTAAACATGATAAATGTAGTGAAAAATCATGGTAGAAGAGAAGAGAAAAAACACCAGGAGGGTCATGTATTTCAATGCCACCATGACTTCACCATGGGCACCGTAAACTGAATTGTCGAGAGGCTTCTTCACACTCTATGTTCTGCTTATCGTGGCAACCAAACCAAAGCATAGTAGAACATAAGTGGTTTCCATCAAGGTTGATCCCATGATGTTGTTTCTCATTCTCTGTACTACAATTATATTATTCTTCTCATTACCCTGCTCAACAAATGAAAACATGTTAGATGACCAAATTTTAGTCTAGTTTCATAATTTGTTTCAACAATATAAGTCTATTTAAGTTGAAAACTACTTTCATTAATATGTTTTAATTAATAACCACTCAATAAATAGATTGACAATCAAAATCAAATCTAATTTAAATAGATTGACAATCAAAATCAAATCTAATTTAAATAGATTGACAATCAAATCTAATTTAAAGCAGCAATGGTAAACTACCAAAGACCAGAGTCCAACTAGGTTTAATTATTAAGAATGGAACAAGCACAAGGCATTATGAAAGTCAAATATGAAAAAATAATCAGCAAAAGTAGTAACAAAAATAAAAAGAAACCTTGCAAGAGATTAGGACAACCTCAACTTTGTAGAGATATCCTTTGTGGGAATAAAGCAACCTTGCATCATGTCCATCATGTCTTTTGTGGGAATAAAGCAAGCTGCAAGAGACTAGGACAACTTAACTTTTGGGACATGTCCTATGTGGGAATAAATCAACGTTGTAAAGAGATTAGGAAAACTTCAACTTCTGGGACATACATTTTATAAAAATCTTAGGGAAATTTGTCTCAAAGAAAAATCCACATTGCAAAAAGACCAGGACGACTTCCACTTATGGGACATTTCTTTCAACTTCAGGGACATGCACTTTATGGGAATTTTTTGAGGTAATTGGTCTGAAATAAAAAGTCACATTCTAGAAAGATCAGGACAACTTCGACTACTTGGACATGTCCTTTGAGGGAATCTTATGGATAATGGGTTGAAAATTTTCCTTTGAGGGAATATTATGGATATTGGGCTGAAAATCATGGATTTTTAGGGGTTCATGGGTTGAAAGTTAATATATTCGATTAGTTGTGGTAGCCTCTTACCAATTGACCATGATATTACAATTCAACAACTTTTGACAAAAGTTCCCATTTATCAACGACCAACATTCAAACAATTTTTTTGACAGAACTCCCCCATTTATTAAAAAGAGGTGGCACACTGGAGGGTAAATCTACCATTTTGTTGGGAATTGAACACAATGTCCTGCTCTCATCAACTTGGATTGCCTAGAAGGCAAACAATTCTAATTTTGTGCATATGTTTTAGAACATGACAACTTGAAAACTGATGAACATAAGTTTTACCCTAATCATGCTTTCAATCCAGAGCTTTCTTCCTATGGAATCAACTCTAATAGTCATTTGAAGAGGATAGTTCTTCACTATATACCAAACACATAGTGATATACTAACCCACATAGAATTTCTAGGGGCACCAAAATGAGATCTAGGTAGCTTTTCTTCCATTCCATTCTTCCAATCCCTCCTTCTCAGCGAAAGATTGAATAATAAGGATTTATGCTTCAGGTGAGCATTTACAAAGATTGCAATTCACTTAGCAGAGAATTCAATATAATTAAGCCTTTCCGGGAGCTCTGCTTAATCTCTCCATGTGAAAATATCCAAGTGATTTTGGTTGAGTGGCCACTCATGGTGGATATACAAATGGAAATGAGGAGCGAGGGGATTGGAAGTTCAAAGGGTGGGTGCGCATGATTCAATAGATTAATCAAATATGTATAGAAACAGAGTGAGGGAATGAGCCTCCCAATAGCCCGAATTGCGTGCTCATAAAACGTTTTCACAACAAGAGGATGCTCCAAAGGCTTAAGAGGGCTAGATAACATAATTAGAACGAAAAGAGGACTCTTCATGCAATGGATTAGTAGAGGATTTTGGAATTTAGATGAGTTACTATTAGCTCTTTGATTCAAGCAAGCACTCAAATAGAGACCGAAAACAGTGATATAGAGACAATGTATTCGATATAAACAAAATAAATCCATAATTATAGTCCAAGAGAGAGCTATGGGAAGAAAAACATTCCATCTGTAAGGTGGAGTCAGAGTTCCATGAGTAGTATCATAAGAGTTCAACAATGGGAATACGATAGAAGGAATTCATTTCTTGGAAGTATGAAACCTGCCCAACCTAGACATAAAAACCCAATGCATCCTTCATGTAGCAGAAATATAAGCTTACATAGATGCTATTCCACAACAATTGCCCAAATGTGTCCACCCCTTCCACTGAAAGAGTTGGATCCCATAAAGCTTTTACTACCTCATCAGTTGGAGAAGGCCCACATGGGAAAATCAGAAGAAATTTGCCAATTTGATTTCCATTTGGCATTTAGTCACCTTGTTTTATTTTGTCTAGTAATCTCTTTACCTATTCCCTTAGGTTCAATAATTCCAAAAGAACTAGACAAAATACACTCAGTTATTCCAATTAGTTGAATAAAAATGGCGTGAGAAGTAGAATGCAGATCATAAAATTTCAAAGTTCATTCTTCTTTCTAAAGGGTTTGTTGGAGAGCAATTTGTTATATGAAAGATCAAGAAAAGAAGTTCCTTTCAAAACCAAGATGCACTATCACCAGGGAAGGGATTTCTTAATTTTAAAAGTTGCTTCCATTCTTCTGACTCGCAAACATTATTGTTTCTCTTTGTTTGATGGGAAAATAAACGACTTTTGAAAGGTATTAGGGTATTGAATTTCGAATCTAAAATGAGTGACTGGAGTCTTTGATTAAGAGATGACTGGAGTCTTTGATTAAGAGATGGTTTTGTCTAGTTTTAAGTTTTAACTAATGTTGGTTTGTTATTATGACCAAGCTGCAGAGTTCTGAAATAGTGGAATAATGGTGGCTCAAAGAGTAATTATGGCAAGATGATTGTTGATTATTTACTAGCATATATTTCCCTTAACCCAGATATCTCAAGCACCCAGAAAAGTTTAAAAAAGGCCTAAATGCTTTTTGTTCATAAAAAAATGAAGGTTAAGATGGCTTCATGCTCTATATGTTCAAAGGAATAGTCTCCGAAAGGTTGAGTTCTCTATTCGAAACACAGGGTCTCCATGCATCTTAAAAGTTAAATATTTTTAATTTTTTAGAATTTTATTATGTAAATTCAATTAAGTATTTTTTTGTAAAATTTTAATTTTGGATGTGTTGAAATTATTGATAATCCAATTGGATAATGAATGTTAATATCTAATATATAATACATTTATCTTACATTGAAACATGTGATCCACAATTTATTTTTTCAAATTCTATCTATTTTTTTAGTTTAAATAAGATATGATGCCACATGCCTATTATTTTATTTTTATGATTGAAATTTATTTTCAAATATATTTAAGTTTTTTTCTATATTTGATGAGAAATAATTGCCAGAGGGAGATGGACAGTTCTGTGATAACCTAAAGCCATAGGGTTTATGATTTTAGAGTAGATATTGTTAGAGATTTGGACAGGTTCACATGGGAAGGTGAATTAATGGACTACAGTCCATAACCAATGGATTCTAAGGAATCCTTTCTAATTTGGTTGGGCAGTTTGGTGGTAGGGTTGTAGGAAGGGGAGGTTTCTTTGGATTTTTAGATTTGTGAGGACATGTCAAAGGACAGGTGGATGGATGACGAGGTTAAGGTGGGCATGGGAATGAGATAAGATTTGGAGCCCTTGTCTTGAAAATCTTGATGATTTAGAGGGTGATGGATGAAGTTACTTCAGATACATCAAGCGACCATAATCCTAAGGAAAAGGAGTATAATCCTACCCCGAGTAACGCTGAATTCATTGAATCCCATGCTTTTATAGTGGATCAAGTAATATATGACAACAATAACTATACTTTAATTGCTATCCCGATTACGATTGTGCTAGAAATTGAAGGGTTTTGGTCTGTTCTGGATGGTGATGATGGGTTTGTAAGGGAGGCCTTTTTTATGTCTGAGGGTTTTGTGGGGCCTTCAGTAGGGCTAATAGAGCTAGTAGGGATTACAATGCCATGCCCTAAGAAGAAAAAATAGTTGGGTCACCCAGAGAGATTGAAGAAACAAAAAGACACGGTTAGGAGGAAGGAGGGTAGAGTTAAGATGACAATTGGGGATGGGGAAAGCCCCTAATTTTATCAAGAAAACCCTGCTAGGAAATTTCTATTGGATAACTTTTTTGGAAGCTTCGATACGGGATTGGTGAAATTTCTCTTGGGGAGATCTACTTGGCTAATGTCCAATATTCTACTTTCTCACAAGGGGTTGGATGAGCTTTATTTTCAAATCCAAAGAGGATGTGGTGAAGGTATTAGAAAGGCAATGGTGTTGGGGGACTTTCCCTCTTAACTTGAAGGTGTGGCGCTTAAGATTCAATCCTAAGAGGGAGGTAATGAAAACCTCCGATTTGGGTTAACCTTCTAAGACTACCACTTGAGCTATGGAATGACCCTTTTTTGTGAGATTTAGGGAATTATTTGGGCAAGACTTTGATGGTGGATTTGACCTACAAGTTTTTGGTGTAGAGGAAGGTGGCAGATGTTTTACTAAGTACTGATATTTTAGAAGGATTGGTGGATAACATTGATGTGGAATGGGGCTATTTTAAGTTCACGCAAATCCTGGATTATGGGAACATTCCTTTCAAGTGTGTGCATTGTCACATGGTATAAGACCGCAAGAAACTATTTGTAAAGAAATTTTGAAAGAAAAAGGAGAGTAACTGATGGGGCATTGGGTCGACCTCAGCCAACTCAACCCTCAACCTTCCAGGATCTGGGATGATTCACTCAGATCAGTCCCTGACTCAGCCAGAAACCAGCCTAGTCCTTCTGCCACGTAGGCCTGACCTTGAAAACTGGCTTTCCGCAACCTTCTGGGGTTTCCACCCTTCGGAAATGGCTTCCCGATTTTTTTTGCGGGATTCCCCTTTTTCCGCAACTTTGCGGGTTTCAGGTTTCGGGGTGTTCATTGACTTACTCAAAAAGTCCTCCCAAAAAATCCTTCCCGAAAGGTCGTTTCTGCAACGCTTTGCCGTTAACCACTGCACTACTTCTCTTTTGCGGGCACTGTCTCCTCCGTCGATCTTTTCGGGCGTAATATCAGTCATTTGATTTGAAATCAAGGTGATATTCTTCACCTCAACTTGCGGGAATGATAATTTCCGCGCAACTTCGCTTCGGGCGATCTTTCCCCATCATCGATCTCCTGTTCGGCTTCAATTTGAGCCGTTCGACGCTGCTAAACCAATCTACTTGGTTTCTTCATGAATCCTCGGTCAATTGATCATGGAATGATCAATATCACTTCGATCCTCGTATGAATGCTTGGGAAAATCAAACACAAACAAGAATCCTACTTAACAATTCACGGGTGATTAGTTCTGCAAACACATTGGGGTTCTTTCCTGCATACAGAAATCAAATGAACACAACATAGAGATTCTTTTCACACAGAAATCAAGTCCACAATGCACACAGCTCGACCTGACAGAAACTCAAAGCATTCTTGATTCAATTACAGAGAAAGATATATACAACACATCCTTCTTCTATCTTTACTTACAGACATATATCAATTGTATTCCTGATAGAACGACCCCAAAATACAGAGCTGACCAACCAATCAACTCAACAACTAATCCACTAATCAACCCCTAACTCATTATATTCTGCCCTACTTATGTACTCGGCTCTCTAACATAATTTTGAGTCACTCAAACAACCTAACAGTCTCCACAACGGCGGGTATGCATCATCACTTAGCCGACTTCCTAAATTGGCCTGATCTCCACGCAGGGAGTATCAACTCGTCGCTAATCCTATCATACCAAAAATAGACAACGCATCAATTTACAGCATGCATGAATTCAAAGGATAACAGAAAGCAGATCATCATGAAATAGCTCAGACTTTTCAAATCAGAATAGTTCATCCTTAGCTAGTCACAACATGTGGCCACGTAGTCACATTACTGAATCAGCGTCGATGCTCCTCCATCAGAATCCCAAGGTTAAAATAACTAAACCCTGTTCAGGTACACAGGGTACTCCCAAAAGACCGAACACCTAGATCAACCACTTCACACAAACAAATCACATATCAACACACCGATGTTTTGACGTGGTTTAAACCCTTGTGAGGGAAACACTCCACGGCCCCGACCAAATAGCTTCTACGGAGCAATTTATTATGCAAAGAAATAAAGTTACAAATGAGCTTCTCATAATCGATCAACTTTCCAATGACCCTCCATTCTCTTTAGATAGAGATCATGGACCAATCAGGTGTTAAGCCATGGATCAAGGGTAGGTATGATCTAAGAGAAGTTGAGCCGTCGGATCACTCTATGTCGGGAACATATCATGACCGTCGGATTAAGTATTTACAAATGCATACTAAGAAAACACACTTTTCCTAACAGATATATTACACAAGTTGATCTTAACTAACTCCAAAGTGTCTAAATATTCTAACATCCCCCCTTAAGAATAGCTTGGGATATGATTGACGGATTTACAAAAGTGACACTATTAGGAGAAGGAAGGAGGCATTAGAGACTATCCCCCCTCAATAAAAAGTTCCTGAACTCCTAACATAGATCGAAGTTTAGAAAACTTCGCTTCTGTAAGAGACTTGGTGAAGATGTCTGCAACTTGATCATCTGTAGGACAAAAGAGTACTTCAAGAACACGATCATGAACAAGATTTCTGATGAAGTGCATATGAAGCTCAATGTGTTTGCTGCATTGATGTAGGACTGGATCTTTGGAAAGCTTGATGGCACTTTGATTGTCGCACCAAAGTGGAGTAGGCTGCTGCTGTTCGAATCCAAACTCCGAAAGGATCTGTTGAAGTCATAAAGCTTCCTGACTAGAATTACCCGCGGCTCGATATTCTGCCTCTACTTAAGAAAGAGCAAGAGCTTTTTGTTTCTTACAAGCCCAAGTAATAGGTCCAGATCCCAGACTGAAAACATAACCTACAGTATACTTTCGATCATCAGGATCACCGGCCCAATCTGAATCAGTGAAACCAACCAACAAAGGTTTCCCCCCTGTACTGTAATGAATCCCGAACTGAATTGTACCTCGAATATATCAAAGTATTCTTTTCGCTGCTTTCCAGTGACTTTCATGAGGTGTTTGCATATAGCGGGAAACACGACCAACAACAAAGGAAAGGTTAGGATGGGAATGAGTCAAGTATAAGAGACTACCAACAAGCTGATGATACAAGGTGGCATCTAATTCAGGTGAAGGACAAGTGGTAGAAAGTTTGACTCCGGATTGGAAGGGAGAAGGGGCTGGTGTACAATCTTCCATGTGAAAGCGATGAAGAAGGTCACAAGCATACTTAGACTGAGAAAGAAAGATTCCTTCTTTGGTTTGCAGGACTTGGAGACCAAGAAAATAATGCAAATGTCCTAAGTCTGACATTTCAAAATTTTGCTTAAGATTGGATTTCAAATGGGTTATAAGCTTAGGGTCACTACTAGTAAGAATAAGGTCATCAACATATAGAACAAGTATGATGAGATGGTTTTCTACTTTCTTGGTATAGACATTGGGGTCAGAATGGCATCTAGAAAAACCAGTGTCAAGAAGAAAGCTATCCATTTTGGCATACCAAGCTCTAGGAGCTTGCTTAAGGCCATATAAGGATTTCTTAAGGCGGCAGACAAGGCTAGAGTTATTCTGAAAATATCCAGGAGGTTGTTCCATGTAAATTTTCTCCTGTAAATCACCATGTAAGAAGGAAGACTTGACATCCATTTGATGGATTTCCCAGTTATGTAAGGCTGCAAGGGAAAGAACAAGGCAAATGGAGTTCATTTTTGCGACAAGAGTAAAGGTTTCATTGTAGTCAATCCCTTCAACTTGGGAAAAACCTTTGGCAACTAACCTTGCCTTAAGTCTTTCAACACTTCCATCTGATGCATACTTAGTTTTGTAGACCCATTTACATTTGACAAGTTTTCTTCCTTTTGGAAGAGGTACAAGATCCCAAGTATCGTTCGCCATTAAGGAATGCTATTCTTCATCCATAGCTGCATCCCAATCTGGATTTCCTGAATTTTCTGCAAAAGTTTTGGGATCATGATTATCAGAAACCTGAGCCAAAAGAGAAGAGGCTTGCTGAAACTGAGAATGTGTTCGACGTTTATCTCTAGGATCACCGGAAAGATCACCAGCTGCTTCACATGTTGAACGGACCCATCGAGGAAGCACTTGTGCTAGTGCAATTGGAGGAACATGAGCAAGCAAAGGTGGATTTTCATCCTCACTGTCATCATTAGAAATTGGAGTTGGAAACTTGTCAAGGAAGTTGGAAGAAGAAGAAGATGGCACAAGCGCCGAATCAGGTTCGTAGTCCAAAGATGGCACAGTCGCCGAGTTAGGCTCGCAGGCCAAGAGATTTTCATCAAATTTAACATCTCTTCTAATGATTACATCATGAGAATGTGGTTGAAGAAGTCTATAAACTTTTACGTCTTCAGAATATCCAACAAATATGCACTTTTCACTTTTAGGCTGCAATGCTTTTCATTTTTCATCCGAAATGTGAGCCCATGCTTCACTACCAAACACACGGAAGTAACTTACATCAGGTTTTGTTTTACTCCATGCTTCTTCCAGTGTGATACCTTGTAATTCTTTAGTGGGGGTGTGATTAACTATGTAATTTGCACAATTAATGGCTTCAACCCAAAATTGAAGACTTAGTCCCTTAGATTGGATCATACAATTTGCCATTTCTTTTAAAGTGCGGTTCTTCCGTTCAGCTACACCATTTTGTTGTGGTGTATATGGAACAATGTGTTGTTGTTGGATTCCTTGTTCAGTGCAGAAAGTAGTGAACTTTTTGTTAACATATTCTCCTCCATTGTCAGATCTTAACTTAATAATTTGATGACCAGATTGTTTTTCAACAAGGGCCTTGTAGGGCAAGAACATGTTAAATACTTTGATCTTAAGTTTTAGGAAATAAAACCAAGTGCGTCTGGTGTAATCATCAATGAAAGTTAATAAATATTTGAAACTAGAAAAGGAAGCAGATGGAAGAGGACCACACAAGTCACTATGCACAAGCTCCAAGGGAACCGAGGCGTGCCAAGAGGAATGTTTGTCAAAACTGTCCCGATGATGTTTTTCAAGTACACAACCAAAACAAACACCATCCCTGCAAGATACCATCAGAAGACCTGTCACCATATTGTCTTTACATAGTTGTTGCAATGAGCGATAATTTAAGTGACCAAATCGCTAATGCCAAAGTTTGCTCAAGTTATCACTATGAGCAACAAAAACTGAAGGAAAAGTTGATGACCCAAAGTTGTTAAACTTGTACAACCTGGTAATATCATCAACAATTCCGGTAGCTAGGACCTGTTGAGGATCTTTATAATCCTTGATTACAACTTGGTGAGGTGTAAACGTCACAGTTTTACCTTCACCAGAATGAGTGATTTGATAGATTGATAACAATTGCAGGAAATTCTTGGAATACATAGTACATCACTGAAATGACCATTATCTACTGGAACTGTTCCAGCTCCTACAACATTTAGAGATCTATCATCACCAACAAATATTTGTTTGGTGTTACATTCATGCATAGTAGAAAATATGGCTTGATCCTTAGCCATATGATAAGATTGTCCAGAATCAATGAGCCATTCATTTGAAGTAGTAGAAGAATATGCATTATAAGAATAACCAGAAGCACAAAGTGCATGTCCATGAGAGGTAGATTCTGAAGGCGAATCTAAGCTGATGTGGTGTTTCTTCATTGCTGCTTCCAAGGCTGCCATCTTCTTGAAACACTTAGATTCATCATGATTATCTTTCCCGCAATAGTTGCAATGACGCTCAGTCTTCTTGCCTTTTGGCTTGGATCCTTTGTCATTTTTTAAAGAAGGAGCTGACTGAGAAGGCTTTGGACCCTTGTTTGACTTATTATTGCAAAAATTGTGTTTCTTGGGAGGCCTGGACTTTTATTTCTGTTGGGACAATAAGGCTTTCCCAGATGTATTTGCATTGTTGATTATTCCAAGATGGATGAGTTTATCTTGCTCTCTAATCAATGAATCACAAAAGAATTCAAGAAGAGGCTCTTGATAGCTAGCTGCATTCAAGGATTATTTTATGGAGTAAAATGTAGATACAAAAACATAATATGCAGGTCCAAGTTTGGAAAGAATATGATAAATGCATTGTTTGTCTTCCCTCTTAATCTTACATTCTGCGCATAAGAGTTTAAGAGTTTTGTACTTACATAAATAATCTTGAACGCATGAAAAATCACTTGGATTTAAAGAAATCAACTCATTTTTTGAGTTGGTGACCTCGAATTTCATTGTGTTTACCAAACACAGATTCCAACTTGTCCCAAGCAACATCAGGTTCATCAATTCCAGATATGTGGAATCGCAAATCAGTAGAGATTGACATCCCAATCAATCCATGAGCTTCGTCACATCTATTTGCCCATTTGATTTTCTTATCATCATCAGTGGGTTCTGTTTCTTTCCCTGAGGTAATTCTTAAAAGTCCCCTACTTCGTAGAACATCCTCCATATGAGATTTCCATGAGAAATAGTTGGAACTGGTAAGTAGAATATCACAAGGGGCGGCCATATTTGTAAATTAATGGCTGTAAAAGCAGAAACCAATAGTCTAGATGCGAAGATCTTGAAAAAATAGGCGGTTTAAAAAAAACGGTATTGAAAATTGACTTCGGATGATGAAGTTATGCTTGAACAAAGAAAATGCTGAAGATGTCCCCAATAGTGACGTGGCACATAGAGAATGACCAGCTAAAAAAAGAACCCCCCTCTTCCCAAGATGAACCTTTGACAATCACTTTACAATAAAGTTGCTTTAAGTGAATCACTTTTATAAAATAAGTGATTTCACTTTTACAATGATTTACTTTAAATAGTGCAGCAATAAAAGGAAATAAAGTGACTCACTTTGCATTTTTATTTTTTATTATTTAAGTGAGATGCACTTTTACAATAACGTAACTTGAAAATAGAAATTGCATGCACTTTGCCTTTTAAAAGTAACTTCCTAAGACTTGAACTCAAGACCTATTAAAGAATAAAGCAATTTTGAACCAAGTGAGTTAGATTAAAAGGTATGCAAAATATGGGAATGCGGAAGGGGTTTTTTTTTTTTTTACTCTTCTTGCTCGGTTTCCGTGCTTGCCTTTTTTTTTTTTTGCAAATCACACCATAAACAGAAACAAAAAAATTTCCACAGTTGTAGAGTTAGATCTCGTTAGCTTGCCCGAAAAGTCTACGTTTTCTCTCTGTTTTTGATTTGCCGAGATCGCGCAAGGTGCACGGCAAAGAGCATACGCAGCCGAGAAAATTCATTTCCCTTTCTATTTCTAATTCGCCGAGATCACTCTGTTAAATTTTGAGCATTAATTCACAATACTCTAGGATCTTTGCTAAGAGAATAACATATACAATATATCAATGCATGACAATCACAATAAGCATGACAAGCATCACAAGAATCAAAAGCATGAGAGACAAGAGACACCGAGTTTCCGTGGGGAAAACCCTAAGGTGAAAAACCCCACAACTTCCTCAGAGATAGAGAGAGCAATGGCTCAACCAAAGTACAACCGAAATACACTGAGATAGTCTCCTAGTAGCAGATGATCCTCCTCCTCACTAGTGCGCCACTTTATGAGTGAGAGTGATTTACTTTTCCGAGTGAGTAAAATAGAGATCTCCGATCTCTATTTATACTAACCTTTTTTCCCAGTGACCTTATGGGGCCGACTTGTCTAGCTAGGTACATCCACATTATAATATATATAATTCAGGGCCGAACCCACATGGTGGTCTAATAACCCATCGGCAAGTACACACACTTGCGACACTTGTCAATCCACATGACGACACTTCCCTATAGAGGAATGACACATCTCTTATAAGGGTACAATAAATGTATATAAAATACACAGATGAAATACATTCCGAAGTTACATATACATCAACACTCCCTCTTAACTAGGAAGGTATTTCTCGACACAGTTCTGCTAGACAAGTCTTCTTCTCGGGATCATCGTCATCATCATCGTCACTGCTGCTGCTACCTCAACCAATCTCTGACTCTACTCATCATAGGAAGTTCTACAGAGCCAGTCTTTTTTCATACTGGATGTAGGCCCACCATCTGTAGGTCTTCATCATCACTGGCCATACTGTGGAATTCTCAGGACTTATTACGTGCGTCACAAAACGTGGCTGCAACATCCCTGGCTATTACGAGCACACAACTCTACATGTAGGATCTCCCAGGAGCACATTACATGTGACCCATCACAAAACCTGGCTGAAGCATCCTAGGTTGTTACGAGCACACGGCTCTACCTGTCGGATCTCCCAGGAGCACATTACATGTGATCTCACCACAAAACCTGGCTGAAGCATCTGAGGCCTTTTTCATCCTGTCCAGATCTCCCAAGAGCAAATTACATGTGGTCATGGAAAAACCTGGTTGAAGCATCTGAGGCCTTTTTCATCATGTCTAGATCTCCCAGGAGCAAATTACATGCCATAGGACAAAACCTCACAAGAGCATCTGCCAGATATCCCAGGGCACAAATTACATGCCATAGGAAAAACCTCGAAAGACTATCTACAGATCTCCCAGGGCACAAATTATATGTCCTCCCAAGCAAAACCTCGAAAGAGCATTTGCCAAATGTCCCAGGGTACGAATTACATGCCATAGGAAAAACCTCGAAAGACCATCTGCAAATCTCCCAGGGCACAAATTACATGCTTATCTGCACAACCTGTTCCACGGCCACAGAGTATCAACCTGATACTCACCATACATCATCCTGATGTACACATGATCATCCTGATCATCATCACTGCAACATCCTGCTGCATGTCATCTGGAGAAGCTCGTCATTCGCGATCATCCCGATCATACAATGCATCCATCTGATGCACACCAAGTATCTACCTGATACATATCATCATACATAGTGTATCCATCTGATACATAGATACATGATCCACACAATGTATCCATCAACATACATGATCTACCTGATCATACATGATACATATCAATATACATGATCTACCTGATCATACAATGTATCCACCTGATACATATACAGATTCATGGTCCAAGCATCCAACATGATGCATATACAAAATACATACACATGATCCAACCGATCATATCCAACATCCAACATGATGCATACATACATACATAAAAATGATCCAACTGATCATATCCAACATCCAACATGATGCATACATACATATACAAAAATGATCCAACTGATCATATCCAGCATCCAACATGATGCGTACATATATATAAAAATGATCCAACTGATCATATCCAAGCAGAAACCAGAACATCATCCTGATGCTCGTCATCCAGCACTTACATCCACAGCCATGTGAAGGATCCTCCTTCCAACATGCTTGGAATGGCTTCAGCAAATGTGTCCATCACTTCTTCCTCGAAGTGTCCTTGATTTGAAAAACGCCAAGCCTCTCTCTGAAGTACTCAAACTTCACCCTGGCTAGTGGTTTCGTCAGCACATATGCAATCTGCTCGTCCGTTGCAACATACAGGAGCTTCATAGCTCCTCTCTGCACCATATCCCTGATATAGTGATATTTGATCTCTATGTGTTTCGACCTGTCATGAAACAGTGGGTTCTAGGACAGCTTCACACAACTCTGGTTATCACAGAAGATACCAGTAGCATCCAACAGGAGATCAAATAACTCAGATAGTAGCTTCCATAGCCATACTGCCTCACAACTAGCTGAACAGGCTGCAACATACTCTGCCTCAACTATACTCAGTGCTACGCAGGACTGCTTCCCGCTAAACCAAGAGATCACACCTGATCCCATACTGAAGTAGCACCCAGATGTGATCTTCCTATCTGCAGCACTGTCAGCCCAATCTGAATCAACATAACCTTGCAGGTTAAACTTTTGATTCGCTTCATACTTGAGCCCATAATCCACTGTACCCTTCAGGTACCTCAGAAGATTCTTTACAGAAACCAGGTGAACACTCCTCGGATCCGTCAGGAACTAGCTCAATGTGTTCACTGCAAAGCAAATATCCGGTCTCGTGTTCGTCAGGTACATCAAGGACCCAATCATCTGACGATACATAGAGACATCAACCGGCTCAGATGAAGCATCGCATAGAAGCTTCAGATTCGATACCATAGGTGTGGCCATGGCCTTGCAATCCATCATCCCGAATCTCTTCAGGATATCTACTGTGTACTTCCCTTGACCAAGGAAGATCCCACCTGCACTCTGCCACACCTCCATACCTAGGAAATAATGCATCATTCCCAAATCTTTCATATCGAATTCAGCAGCAAGCTTCCTCTTCGTATCTGCAATCAATCAGGTTCTCTCCTGCTACAAATAAGTCATCCACATACAGGAGTAGAATCACAGGATTCCCTTCCTCAACCTTGTAATAAAGGTTGGAATCCGCTTTACTCTTGGTAAAGCCCAAACTAGATAGAAAACTGTCCATCCTACCATACCAGGTTCTAGGAGCTTGTTTCAAGCCATACAAGGCTTTCTTCAATCTTCACACATGTGACTCCTTGTCAGGTCTTGGGACTACATCCCAAACATCATCTTCATGATCAACGGATCATGGAATTCCATTTCTTCATCCCAGATCTTGGGAACTTCAATATCTTCAATATATATCTTTGTTGTTGGAACAAATGTTGTAGTCCTTTTGTAGGTGAAGATATACGGTCTTTCCTACAAAACAAGTTAAATTGCATGATTAGAAAAATCTCATAATTTCCAGAACAAATTCTTTACACATAAAGAAATATGTCATGCAGTCATGCAGTTATCAATACAACATTTATCCATGTTCCACAACTTTCTAGATGCCTTCCAGTCTCTACCAGAACATTGTTAAGAGTTTGCACTACTCCCAACATGTCAGCAAAGAGGTTTCATTCTAAATAAGTAGCACTGGAATGTTGTACAGTGCCATAGGCCACTTACCCATCACATGCATATTAGTAGTATACTGTTCATTAATGCAATCATTCTAATATGCACAATACATCTCCTAAGTCTAGGAACATAAGCATAATATTATTTAAACAAACAAAATAGGCAAGAAATGATAATTGAAATACTTATATTTGTTTGTTTGTTGGGTGGACTCCCTCTGAGTCTTTTCTTCCTGGTAGGAGCTGCTGAAGTAGCTTATTCTACACCTTTCTGTTGTGGAATGTAGGAAGATGGTCAACTCCCTCTGAAAATCTGCATCTTTGCAGGAGCTGCTGGAGTGTGCTCCCTCTTGATCTTTGCTTCCTGGATTACTTGTCCTTGAACTTATATTCATCCTTGCTGACATCAATATTCTTGAACCCATAAAAGACCTCTTCTGGTGTCTTGTTGTCCAATATCTTGTGGGGTGTTCTGTTCTGCACATATACAGCTGTTCTAGCTGCTTCTGCCCATAGATGCATAGGTAGATCCTGGTCATGTAGCATTTCCCTTGCTGCTTCCATGATAGTTATGTTCTTCCTTTCTGCAACTCCATTCTATTGAGGATTATAAGGAGCAGTCAACTCCCTCTTAATCCCTGAATCACTACAAAGCTTCTTGAAGTCACCTGAGGTAAATTCTCCACCATTGTCGGATCTGAATGTTTTGATCTTCTTGTCAGTTTGATTCTCCATCAAGGTTTTGAATTCCTCGAACTTATCAAACACCTCATCTTTGTTCTTCAAGAAGTATACCCAAGTCTTCCTGGAGAAGTCATCAATAAATGAGACATAGTAAACATACCCACTTAGAGAACTGGATGACATAGGACCACATACATCTGAGTGGATGATTTCCAGGATGTCTTTTGCCTTGCTTTCACTGCTTGGGAAAGCCTTCTTTATGTTCTTACCTTTTGCACATCCTTTGCAAACACCTTCATGTTTGGTCTTGATTTCGGGAAGAGCCTCTACAACCTTGCTTGCAATTGGAAGTGCTCTATAGTGCATATGAGCAAGTCTTCTATGCCAAAGTTCACTTGGCTCCATGGATTCATGTACCATGGCATGTTCAGATTGTCCCTTCAATTTATACAAACCTCCCTCTTGCTCTCCAATCACTACTGCATCATCTATGTTCTTTCCCTTTGGCCACATTAGGACTTGGCCATCCACAAATGCAACCCTCATACCTTTTGCATCCAATGCAGAGATAGAGAGTAAGTTCTTCTTGAGCCCAGGTACATAAAGAACTTCTTTCATCTTCAAAGATTTTCCAGAATCTAGGTTGTAGGAGGCTTCACCACTTCCTTTGATTGGGTATTGATAATCACCCCCAAGTTTCACCTTATGGGGTGATTCATGTTCAGATAGATTCACAAAAGATTCCTTAAACCCAGTCATGTGTTTGGAAGCCCCACTATCAATCAACCAATCATTACAACCATGGGAGATGGTACCTGTGAGAGCAGAGATTAGAACATACTCTTCTTCACTTGATGAGTCAACATCACTATCATCACTTTCTGCCCTAGCCTTCTTCTTGGGTGGTTCATCATCCTCGACAGCATGAGCATGAAACCTTCTTTTGCTGCCCTTCTTCTTCTTGTTGGAGTTGTTGTTGTCCTTCTTGTTCTTGGGACAATTTATGGCAATATGTCATTTCTCATTACAGGTGAAGCATATTCTTCTTTCTTTGAAGTGATGTGAAGATTTCTTGGAGTGAGATGGCTCTCTCTTGGACTTCCCTTTCTTGGTGTGAGTTGTGAGAGCTTGATCTTCATTCCCCATCTTTTCTTCTCATGCCACAAGCCTTGCTTCTTCTTGTGAGCATTCTTCCCATAGTCTACTGAAGGAAATCAACTTCTTCCTTGCACAGAGTCCTTGAATGAAGGAGTCCCATGACCTAGGTAAACCATTCAGAGTCGTCATGACAACTTCACCATTTTCTACCATTTCATCCACTGCTTCTAGTTGTTCCTTGATCTGGGAGACCCTTGAAAAATAAGATTGAATGGTTTCTCCATTCTAAAACTTTACTCCTTTCAATTGGTTCCGCAGGGTCATCTTCCGATTTATGTTCTTCCCTTCAAATAGCTTGGTCAAAGAGTCAAACATCTCCTTGGGTGTCTTTAGAAAGGACACATGGGGTATGAGATGATCTTTACTGGAATCAACAATGATTCTCTTTGCCTTGACCAAGTTCTTCTTATGAAATACCTTGGCCTCTTCATCCTCTGGGATAGGGATGTCTTCTTTCACATATGAGTCCAACTCATTTTCTTCCAGGATTAACCCAATCCTATACTTCCAGGCTCGGAAGTTATTAGCCCCTTCAAGCTTATCCTCAAGCTTATCCTCAAGCTTGGTGTGGAGAGACATCTTAAAGAGTACTTCAAATGGAAATAGAAAAGATTTAGGTCTTACCACTTGAAATGCTGAAAACTGGATCTGGTCCCGAATTAGGGTTTGTCGGAAAAACCCCAAAAATTCAAAATGTGAATTTAAATTTTCTGAAAGGATAGAAAGATGCGCCTTGATGAGCTGATCAGCCTGGTGTATTCAGAATTTGAGATCAACAAAGCTTTACCCATCAGATTTACCTTTTTGTCCTCCCGGGTTCACTGGGAGAGTCTTGAATTAGGGTTTGAGTTTCCCGGAGATCTACCCAGCCAAAAATATCGATCCAAAGCTCTAAACTTTGATTTTTGCAAGGAGCTTCCAGCTATGTCTTCAGATTTCAGAAATTCCTATTTTTGTGGAAACCCTAATTTTTAGGGCCAAATCTAAAAATGCTCGGAATTGAATTCTGACTAGACAGATAGATACACCTTGATGAGTAGAGTCAATCTACTATACTGCTTTTCCAAAATCTGTGGAGAGAAACCCAATAAACAAGAAACTCAAGTTTTTGTCACTGCAAAATGTCTTCTTCTCAGGTTAGCTATGATACCATGTTAAATTTTGAGCATTAATTCACAATACTCTAGGATCTTTGCTGAGAGAATAACATATACAGTATATCAATGCATGACAATCACAAAAATCATAACAAGCATCACAAGAATCAAAAGCATGAGAGACAAGAGACACCGAGTTTTCGTGGGGAAAATCCTAAGGTGAAAAACCCCACAACTTCCTCAGAGATAGAGAGAGCAATGGCTCAAATAAAGTACAACCAAAATACACTGAGATAGTCTCCTAGTAGCAGATGATCCTCCTCCTCACTAGTGTGCCACTTTCTGAGTGAGAGTGAGTTACTTTTCCGAGTGAGTGAAATAGAGATCTCCGATCTCTATTTATACTAACCTTTTTGCCCAGTGACCTTATGGGGCCGACTTGTCTAGCTAGGTACATCCACATTATAATATATATAATTCAGGGACGACCCCACATGGTGTTCTAATAACCCATCAGAAAGTACACACACTTGCGACACTTGTCAATCCACATGATGACACTTCCTTATAGAGGAATGACACATCTCTTATAAGGGTACAATAAATATATATAAAATACACAGATGAAATACATTCCGAAGTTACATATACATCAACACGCTCAAGGTGCACGAAAAAGAGCATACGCAGACAGGGAAAGAAACAATCCAAAACTAAAAAAATCTAATGATAAAAACTGATAAAACATGAGATATTTTTTTCTTTCTTTTTAAAACAGAAAATAAAAAAGCGTCACTGTAACATTATACCTTCAGATCTGATGAAATACGCGTTTCTGAAGCAACCGGTAACCATTGTCGATCAAACGAAAACTATTTCCCAATGGAAACAATGCTCTGGACGCAATGGAACACCTCCCACAGCCCAAAAATGCACAGAAATACCAGAACCATAAACCCTTTTGAGTTTCGACAACAACAGTTCAAGATTTAGATCATAATCGGAAGCGACTCTTCATAAAAGATCTGATACCATGTTCGAGTACACATGGTACTCCCAAAAGACTGAACACCTAGATCAACCACTTCACACAAACAAATCAAAGATTAACACACTGATGTTTTGACGTGGTTTATACCCTCGTGAGGGAAACACTCCACGACCCCGGCCAAATAACTTCTACGGAGCAATTTATTATGCAAAGAAAGAAAGTTACAAATGAGCTTCTCATAATCGATCAACTTTCCAATGATCCTCCATGCTCTTTAAATAGAGATCATGGACCAATCGGGTGTTAAGCCTCGGATTAAGGGTAGGTATGATCTAAGAGAAGTTGAGCCGTCAGATCACTCTATGTCGGGAACATATCGTGACCGTCGGATTAAGTATTTACAAATGCATACTAAGAAAACACACTTTTCCTAACCGATATATTACACAAGTTAATCTTAACTAACTCCTAAGTGTCTAAATATTCTAACAAACCCTTGTTCAGCAAGTCTGTTACTGAGAAATCCTTGGTTTCCAGTTCTTTAGCATTCATCCAGGTAGAATCCTCCACAGGATGCCCCTTCCATTTGATCAGGTACTCCATGTAGTCCCCTTGTTTGGTACTTCTTGCAACTCTAGTCTCCAAGACATGCTCAGCTTCTGAAGGCTGGGCCATAGGCATCTGTTTCATCCATTGAAGATCTTCCTCCTCTGGCGCTTGTCCAACATCATATGTCACATAAGCATACAAGTATGCAGCATTAAAAATAGGTGATATGCCAATTCCTGTTGGCATCTCTAGTTCATAGGCATTTGCTGAAAATTTCCTAAGTATCCTGCAAGGTCCAATCTTTTTCATCTTTAGCTTGTTGTACTCTCCTTTTGGAAACCTCTCTTTCCTCATATGTGCTAAGACTAAGTATCCCACTTCATAGTTTTTCTCTCTTCTTTTGACATCTGCTCCGGCCTTGTACCCACTGTTACTCTACTGTAATCTTTCCTTCACTTGTTCTTGCAGTTCACTGATCCTTGCTGCAAAATCTTCTCCATCTGCACTTCTTTTTTCCAATTGACCTAAATCTCGAAGTTCACATGCTCCTCTTGGATGCATTCCATACAGAATTTGAAATGGACTCATCCCTATACTCCTATTTGGTGAATCATTATATGCAAACTCAGCTTGGCTTAATACCTTATCCCACTGCTTAGGACTTTCCCCGATCAGGCTTCTCAACATGTTACCTAAACTCCTGTTTACTACTTCAGTCTATCCATTAGACTGTGGATGATATGCTGAACTGAAGTTCAACTTAGTACCCAATTTCTTCCACAAGGTTCTCCAGAAATGACCTGTGAACTTCACATCCCTGTCAGACACAATACTCTTAGGTAAACCATGTAGCTTCACAAATTCATCAAAAAACAAGTTAGCAATGTGTGTGGCATCACTAGTCTTATAACATGGAACAAAATGTGCCATCTTAGTGAATCTATCCACCACCACAAAAATAGAATCATATCCCTTCTGAGTTTTTTGCAAACCCAAAACAAAATCCATACTCACAGAATCCCAAGGCCTAGTTGGAATAGGCAATGGTGTATATAAGCCTATGTTCTTTCTTCTTCCTTTGGCATGCTGACATACCCTACATCTGTTCACAAACTTCTCAACTTCCGATCTCATCTTTGGCCAAAAGTAAAAATGACTTAACTGACCAAAAGTTTTATCACTTCCAAAGTGTCCTGCCATTCCTCCATTGTGCTTCTCCTGTATTAAGTTCTCTCTCATGGAACATTTGAGAATACATAGCTTACTGTTTTTAAAGAGTGAACCATCTTGTAACATATACTCAATCCGTGCCTCTCTGTCTGTCTCTACAGGATTTCTACAAGCTCTATATGCATTCTGAAAATCAATGTCAGTCTCATACAAATCTCTTAAATGTTCAAATCCTAAAACTTGGATCTGATTCTCTTGCACCATCAATTGCCTTTTGCTTAAAGCATTAGCCACTCAATTTGAATTCCCACTTATGTGCTTTATCACAAAGGTAATTTTTGCATGAACGCAACCCACTTGACATGTTTCTGGTTCAACTTAGGTTGCTGCATGATATACTGCAATGCATGATTATCTGAAAACAAAACAAACTCACTAGGCATCAGATAATGTCTCCAATGTTTTAATGCTTGAACAATAGCATAAAATTCCTTATCATACGAGGAATACTTCTGTTTAGCCTCATTCATCTTTTCACTAAAATATGCTACAGGTCTGTCTTACTGACTGAGTACAACTCCAATTGCTACTCCACTGGCATCACATTTCACTTGGAAAGGGTGCTTGAAATCTGGTAATTTCAGTACTGGTTGTTCACTAATCTTCTTCTTCAAGGAATGAAAGCTCCTTTCAGCCTCTGTGGTCCATTGGAATGGTTGCTGATCTTTCCTGATGGTTTCAATGATAGATGCACAAATACCACTGAAATTCTTTATAAACTTCCTATAAAAACTTTCCAATCCATAGAAACTTCTTACCTCAAAAATACTCTGTGGTGAAGGCCAATCAATGATTTCCTACACTTTCTTTGGATCCATCTTCAATCCCTCACTTGAGATAACAAAACCCAAGTATACTAGCTTTGAATTTAGGAATGTACACTTCTTCACATTCACTAGCAACTTTTCATGTTGCAGTCTTTCCAAGACACATCTCAGATGCTTCAAATGCTCTTCTTCTGATTGACTGAAAATCAGAATATCATCAAGGTAAACTATCACAAACTTACCTATGAAATCTCTCAAGACTTCATTCATCAACCTCATGATTGTGCTTGGTGCATTGGACAACCCAAATTTCATCACCAACCATTCATACAATCCCTCGTTTGTCTTGAAGGCTGTCTTCCACTCATCCCCTTCTCGAATTCTAATGATGATATCCACTCTTCAAGTCCAATTTTGAAAAGCATGTTGCCCCACTAAGGCAATCCATCATGTCATCCATCCTTGGTAATGGAAATCTGTATCTGATGGTAACCTTGTTAATTTCTCTGGAGTCAGTACACATCCTCCACTCACCATTCTTCTTTGGTGTCAGTACTGCTGGCACCGCACATGGACTCAGGCTCTTCTGAACCAATCCCTTGTCTACCCATCCTTGTACTTGTCTCCTGACTTCTTCATTCTCTTGAGGTGTCAGTCTGTATGCTGCCTTTTTTGGTAAACTTGATCCAGGAATAAAATCAATGTGGTGACTTATATCCCTCTTTAGTGGTAGCTTATTGGGCAAATCTTCTGCCACAATGTCACTAAATTCTCCCAGCATCTCTTGAATCTCCTCAGGTAGATTTGTAATGTTAGTCTTCATTACTACCACTATGGGCTTACATACTACAGTATAACTCATTTCCTTCTCATCAATTTGCTGCAAGTACTCTTTCCCTGTCAACATCAACACTTTAGATACCTGTTTCTCTGTTGAACTCTCCCCTTGTAAAGGATGAAGAATATGTTTTACCCCATATTGGATAAAACTATGACAGTTACTCCTACCATCATGTACTACCTTTTTATCAAATTGCCAGGGTCTTCCTAGAAGAATATGGCAAAATCCATGGGCATAACATCACATACAATATTATCTTTCTACGTGCCTATTTGAAATTCAACTTCACATTGTTCACTTACCAGAATTTGATGTCCTTTATGCAACCATGATACTTTGTATGGAATAGGGTGTCTGGTTCTCTTTAGTCCCAGTTTGTCCACCATCTCTGTGGAGACAAGGTTGTCAGTGCTCCCACTGTCAATCACCATCTTACAACACTTTCCTTTTGCTTTACACATGGTTCTGAATAAATCCCTCCTTTGGACAGGTTCCACTTCCTCTTTTTCAGGTTTCAGTAAGGTCTTGTTCATCACTAGGGACTCTCCCTTTTCTGGCATGTCCTCATCTATTGTTGCCTGTTCTTGCTGCTTCTCTTTCTGAGCTACATAGGCTCCTCTTTGTCCTACGTCTTCCCTCTATGAGCATTCAAAAGATCCGTGTCCCAACTTGTTACACTTGTAACATCTATAGACATTCTCTCTGTCTCTTCCTCTACCTCTACCTCTATGGTAAGGTCCTCTGTCTCTGGAGTTACTTCCTCTATCTTGGTTCTCATGCTGGTGTGAATTAATGGGTTCTTCTCTCTGGGTTGCAAACCTTCCTCTTCCAGCTGTTTTCCCCCTCCTTTGGGTTGAACCTATGCCTCTCTTGAAGCTCTGTTTTCTCAACAACTTCTCTTCGGCTCTCAAGGCACATTGGTATGCCTCATCCATCGTTCGAGGTGATATCATATTGATCTCATCCCGAATTTCCATTCTAAGACCATTGACATATCTAGCTTTCTTTTCTGCTGACTCCTCTACATAGCCTGCCCTTAGGTTTACTTTGTAAAACTCTTCTATATATTCTCTTATAGTTAATGATCTTTGCCTAAGGTTCTGCATCTGTCTATACAATGTCAACTGGTAATCCTTGGGTAAGAACTTTGCTCTCAGCTTAACCACCATTCTATCCCAATTCTTTATAACCGGTTTGTTCTTTCTTTTTCTTTCAGCTTGTACACTATCCCACCATAAAGATGCATGTTCTTTCAGTCTGGTCACTGCAAATATGACTTTCTTGTTCTCTTCAACTTCATCACACTCAAAGTATTTATCTAGCTCATTAATCCAATCAATGAGATGCTCTGCAGTAAGACTTCCTTCATAGATAGGCAACTCAGGTTTTGTCCTCGAAGTTGCTCCAAGAATTGATCGAAAGTATCTCAACTCTGGTGTTTCTCGCATAGGTGCTGCTTCCTCCTATTATTCTTCTTCAGGATCACTTATGTCCCAAGATTCTTGATCTCTACGTTGACCCATCTCCATAGCTTCCATACGTGCTCGCATTTCTCTCATTTCCTCCAGGACTTCAGCATTTGTTGCCAATCTTCCTCTGCCACGCATTCTTGCGCCTCTCATGTGTGCAGCCCTTTCTTTTCTCTGTCACACAAACAATCCACGCTCTTCTACGACTGGATTCTGCTTCTAGATCTGATACCAATCTGATGGGGCATTGGGTCAACCTTAGCCAACTCAACCCTCAACCTTCCAGGATTTGGGATGATTCACTTGGATCAGTCCCTGACTCGGCCAGAAACCAGCGTAGTCCTTCTGCCACGTAGGCCTGACCTTCAAAACCGGCTTTCCGCAACCTTTTGGGGTTTCCACCCTTCGGAAATGGCTTCCCGAAATTTCTTGTGGGATTCCCCTTTTTCCGCAACTTTACGGGTTTCGGGTTTTGGGGTGTTCACTGACTTACTTGAAAAGTCCTCCTGAAAAATCCTTCCTGAAATGTCGTTTCTGCAACGCTTCGCCGTTAACCACTATGCTACTTCTCTTTTGCGGGCATTGTCTCCTCCATCGATCTTTTCGGGCGTAATCTCAGTCGTTTGATCTGAAATCAAGGCGGGATTCTTCACCTCGACTTGCGGGAATGATAATTTCCGCGCAACTTTGCTTCAGGCGATCTTTCCCCGTCGTCGATCTCCTGTTCGGCTTCAATCTGAGCCATTCGACGCTGCTAAACCAATCTACTTGGTTTCTTCACGAATCCTCGGTCGATTGATCATGGAATGATCAATACCGCTTCGATCCTCGTATGAATGCTTGGGAAAATGAAACACAAACAAGAATCCTACTTAACAATTCACGGGTGATTAGTTTTGCAAACACATTGGGGTTCTTTCCTGCATACTGAAATCAAATGAACGCAACACAGAGATTCTTTTCACACAGAAATCAAGTCCACAACGCACACAGCTCGACCTGACAGAAACTCAAAGCATTCTTGATTCAATTACACAAAAAGATATCTACAACACATCCTTCTTCTATCTTTACTTACAGACATTTATCAATTGTATTCCTGATAGAACGAACCCAAAATACAGAGTTGACCAACCAATCAACTCATCAACTAATCCACTAATCAATCCCTAGCTCATTCTATTCTGCCCTACTTATGCACTCGGCTCTCTAACAGAATTTCAAGTCACTCAAACAACCTAACAACCTAACAGACTCCACAACGACGGGTCTGCATCATCACTTAGCCGACTTCCTAAATTGGCATGATCTCCACGCAGGGAGTATCAGCTCGCCGCTAATCCTATCATACCAAAAATAGACAACGCATCAATTTACAACATGTGTGAATTCAAAGGATAACAGAAAGTAGATCATCACGAAACAGCTCAGACTGTCCAAATCAGAACAGTTCATCCTCAGCTAGTCACAACATGTGGCCACGTAGTCACATTGCTGACTCAGTGTCGATGCTCCTGCATCATTAACACACCCAAGTATCCTCGAGGTCAATAAATTGGGAGCAGTTGCTTCTCTAATGTTAAAAAATCCTCTGGCCGACTCTTGGCATTTTTCAAATTGGTATTTTTCCTCGGCAAGGAGCAATGTCCATCATGATCAATTCGGGGCCAAAAGGAGTGATGTTCGAGCAGGAAGTTCCTATTGACTAATTTGATCCTCAAACTCTCTAGGTTATGACGTTGTTGTGGAAGGTGGAAAAGGATGGATAAAGGAGAGTTTCCAAAAGTATCTTGCTATCCAAATGATCTCATCTTCCATCTCAGGAGCCGAAGGATGGGTTAATATAGTTAACGTCTCTCCTCATTCTATGGGTAGGAATGGGCCCGATCTAGCCGTAGAAGAGTTGAAAATGAGTGGAAACGGTGCTTTCAGGGACAAGGTGGAAAGGCTACCTTCAAATCCTAGTAAGTATAGTAGTGCTCCTTGTCCCATCACTACTCTTATGGATGTAGGGGGTTCTTCCCTTAGTGACAGGGAGCGGGAGGTGAGAGTGTTGGGGGATAGTGATTCTTTGCAACCACTTGTCCCTTTCATGGAAGATAACATAAATCCAAGCATTGTCAATTCCTTGACCAAATTACTTAAGAGCTATTGGCCTCAAAGTTATGGTTATCTGAATGGCCCGCCCTTGAGTTCTCCATCCTCCTTGTCTGTGGAAGGTCTGTTTGGGAATCCCTAATAGCCGAGTTCGGAAGGATCGATGGAGTTTGAGGGTGAAACCTGGCTCCCCTCTTTGGGGAGGGGGGAAACTAGGGGAGGGAGGAAACTAGGTGCGAGCAAAAAACCCCATATCTTTCATGCTGAAAACAAAGTTGTTGTAGAGGTCCTTCAAGAGAAGCATAAAACATTATCTTGGGATCTTAAATATGATCAACCCTCTGTCAGGGTTTCCAAATGAAAATCATCTCTTTAAATGAAAGAGGATTAGAATCCTTGTGAAAAGACTTGCCCTTCATAGGTTAGGTTTATTAGAGAAGTTGGATGTATTTTTAATTTAGGAAACTATGTTTAAAGGGGAGTCGATCCTTGAATGTTTGAGGAAATCGTTTATAAGTCAGGATTTATTATGGGTGTACACTTTTGTTTTTTTAGGAGGATTAATAAGGGGGTGACACTTGACGCTCAAATTAAGTTCTTCTTGCTATGTCCCTTTAGGTCTTCTCATAGAATTTAGAATTGAAGATCTGGATATGCAACTTCATGTTTTAAATATTTATGGGCCCTATGACATAAGTAAGATTTTAGGGGACCATCTTTTCTCCTGTGCTCTCATGAAAGAGGATAAACTGATAATTGGAGGAGATATACATTTCACTTTGAGCCAGAATGAGATCTGGGGTGTCAGGGTCCGTTTGGTGACTTAAGCATACTATTTTCTACATCTGTTGAATTCTAATTTGGTTAATGTCGAGCCTAAAAAATTAAGACCTACCTGGTGTAATAAGACAGTGAGAGTAGTGGGCATTTCAAAAATATTGGATCACTTCTCATTGAAGGAATGGATCCTTCATAACCTGGGTAACAATCATGTTTGGGTTGGAGTGGGTGGTGGCTCAGACCATAACCGTATCTACCTAGAATTCTCTAGACCTGAAGTCAAGCCTTCAATGTCGTTCAAGTTCAATGTAGTTTGGGTTGAGGAAGATGATTTTAGAGATCTTATGAAGGTTGTGTGGGTGGCATTTCATCCATATTTGGGCACTTCATCGAGTAGGTGGTTAGCAGATTCCCTGGAAAAAGTTAAGAAAAAAGTGGGGTGGTCAAATATTAGGTACAAGAACATGGACCACAACTTGAAAGAGGTGGAAGAGATTATGGAGGATATGTACAATGCAAATCTAGGGTGAGTTTTCTCTGTAGAGGAATTATAAAGGTTGGAAGGCTTAGAAGCTTGAAGGTCAAAACTCCTCAGGGATCGAGAGTCTGAGTGGAGGATGAAGAGAAAGACACTTTTACTGGAAGCTGGAGATGAGAATTCAAAGAAGTTTCATAGGTTTACTAGTCAAAGGAAAAAATGTTAATATAATTTGGGAATTAATGGATGGCAGTGGTGTCCAAGTTTGAGGGTTTAAGGATTTAACAATTGAAGGGGTTTGCCGCTTTGATTATATCTATAAGGAACCAAAGAGGGAGAATCATACAAAGGTTATCAAGGTTTGCCAATTATTTCCTAGATTAGTTACCGAGGAAGTTAATGATAATTTTTTTGTTGAAGTAAGTCTTTCTAGAGTTGAGGGGATCCTTTCAAATTTCCATGAAGGAAAAAATCCTACGTTTGGATGGGTGGACAATCGATTTTTTATTCCCTGTTTCGATATACGTGGTTATGATCTTTTAAGGGTGGTTGAGGAGGTTAGGAATATGAGTTGATTCCTTCCTAATTTCAACACCACCTTTCTTTCCTTAATCCCAAAGGCAGACAAGCTAACCAATTTTTGAGATTTTAGACCAATCTCCTTATGCAATTGCATGTATAATATTTTAATGAAAATTCTAGTTGTCAAGCTCAAAGAGTGGCTATCCTCGGTTATCTTGCCAGAATTATTTTTCTTTTTGAAGGGAGATAGATTCATGATGCCATGGGAGCCGCTTAGGAAGGAATTCATAGTATCAAATCTAATAAGTAAAGTGCGATGATTGCAAAGTTGGATCTCTCTAAGGCTAATGATTGGGTTAGTTGGATGTATTTGAGGATGCTTCTAATTCATTTCAGTTACAATTTAGAAGTGGTTAACTAGACCATGGCTTGTGTTTCTTTTGTCTCATATGTGGTACTAGTAAATGGGTTAGCCTCTACCTTCTTTATTCCAAGTAGGGGATTGAGACAAGGATGCCCGTTGTTTGTCCCCTTGTCTCTTTCTTTTGGTTGTGGAAGGATTAAGTCGGGCGATGGCAGATGCCAAACGTCTAGGGAAACTTAAAGGGGTCAAAGTTGGCAATGATATTCTACTGTCTCATCTGTTATTTGTTGATGATATTGTATTTTTTTAATGGTTGTCTAGTAGAAGGTTAATCTCTAAAGGATATCCTATATATATTTAAATATGGGATTGGGATGGTGGTAAATTAAGCTAAATCGATCCTTTATTTCAATGGATTTGGAGTTAGGTTAAATGGCGAGATTATAAACTTATTTCCTTACAAGGAGGTTGAGTTTGGGGAAGGATTCAAATATATGGGATATAGGTATGTACCCAAACCAATTATAGGCACACTAACTCAAATATATGAAAATTTAAACATATAGAGGGTGGGATGGATACAAAAAGAACTAACTAGTTTGGCCATAATTCAAAAATAAAGCCCCAAACACCTATAGACTCTCCCAAATTTTCCCAAGATGGATTTAAATACCTTCTATAGCTCAAGGAAAACCTACAGTAGCCTAAACAAACTCCCAACTTCGACAATTGCACATTCTCTATGTGCATCACACCTGGGATGACCCTTTGGCTAAGCCAAAGACTCAAAGGCAATATCCCTAGGAATTATGTGGAACCCAATGGATTCTGGTGTAGATATGGAAGTGGCTAGCCTGAAACTACCCCCAAATAGCTATAAAAACCCTAATATTTGCAATTAGACTCAACTGGACTCAGTTTGGGAGATAGGAAATTAAAACTTGTTTTTGGACTACTCAACTGAGAGATTTCCAATACAATTCGAATGACCTCTAAGTGTTATGAATTTATGGTATGGAGGTTGATATGGGTCCTATAAGGTGTCTTCTTACTACAACAACTCACAGACATATATTTGGAGTCATGGAAGTCAATCTAATACCATATTCTAGAAAACTAGTTAAATTTGATGCGTAATGAGCATGGATGCAAATAGTCATGAAATATAAAGATAAAATTTGCAGATAAGAAAGTAATTTCATTACATTGAATAGAATAATATTTCCTTTACATTACAGATCTTCAAATATAGTATCAAGAACCCATGGGGTCGCCATCCTCCTTCAATATCACAGGAAAACACAAGACACTGTAGAAAATGCTCCAACTAATGGAATCTTCAACATTGGGAAAGGTAGCACATGACTGGTAATGGAATGGACCTGCAAGTATCCTCAATGAGCAAGGCTGAATTCCTTACTCCTCATGATCTATCTGAATCATCAACTAGAATGATGACAAAAGGGGCACATCTCCCAACTGATGACAAGGGGCACATCTCCCAAGTCCTTAGAAGCTCAGAGCTCTCAATGCAACAATCAAAGTGGAAAAATATGTCCATGGGTGCACTCCTCTTCCCTTCATAATTCATTTGGATTCTAAGATGCATTGATTATGGACCATTAGCCTCATCTAATGTGCCTTCACTAGCTAAAATTGGACTTGCAGTTTTATCCTTCTTTTTCCTCGCTTTCTTGCCTTTCTTGCTTTAGTTTGCTTTTACTGTTTTTGGCAACTCCTGATTTTCATTGATTTTTTGCTACTTTCTAGCTTTTCCAATGCTTTGTTGCTTTTCTGCTACTTTATGCTTTTATCTGCTTTCCTGCTTTTTTGTTGCTTTCAGCTTCTCTTTGCTTTTTTGCTTTTATGCCGCCTTTTTCTTTTTTGGTTGATTTTTTGCTTTTCACTACTTTTCTCCACTTTCCTTTGTAGAAGTCAGCTCATTGGGTCCACTTAACATCCTATGCGTCCTACTAGGCCACCTAGGGATTTCCAACTCCTCACATAATTAATTAACAATTAGTTCTTTGAAAGTAGGAACTACATGAATTGTGCATGATTTAATTTAATTATACTAGATAACCATAGAATAAAATTAATTTCTAACTAGTTATTTAATTTTCCACTAGGACCCACGGGGATCAAATGGGCTAGTGGTTTCTCCCTGGTGCTATAAAAAATGGAGACATTAGAGTCCTCCCCTCCCAAAATTGCTTGTCCTCAAGCAATGCCAGGGTCCCATTGCTTGTACCTTACTCCAACAAACATCAATGACATCCCAAACAATCCATCATGCCAAAGGAATTCCTAGATCCTACTGTCTCAGCTACATCCTCCCAAACATCAATGGTGTCTGAAACAAACCATCAATGCCTAGATCCCATGATCTTTGCTGCATACCATCCATCATCACTACTGCTTGTGGCAATCTGTCACTCCATGGTATGTGATCCGGATTTATATGGGAACGAAATAAAAGAGCATATACAAAATCATATACAGAGATATATTGCAAAGAACAAAGTGATACAGTAAACACATATTATATTAAATAGCAGAAATAGAACATACCGTAAAATACAACCGCTAGAATGGTAGTAGCTATCTCTGAGAAGAGATGTGGCTGCTATGCTCATTCGTGCCAAGATGAATACAAAGAGAGGCCGAAAGGGCCTATTTATCATAAGCACGAGGGAAAGAATCCCAAACATCCAAAAACCTAACTCTAGAAGATGAACCGTCATAAAGTTTGCGGCCCCAAGGTGGTTAGTTGAACAATCAACTTCCTGGGGTCATAACGTTTGCATACGATCTCCGTTTGGGGCACTCGGTAGCCCGTTGGAAAGGTCTATCCAATATTTACAACTTTTGACTATGGCCAAATGCATATCATCGGTAACCATTTTCCCCTGCAAATCACCAAAAAAGGTCGTTTAAGGCCTCAAAACGGCCCCAGAAGTTTAGGACCCGAAAAACCGAGAAAATTTACTAGAAAGTTGCCAAAATGGGAAACTGTTTTGAGCTAGTGGAATAGGTGGGTGGCCATCGATATCCATCTGGATCATTCCTCCCCCCTTAGGAAGAAATGGTATCCATTGCGTCAAATCCCTTATCATATGTTGAGCTTTGTGTTGAGTTGAGCTCCTGGTGTGACATTTGCTGAAGTGAAAAGGCTACCTTAATTTGACATCTTCAGAGGGTTGTAATTGTTGTTGATGGATGCGCTAGAGCTGTTTAACAGTTTGGGTTGTTGTGGTATCCTTGGTCTGCACCGGTGTGGATGGTTTCTTTTTGCAGGAGCACGTTGATTGCGTGGCCTTGCACTGTAGAGGTACCCGAATAGGCAATGCTGCACTGACTTTGTGTTCTTCTTGTTTCTGCTGAGTAGAGGGATAATGTGCAGAGGTTGTGGATGTCTTTGCGATCTGATGTTCTCTTTCAGTGGAAATTTCGAATAGGAAAAATTTCCCAGTATAGGAGATTATCTTTTTTCCTTGCTTGGTTTGGGTAGGTGCAACTATCTTTGGTATCCGATAGAGTTGTCCTCCCAAAGTGACAATGACACTACAAGGTCGTGATTCATATACAACATGATGCTTCCACATATATGGCTGCCCTAAAAGAACATCACATACTTCAAGTGGGGCCACATCACACAATACCTCATCTTTGAAGGGCTTGATGTCGTATGGTAGGCGACATTGATGATTGACGCGGATACCTCGTCCTTGGCTTAGCCAACCAATGGTGTATGGTTGCGGGTGTGGCGTTATTAGTAGCTCCAATCTCTTGATGACTTCTACTAAGATAAGGTTCTTTTGGCTGTCGCCATCCATAACAAAATGCAGGGGAATTCCCTTCACCCACATCTGTGAGTGGAAGAGGCGCTCCTCTACCTCCAACTCTTCAGTTTCCTCTGGTTGAATCTGTGTGGCAGCAACAATGACACTGGGTTCTGCATCAATGATCCGCTTCATTTTGTCTGCAGCTATGGCATTGGGTTCTTACTCAGAATCGGAACTGGGATTTGATTCTGAAGCTTTGATCTCGACCACCAATGACTGTTTGAAGCGACATTTGTTAGTGTTGTGCTAGGGGATTTTGTGGAACTCGCACCACTTCCAGGTGTCCTTCTTTGTCTTTTCGTTCCCCTTCTTCACTTGTGGTTGGGACTGGTTGTCCTTTCCCTATTGTTATACCTCAATATTACACATTATGCATTAGTGTCGCATCCTTGCATTACCGACCTAAACGACAGTTTCCCTTAAAGATCATCTGAACATCCAGAGTGAAAACCATTGACTGAATACTGAAAGCAAAACCTTTTTCTGCCATCTTCCAACCCAACTTAGCCCTGTTTGTGAGCACTGCCGCTCCTTGCACATCTACAAGGGCGCGGTAGTTAGCACTACCGCGCGTTGCTCCTTCTCTGGGGCGCGGTACTACCGCGTTATGCTCAGTTATAGGGGCGCGGTAGTCTGAAATTAGCCTTTTTGCCTTGGATTTTGGGATTTCGACCTTCGAGGAGATTTTGTTGGGATTACTACCTTTGGTTCGATCCTAACTCCTTCTTTGTTTAGCTGGCCTGATCCACTAAACCCTCCATAGATCCACACTTCTCTCTTGTTGGTTAGCCTTCCCATGTGCTATAAGAGAGAAGCTTTCCATGGGCCAAAGGGAGGACTTTTGGGGCATCAAACCTATGATCTTTAGACTGCTGCAGAGATAGCTAGAGGAAGCACTTGGAGCTGGAGGATTGGCTTGGACATCAAGCAACCTTTGTAAGTATTCTTCAAGTTGATAATAAATATAACTTGTCTTGTTTTCCCAAATCATTTGTGTTAATCCTGTTTTAATGATATGATTTGTATCTTTCATAGATTTAGATCCTAACTCATGTTTTCAGATTGTTAGAGAATAGTACATGCTTGTGTTTTGGTTCCATTGTTAACAGGTTTACTTGGAGGACTTGGAGCTTGGAGCAAATATCAAAGACAAGCGTTTGGATAGAAGGTCAGTTAAACTCCTTCTACCCTTCTAGCATTTTAATCTTGAGACGTTTGTTAGATCTAGGGATTCAAGGTAGCATTTGTTTTGTCTGTTCTTAGCCTAGAGTTAGTTAAAGTCTACTTTAGCCTAAGGGAATTTTGACTTATCCGTAGGGCAGAATTCCACATAACAAGAATGGCGACTCCGCTGGGGAATATTGAATCCATTTTCTTTGCTTGTGAAGTTTGCTTTCAATTTCACTCATTGATTGTAAGAATTGGGTTCTTTCACCTTCATTCACTTCCCTGCTCTCTGCATTAGACTCCTGTTACAGATCAGTAAGTCCTCTGGGTTGGCGAACCCTTGAAAAAGTCAAGATCTTTTCTCAAAATTCCGCCTCTTTCCCTGTTCACACAGTGCCGCGCCCTCATAACCATTTACAGCGCGGTACTTACACAGTGCCGCGACCTAGGCCTTAATACCAGAGCGACAGTTGCACAGTGCCGCGCTTCAGTCAGGCTATAGACCGCGGTAGTTCCTGGAAAGTGTGTTTATTTGGTTTGTTTGGTTATTTTTGGGTCTTTTCGAGATTTGGATCCATGTTGGCCCTTTGAGTCAATACTAGTGTTTTGCTTGCATTTCTAAGCGAAATGGGTTCTATTTTTGAAAAAAAATCCCCCCTCATGGCCGGGGGGGGCCATGAATCGTGCATCCTTTAGTCGTTTTGACCCATATTAAGGTTTTGAGATCATTTTTTTTGGTTTGGTGTGCTTGGCGTGTTTGGATTGCTTGGCATCTTATTTCCTTTACATCCTATCTAATGATTGTTTGAAAAGATTGATTCCTTGCCTCCGCTTTAGTTCAAAGAGAAGCTTGATTTTGTCGTTCTTTTACCATATTCATGAAATTGAAACACTAAAGTATTCTTCTTGCTTTAATTTAATCATTTGATATTCTTGGTATTACATTCATGAAAAGAAGAAATACTTGTTTCATATTTATGTGCATTTGAGTTAGACAAAATTATTAGATTCTTCTCTTTGTCTTGCATTTGATTGGAAGCATTTGTAGAATCTTTCTTTCCGTAGCTTGGATGTGTCTTTTTCAAGTGTAAAAAGATAGGAAATGAATTAGAATCATTACATTTGGTGTTCATATGAAGAAATTTTTCATTACTTTGGGTTAGTTTTGGGTACATATTTTACTTCTTTCTATCATTTTGAAAAGAAATAAAATTGCATGTGCATTGGGTTGTGCATATTGGGAACGGAAAGAATTCTTCCTTACTTTAGCTAGTGTTCATCGAAGAGAAAGGCTCATTTTGATTCATCTTCATTTGCATGGTTTGGGTCGTCATAACACCATCAAGTTGCACTTCCATAACCCGATTGAGTAAGACAACCACTAAAATTAATCTCCCTAATTAAACCAACTTTAACCTCACTTGAGGAAATCAAAAGAATTTGGTAGTTAGGTAGGACACCGGGGATAGGCATCAAAATAATTCCCCCTTGTCATTTTCATCTGAGACATAGTCGTTGTCTTTAGGGAACTAAAATCCTCTAGTATTTATTGACACGGTCACAGCTAGTTTGTGGAGGGGCCTCCTGACTGTTTCCAACTTTCAGGGGTTAAACGGCCGCGAGATTGAGAACCGGACGGACTCTGTGGAATACCGCACTCCACTTAGCCCTAAGGAAACATCGATCGCTGTCTTCTTCGGAAGGCTGAAGTGCCCAAAACCTTTTCCGACGTGTCATGAACGAGGTAGCTTAGTATCTATTCTACTAGGGCTCTTTTACCCAGGATCCCTTTCGGTAGAGGGATATCCTTCTTATATTGGTCTCTCATGTTGTATTGTTCGACTTGGATTTCATCACCTTGCGAAGGATACAATTTGTTGAGGTCTCCAGCTCTTAGTTAGGAGGTTTTGCTTGCTATCTTGTAGAGGGTCTTTTTCTTTGTAGGGCTGCTTGTTGGCATTCTGGCCGTTTTGTTGTACAGCTCGCTTACTTTGGCAGCGGCCTCAGTATAGTTTTTTGAGCTTGCTTTTTTGGCCTGTGAGCCTTGTCTTTTCCTAGCTCCCCTTTCGCACGCTCGGTTGCCTGAGGGTTTTTGAGTTCTTTTTAACAAGACTTCGTCCACGTCACTTAGTTTTGTTTCATGGAGAATCTACCTCCATGCACCCATGCTCCTTCTGGGACTACCAATCCGGAGACCCCTTTTCAAGGGGTACCTTTTACTTTTCCTCCAGTTGGAGATATTGGTCCTCCCTTTATTGCCACGTTAAATCTTCCTGGATTAACCATAGGATTACCGGTATGGTTATTCAATCCGGTAATTCCGATTGCGCCCAATGTTTCGAATGTTAACTCTCCACCACGAGAGAGTCAATCCCAAACTAATCCTTCTCCTTCTTCATCGGATGAATCTTCTTCCGTTCCTTCTTCCTCGCCTGACGAAAGCAATAGTGTTAGTAATCAGGTGGATAAGAAGAAGAAGAAAAGGAAAGTTAAGAAGAAGAAGGATAAAAAAGAGACCAAGCGTAAACCAGTTACCTCTAATGGTACTCATTCTACGAAAACACCCCGTAAGCCCAAGTTCCCTTGCAAACTTTGTAAGGGTGATCACCTTCTCAAGGATTGTCCTGATCTTTCCCGTGTGTCAGAAGTGTGGTCTAAAAACCCCAAACCAATCGTATCGTCGACCTCTGACCATCATGTCGATGGCACTCCCTCAACCAGTGACCCCTTGGTGAAGGGTCGTAAGGGTAAAGTCCTATATCCCTGTTTGATATGCAAGGGTATGCACCGTACTTTCCTTTGTCCAAGCATGGATGAAGCCTCGCGGTGGTTGGAAGATATTACTAGTTCTCAACTGGTGCCTCCAACAGACCATGGTAAACTATCCCTCGACCCCCCGCTGGTTGACCAAGTGATCAATTCAGTTTCATCTGCAATTGATCCCACTCTCCCTTCCGAGAGTGAAGTGATTGAGTCGCTGTCATCCCCACTTGATCCCGCTCTTTCATCGGAGAAAGTCCAGACTGAAGCAGTCACCTTGACACAATCTTTGTCTCATTCTTATCTTCCAAGAGAGAGTGAATTGGAAACCACTGATGTTTTCCTTATCGGTTCAGAATGTCCTCGGCAAGGGGAAACCCTGTCCGTTTCCGCGAGACCCCCTCCAAGCACTGAGGTTATTTCCTTTGATTGGAATGGTCTAACAGAATCTCGTCTTCCTTCGAGTGTTCCTTTTCAAATATCTGTAGGAGTTTCCGATAAAGAAATTTTTCGTACGATAGTTGATGAAGGAGCTTCTGTTAGTATTCTATCCTCAACTGCTTGGCAAGCCTTAGGTTCTCCTCGGCTTGTGCCCGTCACTGATCAGATACTGGCTTTCAACAGAAGGCCTACTGGACCTTTAGGGTCCCTTCCTCAGTTACCTATCACTTTGGGAGGGAAAACTGTCTGTATTGATGTCATGGTCATCCAAGGTCCCTTAGATTTTAATATACTCCTTGGACGCGATTACGTCCATGCCATGAAGGCTGTAGTGTCCTCACTCTTCCGAGTGATGTATTTTCCCCATCATGGGAATGTTGTGACCATCGATCAGCTTTCCTTTGTGACGCCCACTCATCGCATGACTCCTAGTCACCAGACTTCCCTAAATGTTCCACATGTTTTAGTGGTTTCTTCCCCCTAGGAGGGGGGACACTGGAGCAAAGTTCTATTCTGGTGTCAAGCTCGTTAAAAAATGAAACCATCATCCCAAGCATAATTTACTTTTGGTTTTAAGCTTGTGTAAAAATAAAACCAACCATCATTTCAAGCATAGTTTACTCTTGGTTTTAAGCTTGTGTAAAAATAAAACCAACCATCATCCCAAGCATAGTTTACTTTTGGTTTTAAGCTTGTGTAAAAATGAAACCAACCATCACTATGAGCATAGTTCCCTTTCTATGTCAAGCTCGTTAAAAAATGAAATAGGTTCCTACGAGCATAGTTTATTCTCTGTTTCAAGCTCATAAAAAAAATGAAACCGACCCTCAAGCACAGTTTACTTTTGGTTTTAAGCTTGTGTAAAAATGAAACCAATCCCAAGCATAGTTTACATTCAGTTTCAAGCTTGCGTAAAAATGAAACTACCTTCGAGCATAATTTCTTTCTGTTTTAAGCTCATTAAAAAATAAAAAGGACCCTTTCAAGCATTGTTATTATCTATTTCAAGCTTGTGTAAAAATGAAATAGATCTCCTTTCCATTTGTTCGAGTCTATCGCTAGAGTTAGGATTTGAACCTTCATTTCATCTGCCTGGGTCACTTGATCCTGGTTCTCCCTACCCTCCCTGGTGAACACATTTGGATTAGTAGCCAGGATTTCTGGGTAAGGAAGAAGAGTAGTCAGACGAAACGAAGCTTGGGGGGCATGTTTAGCCGTTAGCAATCATGCTGGGGGCATTTACCAACCTCTGATCATCATGTTGGGAGGGAACCCATCAATGGGCCTTAATCGTGAGCAGAGTTTACCTTTGGCTTCAAGCTCATTAAAAAATGAAACCATTAATTGGAGCAAAGTTCTATTCCGGTGTCAAGCTCGTTAAAAAATGAAACCATTTTCCCAAGCATAGTTTACTTTTGGTTTTAAGCTTGTGTAAAAATGAAACCAACCATCATTATGAGCATAGTTCCCTTTCTATGTCAAGCTCGTTAAAAAATGAAATAGATTCCCACGAGCATAGTTTATTCTTTGTTTCAAGCTCGTTAAAAAATGAAACCGACCCTCAAGCACAGTTTACCGTTGGTTTTGAGCTTGTGTAAAAACGAAACCAATCCCAAGCATAGTTTACGTTCGGTTTCAAGCTTGCGTAAAAATGAAACTACCCTCAAGCACAGTTTACTTTTGGTTTTAAGCTTGTGTAAAAACGAAACCAATCCCAAGCATAGTTTACGTTCGGTTTCAAGCTTGCGTAAAAATGAAACTACCCTCAAGCACAGTTTACTTTTGGTTTTAAGCTTGTGTAAAAACGAAACCAAATCCCAAGCATAGTTTACGTTCGGTTTCAAGCTTGTGTAAAAATGAAATAGATCTCCCTTCCATTTGTTCGAGTCTCTCGCGTGAGTTAGGATTGGAACCTTCATTTCATCTGCCTGGGTCACTTGGTCCTGGTTCTCCCTACCCCCTTGGCGAACACATTCAGATTAGTAGCCAGGATTTTTTGGGTAAGGAAGAAGAGTAGTCAGACGAAACGAAGCTTGGGGGGCATGTTTAGCCGTTAGCAATCATGCTGGGGGCATTTACCAACCTCTGGTCATCATGTTGGGAGGGAACCCATCAATGGGCCTTAACCATGAGCAGAGTTTACTTTTGGCTTCAAGCTCATTAAAAAATGAAACCAGTAGTCCGAGCAAAGTTCTAATCCTGTGTCAAGCTCGTTAAAAAATGAAACATATCCTTTCCCTTTGAATCGAGTCTCCTCGTAGACTTAGTACCTGAACCTTCTTTTCACTCGCCTATACCTTAGGTGAATGAAATGAAGCTTGGGGGCATGTCTTCAACCTCTGGAAGTTACGTTGAAGTCAACTCGATCACCTCTCCACATCACGTTGGAGCTAAGTCACTTACTTCCAGCAATCATGCTGGGGGGCATGTACCAACCTTTGGATTTCATGACGGGAAGAAATTCACCATTGGGAACATTTTCGAGCATACTTTCCTTTTTAGGCTTTGAGCTCATTAAACCATGAAAATTATTTTGAGCATAGTTCATTTTCTGTTACAAGCTCGTTAAAAAATGAAGCATACATCATGAGCATTCTTCCAACCTATCTTCGAGCTCGTTAAAAACAGTAAGATGGTGTTTGAGCTTACTTTTCACTTTTTCGTGCTCTGGTTAAAAATATGAAAAGTGGTTCGAGCTTACTTTCTCTTTTTTCGTGCTCTGGATCCAAACATGAAAAAGATTCCGAGTGCTTTTGATACCATTATCGTGCTCGTTAAACAAATTGGAGTAAAAAGGTGTGTCTAACGAGTATAGGTTTATCACTTTATCCGGCCTCGCTAGACTATTTACGGAAAAGGAACTATGCCGAGTTTACTTTTCCTTTGTCGTACTCGGTCATCAACCATGACAAAGTTGTACATGGAGTCCATAGTTAAGCTCTTTTCAGACTCCCTAAAATTGAAAAGATTGCCAAGCGAAATTGATTCATTCGCGCTTGTAAAAGGATTTGAATGATCGTCTCCCTAGTGATAGTTTACCCCTTTTTCAGACTAGGGGCACTACTTACGAAAAAGGAATACTCCAGCCAATCATGACTGGAAGAGTCCTCTCCCGCGTTGTTTTACCCTTTTTCGGGCGATGAGGCTAACCTTACGAAAAAGGACCGTTGGAGTCTTCTTTAGTTCTTTTCAGACTCTCTAAACATGAAATGACAATCGAGTTTTCCTTCTTTGGACTCGTAAAATCAAACATCGAAGGACCCACTTTGGGACGAACCCCTCCTTTCTCAGGTTCGAAAAACATGTGAGATTGGACTCATCTATGAGATGAGCTATATCGAGCATCTGTTATCCTCCTCAAGCTCGTTAAAAAACAAAGAGGTACTCGTCCATCATGTCGGGGGAAAATGGGAAAATGAGTCAAGTTTACCTTGTTGGCAGCTTGTGAGTCATCACCTTTGAACATGGCATGCATCCTCACCTTGTCTGTTTTGGGTAGTCAGTCTTGCTGATAGTGTCATCATTATGATCATGCATCCTCATTATTGCTATGAGTTCACACTTCCTGTGGTTCTGTCTGTTCAAGTAATCCCTCCTGCCAAGCTCTGTTTCATGCCGTTATATGTTCAAAGGGTTATTACCTTGAGTCCACCTCCACTTTATGTCAAACCTTCCCTTTGTGTCAGTACATATTCCATTGTTTCATCGGTCCATACTATCTCTCGTTCTGATTTCGTGTCGATGATGTGGGAAACATCATGGCCCACCTTCGACGAGTCTATTCCTGTCGACACCAAATCACTATCCAGGAATTAGGCTTAGGAGTCAACCACTAGTACCTTGGTACCTGCATGCCTCAATGGTAGGTTTCCTCGTATTCAACAGTAGGTTTTCATCAATGACCTCTGATTGAATGATCTCTCGGATGCTCGACATCAACTCATTTATTCGCATTTCGTTGAGATGTACTATAGATACCTTGGGGATCATCGTCATCATTGGTGATTTCCCTCGCATTTGTTAACGGTTCACATCATTGACCGGTAATCAAATGGTTTCTACCATGTTCGACTTCAACACCTTGTAATCACATGGCTAGATTCGTATCGTTTGTGATCGGGTAGAAGACCCTGGACACCCTTTTGTATTTTGATTACGTCCAGGTTGCAATGGAGATTTCCTCTGTATTGTCACACAGATCCACTTTTGTATTGGTCGTGGCTGTGTCATTACTGTCTCATGGATCTACGCTTGTTAATAGTAGCCATGATTTGTCTACAGTCTATATCATCTCAGTACTCATGGATCTGCAATGTATTGGTCGGCAGCCATGCTTTGAGTCATTTGTTTCCGAGCATGGGAATGCCCGCCTCGGTGGTATATCTGACATTTTTGTTTCTATTTTTCAGCTCCTTGTTGCTCCCCTCGATGCTATCTCCGAACCATATTTATAAAGTCTTTCGGCCATCAGTCTCTTCTGACCTCACACTTTAGGGGGCATCTGTTATACCTCAATATTACACATTATGCATTAGTGTCGCATCCTTGCATTACCGACCTAAACGACAGTTTCCCTTAAAGATCATCTGAACATCCAGAGTGAAAACCATTGACTGAATACTGAAAGCAAAACCTTTTTCTGCCATCTTCCAACCCAACTTAGCCCTGTTTGTGAGCACTGCCGCTCCTTGCACATCTACAAGGGCGCGGTAGTTAGCACTACCGCGCGTTGCTCCTTCTCTGGGGCGCGGTACTACCGCGTTATGCTCAGTTATAGGGGCGCGGTAGTCTGAAATTAGCCTTTTTGCCTTGGATTTTGGGATTTCGACCTTCGAGGAGATTTTGTTGGGATTACTACCTTTGGTTCGATCCTAACTCCTTCTTTGTTTAGCTGGCCTGATCCACTAAACCCTCCATAGATCCACACTTCTCTCTTGTTGGTTAGCCTTCCCATGTGCTATAAGAGAGAAGCTTTCCATGGGCCAAAGGGAGGACTTTTGGGGCATCAAACCTATGATCTTTAGACTGCTGCAGAGATAGCTAGAGGAAGCACTTGGAGCTGGAGGATTGGCTTGGACATCAAGCAACCTTTGTAAGTATTCTTCAAGTTGATAATAAAGATAACTTGTCTTGTTTTCCCAAATCATTTGTGTTAATCCTGTTTTAATGATATGATTTGTATCTTTCATAGATTTAGATCCTAACTCATGTTTTCAGATTGTTAGAGAATAGTACATGCTTGTGTTTTGGTTCCATTGTTAACAGGTTTACTTGGAGGACTTGGAGCTTGGAGCAAATATCAAAGACAAGCGTTTGGATAGAAGGTCAGTTAAACTCCTTCTACCCTTTCTAGCATTTTAATCTTGAGACGTTTGTTAGATCTAGGGATTCAAGGTAGCATTTGTTTTGTCTGTTCTTAGCCTAGAGTTAGTTAAAGTCTACTTTAGCCTAAGGGAATTTTGACTTATCCGTAGGGCAGAATTCCACATAACACCTATCTCATGTTCTACGAGCCAGAGTTTACCTTGCCCTACTTCTGCTCAGGTCCGAAGTCACGCTTGTTCTTTTGCTGAAATTTTTGCTCAATTTTGACAGCATATCGATAGACAGATCCAAGTGAATAGATGTCTAGGAAATCCATCTCTGTTCGTATGTATCGGTGTAGTCCACTGCGATATTTGAGTACTAGGTGCCTCTCGGAGTCCTTGATACCCAGCTTTGTGCGCAAGGTATGAAAGTTGTTAGTGTACTCCAACATCGTTTGGTCCCTCTCTTGACGCAAAATGGTCCATTTTGTGTATTGGTCATCATAGTTTCCCACAGGGTAATATTGTTCCTTGACGACATTTATAAAAGAGGCCCAAGTTGGATTGGACTCAAACAATCTAGACTCATCTGATGAGTTTTGCTCACAATAAGTTTCCCACCAATTTTTGACATGGGGGGCAGCCTTGAGGAGCGCAAAGATGATCTTTTCCCTGTCGAAAAAATTGTGGACAGAGAAATACCCTTCTAGTAGATTCAACCATTTATCTAGGGCATCAACATCGATCCAGACTTCAAATAAAGGAATATCAAAATTAACTTGTACCTTGAAGGGAGTCGCATCTCTGAAATGGATGCTCGTTGAAGGTGTATTTGCCGCTGTTGGCATGCGTCGAAGGATCTAGGTGAAATTATCCATCATCTCGTTCCTTTGTCGCGCAAGGGCTTCCTTGAGCAACAACTTGATAGGATCTCCTGCTCTGTCGTCTCTCTTTTCTTCTGCCATGGGAGGCCGTTTGGGGCGGGGAGAGTGGTCTTCCCCAAGTGAAACTAGTTCAAGACCCAACTCTCTATATCCTGACCTCATCGGGGACATGCACAAAGAAACAATCAAAGAACATATTGCTCTGATACCAGTGATCCGGATTTATGTGGGAACGAAATAAAAGAGCATATATAGAATCATATACAAAGATATATTGCAAAGAACATAGTGATATAGTAAACACATATTCTATTAAATAGCGGAAATAGAACAAACTGTAAAATACAACAGCTAGAATAGTGGTAGCTATCTTTGAGAAGCGATGTGGCCGCTATGCTCATTCGTGCCAAGCTGAATACAAAGAGAGGCTGAAATGGCCTATTTATCATAAGTACAAGGGAAATAATTATAATCATCCAAAAACCTAACCCTAGAAGATGAACCATCATAAAGTTTTCAGCCTCAATGTGTTTAGTTGAACAGTCAACTTCCCGGGGTCATAACTTTTGCATACGATCTCCGTTTGGGGTGCTTGCTAGCCCGTTGGAAAGGTCTATCCGAGATTTACAAATTTCGACTAGGGATAGATGTTGAGATATTGTAACTTCAAAGAATATTATATTTTTACTTTACTATTCCGGAGATGATTCATTCCTCCGTGAAGATCTTATTGTATATCCGGAGATGTTTATTCCTCCGTCAGAATGTGGTAACTCGGGTTATTAGACTTCCCTAGTGGGGGTCGGCCCTGTATGTGTATGTGGGTCAAAGGGTTATTAGACCACCCTAGAGGGGTCGGCGTGGTCAGTTATAATGGGGTATTTAACCTAATGGTTAAATACGAGCCTACATGTACTTGTGTAAAACATATGTCAGAGTGGTGTATAAATAGAGGAGGTGTGTTCCTCATTTGACACGCACTCACACACTTGAGGATAGCGCACTTGTGGAGGAGAGGTCTGCTATTGTGGAGGAGGAGATCATGTCTCAGGGTTTCATCTTTGTATATTGCTGGTCATCTATATTGAGGAAGCTTTGCTGGGTTTTCTACCCCATGAGTGTTTCCTAGGATAAATCTCTGTCTCTTGTGTTTATGCTATGCTTGTTGTTTCTTCAGTGATCCTGTATATGCTATTATTGTGAAATGGAATGTAATGCTGCTATTTTCTGTCTTAGCATATTAAATCTTAACATGGTATCAGAGCTAACCTGAAGGAAGGCAAGGTATGGCACTTACGACACTTGCTTTACTTACGAAAATTTGAAGGTTAGGGTTTTACATAGCAAAAACCAGTCATCGTGGCACTTTCGCTATAAATCCATTTCTGCGAAGGTTCAGGGTATGAAAAGTTTACAGGTCGAATATAACATCCCCAGGTACCTTGTGTCCAAAGGGCACCCTCAGATTCCCCTCCCCCTCAAATTCAACACTGTCCTTGGTGTTCCTTTGTCCAAAACACATGAACAAAATTTTCAAAATGCTGCAAGTGCTCCTCCTGCACTACGTCTTTCAAGATAATGTTTGAAACTTGGGTTAGGTCGATTGGACCTCTTCATGTTTTTATTGCTGACTGGACCTTCCAAATCAACATATGGACTGATCACCTCAACAATTATTTCTTTCAGCTACCATCATTCTTGCTATCTCTGCTTAGGCAGTTTTAGAAGTTGTATCTGATTCAAACATTTCTCTTGGATGACCCCAAAGAACTCTAATATTGCAATCTCTTTCTCTAAATCCAAAGTTCTGGTTTTGCAGTTTCATTCTCTTCATCACTTTTAGAAAATGACATTAGATATATACAAATAAATCACATCAAATAAATTCAGTTAACTACCAATAACAGGTTATAACCAATTAATAACTTTACCAGATAACAACAATTAACATTTATAATAAGCTAACAACTTATCTCAGTTAGCAACATATTCTTAGTTTTAACTTTTCATAAGTTAGCATAAGCATAAAAGTATTAAGAGTTCATTTACAAGTCACACAACTCGTTGAACATGAATTCAAGCATTCAGACTTGCACTGGAACATGTGAGTGCAACAGTCTTATTAAGAAAACATCCACCATAATACAATTGCTTGGTTCAAGCATATTTTTGCAATAACAACCAAGTCAATTTACAAACTAATTATCATACACAAGAATCATAAATCAAAACTAAGATTTTAATCGAAGGAATAATAAATTCCTTTCCATGAATAACCCAATTCCATGGTCCACCAGAGACTTGTGCAGTAATCAAGTGTCTTACAATCTATGTTTTTAAGGATATATTTTATACAATCATACACACCACATCAAGCAATAGATTTTCTCACTTTGAAAATCATCCTTCCGGTTATAACTAACTTCATAGTTTCACACTCTTGAGGAGATAATCAATCTCACATTTGCAACTAAATTTTCATCATACAGTTACATGCTCAAACATGAACCATTATAAACTATATATAATTTAGAGAAAATTGAGAATGTATGTAACATTCCAACAAGAGGCCAAACTCCTGCTTGGTGTCTACTTACAAAATGTTATTTCATAATCTCAAAACTTAGAGATTATATTTCTATCAAGAAACATTATACATAAATGTTCTTAAACTTCAAGTTTTGCTTGAAGTTCTCAAATTATTCAAACATCTTGTTTCACCAAGATTAGCCAGATGGAAATCAAATTAATCCATCCTTTAACATGCAATATAACCATACAAGGTTTACCTTTACTTTGCAAACTCAATACGATGAGAGCTATAACCTTAGCTACTCTTGAACATAATGAACTATAATTAGCTCATTACATAATACAATAGATACATTTATGCATACACTTTCTTTCGGAAAGCAGACAAATCACCCTAATGTTCCAGAGCTGTAGCCTCAACTTTGATAACACTTTGTAACACAGCGAGTGTCGCACTAACTTAATACACATAATAATAAATTTTGTTTTTCTGAGTATTACATGCATAATGTTCATATGCATTATTTAAGCTAATGCACGACAAGGCACAACAAAACCATATTAAATAAATCTTTTAGCGAAAGCATAATTTAATTATATGTTGCACATTTGCCAAATTTAATATTACTTCATCATTATTTCACATAATAAATCTTTCCCATTAAAATAAATTATAATGGACCCATGATAATTTAATACTTGGACCAACTGTTCTAGTAAATCCTTTACTAAAACTGCGCATCAAACCTTTTGTTGAGAATTTGCGCAATAAAAACTTTGGATTAAGACCCGCGCAGTAAAAACCACCTATGCAGTAAAACCTGCGCAATAAGAACTATGACTATAATAACATATCATAAGAACTATCCTATCTATCTTAAGAACCACGTGCATAAATGGAACATATAAATTAAACTTTTATTGCGCAATAAGAAGCAATAAAACACTATAAGAACTGCATAGTAGAAACTTTTACATTAAGACGTGCGTAGTAAGAACTATCTGCGCAGTAACTTTAGGTAGTAAAATTATTTCATAGACAATATTGGGTGCGCAAAAGTTCAACCTAGGTTATTTGCATGCAACCCAACAACTGTTGGTTGTGGAGCTTGATCCTCTTGATTCATAGATGATGTTGTTTTAGTCGTGTTTGTGCACCAGTTTTATATGATATGTAGGTGGACTGTACACTCACCCTAGCGGGGGGGTGTGGGGGGGCATCGCTTCTGCATGGGGGTTTGGTGGTAACGCCCCTGAAAGAAATTTTTTGGGTTGTTTTGTTGGCCAACAGATTACAGGTCCATGGTTTTGGGTAGCACGTGGTGTTTTCCCATGGTAATTTCCCTTTAAAAGGAAGACATTGTAATACGACTGTGTAATGTATTTGTAGCATTGTAAAGATCTCTGATTGTGTAAGAGAGATTGCGAGAGAGTGAAGAGAAAGTTGTAGTGGATGTGTTGTAGGTTGTATCCCTTCATTTGTTGGATAGTATAATAATAAGGACTGGCAATTTCTGTGTGGACATAGCCCATATTGGGTGAATCGCGTTATATTGGTGTCTCTCTTGTAATGTGTTTTATGTGATTTATATTTGCATCTTTTTTATTGTTATTGCTCCGCGATCTTGTTTTTATAACAATTGGTATCAAAGACAAAGGTCTATTTGGCAGATAAACTCACAGGAAAGAAGGGTTCCTGGTTCGAGTGCGAGCAATGGCGGAAGAAGGAAAGTTTAAGGTTGAGAAATTTAACGGCCAAAACTACTAGTTGTGGAAGATGCAAATGGAAGACTATCTGTACTAGAAGGATCTATTCCTACCGTTGGGAGGAAAAACAAAACAACCAGTGACTATGAAGGATGAAGAATGGGAGGTTCTTGACAGAAAGGCACTGGGAACAATACGGTTGTTCCTGGCTTCGTCAATGGATTTCAATATTTCAAAAAAAAGACAATGGAGGGTCTAATGAGTGCATTTGGTAAGCTGTATGAAAAACCCTCTGCATCCAACAAGGTATTTATAATGATGAATTTATTCAATATGAAGATGTTAGAAGGTGGATTTGTTGCTGATCATTTAAATGAATTTAATACGATTACAAATCAACTAAGTTATGTAAAAGTGAACTTTGATGATGAGGTTAGGGCTCTTCTAATCTTGTGTTCATTGCCAGAAAGATGGAATGGCTTGGTCATGGTTGTAAGTAACTCTGTCTCTGGTTCAAACACTTTGAAATTTGATGACGTTGTTGGTGTTATTCTTAGCAAGGAAATGTGAAGGAAAAGCACAGGTGAGACATCACGTAATGAGTTGACCATGTAGAGCAGGGGAAGAAAAAGGGAGAGAGGAAATAGCCCAGGTAATAGAAACAAGTCTAAAAAGGGTAGATCCAAGTCCAGACTGGGAAAGATAGAGTGCTGGAACTGTGGAAAGAAAGGACATCTGAAGAAAGACTGCAGATCTTTAAAGAAGAAAGGAGATGGAAAACATGAGACTACTCAGGAAGCAAATGTAGCAGGTGACGTGTTACAAGATGCGTTGATTTTTGCATTAGATAATACTAGTGATCATTGGGTAGTAGATTCAGGGGCTTCATTTCATGCTACACCCCATAGGAAATATTTTCATGATTATGTTCCAGGCGATTTTGGACATGTTTTATTGGGTGATGATGAACCATGTAAAATTGTTGGAATGGGTAAGGTACATATAAAGTTAAAGAATGGTGAATGGTTGCTGAAAGATGTAAGGCATATTCCTGCTATGAAAATAAATCTGATCTCAATAGGGAGGTTGGGAGATGGTAGTTGTTTATCTACGTTTGGAGAAACGTGGTGGAATATCACTAAAGGATCAATGGTGATATCAAAATGAGATAGGATAGGTACGTTGTATTTATATCCTCATAATACTGACTGTTCTATCTCCTTAGCTTCCACAAGAACATATACAACATTGTGGAATCATAGGCTTGGCCACATGAGTGAGAAGGGGATGCTGATTCTCCACTCAAGGAAGTTGCTGCTAGATCTGAAGCAGGTAAGTTTGGAATTATGTGAGAATCGTGTTTATGGAAAACATAAGAGAGTCAGATTTCTCAAGGTTGGGAAACAAAAGAAGAATGAAAAGTTAGAGCTTGTGCATACAGACGTATGGGGACTGACTCATGTACAATCTCTTGGTGGCTCTCATTATTATGTTACATTTATTGATGATGCAAATAGGAAAACTTTGGTTTATTGCATTATATAGAAATATGATGTGTTTGCTACTTTTAAGAAATGGAAAGCTTTGGTTGAGAATGAGACAGGAAAAAGGTTGAAGTGTCTCAGATTTGATAATGGAGGTGAATACTAAGGAAAGGACTTTGATAGTTACTATTCATACCATGGGATTCGTAGAGAGAAGACAGTCCCAGGAACACCACAAGAAAATGGTGTGTCAGAAAGGATGAACAGAACAATCATGAAGCGTGCAAGGTGTATGAGATTGCATGCAGGGTTTCCCTTACAGTTTTGGGCAGATGCTATAGATACTGATGTTTACTTAATAAACAGAGGGCCTTCAAATGCTTTGGATCGTGGTATTCCAGAGGAGGCATGGACAGGTAAAAAGGTAAACTACTATTTTCTGAGAACTTTTGGTTGTGAAGCATTTGTACATATTGATAAAGAAAATAGAACAAAGCTTGAGGCTAAATCCAAGAAATGTACCTTTATTGGATACGAGGTTGATGATTTTGGTTATCGCTTATGGGATTATGAAAAAAAAAAAATCATTAGGAGTAGAGATGTGGTATTCAATGAAAAGGTCATGCATAAAGATCAGTTGCAGGGAAAGAAACATGAAAATGAAAACACAGAGTACACAGTGCTTGATGAAATCAAAGAAAATGAAGTTCCAAGGCAGTGGGATTTGAAATTTGACAAGTTTATGACAGAACAAGGTTATAGTAGATGTCATTTTGACCATTGTGTTGATTTCAAGAGGCTAGATAATGGAAGATATATTATCTTGTTATTGTATGTGGATGATATGCTTGTTGCAGGGTCTAACACGCAGGATATAAATGTGCTCAAAAGGAAGTTAGCTAAATCATTTGCGATGAAGGATTTGGGTGCTGCAAAGCAAATTCTTGGTATGAGAATAACAAGAGACAGAAAAAATCACAAATTGACATTGTCTCAGGGTGAGCACATACAAAAGGTGCTGGAGAGGTTTAGAATGTAGAATGCAAAACCAATTAGTACACCTTTGGCCATCCATTTCAAACTAAGTAAGGAGATTTGTCCCAAGACACATGAAGAGATAGATTACATGTCCAGGGTTCCCTATTCATCAGCAGTTGGCAACTTGATGTATGCCATGGTGTGAACAAGGCAAAATATTGCACATGCAGTGGGAGTTGTGAGAAGGTATATGAACAATCCAGGTAACGAACATTGGAAGGAAGTACAATGGATTCTTAGGTATTTGAGATGTACTACCACTCATGCATTAAGTTTTGGAGGTTCAGACACTGTTCTACAGGGATATGTTGATGCATATATGGCATGTGATAAAGAAAACATGAGGAGCACCACATGGTATGTCTTTACTATAGGTGGAACAAAAATAAGTTGGATTTCAAAGCTGCAAAAGGTTCTTGCACTTTCAACAACAAAAGTAGAGTATGTTGCTGCTACAGAGGCTAGTAAAGAGATGATTTGGTTGTAGAGGTTCATGGAGGAATTGGATAATAAGAAGGATGATAGTAGTTTGTATAGTGACAACCAAAGTGCCATTCATCTTACAAAGAACTCAACCTTCCATTCTAAGACTAAACATATACAACTCAAGTACCATTTCATACGTTCTGTTTTGGAAGATGAACTGTTGAAGCTGAAAAATATACATACTAGCCAGAATCCTGTAGACATGTTGACAAAGGTAGTAACAAAAGAGAATCTGACTTCCTGCTTGGTTTCAGTTGAAATTCTAGTGTGAAGGTGAAGACGAGAAATTTTCCAGGTCCAAGGTTTAGATCATAGTTTAGCAAGTGCAGCAGTGGTGGAGTTGCTGTGATCAGTCTCCAAGTGGGATATTGTTGGTTGTGGAGCCTGATCCTCATGATTCACAGATGATGTTTTTCAGCTGTGTTTGTATGCCAGTTTTATATGATATGCAGGTGGACTATACACTCACCCCAGAAATAATTTTTTTGGGTTGTTTTGTTGGCCAACAGATTACGGGCCCATGGTTTTGGGTAGGCTGTGGTATTTTCCCATGGTAATTCCCTTTTAAAAGGAAGACATTGTAATATGAATATGTAATGTGTTTGTAGCATTGTAAAGATCTCTGGTTGTTTAAGAGAGACCGTGAGAGAGTGAAGAGGAAGTTGCAACAAATTTGCTGCAGGTTGTATTCCTTCATTTGTTGGATGGTATAATAATAAGGACTGGCAATTTCTGTGTGGACGTAGCCCATCTTGGGTGAACTACGTTATATTGGTGTCTCTCTTGTAATGTGTTTTATGTGATTTATATTTGCATCTTGTTTATTGTTATTGCTTTGTGATCCTGTTTTTCTAAAAACAAAAATAGTCCAACTTAATAAAATTTAAAACACAATAAGAACTGTGCAGTAAAAACTGCATGTATGGTAAAACTGCACTAGGGAAAAGGGTTTTTGTACATTAATAAGGATACAATTGCAAATATTCAAATTCATGAAATATTATGACAAACTCCTTATTAATCTAACCCATACATTTCCAATTCATTTAAATTTTACAAATTAAATACCAATCATTATTAGCACCAGGGATTTGGAATAAGTAAACTAGGCTAAATTTAACTTAACATAACATTTAACCTTTCTTGAAGAAGCAAATCTGCTTGTGGTTTTTCAATACCATTCATTACAAGGCATATTAATTAAGCCTTAACACATGGTATTTATTTTCAATTTATCAATTAATAAAAAATGTTAATTATGTGCATCTCAATGCCATTACCACATATTACCTTCATGTGGTTTATAATTTTCAGCCCATGGTTTACCAATACCATAATACTATTCATGCTAAGTTGATATAACAACCCTTAACAATTGTTAAATCACTTAAAAAATATTTCATTTGTCTTAATGAATTGAGATATGAGCAATAAACTATTCCATGGCTAAGTCATTTACTCATTAAGCAAAAAGGTCTATTTACTGCGTAGTAATAGTTTAATTTTATGAATATTTCAATTTAATTATTAAACAATAATAGTTTGAGCACTGCGTAGTAACTAATAAATTTCCCATTCTTAACTTTCACTAATCTAGATTCAACCCTGCAAATTAGGAATTATTTACAAGCATATGGCAAAATTAAAATTTACACCATTTCCATGCACAGGAAATTTAATTAAATTACACATAAATTTCATTTCTAATTCATATTCTATAATTTTCATCACTCAAATTGAAACGATCAATTTATGCAATATTACTCAGCATAACGCAGAATTAAACCAAGCAACACATAAATTCATTCTTTATTTATGATTTTAGACATTAAAAAACATGAATACCATGGAAATTGTTTTACCATTCATTAAATAAATAATATTAAGAAATTAAACATCATTTCTAGAAATTGAAAACTTAACTGGAAAACTATTTGAATTGGGAAATTGGATCTGTGTGAGGCACGCTCCACCCAACCATAGGTAATTATGCTCATTAATCTCTCAATAGAACACCACCCCTGAGTTGGGACTTGTGAATTCACCAGAAAATCATTCCTTCCACCCACTATCACTTCATCACAGGATTATCATGGGTAATTCCTTACAATTTTAGAGGTTCACAAAAACTTTCAGGAATCTATGAAATACAAGCTTAAGCCAATTCCATGCCAAACCATACACTTCCCATCCTACTTTCATTCCAATCACACTATAGTGAAAACAATCACCGCTTAACCAATGCATAGAAAATCCACCAGAACGGTTTATGCACAATTCACCATTTCCTTGACCACAAAAGAACAATCAAACATATAATTCCCATTCTAGCTTCTTTCCAATCGCACCGCAGTAGAAACCCATCATTGCTTAACCAATACAAATGAATTCCACCAGAATGGTTCATGGGTTCATGACTTCCTATTAGATTCCATTCTCAAACCATCATCATCTCCCCTGTTCACTCAGACCTCCCTTTTCTTATATGCATAGATTTATACATGCAAATCTAAAACCACGTGGAATCGCTCATCCATGTTTCATCATTTTATATAAACACACAAATCCTCCCTAAATCCCACTTCATTCATAATTAAGATTTAAACCTAAGTCTTAAGTCATGGAATTATGAATTAGCCAAAACTTTAGGTATTTTTAGGGACTTATGATTATAAAAGGGTCATAGCAAAGGTTTCCCCACCTAAGGCCTTTTAACCCCCTTTCCGAATCTGGTGAATACACAAGTCCCCGATATTTTCAGCGTTCTGCCTCATCCACAACCAATTATAATTTTTATTATTATAATGTCGGAATGTACAGTTGTCTCTCCTTTCAGGCATTACATAATAGTATTCACATTGTACTTAGATCAATTCAGGGGTCTTAACCAGGGGTATTACAGCTGGGGTAGCATGATTTTTCACCAACTCAACTAGTAAGTAAATTCCTTCTGCTTCACTATGAAGCTTTGGTGATGACTAAGAGGATGAAATTTTATATGCTCCATGGGATGGATTATTGTCATTGATTTCCATTGAGCTCATCTCATCATCAATCTTCTTTGTAGTGATCTTGAAATCACCAACAAAGAAACTAGAAGTGGATTCACTTGCCACATTTCCAATAACCTCTTGATTGGATACTAAGTCTTCAGATGCAGATTGTTCCTTTGCCTCATGGTAATCTTATGCATTGCTAGGTTCAACATGCTCACTAATTGCACAACCTTTAACTGGGAAAGCTATGCGCATGTTCTCCGTTGGCTGCAAAGTTAAGCTCAACAACTTGTGGCATGAATCCACAACACGATACTCATCTCCAACATCCAATTCAACATTAGGAGGTCCATTTACATTACATGAATTGGAATATTCCTCAAATGGATTTTAAGAAAACATTGCTGCTACAAAAATCAGATTTACCTTCATCCCTTAGCTTGATGTTTTCTTCTTTTCTGCAATCACCTTGCATTGACTTGCATTCCTCCTTGAGTGTCTCTTCTTTCGATGGACTGTTGCTTTTAAAAGAAGCCTCATCCACATCCTTGGGCCATAATCGATACTTTTAAGTGAAATAATCTTTGAAATATAGGATTGAGCATGCCTCCACACCCAATGCTATATACTCCCGATAATAGTGAGGCATGTTGGCACTTGCTGCTAATCGTCTTGCTGATTCCTCTTCAAGGCTATCCATTGGTGGATCTGGTTTTCTATATTTTCTGTATTTGATGTGACATAAGGAATCATATTCCTCATGTGAAATTTGCAAGCCTCTATCTATATAGATGACTTCCTCCTCTTCATATTGTTCCCAATCTTTATCTCCCACTGGTATGAGCCTCATAGCTACAAACTTAAAGATCTTGTGATCTACAATATTTCTTCAACTAAGATTTTATGGTCCCAGGTGCTGAGTACCATGCTCTAATACCACTGTAATGTACCGAAACCAAGTATAGGCACACTAACTCAAAGATTTGAAAATTTAAAGACATAGAGGGTGGGATGGATACAAAAAGAACTAACTAGTTTGGATAAAATTCAAAAATAAAGCTCCAAACCCCTCTAGACTCTCCCAAATTTTCCCAAGATGGATTTTATTACCTTCTATATCTCAAGATCAACCTATAGTAACCTAAACAAACTCCCAAATCTGACAATTGCACATGCTCTGGGTGCATCACGCTTGGGACGACCCTTTGGCTAAGCCAAAGACTCCGAGGCAATATCCCCAGGACTTATGTGGAACCCAATGGATTTTGGTGTATATATGGAAGTGGTTGGACTATAAATACCTCCAACCATATATAACAACCCTGATATTTTCAATTAGACTCAACTAAACTCAATTTGGGGGCTATGAAATTAAAACTAGTTTTTGGTCTGCTCAACTCAGAGATTCCCAAGGCAATTTGAATAACCTATAAGTGTCACAAATTTCTATTTTTAAGGCTTATATGGGTCATATAAGATGTATTCTTACTATAAAAACCCACAAACATAGATTTGGAGTCATGGAAGTCAGTCTAATACCAAATTATGGAAAACTAGTTAAATTTGATAATGTAACGAGCATGGGTGCAAATAGTCATGAAAGATAAAGATAAAATTTGTAGATCATAAAGAAATTTCATTAAATTGAATAGCATAAGAGTTTTTTTACATTAAATATCTTCAATTATAGCATCAAGAACCCATGGGGTCGCCATCCTCCTTCAATATCACAGGCAAAGCACAAGACACTATAGAAAACACTCCAACTAATGGAATCTTCAACACTGAGCAAGGTAGCAAATGAATGGAAATGGAATGGACTTGAAAATATCCTCAATGATAAAGGATGAATGCCTTAATCCTAATGATCTAGTTGAATCCTCAACTAGAATGATGATAAAAGGGGCACATCTCCCAACTAATGACAAGGGGCACATCTCCCAAGTCTTGAGAAGCTCATAGCTCTCAATGCAATAATCAAACTGGAAAAATATGTCCATGAGTGCACTCCTATTCCTTTTATAATTCATTTGGATTCTAATATGCATTGAATGTGGACCATTAGCCTCATCTAATGCGCCCTCACTATACATGAAGTGTAAAAACTTCTTATCTGTATCCGGATATTATAAAAGAAGACTGTATCCGGGTCATGGAGGAAGATGTGTTAGTTTTTCAGAATTTACTTCAATCTGATCTAGGATCTTAACTGAGAGAACAACATGTAAAACATATCTACAATATATCAATCATGGACACAATAATGCAAGCACACAAGAGACACAAAGTTTACTTGGGGAAAACCATAAAGGTGAAAAACCCCAATAACTTCCTCAGAGATAGATAGAGCAATGATACAACCCAAGCATAAGAGATAGACATCTCCTAGCAGCAGCTTCTCCTCCTCCACAAGTGCGCCAATCTCCAAAGAGTGTGTGAGAGAATAGAATGATCAAATAGAGTGCCTCCCACACTCTATTTATACTTGACTTGACTTGCCTAATAACCTTTACTAGGTCGGTCTTAACTTAACCACATAACATAATGCTGACTGGGCCGACCCCCAATAGGGTGGTCTAATAACCCTTTGACCCACATGGCCGACCCCCAATAGGGTGGTCTAATAACTCTTTGACCCACATGACTTATACAGGGCCGACCCCAACAAGGTGGTCTAATAACCCATCAAGTATAAGTTACGACACTTACAATATAGATGATGACACTTCCGTATAGAGGAATAATAACATCTCTATAGGAATACAAACACTTCCGTATAGAGGAATAATAACATCTCTATAGGAATACAATATACATATATGTGAAATACATTTCGAAGTTACATATACATCAATACTCCCTCTTAACTAGGAAGGTATTTCTCGACACAGGTCTTCTAGCATAAGTCTTCTTCTCTGGATCATCATCATCGTCACTGCTGCTGCTATCTCAATCAATCTCTGAATCTACTCGTCATAGGAAGTTCTAAAAAGCCAGTCCTTTTTCATACTGGATGTAGGCCCACCACCTACAGGTCTTCATCATCACCAGCAATATTGTGGAATCCTCAGGACTTATTACGTGCTTCATAAAACCTCGAAAGAGCATCCCAGGCTGTTACGAGCACACAGCTCTACCTGTCGGATCTCCCAAGGCTAGTATCATATGTGACTATCACAAAACCTTAAAAGAGTCTCTTGACTAGCAAGAACCCTAAAGAGCATCTGAGGCCTTTTTCATCCTGTCCAGATCTCCAGGACTTATTACATGTGACCCCCACCACAAAACCTTAAAAGAGTGTCTTGCCAAGCAAGAAACCTAAAGAGCATCTGAGGCCTTTTTCATCCTGTCCAGATCTCCAAGACTTATTACATGTGGTCATGGAAAAACCTTGAAAGAGCATCCCAGGACTGATTACGAGCACACAACTTAACCTATCGGATCTCCCAGGGCTAGGATTACATGCCATAGGACAAAACCTCGAAAGAGAATTTGCCAGATTTCCCAGGGAGCTATTATATGCCAGCGACAAAACCTAGCAAGAGAATTTGCAAACCTCCCAGGGCTAGGATTATATGTCCTCCAAAGCAAAACCTCGAAAGAGCGTTTTCCAGATATCCCAGGGACAACATTACATGCCATAGGAAAAAACTCAAAATACTATCTGCAAACCTCACAGGGCTAGGATTATATGCTTATCTACACAACCTGTTCCACGGCCATAGAGTATCAACCTGATACTCACCATACATCATCCTGATGTACACATGATCATCCTGATCATCATCACTGCATCGTCCTGATGTATGTCATCTGGAGCAACATCTTGAAGCTCGTCAACCATGATCATCCTGATCATACAATGCATCCACCTAATGCATACACAATATCTGCCTGATACATATCATCATACATGATCTACCTGATCATACAATGTATACACCTGATACATATACAAATAAATGATCCACTTGATCATACCTAATATATATCAACATACATGATCTACTTGATCATACAATGTATCCACCTGATACATCTACAGATACATACACATGATCCAACTGATCATATCCAACATCCAGCATGATGCGTACATACATATAAATGATCCAACTGATCATATCTAGCATCCAACATGATGCGTACATACATATACATATACATATAAATGATCCAACTGATTATATCCAGCATCCAACATGATGCGTACATACATATAAATGATCCAATTGATCATATCCAGCATCCAACATGATGCGTACATACATATACATATAAATGACCCAACTAATCATATCAAGCATCCAACATGATGCATATATACACATACAGAGCAGTAACTGGAGCATTGTCCCGAGGCTCATCATCCAGCGCTTATATCCACAGTCATGGAAGGATCCTCCTCTCACCATGCTCGGAATGGCTCCTGCAAATGTGTCCATCACTTCTTCCTCAAAGTGTCATCAATCTGAAGAACACCAAGCCTCTCTTTGAAGTACTCGAACTTCACTCTGGCTAGTGGCTTCGTCAGTACATCTGCAATCTTCTCATCCGTCGCAACATACAGAAGCTTCACTGCTCCTCTCTGCACCATATCCCTGATATAGTGATATTTGATCTCAATGTGTTTCGACCTGTCGTGGAACAATGGATTCTCAGACAGCTTCACACAACTCTGGTTGTCACAAAAGATACCAGTAGCCTCTAGCGAGAGATCAAATAACTCAGAAAGTAGCTTCCGAAGCCATACTGCCACACAACTAGCTGAACAAGCTGCAACATACTCTGCTTCAGCTGTACTCAGTGCTACGCAGGACTGCTTCCTGCTAAACCAAGAGATCACACCTGATCCCATACTGAAGTAGCACCTAGAAGTGCTCTTCCTATCTGCAGCACTACCTGCCCAATATGAATCAACAAAAACCTGTAGGTTAAACTTTCGATTCGCATCATACTTGAGCCCATAATCAACCGTACTCTGCAGGTACCTCAGAATATGCTTTACAAAAACTAGGTGAACACTCCTCGGATCCATCAGGAACTGGCTCAATGTGTTCATCGAAAAGAAAATATCTGGTCTCGTGTTCGTCAGGTACATCAAGGACCTAATCATCTGACGATACATAGTGACATCAACTGGATCAGATGAAGCATCACACAGAAGCTTCAAGTTTGATGCCATAGGTGTGGCCATGGCCTTGCAGTCCATCATCCCGAATCTCTTCAGGATCTCTACTACAAACTTCCCTTGTCCAAGGAAGATTCCATCCGCACTCTGCCACACCTTCATGCCTAGAAAGTAGTGCATCATCCACAAGTTCTTCATCTCGAACTCGGCATAAAGCTTCCATTGCGTGTCGGAAATCAATCTATCCTCACTTGTAATAAACAGGTTATACACATACAAAAGTAGTATCATTGGATTGCCTTCCTCAACCTTGTAGTAAAGGATGGAATCCGCTTTACTCTTGGTAAAGACCAAACTGGATAGAAAGCTGTCTATCCTACCATACCAAGTTCTGCATATATATGACTTCCCGTCACGTGTCTCAAAACCAAGTGGCTTCTCCACAGACACTTCCTCTTCGACTACACCATTCAAGAAAGCTGTCTTGACATCCATATGGTGTATCTTCCATTTCATCATTGCAGCCAGAGCAAGTACTGATCTGATGGAAGTGTTCCTGGCTATAGGTGTATAAGTCGCTTCATACTCAATCCCTTTTTATGGGAGAAGCCGCGAGCTACAAACCTCGTTTTGTATTTCTCCATGCTTTCATCTGCAGCATGCTTGATCTTATAGATCCACTTGGAAGTCACGACAGACTTCCCTTCTGGTTCAAATCCCAACCATCATTCTTCATGATCGACAGATCATGGCATTCTTCCATTACTTCATCCTAGATCTTGGGAACTTCAATATATTCAATATCTTCAATATCTTCAATAGATATCTTTGTTGCTGGAACAAATGTTGTAGTCCTTCTTTTGTAGGTGATGGTATTTGATCTTTCCTACAAAACAAGTTAAATTGCATGATTAGAAACATCTCATAGTTTTCAGAACAAGTTCTTATTCATAAAGAAATATGTCATACAGTCATGTAATTAATTTAGCCAATGCTTCAATACAACATTTATCCATATCCCGTGACTTTCTAGATGCCTTCCAATCTCTACCAGAACATTGTTAAGAGTATGCACAACTCCCAACATGTCAACAAAGAGGTTTCATTCTAGATAAGTAGCAATGGAATGTTGTACAGTGCCATAGGCCACTTACCCATTAGATGCATATTAGTAGTATACTGTTCATTAATGCAATTATTCTAATATGCATAATACACACCCTAAGTCTAGGAACATAAGGATATACATCATTGAACAACATTATTTAAACAAACAAATATGCAATAAATGACAATTTCAAATACTTATGTTTTTTTGGTTGTTGGGTGGACTCCCTCTGAATCTTTGCAACTCCATTCTGATGTGGATTGTGAGAAGTGGTCGACTCCCTCTGAATATCTGCATCCTTGCAGAAACTACTGGAGTGTGCTCCCTCTTGATTTTTGCTTCCTGGATTACCTGTCCTTGAACTTATATCCATCCTCGATCACTATGCATGCTTACAAGTATCATTATTATGATATCCTCGAGATCTCATACATAGTCATACATTTATTAGTATATTCTCAATACTATCAAGACACAATAATCTTAAGCATGTATAGTCATGATCATTTCAAACAGAAATAATAAGCATTAGTATTCAAGGACTCTTATGGTTAGTCATATCATAAATTAAAGTAAGAAACATAATATGCCTAAACCTGTGATTACTCAAACCTATACTTTCATGACTCTTCTGGTTAGTCATATCATCAAAACATAATATGCATACACCCATGATTATTCAAACCTATGAATAGTCATTATCAATCATGCCATGTATACTTATATAAGAGATCCTATCACAAGGTAGGATTCTAACTTGTTATAGGAAAAACATACCTGGATTAGTAGGTTGGCTAGTTATGTCTAACATACCCACATGATTTCTTCTTGTTCTGTTCAATGACTTGTGCTAGTAACCTGCATATCTCATAAGTTAACCATAATAGAACCAAGTTATACATACCTCGTAAATAGATCTTCTATGTGATCCATGACAATGGATGAATCTTTGTCTTCATGTCACCATGATCATATGTTCTTGAACTAGAACATGATTTGTCTTTCTTGGTGTACCTTTCATGGTAGCGGACAACATAAACCTCATACAACACCATAATGCATTAGTACAATCATAAGTGTCAACACCCTAATCAATAAATATCTTCTATAATGCATTCATAACTTTATTAAGGTGATACGACAAGTCTAAATTTAATCAAGATTGTACTAACCTTAATGAAGACAAACATACCATAAACTTAATTATGAATAGAATTCGAAACATACTTGTATGAGTCATACCTGTCAAGATTGCTTGTAATCTTCTTATGTAAGGCCTTAGCCTTATCTCCCTTTGAAACAGGAACTTCTTCACTTATGCAGGTGACCAATCCATTATCTTCTAAGATTAACCCAATCCACTTGATTTGCAGGAATTGGATCTAGATCTGGATTAGGGTTTGTCAGAGAAACCCTAAAAATTCAAACTTTTGAAAGGATAGAAAGATGCGCCTTGATGAGCTGATCAAGCCAGTATATTCAGAATTTGAAAACTGCAAAGTTTCACCCCTCAAATTTGCCTTTGAAACTTCCAGATTCACTAGACATGACCCCGAACTAGGGTTTGATAAAGCCCACCCTTCTGCCCAATCAAAAGGTTCGATCCAAATCTCTAAGCTTCTATTATTCTGAGGAGCTTTCAGCCGTGGTCACAGATTTTAAAAATTCCCATTTTTGCAGAAGCCCTATTTTTCAACTTTTCTGATCAAAGTCCTGAACCAGGGTCTGATCAAGCCCGACCTTCTACCCAACCAAAAATTCTGATCTTTGTCTCTAAATTTTGATTTTGATGAGTAGTATTCAGCCGTGGCCTCCAATTACAAAAATTCCATCTTTCTCCGAAACCCTAAATTCCCGAAGCCATGAATGAAGGTGCTAAAAAATAATTCTGTTTTGACAGAACTATGTACCTGATTGTTTCTAGTGTAACTCTGAACTTTCCGATTCACAGAGTCTGAAACGTCTACTTGTGGTATCCCGACTTGTCATCTTTCCAACCGCATAGGTATGACATCAATTGGATTCTTTGAGAGAGAGTTATGCCAAGTGTCGCAACGTGACCTGTTAATGGGATAAAACAAGAGAGCGAAATTGTACGGCGTGCCACGTGTCACTGGTTCAGTTTCGGCCTCTGAAAAAGATACCTGAGAAATTACAGTCCGTGCACTGCCTATTACTTTTTATGAAATTTCATTTGGAGCTTCCTAGCCCAAGTTATGATCTTTTTTCCTAGGTCATTTGTTTATGACTCAGATCTGGAAGAGGCAGACACCCTAGATGGTACAGATCATAAAACACAAAGTATAACGAATTAGAAGTTTTCCTTTGGAAAAAAAGTACACGGGGATCTGATCTTCGACCTGTAAAAGTTTCAGATCCGATTTTTTTTTCAAAATGGATTTATAGCGAAAGTTCTACGATGACGGGTTTTTGCTATATCAAGCCCTAGCATCACTAGTGCAACAAGTGTCATACATGCCATACCATGCCTTCTTTCAGGATAGCTCTGATACCATGTTAGTTTTTCAGAATTTAATTCAATTTGATCTAGGATATTAACTGAGAGAACAACATGTACAACATATCTACAACATATCAATCATGGACACAATAATGCAAGCACACAAGAGGCATAGAGTTTACTTGAGGAAAACCATAAAGGTGAAAAACCCCAATAACTTCCTCAGAGATAGATAGAGCAATGATACAACCCAAGCATAAGAGGTAGACATCTCCTAGCAGCAACTTCTCCTCCTCCACAAGTGCGCCACTCTCCAAAGAGTGTGTGAGAGAATATAGTGATCAAATAGAGTGCTTCCCACACTCTATTTATACTTGACTTGACTTGCCTAATAACCTTTACTAGGTTGACCTTAACTTAACCACATAACATAATGCTGAATGGGACGACCCCCAATAGGGTGGTCTAATAACCCTTTGACCCACATGGACGACCCCCAATAGGGTGGTATAATAACCCTTTGACCCACATGACTTATACAGGGCCGACCCCAACAAGGTGGTCTAATAACCCATCAAGTATAAGTTACGACACTTATAATATAGATGATGACACTTACGTATAGAGGAATAATAACATCTCTATAGGAATACAAACACTTCCGTATATAGGAATAATAACATCTTTATAGGAATACAATATACATATATGTGAAATATATTCCGAAGTTACATATACATCAACAAAATGTTCCATCTTCGAATAAGATAAATATATATATATATACAAATACGAATGGATGGATTATTTACGTTCACAATGGTCGGACTTATATAAGTCCATTCGTGACTTTCCAACGTAAAGTCATGACTCTTTGATAATTATTAATTATCTATTAATATTAATATTATTAATATTATTAATAATGTTAAGATATATTATTAATATGTTTATATATATATTTTTATATAACATTTCCTTCCCCTTAAAGGGAGCTTTGTCCTCAAAGCTTATTGAAGACAAGGCTTACGTCTGATTCCTTGCTTGAGACATCATATCTAGATCCTTTCTGTTAGTACTTGTGACTCTTGATGAAATGAGGCGATACGAGTTACAAATTCCAAAGAAGAACCGTCGCATCGTCTCTCATGTGGTCCATCTGAGATCTATTTTTATCGGAGCTATTTGATCACTTTGTGGGATGGGTCTTCTCGTTTGTTGTTTAGTATTTTGATTTGATGTTCTTGCTTCTCTGCCAACGTAACTCCTCTGTGTATATTCATTTTGACCCTGTCATTTGTCAAAATGACGTTTATAATTGGGGTGTCGATAACGAGTTCTTGTTGTTTGTTTTTGTGCTGGATTGACTTCTTTTTGAACTGTAACGAGGACTGAATTTATTTCCTCAACTTGAATTTGTTTTTTGGAGAGTCTGGATGCTTCCTCTTGGATTTGCGCAATTTTTTTATCTAATAGATTGTTATTACTCTGAATTTTCTCGAACCTTTCATCTTGCGACTTTTTGTCATCTTTTAACTTCTTGATTTGTTCCTCTAATTCTTGATTAAAATTTCTCAGGCGCTGGTTTTCTTCTTGATTTTCTAGTATTCTTCCTTCTAGGTATTCATTTGAATGTTCTGTCTTCCGACTATGTTTCAGTTTCTTGATTTTCGTAAGTAATGTTTTGTTATGAATTCTCAGTTGAAATAGTTCTTCAGTATTGCTTTCTAATTTGTCATCGATTTTCTTAATTTCCAGCTTGTGCGCCTTTTTAGTGTTTTCATACTTTTTTCTGGAGCTCTTCCTTTTGTTGCTGATGTCGATACATTTCTGATTCTTTCTTTTCTAACTTGCTCTGGACTTGCTCCAATTCATTATCTTTGTCCATGATGAGCTTGTTTAAACGTTTTATGTCTTCTTTGAAATTGTTATCGTTTCTATAAGATGATTCTTCGATATCTTCAAACTTTTTGGTTTTGTCTTCAATATATTGATTGTGAATTCTTAATCGAGATATTTCTTCATTCTTAGCTGATAAAATTTGCTCGATATCTTCATTCGATTTTTCTAGCTTTTGGTTTTGATCTTTTAAGCGACGATTCTCTTGTTCAATCAACTGATCAAGAATGCTCTGCTTACTTATCTCAAATTGTAAATTTTTATTGCTTTCTTTGTAGTATCCTAATTCGCCTTCCAATTTCTGTATTTGCGATTTCAATTGTGATTGACCTTGATTGTCCTTCATAAAAAAATTATTTACGACATATGGGACATGAGCGATTGCAATTCTTAAAGGCTGTTACATATTGGAATTCCATTTCGCAAGAAGGACACTTAGTCCAAAATTTGGACTTATATATGGAATCCATAATTTATTCAATAAATAGATAATTGGCTTCAATGACTTCTTCAATATCTTCTTTGACTTTGATTTTTTCTCTTTTAATATTATTTTCCCCTTAATATTTCTAAATTGGTGTAGATTGGGTGGTTGGGAGAAATGATTGTTACCTTCTCCACCTAGCTTCAAATCTCTCTTTTTGTTTGTTGTTGGAGAATAAACCCAAACCCACTTATTAAGAAACCACGTGTGGTTTTACTTTTACTTCTTCTTTTTTCTTTACTTTTACTTTTTCTTTTGGGAAACCACGTGTGATTTTACTTTTTTACTTTTCCTTTACTTTTCCTTTTTTCTTTTACTTCTTCCTTTTTATTCTTTTTACTTTTACTTTTTTTTCTTTTTCTTTTTCTTTTTACTTCTTCCTTTTTTTTGTTTCTTTTTACTTCTTCTTTTTTCTTTTCTTTTTAGGACAAGGACATATTTTTTGGGGAAACCCTATTATAATGGTTAAAAACCAAAAAGCAACCAAAAGCTGGAATCAAGCCCAAGAAGGGGCTCTGATACCACATGAAGTGTACCAAGTCCTATCATCAATTTATATCAAAATTATTATGGCTTATCTGGTTTACCAAGTCTTTTGGTGAATATTATTGTGTGAGCGAATAAATATTCGGCTCATTTGGGATTTATCTTTCTTTTTCCCTGCTTTCTTGCCTTTCCTGCTTTAGTATGATTTTATTGCTTTTGGAAACTCCCGATTTTCATTGATTTTCTATTGCTTTCTTGCTTTTTTGCTACTTTATGATTTTATCTACTTTCCTGCTTTATGCTTTTCTTTTCTTTCCTGCCCCCTATGCATTTCCAACTCCTCACACAATTAATTAATAATTAATTATTCGAAAATAGGGACTGCATGACTTGTGCATGGTTTAATACACTAGATAACCATAGTCTAAAATTAATTCCTAACTAATTATTTAGTTTTCCACTAGGACCCATGGGGATCTAATGGGCTAGTGGTTTCTCCCTGGTGCTATTAAAAATTGGGACATTACACAAACCAAACGGGTAAAAAATGGAGGATTGACATTGGCTTATTGGAAAGTTGTATCCATCACTGGTGCAATTTTGGATATCTAAAGGTGGTTGATTGACCCTGGTTAAGGTGGTTTTGGAAGCCATGGCAGTGTATTGGCAGTTTCTAGCTTCCATACCAAAAAGTGTGGTGGAAAAAATTAGGAAGCTTTGGACAAATTTTCTCTTTAGCGAATAGGAAGGACAATAGGACATCCACTGGGTAAGATGGAAGGCTACTGCGAGGCCCACGAATGAGGGAGGATGGGGCCTTAAATTTTTAAATAACTTTGGTTCTGCTTTGGTTGGGAAATCGGTTTAGAATCTCATTCCCAAGTGAAACCTTTGGTCTAGATTGATTCAATCCAAATATCAGTATCCAGACTCCATCTTAACCTAGGTGAGATGAGAGGATAAATCTTTGAAGAAGAAGTCAACACATTGGAAGGCTCTGTTTAATGAATATCTTTTGGTTGACAGATATCTGGGTTGGAAAGTGGGTAGTCGAAAAATGGTGAGGTTAGGAGTTGATTCTATTATGGGTTGTGGTCGACAATCTAAATTATCACCGAAATTAGTGTCATATTTGGAGGATCATCGCTTGAGGTCGATGAAATTTTGTAGCGATCCTACAATGAACACTATTTGGTCTCAGGCCTAGAATTCAATTGATTTCTTGGGCCTAATAGGGGATTGAAAATGTGAATGGGAGGATTTGGTGGAGGAACTAAAAAGTGCCCACATTAGAATCAAGGACGATCCTGATTCTTGACAACTTGTTATGGATGAAGAACAAGGCGGGGTTGTATATACTGTAAAAGAAAGCTATATTACAATGATAGCATGTGTTCAAGATCCTTCTAGTTGGTGGTGGAAGCGGATTTGGAGGGTTAAAGTGCCCAAAAAGTCGAATATCTTCTTGTGGTTAACTATGATGAACATGGTGTTAACATGGGAGACGCACTAAAAGTGATCATTTCAAGGCCATGGTCTATGTGTTTTGTGTAGGAATTCGAGCGAAACAAATCTCCATCTCTTTGTTCAGTGTGCATTTATTCAACATATATGGGTGGATTGTAGTAATTGGATTATTTTATCGAATCTATGGCATAAGCCCAAGGTTACTTCTTGTATGAAATCTTGGTTTGAAAGAGGGGATTTGAAAGCTTATTGAGCCCTCCATTTCCTCATTGGGATCTCCCTTTCCCGATTCAAGTTTATGTTTAGGTGAAGGCTCTTTTAAATTTATTAAAGGACAAAGAAACTCCTAAACTGTCACGATAGGTCAATCAATTACTCATTGACAAAAGCTTCAGCTGAAGCTTCTTTGATAAGGCTTTCTAGGGCTTGGGTAAGCTATGTGGCTCAGGGGTGATGTTATTTCTCTCAGATGACTATTACTCTTGAATCAAGGTGTGGAGTGGACATGGGATCAACAATATGGCCGAACTCTTGGCATTAAAATATCTTTTGAGGAAGCTCCAAAGTTAGGATTTCAAACTCTCCAAGTATTCAATGACTCCTTACTAGTTGTTAAATGGATGAAGGGTGAGCAGATGCTCTTAAAATTAGATCTAGAAGAATTGGTGATAAATTTAAAAGAGGTAGTTAGAATTTTTTTAATTTTTTCTCCATCAGCCACACCTATTGGGAATACAATCAACTTGCTAACTCCATTTCGAAGGAAGGCGTTTCTCGAACCCCTGGTTCTGTCCTTATAATTGAACACTAAGGAGGGAGACCTTTGAGACCTCCCAGGAATTATGGGCCTAAAGGCTGTTTACTATATTGTGCCATTTCATAATCTGGCCAAGCTTATTTTGTCGTGTTTCGAGCTGTTAGTTTGAAAATTATGTGGTAATTTTTGAAATTAACCAAGCTGGTTTACAACCATTGTGATCTGAATTTTAGGGGGCATATGGTCTAAATTCGGATGTATAAGCCATAAAAGCATTAAATGGAGAGGTCACCCTCTCCCATTTAATCATAAAAGCATTAAATAGAGAGGTCACCCTCTCCGATCCATGGTATTTGGTAGCACATAGTTTTGGCCCATGGTATGGCCTCAAGACACATTGTAATAATGCTATATAAAGGCCTAGCAAGCCTTCTCATAATAACATGTTACTCATTTGGTTTCTATCCTACATTTCTCTTATTTTATTGAGTTATTATTGGGGTATTGGTTTTGAGTGTCTTTCTTAGTATAGTTTGAGAGGTGAGGCTCAAAGAACCCTCTTTGAGCCTCACCCCTCCACGTGACATATTTATTCTATGTTTGTCCAGCTATGCTATTCATAGCCCATATCTCACTTCACATGTTTTTACACATTGCGGCCCCACGTACAGTCAACTTTGAACAAAATCCACAGACTCTACAGGATGTTTCAGAATGTCTACCATAGTTCATTGGAAATCTCTTTCCGTCAGCTAAAATGGGTATTTCGCGGAATCTCATTTCGTTATCTGGTTTATGAGATATCGTTGTTTGAAGCAGCACATGTCTGTAACTAGCGTGGCTGCATGTCCTTCAAATTCGGCCTACTTTTTCTCACTCCATGAACCACCTCAGAACATGTACCATATATTGACGGAAAGATATATTCAGTCGCTCAAATGGGTCTTCAACGGAATTGGATTTCATCACCTACAACAAAAGTTATGAATAAATTTGCAGAAGGATGTTCAAAACCCCCAAAGTCATGATTATTCCATTTTTTTTTTTTTGGCTTTTCTTAAAAAAAATAAATTAATGTAAACAGTTATGGGTCAACCACAAACCCACGGTTATGGGTCAACCACACAAAACCCTTCTCTTCATTGGCAACTAGCACATTGTAATCATGGGTCTCTTTTTAGCATGAAATGATGGGGACCATAATTTTCTAAGGGGGGAGGAATGATCCGAATTTTAGGGGGCATATGGTCTAAATTCAGATGTATAAGCCATAAAAGCATTAAATGGAGAGGCCACCCTCTCCCATTTAATCATAAAAGCATTAAATGGAGAGGTCACCCTCTCCCATCCATGGTATTTGGTAGCACATAGTTTTGGCCCATGGTATGGCCTCAAGACACATTGTAATAATGCTATATAAAGGCCTAGCAAGCCTTCTCATAATAACAAGTTACTCATTTGGTTTCTATCCTACATTTCTCTTATTTTATTGAGTTATTATTGGGGTATTGGTTCCAAGTGTCTTTCTTAGTAGAGTTTGAGAGGTGAGGCTCAAAGAACCCTCTTTGAGCCTCACCCCTCCATGTGACATATTTATTCTATATTTGTCCATCTATGCTATTAATAGCCCATATCTCACTTGATATGTTTTTGTTCATGCTTATTCTCATGCAAGATTAGTGTTTTTCATGTGAATTTTATGACAGATTTGCATGCTTAACCTCCTCCTCTCTCGGCATTCAAGCCTTCCGGTTCTCAGCTCCCAAGATCCGGATCACGTTGACATTTAACTCAACCATGAAATGTCATGAAACATTCAAAGTATATTCAGTTGGTAGGTGGTCAAAACTTAAATGAGAACAATGTTGGAAATGTGGAATGCTATAGCATATGAGGATTGCATTTTTGTCACAAGCTATTGAAAATACATTTTTTTATGTGGAAAAAAGTGTTTTTTATGTATTTAGATATGTTGAAATGTTTTTTAAGTATGCCACTTTGTGAATTATTCACATTTTTTTCTTTGCTAGTTTGTCCATGATTTGTGGGACTATCCTGTGGTTTAAGAAATCATGACCCAGGGGCATATAAGCCTTCAAAATCACCTAGGGATTGCACTCGACCTGGGCCAAGCCAACCCTTAACATGGATGGATTTGAAGTGTCTCCTCACAACTTGGGTTGTCATGCAGAACAAGGCCTGTAGAATCCAACCGTGCTACCCGAATTTGACTGTGAATTAATCACATTGCTAAAAATATAATGTCTTTATTAAAAAAATATAACAACACATTAAAAAAACTCACTTTAGTAAAATAGTCATGAAATGTGATCTTAAAAACACATTTCTAAGAATTGACTTCACTCTAGTTAAAGAGTGGAGACATAATTTTTACCTCTCACATCTTGTCAACTTATTTAAAATTTTGGTGACGTTTCATTTTAGCAGTTAAAAATAATTTTTTAACAATAATTTATTTATTTATTGATTGGACTATTTATGGGAATATATTGTCATCATGATTGGGGAGGCAGTTGTGGGAGGGATACTCTTTGATCCTAGAGGGAATATAGTTTCAACCTTTGCATGTGGTATAGGGAATACTACTAACAATCAAGCAAAGATATATGTTGTATACCTTGGATTGGAGCAAGCCGTCTCCCTTGGAATACAATCACTAGTGGTTATAGGAGATTATCTCTTAGCCATGTCACAAAATAGGCACATACATGATATTGTGGATCAAATTACAGGAAGGATTCACTAACGTATTATAAGTTTCCTCCTATGAATTTCTAGTACTAAGCTCTAGCATGTTCATCGGGAAAACAACATTCTAGGAGACAAATTAGCACATGAAGCATCTTGCATATCAAGTGTGGGCATTAGAAAGAACGGGGGGAAATTTCATCATGTTGGATCCCTTAGTATCCCATGTGCATGATTTAATCTACCTGAAGGGGTACCCTCACATCATGGTATCATCCCCATTAAATACAAAAAGCCGTCGTTCAAAGCTTGAGGATCTGGAGTACATTTGTCATATGGCATGAAGGACGGGGTAATTAATGTTGTCACATGGATTTCCTTAGTCCCCTCGATGCCAGAAAATTATATTATAAGTTTTGATACAACTGAATGAAACCATTATTTTATGAGGAGGAGTTCCAACACTGAATGCGAATTGGGGATGGTTATTTTGATTACTGTGGAGAATGCATATGTCATTTCCTTTACCCTAAGGGAGTGGCTCCTAACTGCCTTTCCTGGTGGGTATGGTAATTGTGATCCTCTGGTGGTCAATTTTGAGATGGGGCAAGAGGAGGATGAATGCATAGCTTTTATTGTTTCCAGTCGTGAATGTGTGGATATCATCTGGGCATGTTGGGCTCGAATTCTATGGTTAGCAGTTGTTTTTGACAACTATGGAACTTGAGTTTTATAAATGTGATCTCTTCAATTTCCCAAGGACTTCTGGCTACTTTCCTCACAGTTTGGAATTCTGATTTTGAAATGTTATTTTCTCCTCTCATTTTGAGCAAGAAAGCTGGTATGGAGTGGGATGATAAATTCAAGGATATCTTAGAGGAAATTAAGGATGTTAGAGTAGATATAAGATATATTCAAGCAAGTGTTCATTGGATGAATATACAGCTAAAAGAGGTCTTGGATGCTACTAGATATAATTATTCCCATACAAACAATCTTTGTCAGTGTATGGATGAGGTGGAAGGAAATATCCGTGTACATGAAGCTTAATTGGTCAGGTTGGACCTTCGTTTGGATGACTTAGAAGGAAATTTCAAAGTTTATCAAGCTCATGTGGATAATATTCTGGTTACTTTCGATTGCCATGAGGAATTACTGAAGGAAAAATTATTCAAGCTGACTGAACAAACCAGAAGCAAAGGCAACGAAGATACCAATGTTCAACAAGCTGAAAATGTCGCTGTCAACATATCTAGTTTGTAGGAGCAGGAAGGTGACAATGATGAAGACCATGTCATGGATAATGGATTTAGTTCCACTTAGTTTTGATTTCTCACTAGGTTTATATGCACTTTTTTTGCCATTTATTACTAGGACAATATGTTAAAGTTTATAGTTCAGTAGTTGTTGATACCTCTTTGCAAGTAGCCTCAAAATTTTGGATTTGGTCATATATACATGGGCTAAATTGTGTAAAAGAACCTTCAATGGTAATTTTGGAACTCTGTAAATTATGTTGATGATTTCTATCAGCTTTGTATAAAATTCATTATAATTGTTTCAATTAATATATATATATATATATATATATATATATATATATATATATATATATATATATATATTGTCATCATGACACAACAACATAAACATAGTTCTAACAAAGGGACTAGCTGCTTTGTAGCTATTTTCCTTTTTATTTTCCTATCATAAAGGACATTAAAAAAATCATTGTGACTGATTTTTTTTTCTTATTTTAGTTCACTTCCTCAAACTAGATTGTATTATTTATTGTTAGTGTTTGGAGTGTATTTGGCTTATTATTATTATTATTATTATGGTGAACATTTTTTAAAAATAATTTTTATGGACCTTAACTTTTATTTTATTTGACAGGGAGGTAGGTGCGAGGGAGGGGGGGGGGGGCGCATCATTCTCGATCTCGACGGAAATATAGTTTTAACCTATAGGAAGAGAAACTAACAACCAAGCAAAACACCATGCAATTTACCTTGGATTAGACTTCATTGTTTCACTGGGAATCTAAAAGGTCATCATTCTTGGGGACTCTATCTTGGCCGTGATCTCACAAAATAGTAAAAAGGAGGACCTAGTCGATAGAATTGTCGAGAGGATCCACAAGCTCATTCTTGGAATTATACAACATATCTTTGAAGCTAATGTAATGCATATTCAACGTGAGAATAATGTGAATGCAAATACCTTAGCAAACAAGGCAGGTCTACTTAACCAAGGAAAAATGGGTAAAAATGGGGGCCAACATATAAATTGTTGGCTCCCCTAAGGTTTATTAAGCATGATTAGAGGCCAATGTGACCTAATTTCACTTGTCATAGAATTGACTAGGAACTCTACACATTTCAATGCCATTAAATACCATTTCGACACCCAAGGAAGGCCAATAAGTGATCACGTGCCTTTGAGCATGGAAGGACCTTTGGGAAGCTTCGCCAAGGATCAACCACAAAGGCTATGTGGTAATATGATGCCCTCTCCTCTTTCCATCATTGCATTTGGGAATGACCACTGAATAAATCAGTATGAGTTTGGTTAAGTTGTGGAGGGGAGCGACAAGGTATTGGTGACTATGTATCTATGGGACAACACTGCCTATCCCTTTGGAGCTCATGAGGAGTGTATTTCAGTCCAAATAGTTTGTGAGTTAATGAAAATCATCTGGATAGAAGTTGGAATCCAAATTCGGCAGGAAGACATGCAAGAAACTTGGATTGTCCTCGGTAAACAACAAGCAATGGGATTGGAGTGGCCATAATTCCTACCATGAAGACAAAATGGGAGGCAAAATTGGCACAACTTACAGTGGGAATCAGGGACATTCAAGCCGACATAGGGAAATTAAAAGCAACCTCTCATGGATGAACTCTCAGCTTGTTGGAGTCCTGGAAGCTATGCACTAGATCACCTCTTATGCTTCAGGTTTAGACACTCACCTGAGAGATGTAGAAGAGTAGATATGCATATACAGTTACCAGGTGGAGACCATGATGTCCACTCTTGACCGTCACCACGAGTTGATGAATACAAACCAGTATAGGGTCACTTGAAAAGTTGGAAGTAGATGTGCAAATGAAGACTTAGTTCTTGAACCTCCTCACACCATAGTGGACGTTTCAAGTTCCAATAGGTAGGCAAGAAAAGAAGTTTCTCCACAGGTCATGCATAATGGGAATAGTATTGGGTGTAGCCCTGGTTAAAAATCCTTTGTTATGTTATGTTTTTTTGTGATATTGCTCGACCAATATATTAGAGTATATAAAAATCTAGTAGATATAGTATCTTTTATGAAAGAAACTGTATTTTTGGAAGCCGCAATAGAGAAAAATAATGCTCAAGACAAGCCTGTTACTATATTTTTTGGACTAATGTAAACTGCTTTGCTGGTTATTGTTAGTTGTTTATAATATCAAATTATCCGTTTTAGTTTAAAAAAAATTCTTTTATTTGAGTTTATTAGTGTCATGTTACACTACACATCTCATCCTCACTAGGTTGTATAGTGAAAACAAGCTTGCATCGTTACCTGACTTTTCATTTTGAATTATAAAGAAACTTGTAGTAAAAAAATGCATTAAATGACACATTAAAATTTATTCTCTAGAGCATATTTTTTTTTTCAAATGTAAATAATTTATTACAAATGAAAAAACTATAGATGGAATAAATATTGCTCAAGAAATTTATGATTCCCAAGCTTAAATGCAACATAAACAATAGAACTAATTTGAGGATTTTTTTGCTTGTGCAAATGAGGAACTTATGGTGTGCAACCTCTAGATGACCAAGCAATCATTCTAAAGTCTTATAAATACACATGTTGGCTATAGAAACACACATAACCATAACCAAGAGAGAGATAAATGGCACAAGAAAGGTTCAACACAGTTTGAGTTGTCACGGATTATTACGCATAATTTGAAACAACAACATTAATGCATATCCATGCAAAAAAACATAAACAACTGGCAATGAACTTTAAGAAATTGATATGTTCTGCAATTAAAAAGTTGTAACAATTATTGTGGCAAATTTTACTTGATCCATGTTAAATATAATAATGACATTATAAAGAAATTCATAATGTTATTCACCTGAAAGGAGAATGTCAATTGAAAGTATGTTTCCATAATGGAAAAAATGTGATTCTATCCCAATATGATGGATAAGATGAGTAATAAAGGCAAGATTGAATTTTGGAGGGACTTCCAAAATATCATTTGGAGACAATCCATTTTTTCCACCTATGCGAGAACACCTTTGCCTTTACCATATAGTCCCTTTATATCCAAAGATGGTCAAACTACAACGTTCATATTTAAGAACATTTAACAAAGTAACATAAGCCTTAAGATCTTGTGTTAAAGAAAAATAAACAAAATGGAACTAGTTATTTCAAGAGAACAGGTAACTATGTTATTGAATCTCATTCTCCCCAAATATGACAAAAGCTATCATAACTCAGTTTTCATGCTGATAGTGATGAAAACCATAACTAACTAATATCTGCAAATGCGAGTTGGCTCATCGCCAGTATTCAATAAAATATGCCACTTAAAATAACCAACTAGTGGTTCATAAAAGGAATACTTATACTCTTGCTAGATGCCTTTGGGTCTTGGGTTATTAACTTGTTTTCTTACAACCAAGGAAGGTGATCTCTTATCCTATTAGAATAATTTGTAGCTCTCACTCCATGACTAAAAGGGTGGTTTTTTCTACCTATGATATCCCCAAGATACCCAATATCCTCAATTCTCCATCATCGTCGATGCTAGGTAGAGTTCATGTGGTATCAAGTATCCACCAAGATTTAGCTCCATACATGAAGCCAATATAATATTCCCGGTTTAAGTTTTACCTCTGTTGGAATATCCAACAATACTGAGAGGGGGTGAATCAGTATTGCCTTCTTTTTCCTTTTATTAAAACAATTAGTATAAGACACACAAAGAATCAAAGAAGTAAGACACATGATTTTATTGTGGAAACCTCAAAGAGCAAACCACAAACTCATACTCATTAATAAGATGATTTAAAAAAAAATGTTTATCTGCTACTACATAAGGGATGCAACTACACCCCTTATTTTTCTTGCTACTACAGACAAGGATGCTACTACACCCCAAATATTCTGCCTGCTGTTACAGACAAGGATGCAACGACACCCCAGAACTTCTGCCTGCTACTACAAACAAGGATGAAACGACACCCTGTTTTCCAGCTTCTACTGGAAGGAGGCTACGACCCCCTGCAGGATTTCTGCCCGCCCTAGCACCACCCTTCCACCCTTGTATGACTTCTTCAGATCTTCCAGAACATCTTTTCTTCAATCCTGGAACTTCATTGGTCTCGGCCTGTTCTTGTTGCTGCTTCAACTAAGACACCAAAGACATCTTCTTTCCATTTCATATTTCTGTTTATATATTCTTCTTTTTCATTTAACCATCACACCTTTACAAAAACAAGCTCATGGAATTTCACCTTCACGCCTCTTCAAATATATGTTTTAATTAATGAAATTAAATACCCTATCTTAAATATATCTGCCATGCCTTTTCTATCTGAACTAATTAACAATCACGCCCTTTAATTATTCCTTCTGTGCATTTGTTTTTTGTAACTAGGGGAATCGACAACTGGGAAGGGGCTGGTACTCACGTGAAATGGGGTCTAGGGATCCAATCATGTCTGCTACCACTATACCCCTAGGTGCACCCACACAACTCGTAGGCATGGGGCATGGGTAAGCCTGGGTGATTTGAACTCGTGAACTCCATTTACAACATTTTATTCATATCAAGCCAATCATCGATTGAGATACACCCCTGTAGACTATTCCTTTTGTGCATTATTTCCTGTAGCGTTCTCCTTTTTTTTATTTTTGTTTTTAATTCCTGTAGCTCACCCTTTTTTATTTCAGCAAAAGAACATTCTATTTTTTAAAATTTAATCTATTTGACCTTTTTCAAAAACATAAGATCTTCTTGTTATGTGAAAAAATCATTAACCCTGGTTGCTGACATTATGGATACATTGTGTGTGCATATTTAATACATCTAAGCGTGCATATTTCATACATCTAAGCGTGCATATTTCTCAACACTGTTCATGCATATTTCACCTCTGTGCAAGACACCCCTTTTTATACACACATTTTTTTTTTAAACAATTTGGCAGACTTATTTCTACACGTGTGATCTCTAGAACATAAGCTGACATCATGAATTGATGGACAAGTCCCCAAAGACAAGGTTCATACCATTGAATGAAAATATTTGCACAACTACATCATTTGGCGGGCATTTCAAAAGGACTTCTCAGACTCCTGAATTTCACTTTTCTTCAATTTGGCAGACCTCTATTTCACATGTGTGAACACCAGATGGAGACCTGAAGTCATGAGTAGATGGAAAAATTACCAAAGAATGGGTCCATGACATTTGATAAATTTATTTGCACAAGGACAGCCCTTGGCGGGCATTTCCAAATGACCTCTCAAACTCTTGTTCTTAACACTTAGCCAATTTTCATGTGTTTCTCAATATGCAAAATAGTATTTTTCTTACTTTTGGCAGATTGGTATTTTGCATATGTGACCATTGTAAGTAAACTTGAAAGTATGACTGGATAACCATTTCAACAAAGAACAGATCCATGCCAATTGATGAACCTATTGGCATACACCCAACATCTGGCAGGCATTTGAAAGTGGTCTTCCAAACTGCTTATTGATACTTAGACAAATTTCTTCAAACCCTAGGTCACCAAGGTGATTTTATTTTTTCATCAAAATTGGAAAGTGAGACATCCAAAATGTGAGGAATATCATACTGAATCCAACCATGTCAATCTTCTCTCCCGCAACCTCATCATCTGACCTTGGCGGGCATTTTACTGGGACAATGAAAACTATGCCAGATAACACTTTTGGCAGACTTATATCTTCTTCCTCAAACCCCTTTTGGATAAGATAATCATATTTTCATGTGCACATAAAAACAATCTAAGTCCGTGTACCTTTAGAATAATTTTATTCATCATATACAGGAGGTGGCAGGCATTTTACAAAGGCTACTTGGGTAGATTTGCAAGGAGTTTTTATACTTAGACAATTTGTCCAAAAACTAAGGTGGATTTTTCATTTCACCAAAACCATGAAAAAATGATATCGGAGGATGTAGGACACCTCACTGAGCACAAAAAAACTTGTTTCACCTTCAAAATCATCTTCATTTTCCCTAGGCGGGCATTTTACCGGAGTAGTACAAATATGGCTGGGAGGCACTTTTGGTAGATTCATATCTTTGTCCTCAGAGATTATTTGGAAAATCCAAGACCATGGTTGGATGCACCAACCAACATACTAGAGCCTAACACTTTCAGATTATTTTTCTCATAATCGTATGAGGGGTGGCGGGAATTTCCCCGAGGCCACTTAGGAAGATTTGCCACTTTGGTGTACAAGCAACCTGAAACCCTGTTTTGGCAGGATGTTAATTTTGTCACCAAACACTCTTTTTGAGAACTGAGACCATGGTAGGATATCCTCTTCAATAAGATATAGGATGATAGTTTCAGATAATTTTTATCATTCTCCCATGAGGCATGACGGGCATTTTCCCAAGGCCACCTGGACCAGTTTTCCAAAACAGTCATTTTCAGAACTTTCTCCAAAGTTTTTTCTTGAAACCCTAACTTGGCAGATCCATAAATTTTTCTTCAGACATGCTTAATGAAAACTGAGACCATGTTTAGGTATAAAAATAAACAGACTACAACCTGACCATACGCTGTGGGCATTTACTTTAACCCATGATTTATGGCGAGCATTTTCCTAGACCAGTTTTGACTATTTTTTCCATACTTAGTCAATTTACGGATTTCCACCAAATTGCCATATTCTTCCAGAATGATGTCAGAATGCAACAAAGACTTCCTGATAGCACCAGAACACCATCAGATGTATTTTCAACTTCATGCCACATCATCATACATGCCATGCCATGTCATCATATCTTCCACATCATCATACAAGCCATGTCATCACTCTCTTTGTTATTCCTTTGTCTTTCACTGAGTTTTCCTTGCCATCATGTCTTTGGTTATTCCTTTGTCATTACATAACTCCTTTGACATCAATGACAACCAAATTCAACATTCTCCCCTTTGGCATTGATGGCAACACCTAAACATTCCCCCCCTTTGGCATTGATGGAAACACCTAAACATTCCCCCCCTTTGACAACAATGAAAAAGGATAACCTATTATTCCCTTGCTGTAACCATCTTAACATAGAATTTCCAATCATCCTCCTTTTAGACAACTGCCCTTCTTTTTCTTCTCTTCCTCTAGTTAACTTGGACTTGGTGCTGATCATCTAGTTAGCATCCTTCTTTACCTTCTTGTAGTGAGTCTTTGAATAAGAACTTGGACTCCCCCTATCACAGTGCCCCTCATTTTGCAAACACATTTTCTTCTCTTTGTGAAAAAATTTATACTCATTAGTTTATTTTTGAGTTCTTTCATTCAACCCTTCTTTTTCTTCCATAGATTTATTTTTAAAGATACATCATATAACTTGTTAATCTTTAAGGAGTCTTCAATGCCATACAAGCAACTTCTCAACTTTATGTTTTTGCTCCCCTTTTTGACTAAATATCAAAATGATATGCACTAGCTTCATTCCCACTCTACTCTTCTTCCAACACTTTATTTTATAGCCTTCACCATGATTCCTCAGTCTTTGCCACAACTTCAAAAAAAAATTCAGAGAGAACTTCATCAAACTGATATATGTCTGAATACCAATTATTCCTTCGCAATCTTCAACTGTTGAAGCTCTGGCTGAAGTTCCACATAATTTGTAAATTTTGAATCTGCAGCCTTCTCCTCTTGATTTCTAGGATGCAATCTTACTGCTACTTTTACTCATCCTGGCACTTTCCAATAAAAAGAACGACTGTTTATAATTGCCCCATCAGGCAGTCCTTAAAATTGTCTAAATCTGCTATTGTGTTAATCTTTAAATGTGATCATCAACTATGAAGACATGCTTATCGAATTTTCCAAGTGTAGAATGTGGAAGTTCATCCCAAACCAATGTAGTCAAATGAGTACTTTCAGGATGGAGAAAGTTTTCAATTAATGTGTCATGGCTTCATATTTTGTAGAATCATATAGCACCATCAAATTGCAACCATTCATCATTCTAGAGAACTGTAGATGAACTTTCATGAACCAGTTGACCTAAATAATAGGATAATCTTCATCTTGGTTTACAAATTTTATGGTCTTCATGTATCTCATGGATCACACATTTTAATATTTCATGTTACTTACACTCTGTTCTTTTCCAACCATATACTAGTATTACGATCATTTCTTGTCTTTTCTAATTTTTCTTCTGATTTTACATTTCAGTTATTTAGTATACTTCACTTTGTCACATAGATTGTCTCTAGAAAAGTATTCTTTTTCAATTTGTCACTTCTACACTTCTTCTTGTCTTTGAGGAATATAGTTTTTTAACAAGTACTCTTATGACTCTTCTTCTTCTTTTTTTGATGTCAACCTTAAAACATTCTTTTCTTCTTACCAAAAGATTTTTTCAAGTACCAATTGCAATTTTCTGATATTAACTCCCCCTGAGTACATGATCGTTTCTAATGCTTCATTTCAGGGTTCTCTTCTAAGTCATGATATTTTTAGAAACTACATCCATCTTTAGTTCCACCATCATCACTAACTTCTTCTTCATCATCTTTATCTCCATCGGTGTGTTCTTTTACATCTTCATCTTGCTTCCCATCATAATGGATGTCATTCTTATCTACAACACTATTATGCTTAACATCATCTTTGGAACCTTCATTGTGGCTTGGGGTATTTGTTTCCTCTAATTCTTTGTAGTCTTCTTTTCTTCTCCACATCTTTCCATGAGGTACCCTACTTATTGACCTTGGTTGTTTCTTGGATTCCCTACTTAGATATTTTCTCTTGGTTCTGCAATCAACAGCCTTGTTACCAAGCTTGTGACAGTAGTGACAATATCGATATAATATTCCTTTATGTTTGAGGAATCTTTGATCTTCCTGCTTCATATCTTCTATCTTTTTCTAGCTCTTCCTTTGTTCTTGACCTTTTATTGAATCATTCTTCCTCAACTTACATTCTCTAGCCATATGTACAAAATTATGACATGTGTAGCATTGACCAAAAACAATCTGCTGGACTCTACTTGTCATTGGTCCGTTAGGTATCATATCAGTTTTGTATTTATTATGAGATGAGGGAACATAATTCTGACTCCTTCTTAATCGGGATTTTGAGTGCAGTAGCATGGCTTCTTTCATTTCTATCTTGGAGTGTAGAGGACAAATATTTTGAATTCTTTTCTTTGTCATAGCCTAATCCAGTTTTATCACTTAATGGTATTTGGCTACTCAAGATCTCATCTAAAGTCTTTGAATTGCTTTCATATTTTGACTTAATAGATTCTTCATCGAGCTTCTTTCTAAGCTGCATAATCTCTTCTTCAAGCTTCTCTGATTTTTGCATTCTCTTTTTGAGCTGTAAAACTAGATCCTCTTCAATCTTCTTGGCCTCTTCAAGTTACTAATGATGTGGTTTGACTGTTTGTTCTTTTTCCTGCATTTATCAAGTTCTTCAAGAGCACTGATTAATTCAGCTCTTATATCTACTTCTCCTTCTTCCATTGATTCATCATCTTGATCTTCTATTCCCATGAATAGAATCTCTGTTTCCTCATCATCACTTGTGTCTTCATCTTCACTATCTTCCATGGTGTAAGAGATTTTCTGCTTTTCATTGAACTTCTTTTTCTTTCATGTTTTTCCCTTTTTGAACTTCTTTGAATCTTCTTTCTCATCACTTCCATTTTTCTTAGGATAAGGACATTTTAAAGCAAAGTGTCCAATTCTTCCACAATTAAAGCACTTTAGAGGTAGCTTTCCCCTGTACTTGCCAGTACCTCTCTCAAGCTTCTTGATGAACAAGTATTCTTCATCATCTGAGTTTTCTGATTGGTTATTGGATAAGGCTTTAAAGGATGCTTCTTTCCTTTATTGACCATCCTCTCCTTTTCTCATCTCGTAGGTAGTGAAAATCCCATGTAGTTCATCTACTGTCATGTCTTCAAGATCATCTTGTTCTTCTAGAGCAGATACCTTTGAGTCATACTTCATTGGAAGGGTTCTTAGTACTTCAACTACTTCTTTCTCCTTTAATTCTCCTCTAAGGCCTCGAATAACATTGACAATTTCATCTACTCTTAGAATATATTCTGCAATATTTTCTTCCTCTTTCATTTTTAGGCTTTCAAACTGTCCCTTATATGTCTGAAGTTTTGATTGTTTGACTTTGGATGCTCCTTCATAGACAACTTTTAATTTATCCCAAGCCTCCTTGGCTATCTTGCATTGCATGAATTTCACAAACACTGAGTTTGTTAACCCATTCAAGATTGCATTTAGGGCTTTTGCATTGGCCTCATATTGGTCAAGTTCTTCTTTGACTTTAGGTAGGTTTTCTGCTATGTTATACTTCTTTTCAACTGCTCTCCAAACCTTCCATCCAAGAGACATTAGATGACACTTCATGTTGATGTATATGTAACTTCAGAATGTATTTCACATATATGTATATTGTATTCCTATAGAGATGTTATTATTCCTCTATACGGAAGTGCTGTCATTTATATTGTAAGTGTTGTAACTTATACTTGATGGGTTATTAGACCACCCTATTGGGGGTCGGCCATGTGGGTCAAAGGGTTATTAGACCACCCTATTGGGGGTCGGCCATTTGGGTCAAAGGGTTATTAAACCACCCTATTGGGGGTCGGCCCTAGTTAGCATTATGTTATGTGGTTAAGTTAAGGTCGACCTAGTAAAGGTTATTAGGCAAGTCAAGTCAAGTATAAATAGAGGGGAGGCACTCTATTTGATCATTCTATTCTCACACACACTCTTTGGAGAGTGGATCACTTGTGGAGGAGGAGAAGCTGCTGCTAGGAGATGTCTATCTCTTATGTTTGGGTTGTATCATTTCTCTATCTATCTCTGAGGAAGTTATTGGGGTTTTTCACCTTTATGGTTTTCCCCAAGTAAACTCTGTGTCTCTTGTGTGCTTGCATTATTGTGTCCATGATTGATATGCTGTACATGTTGTTCTCTTAGTTAAGATCCTAGATCATATTGAAGTAAATTCTGAAAAACTAACATGGTATCAGAGCTATCCTGAAAGAAGGCATGGTATGGCATGTATGACACTTGTTGCACTTACGATGCTAGGGCTTGACATAGAAAAAACCAGTCATCGTAGCAATTTCGCTATAAATCCATTTTGGCAAAGTTTTCGGATCGGAAACTTTTACAGTTTGAATATTAGATCCCCATGTACCCTATGTCCAAAGGACAACTTCTAATTCATTGTACTTTGTGTTTTATGATCTGTACAATCTAGGGTTTCTTCCTCTTCCAGATCTGAATCATAAACAGGTGACCTAGGAAAAAAGGTCATAACATGGGATAGGAAGATCCAAATGAAATTTAGTAAAAAGTGACAGGTATTGCATAGACTTTAATTTCTCAGGTAACTTTTTCAGAGGCCAAAACTGAACCAGTGACACGTGGCACTCCGCAAGTTCGCTCTCCGGTTTTATCCCATAAATAGGCCACGTTGCGACATGTGGCATAACTCTCTCTCAGAGAATCCAATTGAGGTCAAACTTATGGGGTTGGAAATATTACAGGTCGGGCTACCATAGGTAGAAGTTTCAAACCCTGGGGATCGGAAAGTTCGGAGTTACACCAGAAACAATTAGGTACATATTTATGTCAAAACAGAATTATTTTTGAGCACCTTCATTCATGGCTTCGGGAATTTAGGGTTGCGGAGAAAGTTGAAATTTTTGTAATCGGAGACCACGGCTGAATGCTACTCATAAAAATCGAAATTTAGAGACCAAGATTAGAATTTTTGGTTGGGCAGAAGGCCGGGCTTGATCAGACCCTAGTTCGAGACTTTAATCGAAAAAATGGAAATTTAGGGCTTCTGCAAAAATGGGAATTTTTGAAATCTGTGACCATGGCTGGAAACTCCTCAGAAAAATAGAATCTTAGAGCTTTGGATCGAACCTTTTGAGTGGGAAGAAGGGTGGGATTTATCAAACCCTAGTTCGGGGTCATGTACAGTGAATCCAGAAGTTTCAAAGGAAAATTTGAGGGGTGAAACCTTGCAGTTTTCAAATTCTGAATATACCAGCTTGATCAGCTCATCAAGGCACATCTTTCTATCCTTTCAGAAGTTTGAAATTCAAATTTTGAATTTTTAGGGTTTCTCTGACAAACCCTAATCCAGCTCCAGATCCAGTTCCTGCAAATCAAGTGGGTTGGGTCAATCCTAGAAGAAAATGGATTGGTCACCTGCATAAGTGAAGAAGTTCTTGTTTCAGAGGGAGATGAGGCTGAGGCCTTACATAAGAAGATTAAAAGCAATCTCGACGGGTATGACTCATACAGGTATGTTTCGAATTATATTCATAATTACGTTTATTATATTTTTGTCTTCATATTATTACGGTTAGTACAATCTTGGTTAATTTTAGACTTGTTGTATCACCTTAATAAAATATGAATGCATGATAGAAGATATTCATTGATTAGGGTTTTTGACACTTATGATTGTACTAATGCATTGTGATGTTGTATGAGCTTGATGTTGTCCACTAACATGAAAGGTACATCAAGAAAGACAAATCATGTTCTAGTTCAAGAACATATGACCATGGTGACATGAAGACAAAGGTTCATCCATTGCCATGGATCACATAGAAGATCTACTTACGAGGTATGTATAACTTGGTTAACCTATGAGATATGCAGGTTACTAGCACAAGTCATTTAAGAGAACAAGAAGACATCATGTGGGTTTGTTAGACAATAACCAACTAACATATTAATCCAGGTATGTTTTTCCTATATCAAGTTAGAATCCTACCTTGTGATACGATCTCTTATATAAGTATACATGGCATGATTGATAATGATTATTCATAGGTTTGAATAATCATGGGTGTATGCATATTATGTTTCTTACCTTAATTGATGATATGACTAACCAGAAGAGTCATGAAAGTATAGGTTTGAGTAATCACGGGTTTAGGCATATTATGTTTCTCACTTTAATTTATGATATGACTAACCATAAGAGTCCTTGAATACTAATGCTTATTATTTATGTTTGAGATGATCATGACTATACATGCTTAAGATTATTGTGTTTTGATAGTATTGAGAATATACTAATAAATGTATGATTATGTATGAGATCTCGAGGATATCACAATAATGATACTTGTAAGCATGCATAGTGATCGAGGATGGATATAAGTTCAAGGACAGGTAATCCAGGAAGCAAAGATCAAGAGGGAGCACACTCTAGTAGTTTCTACAAGGATGCAGATATTCCGAGGGAGTCGATCACTTCTCAAAATCCACATCAGAATGGAGTTGCAAAGATTTAGAGGGAGTCCACCCAACAACCAAACAAATATAAGTATTTGAATTGTCATTTCTTACATATTTGTTTGTTCAAATAATGCTGTTCAATAATGTATATGCTTATGTTCCTAGACTTAGGTTGTGTATTAAGCATATTAGAATAATTGCATTAATGAATAGTATACTACTAATATGCATGTGATGGGTAAGTGGCCTATGGCACTGTACAAGATTCCATTGCTACTTATCTAGAATGAAACCTCTTTGCTGACATGTTGGGAGTAGTGCAAACTCTTAACAATGTTATGGTAGAGATTGGAATGCATCTAGAAAGTTACAGGATATGGATGAATGTTGTATTGAAGCATTGGCTAAAATAATTGCATGACTGTATGACATATTTCCTTATGTGTAATAATTTGTTCTGAAAACTATGAGATGTTTCTAATCATACAATTTAACTTGTTTTGTAGGAAAGATTGTATATCATCACCTACAAAAGAAGGACTACAACATTTGTTTCAGCAACAAAGTTATCTATTGAAGATATTGAAGTTCCTAGGATTCGGGAAGAATGCCATGATCGTGGAGTACGAGTCGATCATGAAGAATGATGTTTGGGATGCAGTCCCAAGACCTGAAGGGAAGTCTGTTGTGACTTCCAAATGGATCTATAATAACAAGAATGCTACAGGTGGCAACATAGATATTTTTGCTCCTGTAGCTAGATCCACTTCCACCAGATCAGTACTTGCTCTGGCCGCAGTGATGAAATGGAAGATACACCAAATGGATGTCAATACAGCATTCTTGAATGGTGTAGTTGAAGAGGAAGTGTATGTAGAGTAGCCACTTGGTTTTGAGACACATGACGGGAAGTCATATATGTGCAGAACTTGGTATGGTAGGATAGACAACTTTCTATCCAGTTTGGGATTTACCAAGAGTAAAGCGGATTCCAACCTTTACTACAAGGTTGAGGAAGGAAATCCAGTGACACTGCTTTTGTATGCGGATAACCTGTTTGTTACAGGTAAGGATAGATTGATTGGCGACATGCAGCGGAAGCTTGCTGCCGAGTTCGAGATTAAGAACCTGTGGATGATGCACTATTTTCTAGGCATGGAGGTGTGGCAGAGTGCAGATGGAATCTTCCTTGGACAAGGGAAGTATGTAGTATAGATCCTGAAGAGGTTCAGGATGATGGATTGCAAGGCCATGGCCACACCTATGGCATCGAAACTGAAGCTTCTATGTGATGCTTCATCTGATCTGGTTGATGTCACTGTGTATCGTCAGATGATTGGGTCCTTGATGTACTTGACGAACACTAGACCGGATATTTTCTTTGCGGTGAACACATTGATCCAGTTCTTGACAGATCCCAGAGGTGTTCACCTGGTTGCTGTAAAGCATATTCTGAGGTACCTGAAGGGTACGGTTGACTATGGGCTCAAGTATGATGCGAATCAAAAGTTTAACCTACAGGGTTATGTTGACTCAGATTGGGCAGGCAGTGCTGTAGATAGGAAGAGGACATCTGGGTGCTGCTTCAGTATGGGATCAGGTGTGATCTCTTGTTTTAGCACGAAGAAATCCCGCGTGGCACTAAGTACAGCCGAAGCAGAGTATGTTGCAACATGTTCGACTAGTTGTGAGGAAGTATGGCTCCGGAAGCTACTGTCTGAGTTATTTGATCTCCCACTGGAGGTTACTGGTATCTTTTGTGACAACCAGAGTTGTGTGAAGTTGTCTGAGAACCCGGTGTTCCACGACAGGTTGAAGCACATTGAGATCAAATATCACTATATCAGGGATATGGTGCAGAGAGGAGCAGTGAAGTTCCTGTATGTTGCGACGGATGAGCAGATTGCAGATGTACTGACGAAACCACTAGCCAGAGTGAAGTTCAAGTACTTCAGAGAGAGGCTTGGTGTTCTTCAGATCGATGACACTTCGAGGAAGAAGTGATGGAGACATTTGTTGAAGCCATTCCAAGCATGGTGGAAGGAGGATCCTTCACATGGCTATGGATGTAAGCGCTGGATGATGAGCATCACGATGATGTTCTAGTTTCTGCTCGATATGATCAGTTGGATCATTTATGTATGTATGCATCATGTTGGATGCTGGATATGATCAGTTGGATCATTTATGTATGTATGCATCATGTTGGATGCTGGATATGATCAGTTGGATCATTTATATGTATGTATATATGCATCATGTTGGATGCTGGATATGATCAGTTGGATCATTTATGTATGTATGCATCATGTTGGATGTTGGATATGATCAGTTGGATCATTTATATGTATGTATATATGCATCATGTTGGATGCTTGGACCATGTATCTGTATATGTATCAGGTGGATACGATTGTATGATCGGGTAGATCATGTATGTTGATATATATCAGGTGGATACATTGTATGATCAGGTGGATAATGTATTTGTGTATGTATCAGGTAGATACATTATATGATCAGGTAGATCATGTATGATGATATGTATCAGGTAGATACTTGGTATGCATCAGGTGGATGCATTGTATGATCAGGATGATCATGGATGACGAGCTTCAGGATGTTGCTCCAGATGACATGCATCAAGACGATGATCATGTGTGATGAGTATCAGGACGATACTTTGGATGACATGCATCAGGACGATGTAGTGATGATGATCATGATGATCATATGTGATGACATGTATCAGGTGGATACATTACATAATCAGTTGGATTATGTGTGATGAGTTCCGAAGACACGGATGCACATGAGCTTTTCGGACATTGTTGTAGATTTGTTCTCCCATGGTCGCGATGTAATTGCTGGTATTTTCCAACATGGTGGAAGATGTGTTCTCCCATGTTCGTGATGTAATTGCCAGGGCCATTCGAGCATGGTTGTAGATGTGTTCTCGCATGGATGCGATATAAGTGCTGGGGCCATTCGAGCATGGTTGTAGATGTGTTCTCCCATGGCTGCGATATAAGTGCTGGGGCCATTCGAGCATGGTTGTAGATGTGTTCTCCCATGGTTGCGATATAAGTGTTGGGGCCATTCAAGCATGGTTGTAGATGTGTTCTCTCATGGCTTCGATATAAGTGCTGGGCCATTTGAGCATGGTTGTAGATGTGTTCTCCCATGGCTGCAATATAAGTGTTGTGCCATTCTCGCATGGTTGTAGATGTGTTATCCCATGGCGTAGATGTAAGTGTTGTGTGATGTGCATCTGGGTTGTGCTTCGTGAATGATGATCATGAGTATCAGGATGATACTTTGTGGCTGTGGACAGGTTGTGCAGTAGCATGTAAAAGGTCCTGGGAGATCCGATAGGTTGAGCTGTGTGCTCGTAATTAGTCCTCTTTCGAGGTTTTGTTGACTCACGTAATAAGTCTTGAGGATTCCACAGTATGGCTAGTGATGATGAAGACCTGCAGGTGGTGGGCCTACATCCAGTATGAAAAAGGACTGGCTCTATAGAACTTCCTATGACAAATAGATCGGAGATTGATTGAGATAGCAGCAGTAGTGACGATGACGATGATTCAAGGATGATGATTCATTGATGATGATCCAGAGAAGAAGACTTGTGCTAGAAGACCTGTGTCGAGAAATAAATTCCTAGTTAAGAGGGAGTGTTGATGTATATGTAACTTCGGAATGTATTTCACATATATGTATATTATATTCCTATAGAGATGTTATTATTCCTCTATACAGAAGTGCCGTCATTTATATTGTAAGTGTTGTAACTTATACTTGATGGGATATTAGACCACCTTGTTGGGGTCGGCCCTGTATAAGTCATGTGGGTCAAAGGGTTATTAGACCACCCTATTGGGGGTCTCCATGTGGGTCAAAGGGTTATTAGACCACCCTATTGGGGGTCGGCCCAATTAGCATTATTTTATGTGGTTAAGTTAAGGCCGACCTAGTAAAGGTTATTAGGCAAGTCAAGTCAAGTATAAATAGAGTGCGGGAGGCACTCTATTTGATCATTCTATTATCACACACACTCTTTGGAGAGTGGTGCACTTGTGGAGGAGGAGAAGATGATGCTAGGAGATGTCTATCTCTTATGCTTGGGTTGTATCATTGCTCTATCTATCTCTGAGGAAGTTATTGGGGTTTTTCACCTTTATGGTTTTCCCCAAGTAAACTCTGTGTCTCTTGTGTGCTTGCATTATTGTGTCCATGATTGATATGCTGTAGATATGCTGTACATGTTGTTCTCTCAGTTAAGATCCTAGATCAGATTGAAGTAAATTCTGAAAAACTAACACTTCATTCTTGCACTCCAGTATGCATAGTTAATTCCTGTGAAAAGTGGAGGTCTGTTGGTAGCTAATCCTTCCCGTTGATCCACTGTGGTCTTAATTAGGATCTTCCTTCCAGTTATTAGACCATAGTGAAGAAACCTGCTTTGATACCAATTGTTGGAATATCCAACAATACTGAGAAGGGGAGGTGAATCAATATTTCCTTCTTTTTCCTTTTATTAAAACAATTAGTATAAGACTCACAAATAATCAAACAAGTAAGACACAAGATTTTATCGTGGAAACCTTAAAGAGCAAACCCAAAACTCATACTCATTAATAAGTTGAATTTTTACAAAATTGTTTATCTGCTGTTATAGAAGGGATGCAACTACACCCCATATTTTTCCTGCTGCTACATACAAGGATGCTACTACACCCCAGATCTTCTGCCTCCTGCTACAAACAAGGATGCAACGACACCTGAGAACTTCTGCCTACTGCTACAAACAAGGATGAAACGACACCCTATTTTCCAACTTCTACTAGAAGGAGGCTACGACCCCCTGCATGCTTTCTGCCTTCCCTGGCACCACCATTCCACCCTTGTCTGACTTCTTCAGATCTTCCAAAGCATCTTTTATTCAATCTTGGAACTTCATTGGTCTCGACCTGTTCTTGTTGCTGCTTCAACTAAGAAACCAAAGACATCTTCTTTCCATTTCATATTTCTGTTTATATATTCTTCTTTTTCATTTAACCATCGCACCTTTACAAAAACATGCTCATGGAATTTCACCTTCACGCCTCTTCAAATCTTTGTTTTAATTAATTAAATTAAATACCCTATCTTAAATATATATTCCACTCCTTTTCTATCTGAACTAATTAACAATCAAGCCCTTTAATTATTCCTTGTGTGCATTTTTTTTTGTAACTAGGGGAATCATCAAATGGGAAGGGGCTGGTACTCGCGTGACACGGGGTCCAGGGATCCAATCCCTTCTGCTACCACTATACCCCTAGGTGCACCCACAAGGCCCGCAAGCATGGGGCACGGTTAAGCCAGGGTGATTTGAACTCGTGACCTCCATTTACAACATTTCATTCATATCAAGCGAATTGCCGGTTGAGCTACAACCTTGCAGGCTATTCCCTATGTGCATTATTTGCTGTAGCGTTCTCCTTTTTTTTTTTTTTAAATTCTTGTAGCTCACCCTTTTTTATTTCAGCAAAAGAACATCTGTTTTTTTAAATTTAATCTATCTGACACTTTTTCAAAAACATAAGATCTTCTTGTTATGTGCAAAAATCATTAACCCTGGTTGCTGACATTATGGATACATTGTGTATGCATATTGCATACATCTAAGCGTGCATATTTCTCAACATTGTACAAGCATATTTTACCTCTGTGCAAGACACCCCTTTTTATACACACATTTTTTTAAAACAATTTGGCAGACCTATTTTCCACACGTGTGATCGCCAGAACATAAGATGACATCATGACTTGATGGACAAGTCCCCAAAGACAAGGTTCATACCATTGAATGAAAATATTTTCACAGCTACATCATTTAGCGGGCATTTCAAAAGGACTTCTCAGACTCCTGAATTTTACTTTTCTTCAATTTGGCAGACCTCTATTTCACATGTGTGAACACCAGATGGAGACCCTAATTCATGAGTAGATGGAAAACTTACCAAAGAATGGATCCATGGCATTTGATAAATTTATTTGCACAAGGATATCCCTTGGCGGGCATTTCCAAATGACCTCTCAAACTCTTGTTCTTAACACTTAGCCAATTTTCTTGTGTTTCTCAATATGCAAAATAGTATTTTTATTACTTTTGGCAGATGGTATTTTGCATATGTGACGATTGTAAGTCAACCTGAAAGTATGGTTGGATAGCCATTTCAGCAAAGAACAGATCCATTGCAATTCATGAACCTATTGACATACACCCAACATCTGGCAGACATTTGAATGTGGTCTTCCAAACTACTTATTGACACTTAGACAAATTTCTTCAAACCCTAGGTCACCAAGGTGATTTTATTTTTTCATCAAAATTGGAAAGTGGGACATCCACAATGCGAGGAATATCATACTGACTCCGACCATGTCAATCTTCTCTCCTGCAACCTCATCATCTGACCTTGGCGGGCATTTTACTGGGACTGTGCAAACTATGCCAGATAACACTTTTGGCAGACTTATATCTTCTTCCTCAAACCCCTTTTGGATAAGATAATTATATGGTCATATGCAAAACTAAACAATCTAAGTCCCTGTACCTTTAGAATAATTTTATTTATCATATACAGGAGGTGGCAGGCATTTTACAAAGGGTACTTGGGTAGATTTGCAAGGAGTTTTTATACTTAGACAATTTGTCCAAAAACTAAGGTGGATTTTGCATTTCACCAAAACCATAAAACAATGATACCAGAGGATGTAGGACACCTCACTGAGCACAACGCAACTTGTTTCACCTTCAGAGTCATCTTCATTTGCCCTAGGCGGGCATTTTACTGGAGTAGTGCAAATATGGCTGGGAGGCACTTTTGGAAGATTCATATCTTCCTCCTCATAGATTATTTGGACAATCCAAGACCATGGTGGAGGGAGTTTCCCTGAGGCCACTTAGGCAGATTTGCCACTTCGGTGTACAAGCAACCTGAAACCCTGTTTTGGCAAGTTGTTAATTTTGTCACCAAACACTCCTTTTGAGAACTAAGACCATAGTAGGATAGTCTCTTCAAAAATCTATAGGATGATAGTTTCAGATAATTTTATCATTCTCCCATGAGGCACGATGGGCATTTTACCAAGGGCACCTAGACCAATTTTCCAACACTTAGTCATTTTCAGAACTTTCTCCAAAGTGTTTTTCTTGAAACCCTAACTTGGAAGATCCATAACTTTTCGTTAGACATGCTTAATGAAAAATGAGACCATGGTTAGGTATAAAAATAAACAGACTACAATCTGACCATATGCTGCGGGCATTTACTTTAACCCATGATTTATGGTGGGCATTTTCCTAGACCAGTTTTGACTATTTTTTCCATACTTAGTCAATTTCCTGATTTCCACCAAATTGCCATATTCTTCCAAAATGATGTCAGAATGCAACAAATACTTCCTGATAGTACCAGAACACCATCAGATGTATTTTCAACTTCATGCCACATCATCATACATGCCATGCCATGTCATCATATCTGTCACATCATCATACATGCCATGTCATCACTCTCTTTGTTATTCCTTTGTCTTTCATTGAGTTTGCCTTGCCATCATGTCTTTGGTTATTCATTTGTCATTACAGAACTCCTTTGACATCAATGACAAGAAAATTCAACAACCTCATGTCATTGAATCTCGTTTACTGTTGTTAAAAACTAAAATGTCACTAACAGAACATGAGCTGCATACAACATAGTCCCTAGGTTTTAAGTTAAAAAAATATAAGGGGATGCATTCTTGCTCATCTCTTGGCTAAAATGAAATAAGAGAAAGGAAACTTCATCAACATAAAATTCTTTCATGTATTAAGAGCTAGCAATAGTGAAGCAAATAAACATCCTAACGATGCTTCGAGGTTGAAATTCGAAGAAATAAAGAAAAATATGTTGGATCAATCTCTTATATAGCCTAGGTTGGTTATGCTTTCCAAATCCATTGTCAACCTCATACCAAAGCTCATCAAATGAGGTAGTTGTGAGCATGCCTCACATGAATATGTTTATGCCCTGCATTCACTTCAACCCAAAAGATTGAAGACATGGCAGTTTTAAATTGGGAAGAAGTTGGGATATATGTGAATAATTTAGATGATGAGGGTCACAATAGCCTGTTGAATCGCTAGTTTTTTGGGCCTTAAATGGTTTCTTTGTGTTAATACTATATATGGAGGGAGGGAATTTATGCACAAATAAGCAACCCCCAAATAGTGGCACTACAAGAAAAAGGCCCGGTAGCGGAGGTTTTTAATGTTATAAGATTGGTCCAAATTGTTAAAACAACCTCCTCCAATGGTACCAAATGTTTTGGCGGAGGTTTTTATGAAATTTTATCATAACTGAAAAAATTCGATGGCTGGAGGCGTTAGCGGAGGTTTTTTCATTGGTGCGCTTTGTTGGTATAAGCGCACAAATACGAACAAACATACAATGCATCGGTGCCTTTAATTACCAACGCGCATCGGGGCGCTACAAAAATTTACAGGCATTGGTGCTTTACAACAACATATGCACTAGTTCTTGTTAATATATATATCCGGTGCGCACCAAAAATTTTGACTGTACCAATGCTTGATAACAATATATGCCCTAGTGCGGTAAACTAAATATAGCACTGGTGCTTATGTACTATCTAAAAGCACTAGTGCACTACAAGGAAGAAAACACACCGATGGAGTTGACTAGGGCGTTGAATTTCGTTGCATTTTTAAAATTCGACAGTGTGATCACGATATAGTGGCACCTAGTGTGTTTATGGAGAAAGCACCAGGGTGCAATAATAACAAAGCATCGGGGCATGCAACGAGTAGCTTGTTTCCCTGATGCTCGTTTGGCTTAAACACACCTGTGCTGCATTTACTGGAATGCACCAATGAGATCAAAAATATTAAAGCACCGGTATTCATTTTCTGTTTGGTGAACAGATCCTAGTGACATCGCATTGGGATATCTATATTTTATTTTTTATTTTTTTAAATTCCACTATTCATCAGAAATATAAATATTTTTTATAATAGTATTCATATAATTTGAATTTGAATTATTGCATTTGGATATGATGTTTGTATTACTTTGTTATATTATAAATTTTTGAATTTTTGTATCTATTGTAATTTTTAGTCAACCATCCATATATTTAATTAGCAATGTAACATTTCACAACAACATTGAACAATGCAATAGAGATAAGAAACTTTATTTTATTATATATGAATAAGAGCCTTGTTGTCATACAAAATAGGACAACATAAGTCCACAATAATATAAATGTCAACATGCATGTAATTGTTACACTTATTGGTAATCTGTTGTCTTTCAATTCAGACACTATGTCTAGTACATTATACAAAATTTCTAATTTTCATAGACAATTATTTCAAAACATACAACAACTTGCATTAACATACAGATATATTAATCATCATTCTTCACTGGAACTATTGTTAGTGCTCGATCCAATTGCATGACTTGGGTTATTTGGCCGAATTTTTTGTTGATTGTCTCGATTGATTTCCTCTTCTTCAACTTCCATATACAAACATAGAAATAAAGTGTAACGAGTGTATCTACATTGGTGGTAATAATGAAAATTAAAATAAATAATATACACGAATGCAAATTGAAAATTGACGTACCATAGAAAGAATTGAGTCTTGAATGATACACATTCTTTCAAAACCAAATCTCATGCCTTCTCTCAACAACTCTTCTGTTGGATCCACTTCATACTTTGTTTCCTGCAAGTTTTATACCCCATAACAAATCACAGATTTAATATAAACAATTTTTGTTGTTCCATTAATTCTAAAATGAGAGAAATAAAACAACATAGATACTTACAAATTCCACAATTAATTTTTGATACGCCAACATATACTCGCAACCCATACTCAACCCAATGTCAATCAATTTTTTTGATGGCTCTTCTTTGTATGTTAACACCTGTTTGAAGACATCCAATGATGGCATGTGTAAATACAAAAAAATAAAATATAAAGATCACAACCAATATGGAATCTTAAGCTGTTATAAGGACATCACAACTACGCACACAATTTGCTATCAACCCCTTTTTTCCCTGTTGTCCTGTCTTATGTGCTGAATGGGTTCCATTTCTTTTCTTTTATGCAATAAAGCAATTGAAAATTAATATTTAATGCTAAATTAATTAATTATATGTACACAATAGAGGAATTTAATGATTTCACACATTTGAAGCATGTTGTTGTTGAGATGGCCCTTCCTGCGATGCAATTATTCCCATTTCCTTGACCATCTCCCTGTACACATTTTTGGACATCCCTACTCTTATATTTCAGATATCACCTCATTCATCCTTTGGGATTTTCATAATCTACATGAAAATTTAAAATGACAATAAACTATTTTCATACTTATATGAAAAATAAATATAGTAGAATTAATATTAATAAATGAATGCTTTGTAGTAGTAGATACATATTCTATAAAACATGTTTAGGAATATTACTTTTTGATTGATTCTTTTTTGTTGTTGAATATTTTTGCTATTGCAAGTGTGACAGGTCTCATTGACCATTGCTCTGGAAACGCCTCTTGTATTTTAGATATAACCCGACATTTGGAATCATTGGATTGATTTATGTACTATATGTAGAAAGTACATCTATATGTTCTTTCCACTATATCCCTTGACATATTATTATAATAGTTTTTTAGCACTACTCTATATGATATAAAGACCAATTCATCATCCTTTACAACTTCCATAATTTGCTTTTTCTTATGATGACATTCCCTTTTGTTGTTGTTAGTCCCTTCATAACATTCAACATATGTGAATAAGATTGTTTGAAACATATTAGCTAATATTCTTAAGTACAATATTACTGGAAATTCAAGAAAAAAGTTCATATTGATTACTTTTTGTTTCACCTAATTCATCCCTCTCCAACTATTCCATCAAGGTTTTACGCTCGTATGCACTTAGATAGCAAAGAATCATATCGAGCTTCCTCATTTTTTGGATTTGCATGTCACACATTAACCAATACTGATATTAGTTAAATTTACATATAATTCAAACATATCAATTTAATATAGAAACTACAAAGAACTTGCCTTCTTCACAATTTTGGATGTGGTCCCATCATGTCGACTAGAATTATTGTTCATTAAACTCTTATCATGCATTTTCTATAATAAACAACCTAAACCATTAAATATAATATATTATACAAATAAATTACATTACTTCCAAATAAAAAAGTAGTCTACCATTTCAATGCGCTTCAATAATACAAATGCCCCGGTGTGTCTCATACTTGAACGCACCAGTGCACCATACTTGAACACACAGTTAATAAAAACTAAATAAAAAATATCAAATATTCATTTCATGGTGCGATTTATTTAATCTAAAGCATCTCTAAACAAAACGATGCACCTTTACTAAGTTACTCTAAACGCACTGGTGCGTTATAACAAAACGACTGCACTGAAAACTGCATAAGCGTTTTTTAGAAGAAAAAATAATAATTGATAGGGCCAACATGATTTCAGATTCGACCCAAGAAGTGGTCCCATCGCAACCAATTCCTTATATAGAAAATGGCAATCCATTAAATCTAAAATTCTTTAAAAAAAATCCTAATTGTGAAACAATAGAGGGAGTTAAACCGTAAAGTAAATTTTTGCAGCCACATAAAACGAAAGGAAGCAACAAGAAAACAAGTGTTTTAGTATTGAAAGTAACTATATATATGTGTGTGTGTGTGTGTGTGTGTGTGTATTATGTATTTATTTAAAATCTAAATAGGAAAATAAATAAATCATGTATTGTGATCAATAGTAATAATTTACACACTTGAAATTTCTACAATGCAGGGTTTTGTGTGATTCGCCATACCTTACAAATTTCGATCTTTAGAATACTCTTGTTGCTCCAAAATCCTCCCCGATAAGTCTCTCTTCCAAAACTCTCCCCTTGAAATTTCGACAAAATAATGAAATAGTGATTAGTTTTTTTTAAACACTTTATAAAACTAGTTTTTGAAAAACGAATTCCTGCTTCTTTTTCAGTTTATGGGAAAATATTTTGTGCAATTTTTTATTTTTTATTTTCTGGATATCGGTGCGCTATATATACATGCGAATTGATGCGTCATAACAAAAAACACACCGTTGAGATATTCCTTTTTTTCATATATTTTTCCAGAATATCGATGCACCAGAATGATATGCATGCATTAATGCGCTACGATTTTCACGACGCATTGTATTAGCTTTCAATAGAAAAATAAAAAATATATATATCATATTGTAGTGCGTATAAAAAACAAGGATGCAATGGTGAATCTACACATACTAAGCACACCAATGCCAATAATATTGAAAATTGCATAGATAATTATCCGCTATCAAATATAGAAGATATTTACTTTTGTGTACTTTTTGTGATTGTTCCAACACGGTGCATACATGGTTTAGCTGCACTGGTTTGTATAGTTACTCAGGATGTGTTAACACCTAGAAAGTGTTCACCACCTCATCTCCCTCATTACATGACTCATTTGTCTATATTTACTACATCTTTGCCTCCAAAACCTTAAAAAACCATTAAAAAGCCACCAAAAGGCCAAAAAAAAACCGATTTTTCCCCCAAAAATAATTTAAATTTCCTCAAAAGATATAAAAAACCCTCTAAAAAGGCTCTAAATTCCCAAAAATCAAATAAAAGGGAATAAAAAATATAAAAAAGAGGAAAAAGAGGGAAAAATAAAGCAAAAACCCTAAAACAATTGACCTAAACCATATGGTGCCAAAAACCATGGGTCAATACTCTACCACTAAAAACCTATAAATAGGTGATGGAGGCTCCCCATTTCATATCCATAATCTATCCTATCCTCACTCTGCCAAAATCACTTTTGAAACCCTAGCTCACCATTTGAGCTAGCTTCCCATTTGAGTGCCCCTTTTGGCCCATTATCCAAACACCTTGGAGAAGGAGAAGGAACCCATTGGAGCACGGAAGCAGCCCTCCTGGACTACTGCAAGAGCTCCATCAACCTCAACATTTGAGGTAAATGTAATCTTGATCATATCATAATACAAAAAGAAAATTTTCTCTTACATCGTCATTGTCTTTTATTTTTGTTAATGCACATGCTAGATTAGATTTTATACTGTTTTATTGTTTTACTAAACTGCTACTAAGGAGGCCCTTGTCCTTAGTAGGTACTCATTTGCACAAGCTAGGGTGAAAACCCTAGCTACAGGTTTTGGCGACTCCACTATTGGCCTTTGAATTTCTGGTTAAAAATTTAAAAGTTTTTATTTTCTGCAAGTATTTTTCTGTTTTTCCTGTTCGGCTGTGGCTTCGGCCAGTTGGGTTTTCTGCCGCAGATCGCGGTTCCGTTCCTCTCAACCGCGACCCAGATCGCAGCTTTTGGCCATTTTTTCGCGATCCAAATTGTAATTTTTTTCCCTTTTCCCACGACCCAGACCGTGACATCCTTCCATTTTTTCCACGCCCAGACCGCAGCCTTTTGCCTCTGTCCTGTGGCCTAGACCGTAGCTTTCTTCCCTTTTGCCGCGCCCCAGACCGCGCCTTTTTTGCCACAGACCCGCGATCTGACCGCAGGTTTCATCCCTGCAGCCGTGCTCCAGACTGCGCATTTCAGCTACAGACCAGTGACCCAACCACATCTTTCGTCCTCTTTCCAGCGGCCTTGACCGCAGCTTTCTGCCCTTTTGTCGCGCCCCAGACCGCGCCTTTTGGCCACAAACCCACGATCCGACCGCAGGTTTCACCCCTGCAGCCGCGCTCCAGACTGCGTATTTCAGCCACAGACCCGCGATCCTGCCGCAGGTTTCACCCCTGTAGCCGCACTCCAGACCGCGCATTTCAGCCATAGAACCACGATCCGACCGTAGGGTTCACCCCTACAGTCGCGCTCCAGGCCGCGCATTTCAGTCACAGACCTGCGATCTGTTTTATGCATTTTTACCCTTTTTTTGAACCCATAATTTTTCTGCAATATTTGTTGCACCTGCACAACCTCCTGTTCTGTCTGCAGCCACAGTTACCTATAGCCTTTTTCTGCAGTTTGCTTTCTGTTCCATTTATAGAATTTTTAGGTTTAAGCATTTACATTGGAAAAACAAAATTTCAGCATTGCAAGATAAATTTCTACATTATTATTGGTTAAAAAAGTTGCCCACGCGTGGCACTTTTGATTGGGTTCATTACCTCACACACACACACTCTGTCACCTAATTCAAGTGAGCCTTAAAACACTACTTAACACAACCAACATTCTAACCCCACTTGGGGAACACATTAGAATATTGTAGTTAGGTAGGACAGGGGGGATAGGCATCCAAATAACACCCCTCGGTCGCTTACACTTGAGACATAGTTGTTGTCCTTTAGGGTACCAAAATCCCCTAGTATTTTTTGACACAGTCACAGCCAGTTTATGAGAGGGCCTCTCCCTTAGGAGGGTTGAAGTAGCCAGACTGGTTCCGGAGGCCTGAGTGGAATACCGCAATCCATTCAGTAACCGAAGGCTACCTACTCGTTGGTCTGCGTGTGGTGATTCCTTTTAGGCCCACACTGTCATAGGACCGGAGCTGCATATTCACCTTTTCTGGATGTGTCATGAATGGGGTATCTTAGTTTCCTTTCTTCTAGGATTGTCTTACTCGGTGTCCCTCTTGGTAGGGGGATATCTTTAGCCACTTGGCTCTACTATCCATATTTTCTGACTTGGATTTCATCACCTTGTAGAGGATATGTCTGGTTGAGTCAGAATACTATTTAGCTAGGTGTTTGCAAGCTCCCTTACCTCCCTTTGGTTTAGCGAGTCCACTATTTTTATTTCTTAGGAAACCCACTGCTTGTTGGTATTCTGACCATTGTTGTTGACGCTCCGCTTATTGTAGCACATCTGTTACAGTGAGCATTTTGAGCCGGTTGTTGACTTGAGTGCCGTATTTTTTGCACTCTCCTTCTGCACACTCGGCTGCATTAGGGTTTTTGAGCCTTTTTTCACTCGACACAACCCCCAGATATGTGACACCATCTATCACCATTGAGTCCCCAAGACACTCTCGGTGCCTCTGGGGCGAGCCCCCGCAACACGGTTCACTTGACATCACCCGTCACATACATAGAGCTTCATCACTTGATACCACTCGTCATAGACCTCGAGCTTCGTCACTTGACTCTACTCGTCGACGACATAGAGCTCTGTCCCTCGACTCTGACGCCCCTTATTTCACATCTGATTCTGAGGCAGAGTCTGAAAACCCCACTTACACTGCACCAAATAGCCCCATGGCTGGCATGACTTCCAACCCCTTCTTTGTAGGGACCCTTGGTGGAGTGTCCACAACCACCCCAGCCACCACACCTGCTTTGGGTATGCCTTCGATGGGGCCCACATCCACCATTACGGTCACTGTGCCAATTCCAGTGGCTAGCATACCCAACCCAACCCCACTGGTGACTCACACTATGCTTAGTGGCGCGGGACCCTCCCATACCACCTCCACCCCCCCGTTTGGGGGTCACATCCCTATCACAAACCCAGCCCCTACACTTGGGGGCATCGGCCCCAACGTGGCCATGACCACCAGCATGTCACATCCTTCTACTATTTTGATGTTTATGGCTAGTCTCAACCTTCCTGACCTGGCCAGATTGACCAACGATCCCATCAGACACGATCCTACATGGCCTCACATGCCTACCAAACTCCCATCAGACATCCCCAAGTTTGATGGCAAGGCAGGCGAAGACCCCCAAAATCACATTATGTCCTTCCACCTATGGTGTTCCTCTAACTCCATAGTGGATGACTCTGTCCGACTCCGTCTGTTACAACAGACTCTTATTGGCTCTGTAGCCAAGTGGTACATCGAGCAGCCACATGGGACCCATGCTACATTTACTTCCCTTGCCTCGACCTTCCTGTAGTTCTTTCAGTTACCTGTCTGCTATGATGCGGGAGTTGAGATCCTACTATCTTGTAGACAAACTACGACCACCCACATCACTGATCACATTCATGAGTGGCGTCGACGCCGAAGCCTGTGCAAAATCAAGTTAGATGACCGTATCTTCCTAGATTGGTTTCTCAAATCTCTCCTTCCCGTCATTGCCAAGGATGTCGCATCCGAGCGACCCTAGTCTGAGGAAGAAGCCATCTTAAAAGCCCAGCAGTTTGACCTTATCTACGCCCAGTCTGGTTACTTATATACCATTATACCCGATTCCCCCCGCGACGATTCCTCCCGAAACGATGCGTCGGGGGCATCCCATGCTGCCGATGGCATCATTGGCCATGTTGCATAGCATAACCAACCCTTTTCCATGACATGTACTAGTAATGGCCCCGACCTTTCGCGGGATACATCTCACTCTGGAGCAACCAATTCGTATGCTCCCATAGTGCATAACCGCCATTCCCATGGACCCTCATGTCCACCTCAGTGCTTCGGCCATGCATCCCCCGCTTATGTTCCCCCGATTGCACCTCAACCATATTACCACCCGCAGGTCGCGCATGCTCCTGTATCCCCTTAAGCCCCCTCGCTTATTATCTGCCATAGGCAGCACCTGCGGAAAATCAACCACCCGTCACACAGACGTATCAACAACCCCCACAAGGTCTAGCACCTACATCGCCACCACCCCCACCCACTTATTATCCGTTGTAGCCTGCTCCCGCACTTGCACAACCGCAGCACCCACCTGCCGCCCAAGGGAAAGTGTACGTGCAAAAAAATCCGCAGCATAACCAAAATACCCAATGCCAACAAGGCCAGCAAAACCGCGGAAAAGGACATAATTGCGGGAACAACCCCCCTCCAGACCAAGGCAGCCAGCCACCTAATCCCCCAAACAATAATAATGCGGCACTTGTCAACCAAAACCATGACAGGTCGCCAAAGCAAGCTAAAAACCCTAACTTACGAACGAACCACCCTTTTTCTATTTGTGGGGTCTATGGCCATTACACACACGCTTTCTCACATTTGGAGCAAGCACGACAACTCTGGACCGATGATGCCCATCGCCAAGGAAATGCGGCACCTCAGGTGCCACCTAACCCCCCACCACCTCAAACTCAACCCTTGGTGTTACAGAACCCTTTACCAACCCAAGGCGTGGTGAACACTCAACCGTTAGCTCCCCCTCAAGGAATTGCGCCACCACAACAACAAGTCATGTACGCTGCGCCTTCCCACCCTACTTCAGACTCAGGCACCCATCACTTGTTAATGATGTCATCCACCGATGTCAACCTTCAAACCCCCCGGAACCAATATGGCTCCACCCCTGAAGCCCCTCCCACCGAAAAAACCACCAACGCTCTTCCCACCGATCAACCATTACTCATACCTACAGCCCCATTATATGGAGCCCCAAAAGCCCCTCGCTTCCCATTTCGCCGCATCAACAATAACCCCAATGCTCACGCTGCGTCTAATTACAACATTGTGGACGACTTAGCTCAGTCCCCCGCAGCCATGTCTGCGTTAGAGGTCTTAAAAAATTGTCCTACACAGCGCAAGACTCTGTTATCAGCCATTGGTGCTATCGACCCGACTGATTCATGAATGATGGCCTTTGATTTGGACCAATCTAAACCATGCCTTCCTTCCACATTAGCATTCCAAGTTTCTGTATCCATTCGGAATCTTGTAATCCATCGGTGCATCATCGATGAGGGTGCCTCTACATGCATTATGTCCACATTCTTTTGGCAGAAGTTGGGATCCCCTGCTCTCCAGCCGTCCACCATTGCGTTGCGATCCTACCACGCCCGTTCAGCTCAAACCCAAGGTCTCTTAGCTAATGTCCCCATCCAGTTGGTTGGTAAAACAGTGCTTATTGACATAGAGGTCATCAATGCCCAACTTGATTATAACCTCTTACTTGGCCGCAGTTACATGTACGCCATGCGGGCAGTTGCCTCATCCATTTTTCTTACCATGATGTTCCCCCATGAAGGACGAGTGGTCAAGATTGATCAACTCACCTATTACGATCCCAATGCCCCCGTTGCACCCGAAAATGTTCTTCCCATGGTTGAACAAACTGTTCGTGGTGCATCTACCTCGTTGGTTTCCTTAGTTGGACCCGGAGTATACTCAGATATGCCGATGACTTCCACATTCCAATCCATTCCACCCCCATCACTAGCGACCAAAATATCTGACTTATGTACCCTCTCCCACAATACACAAACACCCAACCATCAACCGCCCTTGCTACCCCAACCACCATTGGTACCCAGTCATGTCGGCACCACACCTATCCATACAATCCCCTTCCTATTTCCCCCTTTGGGAGTAGTAAGCGCTCCGGTGATGGCCACACTAAACCTCCCAGGGTTAACTTTAGGACTACCTGTATGGTACATCACACCTCCCGTTTCCCCTCTGTTGCCCAATGTCATCTTACAGCTAGTGCAACCTATCAGCACTGCTAGTCAGCCACCTCCCGGTGTCACCACTCCTTCCTCCTCTACCAACCCACCCCCTATTTCCAAATACACTGGGGGCAGAGGCCCACAACCTTACACCGCTCTGCCCACGCCTAAAGCCACTAAGAACCCTCCACCATTTCGCGCTCCTCCCAAACGCTCTTTGTGTGATGAGTTGGTACATGCTACCCATCAATGTCCACAATTACCCACATTACAAGAGCACATGCAAATGCTTGACGACGAACCCAACATCTTGGTTGTCCAACTCGACCTTACCCCTAAGCCTCGCGATAAATCACTGCGTACCAATCACCCTTGTGCAATACAGTATTTACGGCCACTACTCACATCACTGCCCTGATCTCCCAGATTATAGAGCAGCTCTATACGAACTGAATAATGCCGATCTAGAAACTTCCGCTCCTACCATTGAGGAAATTCATCCCCCACCATCTTCCTCCTCGGAAGAAAACCATTTACATGGTTTCCACTAGATACCCCTCTATCCGGTCGGCCCCTTCCATTGATCCCTTTGACACACATGTTCAACCTTTCAAATCGACGAGGAAACCACATGTCCACAACTTGGGGGTAGGCCCAAAACCTTGCCTACTCATCACCATCGTGATTCTCATCTGAGATACTGGGGGCATCCACCCCACAAGGGGAATCCCCCATCATCATATCATCACTTCAGTATCTCACCATGGCCCACAGCCTCATGGTATACCCCCCCGCTAGCAGTTGCTCAATGCCCTAGTGATCCTTCTCTGAGACAACATTTGCACCACATTTAAACCTCTGAGTTAGGGGGCATAATAGATTACCTCGACCTTGGGATAGGGGGCATGATCAATCATTTTGAACCTTCCCCACCACATCTATCTCATTATTTCAATGACCCCATTGTTCAAACCAACACATATGTGATCCACAATCATAAACCCCATGCACATAGCATGGGGCCAGGTCATTAACCCTGCTCACTTTTTCACATGCGTGATCTCAACCATTTTTGAGGTCACATATCACTTGTATATTTGATTTGATTTGATACACCTAGTATTCTTCCCCTGCGGGTCATCATTTCTCCCCACCACTGCATCCTTGGCTTGGTGGGCTCACCTTTATTTGTAGCCATTTTTTAACCTAGTTATTTCCTTTGACCATTCTGGAGTCCTTATGACCTCCGTTTTTCGCACCATTTGCATTGTTGGATTCATATTTTCGTTCCCGTGATGATGCTTGAGATCATTTCTCGCTCTCACCAAAAAATTTCGGGCATTTTTTCCATGCACCTCGCCATCTCGATTTGTGTGCCACATCGGTTGTTATCAGTTTTTAGCATTCCTTATACCATTGGATTCAGTTTTCCGAGCCCGTGATGATGCTTGAGATCATTTCTCGCTCTCACCCCCATATTTTTTGGGCATTTTTTCACCAGCCCCTAGTTGTCTCGGTTCGCATGCCACCTTGGCCATTATCCGTTTCTGACATCTTTTATATCACCAGATTTAGTTTTCTACACTCGTGATGATGCTTGAGATCATTTCTCGCTGTAACAGTCATCCCTTTTTTGACATTTTGTTTGTCCACCGCGCAACCGCGGTATGCGAGCCACATCGATCGCCATCACTTTACACTTGCTTTGACACTACAAGCATATCTGTGAACCCTCCGCCCCATTCATACTGCAATTATTTCGTTATGTTGCCACCATTCACCATCCTGCAAGGAGGCACCACCAGTGTTCCCCCCCAACCCTCGTTCTTGGTCCTCATCGATATCCCTTGATTGAACACTCTCTCCTTGCTTGGCCATTCCTTTTGTTTGGTATAATTTTATCCCTTTTTCAGGCTGGACAAGTCCTTTACGAAAAAGGCACTCAGGTAGTTTCTGTTAAGCTCTTTTCTGACTCCTAAAAGAATGAAAAGATCACCGAGCAATCTTGCTTCCTTTCATGCTCATTAAAGTACCTGAAAGGGTGTCTATCTGGTATAAGTTTAACCCTTTTCCGGACCTGGTAGACTAATTACGAAAAAGGAATACTCTAGTCACACCAGCTAGAAGAGTTCTTCATTGCATCCTTTTATGCTTTTTTGGGCCTTGGAGACTAACACACGAAAAAGAACCCCCTTGGAGTCTTCTTATTGCTTTTAGACTCTCTAAAAATTGAAAGCAACCATGAGCATGCACCGTCCTGGGATTGTACAAATCCACACGACGGTACCACTCCATTATTTCAGAGTCTTCTTATCGCTTTCAGACTCCTTAAAATTGAAAACAATCATGAACATGAACTGTCCTAGGCTCGTATAAATCCACATGATAGTACCATTTTGAGCACACTTCTTCCAGCTCCTTAAACCATGAAGAAGTCCCCACCAGTGCCTCTCAGCACTATGATCAATCATCTCGGTAGCACCCCCAATAAGGTCACCTTTGTTCATAGTATTCTACGATATACCACCTTCAGAGTCTCCTGCCATCCTACACCAACTTGAGTATCCCTCATTCCAGTCACCATCCTTGGTCCCTTAAAGCTATGATCCCCTTCCCACCAGTCAGTTTCATATGTTTCTCGAGCATTCTCGCCATCATACTCTGAACAAAGGAAGTTTGATTCCACCCACTCTATTTTCCCAGTTATTCCCCACCTCCACAGTATGTCAGTCCTACCATCAGTAATCTCACACTTCGGTTATCCACCTCGTGCTCCTATCAAGGAAACATCATTGCCTTGCTAGTTGTAGGTCTCCCTCTGTCGACGACAACCCATCTATTCCAGAGGATAGGCCCAGAGGTCCCTGCGCCTTGGACTCATCACCATCTGTGGTGAGTACCTACGGACCATTTTGAGCAGAGTCATCAGTGCCGCTTTGAATGGTTGCTTCTCAAATACTCTACTTCAACACCTTGATCGCATCGTTGAGATTCGTGCAGGGTATATATCCCTTCAGTTATTGGTCGAAGACCCCAGATTTCCCCCAACTCTAGCACATTGGTGAGTCACTTCGGAACACCCAGTTATATGTTCCCGTGGATATCCGGGTCACATTGGCAACAGTATTCGGAAGCCATCCACTTGCCTGCTTCCTTGAAGTACCTAGTTCAGCTATAGTCCAGTGTACCATTGACGGTATGAATCCCCGTCATTTTTTATCCAATAGGTCATCGATCCCTCTGGTACCACACTCAACAACACTATTATTATTCCAGTGTATCAGTTCTTTAGCTTAGACATGGTCAGACTGGCAGTATGTCCCAGATTTGTGTCCCCTCTGGACCCTTATGATGTACACAGTAGTTCTCCATGTATCTTTCAGGTCCCCTTTTTGGGCTTCATTGTTATTCTATATATCTTGATACGAGCATGGGAATGCCCGCCTCGTCCATATATTCAAATTATTCCTCATTCATTATTGAGGTCATGTATTTTCAGTTTTTGCAGTTTGTTCGGGACTGTTGTTCCGGGCTCTAGTTCGTTTCTTCTCTTCTCCACACCCTAGGAAAACCATAAAATACCTATGATGTCTATCGACCATACGATGAGCTCCTTCCCTCACACATCAGGGGAAAATCTGTTAACACCTAAAAAGTGTTCACCATCTCATCTCCCTCATTACATGACTCATTTGTCTATATTTCCTACCATCTTTGCCTCCAAAACCTCAAAAAACCATTAAAAAGCCACCAAAAGGCCAAAAAACCCCCTTTTCCCCCCAAAATAATTGAAATTTCCTCAAAAGATAGTGAAACCCCTCTAAAAAGGCTCTAAATTCCCAAAAATCAAATAAAAGGGAATAAAAAATATAAAAAAGAGGAAAAAGAGGAAAAAGAGGGAAAAAGGAAGCAAAAACCCTAAAACAATTGACCTAAACCATATGATGCCAAAAACCATGGGTCAATACTCCACCACTAAAAACCTATAAATAGGTGATGGAGGTTCCCCATTTCATATCCACAATCTATCTTATCCTCACTCTGCCAAAATCACTCTTGAAACCCTAGCTCACCATTTGAGCTAGCTTCCCATTTGAGTGCCCCTTTTGGCCCATTATCCAAACAGCTTGGAGAAGGAGAATGAACCCATTAGAGCACGGAAGCATCCCTCATGGACTACTCCAAGAGCTCCACCAACCTCAACATTTGAGGTAAATGTAATCTTGATCATATCATAATACAAAAAGAAAATTTTCTCTTACATCGTCATTGTCTTTTATTTTTGTTAATGCACATGCGAGATTAGATTTTATACTGTTTTACTGTTTAAATTTACTGTTTTACTGAACTTCTACTAAGGAGGCCCTTCTCCTTAGTAGGTTCTCATTTGCACAAGCTAGGGTGAAATCCCTAGCTACAGGATGCACTGGTGTGGTTGTATTATTACGATGCACTGGAATAATTAAAAATCCCTATGAATCTTTGTTTAGACTTAAAATGATAAATTCATATCAAATGTTCTTTTAGACTTCAACTACATCAATTACAATAATTCATAGTATACGTATGCTGCTTAAACTCACATTGTTCTTACAAAATAGTTTTGAAACTATATTGGAAGTTAGATTGTGATATGGTTTTAAAAATTTATTTTAGGACTATAGACATGTATTGATTGTTGATTTGGCTCAAATGCAATGAGAACATGTTATAATATCAAATGGTCAATTCTTCAAATTCCAGCTCATTCCATATTGTTCAAAGCTCAATGAGTTCTCCCTTTCCATATCCAATAAGTTTATTTTTTATTTATATTTTGATAATCTAATTGAATTTATGTTATTTATCCATGTGAATATGAATAACAATGTATTCAATTTTGCAGGATCCCAATTCAAGATTGAGTTTGGATGCACAAAATATTCTACTAGTTGCAAAACATTGTAAGCTCTTATTAGGAGCAAGATACCACAAGCAGTTTGGAAATGAAAATGGAAAATCACTTTACCATGAGAATTGTAACATGCCATCTTCCACCCACAATTCTAAGTCATCGAAGGTAATTTTCCGTGAGTTGGATCCCTTGTATGACACCCCAGTAGTATGTGGTTGTTCAAAATGTCAAGGGTTGAAGGAGAACCCTTGGCATGTCATGCTCACCCATTATACTAATGATTGACTACCCAATGTTGATGGTCTAATACTCCCTAATACAGTAAAAAAACAAGCTCCTCTGTCAGGAAAGAAAGCAACACGGGGAGTAGCATAGTCGATATCTCCTTGATGATGTATTTCACCCACTGTGACCATATTTGTTGTTAGTGCTTTCACACTTCAACAGGTGAAAATTGGTGATCTACCGGCTTGAGGAAGCAAAGGTAGAGAGCACGTAAAACCAGGTAAAAAGTAGTAAAATGAGAACTAAATTATGCCAATAGAAATATAAACCAAAGAAGGATGGTATATGAGCCATAAACAAAACAAAAACTAAAATGCAAATATTTAGCCGTAAATGTGAATACTAAGGGTAAATGGTAAACCATAACAGTAAAAGAAGGAAAGTAACACCAAGTAACACTTCCTTCATACACATTAACATAATATGCCTATGAAAGAATAGGTTTCTTTGCATTTCCAAAATATGAGATTTACAATGGTTTTGGATTACCTTGATGGGCAAAGGGCTCGTGTGTCCGCTTGAAGTTGGTGTAGCTCTCTGGTTCTCCGAATAGTTCTCCTCCACCGAGCCACCATAGGGGGATTAATGGGAAAGGTCTCGACTGAATGGGAGTGAAGGGAACTAAGAAGTGTTCAACCTTCACACATGAGAATTTGCAGAGGGTAGCTTCAAAGGGAAGGAGGTTTGCAAAATAAATGATTTGCATATCAAATGAGGGTGAAAAATGAAATATATGAAAGTGCGGTTTAGGGTTTTGGAGAACCCTAAATCATGGTGGTTTCTTTTCCTTTACCGCTGGTAAAATTAAAATGTTGGCGGGAGTTTAGACTTTGTGCGGACATCCTTCACTTTTGGTGGACTTTCCTATTTTTGGGGAAACCCCTATTTTGGTGGAGGTTTCCTATTTTTTGGGAGCTTGTCCAAAGTGGGTTTTAGGACTTAGGATATCATCCATTTTGGGTTTTTTGCATTAATTTTCATGTTGAGGGTCTAAAAATAGAAATAGGGTATGTATGATGATGCATGGTCATTTTTTTGGTGTTAACAATCGTATCTAGAGATTGGGATATGGATGGAGTAGGAGATGGTGGATGGTCGAGTCGATGAGGAGGAGAGGATAGCCAGTCGACCTGTGGATCATGAGTTGAAGATGGTGGTGGGTTGAATGAGTGTGGAGGAGTAGATACTGGTCAGTTTTCATGGTGAGGTGGAGGAGGAGTAGGTGGATGATATGTCGAGGCTTCATCCTCATAGTGAGGAGGAGGAGGAGGTGGAGGATCACCACCCTCATTAGATGTAGAATTGTCCTCTGGACTCCAAGCAATTAGAAATATGGATGCACCGATGATATACTTCATCAAGTACCTCATATATATATGGAGGGAATTTATGCACTCGCTAGTAGCCCCCGAACAATTGGTATTCAAATTCATTGGTAACCTGAGCTCAACTAAGTTTGAATGGTTGTATAATGGAGGCACATACCTACCCTTTAGTTGAATTGTGTGGCCATTGTCAACTAGAGGGAATTACAAAGGTTCTAGAAGAGACATACCAATGTGCCTACTATAACGAAGTATGGTCTATCATTATGTTATGTGTTTTTTGTGACTCTAATTTTTATGGTGGAATCCTTTCATCATTGTGTTTCTGCAGTTTGGTTAGAATAAGTCTCGGGATAGAGGTTCGGGCTTGATTGTATCCTAGTTCTATTTGCTCAATGATTCGACCTCTAAATGAGGCTCATGGTCAAAGTGATATGTTGGAAACTCTCACAACTAACACGAATTTGAGCATGATCCTTGAACGTTCCCTTTTCCCTTAGGTCTACTACTTGGAAAACAATTATGGGAATATGCACAAGTTGGTGTTATATCACAGTTTTAATTCCATGGGTAGTTGTATTGGCTTAGCAATTGTTCTTGGTGGGAAGAGCATGGATTATCCAAGCTATAATTCCAAACTAAATAAAGGTATCCAAAACATTTTTAGATTCCCCCATCACCTTGAAGACCTAATTTATAATGATAATAGGATATGTATTTTCTCAGTCATTACCAAGGTACATGGTCATGAACGCACATTCACCTCTCACATTGCCTCTGTAATGGAAATGTTGGTACAACATAAATGAAAATACAAAACTTGGAATTAGATACATCAATGTTAAGATATATGGTTTGGAATCAGACACATAGAGCTGGACCAATGGGAAACTCAGGAAGTCCCCCACTTGCAGGGTGAAGATTACAGTAAGCATTTTTTTAAAAATTTATGTGTTATATAAATCAAGATTGATATCTAAGGAGTATTTTATAGTATTTATACATGCAACTATATTATAAAATCCTATGCATAGGATGATAAGCAGATGATGGACATAATATTGGAAGTTGGTATTGAAATTTTTGCCAACTTGGATATTATTGATTTTGTATTTTCATGTTGACCAGCTAGGTTGCAACCTTTTATTAATACAAAGTATAAACATTAGTGTTTTAAAAAAATGAAAAAAGAAAAAGAAGAAAAGAACTTACTACTTAAAATTTTGGAGGTTAAGATGAATTTATGTTGGTTTATTATTATATTATCGTAATGGACATTTTTATAAAAAAATCATTGACTCATTTTTTTCTTATATTAGTTCACATTCACACTCTATGTTGTATTATTGTTAGTGTTTAGAGTGTATTTGGCTTATTATTATTATTATTATTATGGTGAACATTTTTAAAAATAATTTTTGTGGACCTTAACTTTTCTTTTATTTGAGTTTATTAGTGTCATATTACATTACACATCTCATCCACACTAGGTTGTATAGTGCAAACAAGATTTCATTGTGTAGTATACCTCTTTTCTTTTCCAATAAAACTATTTAAGTTGTATTAAAAAATGCATTAAATGACATGTCAAAAGTTATTCTCTAGAGCATATTTTTTTTCCAAATGCAAATAATTTATTACAAGTGAAAAAACTATAGATGTAATAGATATTGATCAAGAAGCTTATGATTCCTAATCTTAAATGCAACATAACCAATAAAACTAATTCAAGGATTGTTTTGCTCGTGCAAATAGGGAACTTATGGCGTGCAACCTCTAGATGACCAAGCAATCCTTTTAAATGTTAGGATATTCCTATAATCCATCCTAGTCCTACCGTATTTTTGCATTCAGTCATGCATGCATTTTTTCCTGTAGGCATGCAATTGCATGCATCCCAGTCATCAGTATGGTGTCTCCCAGCACCTAGTGGTTAGTTTACTAGGCTTGGGATCTTGTTTCCACTCAGTTCCAGCCCTCCTATTCTGTGATGCACCCTCTCTCACCTACCACAAGAATAAGTGCGTCCTCTCTCACCTACCACCAGTGACACACTTAGTTGCTGCTTGATTTGTGGATCTGATCCTTGATTTGAGGAGAGATTGATTGATACACTTAGTGAGACCTTCAGAGAGAGTAGTTGATATGTTATGACTACAGTTAGCTCCTCATGCACCCTCCATTAGTGCTCCATGCATTAGTTACACCTACTACACTCAGTTAGACTTAGTTTGACACATGGTTGATGGTTACTTGTGCATTGATGACACTCTACTGATCTGATGATGAGTGCTAATTCGAATTTCCACCTTGGAATTCGAATCCTATCCATTGTATTATTTATTGTTCATATTATGATTAATGAATTAGTGTGATGTTATTCTGCTTCTATCTGAGTTCTACCGTATCATAATTCTGCTGCTCTTTTACACTACATTGTCCACTCTTCTTCTATTTTCCTGCTTAATATTTCTTGTGAGGTATACATCATCTCTTAGATCTGCTGTGAGGATTTTCACATGGTATTAGAGCATGTTGAGATTATTGTCTATATCCATTCTTGAGAGTTTTTTTTTGAGGTTATTACCAAGATTTCGAGTGCAGCAACAGTTGCTGCAGTTTTCTGCAGTTTTGCAGCAGTAGCAGTTGCAGATATTCTCTATTGTTTTTTGCAGGTCTTCTGCAACAGATTCCTTGAATCTTGAAGGAATTTCTCCTCTCTCTCCATTCAACTATGATGAGTGGAAACCAAAGATGATATCATATTTGAAGAGACATGGTATTTTTGATTATTGTCTTGAAAGATAGTTTGAATCCTCTGAAGAGGAGAATGATTGGTTACATGAAGGTGATAGAGCCTATGGAGCAATGTTGACTGCTATGTCTCGTTGTATGAAATCCCACTTCTATGATTCTGCTAAATCTCCAAAAGAGATATGGGCCCATCTGGATGAAATATTTGGAAAACAGAATGAAGGGATTGGTGCAAACTATTTGGAGAGCAAGCCCAGTGATGCATTCGCCCTCCTTGATGGTCTCTCTGATCATGATTCAGTATCAAACATATCTCATAATGAAGTTGTCCAAAAAGAAGAAGAACTTGCAGATTCAACACTCATGTTCTCAATGTCTTCCATTTTGAATTCTGAGCCAGCTCACACTTTAGAAACTGAAGAGGTTCTTAAATCCTCTCTTGCACAAGAGTCTGTTGGTTTGCATAATGATGATCTATGGAATGTTTCGGAGGTTAAATCAGCAATAGGAGGTGATGCATTCACTCTCCTTGATCACCTATCTCTTATGTACTACTATATGATCATTTGTACATGCTCTCAGAAGTTCATTGAAGATGTAGGGCATTACCATTCGCTTGGGATCATTGCTCATGCATATCATGGTTTATTTGGTTTTGATCTCATCCCTGCTGGTTCAAAGGAGATCTCAAGAAACCATTCATCATTTCTTGGAGCTGATTTGAAATCCAAGCAACCACAATCATGTGATGGTTCTTTTGGGCATGATCTCACCTATGATGGTTCAAAGGAGATAACAAAAGACTACCTACACATTCATGGATTTGATCCTACCTCAGCTGATTCGAATCACAGGTTCCAGGATCATCCTCATACATTTGGATTTGTTCTCATCACATTCGGTCTGAAGAGAAAGTACACGCACATGTCTCCATATTCGCTTGCATCCACTGAGGGAGAACACAAGAACATGTTTTTGGAGCATGAACCACTTCTTCCCAAGAAGAAGATACCTCCAGACATATGACCAAGCATCACACCTGCTTGAGTTTGGAGCATTTATTTTTTTGGTGTGCCTTACAGTCTCTTTTGAGGGGGGGTATTTTTCCCATGAGTTTTTTCCCCGTTTCCTTGTTTCATGGACCGTTCTTTATTATTCATTGTATTGGGTGACCTTTGGTGTCAGTTACCAGGGCCCAGGATGGATTAAGGGGGGGTGTTAGAATATTCTTATACTCCATCCTAGTCCTACCAGCTTTTTGTATTCAGTCATGCATGCAGGCATGCAATTGCATGCATCCCAGTCATCAGTATGGTGTCTCCCAGCACCTAGTGCTTATTTTACTAGCCTTGGGAGCATTTTCCACTCAGTTCCAACCTTCCTAGTCTGTGATGCGCCCTCTCTCACCTACCACAGGAAGAAGTGCGCCCTCCCTCACCTACCACCAGTGACACACTCAGTTGTTGTTTGATTTGTGGATTTGATCCTTGGTTTGAGGACAGATTGACTAATACACTCAGTGAGACCTCCAGAGATACTAGTTGATTTGTTCTGACTGCAATTAGCTCCTCATGCGCCCTCCATTAGTGCTCCATGCATCAGTTACACCTACTATTGTTATACCTCAAAGTTACACATTAATCCCTAATGTCACATCCTTATACCATGTGACCTAACGACGCTTCTCCCTAATGATAATCATACACTACTGGTACCCTCCTTGGTCTCATCTAGACACCCAGGAGCAAAATCCATTGACTGAATGCCGAAGACATCACCTTATCTGCCACGTGTCAGCAAATTTGACCCTATCTGCATATATTTTCGCGCTTTGCACATCTACTGGGTAGCGACAATTAGAGTTGTCACGCTATGCCCAGACCCTAGGATGCGATAATTTCCCAAATTATCGCTCTATGCTCAGACCTAGGGGTGCGAAAATCCCTTTTTATCCTTTTTCCATGGATCATGGATCTCATCTTTCGAGAGATTTTCTTGGGATTATCAGTCCTGATTCGATCCCAAACCCCTCTCTCTGTTTAGTATGCCTAATCCACTAAACACTCATTAGATCCATCTTACTCTCCTTTTGGTTAACCCTTCCAAGCACTATAAAGGAGAGGCCTTCCATGAGCCAAAGGAAGGGCTTTTGGGGCATCCAACCTATGATCTTGAGACTTTTGCAGAGATAGCTAGAGGAGGAACTTGGAGCTGAAAGTTGGCCTGGACATCAAGCAACCATTGTAAGCACTATCAAGTTTCTAATAAAATAACTTGTCTTGTTTCCCAATTCGTGTGTGTTGATTATGTTTCAGTTACATGATTTGTATCTATTTAGATATGGTTTCTAACTTGTAATTCAAGGTACTTGGAGAATTTTATATGCTTGTATGTTGTATGATCTTAACAGGTTCATCACGAGGACTTCGAGATCCAGGCTACAAGCAGGACAAACATCATAGTGAAAGGTCAGTCACCTTCTCTCACTTTATTCAATACTGAAATATTGAAATACTTGTTTAATCTAGGATTCAAGATCGCATTTGTTTCACTTTTGTCTTAGTATAGAATCAGCGCATCCTGCTTTATCCTAAGAGGGTTTCTTTCTATCTGTAGGAAGAAATATCTACAACAAAAACTGGCGACTCCGTTGGTTTCAACCCCTATGTTTTGAGTTCTTTTACTTTCATCCATTTTTTATTGTGAATTTGCTCTTCTTTCAAACCAGTTGTGAAAGTTGGTCTTTTTGACCCTCATACACCCCCCTCCCCTCTGCATTAGACCTCTGTCAGTGATCAGTGAGTCCTATGGGTTGGGAAACCATGGAAAAATAATTTTTTTTTCTTAAACTCCCGCCCTCATCCTCTTTTCGAACATTTTCGTGCCTCTTACATTGCTTATAGAGCGAAAATTACCAGATTTTCGCTACCTAGCCATTTCCCAGAACGCGAAAATTCTAGTTATCACTCCTAGGATGCTACCAGCCGCGCAAAAATTTTTGTAAAAAGGATTTTTTCTTAAAGTTTACTTGGTTACCTTCAGTCAATTTTAGTTTCTCTTTTTCAGATTGCTGTTTTTGTCTTTACCAAACATTTGTAACCTACCCAGTTGTAGTGCTTCACTTGCCTTTCATTTTTGTTTGAAGTTTTTAATCTTTGCTTGGTCTCAAATTCTTTGGTAGACACATTCAACATTTTTATTTTGGGTTTTTAGGTCACTGTTCCAGCTATACCTATTTACTCATTACCTTTTACATCTTGTCTGCACATTTCTTTTGTCACCTTTCAACAAAGTTCCAAGTGTTTTGTGGTTTGTTTTGTTTGTTCTCGAGCTTGGATTTTTTGATTTTTGTGGCACTGTACCCATTTTGGTCACCTCCTTATCATTCTTGCATTTGATTGGTCCTTTCATGATAGTCAACTTTATTTATTGTTTGTCAATTTCTTGATCATATTATTACCAAGACTATATTGTTCTTATAGCAGTAACTTTCCATTCTTGTTATTAAAAAATCAATATTGGAAGACTCTTTGAACATGTCTTGCTTTTGTTGAAAAGATCAAGTTTATGATCTTGCATTTAGGAAGTGAATCGGTTATCATTGTTTGTCACACACTTTTTACTCATTAGAATTACCATCAGTTGCAGATCAATTGCATTTTGGGAGTAGTTACATTACTTTGGCTTATTCAAAAAAGAAAACAAATTTTTTTTGGAGTGGTTTTTTCATTTCTTTGAAAACGTTTATGCATTGTGATCGAAAAAATCGCCCTTTACTTTAGCTAGCATTCATCGAACAGAAAGGCTCATTTCGATTCATCTTCATTTGCATGGTTTGAGTTGTCATAACACCACAAGTTGCACTTCCATCACTCGATTGAGTAATACAACCATTAAAATTTACACTTCCTAACTCAATACACTTTAACCTCACTTGAGGAGAAAAATAATTTGGTAGTTAGGTAGGACATCGAGGATAGGCATCCAAACAATTACCCCTTGTCATTTTCATTTGAGACATAGTTGCTGTCCTCTAGGGTGCTAAAATCCTCTTGTACTTGTTGACACGGTCATCGAATAGTTTGTGGAGGGGCCTCCCGTTTTTTCGGGGGTTAAGCCACGAGGATTGATTCCGGATGGACTTTGTGGAATACCGCACTCCACTTAGCGCCTAAGGAATATCGATCCATTGACTTCCTCGTACTCTACCGTATTGGTGATACAGGGGTGATAAGACAGAAGTGCCGAAAACCTTCTCCGACGTGTCATGAACGAGGTAGCTTAGTGAATTTTCTTTTAGGGCTCTTTTACCCAGGATTCCTTTTGGTAGAGGGATATTCTTCCATTATTGGTCTCTCATTTTGTATTGTTCGACGTGGATTTCATCACCTTGCGAAGGATACAACTTGTCAAGGTCTCCAACTCTTAGTTAGGAGGTTTTGCTTGTTATTTCATCTTCTTAGAGGGTCATTTTTATTTTTAGTGCTACTTTTTGGTATTCTGGCCACCTTTGTTTAGCTCGCTTACTGTGACACCGGTCTCAGTATATTTTTTTAGCTTTCCTTTTTTTGGCCTGCGATCCTTCTCTTTTGCTAGCTCCCCTTTTGCACACTCGTCTACTTTAGGGTTTTTGAGTTCTTTTCTACGAGACTATCCACGAACCTTGTAATCCCACCATTATGGCTAATCAACGAAGATCATGGAGAATATAGGGATGAATCACTGACCCACCAACACCACCACCATGAAATTCTGGTTTGCCTACATCACGTATCCCTGCCCCTACCGGTCGCGGTGCTGGTCGAGGAACCATTCCACCACCTATCAGTACTACATCTCCAGTTGCTTCTGTACCTATAGACCATGGCAGCATCTCAGAACCTCCTACAGTCACTGAACCTAGTAGTCTACCTGAGATTCTTGCTATCCCACAACCCACTGTCATTCCAGAAATCCTTACCATAGTGGACACTACTTTAGCTGTTGAAGTTAGTCCTTCACATGATGTTACACCGGAGGTCATCATCCTCATAGATATTAGCGTTATACCACACTAGACCACATTATACGATGTCCCTAAAGGGTACATTGATACCATTGAAGGATCCGATGAAGACACAATATATTTGATTCAAGTCCCGGGAAGATACGTTGAAATCATTGAAGAAACTGAATTACCCCCTGCACCGTTTCAGCCTGAGTTTGAATTTTCCACCACGCAGGTGGAACCTCCACCTACCACCACTACACCATCAGGTATCCATACTTATGAAACAAGATCCTCTAGCAACGTACCGTTCATGGTGTCCTTCCCTAATCTCCCTTCAGGACATGAGATTATGGCATCTATCCAATCCAATATGGTTAGTTTAGCTAATTCACCCCTAGCATCGGAACAATTTAGACGTGATACAGAGCAAATGCTCTGTCATGTCCCAAATTTGGAATTGGGTCACAATGGCCTAATCACATTGGCCATATTCATTAGAGTTTTTAAAATTGATGTTAAAGGTCAAATAATTGCCAAGGAGAAAAATTACTAGTTTCCTAGGTTTGGGGTGGAAGATTTGGGATTTGGAATAATGGGGATAATAAATGATGTTTGAAAATTAGAGTGGCATAAATATTTAATAAAGGATCTAAATAAATATATACAAGTGAAAATCAAAGTGGCATTTGATCATGAAGACACATGGAGGAAGTGGGACCCACATATGGCTAGATTTCCCCACTACACTTGGCATCATTCTCTCACCAATTCGAATTCAAGGTGAATGGTAACATACTTGGGGGAGTTCAAAATGTATTATTCATGGCATGACTCATCCAAGATCGAAATAGAGAGGAAGAGTAACTCCCATGGAAGAGGAAGAGGCAATTTGGAGTTAGTGAGACACTTGGGCTAGATTCCCTAGCTCTATGACAACAATGATGAAGATGCTATGACACCTATGACACAAATCAGACCTGAAGGCTGACATATGACATATATGACATGTCAGGGCTAAAAATAGACTCCAAGAGGGCGCTCAAGGGTGTTAGGGCAGCTAAGATGCTTCCACATGTGATTTGGTGGAAGTGGGAAACTAGGAATTGTTGTACAACTGACGTTCTTTGGAATCTATTCCCAACTTGATTTGGCATGAGTCTCTTGGAAGGAATTCGACCCATGGAGGACATTAGAACTTTATAAATGTCAATAACAAAGAATGAAACCAGCTTTTGATCATTTGTAGAATTTGCAATTGCATTTGTGAAGAGGGAGAGCTAGTGGATGACTAGTTTCTTGCCTTAGCCAATTTCGAGGGTGAAAGATTCCCATCCAAGTTGGTAATTGGAAAGGCCATTCAAAACTTTCATTTGGAGATTTAATGGAGTCTTTATTTTCAGGTGTAATATACAGGTCAGCTCATGGTTTCTTCTATTGCAGCTCACTCCTTCAACCATTTCCAGTTTTGATGCCATATTCTTGATCCTTGAGGGAGGGTGTTTTTGGTGAGCTATTGTACTCTTTGGGGAAGATTTTAATGCCCCATTTATTTTTAAATATGAAGTAAATACTCTGTTCTTCATATCCATAAATTTTCAGGTCGAAATTCCAAGTAGAAATGTATAAATCTCAATTTTAATGAAAGAACAGTGTCATTTCCCCACTACCTTGTTGTGAATCAATGTAATGCTGATGATTTCGAATGAATGGATGATTCTATGATATATTTGTGATCAATATACTGACATGGATGTCTTATACAAGTTTCATGTACTGTACTTGGGCATTTGAAGCATTTTTACTCAGTTTAGTTGTATTGGGAGGTGAAATAGTGACATTTCCCCAAGGGTCGAATTGGGGATTTTTGCAGTAGAATGGGAGAGGGTGAGAACAGTTGTAATAATCCATTAATGGTGCATATGAGACTTTAATAACATACTTAACACATTACATACCTCTGTTCATAAATTTGAGTGGGTTTGGAGGCATTTGGGAAGCCATTTTCAGTACTTACCCCAGGGGGATTTGAACCTCAAATTACTAGTAAAATTGCATAATTGGTCCAGAATCTTAAGAGAGTTTGAATAGGCATTTTGGTGGCAATATTTCATCCATAAACATCATATTCAATTTATAATATCATTCATACACCTTCCTTGAAGATTTGAAGGCATTTGGAGTCAATTTGAGACCTAGAGACCAATACTAATCAAAGGAAAATCACTAGTAAAGTTACCTACATTGATCAGAATTGAAAGAGGATTTGCAGAAGTATTTTAAAGGTCCAAAGGCATCCCTGAAACACATATTTATGTTCTAATATCATTCATATACCTTATCAGAATATTTGGGATCATTTGGGGCAAATTTGGGACCTAGAGATCAAAACTAGTCAAAGGTCGAACTAGGGAAAAAAAGTGGAAAATTGCAATTTTAATAAAATTCCTAACAAGGGACATTACATGCTCTCATCGACTTCCCAAAAAACCCTTGCACGTACATCTCCAATGACCCATCCTCCTGGTTACCGAGCTCCCCTTCCTCCGTCTATTACGGAGTACCACGCATCCTACGCCAATGGATCCGGACCCTCAGACGAGACTATACCTGAACTCCTTCCGGATCTCGATAGAATAGCTCACATTTTTAACCTAGCCTCTACTTTATGGGATACAAATTTGGGCCAAGCCCTCGTTGATCTTCCCATCTTTCCAATCCCTATGGACATTACGCCGAACAACCCTCGGTTATACTCCCCCCACTTATTGTTGCACAATATGTTCGACTTAACTTCAGGGGACGCACCCCTTATGAGGGATAACCCCATCTTTTCACCATCACCACTCGAAACTCACGAAAGATCTCCTCCACAAGTTGGCACCTTTGGTGTTATTGGCCAATTGGCACTACCCCACCTTTCTAGTGCTCGTATTGGAAGAACATATATCCATACTGTTGGATCACCCATTATGACCGGAGGTTCATCTTCGGCCACCATATATACCATTTTCAGAGGGGGACAACCGTCTACTGGAACCATCGATCCCAATAACCAACCTCCTGCAGGTGGACCATCAAACTCGCCCGTAGGAGGACAACCATCTGTTGGGACCATTGCTCCTAGTAACCAACCTCCTCCTACCGGACCGTCCAATCCATCTGCTGGAGGACAACCCCTTGGTGCTATCCAAAGTGGGGCTACTCAAAAAACACCTCCATTCTTTCCATCGTCTCAGCAAGGCCCACAACTTACATCATTTGGAGGAATACCGCTTGTTAATGCCCCCACTAGCACCATTCAACAACCCCCTCCATTAGCATCATCTGCTCAGTTGGGCACATATAATTCACCTGACAGTGGAAAACCTCATGTGGGAATCCAAACCGGGACCAATTTCCAACATCCCTCATTAGGAATAGTTCCTTCTTGGGGACCTCACATCCCATAGAGTGGGAGGTACTCTCTTTTCAGAAATTGGAATCAAGTTGGGGGGGAATCTACTAAACCTTTCATTCCCCCCAACTTGAATTCTGGCATTCCTTATCCTATAGCCGTGAATACTCCATGGAAACCACCTCTTCAACCCCCACCTCTTCATCAGGGTGGAACCAACATTCCATGGAATCCATTCTTTTAGGCATCCCCTAACACTGGTATGGGAAATCCTCCACCCAATCAAGGTGTTGGAAACATTCCCGGGACACAACAATCCCGGGGAACTATACCCAAACAAGGAACATGAAACATTCATGGGACACAACAACCCCAGGTTACTATACCCGTCATCCCCACTCAGCAGAACGTTCAACAACCAACCAATACTGGGATTCTGAATCAGACGATAAATCCTATGATTTCTAACACACAACCGGTTAACCAGATGGCCTACTATCCTCAGAATTTTCAACAATATCCTATGGGAAACATGTATGGGTACAATATGCAGCAATATGTTGTGCAGGGTCCCACGAGCATCCCTACACCATACAATTATTACTCATACCCGCAGCCCAATCAAAAACTTCCTTTCTTGGCCACGCTAGACTTTCCCGATTTGTCTAGGCTTATTAATGATCCAATATCGCATGAACCACACTGTCCACCCATCCAAACCAAACTACCATCGGACATTCCAAAGTTCGATGCCAAGCCCAGGGAAGACCCCAAGAACCACGTTATGACCTTCCATATTTGGTGTTCTTTGAACTCATTGATGGATGACTCCATTTGGTTATGGCTCTTCTAGCACACGCTTACCATCACAACAGAAAAATGGTACATCGAGTTGCCACAACACTAATTTCACGACTTCAATACCTTGGCCATGCAGTTTTTGACACATTTCCAGCTCCCAATCCGGTACGATACTGGAACAAACCTGTTGACCTCGCTGCATCAAACCACTTCTACGCATATATCTGATCATATTCATGAGTGGCGTCGACGCCGCAGGTTAATCAAGGCACCCATTCCAGACCAATTACTCGTTGATTGGTTCACTAAGTCATTTCTGCCTCCCATCGCTAGGGATATTGCCATGGGCGGACCTGTCATGGAGGAACAAGCGATTTCTCGCACTCAGTATATGGATTTGGTATATACCCAATCCAGAAATTTATATGATCTTATTCCTCACGCCTCCTGCACCACTACTGATCCAACCAAGCCCGCCACTGAACCCCCCATTGACAGGATCGTTGGTTCAGTCAAGACCCAGCCTGCAACCAAACCGAGTGGGAAACAAGCTACTGCTGCCCCATCTCCAACTCAGGCTGCACCCAAAGCTTCTACTTCTCCTGCTTCGTCCTCCGAGGTGAACGTTGTTCAATCCACGTCACAACAATCCGGAGGAAAGAAGAAGAATAACAGAGGAAAATCCAAGAAAAATTCTAACCAACAGGAGAACCCCAAGCAGTAAACAACCAACAATGATCCCAAACCACGTTGGAAAGCAAAGTTTCCATGCCTTATTTGTCAGGAAGATCACTACACACGAGACTGTAATTACAAGGACGAAGTCAATAAATTTGTTAAAGGATCTTCCCTCCCGACAATGCTAACTGATCCTTTCCCCCACCAACATCAACAAATGGTTACTCACGATCCCTCGCAAGGGGGCAATCCGACCAACCCACCCTGTGGAGAAACGTCCGCAAACCGTGATGTTTTGATGATGAGTAACGAGGAGATCCATATATCCACTCGAGCAAGGACATACAATACCCCTCCAAGTTCAAACAAAACAGAGACAACCCATGGAAATTCTCCTCCTGAAGATCCTTCTATCACCCCTCCCCCCAATGGTCATCTCCATATAGAGAGACCTGTCACTGACACAGTGCTATGCCCACCCAAGGGCACCATCCGAAAGGCGACATTTAATCCTAACACGTGAGTGGCCCAAAATTACAATATTGTTGAGGACCTAGCTCAAGCACCATGCACGATGTCGACTATCGAGGTTTTACAACACTGTCCCACACAACGCAGAACCTTACTTTCAGCATCGGGGGCAGTGTACTCTGATACTTCTAACACGATTATGTTTAACTTGGAGTATTTTAAACCTAGGATTTCCCACCAGTTAGCTTTCCAGATCCAAACAAAGATCCATGGCAACAACATTCCTCGCACTGTCTTAGACAAAGGTGCTTCCACGTCGATCATGTCTTTGACTTGTTGGAGATCCATAGGCTCACCTGAGGTTACACCTTCTGCCACTACTCTCAAAGCATTTGACGAACATGGTTTTCAGCCATACAGACTCATCCCTGCAATTGGCATCGAACTGGGGGGGAAAACAGTATCTATACATATCAAAGTCATAGATGCACCATTGGATTATAATCTTCTACTCGATCGGAATTGGTTCTATTCCATGACCGTCATGGCATCCTCCATCTTTCGACTAGTACAATTCCCTCACCAAGGGAAAATTGCTACTATAGATCAGTTAGATTTATGTACCCCAGACATTCATTCGAACTCCGCCCACAATGTCTTGCTACTGGGTCAATCCCAGTACCGTTTTGAAGATGTTGGCGTTGGTCTTATGAAGGATTCCTCCCTCATCGGAGTATTTTCGGACCTTAGATCCCCTATCTATGCCATAAAGATGATATCGTCAAGTATCACTCCATCCAATGAACCTGCTGATTCTTGGGTGATACCAAATCTTACAGAGCTTGAAACCTATGGCAATTCCATGCCTTTAAATAGGAACCTTGCAACTTACCAGGCGATACAATCAGCCATAGATTGGGTCGATTCTACTACACATCACGCTGTGGCACAACTCTCATCTGAGGCTGGCCCATCGTCGCCATTTATTGATCCTCTCACACTGAATTTTCCTTCCGATGAGTTGATTATGGAGGTTATGTGCATCGATGAACCACCTTGGGAAGATTACCATCATCGGTCTTCTTTCCCTACTATCCAGGAAATTGAGCAAGACACCAAACCCAATAGTTCACTTGAAATTGTTAAACCCAAGTTTCCCACTTCATTCAACGATATATTCTCTGAAGGAAACTTGGCCAACATCATGGAAACCATTCCTATTAACATTTTAGTGAAACTTGGTGTCGTGGAAAATATTCACATAGGAAAGACATGCACTCCCATCGAGGTGGAGTTCTATACTTCCTTATTCAAAGAATTCCGTGACATTTTTGCTTGGAGTTATGAAGAGATGCCAGGAATAGACCCATCCATCGTGGTCCATGAAATCCAAACTTTTCTTGGTGTCTGACCGGTTCGGTAGAAAATTCGGCAAATCCAAACGTTCATCCATGCAAAGCAACGGCTATCAAGGAAGAAATTGAAAAACTTCTGCGTGCTGGTTTTATCTATCCTGTCCTGTTGACAAAATGGGTGTCTAATATCGTTCCCGTAGCAAACAAATAGGTTATGATTCGAGTCTGCATTGATTATCGAGATTTGAACAAAGCTTGTCCAAAAGACAACTATCCAACTCCATTTATTGACCAGATTATCGATAACTTTGCTGAAAGCGTCATCTTTTCATTTATGGATGGCTTCTCTGGCTATAATGAGATAGAGATACTCCCCGTTGACCAGCATAATGCAACTTTCATTTGTCCATGGGGGACCTTTGCGTACCAAAATCTACCCTTTTGCCTTAAGAATGCCGGCGAAACTTTCCAATGGGCAATGTCATATGCATTTCACGACATTAAACATATTGTGGAACCATATCTCGATGACCTGCCCGCCTATTCTCAGGCTCGGGATGATCATTCGGATAATTTGAGCACCATTTTTTCAAGATGCCACCACTACAATATTCGTTTAAATCCAAACAAGTGCATCTTTTGTGTTGAAGCTGGAAAACTATTGGGACTCATAATCTCCAAATACGGCATACGCCTAGACCCAACAAAGGTAGAATCCATTCTAGCTCTGCCTTCACCTACTGACATACCAGCACTCCAAAGTTTGCAAGGGCATGCAAAATTTCTACGTCGTTTCGTGTGCAATTTTGTCGAGATCACAAAAGGCTACACGAGACTTCTGAAAAAGGACATCCCTTTCATCTGGGATGACGAAGCCCAACAATCCTTTGACAATCTAAAGGCAGCCCTCACTAAGGATCCTGTAATCCAACCCCCCAACTACACATGGGATTACATCTTATATCTCACAGCTTCCACTTCCACCATTGGCATGGTATTAGTCCAAGAAGATGCCAACGACATAGAGCATGTAGTTTATTATCTTAGTAAGAGTCTTCTCGACTCTGAAACCTGCTACTCGCATGTTGAAAAGCTGGCTCTGGCCACAGTTTTTGCTATCCAGAGGTTCCGCCATTACATTCTGCTCCTCCAGACCACTGTCATCGCTGACTTCAATCCAATGTACTACATCCTCACACGCCAAGTGCTTGGGGGAAAATACTCTCGTTGGATCATTGTCCTTCAAGAGTTTGACTTGTAATTTTCCAAAGCAAAATCCAAGAAATATTTGGTCTTTGCAGAGTTGATTTGTACTTTTCCCCGTGTCACTGGGCAACCAGAGCTCATCGATTCTCTCCCAGACGAATCGTTGTTTCTCATTGGCACGTCTGATCCATGGTATGGGGATATCATACTCTATCTCCAAACCCAACGCTTTCGGCCTGAACTCAACCAGGATGAATGTCGATGCATCCGACACCATGCCAAGTACTATCTTATCATTAGCGATACCCTTTATCGCTGTGGTGTCGATACCGTTCTACGACGTTGTCTAAATTTAGACGAGGCGGAACACATTCTCAATGACTGCCACTCTAGAGAATGTGGTGGTCACCTCTTTGGGATGGCTACGGCCCAGAATATTTTACGAGCAGGATATTTATGGCCCTCGATTTTCAAAGACTGCATTGAAACGGTCAAGAAGTGTCCACCTTGCCAATTCTTCCATAGCAAAAAACACTCGCATCCTGCTCCACTCCATCCTATTGTTGCCGTCGGCCCCTTTTCCAAATGGGGCATCGATTTCACGCATTGTAAGCCCACTTCAGTCGGGGGGCATGGCTATGTCATAGTAGCCATAGATTATTTCACAAAATGGGCTGAAGCGATGCCTACTTTTGTGGAAGATGGTAAAACAAAAACGCAATTCATATTCAACCATATTATAGCTAGGTTTGGAGTCCTGCAATCTATTGTGACCGATCATGGTTCACATTTCAGGAACTGTATGATTGAATAATTGAGTGCCAAGTTGGGTTTTCGTCACGAAAATTCAACCCCCTACTACCCACAGGCGAATGGCCAAGTAGAGGCCATAAACAAGGTCTTGAAGCGCATGATTCAACGCATTGTGGGTACCCATAAGTCCAATTGGAACTTAGCTCTCTTTTCTGCATTGTGGGCCTACCAAACCTTAGTAAAAAGTGCCACCAGGTTCACACCATTCCAACTGGTGTATGGCCTGGAATCCATTTTACCGATTGAATGTGAAATTCCGTCACTCAAGATAGCCCTTGAGCTACTTCCCAATACAACCTATGAGGAAGAACGGTTTCTGTATCTAGGCAAGCTAGATGAAACCCGCCGTGATGCTGCTTTGGCTAAAGAAACCTACAAGAAACACATCAAATCACAGTATGACAAATCCGTTCAACCGCAGATCTTTAACGAGGGTGACCTTATACTCACATACGACCAAATGCATGACAAGCTAGGAAAAGGCAAGCTAGATTCGATGTGGTATGGTCCCTTAATTGTAAAATGTGTATTGGAAAAAGGAGCTTATGAGCTCGTCGATTGTGATGGTACACCTCTGGCATGGCCCCGCAATGGGTTGTACCTCAAACGGTTCTACGCGTAGGTTTATCCTGCGTGAGACACCTTGTATATAGTGTATTTAGCTTGTTTTCAGTTTTATTTCTTTTTATGTGTGTCTGCATGGATCTTGTTTTATGTACCATTATTTTCCTTGACTTGTGCTTTTATGCGCAGATGTAAGCATACTACATATTCACAGACGATGCTAGCTGACATACCCGGAACCTTGCTTCCACAGCATGGGTTATCCATTCTCCTGCCGGCGATTTGTTATCCTCTGGGGGCACTTGCTTGGGCCCCGCAAACAACAACATTGCAAAGTACCATGCAGTCATCGGACTCTTAACTAAAGTTGCTTCCCTTGGAATCCACACCTTTTCAGTCTTTTTGGATTCCCAACTCGTGGTGTCCCATCTGAACCGTGTCTACACTGTCCGCGATCCTATATTACTTCGCTTATTTAGAAGGGTACGCCTCTTGGAACGATCTTTTGATTACATTTCATATCAACATGTACTAAGAGAATTCAATTTTGTAGCTGACTCATTGGCTAACTACATATTGGATTGGCATCTTGCTCATACATAACACACATTATAAACAAACACACAAGACACTGTAAATAAACAAGTGATAGAAATAGATCCTTATGTAAATAATCACATATAAAATGTTTTTCCTGAATTCATATAATAGGATGTGTTCAAAGACAAAATTTGGGATCTCGTCCCATACAAAATTTGGCTCTTTGGCCTACATATCGTGTACATGCTGCCAAAAATAAAATAAAATACTACTGTCTAAGGATACTAATCATCATCCTTGCGCTGCTCGTGGTAGCATACCACGGCTCTAGCCACCTTATGAAGGAGTTGACTGATACGCCTGGGAACACCAACGGTATGCCACTGGAGATGAAGAGGGATGTCATCCATCCTCATAGCAAGGACTCCCATAGTCAAGCCATGAATATTCCGCTCTACATAGTGGATACCTCCTGGGTCTTCTTCTTCATCGTCGTCCTCCTCCTCCTCAGCAACAGCCTGATGCTGGACCCCACCTCGGTGCAATGACGAGTAGCCCGCTGGTCTCCTTGGTCCAGGATTTGCGGCATGCACATGTACATACATTAGATCTTTCTACACATTAAAAAATCACTAAAAATTACATATATTAAAAAATATTTAAAAACACATTGGTGAAGGTCATAAACCTGAGTTGTCCCAATCCTCATCCTCGGGCAGTGCCAAGTCGATGTCCTCACGAAAGTCCACCCCTTCATAGGGGAAGTCCTCAATCATGATGATCTACTCCTCGAGCCATGAGAAGAATTCTTCGCCGAATGCCAAGACTTGTGGCCCGCCGAGCCGACCTGTGTAATCACTCCATCACCCCAACCGAGGCTCAGTCACAGGACGCAACAATGGCACCCTCTCTAGGAAGAAGGTGACCAGGATACTCCCATCCCCAAACTAGCGAGTGTCCCCATTTCTACACTTGGTAACCTGTTCCTTGAGGTTGATTAAGACCCCTTCACACCAGTTGAATAGAGTTGGTGCCATGCACTCTACGGCAAGAGTCATTTTCCCTCGTGTTGCATGGTGAGGACCCACACTACCCACTGCTCGTGTTATGGAAAAAAATATGGTTCTCATCGGAATCCCTATCACATCTTTGATGGGCACTTTATCACTTTTCTTCGAAGAACCCTGTCTATAGTAACGTACAATCAAGTCACTTGTACTCTCTTCTGAGGCCCTATGCCCAGACAGGTTGACCCTTGCCCCTCTCTTGGAGAGGCCAGTGAGAAAGTAGATGTCCTCGAGCTCGATATCATGTGGAAATCCTGAATGTCACTATCCCATCATTGTATAATGTGATTCAGAATCCTTCCTTGCTTCCGAATGCCCTTGGTCTTGAAAAATTTAAGTAACCCACATTCCCGCAGCGCATTCAGTGTCATTTGGTCATTTGCAGCCAATAGATCATCATTCTCGTGTTCCCTCTCTTTCCAATCCACCATCTTGACTCAAATAAGATGCAAACTCCTATTAAAAGCCAAATAAAGCATTTATGAGAAGTTGGAAAACTGATTTTGTGCCGAACGTGAGGAACCAACTAATTGTTTTTCCTATTTTTCGCGCCTAGGCATTTTCGGGTTGTGCGAAAACTGTAAATTTCTTCATTCCTGTCACAAAACCTTGCGTGAAAATCAAGGAATTTCCATTCTTCCCGACAGAGGGAGGCCACGAAAATTCCAGAGGCAAAAAAGATGCCCTAGAGGCTCCTGAAAAAATAAAAATTGACATGAAATCAAAAAATAAAAACATGAAATGAAAGAGAAGCTCGAGAGCTCTTACCTGGTGCAGACGACTGTAAGAATGGTGCCTTGGATATCTGGATATGGTTGCTTGAAGATTTTCCCTCCAATAGGTAAAACTCCCTCTATAAGTGAAAATGGCCAAGTTAGAATGGTAACTTTCTCTTTTACCTCTTATTTATATAAGTTACATGGTGATTTTTGCTCATTATTTTATTATAAATATCTTTTAGGTCAAATTTTTCACATTACTAATATCCTTTTTCCAAGGTTTCATAAACCATTTTTGACAGGATATCTATAAATCATTCACACTGGCGGTATATCACTGTTTTGACCTTCACTTGAGCTAACTTTATCTTTTTCGTGCTTTGGATTAAAACCTGAAAAATATTCCAAGCGCCTTTTCACACCCATGTCGTGCTTGTTCAAATTAAGTAAACAGGGTCGAGCTTAGTCGACTTTACTCGTGCTCATAAAACGATGAGGAAAGTATCATTTTCATATTATTTTATTCTTTTTTCGGACTGAAATGATTAAAAAATTATGAAAAAGACCATTGGAGTTCTCTTTAAGCTCTTTTCGGACTCCCTCATTGCGAAAATATTGCCAAGTGCACTTGTCTCTTTCACACTTGTAAAAGTATTTGAAAGGACGTCTATTCGGTGATAGGTTACCCCTTTTTCGGCATGTCTAGACTATTTACGAGAAAGGAATACCTCAGTCAATCTCTGATTGGGAGAGTTCTCTCAGGAATTGTTTTACACTTTTTCGGGACTGGGAGACTAAACATACGAAAAAGTACATTTTGGAGCCCTCTTTAAGTTTTTCAGACTCTCTAAATATGAAAAACTGCTGATTTTTCCTTCTTTGGACTTGTTAAAATTCAACATCGAAAGGAACGCTTTGGGACGAACCCCTCCTTTCTCAGGTTCGTAAAACATGTGATATTGGACTCATCTATCAGATGAGCTATACCGAGCATCTGTTATCCTCTTCAAGCTCGTAAAACAACAAAGAGGTACTCGTCCATCATGTTGGGGAAATATGGGAAATGAGTCAAGTTTACCTTGTTGGCAGCTTGTTAGTCGTCACCTTTAAACATGGCATGCATCCTCACCTTGTCTTCTTTTGGGTATTCATATTTTCCCTTTGTGTTACGATCATAGTCCTGAGTCGTCTCTTTGGCCACGAGTCCACTCATATTGTGGTTTTTCTCTGTTATCTATAACCCTTGCTGACAAGTTCTATTTCATGTCGTTACATGTTCAAAGGGTCTGCCTTGCTTCGAGTCATCCATTATGTCAAATCTTCTGTTGTGTCAGTACATGTCCTTTTGTTCCATTGTTACACACCTCTCTCATATCGATTTCTTGTCGATGATGTGGGATTCATCATGGCCCACCTTCAACGAGTCTATTCCTGTCGACATCAAATCCCTATCCAATAATCAGGCTTAGGAATCAACCATCAGTACCTTGGTGCCTGCATGCCTCAATGGCAGGTTTCCTCGTGTTTGACAGTAGGTTTTCATCATTGACCTTTGATCGAATAATCTCATGAGTGCTCGATGTCAACTCATTTATTTGCATTTCGTTGAGATGTACTAAGGATACCTTGGGGATCATTGTCATCATTGGTGATTTCCCTCGCATTTGTTAACGGTTCACATCATTGGCCGATAATCAAATGGTTTCTACCATGTTCGACTTCAACACCTTGTAATCACATGGCTAGATTCGTATCATTTTGGGATCGGGTAGAAGACCCTGGGCACATTTCAATATTGTTTATGTCCAGGTTGCGATGGCGATTGTTGAGCAGGTTTCCACATAATCAATACGTGGGTATCCTCATTGTTGTATTGTCACACAGATCCACTTATGTATTGGTCGTGGTTGTGTCGTTATTGTCTCATGGATCTACGATTGTTCATAGTAGCCATGATTTTTCTACAGTCTATATCATCTCAGTACTCATGGATCTGCAATGTATTAGTCGGAAACCATGCTTTGAGTCAGTTGTTCCGAGCATGGGTATGCCCGCCTCGGTGGTATTTTTGACATCTTGTCTTTGTTTCAGCTCCTCGTTGCTTCCCTTGATGCTATCTCTGCGAAATTTATTTGTAAAGTCTTTCGGCCATCAGTCTCTTCTGACCTCACACTTTAGGGGGCATCTGTTATACCTCAAAATTACACATTAAGCCCTAGTGTTGCATCCTTATACCATGTGACCTAATGACGCTTCTCCCTAATGATCATCATACACTACTAGTACCCTCCTTGGTCTCATCTGGACACCCAGGAGAAAAATCCATTGACTGAATGCCGAAGACATCACCTTATCTGCCACATGTCACCAAATTTGACCCTATCTGCATATATTTTCGTGCTTTGCACATCTGCTGGGTAGCAACAATTAGGTTTGTTACGCTATGCCCAGACCCTGGGACACGATAATTTCCTAAATTATCACGCTACGCTCAGACCTAGGGGCACGAAAATCCCTTTTTAACATTTTTCCATGGATCATGGATCTCATCTTTAGAGATATTTTCTTGGGATTATCAGTCCTGATTCGATCCCAACCCCCTCTCTTTGTTTAGTATGCCCGATCCACTAAACACTCATTAGATCCATATTACTCTCCTTTTGGTTAACCCTTCCAAGCACTATAAAGGAGAGGCCTTCCATGAGCCAAAGGGAGGGCTTTTGGGGCATCCAACCTATGATCTTGAGACTTTTGCAGCGATATATAGAGGAGGAACTTGGAGCTGAAAGTTGGCTTGGACATCAAGCAACCATTGTAAGCACTATCAAGTTTCTAATAAAATAACTTGTCTTGTTTCCCAATTTGTGTGTGTTGATTATGTTTCAATTACATGATTTGTATCTAGTTCGATATGGTTTCTAACTTGTAATTCAAGGTACTTGGAGAATTGTATATGCTTGTATATTGTCTGATATTAACAGGTTCATCGCAAGGACTTCGAGATCCGGGCTACAAGCAGGACAAACATCAGAGTGAAAGGTCAGTCACCTTCTCTCACTTTCTTCAATACTGAAATCTTGAAATACTTGTTTAATCTAGGATTCAAGATCGCATTTGTTTCACTTTTGTCTTAGTATAGAGTCAGCGCATCCTGCTTTATCCTAAGAGGGCTTCTTTCTTTCCATAGGAAGAAATCTCTACAACAACTACACTTAGTTAGACTCAGTTGGACACATGGTTGATGGTTACTTGTGCATTGATGACACTCCATTGATCTGATGATGAGTGCTAATTCGAATTGCCACCTTGGCATTCGAATCCTCTCCATTGTATTATTTATTGTTCATATTATGATTAATGAATTAGTGTGATGTTATTCTACTGCTATCTGAGTTCTACTGTATCATAATTCTACTACTCTTTTACACTGCATTGTCCACTCTTCTTCTATTTTCCTGCTTAATCTTTCTTGTGAGGTATACATCATCTCTTAGATCTGCTGTGAGGATTTTCACATTAAATACTTGGAAATACACATGTTGCATATAGCCAAAAACATAACTATGATCAAAAGAGAGATAAATGTCACAAGAAAGGTTCAACATAGTTTGAGTTGTGATTATTAGGCACAATTTGAAACAACAACATTAACACATATCCATGCAACAAAAAATAAATAGTTGGTAATGCACTTTATGAAATTTATATTTCTTGCAATCAACAAGTTGTAATAATGACCATGACAATGTTTTGATTGATCTATGTTAAACACAATAATGACAATATAAAGAAATTCATAATGTCGTTTACCTGAAAGGAGAATGTCAATTGAAAGTATGTTTCCATAACAAAAAAAATGTGATTTATTCTAGCCAAATATGCTGGAGAAAATGAGTAACAAAGGGAAGATTGAGATTTGGCAGGCCTTCCACGATATCCTTTAGAGACAAATAGCATATACAATCCATTTTTTCCACCGATGTGAGAACTAATTTCGCCTTTTCCATAGAGTGGATTTATATCCAAAGGTGGTCAAACTATGATGTTAATATATAAGAACATTCGACAAAGTAGCATAAGCCTTCACATCTTGTGTTAAATAAAATAAACAAAATGGAACTAGTTATTTTAAGAGAATAGGTAAATATGTCATTGAATCTTATTCATTGATGTTAAATCAACTAACTCATCACTAATAGAATAAGAGTTGCATGTATCTTAGTCCTTAATTTTTAGGTTTAAAAAATATAAGGGAATGCATTCTTGCTCGTCTCTTAGCTAGAATCAAACAAAAGAAAGACAACTTCATCAATAGACAATTCTTTCATGTATTGAGAGCCACCAATATTGTAGCAGATAGACATGCTAATAATGCTTCGAGGTTGAAATTGAGAGAAGTAAAAAATGAGTTTGTTTGACACTAGGCTCGTTATGCTTGCCAAATCTATTATTATTACGTGTCAATAAACCAAATGCTCAAATAAACCACCTACCAAAGCTCATGAAATGAGGTAGGTTATGAACATAGCTTGCACAAATCAGTTTATGCCTACATTCACTTCAACCCAACATATTGAAGGCATGGTGGTTCTAAATTTTGAAGAAGGTGAGATATTTGTGGAGAATTTGGGAGAGGAGGGTCACAATGGCTTGTTGAATTGACATGTTTTCCCAACCTTAGTTGGTTACCCTATGGTAATACTATATATGGAGGATATTCATGCACTGACAAGTAGCCCCTGAGCAGATGGTATTTGAATTCATTGGTATCCTATGTTCAATTGGGTTTGAATGATTGTAGAATTGAGGTAGAAATCAATCCTTTGATTGAATTGCTTGGCCATTTCCAAGTGGAGAAAATTACATAGGTTTTGGAAGAGACATACTAGTGAACCTACTCTAACCAAGTATGTCCTATCATTAGGTTATGTGTTCCCTTTGGCTCTAATTTTTGTGGTGGAATCCTTTCTCCCCTAGGTTTTCATGGTCTGGTTAGGATAAGCCTTGGGATAGATGTTAAGGATCCACTATATCCTAGTTTTACTTGCTCGATGGTTCCCCCTCTAGATGATGCTTGTGGTCGGACTAATCTATTGGAAACTCTCACAATTAAATTAAGTTTTAACATGCTTCTCGAACCCCTGTTCCCTTAGGTCTGCTACTTGGAAAACGATTATGAGAAAATCACAAGCTGATATTGAATTGCTAATTCACTAGGTAGTTGTATTGGTTTAGCAGTTGTTCTTGGTGGGAAAATTATGGATTGTCTAGGTTGTAATTCCAATTTGAATAGATAAATCCAAGACATTCATAGGTTTGTTCGTCACCACGAAGACCTAATTAATTATAATTAGACATCTATTTACCAATCACTACCAAGGTACATGGAAATGAACAGATCCAGACTTCCCACAATGCTTATACTGGTAAAGAAGATATGAAAAATACAAAACTTGGAAGCAGAGTCAATAATGTTAAGAAATATGGTTTGTAATTTGAGTAAAGAAAGCCACTCCACAACATCTTTCCTTGGGATTTGCTCAAGGAGATTTCTGAGAGGAAGACATTATCGTACAAAAATAGGACAACACATAGTTGGACCAATAGGAAACTCAAGAAGCCCCCCACATGTATGGTGAAGCTTATAGTAAGCATGTTTTATTATTATATTTATTATTTATGTTATGTAAATCAATCGTAATATTAGGATTATTTTATAGGATTTATACCTGCAGACATAATATAAAATCCTATGCGAAGGATGATACACATCTGATGGACATAGTTTTGGAACTTGGTATTGAATTTTTTTACCAACTTGGATATTATCGATTTTGTATTTTTGTGTTGACTAGCTAGGCTTCAACCCTTTTTTTAATACAAAATATAACCATTAGTGTTAAAAAAAACCCTACTGCCTAAAATCTTGGATGTTGAGATGAATTTATGTTGATTTATTAGTTTACTATCATAAAAGACGTTTTTATAAAAAATCATTGGAACTATATTTTTTTTCTTCTTATTTTAGTTCATATCCACACACTAGTTGTATTATTATTAGTGTTTAGAGTGTATTTGGCTTCTTATTATTATTATGGCGATTATTAAAAAAAAACATTTTTATGGAACTTAACTTTTATTTCCTGTGATTTTATTAGTGTCATGTTGTATTACACATCTAATCAACAATAGGTTATATAGTGCAAACAAGCTTGTATTGCGTAGTAACATGCATTAATAAAAATATTAAGTTGTGATAAAAAACTGCATTAAATGACATGTTAAAACTAATTCTCTATATCATAATTTTTTTTCAAACGAAAATAATTTATTACAAGTGCAAAAGCTATGATGGAATAAATATTGCTCAAGAAATGCAACATAAACAATATAACTAATTTGAGGATTATTTTGCTTGTTCATATGGGGCACTTATAGTGCGCAACCTCTAGTTGACCAAGCAATCATTCTCAAGACTTGAAAATACACATCTTGGTTATCGTGAAAAACATAACCATAATTAAGACCTAGGTAAATGACACAAGAAAAGTTCAACACGGTTTGAGTTGTGATTATTAGGAATAATTTGAAACAACAACTTTAACACATACGCATGCAAAAAAACATAAACAATCAGTAATGAACTTTATGAAATCGCTATGTTCTTGCAACTAATAAGTTGTAACAATGAGCATGATAGAATTTTAATTGATCCATATTAAACATACTGACAATATTATAAAGAAATTCATAATGCTGTTCACCTAAAAGGAGAGTGTCAATTGAAAGTATGTTTCATAATGGAAAAAAATGTGATTTATTCTAGCCTTTTTTTTTACATGAAAAAGAATATACTTATATTAAAAGTATAAAAGTGTATCCAACTAGAAAGATATCCATAGGAGACATCCAGTCAAATGATATCCGGAAGGACCGAGGCATAATTATGACACATAAACATAAAGAGCCCAAGCCTATGAGTCCAAAAAAAACACAGGATATACCAATCCCCCATAACCAAGATGACAATACAGGATATGCCAACCCCCCAAGATATAGCCAAAGATACTCAAGGATGAAACCAAAGGGAAACTAACTGGGCCAAGACCAGCCAAACAAAAACCGAAGACAACAAAAAGTCGAGCATAATTAAGCCGCAAAAATGTTCCAAAATCCCCAAAATGGATTTTGAGAACCCTCCAAAATCTCATAATTTTTTTTGCCCGCATCCGCAACAAGACCACGCCGAGAGAGAGAGTCTGCCATAGGGTTGTGCTCCCGATAAATGTGTATTATGGAGGTTTATGAACAAAGACTAAGTAGGATCATAGTCTGGTCCAACCATTAAGACAAAGCCAAAGCATTTATAGATGCCACCGAGTTCACCCAGTTCACAATGGACAGTGAATCACCAACAGCCTTCTCCAGAATAATGTTTGCCTTTGTCGAGAAGAATAATACCAACCATAAAGCCAAAAGATCTCCTTTAGTATTCGTACCAACACCTCCATGGAACCAAAGTTTTATCTGATCACCGTTTGTACGTTCAATGAACGCCCCAGCCCCACAGTTACCTGTAGAGACAATGGCCACACCATCAAAACGAGGGCGGTTACCAGTTCGAAGGAGACGAGGAGGCCAAGAAAATCGATCAACAGTACGAGGTTCCTCAGGAAGAAATAAACCAAAATCTTTTGATATGGATTGTATAGAGCAAGCAACATGAGTATTTACACGATTGACCTCATAAACACCATTCTCAAATATCAATTGGTTACGGGATTTCCATATTTCCCAAGATACCAAACAAGCCAACATTCCCAACTTCTTGTTATGAAAAAACACACAATGGAACCACTGTTGAATAGAGAAATCACATCCAATATTTATAGGGGAGAATGGATCACCCAGATAATGCCCAACTTTCACAGTAAATGGAGAAGACGAGAAACAAATTGATGGAGAAGAAGAGCAACAAATTGATAATGCCCAACTTGTGATTTATTCTAGCCTAATATGATGGAGAAGAAGAGTAACAAATGCAATATTGAGATTTGGAGGGCATTCCATGGTATCCTTTGGAGACAAATAACATGTTCAATCCATTTTTCCTCCCTATGTGAGAACTACTTTTGCCTTTTCCATAGAGTCCCTTTATATCTAGAGGTGCTCAAACTATTGTGTTCATAAATAAGAACATTTAACAAAGTAGCATAAGCTTTCACATCTCGTGTTAAAGAAAATAAAACAAAATGGAATCTAGTTATATAAAGAGAATAGGTAAATATGCTATTTGATCTCATTCACTAATGTTCAATCAACCAAAACATTACTAATTTAGAAAAAGAGTTGTATGCAGCTTAGTCCCCAGATTTTAAGTTAAAAAAATATAAGTGAATGCATTCTTTCTCATCTCTTGGCTAGACTCAAACAAGTGAAAGGAAACTTCATCGGCATACAATTCTTTCATGTATTAAGAGCCAAGAATAGTGAAATTGATAGATATGCTAACAATGCTTTGAGGTTGAAATTGGGAGAAGTAAAAAAAATGGTTTGGTATCAATCTTTTATACACCCAAGATTGGTTATCCTTACCAAATCCATCGTCATTATGTGTCAATAAACTAAATGTTCAAATCAACCACATACCAAAGCTCATCAAATGCAGAAGTTTATGAGTAGGGCTCGCGGTTTATGCCTACATTCACTTCAACCCAACATGTTGAAGACATGGTGATTGTAAATTGTGAAGAAGGTGGGATATTTGTAGAGAATTTAGGTGAGGCGTTTTGCAATAGTTCATTGAATCAGAAGGTTTGCTCATCCTTAAGTGGTTTCCCTGCGCTAATACTATATATGGAGGGATGTTTTGCATGAGCAGGTAGCCCTTGAACATTTGGTATTCGAATTAATTGGTAATATGGGCTCAACTGGGGTTGAATGACTATACAATGGAGGCACATACCAATAATTTGGTTCAATTACATGTCCATTGTTGAGTGGAGAGAATTACAAAGGTTCTGGAAGAGACATACTAGTGCAAAGGTACTATAACCAACCATGCCCTATCATTGGGTTATGTGTTTTTGCTAACTCTAATTTTAATGGTGGAATCCTTTCTCCCCCGTGTTTTCATGGTATGCTTAGAATAAGGCTTGGGATAAAGTTTTGTGCTCAACTCCGTCTTGGTTTTATTTTCTTAGTGATTTCTCCCTCTAGACCCAACCATGCCCTATCATTGAGTTATGTGTTTTTTCTAACTCTAATTTTAATGGTGGAATCCTTTCTCCTTTGTATTTTCATGGTATGCCTAGAATAAGGCTTGGGATAAAAGTTTGTTCTCAACTTCGTCCTATTTTTATTTTCTCAATGATTTCCCCCTCTAGACAAGGATTATGTTTAGAGTAATCTGCTAGAAACTCTCATAGCTGAAGAGAGTTTGAACGCACTCCCAAAATGCTTATTCCTTCAGCTCCGCCACTTGGAAAAAAATTATGGGAATATCCACAAACTAGTGTTATACTACAATGTTAATTCACTAGGTAGTTGTATTGGTTTAGAAATTGTTCTTTGTGGGAAGAGCATGGATTGTCCAGGTTATAATGTCAATCTAAATAGAGATATCCAAAACATTCTTAGGGTCCTTTGTAGCCACAAATGCCTAATTAATGGTAATAGGACAACTATTTTATGAGTCACTACCAAGGTACATGGTAATGAACACACTTGCACCTCCCACAATGGCTCTATAATGGAAATAGTGGTACAATGGAAACGACAAATACAAAACCTAGGGGTAGAGACAACGATGTTGAGAAATATGATTTCCAATCTGAGTAAAGAAGGCCACTCAACAACATCCAATCCAATAATTTATATGGGATTGTCTCAAGGATATTCCCAAGAGTAAGACACTATCATACAAAAATGAGACGACATGGAGCTAGAAAAATAGGAACCTTAGGATGCCTCCCATAGGCAGGGCGGATCTTACAATAAGCACACTTTTCTTTAAATTTTTATGTTACATAAATCAAGCCTAATACTGTGAGTCTTTTATAGTATTTATACTTATAGACATATTAGAAAATTTGCTGCGAATGATGATAAGTAGATGGTAGACATAGTTTTGGAATTTGGTATTGATTTTTTTTGCCAACTTGGATATTACCGATTTTGAAATTTAGATAAAAGAATCGGTTGGGATCAATCTCTTATATACCTAGGCTTGTGATGCTTGCCAAATCCATTGTCATTATGTGTCAATCAACTAAATGCTCAAATAAACCACATACCAAAGCTCATTAAATTAGGTAGGTGACAATCAGATCTTGCACGAATCATTTTAGTGCTACATTCACTTCAAACCAACATATTGAAGACATGGTTTTTGTAAATTGGGAAGAAGGTGGGATATCTACAGAGAATTCAGGTGACAAGGTTCACAATAACTCACTGAATTGTCAAGTTTTCTTAGCCTTAGGTGGTCTCCTTATGGTAATACTACATTTGGAGGGAAGTTTTGCACTCAAAAGTAACCCCTGAACAATTGGTATTTGAATTCATTGGTAACCTGGGCTCAATTGGTATTGAATGACTGTAGAATGGAGGCACATAGCAATGTTTTGGTTGAATTGTGTGGCCATTCTCAAGTCGATGGAATTGTAGAGTTTTCAAAAGAGACATACCAGTGCACCTACTATAACCACATATTCCCTATTATTGTGTTATTTGTTTTTGGTGACTCTAATTTTTGTGGTGGAATCCTTTCTCCCCTTGTTTTCTGTGGCCTAGTCAGAATAAGTCTCAGGATAGAGTTCCATGCTCGACACTATCCTAGTTTTATTTGCTTAGATATTCCCTCTTTAGATGAGGCCTGTGGAAAAAAATGATCTACTAGAAACTCTCACAACTGACTTGACTTTGAATACAATCCTCGAGCCCTGGTTCCCTTAGGTTAGCGACTTAGAAAACAATTATGGGAATATCCACAAGCTAGTGTTATACTACAATGTTAATTCACAAGGTATTTGTATTGATTTAACAATTGTTCTTGGTGGGAAGAGCATGTATTGTCCATGTTGTAATGCCAATATGAATAGATATATCCAAGACATTCATAAATTCCTTCGTCTCCACAAAGACCTAATTAATGATAACAATAAATGTATTTTCTCAGTCACTGCCAAGATACATGGTAATGAACACATATACACCTCCCATAATGCCTTCGTAATGGAAATGTTGGTAGAACTTAAATGATAAATACAGAGGCTGGAACCGAAGACATCAATGTTAAGAAATATGGTTTGTAATTTGAGTTAAGAAGGCCACTCCACAACATCTAATCCAAGAATATCCATGGGATTTACTCAAGCACATTTTCGATAGGAATATGCTATCATACAAAAATGGGATGACATAGAACTGGACTAACGAGAAACTCAAGAAGCCCCCCAAAGGTAGGGAAAAGCTTACAATAAGCACATTTTTGTTTAAATTTCTATGTTATGTAAATCAAAATTGATATTAGGAGTCTTTAAGTATTTATACATATAGACATATTATAAAATCCAATGCAAAGGATTATAAGCAGATGATAGACATGATGCCAACCTAAATATTATCAATTATGTATTTTGCATGCTTACCAACTAGGTTGCAACCTTTTGTTAATGTAAAATATATCCATTAGTTTAAAATAAAAATAAAAGCTTACTAATTAAAATTTTGGAGGTTAAGATGAATTTATGTTGGTTTATTTTTTACTATTGTAATGGGTCCAATTTTATAAAAAAATCAACAGTGAACATTTTTTTTTTTTTGACCTTAACATTTCCTTTATTTGAGTTTATTAGTGTCATGTTACATTACACATCTCATCCACACTAGGTTGTATAATGCAAACAAGCTTGCATCGTGTGGTACCTCCCTTTTCGTTTTCAATAAAAAATCAAGTTATAGTAAAAACATGTATTAAATTACATGTCAAAAGTTATTCTCTAGAGCATAATGTTTTTCAAATGCAAATAATTTATTACAAGTGCAATACAGATAGATGGAATAAATATTGCTCAAGAAGCTTATGATTCCCAAGCTTAAATGTAACATAAATAATAGAACTACTTCGAGGAATGTTTTGCTTATGAAGTTGGAGAACTTATGGCGCACAACCTATAGATTACCAATAAATCATTCTAAAGACTTGGAAATACATGTTGGCTATAGCTAAAATATAACCATAATAAAGAGAGAGATAAATTTCACAAGAAAAATTCAACGCAATTTGAGTTGTAATTATTAGGCATAATTTAAAACAACAACATTAACACATATCCACGCAACAAAACATAAACATTTGGTAATGAACTTTATGAACTTGATATGTTCTTGCAATCAACAAGTTGTAACAATTTTTTTCTTGATTCATGTTAAACATAACAACAACATTATAAATAAATTCATAATTTTATTCACCTTAAAGAAGAATGACAATTGAAAGTATGTTTCCATAATACAAAAAATGTGATTTATTCTAGCCTAATTTGATGGAGAAGATGAGTAAAAAAGGAAAGATTGAGATTTCAAGGGCCTTCCACGATGTCCTTTTGGAGACAAATAACATGTACAATCCATTTTTTCTACATATGCGAGGGCTACTTTTGCCTTTTCCATAGAATCTCTTTATTCCAAGAGGTGGTCACTGTATAGTGTTCATATATAAGAAATGTAGCACAAGCCTTCACATCTTGTGTTAAAGAAATGCATTCTTGCTCATAACTTGGCTGGAATCAAACAAGAGAAAAGAAACTTCATCGACATATAATTATTTCATGTATTAAGAACCAACAATAGTGAATTTGATAGACATACAAACAATGCTGCGAGGTTGAAATTGAGAGAAGTAAAAAAAAAAAAGGGTTTCTATCAATCTCTTATATACCACAGGCTACCTATGCTTTCGAAATCCATTTTCATTATGTGCCAATCAACTAAATGCTCAAATCAGCCAGGTACCTAAGCTCATCAAATAAAGTAGGTTATGAGTAGGGATCACGCGAATCGTTTCATGCCTACATTCACTTCAACTCAACGTATTGAAGACACGACGTTTGTGAATTTGGAAGAAGGTGAGATATCTGTCGAGAATTTGGGTGAGGAGGTTCGCAATAGCTCGGTAAAATTGATATGTTCTTGCAATCGACAAGTTGTAACAATGATCATGACATAGTTTTACTTAATCGATGTTAAACATATTAATGACAAATAACCTATACAATCCATTTTTTCTACCTATGTGAGAACTAATTTTGCCTTTTCCATAGATTCCTTTTATATCGAGAGATGGTTAAACTGTAGCGTTCATTTATAAGAACATTTAACAAAGTAGCATAAGTATTCACATCTCATGTTAAAGAAAATTAAACAAAAGGGAACTAGTTATTTTAATAGAATAAGTAAATATGTCTTTGAATCTCATTTATTTTAATAGAATAAGTAAATATGTCTTTGAATCTCATTCAGTAATGTTAAATTTATTAAAACGTCACTAATAGAAAAAGTGTTGCATGCATCTTAGCCATTGGATTTGAGGTTAAACAAATATAATGGAATGCATGATTTCTTCTCTCTTGGCTAGAATCAAACAACAGAAGGGAAAATTCACTGACATACAATTCTTTCATGTATTAAGAGCCAACAATAGTGAAGAAAATATACATGCTAACAATGCTTCAAGGTTGAAATTGGGAGAAGTAAAAAAGAAGGGTTAGTATTGTTAAATGCACAACATCGGGATACATTTCCAAACCAGTCTTGTGTAACCAAGATTGATCCCCCTGTATAGAGGTGAGCACTTTGATTTCCTTTTGGGTAAAGGTTATTCCTCCCGTATAGAGGTAATTGATCAAAGTAATGATGTTGTAAAGTCTTGTTGGACAAGGCTCCGAACTTGTGTGTCAAGCCATGATTCTCATGGGAATCTTCTATATAAAGGTATCCATGGGATGGGCCTCCCGTATAGAGGTATACCTTCCGTATAAAGGTCATGATTTACTTGTTAAAATCATTTAATGTTGTGTGATGTATTATTAACCATGATCACCAATTGCTATTAAGTCTCCTTCAGAGATTGATCACCTCTAACGTGAATTACTTTAGCATATGATCATTTGGTCCGGAATAATATAATATGATCACATTCGATAATTATTCTTAGTATAATGTACTGTGATAGATAATTAAAGTTAGCACATATTGACCATGCAGTAAAAGATAAAGAAATAAAAGATAAAGCATAGAGGTCAAGAGAAATCGAAATTGCCCATGCAGACACTTCATCTAATGAAAGAGAACTCAAATTGTTAAAGCTTTAGTTATATAGCTCTAGTCAAGTAATAATGTATGCCTCAATCAATGCTTCATTTAAAGCATCTGTTAAAGATATGCAATCATTTAACTAAAGGAGAACTTAGTGATCACTTCAGTAAAATCAATCAGCATGATTTTCTATTAAGAAAAGTTAACTAAAGTGTTAAAAAGGAATTAGTTAACTAAAGTGTTTTGCATGACGACACTTTAGTTAAACTAAAAGTTAAAAGATGACACTTAAGTTACAACACTAAAGTTGCTCCTATTGCATGATGACACTTATGTTACCTTGTTAACTAAGTGCTCCTACATAAGTTAAGAGGCGAGTTCACTCCAAATTCAGTTAAGCATGATTTCAAGTTAAAGAAGAAAGGCATGGTGCATTGATGGTGCATGATTGAAGAAACTAGAAGTGCACTGCAACTATCCAAGAAGATAACTCGCTATGGTTTGCATGCGAGGCTTATCCTTCATGCATTGGTTCACTATTCCTTGCATGGCAGTGATTTTTGCTATATATTGATGTGTTGGGCACATTGGAAAACACATTTGATTGATCTCTCTTCTCTATTTCTTATGCATATTCACCAAGAGTGTTTGGTGATCTCTTATCCTCCGAAAGCAATCTTCTATGTTGTAAAATAAATAAATTCGCTGCTATCCATTATATTATATTGAGAAGAGTTGCTGGGCATTTTTTTCTCATAGTTTTGAGGATTTTCCGCGGGGTATATATTGTGTTATGGTTGTATGAATTTCATGTGATTGAATTGTCTCATTGCTTCAAGTTTCGACATCTAAAAGAATTAAAGATCAAACCTCAACCAAATATTAACAAGTATCAATCTATTATATATCCTAGGTTGGCTATGATTTCCAAATCCATTGTCATTATGTGTAAATTAATTAAATTCTCAAGTCAACCTTGCACCAAATTCCATCAAATGAGGTAGGTTATGAGTAGGGTTCACATCAATTAGATTACGCCTACATTCACTTAAACTTGACATATTGAATACATGGTGGTTGTAAATTGGGAAGAAGGTAGGATATCTATAGAGCATTTGGGGGAGAAGATTCGCAATATCTTATTGAATCAATAGATTTTCTCATCCTTTGGTGGTTTCCCTGTGGTAATACTATATATGGCAGGATGTTATGCATAGGTAAGTAGCCCCTTCATAGTCGGTATTTGAATTTATTGGTAACCTAGGCTCAAATGGGTTTGAATGAATATATAATGGAGGCACATACCAGTCAATTGATTGAATTGAATAACCATTTTAGAGTGGAGAGAATTATAGAGGTTCCAAAATAGACATACTAGTGCACCTACTGTAACCAAGTGTACCCTATCATTGGGTTATGTGTTTTTGGCGACACTATTTTTTGTGGTGCAATCCTTTCTCCATTGATATTTCATTGCTGGTTAGACTAAGTCTTTTGATTTAGGTTTAGAGTAATGTCCCCATTCTGGTAGCACCATGGTAAAACCACTAACCCATTCAATTCCCATAGGTCCTAGTGGAGAAATTAAATTAATTAATAAGGGAGTTAAATTTTTGCCAAGTTACTTTATGTAATTAAATAAATTATGGTGGATCACAATTTTGTTACAATTAATATTTCTAATAAATTTTTATGACTTGTCAGTGGACTAGGTGTCTTAAGGTTTGCATAGTATAAGGATAAAGCATGTGTGTTTTCCTCCTCAGAAAAATCTGTAAAGAAAGCAACCAAAAGCATAAACAACAACCAAAAGTGGGAAAAGTGGGAAAAGCAACAAAAAAAAATGATGAAAGAAGTTTCCTTATTTTGGAAGATAAGGCTCAAGAAAGATTAATAAAATTAGGAAAGTGAGAAAAAGGATTTAGGAAAGCTACATAGGCTAAGTTTAGCCAGCGAGGGTGCATTCATGGAGACAAGTGGGTCCTATGCTAGTTCAACTTGCCAAAGAAGCCTCCACTCATCACTAATTCAAATTTCAAGAAGGAAAGCTCTAGAAGGAAGGAGAAAAAGCTAGCATAGGTTAATAAAAGGAGGTTGATCACTCCTATTCAGATATTTTTCATTTTGAGTATTCATCTTGACATCTCTATGCATTTCAGAGGCTTGGGTGATGTGCCCCTTGCCAACATTGGGTGATGTGCCCCTTTGCATTCATTGATCCAGCCGAGAGATTGAGAGATCCTTATGTTGGAGTATGAGGAAGAGGCATATAGTACTTTTCATGGAGGTTTAATGCAACATTAAAGTATTTTTCAGGCCTGATATAAGCTTCAGAATGATGTGGTCCGATTCAAGTTTGAAGAGGAAGAATATTAGTAGTAACAAAGTTCCAATTGCAAAATCTTGTAGCCAATAGAGAGGGAGAATTAATGGATTGTGCCCCCTGTGATCAATAGAAGTTGATCATGACCAATAAATTTATGTAATGTGATGTACCGATGTTCTCCATTTTTATATAATAAATAAATATTCCTCTATTACTCTCAATTGCTCCATTTATGCTCCTATGTTATAAATTCTAGTAAATAATTGACATACTAAAGGTTATACTCTGATTGACTGTTAAATGCGCCCCTAAAAATATGATTGAATCTTGATGCTATTAGATATCATGCAGTTGGTATGATCCATTGATTTTATTTCAAAATTCGTGACCTCTGAGAGCCATTTGAAATTATCTAAAATCACTGTATGCGCTATCATAAAGAAAATTGACAAATTTCAGAGTTATTGAATCTAACTATTTTTTGAGTATCCATAAATTGCTTTGAAGGTCCATATAGTTAAATATGGAGTAATTGAACCCATACCCAGTCACATAACAAAAATTCGGGATCTTCTAGATCAATTTGAGTTTGTTTGGAAATAACATCCTTCACGAGTCCCAATCTCAATCTTTGCACCTAGTCAACCTTTCAATGTCTAATCTTTGTTGATCAAATCTAGTAGATTCCAATTCAGGTTGGGGATATTTAAATTAGTCTATATTTGGTTTAGTAACTTCCAATATTTCACTAGAATCAATGGAGTTACCACATAATTCCTGGGAACATTGCCTTGAATCCTTTGGTTTAGCCAAAGGAGTCTACCTAGGTGTGATGCACTCCCGAATGTGCAACTGTCGATGTAATACCCCGAGTAAACCATGTTTAGTATGTGGCCTATGATTTTTGGGTGTGTTTAGATACTGTAGATGTCCAATTAACTCGTTTGGGGAAAATATGTTGGAGTCTAGTGGTGTTTGAGGAAAGATCTTTAAGATCTAGCCCCAGCTTGTCAGTTTTTGAGTTATTGTGCATAGACCTAGGTTTGAGTACATTACAATGGTATCATAGCATGGTCCCCTGCACCTGTACATTGTGACCATTATTCATTTGAAGAAAATTTTGCAAGATGCGGTTAGTTCCATTTGTTGAAGGTGATGATTGTTAGTAGTATGAAGGAGATGAGGTGATCTACATAGATGGAGGTTTGCATATGTCACGGGAGGAGGCTGAATTCTTATATGAACCAATATATAGAAGTGACATAAGTCCTGATACACCAATGGCTATCCTTAAGGAGGAATTAGAAAGAAGGTTAGAAACAAGTGCTAACATGCCTCACTGCTATCAAGCGTATCTAGCTTTGGGTGAGAAGATTTGTGCAACTATACCCTTCAAATATTATTTCACTTGTAAGCATGGATTTTGGCCTCAGAATGTTGATGAGGATTCTTTTGAAAGCAACAAACCATCCAAAGAGGAACCAAGTTTTTCCACCTCTTAGAGTAAAGAATAAGAAGAAGGAACCAAAGGTGAAGCTTCGTCAAATCCATTTGCATATTCAAACATCATGAGATTATTTGGTTTTTCTTCAAGCAGACTCTCCAAAAGTTGTGATCCTAGTACCACTAAAGATGGGAAATCCTCAAGCTTTCTATAAAAGGATGGGAATGAAGCACTTGAAGATAAAGGAGAAGGCATGCACATATATTCACTCCAATCAAATGAATAGGTGAAGCATAGTGAACCACAAGTTGCATATGTGAGTCTTACTATGGACTCCAATGGATAAGAGTACGCTATCACCAATCTACATCAAGAAGAATGTGAAGTGGCACCATGTGCAGTTGAAGACCCAAAAGCCCATCATCAGGTTGATGGAAGTGTGGGAGGTGAATTCACTTCCATCTTCTTTTTTGGTGATTTCCATATCACTGCAAGGGGGATTGTATATGAGAGGAGTTCAATTAAACTCAATGATAGTGAGTCATCTTGTGGAACAAAACTAGAAGAAGGGCAGGAATCGACCTCTCATACATCACCACTTGAGCTTTATTGTGAGGTTGATTAATAATAAGAAGAAGAGGATGTATGTCCTTAAGAGACACACTTCCTTGTAGAACCATTGAAGATGAGCGAAAGAGAGATTAGGAAGGACCTGAGCAGTCTGCATGGAAATAATGCATTGGTGTCACATTGTTGTTGGAGAATATTCGAAAATCTTTGACAGGCATAATATGTGCATTTTTACAGTTGGCTTATGATAGAGATAATCTTCTTGAGCTTGTGAAGATGTATCATAGTGCCTCACTAGAAGATGAAGAGGAGATTGACAAGCTCACTCATGAGTTGGAAGCTACATATGATTCTTTGAGGAGTATCCAAGAGGCCCTTCAAGAATCAAGGTTGCATATTGATCAGCTTCATAGAGAGTTGAGCATGCCACATCCTCCATCCTGCAAGGAAAATGATAATGTGCACATGACATGAGACACTTTGGGTTTGATGGAGGAACCTCATGTGGAGGATAGACATGAGGAAAATTATGATTTGCAGGTGTTTGTGAAGGGAGATGATATTGAAGACACGGGCCAAGCATTTGTTTTGAAGAATGATGTCAAGGAGGACTGAAGTATGGGAGAGATAGTTGAGTACAATTCATTTGGATTAGCTAGCAGATGTGCTTATTTATCCAAGGATCGGGTAGATGAGTACATAATAGAGATGGAGGTCCAAGTGTACACCAGTCTTGCTGACATTGGTAAGAGATTCTTTGACACGTCATTCATTGGTAAATCTTGTGAGCAAGAAGAGAAACCCAAAATGCATGCTCTTTGGAAGAAAACTGTCATGGAGGAGGTTGGTCAAATGTTAGATGCGCATCGGGAGGATTGTGAGCTTCCCTTATGGGAGAACGAAATGATTTTGGAGGTGGTATCTACATTCACCCCGCTTGGACCAGCCAATATGGGTGTTAATTCATCCATGGATTAGATCGATAACTACATCTCATAGATGGATGCACATGGAGGTAAGAGTTTTGTTTACAACAGTAGAAAGTTAAATGACACCTCTCTTACTTTCCAATCATATGAGAAACAACATACATATATTTTATTATCACATGATGCATTCAATATGCATAGTGGGACATGGAATTTCCAATTGATTCAGTGGGATGGAGGATATGGCATTGATGCTCAAGAGGAGTTTCACTTCCTATTGGAAATATTCATAAAAAATCCAACAAGCACTTGGAAGAGTGTAATTTCAATTCGAGTGTGGAATCATGGCATACCTTGGAGTGATGTATTGTTCCTAATGTCAAAGTATCATAGGTAGTGGGATCCTGGCATTAGTTAGTTTTGCAGTTTAGTAGCTGGCAATAGGTAAATGTCACAAGAAAAGTTCAACACAATCCGAGTTGTGATTATTAGGCATAATTTGAAACAACAACATTAACACATACACATGCAAAAAAACATAAACAATTAGTAATGAACTTTATGAGATTGCTATGTTTTTACAACCAATAAGTTGTAACAATGAGCATGATAGAATTTTACTTGATCCATGTTAAACATAATGACAATATTATAAATAAATTCATAATGTTGTTCAACTAAAAGGAGAGTGCCAATTGAAAGTATGTTTCATAATGGAAAAATGTAATTTAATCTAGCCTAATATGATGGAGAAGATGAGTAACAAATGCAAGATTAAGATTTGGAGGGAATTCCATGGTATCCTTTGAGGACAAATAACATGTTCAATCCATTTTTCCTCCCTATGTGAGAACTACTTTTTTCCTTTTCCATAGAGTCCATTTATATCTAGAGGTGATCAAACTATAGTGTTCATAAATAAGACAATTTAACAAAGTAGAATAAGCTTTCACATCTTGTGTTAAAGAAAAAACAAACAAAATGCAATCTAGTTATCTAAAGAGAATAGATAAATAAGTTATTTGATCTCATTCACTAATATTAAATCAACTAAAACATTACTAATAGAACAAGAGTTGCATACATCTTAGTCCCACCTTAGTCCCTAGATCTTAAGTTAAAAAATATAAGTGAATGCAATCATGCTCATCTCTTGTCTAGAATCAAACAAGTGAAAGGAAACTTCATCGACATACAATTCTTTCATGTATTAAGAGCCAAGAATAGTGAAATTGATAGATATGCTAACAATGCTTTGAGGTTGAAATTGGGAGAAGTAAAAAAAATGGTTTGGTATCAATCTTTTATATACCATAGATTGGTTATCCTTACCAAATCCATCTTCATTATGTATCAATAAACTAAATGCTCAAATCAACCACATACAAAGCTCATCAAAAGCAGAAGGTTATGAGCAGGGCTTTCAGTTTATGCCTACATTCACTTCAACCCAACATGTTGAAGACATGGCGATTGTAAATTGTGAAGAAGGTGGGGTATTTGCATAGAATTTAGGAGAGGAGTTTTGCAATAGTTCATTGAATCACCAGGTTTTCTCATCCTTAGGTGGTTTCCATGTGCTAATAATATATATGGAGGGAAGTTTTACACGAGAAAGTATCCCTTCAACATTTGGTATTTGAATTCATTGGTAACATGGGCTCAACTAGGGTTGAATGACTATACAATGGAGGCACAAACCAATACTTTGGTTCAATTACATGGCCATTGTTGAGTGGACAGAATTTCAAAGGTTCTGGAAGAGACATACTAGTGCATAGGTACTTAACCAACCATGCCCTAACATTGGGTTATGGGTTTTTGCTAACTCTAATTTTAATGGTGGAATACTTTCTCCCTTGTGTTTTCATGGTATGATTAGAATAAGGCATGGGATAAAAGTTTTTTCTCTACTCCGACTTGGTTTTATTTTCTCAGTGATTTCACCCTCTAAACCCAACCATGCCTTATCATTGGGTTATGTGTTTTTGCTAACTCTAATTTTAATGGTGGAATCCTTTCTCCCCTGTGTTTTCATGGTATGCTTAGAATAGGGCTTGGGATAAAAGTTTGTGCTCAACTCCGTCTTGGTTTTATTTTCTCAGTGATTTCCCCCTCTAGACAAGGATTGTGTTTAGAGTGATATGTTGGAAAGTCTCATAGCTGAAGATAGTTTGAAAACACTCCCAAAACACTTACTCCTTTAGTTTTGCCACTTGGAAAACAATTATGGGAATATCCACAAGCTAGTGTTATACTATGGTGTTAATTCATTGGGTAGTTGTATTGGTTTAAAAAATTGTTCTTTGTGGGAAGAGCATGGATTGTCCAGGTTCTAATGCCAATCTAAACAGAGATATCCAAGACATTCTTAGGGACCTTTGTAGCCACAAATACCTAATTAGTGGTAATATTACATCTATTTTATGAGTCACTACCAAGGTACACGGTAATGAACACACTTGCACCTCCCACAATGGCTTTGTAATGGAAATAATCGTACAACAGAAATGACAAATACAAAACCTAGGGGTAGAGACAACAATGTTGAGAAATAGGATTTCCAATCTGAGTAAAGAAGGCCACTCAAGAACATCCAATCCAATAATTTATATGGGATCATCTCAAGGATAGTTCCGAGAGTAAGAAACTATCATACAAAAATGGGACGACATGGAGCTAGACAAATAGTAACCTTGGGATGCCTCCCATAGGCAGGGTGAATCTTATAGTAAGCATGCTTTTCTTTAAATTTTTATGTTACATAATCTAGCCTAATACTGGGAGTCTTTTATAGTATTTATACTTATAGACATATTAGAAAATTCATTGCGAAGGATGATAAGAAGATGGTAGACATAGTATTGGAAATTGGTATTGAATTTTTTTTCCAACTTGGATATTATCGATTTTGAAATTTAGATAAAAGAAAAATGGGTTGGGATCAATCTCTTATATACCCTAGGCTTGTGATGATTTTCAAATCCATTGTCATTATTTGTCAATCAACTAAATGCTCAAATGAACCAAATACCAAAGCTCATTAAATGAGGTAGGTGACAACCAGGTCTTACACGAACCATTTTTCGTCCTACATTCACTTCAACCTCACATATTGAAGATATGGTTTTTGTAAATTGGGAGGAAGGTGGGATATCTACATAGAATTAAGGTGACGAGATTCACAATAGCTCACTGAATTGTCAAGTTTTCTTAGCCTTAGGTGGTCTCCCTATGGTAATACTATATTTTGAGGGAATTTTTGCACTCACAAGTAGCCCCTTAACAATTGGTATTCGAATTCATTGGTAACCTTGGCTCAAACGGTATTGAATGACTATAGAATGGAGGCACATACCAATGCTTTGGTTGAATTGCGTGGCCATTCTCAAGTGGAGGGAATTGTAGAGTTTTTGAAAGAGACATACCATTGCACCTACTATAACCACGTATTCCCTATTATTAGGTTATTTGTTTTTGGTGACTCTAATTTTTGTGGTGGAATAGTTTCGCCCCTTGTTTTTTGTGGCCTAGTCAAAAGAAGTCTCAGGATAAATGTCCATGCTTGAGCCTAGAACCGAAGACATCAATGTTAAGAAATATGGTTTGTAATTTGAGTTAAGAAGGCCACTCCACAACATCTAATCCAAGAATATTCATGGGATTTACTTAAGGATATTTTCGATAGGATATGCTATCATACAAAAATGGCATGACATAGAACTGGACTAATGGGAAACTCAAGAAGCCCCCCAAAGGTAGGGAAAAACTTACAATAAGCACATTTCCGTTTAAATTTCTATGTTATGTAAATCAAGATTGATATTAGGAGTCTTTAAGTATTTATACTTATAGACATATTCTAAAATAAAATGCAAAGGATGATAAGCAGGTGATAGACATGATGCCAACCTAAATATTATCAATTTTGTATTTTTCATGCTTACCAACTAGGTTGCAACCTTTTGTTAATGCAAAATATAACCATTAGTTTAAAATAAAAATAAAATCTCACTACTTAAAATTTGGGAGGTTAAGATGAATTTATGTTGGTTTATTTTTTTACTATTGTAATGGGCCCAATTTTATAAAAAAATCATTGGTACTACGTTTTTCCTATTTTAGATCACATCCACACACTAGGTTGTATTATTGTTAGTATTTACAGTGTATTTGGATTATTATTATTACTATGGTGAACATTTTAAAAACATATTTTTTTTCAACCTTAACATTTCCTTTATTTGAGTTTATTACTGCCATGTTACATTACACATCTCATCCACACTAGGCTGTATAGTTCAAACAAGCTTGCATCGTATGGTACCTTCCTTTTCGTTTTCAATAAAAAATCAAGTTATAGTAAAAAATGCATTAATTACATGTCAAAAGTTATCCTCTAGAGCACAATTTTTTTTAATGCAAATAATTTATTACAAGTGCAATACATATAGATGGAATAAATATTGCTCAAGAAGCTTATGATTCCCAAGCTTAAATGCAACATAAATAATAGAACTACTTCAAGGAATGTTTTGCTTGTGCAAATGGAGCACTTATGGCGCACAACCTATAGATTACCAAGAAATCATTCTAAAGACTTGGAAATACATGTTGGCTATAGCTAAAATATAACCATAATAAAGAGAGATAAATTTCACAAGAAAAGTTCAATGTAATTTGAGTTGTGATTATTAGGCATAATTTAAAACAACAACATTAACACATATCCATGTAACAAAACATAAACATTCGGTAATGAACTTTAAGAACTTGATATGTTCTTGCAATCAACAACTTGTAACAATTTTTTTCTTGATTCATGTTAAATATAACAACAACATGATAAATAAATTCATAATTTTATTCACATTAAAGGGCAATGAAAATTGAAAGTATGTTTCCATAATAGAAAAAAATGTGATTTATTCTAGCCTAATTTGATGGAGAAGATGAGTAACAAATGCAAAATTGAGATTTCAAGGGCCTTCCATGATCTGAAAATCTCAAGATCTGTTTAACCAATAAACTTGCATAAAAATGTTCATAAAATTGCTTTAAAAGATGATTTAAAAATGCTTCAAATCAACACATAAGCACATAAAGAACAGATGCAAATCAGAAAAATAACACAACAGCTGATAACGGAGTTCACCCTTCCTGGGCTACGTCTCCTGGCCACTTCCTATGGGAAGGCCAATCTTATTCAGTCTTCAAATATTACAACTTGGGCGTTCTGGAAAACACCTCTGTTTTCTGTCAGTTAGAAGCAGAAATAAACAGCACCATTGAATTCCTTGCGAAATTCTAAGAAAAACGAGTATAAGCTTGACCACCTTTGGCTGAAAACTCCTCTGGCACACAAATCAAGAAAACAATCTACACAAAAGACACTGTACTAAATGCTCTGTTCTTTGTCTCGGGAACTGTGCCCGTACTCCACCTCGGAAACTGTGCAGGCGCTCTATTCTGAAAACCCGAACTGCAACCGCTGAACATGCCCGTGGCTTGGTTTTCGTGGCTCTTTTGATAGGTCTCAGTGCTGTAACTTCTTAAAAATTATTCGTCGTTTCTGTAGCAACAGTAGGACGGTGGTCCAATGGCAAGTCTCTACGTTATATGGGCAAAGGTTCCGGGGTCAAACCCGCGGGCATCTCCTTTCTTCACGCATCTTTTGAAAAATGGTGAACTGTACTAACACGTCAATATATAATTTGTTATATAGTTGAACCTTTGATCGGCGGCATACCATACAACTACACGTTCACGTTGTAACACATTGCAATGGTTGTTACATAGTTGTGGCGCATTATAATATTTGTTACGATATGGGTAAGCCTTTAATGCTCTACGTTTAATATGTGATATATCTCATCCCAAGTTTAATATAATGTGGTTATGTTTTTAACATAAACTTCCACCATAATGTAACATGATATTCGCTTGACTCCACTCTACCACTTTATAGGATATGGTGATGTTTTTAACATAAAGTTTGAATATGGTATAACACAAATTACCATATTATGTGGTTTATAACATATTCCCATTTTTTTTAATATTTAATTTTTTTTTTTAAACTTTAAAAAAGTTTGAACCATATCTAAATGGGGTCATGGTGGCCTTACCATGAGGTCTTGGGTTCGATTCCCATAGCTCCAACCATAACTTCGTTAACCATATTTTTCAATCATTTTTAAACCATTTTAATCAACATTGACGAAACTTCAACCACTGACAACTTCTTCATTTGGAGGTCGTTTCATGCGCAATGAACATTGACGGAAAGCTGTCGACGAGCCCTTTGCCACGATAACCTTTGAACTGACATTTGAAGACTTTAAACCTGATCGACTTTAGAAAGATCCTCCTGGATCCTTCCACGATGTCCTTTGGAGACAAATAACATGTACAATCCATTTTTTCTACATAAGCGAGGGCTACTTTTGCTTTTTCTATAGAATCACTTTATATCAAGAGGTGGTCAAACTATAGTGTTCATATATAAGAACATTTAACAAAGTATCACAAGTCTTCACATCTTGTGTTAAAGAAAAATAAATAAAATGGAACTACTTATTTCAAGAGAATAGGTAAATATATGATTGAATCTCATTCACTAATGCCAAATCAACTAAAACATCACCAGTAGAACAAGAGTTGCATGCAGCTTAATCCTCGTCTTTTAGGTTAAAAGAATATAAGGGAATGCAGTCTTGCTCATAACTTGGCTAGAATCAAACAAGAGAAAGGCAACTTCATCGACATACAATTGTTTCATGTATTAAGAGCCAACAATAGTGAAGTTGATAGACATGCAGACAATGCTGCGAGGTTGAAGTTGATAGAAGTAAAGAAAAATAGGTTTCTATCAATATCTTATATACCATAGTCTACCCATGCTTTCGAAATCCATTGTCATTATGTGCCAATCAACTAAATGCTCAAATCAACCAGGTACCTAAGCTCATCAAATGAAGCAGGTTATGAGTAGGGCTCACGCGAATCGTTTTATCCCTACATTCACTTCAACTCAACATATTGAAAACAAGGCAGTAGTAAATTTGGAAGGAGGTGAGATATCTGTAGAGAATTCGGGAGAGGAGGTTCGCAATAGCTCCCTTAAATTTATATGTTCTTGCAATCGACAAGTTGTAACAATGATTATGGCATAGTTTTACTTAATCGATGTTAAAAATATTGGTGACATTATAAAGAAATTTATAATGGTATTCACCTGAAAGGAGAATGTCAATTGGAAGTATGTTTCCATATGGAACAACTATGATTTATTAATCTAGCCTAATATAATGGAGAAGATGAGTAACAAAGGAAATATTGGTATTTGGAGGTCCTTCCACGTAATCCTTTGGAGACAAATAACCTATACGATCCATTTTTTCTACCTATGTGAGAACTATTGTTTTTCCATAGATTCCTTTTATATCCAGAGGTGGTTAAACTATAGTGTTCATTTATAAGAACATTGAACAAAGTAGCATAAGTATTCACATCTCGTGTTAAAGAAAATTAAACAAAAGGGAACTAGTTATTTCAATAGAATAAGTAAATATGTCATTGACTCTCATTCACTATTGTTAAATCTACTAAAACGTCACTAATAGAACAAGAATTGCATGCATCTTAGTCCCTGGATTTGAGGTTAAACAAATAAAAGGGAATGCATGATCTCTTCTCTCTTGGCTAGAATCAAACAAGAGAAGGGCAACTTCATCGACATACAATTCTTTCATGTATTAAGAGCCAACAATAGTGAAGCAGATATACATGCTAACAACGCATCAAGGTTGAAATTGGGAGAAGTAGAAAACAAGGGTTAGTATCATTCTCTTATATATCTTAGGTTGGAAATGCTTTCCAAATTCACTGTCATTGTGTGTCAATTAATTAAATTCTCAATTCAACCTTGTACCAAATCCAATCAAATGAGGTAGGTTACGAGTATGGTTCACATGAATTACATTATGCCTACATTCACTTCAACTTGACATATTGAAGATATGGTGGTTGTAAATTTAGAAGAAGGTAGGATATTTGCAGAGAATTTAAGGGAGGAGGTTCGCAATAGCTAATTGAATCACTATATTTTATCATCCTTCGGTGGTTTCCCTGTGGTAATATTATATATGGCAGGACGCTATGCATAGGTAAGTAGCCCCTTAATAGTCGGTATTTGAATTCATTTGTAACCTAGGATCAAATGGGTTTGAATGAATATATATGGAGGAACATACCAGTCAATTGATTGAATTGAATAACCATTTTAGAGTGGAGGGAATTGCAAAGGTTCCGGAATAGACATACTAGTGGACCTACTGTAACCAAGTGTACCCTATCATTGAGTTATGTGTTTTTGGTGACTCTAATTTTTGTGGTGCAATCCTTTCTCCATTGAGATTTCATTGCTGGTTAGAACAATTATTGTGATTTAGGTTCCATGTAATGTCCCCATTCTGGTAGCACCATGGTCAAACCACTAACCCATTCAATTCCCATGGGTCCTAGTGGAGAAATTAAATTAATTAATAAGGGATTTAAATTTTGGCCAAGTTACTTTATGTAATTAAATAAATTATGGTGGATCACAATTTTGTTACAATTAATATTTCTAATAAATGTTTATGTGTTGTCAATGGCCTAGGTGTCTCAAGAGGTTCATAGTATAAGGATAAAGTGTTAGGATATCTCATCATCCAGTGTTGTACTTTGCATGCATTTTTGCATGCATGTATCCCAGTCACCAGTTTGATGCCTCCAGCACCTTATCTCCAGTTTTCCAGCACCCGAGAGCTTACTTCCTTGCATTTTTATCCCTCCTATTCAATAAGGCACCCACTTCTCACCTACCACCTGAGAAAGGCTCACTTCTTCACCTACCACTCAATTCACTTCAGTTAGTTATGATATTTCCTTGATTTAAGGCTAGATTGACTCCTTAACTGATTGTGTCACTCCGTTGGACCCCCAGTGAGACTAGGCTGCCTATTCTGATTCCAGTTAGCTCCTCATGCGCCCTCCATTGAGCCTCCTTCATTCAATTAGTGCCTCCATGTCCCAGTTACACCTGCCACACTCAATTAGACTAAGTTTGACACCTAGTTGACCATTACTTGTGCATTGATGACTCCACTGATCTGATGATGAGGAATCCTAGTTGGAGCCAAGCTATTCCATGCAGCATTTCAAATGACCTCCTTGGGTAATTCGAATTCATTCAGTCATTGTGACTGCATCTTGTATTGTATTCTACTTCTGAGTTCAAGAGAGCACTGCTGCAAGCCTTTTGCATAGTTTACACATATTTTTTGATTTTCATCTATTGTAATTGATTTACTTGCAGTTCATTAGATTCGTTGTGCTTAATTTCACATGGTATCAGAGCCATGGCAGCGACAAGACTTCTTTTCTATAGGTGTTCTACATGAATATTGAGTGTTTTTTGCTCAAAACTCACAGCTGTGGCATGCATTCTCTCTTGTGCATTCACTACTGCTGATATTTTCTCTCCAATCCACTCCAGAAGCCGAGAGTCTTCCACATAATTCCTGGATTCGAATCATTGGATCTTCAAGCTTGCTTGATTGTCTTATGCCGGGTGTGAAGTGACTTGAAACGGGCGGATTGTTCGACCTTATGGTTCTTGTTTTCTTGTGATTTGCAGGTTATTCTACACTTCTATTGCATTCGCACCTCTTGAAAGATGGAGTATTCTTCATCAAATCTCCTCACTCCCTTCAATTATTTTCAATGGAAGGATGATATGGAGATATTTCTACTCTCTAAAGGTTTCTACAGAGTTACCATGGGCCTAGAAGTTGAAGCTACATCAGCAGTAGAGAAGGCAAAATATTTCAATAAGCTTGATGAAGCTTATGGTTTCCTTTGTCTCAACATCTCTAAGGATCTTCTTTTCCATCTCAGTGGATTGACTACTCCGAAAGAGGTATGGGAGAAACTTGCTACACTCTTTGGCAAGCAGGATGATATGATATCTTATCAGCTAGATAATGAGTTGATTGCCCTCAATCCTGAAAATTTTGAGACCATTAATGACTTCTTCACTAAGTTTAAAACCTTGGTTATGCTATTGAAGCAATGTGGAGTGGAAAAAGAAGATAAACAATTGATCCTATGCATTCTTTCAAAACTTGGGAAACATTATTCAGTTTTTGTTTCAAATTTCAATACGGGAAAGCTCACAATCCCGAATTGGAAAATGCCTACGTTAAGTGCCTTCATTTAATCCGTGACGAAGGAGCATGATAAACTCATTCAAATGGGGACCATATGCTCCAAAGACCAAGCATTATTTGTTGGAGGATCCAAAGCTATGAATGACAAAGGGAAGAAAAATAAAGAGAAGCCAAAGTTTGATCCGTCCAAGCAAAGAGAGAAGATAAAGCAATCGGATGAGCCATCCGGTTCAAGAAACAAGCAAAAAGGGAAAGAGGGCAAAGAGAATTCTAAATGTTCTTATTGCAGCAAGGGATATCATCCTGAAATCTCATGCATGAAGAAGACCATAGATCAGATGGCCTTCTTTTAGAGAAAAACAACATAACCCTTCCTGACGGTGCAAGGAAGAAGGAGAAAAATGATCATCCCGAGAGAGGTCATGCACTCATGGCAACTGTTTCGACTCCTCCAACTCTACTCATTGATTCTGGAGCTTCGAACCACATGGCTGCAAATAAAGATTCTCTATCATCATTTGATCCCAACAACACCATCTCCATCCACCTGGGAGATGACTCTCAGATCTCTTCAAAGGGAAAAGGAACCATTCATTTAGAGCATGGAATTTTCATAATGTTCTCTATGTTCCTTCCTTAGATTCGAATCTTATTTCCATTTATCAGATGACACATACTGGTTCACCAAATAAAGTTGTATTATGCCCTAAAAAATTTTAAATTTCTGATATTCAAAGTGGAAAAATTATTGCGGTCGGAAAAGCAAATCATGCTTCGAAAGCATATGAATTTTCACACTTTCTACCGCATGACAAGCCCACCGCTCTTCTGACTCATGGCAATGAGGTTAGTAGGATATGGCATGATAGGTTTGGACACCTAAATTATAAATATTTGTAGCTGCTACAGAAAAATTCCATGGTTGATGGCCTTCTGACGATCAAATCCTTGAAGGGAATATGCAAAGGTTGCATCATTGGGAAGCACACCGAGCACAAATTTGACCGAGGCAAAGCCAGCAGAGCTTCTTGCATTTTGGGACTGATAATTTATGATATCAGTGGTCCGCTACCACATACCTCTATGAATGGCTCAAGGTATGTTTTGACATTCATCGACGACTTCTCCAGATTTACATGGGTTTTCTTTCTCAAAAACAAGTCAGAAGTACTAGAAAAATTCAAGTTTTTTAAGGCTTCTGTTGAGACTGCCACCGAGAGGAAGATAAAATATATTAGATCTGATAATGGAGGTGAATATATAAAATCAGAGCTGCTGCAACTTTGTGCTGAAAGCGACATTCAGATCCAGCACATAGTTCCCTACACACTTTAGATGAATAGTGTAGCAGAAAGGAAGAACAAATCACTGAAAGAGATGGCAACCTGTATGATTGAATCAAAAGGTTTGGCTAAAAAAATTTGGGTTGAGGCCATGAATATTGCTGCATACATTCAAAACAGAGTTCCACATTCATCTTTGACTGATATTACACCTTTTGAAGCTTACACTGGTCACAAACCTGATTTGTCCAATTTCCGTGTTTTTGGATCAACCGCTTGGGCTAGATTTCCGATGGAAAAGAGAAAATATTTGGATCCACAAAGTGTTGAATGCATCCTATTGGGATATGCTGAAGAATAAAAAGGCTACAAACTAATTTATATCAGATCCAAAAATATATTCATTGAGCGAAGTGTCAGATTTGAAGAACCGCTTCAAAATCTAGAACTGGTCGAGGAAGAAACTGTTGATTTAGCGCCTCTATAAGAAGAAGGATTTGGAGAAGATGATGAAAGTATTGGTTCTCATATTTATGATATTTTATCAAACTTTGATGAACATGAAATATCAGGTTCAGAAGCTGATCCAGATGTGCCCCAACACTTGCCAAAGTGTGCCCAAAATACACTCATTTCTGTTGGTCCAAACATTGGAAATCCTGCCGATCCAAGGAGTACTCGAGCAAACTTTCAAAGAGTAGGTATTTCTCTTTCATTCTCTGATCCTTTGATACATGAGAAATTATTTTTGATGATAGGTTCAGATCTTAAATCATATTATCATTCCCACCGAGATCCGAGATGGAAAACCACCATGGATGAAGAGTACAGTTTTCTTCAAAAGAATGCTACGTGGGAGCTAGTTTCTCTTCCACCTAGGAGGAAATTAGTCCAATGTAAATGGGTCTACCGCAAAAATGTTGTTGCTGATGGATCAAACTGCAAATACAAATCTCGGTTGGTTTCCAAAGGTTTCTCCCAAGTCCAAGGAGTGGACTACACTGAGACCTTTGCACTAGTTGCAAAGATGGATTCTATCCGTTTAGTTTTAGCTATTGCCGCATCCAAGCACTGGGAAGTGCACCATATGGATGTGAAGAGTGCATTTCTCCATGGAGATCTGAAAGAAGAAATATATATGAAGCAGCCAGAAGGATATATATTAGATCCAAATTTAGTATGTAGATTGAAGAAGTCATTGTATGGCTTAAAATAGGCCCCAGGAGCTTGGTATGCTAAGATGGACTCCTTCCTTCTCTCCCAAAACTTCGGAAGGTGCAAATCAGATCCAAATGTGTAGCTACAGAAAACTGAAGGTAATTTTATGATTATAGTTATTTATGTTGATGATCTCTTAATAACTGGTAGCACTCTTGCTTCAATCGACAATTTAAGGACTGCTTTAAATCTAGCTTTTGACATGAGTGATTTGGGCTTGCTAAAACAATTTCTGGGGCTTGAGATTGCTCAAAATTTTGATGGGATCACCAAATCTCAGAAAAAATATATTTCAGACCTGTTAAACAATCTCAACATGTCATATTGTAAGGCAGCCCCATTCCCATAACTCTCAGGAATCAGTCTTGAGGAGGGAGATTCTACACCGCTTGCAGATTCTACATTGTATCGACAGTTGATCGGTTCTCTACTATACTTGACACAATCAAGGCATGATATATATTATGCCATGAGTGCTGTATCAAGATATATGCAGCAGCCCCATGAGCGCCATTGGCAGGCAGTCAAGAGGATCTTACACTATGTGCAGGGTGCTCGACACTTTGGCTGACACTATGTTGCAAATTGTGAGCTAGATTTGATTGGGTACATAGATTCAAATTGGGCGGGTGATAGTATTGATCAGAAGTCCACTTCCGGTTATGTTTTCATGATTGGAACTGGGCCTATTTGATGGTCAAGAACAAAATAGGCAGCCATTGCATGATCTTCAGCAGAGGCAGAGTATCGAGGAGCAACCAATGCTTACATTCAGGCAGTTTGGTTGCAGGGTATTTTGTCAGAGTTTGATATTGGTAGTACTACTTCGACTGTCATTTTTTGTGACAATCAAAGTGCTATCAAGATCTCGATGGATCCAGTTCAGAGACAGAGTACCAAGCACATCGAGATCCACATGCACTACATCAGAGAGCTTGTGCATGACATAACCATTTTTTTGCAATATTTCCGTACCGACGAGCAAATTGCAGACATCTTCACCAAGAGCTTCACTGAGAAGAAGTTCTCTTACCTTCGTTCATTGTTGGGGGTGAGTTCCATCATGGTGGAGATAGATTATATCCCTCTATGTTCAGCTTGAGGGGGAGATTTCTTCCCATTGGGTTTTCCCCCTTTCCTTACTTAGATTTATTACTAGCATTTTTTGGATTATTGTATCGGGGTGACCTTTGGTCTCAATAACCAGGGCCCTATTCAGTTATTATTTTTTACATCATAGTATATCTTGAGGGGGGGTGTTAAGATATCTCATCATTCAATTTTGTACTTTGCATGCATCCCAGTCATCAGTTTGATGCCTCCAGCACCTTATCCCCAGTTTGCCAGCACCCAGGAGCTTCCTTCCTTGCAGTTTTCTCCCTCCTAGTCAGTAAGGCGCGCATTTCTCACCTACCACCTGAGAAAGGTGCACTTCTTCATCTACCACTTAGTTCACTTCAATTAGTTATGATCTTTCCTTGATTTAAGGCTAGATTGACTCCTTAACTGATTGTATCACTCCGTTGGACCCCCAGTGACACTAGATTGCCTATTCTGACTCCAGTTAGCTCCTCATGCCCCCTCCACTGAGCCTCCTTCATTCAGTTAGTGCCTCCATGTGCCAGTTACACCTACCACACTCAGTTAGACTAAGTTTGACACCTGGTTGACCGTTACTTATGCATTGATGACTCCACTGATCCGATGATGAGGACTCCTAGTTGGAGGCAAGCTATTCCATGCAGTATTTCAAATGACCTCCTTGAGGTAATTAGAATTCATTCAGTCATTGTGACTGCAACTTGTATTGTATTCTACTTTTGAGTTCAAGAGAGCACTGCTGCAAGCCTTTTGCACAGTTTACACATATTTTCTGAGTTTCATCTATTGTAATTAATTTACTTGTTAATTAGATCTGTTGTGCTTAATTTCACATAAAGCATGTGATTTGTCCTCAGAAAAATTTGGAAAGAAAGCATCCAAAAGCATAAACAACAACCAAAAGTAGGAAAAGCAATAGAAAATCAAAGAGGATAGAAGTTTCTCAATTTTGGAAGATAAGGCTCAAGAAAGATTAGTAAAAGTAAGAAATAAATCAAAAGGATTCAGGAAAGCTACATAGGATAATTTTATCCAATGAGGGCACATTCATGGAGGAAAGTGGGTCCTATGCTAGTTCAACTTGCCAAAGAGCATCCACTCGTTACTAATTCGAATTTCAAGAAGGAAAGCTCTAGAAGGAAGGAGAAAAAGATAATAGAGGTTAATAAAAGGAGGGTGATCACTCCTATTTAGATATTTTTTCATTTTGAACATTCATCTTGAGATCTCTAAGCATCTCGAAGGCTTGGGTGATGTGCCCCTTTCCATCATTGGGTGATGTGCCCCTTTGCATTCATTAATCTAGCCGAGAGATTGAGAGATCCTTCTATTGGAGTTTGAGGAAGAGGACATCCATTCCTTTTCATGGAGGTTTAATGCAGCATTAAAGTATTTTTCAGGTCTTATATGAGCTTCATAATAATGTGGTCCAGTTCCAGTTTGAAGAGGAAGAATACCAGTAGCAATAGAGTTCCAATTGCATAATCTTGTAGCCAATAGAGAGGGAGAATTAAAGGATTACACCCCCTCTGATCTATAGAATATATTCATGAGAAATAAATTTATGTAATGTGATGTACCATTATTCTCCATTTTTATCTAATAAATAAATATTCCTCTCTTACTCTCAATTGCTCCATTTATGCTCCTATGTTATGAATTCTAGTAAATAATTGACATACTGAAGGTTTTACTCTGATTGACTGTTAAATGCATCCCTAAAAATATGATTGCATCTTGATGCTGTTAGATTTCATGCAATTGGTATGATCCGCTAAGTTTATTTCATAATTCATGACCTCTAAGAGCCATTTGAAATTATCTGAAATCACTATATGTACTATCATAGAGAAAATTGACAATTTTCATGTTAATGATTCTAACTATTTTTTGTGCATCCATAAATTAGTTTGAAGGTCCATGTGGTTAAATATAGAGTAATTGAACCCATCCCTAGTCATAGAACAGAAATTTGGTAGCTTCTAGAGCCATTTGAGTTTGTTTGGAAGCAACCTCCTTCATTAGTCCCAATCTCAATCTTTGCACCTATTCAACCTTTTCACTGTCTAATATTTGTTGATCAAGTCCAGTAGAGTCCAAGGAAATTTGGGGATATTTAAATGATTCTATCATTGGTTTAGTCACTTCTAGTACTGTACCATAAGCAGTGGAGTTACCACATAATTCCTGGGGCCATTTCCTTGAAGCCTTTGGTTTAGCTAAAGGAGTATACCCAGGTGTGATGCAATCTCGAATGTGAAACTGTCGAAGTAAGACCTTGAGTAAACCATGTTTCGTATGTGTCCTATGTTGTTTGGGTGTGTTCAGAGTCTGTAGTTGTCCAGTTAATCCATTTGGGTAAAATATGTGGGAGTCTAATGGTGTTTGAGGAAATATATTTAATATCTAGCCCCATCTTGCCAGTTTTTGAGTTAGTGTGCCTAGACCTGGGTTTGGGTACATTAGATTCAGGCTCAATTCCATCCTAGTTTTATTTTCTTAGTGATTCCACCTCTAGATGAGGCTTATGGTCAAGTGATATGTTGTATACTGTCATAGTTGAAGCAAGTGTTTACATGCTACTATAACCCCTATTGCCTTAGGTATTCTACTTGGAAAACAATTATGGGAATATCCACAAGGTGGTGTTATACTACAACATTATTTCATTGGGTATTTGTATTGGCTTAGCGATTGTTCTTGGTGGGAAGAGCATGGATTGTATAGGATGTAATGCCAATCTAGATTGGGATATCCAAGAAATTCATAGGGCCCTTTATTGCAACGAAGACTTGATTATTGATAATATGACATATTGTTTCTTAGTCACTACAAAGGTGCATGGAAATGAACACATTTGTACCTCCCAAAACACCTTTATAATAGAAATATTGGTACAACAAAAATAACAAATACAAAACCTGGAAGCAAAGAAAAAAATGTTAAGAAATATGGTTTATAATTTGAGTAAAGGAATTTCCTCCCTGAGATCTTCTAAAGGAGATATTAGTGAGAAAGATACTATCGTACAAAAATGGGATGACATTGATCCAGAACAACGATAAACTATGGAGTTCTTGCATAGGCACAACAAAGCTTTTTTTCCCAAGGAAAAATCATATATTTGTTATTTCAAGAAGTGAAATCAAAATATACATTCAATGAGTCTAGAGATTCAAATTATTTGATGACTATATCCTTCCTTGCATAATTTACCTATATAGGTGCAAGATCAATACATTGTATTTTTAAACCTTCTCTTACAAAAACCCAAAAATCAGTTTCCTCCTCTTCAGAATTTTCTCTAATCATTCTCAACGCTCACCAAAAATCCATAGACAAAAACTTTACTTCAAAAACCAGATAAAAAAGGGAATATTGTACATCGAAAGGATCCTTCCTTCCTGATACTCCATAACCTAGTTCATACCCTCATGTAAAGCAAATGGCTCTTTTGACTGAGCATTGACTTAACGATTGAACTCCCTGTATATATGTTTAACAGTCAAAACCTCATACTCCAACCTCTCATCTTGAATTCGATGTAACAATGGTTGTAAGACCAGATTTAAGATCTAACATTTCCCATAGGACTAATCCACTAAACATTTAGAGTCCCCCCACACCTATAGTGATCATATCCCTTTATCGTGAGAAAACCTTAGTAAATTCCAAATAGAAAATACCTCAAATCTAGAGTTTGTGCCAAGTCCTGCATTGATTTTAAGAAAAAATAATGAGATGTAGTGAGGTACAAAACTACTCCAATCCCACAGAACCTTGGTGTGACTTAGCTAGCCCCATATAGAAACCGCCATGGCTCCTCCTAAATGATGGAAGGAGATTTTAGCCGACGCATTGACTTCTAGGTACATGAATTAAAATATTCTTTGCAGGAAACATAGATATTTATTGCAGTGACCATAGAATCCCAACCAAATCCTTCAAATATCTGGTGATTTGTAACCAACCAAATACCCCACAACACGAAACAAGGAAGTGATTCAAATTGAATAGGCATTAGATCCTTCATCCAAGTTTCAAAACATTGAGATAATGTTTCCTATGACTAGGATCCAGGACACGTTAATTTTTTTTGGACATCCCTCCATACTGATACCATATATGAACAAGAAATAAATAGGTTTTTTAACATTTCTTCTTGTCATTTGCAAAGAGAGCATTTATTTTAACCATGCCATGAGTGATTTTGACCATTATCCCAAGTTAGAATTCTATTTAAAAGCACAGACTAGTTGAATATGTGAATTTTAAAGGATAGGCTAGCTTCTAGATCCCCTTCCACCACCACTTCCTTTCATATGGCTTGCCTAAGTTAATTAAAGCCTCATATCCTAACTTCACTGTCAAAACCCTAATGGAATTATTTCAATTCCACCTCAATATATTGTCTTCATCCTTTAGGTAAGTGGCATTGAGAGACAAATGTTGGCACAAAATCAGACCCAAGGTTCTAAATATAATACTAACAATGCTCTTACGAGAATTGACATTTTCATTACCTAGGAATGGGTTTAGTATCACTTGAGACTCTCACAAGATTTACAGAGACAAATTCTAAGTTAGGATTTCATATGCATATATAGGAAGTCTAATGCTATGCGTCCAACACATTCACCCATTTGTATCATAACAAAGTCATACCATATACATAGACAAGTGTCATCCATCAATCTAGTCGTTATATTAAGAGAAAGCTCATCAATTACATAGGTTCATTATCTCTCTTATAGTATGCAACTATAACATCATCCTTATGAGAAACCATCAACAACCATTACAATCATATAGCTTCCCCTTATATACAAAATGGTAGACAATTAGCAACTATTAATTGTCTTTTAATCACTATTTTTCTACTAGGTCCTTACTAACTAATATTTATTACTAGCCTACTCTTTTATACATTATAATATTTAGCACGCTTCATATATACTTCACTATGTGAACATAAACTAAATCATTATTACATTAATACAAATCCAATTACAAGCAATGTACACGAGCTTGTGTGCGCACCAACAACAAACAATGAGTATAACGTGACCATTATGCAGCTAGGTCCCCTTGTATGTTCAACTCTTATTTTGAAATCCAATTCTTTAACCATCCACCTGGATTCCCTTGGATCCCAACATCCTCCATTGTTGAACAACCTTTTTCTTTTAGGACATTCTTAAGGGCGTCAGAGAGCTTATAATCTCCAACAGCTCGGATCCATAGGTCCTATCCTAGACACATAAAATTACTTATGCCTACTTTTTAGGTAATCCATATTCCCAATATGGGAAAGGCATGAAGGGGACCTTTCCATATGTTGGAAGCACCCAAGAGGGATTTTTCCTCGTGAAAAATCCACATTTCTAATGTCAAGCCATTGAAATACCCCCCCCCCCCCTTCATTATATTGTTCCAGAGCCCTTCATTAAATAGGAGATTCCAAAGAGATTTTCTAGCCAATGATTTCTTGAAATGGTAAATGTTCTTGATACTCCACCCACCGAAATATTTTGGTATGGATAAGGTAGACCATTTCACCAAAGGAATACCTTCGCGTTGTTTGTTCCTTGTCCATAAAAGTCAGAAATGTTTCTTCCTTATCTTATCGAGGATATATTTAGGGACATCTGCAAGTGACAACCAGTATATCATTATACTCTGCAAAACCAATTTTATCATAACTAATTGGCCTCCAAGAGCTAGCCAATGATAGTACCAACAAGAAACAAGTTCATCTATCTTCTTGCACAAACACTCCCAGTCGCCAACATGATAATCAGTCAGCTTGAGAAAGTATCCTAGATACTTCAAACCATTGTCAATATTCCCTATCAAGAATGAAAAACAACTGACCTAAATCCCTTTCCAAATCCAGATCCATTTCATTGGATAATATCCTCAAATTTTGCTAATTGATATCCATTCTTGCTGCTAAACATAAGAGATCCTTAATTTCTTTAATTCGCTTCAATTCATTAACTGTACTCTGACCAAAAATCAAAATATCATCCTCGAACAAAAGATGGATTAAAGAAATATATTTTGCCACATGGATACCCCGAATTAAGCCTTCCCTCTTCGTTAAGGATAGGATCCTACTCAAAATTTACAAAACCATTAGGAATAGGAATGGGGACAAGGGAAAACCTTGACATAAATCTTCAGTGGATTTAAAGAAAGCCGAGGGTGAACCATTGGTAAGAACCACATAGTTTGTCGAAGAAACACAACATAGAATCTAACTAACTGATGCAAGCCTCAACCCTATTTGTAGCAGAACCATACACAAAAAAATTCCAATCCATCTTATCATATGGCTTAGAGAGATCAATCTTCATCATTGCTCCATGAATCTTCTTCACTTTAAGAAAATGCAACCCTTCTTTAGTTTCCCCTACAACATCCAAAATATGCCTATTGAAGAGGAAACCAAGTTGTTCCTTTGAAATAACTTTATATAAACAACCCTTAATCCTATTCACTATGATTTTGGCAATCAACTTATAAACTAGATTACATAATTCAATAGGTCTAGAGTCAACAAAGGAATCAGGTTCATTCTTCTTTGGTATCATAGCTATAAAGGTGAAATTGATAGCTCCTAACACGTTAATTGTATGATAAGATTCCTCCACTACCCAAACCAAATCATCGGCCAAGTAATCAAAGAATTACAAGTAAAACTCAACAGTCCATATATCCAGTCCAGGAATTTTGGACTTTTTGAAATTTTCTAAAACCCCTTGGATCTCATCCTTTGTTATTGGGAGATCAAGGATGTAATTCATATCATCATACACAAATAAGGAAAAATCCTTATAATCTGCATCTGTTGACTGATATGCGAAACATCTGGACCTTTATGAAGTGTTTGAAAAAATTCCTTTCCATCCACTGAACGATCTCTAAAGAGGAAATTTTAACACCCTCCTACGATTTAGACTCCTAAATAGTGTTTTTAGATTCCCTAAAAGCTTGCATATTTTTGAAAAAAAATAGTATTAGTTGTCTCCTGCTTCAAGACAAATTGCTCAGCTCCTAAGACACTAGGTTTTACTTTGAAATGTAGTAGATGTTGCTTCCTTTTTTCCAGGGATTTCATTTCTTCTAGTTCATCATCTAAAAAAACACCTTCGGTATTATTAGCAAATAATCTCTCTATCTTCTCTTCCACACGAACTAGATCATCCTGTATTTCCTTTTTCTTATGTCCCAAACCCCCACTACCTACTTCAAATATTTGATATTGTTTGAAAAGTGCCTCATGTATGAATCACACTAATCGGGATCGAAAGCATTCCAATGCGATTTAACAAGAGTTTTAAATCCCTCCTCCCCCAACCATTCATGGTTGAAATTTAATAGAATTGGTAGCTTGACATCTTAAAATGTAATTTGGAGAAAAATTAGATGATGATCCAATCTGCTACCATATCCCACCCATGACCTATTAAGATCAACCTATGAAATCAAATGTTCTACCAATAAAAACCTGTCTCATATTTTCGATATAGCACCCCTGTCCTGTTGATGTATATGTAACTTCGGAAAGTATTTCACATATATGTATATTGTATTCCTATAGAGATGTTATTATTCCTCTATATGGAAGTGGTTGTATTCCTATAGAGATATTATTATTCCTCTATACGGAAGTGTCGTCATTTATATTGTAAGTGTCGTAACTTATACTTGATGGGTTATTAGACCACCTTGTTGGGGTCGGCCCTGTATAAGTCATGTGGGTTGAAGGGTTATTAGACCACCCTATTGGGGGTCAGCCATGTGGGTCAAAGGGTTATTAGATCACCCTATTGGGTGTCGACCCAGTCAACTTTGTGTTATGTGGTTAAGTTGAGGCCGACCTAGTAAAGGTTATTAGGCAAGTCAAGTCAAGTATAAATAGAGTGCGGGAGGCACTCTATTTGATCATTCTATTCTCTATCACACTCTTGGGAGAGTGGCACACTTGTGGAGGAGGAGAAGCTGCTGCTAGGAGATGTCTATCTCTTATGCTTGGGTTGTATCATTGCTTTATCTACTTCTGAGGAAGTTATTGGGGTTTTTCACCTTTATGGTTTTCCCCAAGTAAACTCCGTGTCTCTTGTGTGCTTGCATTATTGTGTTCATGATTGATATGCTGTAGATATGCTGTACATGTTGTTCTCTCAATTAAGATCCTAGATCAGATTGAAGTAAATTCTGAAAAATTAACATGCCCCCTTTGGTATTTCCCCAAGTAGGAACAATTTGAGGGGGTTCAATATCAATTCAATTTAAATCTTCAAATAAATGAGTAAAATACTGGGCCAAAGGATCCTGTCTTGAAAAATCTACCCACACTTATCTAGAGGACACATTCAATTTAAATCGTCCCAAACAATTACATTATCACTCAACATAGAACTATGATATTTTAGATCTTCCCTTAACACATTTCTCTTGTGGTAAGACCTTTAAAAAACCTTCACCAAATTGAGAGATTTTTCCTCCACCATAATACATGTATACAACACGTGGGATGAGAGAACTTTGATATTAGTGTTCTAAGTTGCGAGGACACCACCAGAGAGGCCATTGGAATCCAAAGTGAAAAACTTCCATCACTTTGGAAATGGAGCTAGAAAACCAACAACTTGCGAACTTGCACACATTGTTTCTTACAATAGGATAACATCCAGATGATAAATGGAGACGATCATATAGAGGGTTGATCTCCTAGAGGCACCCCCAACCCCACACACATTGAAATAAATCAGAATCATGAAGGAACCTTTGTGGAGGGATTTGATTCTCTAAGGGTCGTAACTATAGTAAGTTGTTTTATGTCTTGTACTTCACGGGAGGATTTGGACTTAGATTTTGAAAGAACTATTTTCTACTAGCATAGGAAGAGGGGGACGAAATCAACCCTAATTCCCCCTTAGTGGCTTCTTCCATTTCCCTTCGATTGTTCTCTAAACCTTAAATTATAATGAGAAGTCATCCAGGGATTACCAAGCAACTTGCAAGAGATTGAGTCATCTGATACATTAGGACTAATGGAGGAATATAGACCTAAGTAATCCACAATAATAGGAAATATAGAAATCACATGAGACATGATCTCCCCCCTCCTTGATATATAAGGGTGATGGACCCCTCCCCCCCAATATATCAGAGTAACATGAAATCATGAAAGAATAGGATTCATAAAGGGGTTTATACCTTATTTTTACAAATTGTGGTCCGAAATAGAATTCAAAGGGTTGGACTATGGATCCTTTCAATCAACCTACGACTGAAATTCAATTGCTACAATCTCGTCCAAGGATTTTACTTGCAAAAACCCTTCCTTTTCCTCTCCCTCGTTCTTCAAATCCCCTTTAGGAGATTTCATCCATAATTTTTTTTCCCTTAACTCCTTGTGACAGAACTTATAATCCTATCAAAGGTGCCCAAAGTCATGGAAAAATAAACACCAAAATGACAACTTCCACTAATCAAGAGCCTAAAAAAAGTACCAAAACATCAACTGATTTTGATTTACGCTTGTAGCCCTTCACACAAATTGAGTTCCACCAAGGCATGAGCCATACACTTATCTTCCTTGGAATCCAAATCCTTGTCCTCCACAAGGAATCAACCTAGATTATTAGATATATCCTTTAACATGTCTTTGGATGATAGAGCTAGAGGGAGACCTAAAAATAGAACCCAAATATGTTGAATAAAGAAATGCTTTGTGTGCAAGTCAAAACCTGGTGACCATTTATTTAAAACAAGGCTAGACGAGCCCCAAATCTAGTTCGATGATAAAATATAAGGTAGATCCTATTTTGATTTGAATTCAAAACAAACCCATATATAATAAGGATTTGAAACTATTTTCCATTATTCAACCTTACCATCACTAAACCCCATCTCGCTTACTGATAACCATCTAGACAAGTGCTTGCGGGTTCTATAGGTTCTGGGACTTAACATCCGATAGGGAGAACATGCCTTGATTATGAAGCGCCACTATACTATCAGTAGAGAGACGATGCTATAACAAATAAAATATTAAAATAGATATTATGGTGGGAATAATTTGAAGATTCTACTCTAATCAACAATGGTTCTCTAAAAAAAAGGATCTACAACTTGCTGACAGCTAGGGTTTCTGGATGCTGGTGTTTAGTTGTCTCGGTGTGAATTTGGGGCTTGGGATCTGTTGCACTTAGGTATCGGCGTGGTCTGGTCTTATGGCACCTGCTTGTATCTCCCTCGATTTGCCCCCTCCCCCGCTACCCGCCAAAATTCGAGGCATTCAAAATGCTGATAGCGGAATACCTTATGAAGAAAGTAATGGGAGGCTCGTGTTTCGTTAAAAGATTGGAAGAAATCCTGGAAGTCCCTCTCCCTCCTGAAAACTCGATGAAATGTTCTCTCACCTTGGCGGAAAGAGCATTTATAGGATAGTTCACAAGTCTGTGGCCCTCGCAAAAAACCACTGAAACGTGGGTCCAAAAGAACTGGTGTCCTCTGATATTGAACATTGTCACTTCCTATTTCCTGAGTAGGGGTTTTTTACTTTTCGATTTTATCTCTAAAGAAGATCGAGACCTGATATTCCGAAATGGTCCTTATTTCATGGGGCCTCAAGGGTTGTATCTAAATAAGTGGACCCCCTGATTTTGATCCTTCGGATGATGTCCCTTTGGCGGTTCCAGTCTGGGTCCGCCTTCCAAACCTCCATGTTCATCGATGGGACTGGGATTCCCCGAAACACATTGGAAACTCTCTTAGGAAATTTTATAGATTGAGCGCATCCCAAGTCATAGTACGCATGTTCTAGAATCTGCGTGGAAGTGGATCTTGAGGAGGGATTTCCTGAAACCATCAAACTCTTGGTGGGAAGATCGACGCACATTCTGAAACTGGACTATGGATAGGTCCCTTTTAAATGCAGAGGATGCCATGAATATGACCATTTCGCTCGCAACTTCCCTAAGAAACCCTCTTCTTCATCCGAGAAGGAAATGGCAGAAGGCTGGAAACAAGTTTAAAATCCCAAGACCAAATCAGGCTCTAGGTCCTCATCCCCAAAGCCTAAACCAACTATTTCTACCAGGATCACCAAAAATCCCTCGGCCCTTGCTTCCTCTCATGGGAACAATTTTGAAATCCTCAAGTCCCACGTGGAGGAAGTGATTGAAGTGGAACCATATCCACAGAAAGGTGTGGGTACCCCCCTTTTCATCCCTATCACCACTGAAGTATCGGCTACAACGAACCCAAAACTCGAAGAAAATCCTCACCTAGAAGAACAATCCTCTGAAGAATTAGAAGAGGAAGAATGAGAATATGTAGAATCGCAATTTAGAGAAAAAAAATAAAAAAGGGCGCCAATCTGATTGGAAAAGAAGGGAGGAAGCTACTTACAAAGACAAGCTCCAAGGAAGTCAGCCTACTTTGGAAAAAATGTTTTCTAAAACCCCCAGAGCTACCAGAAACCAAACTCAGGGCCCCAAAGGATCCCAAACCTACAAAAGTAAGTAATGAAGGTTGTCTCCTGGAATTGTAGGGGTCTAGGCAGCAAGCTAAAATAAAACGCTATAAAATATCTTATTCGTATGGGTAACCCAGATTTACTCCTAATCCAGGAGACAAAGATGGAGGAAGGATACTTCCTCTATAGTAGTAACAGTTTCTGGAAAAAATGGAAACGTCTAGCAGTCTCATCCAGAGGAGGATCGGGAGGATTTGGCACTCTCTAGAAAGAAGAGGTTTTAGACTTGGTGCAAGAGCATTTGGGAGCCTACTGGATCTTCATGCAATTCCGCCATATTGCGTCAAATACTCTAGTAAGTCTCTTCAATATTTATGTTCCTATTAGTTTTTCAGAAAAGAAAACATGTTGGTCTCCATCAGATCCCTTGCAGATGAAATACGTTTGGACAACATTATTTTGGCCGGCGACCTTAATCTTACCCTCAATATCAATGAAAAAAGAGGTGGGATCAAGTTCAGAGACGCCGCTAGAGAATGGGTTGAAGACCTAATACAATACTAGGAACTAATGGACATCAAACCAAAAAAAGGCACTTTCACCTGGACAAATGGAAGAATAGGACCTGGGAATATCGCAGCTAGAATGGATAGATTTATGGTCCAGAGTTCATTCTTGCTGCTAGGCTTGGAAGCCACCTCCTCGATCCCGCCTATGGGAGTCTTTGATCATAGGCATATTCTCCTTGAACTAAAATAAACTATGAATCTTGTTCCCATTCCTTTCCGTTTCAGCCCCCTTTGGACCTCGCACCCAGATTTTTTCGAAAGAGTTCGATCGGTTTGGAATACTCCAGTGCTTGGTTCTCGTTTCTACGTCTGGGAAGAAAAACTAAGAAGAGTAAAAATAAATCTAAAAGCTTGGGCTAAAGGCTTATCTTCTCCACTAAAGGGTAGAACAGAGGCGCAATGCAGACTAACAGAACACCATATTGAAATGGAGAAAGAAGAAATCACTAAGGAAATGCTATTAAAGGAGGAAGCTCTGCAAGCCTCTCTGCAAAGAGCCTATGCTCAAGAAGAAGAATAATAGCGGCCAAAATCTTGAAGCCTCTGGCTTAAATATGGAGATAAAACACCTCATTCTTCCATAAGCAAGCCCCAACCCGATGCCATTTCAACAGTGTTAAGGAAATCCAAATCCAATATCACATAATCCTTGACTTTCCTAGCATTAAAAGCGCAACCCATCAACACTTCAAACTTTTGTATATGGAAGAAAACCATAATGATCAGATGGAGGGGATCTTAAACGTGATCACAAGATTGATTTCAGAGCACATGAATCAAAATCTCACAGCCTCCGTCATTGGAGGGGAAATTAAGCAGGCTCTAAAAGATATGGATCCTGATAGGGGCCCTGGCCATGATGGCTTCACAACCAGGTTTATAAAGGTCTACTGGCAAGTGGTTAAAAAATATTTACACAGGATGATCCTTAAGTCCCAAGTCTGTTAGAATATCAGAGGAAATACTAATTCATCTTTCCTTGCATTAATTCCATAAGAAACCGTGGCGAGAACCTTCGATCGTTTCTGGTCGATCTCTCTTTGCAACATTGAGTACAGGATTTAATATGCTAAGACAGAAAATATCAGCATTATATTCCATTTCACAATAATAGCATATACAGGATCACTGAAAGAACAACAAGCATAGCATAAACACAAGAGACACAGATTTATCCCGGGAAACCCTCATGGGGAAGAAAACCCAGCAAAGCTTCCTCAATATAGATGACCAGCGAATACAAAGGTGTAATCCACAACCATGAGCTCCTTCTCCTCCACAACAAATCTCTCTCTCACTTATGTGCTATTCACAAGTGAGTGCAATGTGTGTTAAATGAGGAACACACCTCCTCTATTTATACACAACTCCGACTTGTATTTTATATTAACTAGGTCGGCCCCAACTTAACCACTGGGTTAAACACCCCATTACAACTGACTGGGCCGACCCCTCTAGGGTGGTCTAATAACCCTTTGACCCACATAACACATACAGGGACGACCCCCACTAGGGAAGTCTAATAACCCAAGTTACCACATTCTGACGGAGGAATAAACATCTCCGGAAATACAATAAGGTCCTCACGGAGGAATGAAACATCTCCGGAATAATAAAGTACAAATATAATATTCTTTGAAGTTACAATATTTCAACACTCCCCCTTAACGAGAAGGATATTATAACAACATCTGTACGAGCAAGGAGTCATCAACTACATCATACATGATACATCTATAAATCATTGGAAGCTTTCTCAACATCATCAGTAACTCAAGCAGTTACTGGAACATCTTCAATACTGGAACATCAACATCTTCAGTACCGAGTCTTCATATTCTGCAGCACTCGAACAACTACAGCAACATCATCATCTAGATCCTCACGATCATCAGCATCATCATCACACGATCATCAACATCCTCATCACACGATCATCAGCATCGTCATCACATGATCATCAACATCCTCATCACACGATCATCAACATCGTCATCACATGATCATCAACATTGTCATCACACGATCATCAACATCATCATCACACGATCATCAGCATCGTCATCACACGATCATCAGCATCGTCATCACATGATCATCAGCATCATCATCACAGGATCATCAGCATCGTCATCACACGATCATCAACATCGTCATCACACGATCATCAATATCGTAGCAGCATACCCTACAATACACATGATCCATTTAAGACACCATAACATGTCTAGGGACAATATAGTCCACTCATCAACTTAGACAAAGTCTAAGGACCACTTTCTCGGAGACATATGTCTACGGATCAATTCAGGGACCGAAGTCCGGGGATGATACAATCCCCATAATGTACATTTTGAACTAGTGGTTCTGGGATGATGCAATCCTCATCACGTACATTTTGAACTAGTGGTTTTGGGATGATGCAATCCCCATCATGTACATTTTGAACTAGTGGTTTCAGGATGATGCAATCCCCATCACGTACATTTTGAACTAGTGGTTCCAGTATGATGCAATCCCCATCACGTACATTTTGAACTAGTGGTTCCGAGATGATGCAATCCCCATCACGTACATTTTGAACTAGTGGTTCGGGATGTTGCAATCCCCATCACGTACATTTTGAACCAAGAGTTCAGGGACAATGCAATCCCGACCACAGTGCCAGTCCTTTTTCATACTGGATGTGACCTAGATTGAATCTAGGATTTTATCACCTGTGAATGATCACCTGTTGTAGTCTAGGAGAGAACATTACATCATTACAGGACCTGCGAATGATCACCTGCTGCTACACTGAGAAGTCCAGGAGTGAACATTACATCATTCCAGTCAACCACAGAGCCAGTACTATTTCAACTAGGTTGTGACCTAGATCAAATCTAGGATTTACAACCTGTGAATGATCACCTGCTAATCTAGGAGCGAACATTACATCATTACAGTTTTCATGAATGATCACCCACTGTTGAGCCGTCCAGGAGTGCACATTACATCATTCACCAACATCTTTCTCGAAGACAAGAGTCTATGGATCAATTCAGGGACTGAAGTCCAGGGATGATACAATCCCTCCTCGTCCACTTAGACAAATTCTAAGGACCATGCATCGACCTCATCGTTGTAACCGAAAACCTCATCATCGACCTCATCGTTGGAACAGGTAACCTCATCATCAATACAAGTATACACATCATCAATATAAGTATCCATACCAATACAAGTATACACATCATCAATACAAGTATCCACACCAATAAAAGTATACACATCATCAATACAAGTATCCATACCAATACAAGTATACATCATCAATACAAGTATCCACACCAATACAAGTATACACATCATCAATACAAGTATCCACACCAATACAAGTATACACAGGTATCCTTATCATTGAACTTACCATCAATATAGACAATCTAATCATCGATACAGGTATCCACATCGATACCAGTATCCAAAGATATCTTTATCGACCATATCACTCCCCCTTTCGAGGAGGGTCCTTTTGAACTACACCAAGCTTGTCTCGGAAATAATCAAACTTTAATTGAGACAGAGGTTTGGTCAACACATCGACAACTTGTTCATCAGTGCCTACATACTTGAGCTTGATATATCCTTTCTGCACCATATCCCATATATAGAAATATCGGATCTCTATGTGCTTTGACTTATCATGGAACACTGGATTCTCTGTCATCTTGATACAACTCTGGTTGTCACACAGGATCACAGTGGATTCCATCTCTAAGTCAAACAATCCTGATAACAAATTTCGAAGCCATAGCGCTTCACAACTAGCAGAGAAAGCAACTATATGTATTCCGCTTCAGCTATGATGAGAGCCACACTAGACTGCTTCCTGCTAGACCACGAGATCATGGCATATCCCAGACAATAACATCCACCCGATGTGCTCTTCCTTTCTGATACACTTCCTGCCCAATCAACATCTTGTGTAGCCATACAATCTGAAGTCATGATCTCCAGGACAACATAGACCAAAGTCTATCATACCCTTTAGGTACCTCATCACATGCTTTGCAACTATTAGGTGAACACATCTAGTTTCTACTAGATATTGACTCAAGGTGTTCACAGCAAAGCATATATCTGGCCTGGTATTCGTCAGATACATCAGTGACCCAATAATCTGTCTGTACAGAGTCACACCCACTAACTCTGATGATTCATCAGCTAACAGCTTCAAGTTGGAACCCATGAGAGTGGCCATTCCAACACATCAAATCTTTTCAATATTTCTCAGCATACTTTCCCTGGTTGAGAAAGATTCCTTTTGAGCCTTCCCATACTTCCAGACCTAAGAAGTAATGCATCAATTCGAGATCTTTCATCTCAAATTCTGTACCTAGCTTCTCCTTGCTTTCCATGATCTGTTTCTCATTCCCTGTCAGAAAGAGATCATCCACATACAGTAATAGTATCATCCATAACCTTAAGTTAAAGGTTAGGATCAACTTTACTTCTGGTAAAGCCCAAGCTTGTCAAGAAACTGTCAATTCTCCCTCTGTGCTTGAACATCATTCACACTCTGCATTGAGTGATCTTCTGCATATCTATCTGTGCCATCTCTCATCAGATGGGTCTACTGATATGCGCCTCACGATCATTTGAACTCTGTGGTGAGTTCCTTCTGTATATAGATACCATCTTCAACCTTGTAGCAAAGGTTGAAATCTGCATCATGCATGGTGATCATTAAGCTCATCAAAATGACTATCGATCCTGGGTACCCGTACAGAGCTTTCTTCAATTGAATCCTGGGAGTTTTCTTGATTCGCACTTCTTCTTCAATCACACCATTGAGAGAACAATATTTATCTAGCTACTTGGAGCAAACATCTCGTCATGATCCTCTTCCTCTTTCTAAGATAATATTCTAGCCACGAGCCTTCTCTAGTATGTTTGATTTGTAAATCTTCTTGTTGAACATCCATCACTTGTTCAGTGTTCATCATTCTTCATGATCTTTCCTACAAATCAAAATTAAGTACATGATTAGTAATACTTCATAATCATCAAATCATGTTGACATGATAACCTATTATGCATACAGATATGATTCACATAATTATGCAACTATCTTGACCAATACTTTGGCACAACATTTTTCCAAATCCTGTATGCATACAGTGGCTATCTAGACGCCTTCCATCTCTACCAGAACATACTATCGAGAGTGTGCACAGCTCTCAGCATGTTAGCAAAGAGGTTTCATTTTAGACAAGCAACAATGGAATGTTTTTCCAACTTACCAATCATATGCATATTAGTAGTATACTGTTGAATGTTATATGAATGTTTACTCTATGCATGATATATTCTAGGAATACAAATATGCATACAACTATTACAAGCAATATCATAGACTATTCAGTAATTCAAATAACAATTCAAATACTTATCTTTTTGTGTCTTGTGAGGTTGCTTCCTTCTTGGTCTCTACTTCCCTTCCATGTCATGAGCTTCTATCCATCCTTGACCACTATGCATGCTTAAGTGTGCACTAGTGTCATCATCATGATCTCATACATAATCATACATTCATTAGTATAAGCTCAATATTATCACAACATTATGATTCTAAGTAATCTTGAATATGTATGGTCATGATCATTCAATACATGGGTATACTAAGATCCTAGCGCAAAGTAGGATTCTAACTTGACATAGGAAAACATACCTGGATTAGTATACATTCTTACTTATGTCTAACATACCTAAACAATATCTTCTTTGTTCTCTTCAATGATATAGAGACCCTGTGCTAGAACCTGCATATCTCATAAGTTAAGCATAGTAGAACAAAGTCATACATACCTCGTAAGTAGAGATTCTATATGGTCAAACATTATGGATGAGTCTTTGTCTTCATGTCATCATGGTCATAGAACTTGATTTGTATTTCTTGATGTACCTGTATCTTGTTAGCAGACAAAATCATCCTCATACAACACCATAGGTGCATTAGTACAATCATAAGTGTCATAACCCTAATTAATAAATGTATTCTATCGTTCCAATGCATTCTTACTTTTACTAGGGTAATAAGACAAGTCTAACATTAATCAAGATTGTACTAACCTAAATAATATGAAGACAAACATATTATGAACTTAATCAAGAATCAGATTTCAAAACATACCTGTATCTCCTTAAGTCATACCTGTCGAGATTTCTTGTAGTCTTCTTATGTAAGGCCTTAGCCTCATCTCCCCCTGGAAATGGATCTGGAGCTCGATTAGGGTTTGTCAGAGAAACCCTAAAAATTCAAAATTTGACTTTCACACTTCTGAATGGATGGAAAGATTGTCCTTGCTGAGCTGATCAAGCTAGCATACTTTAATTTTGAAATCTCCAAAATTTCAACCCTCAAAATTGCCTTTGAAACTTCTGGATCTTCTGAACAAGATCCCGAACTAGGGTTTGATGAAGCCCACCCTTCTGCCCAATAAAAGGTTCGATCCAAAGCTCTAAACTTCTATTTTTTTGAGGAGCTTCCAGCCGTGGTCACAGACTTCAAAAATTCCAACTTTTGCAGAAGCCCTAATTTTCCACCTTTCCGATCAAAATCCCGAACTAGGGTTTGATCAAGCCCACCCTTCTGACCAACCAAAAAATTTGATCTTGGTCTCTAAATTTCAATTTTTTGAGTATCATTCAGCCGTGGACTCCGATTCCAAAAATTCCAACTTTCTCTGAAACCCTAATTTCCCACAGCAGTGATGATTCAAGAATGAAGATGCTCAAAATCCAAATCTGTTTTGACAAAAATATGCACCTGATTGTTTCTGGTATAACTACGAAATTAAGAATCCACAGGGTCTGAAACTTTTGTCTGTGGTATCCGGACCTATCCTCTGGATTCTCTGAGAGAGAGTTATGCCAAGTGTCGCAACGTGACCTGTTTATGGGATAAAACTTGAGAGCGAACTTGTACGGTGTTCCACGTGTCATTGGTTCAACTTCGGCCTCTGAAAAAGTTACCTGAGATAGTAAAGTCTGTGCACTACCTATCACTTTTTATGAAATCTCATTTGGAGATTCCTAGCCCAATTTATGACCTTTTTTCCTAGGTCACCTGATTATGGTTGAGATCTGGAAGAGGCAGAAACCCTAACTTGTACTGATCATAACTCACAAAGTACAACGAATATGAGGGTGTACTTTGTACACAAGGTACATGGGGATGGTATCTACGACCTGTAAAGGTTTCAAATACTGAAACTTAGCCAAAATGTATTTATAGCGAAAGTTCCACGATGACTGGTTTTTTCTATACAAAACCCTAACCTTCAAATTGTCGCAAGTGAAGCAAGTGTCGTAAGTGCCATACCTTTCCTTCCTTTAGGTTAGCTCTGATACCATGTTAAGATTTAATATGCTAAGACATAAAATATCAGCATTATATTCCATTTCACAATAATAGCATATACAGGATCTGTTAAATTTTTAGCATTAATTCACAATACTCTAGGATCTTCACTGAGAGAATAACATATACAGTATATCAATGCATGACAATCACAATAAGCATGACAAGCATCACAAGAATCAAAAGCATGAGAGACAAGAGACACAGAGTTTATGTGGGGAAAACCCTAAGGTGAAAAACCCCACAACTTCCTTAAAGATAGAGAGAGCAATGGCTCAACCAAAGTACAAGCAAAATACACTGAGATAGTCTCCTAGTAGTAGATGATCCTCCTCCTCAATAGTGCGTCACTTTCTGAGTGAGAGAGATATAACTTTCCGAATGATCTAAATAGAGATCACCTGATCTCTATTTATACTAACCTGTTTTCCCAGTGACCTTATGGGGCCGACTTGTCTAGCTAGGTACATCCACATTATAATATATATATTTCAGGGCCGACCCCGCACATGGTGGTCTAATAACCCATCGGCAAGTACACACACTTGAGACACTTTTCAATCCACATGATGACACTTCCTTATAGAGGAATAACACATCTCTAATAAGGGTACAATAAATATATATGAAATACATAGATGAAATACATTCCGAAGTTACATATACATCAACACTCCCTCTTAACTAGGAAGGTATTTCTCGACACAGATCTGCTAGACAAGTCTTCTTCTCGGGATCATCGTCATCGTCATCGTCACTGCTACTACTATCTCAACCAATCTCTGACTCTACTCGTCATAGGAAGTTCTACAGAGCCAGTCCTTTTTCATACTGGATGTAGGGCCACCACCTACAGGTCTTCGCCATCACTGGCCATACTGTGGAATCCTCAGGACTTATTACGTGTGTCACAAAACCTCGAAAGAGCATCCCAGGCTGTTATGAGCACACGGATCTACCTATAGGATCTCCCAGGGCCATATTATATGTGACCTCACCACAAAACCTCGCAAGAGCATCCCAGGCTGTTACGAGCACACAGCTCTACCTATAGGATCTCCCAGGGACAGATTATATGTGGTCACCACAAAACCTCGCAAGAGCATACTAGGCTGTTACGAGCACACAGCTCTACCTATAGGATCTCCCAGGGACAGATTATATGTGTTCATGGCAAAACCTCGCAAGAGCATCCCAGGACTCATTACGGGCACACAGCCCAACCTATCGGATCTCCCAGGGACATATTATATGCCATAGGACAAAACCTCGAAAGAGCATTTGCCAGATATCCCAGGGCCAGATTATATGCCATAGGAAAAACCTCAAAAGACCATCTGCAGATCTCCCAGGGCCAAATTATATGTCCTCCCAGAGCAAAACCTCGAAAGAGAATTTGCCAGATATCCCAGGGCCAAATTATATGCCATAGGCAAAACCTCGAAAGACTATCTGCAAATCTCCCAGGGCCAAATTATATGCTCATCTGCACAACCTAATCCACGGCCATAGAGTATCAACCTGATACTCACCATACATCATCCTGATGTACACATGATCATCCTGGTCATCATCACTGCAACATCCTGCTGCATGTCATCTGGAGCAACATCTTGAAGCTCGTCATCCATGATCATCCTGATCATACAATGCATCTACTTGATGCATACCAAGTATCTACCTGATACATATCATCATACATGATCCACCTGATCATACAGTGTATCCACCTGATACAAATACAAATACATGATACATATCACCATACATGATCCACCTGATCATACAATGTATCCACCTGACACATATACAGATACATGGTCCAAGCATCCAACATGATGCATATACAAAAATACATACACATGATCCAACCGATCATATCCAGCATCCAGCATGATGCGTACATACATAAATGATCCAACTGATCATATCCAACATCCAACATGATGCGTACATACATATATAAATGATCCAACTGATCATATCCAGCATCCAACATGATGCATACATACATACATAAAAATGATCCAATTGATCATATCCAACATCCAACATGATGCATACATACATACATGAAAATGATCCAACTGATCATACAAAGCAGAAACCAGTACATCATCCTGATGCTCATCATCCAGTGCTTACATCCACATCCATGTGAAGGATCCTCCTTCCAACATGCTTGGAATGGCTTAAACAAATGTGTCCATCACTTCTTCCTCGAAGTGTCATCAATCTGAAGAACACCAAGCCTCTCTCTGAAGTACTCGAACTTCACCCTGGCTAGTGGCTTCGTCAGCACATCTGCAATCTGCTCGTCCGTCGCAACATACAGGAGCTTCACAGCTCCTCTCTGCACCATATCCCTGATATAGTGATATTTGATCTCTATGTGTTTCGACCTGTCATGAAACACTGGGTTCTCAGAAAGCTTCACACAACTCTGGTTATCACAGAAGATACCAGTAGCATCCAACGGGAGATCAAATAACTCAGGTAGTAGCTTCCATAGCCATACTGCCTCACAACTAGCTGAACAGGCTGCAACATACTCTGCCTCAGCTGTACTCAGTGCTACGCAGGACTGCTTCTTGCCAAACCAAGAGATCACACATGATCCCATACTGAAGCAGCACCCCGATGTGCTCTTCCTATCTGCAGCACTGCCAGCCCAATCTGAATCAACATAACCCTGCAGGTTAAACTTTTGATTTGCCTCATACTTGAGCCCATAATCCACTGTACCCTTTAGGTACCTCAGAACATGCTTTACAGCAACCAGATGAACACTCCTCGGATCAGTCAGGAATTGACTCAATGTGTTCACCGCAAAGAAAATATATGGTCTTGTGTTCGTCAGGTACATCAAGGACCCAATCTTCTGACGATACATAGAGACATCAATCGGCTCAGATGAAGCATCACATAGAAGCTTCAGATTCGATGCCATAGGTGTGGCCATGGCCTTGCAATCAATCATCCCGAATCTCTTCAGGATATCTACTGTGTACTTCCCTTGACCAAGGAAGATCCCACCTGTACTCTGCCACACCTCCATACCTAGGAAATAATGCATCATTCCCAAATATTTCATGTCGAACTCAGCAGCAAGCTTCCTCTTCGTATCTCCAATCAATCTGTCATCTCCTGTCACAAATAAGTCATCCACATACAGGAGTAGAATCACAGGATTTCCTTCCTCAACCTTGTAATAAAGGTTGGAATCCGCTTTACTCTTGGTAAAGCCCAAACTAGATAGGAAACTGTCCATCCTACCATACCAAGTTCTGGGAGCTTGTTTCAAGCCATACAAGGCTTTCTTCAATCTGCACACATATGACTCCCTGTCATGTATTTCAAAACCAAGTGGCTACTCCACATATACTTCCTCTTCAACTACACCATTCAAGAAAGCAGTCTTGACATCCATCTGGTGTATTTTCCATTTCATTGCTGCAGCCAGGGCAAGTTCTGTTCTGATGGAAGTATACATAGCTACAGGTGCAAAAGTTTCTTCATAATCTATTCCCTCTTTCTGAGAGAAGCCACGAGCTACGAATCTTGCCTTGTATTTCTCTACACGGCCATCTGCAGCATGCTTGATTTTGTAGATCCATTTAAAAGTCACAACAGACTTCTCTTTAGGTCTTGGGACAACATCCCAAACATCATTCTTCATTATTGATTGGTATTCCTCAACCATGGCATCCTTCCATTCTTTCTTTTCCACTGCTTCTTCATAACTGGAAGGCTCTTTGTTCATAATGTCACAGAGTAAAGCAACATAGCTGGTATGTGATCTGGTTCTCTTCTTTGCTCTGTGTTCTTCTTCTAGAATGCCAAATCTTTCTACATCTTGAATGAGCTCTCTAGCCCATCCAGGTTTCCTTTTGTGAGAGTTATCCTCACGGGGTGGATCTACAGGTTCTTGCGGATCTTCAAACTCACGAACAACTTCTGGAACTGCTTCAATCATGGTAGTGTCTTGAAATCTAGTTTCCTTAGGTTCTTCATAAACTTCGATAGGTGCTTTCCTTGATTTGATGAATGCTGAGTTTTCATCAAATGTTACATCCCTGCTGACATCAATCTTCTTGAACCCTGGAAAGTATATTCTGTAAGCCTTCGAGCTTTCACTGTAACCCACAAAGATACCCTTCTTTCCTGAAGGATCTAGTTTAGTCCTCTTTTCCTTTGGGACATGAGTGTATACTGGACAACCAAATATTCTGAGATGGCTGACTTCAGGTTTCTTACCAGAAAAGACCTCTTCTGGTGTCTTGTTGTCCAATATCTTGTGGGGTGTTCTGTTCTGCACATATACAGCTGTTTTAACTGCTTCTGCCCATAGATGCATAGGTAGATCCTGGTCATGCAGCATTGCCCTTGCTGCTTCCATGATAGTTCTGTTCTTCCTTTCTGCAACTCCATTTTGTTGAGGATTATAAGGAGAAGTCAACTCCCTCTTAATCCCTGAATCACTACAAAGCTTCTTGAAGTCACCTGAGGTGAATTCTCCACCATTGTCGGATCTGAATGTTTTGATCTTCTTGTCAGTTTGATTGTCCATCAAGGTTTTGAATTCCTTGAACTTATCAAACACCTCATCTTTGTTCTTCAAGAAGTATACCCAAGTCTTCCTGGAGAAGTCATCAATAAATGAGACATAGTAAACATACCCACTAAGAGAACTGGATGACATAGGACCACATACATCTGAGTGGATGATTTCCAGGATATCTTTGGCCTTGCTTTCACTGCTTGGGAAAGCCTTCTTAATGTTCTTACCTTTTGCACATCCTTTGAAAACACCTTCATGTTTAGTCATGATTTCAGGAAGACCTTCTACAGCCTTGCTTGCAATTGGAAGTGCCCTATAGTGCATATGAGCAAGTCTTCTATGCCAAAGTTCACTTGGCTCCATGGATTCATGCACCATGGCATGTTCAGTTTGTCCCTTCAATTTATACAATCCTCCCTCTTGCTCTCCAATCACTACTGCATCATCTATGGTCTTTCCCTTTGGCCACATTAGGACTTGGCCATCCACAAATACAACCCTCATACCTTTTGCATCCAATGCAGAGATGGAGAGTAAGTTCTTCTTGAGCCCAGGTACATAAAGGACTTCTTTCATCTTCAAAGATTTTCCAGAATCTAGGTTGTAGGAGGCTTCACCACTTCCTTTGATTGGGTATTGATAATCATCCCCAAGTTTCACCTTATGGGGTGATTCATGTTCAGATAGATTCACAAAAGATTCCTTAAACCCGTCATGTGTTTGGAAGCCCCACTATCAATCAACCAATCATTACAACCATGGGAGATAGTACTCGTGAGAGCAGAGATTAGAACATACTCTTCTTCACTTGATGAGTCATCATCACTACTTTCTTCCCTGGCCTTCTTCTTTGGAGGTTCATCATCCTCGGCAGCATGAGCATGGAACTTTCTTTTGTTGCCCTTCTTCTTCTTGCTGAAGTTGTTGTTATTATTGCTTTTGTTCTTGGGACAATCTGAAGCAAAGTGACCCTTCTCATTGCATGTGAAGCATCTTAGATCCTTCTTATTCTTTTGATAGGATATTTTGTAGCGAGAGTGCTCCTTCTTGGGCTTGCTTCTTTTGGTGTGAGTTGCGAGAGCTTGATCTTCACCTCCCATCTTTTTCTCATGAGCTACAAGTCTAGATTCTTCTTGAGAGCATTCCTCCCATAGTTTACTGAAAGAGATCAATTTCTTTCTTGCACAGATTCCTTGAATAAAGGAGTCCCATGACCTAGGTAGGCCATTTAGAGTGGTCATAACAACTTCACCATTGTCCACTACTTCATCCACAGCTTCAAGTTGCTCCTTGATCTGAGAGACCTTGGAGAAGTAAGATTGAATGGTTTCTCCATTCAACATATTGACCCCTTTCAATTGATTCCGCAGAGTCATCTTCCGATTTATGTTCTTCCCTTCAAATAGCTTGGTCAAAGAGTCAAACATCTCCTTGGGTTTCTTTAGAGAAGACACATGGGGTATGAGATGGTCTTTGATAGAATCAGCAATGATTCTCTTTGCCTTGACCAAGTTCTTCTTATGCAATACCTTGGCCTCTTCATCCTCTGGGATAGGGATGTCTTCTTTTATATATGAGTCCAACTCATTCTCTTCCAGGATTAAGCCAATCCTATACTTCCAAGCTCGGAAGTTATCAGCCCCTTCAAGCTTATCCTCAAGCTTGGTGTGGTGAGACATCTTAAAGAGTACTTCAAATGGAAATAGAAAAGATTTAGGTCTTACCACTTGAAATGCTGAAAACTGGATCTAGTCCCGGATTAGGGTTTGTTGGAAAAACCCTAAAAATTCAAAAGGTGAATTTCAATTTTCTGAAAGGATAGAAAGATGCGCTTTGATGAGCTGATCAGCATGGTGCATTCAGAATTTGAGATCAGAAAAGTTTTACCCTTCAGATTTGCCTTTTTGTCCTCCCGGGTTCACTGGGGAGAGCCCTGAATTAGGGTTTGAGTTTCCCGGAGATATACCCAGCCAAAAATCTCGATCCAAAGCTCTAAACTTCGATTTTTGCAAGGATCTTCCAGCTATGTCTTCAAATTTCAGAAATTCCTATTTTTGTGGAAACCCAAATTTTTAGGGCCAAATCTGAAAATGCTTAGAATTGAATTTTGATTGGACAGATAGATTCTCCTTGATGAGTATAGTCAATCTACTATACTGCTTTTCCAAAATCTGTGGAGAGAAACCCAATAAACAAGAAACTCAAGTTTCCGTCACTGCAAAATGTCTTCTTCTTAGGTTAGCTCTGATACCATGTTAAATTTTTAGCATTAATTCACAATACTCTAGGATCTTCACTGAGAGAATAACATATACAGTATATCAATGCATGACAATCACAATAAGCATGACACGCATCGCAAGAATCAAAAGCATGAGAGACAAGAGACACGAAGTTTCCGTGGGGAAAACCCTAAGGTGAAAAACCCCACAACTTCCTCAGAGATAGAGAGAGCAATGGCTCAACCAAAGTACAACCAAATACACTGAGATAGTCTCCTAGTAGCAGATGATCCTCCACCTCACTAGTGCGTCACTTTCTGAGTGAGAGAGATATAACTTTCCGAATGATCTAAATAGAGATCACCTGATCTCTATTTATACTAACCTGTTTTCCCAATGACCTTATGGGGCCGACTTGTCTAGCTAGGTACATCCACATTATAATATATATATTTCAGGGCCGACCCCACACATGGTGGTCTAATAACCCATCGGCAAGTACACACACTTGCGACACTTGTCAATCCACATGACGACACTTCCTTATAGAGGAATAACACATCTCTAATAAGGGTACAGTAAATATATATGAAATACATTCCGAAGTTACATATACATCAACATGATCACTGAAAGAACAACAAGCACAGCATAAACACAAGAGACACAGATTTATCCTGGGAAACCCTCATGGGGAAGAAAACCTAGCAAAGCTTCCTCAATATAGATGACCAGCAAATACAAAGATGTAATCCACAACCATGAGCTCCTTCTCCTCCACAGCATATATCTCTCTCACTTATGCGCTATTCACAAGTGAGTGCAATGTGTGTTAAATGAGGAACACACCTCCTCTATTTATACACAACTCCGACTTGTATTTTATATTAACTAGGTCGGCCCCAACTTAACCACTGGGTTAAACACCCCATTACAACTGACTGGGCCGACCCCTCTAGGGTGGTCTAATAACCCTTTGACCCACATAACACATACAAGGCCGACCCCCACTAGGGAAGTATAATAACCCAAGTTACCACATTCCGACGGAGGAATAAACATCTCCGGATATACAATAAGGTCTTCACGGAGGAATCAAACATCTCCGAAATAATAAAGTACAAATATAATATTCTTTGAAGTTACAATATTTCAACAAGATTATCACAAAAATATTGCCAACAGACTGAAGGAAGTCATACCCAAGATTATCTCTGCTAATCAAGGAGGCTTTGTTAAAGGCCGTCCAATTATGGACAATATCATCCTTGTCCATGAGGCTATCCACTCTAGCCTTGTGTGGAAAGAAAAATGAAGGGTCATAAAGATAGATCTGGAAAATGCTTTTGACAGGGTAAGGCACACCTTCCTTCTCGTAGTCCTGGAGCACTTTGGTTTCAACTTAAACTTCAACTCCTGGGTAAATTCTTGCATAGGAGAACCATAGATTCCCCCCTTGGTTAACAAGAGAGTTACATACTTCTTTAAAGCTTCTTGGGGTCTACGCTAGGGATGCCCCCTTTCCCCTTTGTTGTTTGTTATACAAGCCTCTGCTCTAATCTTTCTTTCGGATAAAAGACGATAGGATCAGGACCTATTGGAACTCCACTTTGTTCATGGAGTCCAAGACATAAATCATGCCCATTTTGCAGATGATACCCTACTCCTAGGTGGAGCCTCCCCCTAGGTGGCCGCTACTTTCAAATCTGATCTCGACCTCTATTGTGGCATTTTTGGATGTCGTCTGAATTCTGGAAAATTCCAAATATATGTTTGGAATATCACTGCTAAGGAGGTTAGCAACATAGTGGAAGTTCTTGGATTTCAAGGACAACTCAATTGGTCCTCCTTTAAATACCTCGACCTCCCGATATTTCATAATACCCTGCAATTCCTGGACTGGATTCCCTTGATTGAAAAATTCAAACAATGTTTAATCTCCTGGGGGGCTCACTGGCTGAAACTGGGTGGCAAACTGGTCCTCATAAAAGCTGTGCTTTCAAGTCTTCCCATTTATCAATGCTCCATATTGCTAGCCCTTAAAGGAATCCTGCATATGATGGAAAAAGAATTTCAATTTTTTTTTTGGAAAGGAGGGAAACAAAATGAAAACAATTCTCTCTGGTTAGCTGGGCCAAAATCATAAAAACCTATAAAGAAGGTGGACTTCAAATCAAAGACCCAAAATCCCAAAACTTGGCCCTAGGAGCAAAACTTATATGGCAGCAAATCTCAGGAAAATCAACTTGGGCCAAGGAAATTCTTCTGAAAAAATATTTCCCTAACCCCAAACTACGGAGTCTTGATTCCTCCCCTAAGGCGCAATCGGGTTCCCCCATCTTTCAAGTCTGCAGAAAATATCTTCTGTTTTTTCAGCCCCGACTCTTTTGGATACTTGGAAATGGGAAAAAGATTGAATTATGGGAAGACCATATAATGAACAACGATCCTCTTTCAAGCCTCGAGGAACTTGCCCCTCTTAAAGTTTGGTTGGGAACTCAAGGAATCAACTTGCTCTCAGATCTTTCGACTTGGAACCAATTAGAAGGTGGTTGGAATGGGTGGAAACGCCTTGATTCTCCTAATCAGATTCTCTAAGCTTGGAAATTGCTTCTCTCCAAGCTAAAAGTAAAATCCCCTCTCTCTTTGGGAGAAAAGGATAAGAGAGGCTGGGGGTCAGGCACGAGTCACTACTCTATGGCCCAAGGCTATCATCTTTTAACCTCTGGTCTAGCTTCCCCTAACCTAGCCCTTTGGAAAGGAATTTGGAAAACTAAAAGTATCCCCAAAATTGACATCTTTATTTGGACACTGGGACATCAAGGTATTTTAGTAGGTGATAATTTACAAAATAGGGACATCCTCAGACCCTCAAGATGCGTCCTTTGTCTTCAACAAGCTGAAACTATAAAGCATATTTTTCTGGACTGCCCGGTCGCTAAGGAAATTTGGCATCAAGCTTTAGAACCCTGGAGTAATATCATTGCAATGTTGGAGAACACCAAGGCTCTCCTTTCCAATTGGGGATCCATGTACCACTATCCGCTCGCTGCCAATGGATGGTTCAGACTAGCTTGGATGTCCCTTCCGAAATTTATTCTCTGGGGAATCTGGCTGGAAAGAAATAATCAAATTTTTAGAGAAAAAGCTTCCTCCTTGCCTCAAGTGGTTGGTAAATATTTAGGCCTCGTAAAGGAGTTCATCCAAAGTAATTCCAACACCTCCACTCACCCCTCCATTCTCCTTGAAGAAATATCTCAGGGAATTCAACTGGGCCTCTCCTTTTCCCACTCTATCCAGCCCAAGAGTCAGGTTGAGCATTGGAAAATTTGTTTGGATGACGAGCAATTCTCCCAATGGAAACAAAAGACAAACTAGTACAACGTTTTCTTCCATGGAGCCTCGAAAGGAAACCATGGGGTGGCAGGAGGGGGAGGGATAATCCTTTGTCGCAATGAAACAATAGAACTTCAGTACTCCTGGGGCTTGGGCATCGCAACCAATAATCAAGCTGAGGCTTTGGATCTCCTTCAGGCCCTTCGTCGGCTCAAGGAAAAAGGCATCGTGCAAAATTCAATTTTCGGACACTCCCAAAGTCTCATCAACCTCATGATCAAGAAATCAAATCCGATGGAGGTGCAGCTGAAACAAACCGTCACCAAAATCCGTGACCTGGTCTTTTTCTTCCATAGCCTTCAGTTTTTCCACGTCATCCGTAATAATAACATGGAGGATGACTATACTGCTGACATGGAAACTTCACTGGCTCCAAGTGCGTTGCTGCTCAATGACCACACCGAATATATGGACCCGCTCCCCTAGTTGGAATCGAGTTGTCCCGCCGCCAGTTGGTGTCTATGCACAAAGGATCCTACAGGATAGGTGGGTGAACACTTTAAATAAGAAGAATAGGTGGAGTTCTGTGGACGCAGGAGATTGTGCGTGGAACATTAATGGAAAAAGGTGAAGTTATATCACCTGGTTCTCTCCAGACTGGGAAATACCTCTCGCCCGTGGGAAGAAATCTGAGGTTATGGATCTGCAGATGGATTGGTACGCCTCCCACTTGCAAACTGACATCTGCACTCATGCGGATAATTTCGGTGATCCGAGCGAGTATAAGGCCCCTGGTGCATTAATGAGAGCCCACGTATGGATGCTCTACTTCATGAAATACGACATTCAACTCCTGATTATATCTCATTCTATGGTTTCCCGCCCCTCCCTCGCATATTTGCGAAGCCTTTTTGGTGTGAGCACAAAGAACTTGACAGACAAAGGGAACGAGGTCATGGATTCTAGTGATGAAAGCCGTGACTATTTCCTAGAACATGAAGTTGTGGACATGGGGAGACATCTGCGAACTATCAAAGATTCCCTAAAATTTCAGAAAAGGAGCGCTAAAAGGTTTAAACAGAATGTGGAGGCTAAGATGGAGCAAACTGAGGAGAGGACGGATCATTTGGAGGAGCTGGAACATGAGACCCGGGTTATCCACAATGAATATGTCACTAGGATTGAGGCCTGGAAGCACAAGAAGTACCAGGTAAATCAGGCCCTTTCAGACAGACTTATCCAGGTGGAATATCACTTGGGTATGATGGCCTTTGAGGCCCAGGACCGTCAAGTTTTTGAATCCCTCCCGAGGAAAGATATTTGGAACAATAGAGGAACTACACAAGGCATCTCCTTTGTAATCCTCAACTATCAACATACTCACATTTCTGAGAGGGAAACCATAATCACCGACCTAGAAGCTCTTGTGAAGCAACTGCACCTGAAACTGCAGGACAAAGATAAGGGGGATGGTCCCCCATCCCACCAGCATAGAGGAAAGATGGAATCCCAGGTTCCCTGGCATTTATGAGTTTTTACATGTTTTTCAAATGTATTGTGATTTTAGGTCAGTTTATCAAGGTTTACAGTATTCACTTAGAATGTAATAGGAGTAGAATTTGTAAATACTGTCATGAGACACACCTTTTTTTGAACATCACTATTTTAAATTTTCAGACTGCCAAGTACGTTTTTGAAGGCTGAAGCTCTGTAATTTTGAGTTTAATGCTCCTTTTTTAATACAAAATCCTATCCGTTACTGTAAAAAATAAAATAAAAAATAAGGATTTGAAACTTTGGAATATAACCCAAGGTGTGCTTCCACTCCGCTTCCTGCCAATGATATAGAGAAACCCTAGTAACCATTTTCCCATGAAATTTCCAACTAACACCAGAGATGATAAATCCTTGACCTTTTCTAGCCCTACATCCAAACCCAATACCATCGAAACCCTATCCACCTAGGCACTGATACATTTTAATTTCCATTTGTTTTATGTATAAGACCACTGAGGAAACCCTGGGGTGCCTATATCACGCTCTATCCTACCTTCCAAAGTACACTTGTTAGAAGTCCCCGGAGTCTGGATCTTGCTTGTGCACGAAGTAATTACCACCTTAGTGGAATTAATTCCCAAGCATGAGGGAGAAAAGAGGGATTGTGGTCTGTTGTCATCTCCAAACCCCGAATACTTTGTCTCGAACTCTAATGTATCCCTCCTCACATTCGCACTAAAATATTTTGTACATGGCTAGATCTCCAAGAGATCATCATGCATGCAAATTTTTTTGGGTGAATCAGTGATGCCATTCTCACCATAGTTCAACATGTCCTCATATGCCATCCTAAATAAAGCCTAGGGTTCATGCAGATCCATCCTAGGGTTTTCCCCTTGCTATCATAGGTAGGTGAAGCTTACAATATGCATTTTTTTCTTTAAATTTATAAGTTTTATAAATTAAGCCTAATTTTAGGAGTCGTTTATAGTATTTTTACCTTCAGACATATTATAAAATCTTATTGGAAGGATGATAAGCAAATGAGAGAAATAGTTTTGGAACTTGCCATTGAAATTTATGCAACTTGGATGTTATCAATTTTATATTTTCACACTGACCAATTAGGTTGTTGACTTCTGTTAACGCAAAATATATCCATTATTGTTAAAAAAAACTTACTAAATTTTTTGGAGATTAAGATGAATTTATGCTGGTTTACTATTTTACTATCATAATGGACATTTTTATAAAAAAATCACCGGGACTGAATTTTTTCTTATTTTAGTTCACATTCAAACACTAGATTGTATTATTTATTGTTAGTGTTTAAAGTGTATTTGGATTCCTATTATTATTATTGTGAACATTTAAAATAAAATCATTTTTATGGACCTTAACTTTTCTTTTATTTGATTTTACTATTGTGATTTTACTATTGTCTTAGGGACAATAGTAATATTGGTTTAGGGACTTCTACAAAATTGAAAAATAGACTAAGAGTTACAAGATCAATTGAATGCAGTGAAATTATTCAAACAAATTAGTTTGAAAGATGGGATCTGACGTGAAATTCTCTAAGAAAAGAAGGATGGATTTCACAGGGTATTGCAGATATTTTCCACATCGATTATCCCACTCAATCTCTGAGAAATAATTAATGGGAAAAAACTCTTTTCATTTCAAAATTTCATGGCATAAATTCCAGAAATGCATAGTCACCATTTTAAAGGAGGCCACTTAAATTGTTCATTGTCATTCCAATAAAACCTCGACGTGTATAATCGTGCACCTTCAGAAACCCAACACACTACAATAAATCAACATCACATACCGAAATTGTTGGATCCACTCTAGTCCAATGCATCCTTGTCTTGTGGTCTCTAATCCACTTTGGTCCTTGCTTGGTCGACTGTGTCATTTCCTAGTCCACTCTAGTCCACTGCGTCCTTGCCTTGTGGATTTTCGATAATATGGAGCTCAAGTTATGATTTTTGGTTGGATAGTGCACAGGAAAAGGGAAGAACAATGGTTTTGTTTTGGACTATCAAACACACATTTTGGATAGGAGAGCACCGGGGGTGAACATGAATTGGGATTTGGATAGCATGGGGTTTTTGTTGTCTCACTCTATTTTTCATTTTTGTAAAGTTTAATATAATGTATAAAAATTTTAAAATTTTAATATAATATATTTGATATATTATAGGTTGGGAGTAGGGGTAAGGGATTTAGGGTGCTAAGAGTTTAGGGGGTTAGGGGTTGCAGGGTCTACGGGTCAGGTGTTTGAAGGCTTAGGGATCCTTAGGGGTTTAGGGCATAGGGGTATGAGGGCTTATGGATCCTTATGGGTTCAAGGGGTTAAGGGTTATCATCATCATCACTATTGTCATCCAACCCATAATATACGATACAATTATGACGTTGGGGATCACAATTTTGAGGTTTGGCATAGTAAATGTGGGTGCAATGGAATAAGCCATGGTTTAGGGGAGAAAACCAATGGTATAATCCATAACAAATGATTCGATGACTCATGTTTATGCATGAGATTCCACACTACTACACAAACCACGTATATTAAAAAATTAGCTTATGCATGGGATAATGGTACCATTTCAAAGTTTGGAATAATGTGAATGTGTATTAGGTATTGGCCCATTGATTATGGACATAGATTATACACTTAGAACCCAACACTTTCTTATCAAACTCATGGTACATGAATGTACTAATGATGATGATCATGATGATAATGGTGATGCTGATAATAGATGCATAAACACAATCTATTTTTCATTTTTTTAAAGATTAATCTAATATATTTTATATATTATAGGTTAGGGGTAGGGGGTAAGGGATATAGGGTGATAAGAGTTTAGGGGGTTAGGGGTTGCAGGGTATAGGGGTTAGGGGTTAGAGGGTAATTGAGGGATTAGGGTTCCTTAAGGGTTTATAGGTTAGGGGGGTGAAGTATGAGGGATCCTTAGGGGTATTTGGATGATATACTTGAGTGTGAATAGTGAACGGGGCCAACATTGAAATTTATTTAAATTGTTCCTGTATGAATTGAAATTTGACATGGCTAGACTAGGTGCATGCATTGACGGTATGAGAGGGTTTCAAGACTCAAGGATGACTCATGTCTCCACATAATATTCGGCGTCGTCCTCATTTACATCAATGTTCATCATGCATTCCTCATTGTCATCATTTTTCATTCCCATATATAGAATCTTCATAAAAAATCTCTCAAAATGTCTTGGAATCCCAACATGCCCATCACCAATGTGCTCCATCAACTCCACACAGTGATAAGTGGATGTGGCCAACGTTGAAACTTCTTCAAATTGTGTCTGTACACATTGAAACTTGACATGGTTATACTAGGTGCATGCCTTAATGGTATGGGAGGGTTTCAAGACTCAAAGATGAATCATGTCCTCACACAATCTTTGACATCGTCCTCATTTCCATCAATGTTCACAATGTATGCCTGTTAGGATATTCCTATACTCCATCCTAGACCTATCAACATTTCCATTATTTGAATTTTAGGTCATGCATGCATTATTAGGGTTTGCATGCATTATTTAGGGTTTGCATGCATTTTCATGCATCCTAGTCATCAGTCCCAGCACCTAGCCCTCAGTTAGCTAGCCCCCGAAGCTTCTTTCCACTCAGTTTCAGCCCTCCTTTCACCTACTGCATGAGAAAGGCGCCCTTACCTACCATTTAGTTATCTTCAGTTATCTTTAGTTCTTTCCTTGATTTAAGGCTAGACTGACTCTCAACTGACTGTATCACTCTGATGGACCTCCAGTGAGACTTGACTTCCCATTATGACTCCAGTTAGCTCCTCATGCGCCCTCCACTGAGCCTCCTTCATTCAGTTAGTGCCAGTTACACCTACCACACTCAGTTAAACTCAGTTTGACTGATGGTTGACAGTTACTTGAGCATTGATGACTCCACTGATGATGAGATAGACTACTAGTTGTGCTCCGATGACACTCCAGTGATCTTTTGATCACTCCATGAAGGCTAATTTGAATTTCCACCTTGGCATTCGAATCCTCATGCATTTTACTAATTATTTTTCCATATTGTGATTTATTAATTAGTGTGTGTGAAGTATTTTTGCTTCTATCCGTGTTCTACAATATTATTATTCTGTTTCTCATTACACTGCATTGACCACTCTTCTTTTATCTTCATGCTTAATCATAATTACTCTTGTGAGGTATACATCATCTCTTAGATTTGCTGTGAGGATTTTCACATGGTATCAGAGCATGTTGAGAGTATTGTTTATCTCTATTCCTGAGAGTTTTTTGCAGTTTATTATCAAGATTTCGAGTGCAGCAGTTGTAGTAGTTTCTGCATTTTTGCAGCAGTAGCAGTTGCAGATATTTCTATTATTTTTTGCAAGTCTTCTACAGCTTCCATGTATTCAAAAGAAATCCCTCCTCTTTCTCAATTCAACTATGATCTTCTTTCTCCATTCAACTATGATGAATGGAAACCGAAAATGATAGCATATTTGAAGAAAAATGATCTCTTTGATCATTGTTTTGAAAGAGCGTTTGAATCCTCTGAAGAAGAGATTGACTGGTTAAATAAAGGTGGCAGAGTCTATGCAACAATGATGTTTTCTTTTCCTGAATACATGATATACCAATACATTGATGTTGAATCTCCAAAAGAGCTATGGGCCCACATGGATGAAAATTTTTGCAAGCAGAATGAAGGGATTGGTCCAAACCCTTTCAAGAGCACGCAAGTGATGCATTCACCCTCCTTGATTATCTCATTGATCATGAATCAGTATCAAACATATCTCATATTGAAGTTGTCCACAACGAAGAAGAACTTGCAGATTCTACACTCATGCTCCAAATTTCTTCTATTTTGAATTCTGTGCCAGCTCACACTCTAGAAATTGCACAAGGTCCTAAATCCTCTCTTGCACCAGAGTCTGTTGGTTTGCATCATGATCTATTGAATGTTTCAGAGGTCAAATCAGTCATTGGAGGTAATGCATTCGCTCTCCTTGATCTATCACCTCTTATTTACTATTATATGATCATTATTCCATGCTTTCAGAAGGTTATTGAAGAATATGGCCATTGCCATTTGCTTGGGATAATTTCTCATGCACATCATGGTTTTTATATCACCCCTGTTGGTTCAAAGGAGATCTCAAGAAACCATTTCCATTCGCTTGGGATAATTTCTTATGCACATAATGGTTTTCATCTCACCTCTTATGGTTCAAAGGAGATCTCAAGAAACCATTGCCATCTGCTTGGGATAATTTCTCATGCATTTACTGGTTTTGATCTCACCTCTAATGGTTCAAAGGAGATCTCAAGAAACCATGATTCAAGTCTTGGATCTAATTTGGATTCTAAGCAATCACTAATTGGGATAATTTCTCATGCATATGATGGTTTTGATCTCACCCTTTATGGTTCAAAGGAGGTCTCAAGAAACCATTTATCAAGTCTTGGAGCTGATTTGGACTCCAAGCAATCATTATTATTTGATGGTTCTTTTTGGCATAATCTCACCCATGATGGTTCGAAGGAGAAGACAAAAGACTATCTGCACATTCATAGATTTGATCCTACCTCTGTTGATTCGAATCACAGGTTCAAGGATCATCCTCATACTTTTGGATTTATTCTCATCACATTCGATCTGAAAAGCAAGTACAAGCACATGCTTTCTGAGCATGAACCACTTCTTCCCAAGAAGAAGATACCTCCAGACATACGACCAAGCATCACACCTACTTGAGTTTGGAGCATTTATTTTTGTGTGTGCCTTACAGTCTATTTTGAAGGGGGGTATTTTTCCCATTTCCTTGATTTATTGACTGTTATTATTATTCATTGTATTGGGTGACCTTTGGTCTCAGTTACCAGGGCCCAGGATGGATTAAGGGGGGGTGTTAGGATATTCCTATACTCCATCCTAGTCCTATCAGCATTTCCATTATTTGCATTTTAGGTCATGCATGCATTATTAGTGTTTGCATGCATTATTTAGGGTTTGCATGCATTTTCATGCATCCCAATCATCAGTCCCAACACCTAGCCCTTAGTTAGCTATCTCCTGGAGCTTCTTTCCACTCAGTTTCATCCCTCCTAGTGCTTAGTGCACCCTCCTTTCACCTACTTCATGAGAAAGGCACCCTTCCTTACCTACCATTCAATTATCTTCAGTTCTTTCCTTGATTTAAGGCTAGACTAACTCTCAACTGACTGTATCACTTCGATGGACCTCCAGTGAGACTTGACTGCCCATCCCGACTCCAGTTAGCTCCTCATGCACCCTTCACTGAGCCTCCTTCATTCAGTTAGTGCCAGTTACACTCAGTTACACCTACCACACTCAGTTAGACTCAGTTTGATTGATGGTTGACAGTTACTTGAGCATTGATGACTCCATTGATGATGAGATAGACTACTAGTTGCGCTCTGATGGCACTCCAGTGATATTTTGATCACTCCATGAAGGCTAATTTGAATTGCCACCTTGGCATTCGAATCCTCATGCATTGTACTACTTATTTGTCCATATTGTGATTAATTAATTAGTGTGTGTGAAGTATTTTTTCTTCTATTTGAGTTCTACTATATTATTATTCTGTTGCTCATTACACTGCATTGACCACTCTTCTTCTATCTTCCTGCTTAATCATAATTACTCTTGTGAGGTATACATCATCTCTTAGATCCACTGTGAGGATTTTCACAATGCCTCATTGTCATCATTCTTCATTCCCATATATAGAAGTAATGTTTTGTGAATTTATGAATATAATACTTGAAGATTCTATGACTATCCAAGAAATCACACCAAGGGTATTTTTTATGCCAAGAGGAATCAAATTGTAAGAAAAGGTGTGAAAATCCTCACAGTAGATCTAAGAGATGATGTATACCTCACAAGAGAATAATTATGATTAAGCAGGAAAATAGAAGAAGAGTGGTCAATGCAGTATAATGAGCAATAGAATAAAACAGTAGAACTCAGATAGAAGCAAAAATACTTCACACACACTAATTAATTAATCACAATATGGACAAATAAATAGTACAATGCATGAGGATTCGAATGCCTAAGGTGGCAATTCGAATTAGCCTTCATGGAGTGATCAAAAGATCACTGGAGTGTTATTGGAGCACAACTAGTAGTCTATCTCATCATCAGTGGAGTCATCAATGCTCAAGTAGCTGTCAACCATCAATAAAACTAAGTCTAACTGAGTGTGGTAGGTGTAACTGAGTGTAACTGGAACTAACTGAATGAAGGAGGCTCAGTGGAGGGCGCATGAGGAGCTAACTGAAGTCAGAATGGGCAGTCAAGTCTTACTGGAGGTCCATCAGAGTGATACAGTCATTTGAGAGTCAGTCTAGCCTTAAATCAAGGAGCGAACTGAAGATAACTGAATGGTAGGTAAAAAAGGGTGTCTTTCTCATGCAGTGGGTGAAAGGAGGGCGCACTAAGCTCTAGGAGGGCTGAAACTGAGTGGAAATAAGCTCCGGGGGCTATCTAGATGAGGGCTAGGTGTTGGGACTGATGACTGGGATGCATGCAAACCCTAAATAATGCATGCAAACCCTAAAAGTGCATGCATGACTAAAAATGCAAATAATGAAAATGATGCTAGGACTAGGATGGAGTATAGGAATATCCTAACAAAAGGATCCCCAATCAATGATGGTTTTCATGTTATTCTTATCTTATTTTTCAATTCTAACATTATGATAACCAAAATATCCATTAGTAAATAAATAGGATTCATCTCCTACAACTTGAACCAACACCTCATGATGATGGGGACTGGAAAAAGATCATGTACACATGTCACATTGAGGCCCTTAAAATATACATAGAATAAATCTTCAACATTCCTCTTATTTAATATTATATCAAGGATAATTGACTCTAATACATCTATTAAAAGAATAAGACCCTTTGGAACCATTTAGTCAATCTCCTTCAACTTAGATTTTCCATGACTCTAAGGCTGAATAAGTGCGGTCATCCTCTAATATTTTTGTAAACATTGTAATCTAGTACCATATAGTTTCAACATAAATCCACCTCTCCCTATATGTTATTTTCCTTCTACAACTCTTTCCTACCCTTCTAGGACACATAATATGATCCTAGTATCCAACTACAACTCCTAGAATTTCATATGAGCTAGTACTCTTCATCATTTTTATAGCTTCGTAAAAGAATCATTTTTACATAACTACATAAAACTTTGGTTCTCATAGTCTATCTTTATTGAGACTAATTTATTTTTAATCACTAATATTCTCTCTTCTATCACGATATTCAAGGTTTAACTAGAAAATAACTTCTCTTTTTGGTGGATCCACCTTACCTATGTACAATTCAACATATGTGCATATCCCTATGACATCTACCATGTGACCCTATTGACACCCCTTCACCACCAAGTCCTCTAGTTGGAATCCTTTCCAATCTATGTCCTCAATCTCTCAACCATTAGTTCACTAGTTGTTCCTACTTCTTGAGTTTCTTTACCTCCCACATTCTTCCTTCATTTATTCCCTCAAGAGGCATCACATTATAAGAAAAGGATCCCCATTCAATGACGATTGTCATTTTATTCTTATCTTATTTTTCAATTCTAACTTTATGATAACAAAAACATCCATTAGTAAAGGAATAGGATTCATCTCCTACAACTTGAACCAACACATCAAGATGATGGGGACTAGAAAAAGATCATGCAAACATGTCGCATTGAGGCCCTTGAAATCTACATAGACTAATATCTTCAACATTCCTCCTATTTCGTATTATAACAAAGATAACCGACTTGAATACATCTTTTAAAAGAATAAGTGTTATGAACATAATAATAACCATTAAATAAATAAATAAACGTAAATAATAAATAATCATAAATAATAAATGGTAAACACTAATATATATATATATATATATATATATATATATATATATATATATATATATATATATATGGGTTTGGGAGGTTCGTTGATTACTGCGACGGAGGGTAGTTCTTCATTTTTTTCCTCCTAATGGCAACAAAAGCACAAACCTTTATGGTGCGTGGTGGACAGAAGATCATCATTTTTCTTTATGATACCGAGTATAGGGAGGTACTGTCGAACCAAAACAATGATAATAGACAACGTTGATTATGAGTAGGAGCCGTAGATGGGCCCAATTTTTTGCTCGGATCATGAAGTAAGGTAAAAATTTCAGGAAGTGTTAGATTCGGAAAATACCTATCCCATGCACAAGTTGGCGTCAAATATCCCTCATCATCATGAAACCACTTCTGGGAGTAATTGCAGGGAAAACAATAAACATAAACAGGACCAGGTTCAATGTCCGAATAAATCCAAAGGAATTCAGGAAAAAAAAGGATGCACTGAATTATTGATTGGCAGAGACATTCAAATTGAAGAATATTGTTTTATCTTTCCTCTGCGTTAGTCGGTATATTCTGCGGAAAAACAGTTGGATATATTGCCTTGCGCAATTAGATGGATAAGCATTGGAAGTAGTGGATGGGATATGTGCCGGATTTCCATATTCTACTAAGAGGGTGGTTTTTTATTAAGGTCCAGAAGGATGAATATAGAACAAATATTTTAGATCATAATTGGCAGTGGGGGCCGTCTGGTTTGATTTTGAAAAAATGGCACGTTGGCTTTGATGCTAGGAAGGAACCTCATAATGTTCAACAGGTTCGGCTAATTTTTCCAGGATTTCCTATGGTTTCATGGAAAAATCCAATTATGGAAGCTATTGTAAGTAAGCTAGGAAAATTCATAGCTTTGGAGGAAGGGCAGGAAGAAAAAATTGACAGAAGATGTGCTAAGATATTAGTTGAAATGCATATGATAGAAGGTTTATTCGAAGAAATTAATATAGAAATGCATGGAAGTACATGGACTCGGTGTTTAGACTATTGGAAGATATCATTTTGGTGCTTCAATTGTAGGAAGGTAGGCCGTTTGCAAAGAGACTATACAGAGAGGTAGGTTGGTATTCGGTTTAAAATGGTATGGGTGCGTAAAGATAAAGCTTCTTCCTCCTCATCTACTGTAGAAGATCATTGTTGATTTCTCCTATTTTTCTATGGGATGACCCGGGTTCTGCATAGTACTCAAAGACCCAACAAACCCCTTTCATCGACCCTTTCGACAACAACTTGTGAATAGGCTGAGGTCTCACCTGAGGCGAAGTTATGGGGGGATTACAGAATCAGGTTTCTGTAACCTTGGTGATGCGTGGGTGTGGGAACAAACTTTAAGCGAAGTCACTCTTACTTCACATATGCTTCAAATATAATAACATCGTTATGTGACTGCACACTGTAATTTACCGACAGTACAGACTCTGTTGAATCATTGTTACTCTTATCTATGCAACTACGCATTCATCACATTCATTAACACTTCGCATATTCATACATGTGTGTTCCACTACTTAACATATCATTCTCATTCAAATTCATATGAAAATACATATATAAGAATATACATACATTAACACAAAATATAACATGGATCCAATCACATAACAAAGATATTTACGTGGTTAACCCCTCGGATGGGAGCTACGTGCACGGGAACTGTTCTTTATGTTATAAGGAAGGTTTTAACAGTTCTAGTCTATGCACTCAACTGCAAAATATTCTCTACAATAGATCTCCGCACACATAGCTGCAAAGTATTTTTCCTTTCTTATATCTCTCTCAGTCTAGATCTAACTTGGTCTAACAAAATCTAACCCTTCCTTATACAAAATTGCCCTTTATATGGATTGTGCCTGAAGGTCACATCTTTAAAATAACTATGGGCCAATCCCCATAGTACCCTTAAACAAAAAATGGCACGGTTCTCCTGTTGACCATGCTTTGTCTTTACTTTGTTGGAGCTCTATTGTCCTTTTGCGCCACTTCTCTGGCTCTAACGCTTCTTCTAACAGTCGTAGTTCTGATTGCACGAATCTGACGCTAACTTGGTGTGTCCTTTGCACCATTCCACTTATTTACTCTTTGCTCTTGTAGCTGACAGTCCACTGCTTCATTCATAACTGCTCCAACTACCTTGACTGTTCTTAGTAATTCTTCTTTAATAACAGGATAGGTCCTTTCTTGCCAACTTCGCATCGCTCCATACCCTGCTCCCGGGAATTGCAAAGTTTCTTCTCCCAAAACGGGATGATGTTAGGCCTCGCCTAACTTGTACTTTCACCATCAAAACTTCTTCCACTTGGGTTGTTCCCAATGGGCCCCTAACACTTACTTGTCACTCGCCCCCGAGTCACTTTCACTAGGCTACTTCGATTGCCCATCCCCTGGGATGTTCAACTTCACACTGAATTCTTGGAAAGTTGCGCTCAACCTCACAACTGTTTCCTTAGTCTCTTGCTCAAACTCCTTAATTGTTTCAAGTATCTCCTTCGAGATGGCTTCTTGAAGTTTCTCCTTCACTGTATTCTCCATTGTGTGGAGTTCCTGTAGCTTCTCCTCAATCTCCTCGAATAGATCCAATGCTTCCTCTTGTATGGGCTGTAACTTCGACAAAGTGTCAGCCTCCTTCATTATTAACGCTTTCAATTCCTTCGGCAACTCTTTTGTTTCTGCAAATTTCTGAATCCTTTTCCTGGGCGAGAAATCCTTCATGGTTGCATTCAAAGAGTCGATATCGGTCTATCTCTTCTGAACTTCCTACTGAACTTTCTTCAATTCAGGATCCTCCTGCAACTCTTTTGTTTCTGCAAATTTATGAATCCTTTGACTGGGCGACAAATCCTTCATGGTTGCATTCAAAGAGTTGAGATCGGTCTGTCTCTTCTAAACTTCCTCCTATACTTTCTACAGTTTGGGATCCTCCTCTAGCAAGCCCAAAATTTGGTGATTTATTCAAGTAGGTCTTTACATCTCGCCACTTCTGTGGAGATGTTTTATGTTGAAGCCTTCAACTCGTCGGCTTGTGCTTCTTTCACATTCTATGGAGTGCTAGGTTGGTGCTGAGATTCAAGTTAGCAATATTTTATTTATAGGAAATATCCATGTCCACAATTTATGCCATAAGATTGTCCACATCGGCACCAATATTAAGTATAGTTTCCTCTACTTTTGGTTCTTCTTCGCATTCAGGTATTTTCGCACATACCTCTGCGATTGTTTTCTTCAGCTTTCTCTGCGTTTCTTGGACACTTGTGAGCTCTCTGGTTCTATGTGCACATTCATCCTTCAATTCTTTGTAGCTATCCTCCAGCTTCAAATGATGGTTATAAGAGACAATGTCTCTATCTCGGATTTCTTCCACAACCTGGAGATGTATATTATGTAATCCTTCGATGGGTAACATCCCAACGTTAATATCCAGGTGTGCGAGCTGCTTCACACCTTCAGTAAGTTCGTCAGTCGGGAATATGACATTCATAAACTCAATTCTGACTAACTGAGATCTCATTGTTAAGGAAAGGGATTTTCTCTTCCTTTGGCTTGACTCACCCATTCTTCCTTCGGAGTCCAATTCTTGTACCAAGTCATGCTAGACTTGTTCCACCCTTGCTACCAAATTTTTCAGTTTTGTGAGGATTTGCATCATGCTTTCTTGGACTTCATCTTGCTTGTTGTTCTTCAACGCGAATGTCTCTTCAAGATGTGCTTTAACTCGCGTTGTTATGAACCTGTAGTCATCATCATGTAACTGCACATCGAGCATAGGATTATTTTCCTTTTGTTTATTCTTTTTCGGTCCTTCCGACACGGCTGTGTCAGGATCCTTCTGCTTTTCTCCTGCTGGCACCTCAATAGTGTCTTGTTGTTTCTCTTCTTGGTTTGCTTCATTGCCTTGCACACTTGTTGTCTCATCTTCCTGGTTCTATGTTTTTTCAGTTGCGCTTTCCTCTGATGTAGTAATGAGCGTCTCTGGCACATCAACCTTCCACTCCGATGGCCAGTCTTCCATGATTAGCTCAATTTTCTGTGCATCCAACTCGTATATCCCTTCAAACCATTTAGGGTCCTGTGACTGTGCTCTTGGCTGAACATAAATGAAATGAAGGTCAGATTTGAATGTCATCTTGTGAATGTACGCAGTTGTTATTTCTTTGGTAACATGAGGAGTCTGCTGGATCACTTACATGATTGCTCATAGAATGTAAAAAATAGTACGTTATCGAGCCATTGCCTATCCGGCTTCGTGTTTTCCCACATGTTCACAAACCTGGGTCCTTGGCAATCTCCCGCGAATACCGGGACATTCTGTTGAAACCTTGGTTCTTTCCATGCTACGAATTCTATCAACACCAATAACCAACTATAATGAAAATGATTCCTACTATCTTGTGTCTCCCTGACATCGTCTTAAAACTCGTTTAGGAGATAGATTGACCAGTTATACGCATTTCCATCTTTATCTTTCACAACTAAGGAGGCTGCAGCGGCCAACACCTCTGTCGGTCTGCATTTCCTCAGAACTTTCCCTGCAAGCAGCTGGACTATAAAATGTGTAGCTTGATCCTTGATTCTAGCTATTTTATATCCTCGGCTTCCCTTGAGCAAACCAAATTCATCCTCCATCCACTTGTCTAGCTTCTTGTCCTTTGTTTTGCCCACGAACTCAAGTACAGGGTCATCACCTCTCTTACTTAAGTGCGTAATCCGGTAGATGAGATCAATATTAATGTCGATCTTGCAGTCTAGCCATAAGTATCCTTGATGTGTACATGACAGTAGTGTTCACACAACCGTAGAGAGCTCGGGGCTTCTATCGAAGTGCAGAATGTGCAATAGATTCAACTATCCGGATGGTTGTAACATTGTAATCCAGTACTGTGCATGAAGTCTCGACTACTTCATGGCTTCGCTATATTTGTGGCACATATATTGATCTGGCTGAAATTGAGGATACTTCCCTTCCTGCAACAAGTCGTGATCCAAGAAATTGCAATTTGGAATCCGACCGAGTAAGTTCTCCTGCAGCGCACATGGCTTGACATGGGCGGCAGCGGAATGTAATACTACGGATTCTTCATAAGTGTGATATGTGGCACACCCTCTCTTCTTGGTGATATATATTATGGGCTAAGCAGGATGGATCTCTCGCGGGGTGGTTTTGGAGGGCCTGGATTCGGAATTCTTGCGGCCTTCAACCTTTCTTGTTCAGTGGCCTTCTTCTTATTCTTTGGCTCTGATGTGTGGCATGGTGAACTTCTAGATGAGCCTCCTTTTTTGGGGACAGATTTCTTCATAGGTGTTTTCATGACTCCTTCTAAACCAGACTGTCGGAAGTCTCTTAATTTTTTCGTCTAAGGTCGACTTCTCAGACCTCCACTGTTGGAGTGCTCTTTCTCTTTGATTCATAAAAAATTGGAAATTATAGGCAGTAAAAATTAAAATTTGCGGTAAAACCGGTAAGTATGCAGTCCTCACCTGTTTATAGGCACAGTAGCACTAAGGCATGCTAAAAAATGACTAACTTAGCATTCAATTCCATGTCCGTTACCAAATATTGCTTAGATATTGGTCCTTTTCCTTCATTGAATTTTTTTTCAATGAAAAGATATGACTTAAATGCGGAAACATCTAGTTCCCGAAAGTACTGTATAACAGCTACTTTCCGACAAAAAATTGTAACGGCTAGTTTTCTTTTACTTCTCTAGAAATTAGGTGAATCACGAATCCCACTGCGCATTTCCCTTATTTCATATTTAACTTCGCAGCATGAATCCCGTGTTTTACTTCGCAACTCAGCTTGCTATGTGTGCTTTGTAGCACATCTTTCCATTTTATGAAACTTCGCATTTTAGCAAAACTGTGTGCACACTCTACCCTTCATTTTTAGTGTCCAATTTCAACTCCACTTGACACTTAAATTTTTTTTGTTTTGTTGCTTAACTGATATATGGAGGAGTAGGACTATCCCTATAAGGATTTATTCTAATCCCATTAATAATTCCTTGTAGGTTTTCTCCCAGTAATGTGGCTAACTGAACTACGCCACCATTAGTAACATGTTTTACAATGTATGGTACTAACCAGTGCATTTTAAATTTTCTAGGAAATTTCATAAATTGACTATCATAGAGGAGGACAAGGTCTCCTACCTGGAATAACTTGTATTTGATGTGCCTATCATGCCATGCTTTTTCTTTGTCTTTATGCACTTGTTGGTGAAAACCTGCTATAAAGCGATCTTCCTCCAATCCAACTAGGTGTAACAATATTTCATCTATTGTCTCCTCATCGGCCATATCTATGAATGCTGCAATTCTCAAACTTGGTACTATGTATTCCATAGGCATGAAAGCTTCATGTCCTGTTTATGGATAATATGTATGAGAGGACTCAAATAGATCTCCCTAGTCCAAGTGGATCTAGAACAAATGCACACACAATACTAGCTACTTTCCTAGATCAATAGAAGTGCAAGATAGATGGAAAGATGGCTTACCTCAAGTCTGCAGTTCCTTTCTCCTTGTTGTTCCAAGCTCGAAAGCCTTCAAATCTTCAGCTATAAAACCTTATCAAGAATATGGAAACAAACAAGCAGTAAAAGCATAGAAACATGAATTGATCTAGATTAAAATTTAAGGAAGAAAATCCTAAGTATCATCAATACAACAACACTTATGGAAAGAACTTGTATTGATGTAATAATCAGAAGTACATAGGGAAGAGATGTCACAATCGAATCCTTAAGGTTGGAACTTCCATCCAACAATCCTAACCTCCAAGATAGAAAAGCTTGCCTCCCAAAAGGCTGAAAAGGATCACCTAGAAATTTCACCAGCGTAAGAATACTATAATCCTTCCTCCTTTCACAATGGAGAGAGGATCAATATTTATAAGGATGAAGGGATAAGATAGGTTGAGGATTTAAGGGAGATGTCTAAGGGATCATCCCATTAGGTTAGGAGATTGAATGCCATATTTCCTAGCATCTAGGGATAGAATTCCATGTCACCAAGCTTCGAGAAGTCGCTCGAAGCTTCCTTTTATCCACTTTAACCAACTCCGATGCACTTTGCATGAAAACAACCTGCGCCAGAATTGGGTCAACGCACCTTGTGTAAAGGAAGATAGATTCACCAACGCAATATTTCAGTGTGCAGAGCGCATCACCCAAGGGATGACGCCCCTTGCTGGAAAGTAGGGTGCATCGGGGCAACTATAAATTGTGGAAAGGGAAGGAAAAAAACCTTTCTATTAATGTCTTAGCCAAGGGACTTTAGGGATTAAAGCATGGAGTTGGTACATGATTCATGATGACAAGATTTTGGTGTAACAAAATGCCCCCCAAAGCATGAAGCAGGTAAAAAGGTATAGGTGAAATGATTTGTAATATGAAAGGGTAGAGGCAAGGACTTGTTGGTTGGAAGATACTGCTGCAGTACAAACGACTCTGAGATACAAGTCTCACATGACTCATAACATGACCTATACACTGCAGATCCATGGTAGTAGGGACCAACTGAACACAATCATGGATAATAGACACAAGCGTAGATCCATGATGATATGATAACACAGCCATGACTAATACAAAGTGGATCCGTGTGATATGACTCAAAAAAACTCCATTGCAACCTGGGAAAAATATGAGTTAGGGTCTTCAAGTTGAACCCGCAATGATACGAATCTAGCCATGTGATTACAATGTATTGGAGTCGAACATGATAGAAATCCCTTGATTACTGGTCATTGATGTATACCATTAAATAGCGCGAGGGAGATCACAATTGATGTCAATGATTCCCAAGGTATCATAGTACATACCATCGAATGTGAATAAATGAGTCGAGGTTGAACACTCGATGGAATCTTTCAATCAAGAGTCAATAATGTGAACTCATGTTGAAAGCGAGGTAACCTACCATTGAGGCACGTAGGCCCAAGGTACTTGATTGGTTTCTAGATTCAATCCCTGGATGATGTGCTGAACTCAACAAGGATGAATCCATCGAAGGAGGGCCATGATGTATCCCCCATCATCCGACATGAAACATGATCAAATATGTTTTGAGTAAATCGGACAATAGATTAATGTGTGAGACTGACTTATAGACGATCGACATGATAGAAGGTAAGACGACTGCAGATAGTGATTGATGACCAAACCGCTCTTGAACATGGGCATGGCATGATTGGCAGTATTGACATGACGAGAATGATACCAATCCCCTAATGCAACTAATGATGGAATCATTCTTTGGATGACCCAAAGGAGTAACAAGACTCATGGAACCAGCGTGACTCGATGACAAACAGATTACCCAAGTACTAAATGCATATGCAGATGAGTGCCATGTTCAAGAGTGACTATGTACTATCGTAACTACAATGAAACACAAATTCTTTCCTTATCCCCTTCATTATTGATGAGTACCTCTTTTGTTTTTTAACGAGCTTTAGGAGGGTAACAGATGCTCGGTGTAGCTCATCCTTCGGACAAGTCCAATCCCAAATATTTCATGAACCTGAGATAGGAGGGGTTCGTCCCAAAATGGGCCCTTCAATGTTAGATTTGAACGATTCCAAAGAAGGTAAAATCGGTGTTATTTCATGTTTAGAGAGTCTGAAAAGAACTAGATAAGACTCCAAAGGTTATTTCTCGTAAAAGTTAGTCTCTTCACCCGAAAAAGGATAAAACAACGTGAGAGAGAACTATTCCAGCTATGATTGACCGGAGTGCTCCTTTTTCATAAATAGTACCTCCTGGTCCGAAAAAGGGGTAAACTATCACTAGAAATACGATCATTCAAATACTTTTACAACCCACTACAGAATTTGAACCCAAAATCCGATGAAAAGGACTGTGTCATCGGATTTCACCTTCAAAATTATGAAATTTGATGAATTTTTTTTAAATTGATAGTAGGGTCCGTCGGATATCCAATGACCCTTGGATATCTGACGATGTCTGTCGAATAGTGACCAATGTGTTCGGTTATCCGACATAATATTATTCTCGTGGATGTCGGATATCCAACCTTATATTATGCCCGAGGATGTCGGATTTCTGACATTATATTATGCCCTTGAATGTTAGATATCCGACATTATATTATACCCACAGATGTCAGATATTCGACAGGTATTCTCCAACGCTAACTATGCTTAATTCGTCGGATATCCAACAGGTATTCTCCAATGGTAACAAAAATATTTCAATGCGCATTTACCAAAGACCATAATGTTGGTTGTCCAAATTTTAGACCCATAATACAAGGGTTAAGGCAATATGGCAGTTGAATCTGAACAACTACAAACAAATATATGATAGCAATTGAGCTTGAAACCAGTTTGTTTCTAACTTTTGCTCTCACTTCAGCTATTGTTAGTGCTATTACATGCATAACTAGCGCAACTCTTCCTTTTTGAAAGCTACACTATTAATGTAAAGTTTATGCTCGAGGACAATGATATTTGCCCAAGGTGTGAAAGCGCGTTGTGTTTGCTTACTTGACTCTATGTAAGCACAATTGAACAAGAGAATAGTCCATTTATGTTGAAAATATGTTGTAGGGTTGTTTATAACTATGGATACTTAGCACTTAGCAACTACTTGTAAATTGCATAGTATTAAAATGAAGGAAGGAAAATCACCGTCCAAAATAGTGACAAGATATGTAGGGAATCGGGAGTCGAAACTGATCGAAACATACATTGTGATTGTGACTGTTTGGAGGCACAGAGATGATGAAATTGTTGTACACACTTATGACCGTTTGGATGCGCACACGTTGATTAGTTTTCTATCGAAAGAGACGTTTTGATTGTGACCGTTTGGAGGCACATAAATGATGAAATTGTTGTACACACTTATGATCGTTTGGATGCACACATCTTGATGAGTTTGTTGTGATGAATTATGATTAAGATAATATTTGATTATGTTTCCTGGCCGCCAGATGCTTGGGTTTGAGATAATGCGATAACATCATTGACATTCATTTCATTTCCATATTCTATTTTGTAATGGATTTGTAAGATCGTACTGCATACTAATTTTAGATCATGGAAATTGGCAAGTATTTTATAACTTGCATAGGGATTAAAGTTAAAAAAGAGGGCCGACCGTCGGATGGAAATAGTGATAGGATATTTGAAGCATGAAAATGGATTGTATATTGGAGGCACAAATATTGTGAGACTGGTGTACACTCACTATTGGAATCATATTATGATAACAATTAAATCTTATTTCTTTGGGGATGCTCCGAGTCCGATTCTTAATGTTGTTTGGTAGAGTTTCCATTTTTTTTAACTTTTTCCACGTTTTGCTGGTTTGGATTTGTTAGTTAAATGTTATCCCTATTTGTGGCTTCCCACTTTCACTTGGAAAGGTAAGGCAGGCGCAATTAGAGCATAACAGGGTAGGTGTTAGCTTGGTTTCATTTAGTTTATAGAGTACATATGTATTGGTGTTAATGAAATTCTGATTCATATTTTAGTGTGATGCAGGTTAAAGATAATGAGATGCAAAGTATGAAGGAAGAAAATTTGGTTTGCTCATTTCTTGGTGACAAGAGGAATGCTCTAACAAAGTGAGCTGCCAAACCAGATCTTCAAAAGATAGATGATCTAGCCAAATAAATGCAATGGATTATATCTATTGGTGAATGTATTTTTCATTTTTTTACTTGTATTGAAATATGGGTAAGGATTTTAGTTTATATATATATGTTTACCTTTTATGCTTTCTGCTGAAAGGTTGAGATGGAAATGACTATAGTAATTTATATGACAACTAATTCTCAACATTTTAGTTGCTTGGTTGTTGTGTCTCTGTTTCAACTTTTTGTTGTGTTGTTGTATCTATATATATCTTATTGCTTTAGAGGTTTAGTCCTTATTTTCCTTTTTCCTTGCTCACTTGCAGGTTCTATTTCATGCCACCATTTTAACACGATTTCTGATTTTCAGTCCTTCAGTGATTAATTGTTTCATTAACATGAAATCTTGCAATGTGGAATGAGGTTTTTTATTCTCATTCATACTCATTTAAGTGATTTTTTAAAAACTTAGCACAATATCTATTTAAAAATTGATATATTACACCTTATCTCATGCTTTCTTCATATCCCTTGCAGGATTTGTTTCCTTGACATGTAGTCCTCTAGTGATATTCGACGCCTCTTGTTGTCGGTGGTATGGGGAGGTCATCGGATTCATCATCATCATCATCTTCATCTTCATCATCATCATCATCTTCATCATCATCATTGGCATCATCATCATCATCGTCATCATCCTCCTCCTCCTCCTCCTCCTCCTCCTCCTCCTCCTCCTCCTCCTCTTCATCCTCATCATCATCATCATCCTCGTCGTCGTCATCATCATCATCGTCACCTTCATCATCATCTTCATCATCGTCATCATCATCGTCATCTTCATCAATATCATCTTCATCATCATCATCATCATCACCATCATCTTCATTATCATCATCATCATCGTTGTATGATATCTGATGCATATACCTAGAAAGACCAACGACGTTTTTCGTCGGTGGTTTAGTGAGCTCGTCGAATTCTTTTGAAGTCAGAAGTATGATATCCGACGCCTCTTGCCATCGGTGGTATGGGGATTTCTTCAGATTCATCGTCATCATCATAGTCATCTTCATCATCATCATATTCATCATCTTCATCACCATCATCATCATCATCATTGTCATCTTCATCATCGTCATCATCATCATCATCATCATTATCATCATCATCACCATTTTCATCATCATCGTCATCTTCATCATCATCTTCATCATCATCTTCATCATCGGCATCATCATCATCATCATCGTCATCATCATCGTCTTCATCATCGGCATCATCATCGTCATCATCATCATTGTCATCGACCATCACTTTGTTTCCATGTTTTTAGGTTTTGAAGTACTTTTGTTCCTGCAATGCCACTTTTGAGGGTCACCTTGATATCCCCTCTCAGGGATGGAATTTGATAGCCAAATTTCCCATCACGAGACATTTTCCCTATCAAATATGGTCAATAGATTTATCTTCTCATTGCCAACTATACAAAAAATAAGAGTGAGTAACTAACATGACGAACTCAACCTTTTCCGTAAGTTCATTTTTTACATCAAGGTAAAGTTTTTCCTAGTTCTTTTAATTTTTTCAAAACTCCGATGCTATGAGTTGTCTTAACATAAACCAAAAATTAGGAGGTAAAATTTCTATATTTGAAGTTCTCATTAATAAGAAAGAGACTTCCATTGGAAAGGGAGTGATTTTTCCCACTAATAATTTCTAAGAAAGATGGTTTAAAACCTTTGTTCATTGAATAAAAACTAACAACTTAACCATAAAGAGTTCCAAATTCCAACCCGATTCCCACTTTGCAAAATCAATGCAATGTGGGAAAAGAGCGTCTTGATGCAATGACATCACCTCCAACAACAATGAAACCCAATTGAGATTAGGTCGTGTTCTTTTGTTATGCATTTGGTGGACCCCATTAAAAACCAATGCAAAGTTGCAAAGTTCTATTCCTAACTCCTCGTATTCTTAACCCCCTCAATGCTTCCCCATTTGCCACTTGTAAAACAAATCATCAAGGTCTTATAAAAGATTTCCATGCCTCTTTGGAGTCAAATGATGTTTACAAATTTTGGCTCTGTATCACCTTCCTTTTGAGAACCAACACTTGCATAGGCTCGACTTGCTTTCTCTCTAGTACACACGATGGTATAATGAAGAGCTTTTGACAGGGACACCCTCTCTTTTGAATGACTTTTTTGGATCCTCATAGGAAAACGATTTGGCGAGTGCTTTAGGTCATTGTGATTACTTTGATCAAAATCATAGGTAGAAATTTGTAAATTGATTATTATCTCTAATGCCAATGATAATTGACCATCACTTTGGTCACCTTGATATTCCCTCTCAAGGATGGAATTTGATGGCCAAATTGCCCATCACGTGGCATTTCTGCTATCAAATACGATTAATATATTTAATTTCTTATTGTCAACTATAAAAAATAAGGGTGAGTAAATAACATGACGAACTCAACCTTTTTCCTAAATTCATTTTTTACATCAAGGTAAAGTTTTGCCTAGTTCTATCAATTTCTTCAAAACTCCAGTTCTTCGAGTCGTCTTAACATAAACCAACCACTACAAGGCCAAATTTATATATTTAAAGTTTTCATTAACAAAACTAAACTTCCATCGGAAAGGGAGTGAGTTTATCCACTAATTAACTTCTAATAAATATGGTTTAATACCTTTTGTTATCACTAGAGTTGGACCTAGACTACTAAGGTTCAAGCCTGGAGAAATCTTAACAGTAGGTAAAGGATAGTTAGGGATTATTGTATATAAACAGGTAAAAATAGGACATAGATCATAATATAATATAAGGTATGACTGCAGTAGGTATATGATGTAACATACTGTAAGATGAAGGTCTACGAGCATGAATTTACAAAAAGAATGAGCTCAGATCATCAAAAACATACATGTCATTTATAAGAGTTCTGTTATAAAAAATAAGATTATGCAAAGACCAAATCATAAACACATGAAAGCTTTATCAATTCATATATTAAACAAAAATGGGCTCATTCGATTATAATCATTTCAAAGTGTCTTTTCATATCAAGATAAACAAAATACATGCCTGAGCATCATGCTATCAGTCTGATCTCCATAGCGCTATCCAACCCTTTCACATGACTACTTACTCTTTCTTATATACAAAACTCTTCACACTTGAAACAGTTTTACGATCCACTTTCTATGTACCGGAATAACAAAAAATAGACAGTTTTGACTACATCAAACTAGTTCGAATATCTTCAAACAACATGGTCAACTAAAGAACTGACAGCTGTATGATTTAATTATCCTAATCTAATCAATAACTGTGTATCTAGAAAATATTTTATCAATCAAGCCTATCTAAAAGATGACCTGGCTTCTTCAGAATAGTTCTCGCATCCTTTCCACCAGCTGAAGATCATTCTCCTTCCAAAGCTTGAAATTGAACTTGAAGTTCTTCATATTGTTGTTGTATTTCCCTTTTCTTTGTCAAGATTTGCTTCGAAATTGTAACAAGTTCTTGATATTTGCCATATTTTTCCTTTAAATCTTCTCGGAGTCTCCTATTTTCCATCATTAAATATTCATTTGAATTTTGGAGGCCTTGGTTTTGTTCTTTAAGAAATTGCAAAGACCTCTTGTCTTCATCTAACTCCGAAATTGATTTTATTCTCTCCGTCTGTACAGGGGTTTCATAAGTCTCTGATATTTTTGAATTTGCACTGATTTCATACTCAGCGACTCTTTGTGTATCCCAATAAAACTCTTCTGGTATCTTCCCAACGTTATCCCTTTGGATTTCCATCATAATATGCGTTGTTCTGAAATACTCCTTATCTGAAAGACACGCATTTTCTTCCCCGGAAGAATCGTCTATGACCATAACCTCGCTCCTCTTCAGTTTTGGATTATGTACAAATTTTATTTCCATTTCCAATTTTCTTCTAGATCGGGTTCTGGGCTTTAAACTTGATTCCATGTCTTTTGAATTTAAGGTTTCAGCCTGTCCTGTTTTTGAAACTTCTTCTAAACTTGTATTTTTTATAACAATCTTGGGAATATCATGGGTTTTTAATATTTCTTTTACAAACTCAACCAATATTCCTCCTGTCATTTTTGTAACAGATACTTCTGAAAGGTCATCATTTGCAACATTAAACTCCTCTGTGAGCTCTTCGGCATGTTCATCTGCTGGTTCCATTGCTCCTTTCGTTTGCTCACCTGAACTCTTGGACTTGTTTCCTTTTCCCTTAACTTTACGATGCTCTTGTTTTTCTGCTTCAAACCCTGACCAAAAGAGAAAATGGTCCCAAGTTTGTCCCTTCTTATTCAGCTGAAAGACTATCAACAAGTTTATCAATACTTGATGAAAGAGAGAATGAGCGATGTGTTCTTGATGACTCTGAACCCTAGAAATCGTCTTTTGCAAACTCTTACACAAATAAAATGGCAAATTTAGTTTCAAATCTCCATTAAGATGCATTAAGAATCATAAATGACACCTTAGAACCCTATCATAGTGTCCCTCATAGGTTATATAATTTTGAACTATTTCCAATGGAGTTCTCCAAACTGGCTTAAGTTTACTTACATGTATACCATTCTTCCAACTCAATTCTTCAAACCCTGGCAACAAAAACTTACTGTAATCAGCTTCAAATGACTGCTGCTTGAACCATTTCTCACCCTACGATGGCACTCCAATGGCTTCTGAAATAGTGTCTTCATCAACCCTCATCTCTAAATTTTCAAAATGCACAACCACATCCTTGCAATTTTTAACAAAAGCTTTTGTTACTTGTACATTATGACCCTGCAGTCTTTCACAAAAGGGGAACCAACCTGCATCTTTCATCATCTTTGCAGATCTTGGAAACCGATCAATCCACTGTAAATTATTTGGTTCAAGTCTGCAAATTATTCCTCCTAGCTTCTTGATTTTCTTCATGGTGCACGAGTTTCTTATCAACAGTTCTTCCTGTTACCCTGAATTCCTGTCAATTTCCACAAAATGCAATCCACAACAAAAGAATGAACACTACAGGGTTAGCTTTGAAAACCAAAAATCCCTGTCCATATTTTGTGATAATGTCACACTACTCCAGGTACATCTTCGAGATGAGTGATTAACCCTCATTGCATGACACGGCCTCAGGGTTGTTGTCCTTATTTTAATGAAATAATTGTATCAAGTAAAATATTTGTACTGAACCTTGCCACTTGTTTTCATTATAAAAATCGCAACTGGCAGCATTATTACATTTCACATTTTTTCACATGCTGCCAGGATACATTTGAAACTCATATATGAAATAAAACATTTGCATATCATGATAATATTTGCATTATTTCGATCAATAAATAAGACACCTTAAAAATCAAATGCAAATGAGCCCTATTTTGGTTTAATAAATGAAAAAATGATAAAATGCATAAGAATTAAGGTAAAACTTGGAAAAGCAAAATCAGAATTTCAAAGGAAAGCTAGGGTGCAATTTGGAAAAGTAACTATGTAAAATCAAAATTCTAAAGTAAATCTAGAATACAACCCTAGATATAACATCTGGCTCCACTTGGGGATAAAGCTCTCCTTGTGAGGATTTAAGAACGTCTTGACCTGTGCCTTCTCAAACCTGCTAGAATCATATTTATGTCTTATTGGGATGGAGTCTTATTTACAAAACTGTAATGATATATAAAATGAATATGTACACTGACCTTCTGCAACTCAGTATGTGTGAAAATGTTATAAAAATAGTCCATTTACTGGACCTGCAATTTCATCACCACTCAAATTCTGTAAGACAAAGGTATTGTTTCCCAAGATTTTAACTATTGTAAAAGGTCCCAGCCATAAGTTATCGAACTTTCCATGCTTACCTTTGTATTCATTCTATGCATCCCACCTGAGAACCAAGTCACCGACTTCAAAGACATATTTTTTAATTTTTTTATCAAAACTTTCTTTTACCCTTTTTCGGTGCATTTCAACCTTTTCAAGAATGGCTTCTCTTTCCTGTTGCAATTGGATTATCTGAAACATTCTTCTTCTTATTTCACCAGGTTCTTCTTCAACCTCCTGCAAAAATTTGATTACTGGGGAACTTAATTGGACAAGAAACATTGCATCAATCCCATATACCAATTGAAAAGGTGAAGTCCCAATTGATTTCGTTATGGTTACCCTATCATCCCAGAGAGCAAATTTTAATTTGGTGTCCCAATTCTTTTAATTTTCCAACAACATCTTCTTAATACTGTTCACAATACTTTTATTACTGGATTCTGCTAATCCATTACCTTGTGGGTAATAAGGTGTGGACTGTTTCAAGCTAGTGTTATTCTATTCACAAAATTTCACCATCTTTTTGGATTTAAAAGCTGGGGCATTGTCAGTGATTAGCTTCCTGGGACATCCAAATCTGCTGAGAATATTATCCTGAAAAAAACTCAATAATTTGATCTGTTGCTCTTCTTGTGGGGATTTCCTCCACCCATTTAGCAAAGAAGTCAGTAGCAGTTAAAATCCATTTATGCTGAACACTAGAAGCAGGATGAATCTCTCCTATAAACTCTAGACCCCATTGTTGGAATGGAACATTTACTGCTATGGCTTTTAAAGGTAAAGACTGTAACTTGTGCTTACCTGCAAACTTTTGGCATTCCATACAAGCTCTAACCTGATGATACACATCTGTAAAAAGGGTAGGCCAATAATAGATTGCTCTTAAGATTTTAAATGCAGTTGCCTTCCAGTACTTGTGTCCCCCACATACACCACCATGTAACTCTGCTGTGACAGCATTGGCTTTTGATCTATCCAAACACTTCAGCAATATACCTCCAGGATCTTTCTAGTATAAAACTTGATCAGTTAAAACATATTTGAGAGCTTTAAGTTTTAATGATGTACACTCATTTTTATTTAAATCTGGAGGACATTGTAGATGCAACAAGAAATATACAATTTTTTCATACCATGGAGAATCATAATACCTGTTGTAAATCTGCTCCTTATTCTGTTGTGTTGACAAATCCTGATCTGAATTTTCAGCCATCAGATGAAGATCTAATACCTGACAGTTTGATTCTGCTAGAAGCTTGGCTAAACCCTTCCCTTTCACCAGTTTGGTAAGTTTAATGTCCACATCATATTCCATAACTTTGGTTATCCATCTACCTCTTTTTCCTTCACTATCGGGCTGTACCAAGATTTCCTTAACTGCTGAACTTGGAACATAGGCTAGAATCTTTGAATGCAAAACATAAATTCTGAAAAATTTGAGAGCTTTAACCAGTGCATATGCTTGCTTTTCCATTGTACTATATTTAAGCTCTGAATCTCTTATTGTTTTGCTAAAGAAAGAAATTGCTTGTTCTAATCCATCTGAATTATTTTGTAGTAAAACAACAGCTATAGTATCTTCAGATGTGAATGAGAAAATTTCAAAATATTTGGTATAATTAGGAGCTATTAAAACTGGTGCCTCTATGAGTGCCTGCTTTATCCTTTCAAATGACTGTCTAGCCTGATCTGACCACTTAACTTACCTGTCCTTTTTAAGCATCTCAGTGATATGTTTAATAATCTCTGCAAAGTTAGGAATAAACCATCTTAAAAAATTGATTTTCCCAATGAAAGATTGAATTTCTTTTTTATTTCTAGGGATGGTGATTTTCAAGATAGCCTTTACTTGTTCTGGATCTATCTTTATTCCCTCAGTAGAGATTATATGACCCAAGAGTTTGCCCTCTGTCATAGCAAAATGAGATTTCTTTGGGTTTAGTGATAGACCAAATTTTCTGCACTTAAGGAAGGTCTGTTTTAAATGCTTCAAATGTTCATCATCAGATTTAGAAAACACTGTAATATCATCTTGATATACCACTACAAACTTTTCATTTTCCCCCACGAAGGCTATGTCCATAGCCCTTTGAAATGTGGCACCTGTTTTCATGAGCCCAAAAGGCATTTTATCGTACATAAATGTACCCCAGGGGGTTGTGAAGGTTGTCTTCTCTCTGTCCTCTGGATGTACTGCAATCTGGTTATAACTAGAAAACCCATCAATCAGTGAAATCCTCTGGGAACCTACCACTCTTTGCAAGATCTGATCAATTTTAGGCAATGAATAATTATCTTTAAGGCAGCATCTGTTCAGGTTACGGAAATCCACACAGAGCCTTATCTCTCCATTTTTCTTGCGCATTGGCACAAGATTTGCTACCAAGATGAATATCTGAGAGGTACAATAATTTTTGCTTCCAACAATTTTTTCACCTCTTTTTCAATGAGTGGCAATAACGCTGGATTAAGCCTTCTAAGTTTTTGTTTGAAATGCTTAGTGTTTGGTTTCAACGGGATTTTATGTTGGATAATGATGGTATCATAAGTTCTAAGATCCTCATATGACCAAGAAAAAATGTCCACAAATTCCTTCAGCAAAGTGATATATTTTTTCTTTTCCCCTTCTGAAAGTGTCTTAGATATTCTAATCATTTTGGGTTCAGCTTCAGAACTAATATTGCAACTTAAAACATTTCCTCAGTGGTCTGTAATGTGGGTTTCAACAATGTGTCATCCTTTGAGAACAACCTTTCGAGTGGGACAAGTCCCTTAGGAATGAAGTTTCCTTTTAATTCAACAATTTTATGGTCTGCAATTGAATCTTTTGCATAGGAAACTTTTTTAGCCAAGTCAACATCTTGATCTTGGTCAATTAAATCATCTTCAAATTCAGTTGTTAATGCCCAAAATTCCTTTATCTCTTGATCATCATGAAAGACTTTCCAGTGTTTGATGTCATCTGGAACAGATGGCCTGTATCTTACATCAATTGGATACTTCAAATGTGTTAATTTTGGAACTTTAAAGTAAGTTGTTGCCAATGTTAATGAATTTGCTGTCTGATTGTAATCTCTCGAGAAACAATTATCTATTAAATCCCAAACTTCATTTTTGTAGACTTTCAACAAAGGTTGCTTTATCTGATAAACATTCTTAACCTGCTAAATTATCAATTCGAAGTCGCCAAATACAACATTCTTTTGAATATTTAAATCTTTTGCAGCTCTCAATCCCAAAACTAATGCCTCATATTCAGCAGTATTATTAGTTGTTTGAAATTCCAGCTTATACATGAGAGAAATAATCTCACCTCCAATAGATATGCGTACAACACCTGCTCCTGCTCCTTCCTTACTTGATGCTCCATCAAAATACATTTTCCATATACCTTCCTGCTTCTCCTTCTTATGCTAAACTGGACTATCTTTCTGCACTTGTAAGACCCCTATAGAATCATCATTCAAATGTAACATGCAAGAGCCCATATCTTCCTGTACTGAGTAAATGGTATGGTTTGTAGGGTTTTTATCCTCACTTACCAAAAATGCTAGCTGCACTTCTCTATAAATACTTCTATACTCTCCTCCAAATATGGGTATTGAAGCATAAGCCAAATCCATCTGAATAGTTCCTCCTACCCTTTTTTCCCATGACCGTGATAATAGCATACCAAATTTAGGAGACACATCGGCTACAACGACATCCATAAGGATACTTTTCATGGGCAGCTATGCAAGGCTAACCACCAGATCTTTGATGACTCCTAGACATTTTACTGCCCTAGAATCAAAGGCATACAAGTCATGATAAGGTTTAGTAACAGAAATCCCTAGAGCCTCCATGATTTCCTTAGGCATGAGATTATGTGAAGCACCTGAATCTAAAAGACAGTTATGTAACATCTGATCACGAATAGTAACAGTGATATAAAATGGAGGGGGATAAAGAGATTTGGCATCTGGCTGATCAATTGTTTTTGAACCAATAGTAACAGTTGGATCTTCATCCTACAAATTAATCACATCCAAGGGAATAGAGGCAGTTGAAGAATTCAATATTTTAAGAGTATGCTCTCTATATGATTTGTTCTTAACCAGCTCAGTCAAGGGAATAGGAATCTTAATTTTACGGATTTCATGTTCTAGATTAAAATTGACGACCTTTCCTAACTCTTATGTTTTTGTGACTATGTTCTTATTCTTTTGTGATTCCTACTTTTTCTCCAAAGACAAACTTTCTTTAGTAGGAAAAGTCCTTACCTTCTTTTTACCAATTGTTGCTTGCTTCATTCCTCACCTGAGACCATATGACTTCTACTATGCTTCTTGATAAACTTATGATTCCTCTTCAAAACAATCTGTCTCAAAATAATCTGCCATTTGTGCACCATGATAATCAGCCTTGGTCAAAAAATTAGAAGAAGAATAACCATCTAGTTGATTAATGTCAGGTTCTAAATCTTCAACTTCTGCTTCATCTATTTCAGAGGACTCATAATCCCTTATCAAATTGTTTTGGAAAGGTGGTTGTACCCTCTGCTCTTCATTGTCTCTTCTCTCCCTTTGAATATCATTATTCCTTCTTTCTCTTGGGATGAATCTAGGGGGAAAAGGGCATCTATATTGATTTGGGTTTCTATTATCATTTTCCTGAGCAGGCCTATTTTGACTTCTATTTTCTGTTTCCATCCTATTAAGCTTTTTAGATAGACTTTTGATGATTTTATTCATTTCATCTATCTTATTGTCTGAGGCCCTTCTTGTAGAAGTGGATGGCACCATTTCCTTTTTCCCCTTTCTTATCAATAGTTCTTCCTGTTACCCTGAATGCCTGTCAATTTCCACAAAACGCAATCCACAACAAAAGAATGAACCCTACAGGGTTAGCTTTGAAAACCAAAAATCCCTGTCCATATTTTGTGATAATGTCACACTGCTCCAGGTACATCTTTAAGATGAGTGATTAACCTTCATTGCATGACACGGCCTCAGGGATGTTGTCCTTATTTTAATGAAATAATTGTATCAAGTAAAAGATTTGTACTGAACCTTGCCACTTGTTTTCATTATAAAAATCGCAACTGGCAGCATTATTACATTTCACATTTTTTCACATGCTGCCAGTATACATTTGAAACTCATATATGAAATAAAACATTTTCATATCATGATAATATTTGCATTATTTCGATCAAGAAATAAAACACCTTAAAAATCAAATGCAAATGAGCCCTATTTTGTTTTAATAAATGAACAAATGATAAAATGCATAAGAATTAAGGTAAAACTTAGAAAAGCAAAATCAGAATTTCAAAGGCAAGCTAGGGTGCAATTAGGAAAAGTAACTATGTAAAATCAAAATTCTAAAGTAAAACTAGAATACAACCCTAGAGATAACACCTTTATTCCTTGAATCAAAACTATCAACTTAACCATGAAAAATTCCAAATTCCAAATTGATTCCAAATCGATTCCCAGCGATGTCCACTCTCTAAACAATGTGCAAATAGGGTCTTAATGCAAGGACATAACTTTTTTTACTTTTTTTTTACACTACCCTGCTATTCCCCCTATGAATCAAGGGTAACCTAGACCTCCAAAATGAATGGAACCTAAGACCTATGGTCCACCACCCCACCATAGGTACCCATGCAAGGACATAACCTCCGAGAACAATGGAACCCCATAGAGATTAGGTTGTTTTCTTTTGTTATGCACTTGGTGGAATCCATTAAAAACCAATACAAAGTTGCAAAGTTCTATTCTGAACCCTCTCAATGCCTCCATTTTCCACGTGTAAAACTAATCATCAAGGTCTTAGAAAATATTTCCAAGCCTCTTTGGAGTCAATAAATCTCCTGACTAAAAGTTATCCTCATCCGTAAAAATTCAAAGGGCCGAAAAAGAGAAAATACATTGCACATACATTTACTGCTCTTTGTCTTTCTCTTGCCTGCTTTCCACCCATTTCCTTTGTATTCTTTATTCATTCATTCATTATTTTTTCTTTCTTTCTGTAGGCTTCTGCATCCATCCAGGGTTTTGGGACGTATCTCAATACCGGATCCATCTAGTACCTGTAATATTGTTTTCCAGTTCCTTTTCTGCGATTGCCACCTCAAATTCGGCTTTAGCGGAGTTGTATTTCATGTGATCGAGCCCCGAAACGTTCAATTATGTTCACTATTAAGGTGTTTTTTTGGTTCGAGGGTTTCTTGCTTTGGTCCATGAGCTCTATTGGCATTTCTCTAAGGTCACGAGGGTTTCGCCGTCATATTATTTGGCAGAAGACAACAGGTGTTTTGCATAATTTTTGGGAGGTCACTGTATTATTATACGTTACTTGTTCCAAGATTTTTTCGATTGGAAGATGGGAATGTAGGGTCGGAACAACATTGTGTCAGATCCTATGTAGGTGTGTGTACTATTTTTTGGAATTTTTAAATTTAATGTCGAATTCGAAAAAAAAATCTAGGTTTTCGGACTAGGTTTTATCGTCATCTATATTTGCCCGAACTCAATACTGGAAAATACCTTGTTTTGTTCTTGCTCTAGTAATTCGCCACAAACATAGTCACTGGACTTTTAATAACCACTCATTAGAAGAATTAAGTGCTAGTAAAAAGTATTTTCAATCCAACCGCTTGTCTTCCATTTTGTATGCTTTGTAAGTAGTATTTTGTATGCTTTGGTCTATAAAATTATTTCCAAGATCATTGCGTGGCAGATCAAACCTACTGTTTCGAAATTTATTTCGGCTGAACAATTTGGTTTCCTGAAGGGTTGACAGATCTTGGATGCGGTGGGGATGGCCCAGGAAGTTTTTCATAGTATTAGTCAAAGACACCTGAATGCTCTGATTCTCCAGCTTGATTTGGTGAAGGATTATGATCGTGTGGACTGGACCTTTCTCAGGTTGATACTTATTCAAATTGGCTTACCTTGGCAGGTGATGAAATGGATCATGTCATGTGTAACTTCAGTGAACTATGCTGTGTTTATAAACGGTAAGCCTACTGATTTCTTTAAGGCTTCTAGAGGCCTTCAGCAGGGTTGTCATCTCTCGCCTTTATTGTTCCTTCTTGTTATTGAGGGACTGAGTCTCTCCATCCACAAAGCTAGGTTAGATGGCTCCATTTCTGGTATAAAGGTGGTTGTGGGTATTTCGGTCACCCATACTCTCTTTGTGGACGATGTTATGATTTTTGGCTTGGGTCTATTGGCAAATGGCTGCAGTACAAGAAAATCCCGGACCAATTTTGTAATGTTTCTTCAGCTATTTAAAATCCTGTTTCTTGAATCATGATATGGATAACAATGTGAAACTTGAGATTGGTATGATTCTTCCATTGAATTTAAGATGTTGTCTTAAGGTACAAAATATGTGGGGTTCTTTATTAAGCCGTCCAACTACCATATTATGGATTGGACTTGGTTACTGTGGAGATTCGATCAGAGGATTGGACATTGGAGCTTGCGATATTTATCCTTGGGTGGCAGACTTACGTTGGCTAAGTCAGTCCTCCAGAATTTGGGGGTTTACTTGTTCTCTTTATGTAAAGTTCCCAAGTCTATTATTCGTCGGTTGTGGTGGAATTTTTTCAATTTCCTGTGGTCGACGGGTGCTGAAAAGGAAAAATTTCATCTGATTGGTTGGTGCACTCTGGATACCCCCTGGGAGCTGGGGGGATGGGATATTAAAAACCTAGAACTATTTGTGGTTGCTCTTCATGCTAAAAGTTTATGGCAAGCCCTCTTTGCTGATTAGATCTAGTGCCTGATCATTAGAGCAAAATATTTAAAATTGATTTCTGTGGTGGATTGGTTCCGCCGGGGACAACCGGATACGGTCGGTGTTTCTAATATCTGGAATGGTTTACTTGGTTCTTTCTCATTAATTGATGGTTGTCTCTCCTGGCTTCCTGGCAATGGTCGGGGGATTCGATTGGGGGTCAATCCTATCTTTGGGGGTTCTACTACATATCGTCTATCTCCGATCCTTATATCTTTTCTGCATGCAAATGGTTTGTTCACTCTCTCGCATGCATCTATCCCGCGATTGGTTGGGGGTCATTGCTCCACTTGGATTTCTGCACAGCAATTGGGTCTTTGGGGCAGTTTGGGTTTGGAATGGTCTGAATACACTAGGAATATGAGTTGGGGCAATATCCATCTTTCTGATACCCTTGATAAACTTGTTTGGTCATGGGACATTGCTCATGGCACTGTATCTGCTAAACTTGCCTATGAATCGCTATCTGCAGATTTTAATAATCCTGGGTTGTGATGGCAAAAGGCCATTTGGAAACTTGGTATCCCACTGAAATTCAAATGTTTCATTTGGTTGGCCTTGAACAATCGGATCCTGACTTGGGATAACCTCTGTCATCGTGGTTTCGCTAGTCCAAGCCGGTGCACACTGTGTTGTTCCCGGGATGAATTTGTCGATCATATCTTCTCTCACTGCAGTTTTTTGCAGGATCTTTGGCGATTAATTTGTGCCTCTGTTGGTAGGGCTACGGCTTGGAAGTCCACTACCTTACTGGATTTTGTGGGATCGTGGCTTATTGGTACGTCTACTATGGGTGAGCTCCCTTTTTTATGGTCTGGGAGGTGTGGAAGGCCAGGAACCGCTATATATTTGAGAATATCACTCCAAATATGCAGCTGTCATCTGGCAGGACTGTTGCGGCCTTTTATGTGTACAAGTTGTTATTTGATAAACCGAATCGACTACTATCTCGTGCATGTCGTCGCTTGAACCCTTTGTTCTTGGTCTACCCTTGTGGATTTTTTGATGGTGCTGTGGATTTGGGATCGGGTTCTTGTGGTGATGATGTGGTTTTGTATCTTTCCAACACTTGGTACTTTCGTATCTGGTTGAATACGGGCGCTGGCACAAACACACGCAGTGAGCTCTGTGCTCTTTGGCTATTGTTATTTTTTGCTAGGCACTATATGGTTTCGTTCCTGCTGGTGTTGGGGACTCTTTATCCATCATTTCATGGGCTTTGGATATTTCTCCCCTTGACATTTTTCTTCTTTCATACTAGAAGGAGGAAATTCCGTCGACTATAAATGGCTTTGAACACATCCACTTTGTCCATATTTACAGGGAATGCAACCTGGATGTTGATTTACTCTCAAAGTTGGCATTATCTTCTCCAGAAGGGCTCATTTTATGGGATGAGTGGCGTGACGACATGCTCTTCACTCATAGATCTATGGATGTGCACTGATCACAGTCTTTCTTTTTGGTTTTATTTCTCCATGCTGGTGGATTCCTATTTATATTATGCCATCTTTATGTTATGTCCAGGTATTTAGATCTTGGTATCCAACAACCTATTGGATTTTTGGCTCTGGTGGTGATATCCACTCTTTTTTATTAGTATATTATTGGTTCGATATTTACTATTTTGGGGTATGTCTCGATAGTTACTATGGACTTGGCATCGGGCCTGTTATTTTTTGGTTTATGGTTTTCGGTGACAGTCTGATATATTTCTCTGTTGCTACTTGTCTATTGGGGGCAGATGTTGTTTGATTTATGTCCCATATTCTCTTCATTGATACTGTCTGGTTATTATTATTTGCTATAGTGGGTTATGCCCTATGCGACATATGCTTCATTGTTACTTGCCGATGGATTGTATGGTTCTATTTACTATTTCCTCTATTAATAGTAAGTTATATTTTCTTTGGAAAAAAGTAGTTAAGCATAATTCTTGTCTTCCATTTTGTATGCTTTGTAAGTAGTTAAGCGTAATTCTCCATTAAATTTATTTATTCAATTCTTGTATTATTAACTATAATGTTCCCTGGGACTAGTAATAAGTTACTTCTGCTCAGAACTTATGAAGTGCCACATAAAAGAATTATACTTAGCCCCTGAATCAACTAGTCAACTCTCATATACCTTTCTTTTGCTACAGGAAGCCACAGGTGTTCTTGATTCTATCTAGTACTATCTCATGTATTGCCATGAACTAGGACTTGTGCCCTAGGGCTAGTAATAAGTTATTTTCACAACCTATTTATCTTTGGTTTGTTTCTTTTGCCACATAATGGAATCATACATTGCCCCTGACTTAACCAGTTCACTTTCATATCCCTGCTTGTGCACAAGCAACCACAGGTGATCTTAATTTCTATTAATTACTATCTTTTGTATTTCCATAAACTAGGACTTGTAGCAGATACTTGTGATGTAGATGTTGTTTCAATTGTAGTTTCATAGGTTTATAATGTAACCATTGGACCTGTCTTCTATTGAGTTTTTTTTCTTTTTCTTTTCGAAGGACTATCTCCCATCATTTAAGCTTGAAACTAGAAATTATATCATGACCACTCCTCTTTATCTTGATCACTTTAGTGGGAGAAACCATATCTTGTCATGAGAGTTTGATAGTTATTGTTCGAGAATGTAAATGTAACCATGTGAGAATGAACAACAGTTAATTAATTGCAGTTTTCCCATCATATCCAAAGTGATTAGATCCATGGTATTTGATTTTTTCACCTTGGATTCAGGTGTTGAACAGAAGATTAATTAATTGTTTGGATCCTTGATTTCATGATACTCTCCCCCCCACTTATAAGAAAAAATCGTGAGCACACTCCTTTCCAAGTGGTCCTTGTTTTCCCACATTCCCCTTATGTATTCTACAACATTCCTGGAGTGTCTTCTGCATGCCTTTTTGATGGCATGTGCCTCCTCCATCTATATGGTAATGTCATAATTCATTGTACAACATGATTTGGAAGCCTCCACATCCCTCAAATCACTTATTGCACCCTTTCTTAACTTTGGGTAGCATCAATCCTTGCTATCATCTTCTCATTTTCTCTCTGCTTATTTCCATCTATTGTTGCCACCATGCTATCTTTTGTGCCAGGTTCCCCTTCTCAGTAATATGCGCATACCTTCCCCTCCCATGGAATCTACCCACATCAATATGGATGGAGGCTAACCTCAGGCCAGATTTAAAGCAGCTGAGGATGCTCATTTTGCAGCAGGAAACAAGTCTCGAAATCCATTCAGCTTGGTTCAAATTCTCCTTGGAGCAACATGGCATTGAGCAATGACGAACCTTAGAAAGGCCCTCCTGCAGCCATGTGCCTAATGAAAGGATACTAGATGTTTTTAAATGATTGGAGAGCTATATTGGAGAGAGATGAGGCCCAAATCCAACTTGAATAGGAATTTCACAGTGTTTTGCACCAATTGGTTGCTATGTCACAGGGTTCGCCGAATTTCTTGGTTGAAGTTTGAAATTCGGCGAACCCCAATTTTTTAGGTTTGAAATCATTGTACCGCATCCATGTGTTTCTATGAGTTCCAACCTTTGCACGTCCTTTGTATACTGCCAATCAAATGTGTTCACCCGTGCATACTTTGCATATTTCCAATTGAACCAATTCACTAACATGCCTTATCTCTACACTATCATGATTTGTTGCACTGTGCAACTAGCTGTTGCATACATCTAGGATGTGGCTATTGGGACCGTTCTCTACAACAGGCTATAAGTTAGAGTTAAAACTGACGATGAGTAGGCTTGATGACTTGATTTCAACCTTGACAATGATGATTTTATTATATGATCATGGGGTAAATAGGTTTGTTGTGCAACATTGTTGGTTGTTTTATTATCACTAATAAGTGTGTGGCTATTTTATGCTTTTGATTTTACATTGTTCTATAACTATCCACATGCGAGGATGTAGCTTGGTTATCTAGGTTTTAGCATAGGGTTGCAACTTCCTTTGTCATGACTCATGGTCGACGGGAAAAAATGAAATATTATTTTTAAATTTTAGTTGAAATATTATATATTATATATTAAAATTAAAATTTCAATGTAGACATTTCATATTAGTTAATAATTTATATAGTTGATCAATTATAAATAGGTGTTAATAAATTTTATATATTCTATATAGTTAATAAACTATATTAATAAATTATCTATATATATATATATATAATCCAAATTGTAAATCAATAACCCAATGAAGTATTAAAGAAATAATATTTGAGAAGTGAAAATTGGTATAATAAACTAATGATGAATGACTGATATCTGATTAAGTCCAATACATACATGTTACGCAGAACTTGAAAATTGAACCAACGCGTAATTATTAATCTAGTCTACATAGTAGCCTAGTAACAAAATGCCTTATATCGAACAATCTCAAGATAGAGGTCAAGATAAGAATCTCCAATCACATGAATGACAAGCTTGGAATGGAGACAATGGAAGGTACATACAACAATATACATGTCTTTCAAGCAATGTTTCCTATGAATTTGAATCTATATAAATCTCCATGTCTTTTAACCAATGTCTCCTATGAATTTGAATCCATAGAAATCTCCATGTCTATCGAAGGTTATCAAAGATACCTCATATTGAAGATAGTTTCAAATAAGATATACCACTCCTTGATGCCACCTAACCAAGACCATTGAAGACCATTGAAGAATATGCCTCTAACATGTGTGATGAAAATGCCAAATATATTATGGCCATGATGTCTATACATCCAAATAGAAACATAATGCCTTCATACCCAATATACTCCAAACATAACCTGCTTGGGCAGGGTCTTCAAACTAGTACAACTACAAGGCCTTATTCATACCTATGTTATGTTAATCACCTTTTATATACATATAAACTGATAGCTCTTGTAGTAAGACTTAGGCTTCTATTCATACTCATAATTTTTTACGTGCTCTCCTATTTATTTCATGTGAATACACATTGTCATGCATTTTACTCATTAGAAGTAGAAGAAAGTTATTGTTGGATTCATTTAATTTGAAAGAGTTGTTCTAGTTTGGCATAAAAGGAAAAAATACAAAAATGTGTAGTTTTTCTCTTTGAAAAGTTTGTTCTTGTGTTTATTTTTCTTTTTGGATCGACGAACTCTCTCCTTCTTGTTGCTAGTTTTTCACCGAAAAGAAAAGTGCATTGATTCATTCACTTATGCATGGTTTGAGTCGAGTCATAACACCATTGAGTTCCACTTCCGCTACCCGATTGAGTAAGACAACAAACCATTAAAATTTATCTCCTTAACTCAACACATTTTAACCTCACTTGAGGATACAAAATAAGTTGTTAGTTAGGTAGGAAACTGAGGATAGGAATCCAAATAATTCCCCCTTGTCACTTTTCATATAAGACATAGTTGTTGTCCTTTAGGGTACTAAAATCCTCTTGTATTTGTTAACATGATCATCGACCAGTTTGTTGAGAGGGTCCCCCGTTCCACGGGAGCAAGCAGCGAGGACTAGTTCCGGATGGAATTTGTGTAATGCCGCACTCCACTTAGCGCCTAAGGACACCTCTCCAATATCTTCCGTGTATTTTCTGTATAGGTGATACAAGGGCTCAAGGGAAGAAGTTCTAGTTAACCTTCTCGGATGTCTCATGAACGAGGTATCTTAGTGGCTTTTCTTCTAGGATTCTTTTACCCAGGATCCCTTTCGGTAGAGGGATATCCTTCCACTTTGGTCTCTCACTTCGTATTGTTCGACTTGGGTTTCATCACCTTGCGGAGGATACGATCTGTTGAGGTCTCCATACCTTAGTTAGGGAGATTTCTTGCTATCATACCTTTTATATGGTCTTTTATTTTATAGTGTTGCTTGTTGGCATTCTAGCCTTTTTGTTGTAGCTTGCTTGCTATGAAATCGGTCTCGGTATAGTTTTAGAGCTTGATCTTGGCCTGCGCACCTCTTCTTTTTCTGGCTCCCCTTATGCACGCTCGGTTGCTTCAGGGTTTTTGAGTTCTTACACGGCCAGTTACCAATTATATGATTATGTGTGATGTCCTCTTCTCCTAGGTCTCCGAGATGGTTGAGTTAGATGGTCTTCTCAAGGGATTGGACACCCCTTTATGGAGCCACTAACGCTTGACCTTAGGAGTAGTCTAGAGGACCACATGATCACATCATCTGTGTGGACTTTTTCTTTTACAATGATGATAGAATTTCAGGTTATATGGAACACTGGTACATTTGAGAGAGAGATTATTGGTTGTACCCCACCTTGGTTGATTGACTTTTGGTCCTTTCATTTTGTTGATAATATTTTTGTGGTACCTTGCCTTTTACCTTTTCAGTGTTTTACTCATCTTGAGTTATATTTTGATTTGTACCACCTTTTATGTTTTTGGTCTTATGGGTACTATGGTAGTTTGTTGTAATGTCCCTTGTTAGGAATTTTATTAAAATGACAATTTTTCACTTTTCTTCCCTAGTTCGACCTTTGACTAGTTTTGAGCTCTAGGTCTCCAAATTGCTCCAATTGCTCCCAAATATCCTGAGAAGGTATATGGATGATGTTATAAACTAAATATTTATTTCAAGGATGCTTTTCAAACTTTAAAATACTTCTGCAAATTCTCTTTATATTCTGGCCAATGTAGGGAACTTTACTAGTAATTTCCCTTCGACTAGTATTGGTCTCTAGGTCTCAAATTGGCTTTAAATGCCTTCAAATCTTCAAGGAAGGTGTATGACTGATATTTGTACTTGATTATGATGTTCAAGGATGATTTATGACCATAAAAAGACTTTTTCAAACTTGTTTAATATTCTGGACAAAGTATGGAATTTAACTAGCAATTTGGGGTTCAAATCCCCCCAAGGTAAGTACTGAAAATGACTCTCCAAATGCCTCCAAAATCACTTGAAATTATGAACAAAGGTAGGGTATGTCTGAGGGAAATTACGTAAGTCTCATGTGCACCATTAATCAATTATTAATTCTGTTCTAACCTTCTCCCAAACAGCAGCAAAAATCACTAGTTCGACCCTTGGGGAAATGGCACCAAATCTTCTCCAAATGTAAATAAACTGAGTAAAATGACTTCAAATGTTTGAATACTGAACATGAAACTTGTATAATACATCAATAAAATTCCATTCATCAATAAACCATCAGTATTTTACTTATCCATTCGAATCCATCAACATTACATTGGTTCACAACAAGGTAGTGGGGAAATGGTACTGTTCTTTCATTAAAAATGAGATTTATACATTTCTACTTGGAATTTCGACTTGAAACTTTCTGGAGATGAAGAAAAGAGTATTTAATTCATATTAAAAAATAAATGGGGCATCAGAATATCCCCCAAAGAGTACAATAGCTCACCAAAAACGCCCTCCCTCAAGGAGCAAAAATATGCCCTCAAACTTGGAAATGGTTGAGAGAATGTGATGCATTAGAAGAAACCATGATCTACCTTGTAGCTTTAACTGCAGCAAATGACTCCATTAAAGCTCCAAATGAAAGGTCTGAATGGCCTTTCCAATTACCAACTTGGATGGGAATCTTTCACCCTCGAAATTGGCTAAGGCAAGAAACTAGTCATCCACTAGCTCTCCCTCTTCACAAATGCAATTGCAAATTTCTCAAATGATCAAAATCTAGTTTCATTATTTTTTATTGACATTTATAAAATTCTAATGTCCTCCATGGGTCAAATTCCTTCCAAGAGACTCATGCCAACTCAAGTTGGGAAGAGATTCCAAAGAACGTCACTTGTACAACAATTCCTAGTCTCCCACTTCCACCAAATCACATGTGGAAGCATCTTAGCTTCCCTAACTCCCTTGAGAGCCCTCTTGGAAGCTGGTTTTAGCCCTGACATGTCATATATGTCATATGTCAGCCTTCAGGTCAGATGTGTGTCATAGGTGTCATAGCATCTTCATCATTGTTGTCATAGAGCTAGGGAATCTAGCTCAAGTGTCTCACTAGCTCCAAATTGCCTCTTCCTATTCCATGGGAGTTAATATTCCTCTACATTTTGACCTTGTATGAGTCATGCAATGAATAATACCTTTTGAAATCCCCCAAGTATGTTACCATTCACCTTGAATTCGAATTGGTGAGAGAATGATGCCAAGTGTAGTGGGGAAATCTAGCCATATGTGGGTCCCCCTTCCTCCATGTGTCTTCATGATCTAATACCACTTTTATTTTCACTTGAATATATTTATTTAGCTCCTTTATTAAATATTTATGCCATTCTAATGTTCAAACATCATTTATTATTCCCCTTATTCCAAATCCCAAAGCTTCCACCCCAAACCTAGGAAACTAGTAATTTTCCTCCTTGGCAATTATTTGACCCTTAGCATCAATTTGACAAACTCTAATGAATATGTCCAATGTGATTAGGCCATTGTGAGCCAATGCCAATTTGGGACATGACATTTTTCCACATTTGAGGTACACCCCCTTGGTCCAAATGGTTATGAGTCTTTATACCCACTCTTTTCTTTTTTAATTGTACCTTACTAGTTAGTCTTTGTACCCTCACCTATTTAATTGTGTAACCTTGATACCCACCTAAGACATTCTACTTTACTTTTTATTTATTTATTTACTTTTTATTTTATTTTTATCTTTTATTTTCCAGAAATGTTTTTGAAGTTTGAAGGTTATTGAGATTTGATTAGTAACATTTCTTCCTACTGTGTTTTTCAATCTGCTCTCCTTCTTCTTGTTGGGGAGGTTGTGACACTCAGACTCAGCCGTGAGCGCTAGATTTTCTCTGCTGGTTGTTTTAGTAAGGGTCGTGAGGTCTTAAGGGTTTGCTTGAACCTTATGCGTACTCATATGTGGAGGCTGTGAGTCTCTTTGGCCTCAGTCTGCTGGATGTCAGCTCATCTATGAGGGCCAAAATTTTGTATGGGCATTTTGGACTAAGTTTTTAAGTTATTTTGTTTTTTTTCACTAACCTTTGTTTTATATGCTCAGATTTTGTGTGTAGTTCTTGATCTGTGGTTATATATATTTGTTGAGTTTTATTTGCGATGATGAGACTTATTAAGGTTTGATCTTTATTGTGATTGTACTGATCCTTTTGAATGCCATTGACTTTCTTTGATTGACTGTACCATATCCCAGTCATCTCTCTCTCTCTGTGGTTTGTACTAACCCTCTAATAGGGTCAGTTGGTTCCTAGAGTTGACTGGCCTCTAAGAGGCACAACCATTTCTGAAAGTAACTCTTCTGAGTATATTACAGGAAACGTCTACACCCAGGTAAGTATCTTCACACATTTATATTCTTGTAAATTAAAAAGTTTATTATTACATGTTAGTGAAGATTACTTTAACACAGTGACCATCTAGTAGTGTTAAAGGTGAGAAGTTGAATTTTATTTTTATTTTTATTTTTTGTATTAAGTAGTTAAGACTTGTCCTGTCAGACAAAATTGTTGGTGATCAGATATGTGTTTTTCTGTTAATATTTTACTTGCATTAAGACTTTTGTTGTAATCTTTCTTTGCGCTTTACTTTGTATATTTTGCAACTCCTATTGCATCCTTTTAAAATGAAATCGTTTACCATTTGTGCCAATAGTTTTGCAAATTTGGTTGTCAAAATCAAGTATTCTCTAGTGTCAAATAGTGACTTAAAAATTGCATCATAACTTCCTTTTCTGAGATACCTAATGCTCTATTTCATATCGTGAAAGGCATAGTCCCCACACACTATCATACAAGATTTTAATTCTACTACTTTGTATTGGAAAGCACTTACAAGAGGTAGTTATAGGGAGCTATTGCAATATATATTTGACCTAGTTACAAGGAGTTATTGCAATATATATTTGACCTTATTTGTACCTTCCCCATAATGGTTGATTTAATTTTGGTCCTTACACCCTGTTGTTTATTGGTCTTGTGGTACCTTGTCCTTGGTGTGTGGTTGATAGGGTCATTTCTCCCATCTTGAGTTGTTCATACCACCCTTTAATGTTTTCGGTCCTTTGGGTACTATGGTTGTTTGTCCCCTAAATGACCCTAGTATCCCACTTATGATTTATGTGTTTTTATGTTAAGCTATTACTTGCACTAAGAATTTTGTTGTAATCATGTCCCCTAAATGACCCTAGTATCCCACTTATGATTTATGTGTTTTTATGTTAAGCTTATACTTGCACTAAGAATTTTGTTGTAATCATTCTTTGTGCTTTAATTAAATTTGTTACGAATGTAACTGTCTTTGTCTTATAACTATTGTTGCATACAACCTTCTCTCTCTCTCTCTCTCTCTCTCTCTCTCTCTCTCTCTCTCTCTCTCTCTCTATGTGGTTTGTACTTACCCTTTAGTAGGGTCAGTGGGTTCCTAGTATTGGCTGACCTATGAGAGGTACAGTTTTCATTGAAAGTAATAATTATGAGTATCCGACAAGATGGTTCCACATTACGGTGTAAGTACCATAAAGTACCTATCTTCTTTACCCATGTTAATGTTGATTAAATATTGTTAGAAATTAGATGTTACTGAAGATTGCTTTAACACAATGAGCCAACTGGTAGTGTTAATGTGGAAAATTCGAAAGAGATGAAAATTATGTTTTGTTACTATTGTTTTATTTAGTTTCAGTGGTACTTGTTTATTACATGTAATAAAAGAAAAGAGTTTACATTTGCTGGAGGCATGCTAACTACGTATGATGATAATGGAAAATGCATGCCTTAATACATTACAATTTTCTAATATGAACTATGCATATGCCTTGTAGCACCTTTTGTAAGAGGAGTGAAGCGACTCCGGAGCCATACTATTATCAGTTGCAGAAGGTTGTAAGACCAACCTTTCCTTGACTCACTCTCTTCACCCACAACAGCAGAAACACAAAATGAGACTAAAAAAGAAATTGAAACTAAAACAAAAACAAAAAATGAAAATGAGACTAAAAATGAAACTGAAATAGAAACAGAAAAATGAACCTGAAACTGATATTCACTGCCAAAAATTGCAGCTAAAATCCCAGGACCCAAGGCTGAAAAGATATCCCATAAACTTAACGTGCAACCCTTAACCGACACCTGCACCTAGGCACTACAATTCACCTTATAAAATGCGCTACACGTCACCTTTTAAGAGGCAATATGCCTTGAGGTCCTATCTAAACTCTTTTCCCATGGTACAGGTAGAACCAAACATGTATTTGTCAGATCTATCTTCCTCGAGCGAGAGGAGTTTAGGAAGGCCAGAGGAAAGTGAGACATCTAGCAGGTCTACATGGAATTTTTTTTCACTGAAGGCGGGTCATGTTCCTATGATGATGAGACAATAGGAGACATCGAGGTTCCCTTGAGGTACAAACATATAGTGAAACAATGGGTACCCAAGGATCTTCCTCAACTGAACACAGATTTTTGTGTGAATGAGAGGATATATTGAATTGCACCGTCGCCATTACATGGTTTGGGGTTGTTTTGCATGGATGGCATAAAGGTCAGTTACGACATATGTACAAAATTGATGGAGTATCTTGGAACCTATTACAAATACAAATATTGGATTCGCCTGGTCCAATATACATGAAGTATGCATAGATATGGATTGTCAGCAAACTATTTATAGTTGAAAGACAAAGATCAAAATAAAGGAGAAACGGTGTACATTGACGGAAGGACAAAGGCCATAGGGAATATTGTGGGGTTTATAAACAGTACACAACCAAGGTCTACAATTCAGCAACCCAACTACGAATTTAAGGGGCGTGAAGGAAACCGTGGTTTTGTATGTGCCATTAAATCAATATCTGCAGGGGAAGAGTTGCTTATTAATTACAATTTGAATCGAGTAGATACAAACACAGTTACTATGGGAGTGGTACATCTAACAATTTACCCAACCTTTTATTAATGAATTTAGCATCTTAAGGATTTTTTGTTAGTTTATTTCGTTTAAATTTTCTATATTTACTTCGCAGGCTAGTGATCAGGGAAAATCCTGGCCAACAGATGGTTAGAGGAGTACAACTTCCTCAAGGGAGCAGGTATACATCTTTGTAATAGTAAAAATATAATAAGAAAAAATAGTTTTTTTTTGCTTTGTTTTTTCATTAGTATATTAGTTTGGTTTATATAATTTTATCTATATTTGATGCAGAATGTTGATCAGGGAAGCCACTCGGCTGTTGATCAGACGACAACAGCCTCAGGGCAATAGGTAAACCTGATTGTAATTGTACAATTTAAATATGTCAAATTTGTTTTCTTATTATATTAATTTTTCAGTGAGTATTTTGGTTTTGTTTAGGTAATTTTTTCTATGTTTTTGATGCAACCGATTCTGTAAGGAGCACCTCCATAGCAGTAGATCATACCAGACTTGCCTCAAGGAAACATGTATACATCTTTGTAATAGTAAAAATATAATATGAAGAATAGTTTTTTTTGTTGTGTTTTTTCATGAGTATATTTGTTTGGTTTATATAATGTTATCTATATTTGATGCAGAGTGTTGATCGGGGAATCCACCCCGCTGTTGATCAGATGACAACAACCTGGGGGCAACAGGTAAACCTGATTGTAATTGTACAATTTAAATATGTCAAAATGTTTTGTTATTATATTGTTTCATTGAGTATTTTGGATTCGTTTAGGTGATTTTTTCTATGTTTTTGATTTAGGGTTCTGTAAGGGGCACCTCCCTATTAGTAGATCAGGGCAGGTCACCTATAACCATTGATCTAATGAGTGGATCACGATCCTCGAGGCAACAAGTATAATTCATTGGAATTGTACCAATATAATATGTAGCATAATGTTTATTTTGTTATGTATTTTTCATGTGTATACTGGTTTCATTATGATAATGTTTTCTACTTCTTTTTTGCAGGGGTTAGATGATCGGGGCAAGTCCCCAGCTGTGGATCAGACGACAACATCATCCAAGCATCGGGTAAACCTAGTTGTAATTTTAGGAATCTATCATGATAGATATGTTTTTTTAATATCATTTTAGGAATCTATCATGATAGAACTCAGTAGTGTTTTATATATTTTTGTTGCAGACCAATGATTCGCTGTATGAAGTAGCATCACAGCAATCAATAGCTTTTGAAGTGGATGAGTTGTTGGGCGATGCTGACATTGCTGGTTCTTCTCTAGACCCGGTTAAGATGATAGAGAAGACCTTGAAAAAAAATAGTTTGGATATCCTTTGTCTACTATTCGAGATTCCGCAGACAGACGAGATTAAAGCCAGGATTGAAGTGTTGAAAAAGAGATCTCATGCCTTGCAAGTAAGTTGCAGAATCTTGAATCATAATATAAATTCATTTATAACTCTATAATTTTGAATTTTATATGATAGTGAACTTATAAAATGTGGTTTGTATTTATAGGATTTTCTGGGACCACACACTAGTGGTCAATGTGGTGTTGGCCCTGTGATGCTCGTGGAGAGACGTCGCATCATGAGAAAACAACTCCACGTGCATCGACTCATTCACCATTGTTGTCAACTGAATAGTCGAAAACATGTTCCGCAACACCCCAGATGCCAGCTGTGAGTGCACTGGTCGCTAGTGATCAACGCATACCATATCGTGCAGAAGAAGGGGTTGACACCGAACCTCCTAGTATTGATATTGTTGAAGCAACATTTCCTGGATCTTCCCATGTCACTAGCACGGGTACAATCGAGACAACATTTTTGGTGGACGAAGATCTTGTTCCAAATAAGATAGAGAATATCCTAGGTAATTATACGTTGATCAAGTTAGTGTTTATAATTTGATTGTAGTATACTGATAAAACATTTTTTTCAACTAATTATGATCATGGCATGATCGTTTTGCAGGAAATGATGTTTTTTATAAACATTTGAATTATTTTTCCTTGGATATATTCGGGCCCACCATCCGCACAAGGTGGGATAGACAAACGAAAAATTTAAAAGATGAGCTCACTAATCGGTTGGTTGGCCTGTTCGACAATGCGACCTTTGATCGAGCCGCGGTCCTGAAAAAGGCTAGACAACATATGAAGATTGTCTGAGACCAATATAGGGTTCACCTAGAAAGGAACCCTAGGTATGAGCGCCCTCCGATGATTCCAACAAGATAGTGGAAAGCTCTAGTGGAAGATGGAAAGGAGAGGGCTCTGAGAAAAGAAGGAAATCTAACACCAAGCACAGGGAGGTATGCAATACTTTCCACAATGTAATTCTAAACCTTATTATTATTGATTTATATATCGAATTTGGAAAATCCAACGTATTTCAACACTTGCATAGGCTGTTAGACACATCAAATGCCACAAAGGAAAGATTGGAAAAAATTGGTCAACACAAGATTGGGCTTGGTGGTTATTCGAATTTGGCAGCATGAATTGTGAGTTTCGAAAAATCAATAATGCATCCAAATAATAAATTGCAAATCATTTTTTCGTTTTATTGCACCGCAAAATGTAAATTAATGACGTTATGCAAATATGTAGGCCGACCAATTCAAATAAGCTTCCACTGAGGAAGACTTGAAGCTTGGATTCCAGAACGGATTTGGAGTTGTTGTTGAACGCCAAAGAAGCTTGTTTGGGAAAACAAAGTCTTCTGGTACTGATCCATCTAGTGCATAGGTATATAAAATCTATATAGTTTAATGAAGATTTATTACTTGTGCGAACTATTCGTTATAAATAATTGACATAAAATATTGGCTATGTTTTGAGCAGGAAAGAAATGATCCCATTAATGTCGAGGAGGGACAACAACAAATCGAAGATCATGCTTTGAATCCTGGTAATGAGTTTATTCATATGCTACAATTTTATATATAGCATTGCAGATGGTGAACATTAATTGTACTTCTCCATATTTCAACTGCAGAGCATGTAGAGGGTCACACTGTACAGGTTGAGCCTAGACAGGAATATGAAGAACATGATATGGCCACAATAGGTAAAAAAACACCTTTGTAATGTTTTTTATAAATGAAATACTTGTCAGTATAATAAAAAAAATATTGATGTAACATTTTCACATTATTGCAGCAAATTCGAACCCCTTGCCGCAAAATCCACGTCGCGAGCACACTACGAGGCAGACATCACAAGAAGCTGATGAAGCACCAAAAACTGGAGGAAAAGTTCTAGAATATAAGCTTCTTGTTGATTATGTAAAGAGAAGAAGAATTAGAAAGAAGTGACTGAAAAAATATTGTGTAATTATTTTTGATAATATTATGTCCTGCATGATTTTTGGCCTAATGAATGAATGAATAGTTTAATGAATGTTAGCTTCTATTGAATGGATGTGATGACTGACTGAATGAATGAATGGTTTAATGAATGTTATCTTTTATTGAATGAATGGTAAATGTTTGTTTATGATGAAAACTGCATGAATTTGCACGCAATTATTTTTTCAAGTATATGCATTGGGTATGGGGAATTGAGAGTGATGTGAGGGGGGGAGAGGGGCCATAAGAGCTTCCACCTTCACGTGGTCGGCCCTGTTCAGTAGAGAATATTAAATTATTCTCAAAACAGAGAGGAGCTCTATGAATGGATAGCATTGTAAGTAAAAAAACTCCAGTTAATGGTAAAGGAGGTATTTTGGTTGTTCTATTTTTCCATCTTGACTTGATGGTATTCAAAGAATAAATATGTAAAAGAGCATGCTTCATTTAATAAGATGCATTCTGGTGTGCAATGACCATCACCACATCAATTCGTGATGGTCATTGTGATCATGAAGGCATTAATGGAACATGAAATATTAATGCATGAAGGTATCCTACCTTTGTAAATCAATCTTGATTGAATCCTGTAGCGAGATCGCTAGGAAACAACGGATTTACCTTCCAACTTATCGATTTAGGGATTGTGTTTGGAATCAATTATTTTTTTTAGCAATAGCATGTATAAGATCTGGACCCCATAGTGTATCTTAATCACGTTTTTAGGGCATGTTGATGATAAGAATGAGTGAACCACCTTACACCTATCGCATGCTTCAACTTGACACTCATAGGGACTTTACCGTTAGTTAAAGACCAAGAAAATTGATCGTCCTTCCTAAGGATTGCCTCATGGTGCTACCCCTTGGTAGGAAATATGACTAGAGGCATGCAAGCTTTACGAACTCCTAAAATTGGAATAGCATTGAACAATCCCTCCAAGAGACAACTTGGATAGAGGGAATTCTTACCGAAATTAAGGATAAAAAAATATCCAAGCCTGATGGCTCATTGAATCCATTGCCCAAGATTACCATGCATACCTTTAGGAGAGTGGAATTCGAGGTTGGGCCCTTCCTGTCCAGCCCAATGAGAAGGCATAAATCCTAAATGAGTGAGCAACCACGCCAAGGATAAGGGTGCGCCATTGAGCGCATGAATCCGAGTCTACTATTGATTCCAATTCTTATCCCACTTGATCAAGAGAATTACTAACCTCCACTTTCGAACAACCTACCACTGCATGATTAGAGGAACAGGTTACTCGAATTGATAACCAGCCAACATAATTAGGGTTGAGACATTATCATGCATTGAAACGCTTGCATACAATTGGTCATAGTTACTAGAGTCATCTTTATAATTCATGTAACTTTTAATTCTTGACGATAGGGAAACTCATGCAAGCAAGACAATTCACTTCAAGTGGGGTGCACCTTACCTATAATTAGTTAAAGGGAACACTACTGGGGCTAGTGCTTGAAATATGGAAGCTGGTTCTTTAAAAAAAATTGACAACCCCACATTATACAACAATCATACTATCAAAACTATTGAGCTCAATTGTTGAATGTTATTTAAAATCCCTATCGAGTCTCTATAGTGAGATTGATCATAACTATTAAACCCTGCCTCCTCTAGCTCACTGAGGCACCCAATCAACCACTATGATAGTAGGGGACATCACTCCAATATGGTTGCACCTATTGGCTCAAGGATCATTGTATTTTGATATTATATGAAGTTCAAAAAGGGAGTATTGCAATCCCATATCCATTTTGACCAATATGTGTGAATGAAACATTTGAAGGATAAGCTTAATTTTGAAATAAAGTTGATTTTATGTTAGATCAACTATTATTTTTACAATGATATTGTTATCTTATGAATTTATGGTTGCATTAAAGAAAAATGTTGGAGAAAAGAGAAAGTCAAGCGGGACTTATAAAACAATGAAAGGCATGATATTTAATGATTTAAACTTTGAAAAGGCAATAATTTTATAATTTGAGTTAAAGTTTTTATAAAGGCCATGACATCAAAGGGAAACAATAGTGTGTCTGATCATCTAGATCTCTGTATTTTTTTTTAAATTACACATAGTCGTCGGATATCCGACTCCTTATCCCACGATATCCGTCGAAGTTGCCATACCACCGATGGCTAACAACGTCGGATATTCGGATTCTTACAAAGAAAAGGACGTCGGATATCCGACGTCCACTACAGAGATATCCAACGACGTCTCTATACAAACGATGGCTAAACGCGTCGGATATTGACCATCTTAAAATGAAAATCCCATCGGATATTCGACATCCACTTCCAAGATATTCAACGTTCGTGCCATACTACCGACGGATAAAGGCATATGTGTTTGATGTCCATCGTGCTAGATATCCGATGCCTTGGTTGTCGGATATAGGACGTCCTATAATGTGAGTTTCGTCGAATAACCAACGTACGTATTAAAAGTGGGATAGTCGGATATCCGACACCTACCTGTCGGATATCCGACTGCCTAAAAAGTGAGCTATGTCGGATATGCGACGGACATATTAAAAGCATATTGGATGGATATCCGACATGAATAGTTTACTGTCGGATATCCGCGGAAGTGTCATTGACGTTTAAACAAGAAGAAGCTTGTCGGATGGTCGACAACAGGATGTCGAAAATCAGACATCTATGCCATCGGATTTTGGGTTAAAAAAAACTAGTGAGCATGAAAGCATCAAGTTCACTTGGTGATCTTTTCATATTTAGGGGGTCTGAAAAGAGATTAAAGAGGAACTCCAAGGGGTTCCTTTTTCATGGGAGTTTAACTAGCCCAAAAAAGTGATAAAATACAACTCGGTGACTTATTCTCATCATTTTATGAGCACGAGAAGGAACAAAGAGTAAGCTCGGTGTCATTAATGTTTAATTTTAACAAGCGAAATAATAACACAAAAATGTTTGAAGAGTTGTTCACACTTGATAACAAGTGCGAGATGACCACGACTGCGGCCGAATGTTTATACGGCACTTTACTTCACCTGTAAACTCCCAAAACTAAGTCAGAACGACAAATAAAGTGTTTAAACATGAAAACGTTTCCAGTTATAGTAAACAGGACCCATAAAAGAATAAATTAAAATAGGAATATTCCATTTTCAATATAAAAAGGCCAAATAGTAAAAATTATTTACCAAATTGGGAAGAGTGAAAAACACCATTTGGATCCGATTTTCAAGCTCCAATTATGGGATTTCCAGCCATCCGTTTTCGCCGTTGTCAATGTCAGGTAGGCCTAAACCTTGTCCTCTTCAATTGTAGTGGGTTAGAATTGCTTTTAATTTCCATCTTTTGGGTTTTTGGCTTGTAGAGTGGGGGAATTGCGCGCCCTCTCGGCGACGCACTTTCCCTTTCTGGGAAGTGTGTCTAGGGCTCTCTGACGCGTTTCGTGTAAGGGTAAAGTGCATTGGCACCGCCCTGTCTACACTGACTGGGTGCATCAGTGAAAATCGGCCCAAAAAAATCAATCATAAGCCAAATTTTATCAATTCAAAAGTGGGAGAAAGGTTCTAATGGATGTCTAAATGGTGTTTGGACAGGTTTGAGCAACAAAAATGGTTCAATGGAGGGAAAGAGAGCATGAAATGGAGGATTCCCAAGTGGAAAATGATCCTCAATGAATGAATGCACTTTTACATTATGCTTTGCTCAAATACTTTCACGTCCAGGGCATCAGAGCCCAAGTACCACTACTGGAGCATTTGATCAGGTATTGGGATCCGGACCAGCAGTACTTCCGGTTTGGTGTTCATACACTGACCATAGATGTGGAGGACATCTACTTTTTGATTGGGTTATCCAGGCGGGGGATCCCAGTATCATTGCCAGGTCCACGGGGGAGTGACCAATCCACTGAGAGCTCAGTGGCTCAGTTTTGCACTCCTGGTACTCAGATGCTTCGTGCGAAAATCCCCATCAAGAATGTGAGGGATCGTCCACTACGCACGGTCCTTTTTACTATTGAGAGGGTGGTGGGGAGAAGGGATCCTCAGCAGGACACAAAGTCCCACATGTTGTACATCATGGAGTGCATGGCTCCTACTGCATTCAACTGATGCGAGGAACTCCTTGTGAACCTTCGAGACCAGCTCACCAAATTTCGACGTGGTGAGATGAAGCAGTTTGGTTACGGATTGATAGTGGTCTCGTTCTTCCTGGAGAGGGTTCCACTACTATGGCCGCAAGTAGATATTGATGACTTGTATCTGAGGGATCCACATATGGTTCCTTGGTCTGAGGTCATGGCCCACCACGGAGGTGGGGGCCCCATCAACATTTACGGTCCGACCTTCTTCAGGTCGTTATGAGGACAACTCCTCATGGTAGAGGATTACCCATATGTGGGTACTGACTTCAGGGGAGACTCGGAGTTGGTCCTTCCCGAGGGTATGTGGTGGGGATATCTAGGTAAGAACAACAACTCTTCTTTTTTTTTATATATATTTTTTATATGTTTTTGGAGTAGTACTGATAGTTGATACATGTTTGATGTAGATGTTGGTTCATTTTATCCATTCGATGCTTCTCCGATTGATCGAAGAGGTGTGGTACGAGATATGGCAGCTGCGGATCAGGATGCAGCATAGGAGATAGGTGAGATGGAGGAGAACCTCCATAGGTTGACTTTAGATATACCTAAGGCATCTATAGACAAGCTACCTCGCCATTACCAATGACAAACTATGCGGTTTTCTGCACGCTTTGGTCCACTGCTCCATAGATTAACTAGGGCCATCATCTGTTATCATGAACGTCCTAGGGATTCGGCTCATGTATGTATGTATGTACTAAAAGCCATGGGATTTAGACTTTTTGTAGCGAGGACTTTACTGAAATCTCATGTGCTTCAGATTTTGTATCAGTACCACATTTTTGTACTATGTCGTCATGATATATATATACAAAAATCTATTTGCGGTCCTATATACTATGTTCCATTGATGATTATGGGATCTTGTACATGTTTTTCTTATACATTATAGATAATTTACATGGTGTGTTGTTTTCACATATTTTCAATAAAATGCTTTATGAATGTGTAATGTACCAATCTAATATGAAATTGGCCATGGAGTCAGCAACAATGTTCATGTCTCTTCAAATGTGTAGGTATTGGATGGATTCAAAGAACCTCTCCAAGAGATGTACTGATCGGAATAGAAGGAGTAGCGTGGGGTCACAGATAGCGTAAACATGGTTAAGGTGGGATACCACTAATCATGAGTCAAGATGGACGAAAATGTGGTCCATACCCATAGAAAGAGCATCGGTCAATAATCCAATCACCGCATGATGCTTAGCGACGTTGTTGGTTGCGTACCCTAAACAACTTCCTCCCGAACTAATGAGCTCGCTGGTGGGGGGATAGAGTACCCAAGCTGCCTACGCGAGACTACGAGTATCCCGGCTAGCGAAATCTATGAATCCAAGACATGTTTCCATCTGCACATCCAGGAAAAACATGGTATAAGTGTAAAAACAAGATCTTAGCACACTAAAAGTAAAGCGTCACACCACACAAAACACACACCATGTACAGTATATACAAAGTACTCATGCGTAAGAAAATTAGGCATAGTACTGCTTTAGGTAGATCCCATTGCGAGGCTCTCCCAAAGATATCCCATCATAATCTTCGAGTTCATATGCTCCCTTCTCCAAGACACGCTTAATGACATATGGGTCGTGCCACATGGACTCAAATTTGCCTGCCCCTAGCTTATCATGCTTTTGGTCGTAAGTGAGGACCAAATATCCCTCTTTGAAGATATGAGGTTTGACCGATTTGTCATATTGGGATTTGATGCACTTCTTATGTGCTTCATTAGCAAGAGCAGCATCGCGACGGGTTTCATCGAGTTTTTCCAAGTATAGAAAGCGTTCTTCCTCGGCGATGGTGTTTGGTAGACGTTTGACTGCAATTTTCAATGATGGAATATCGCACTCAATAGGTAAGACTTCCTCCAGTCCGTAAACCAATTGGAAAGGTGTGAACTGTTAAAATTCAATATGCTAAGACAGAAAATAGCAGCATTACATTCCATTTCACAATAATAGCATATACAGGATCACTGAAGAAACAACAAGCATAGCATAAACACAAGAGACAGAAATTTATCCTGGGAAACCCTCATGGGGTAGAAAACCCAGCAAAGCTTCCTCAATATAGATGACCAGCAATATACAAAGATGAAAACCCTGAGCATAAGCTCCTTCTTCTCCATAGCAGACCTCTCCTCCACAAGTGCGCCTTTCTCAAGTGAGTGAGTGTGTGTGTGTGTCAAATGAGGAACACACCTCCTCTATTTATACACTACACTGACATGTATTTTACATAGGTACACGTAGGCTCGTATTTAACCAATGGGTTAAATACCCCACTAAAACTGACTGGGCCGACCCCTCTAGGGTGGTCTAATAACCCTTTGACCCACATAACACATAAAGGGCTGACCTCCACTAGGGAAGTCTAATAACCCAAGTTACCACATTCTGACGGAGGAATAAACATCTCCGGATATACAATAAGATCTTTACGGAGGAATGAAACATCTCCGGAATAATAAAGTACAATTATAATATTCTTTGAAGTTACAATATCTCAACACTCCCCCTTAACGAGAAGGATATTATAACAGCATCTGCACGAGCAAGGAGTCATCAACATCATACATGATACATCTATAAATCACTGGAAGCTTTCTCAACATCATCATCATCAGTAACTTGACTAGTTACTGGAACATCAACATTGTCATCAGCATCGTCATACGATCATCGGCATCGTCATCACACGATCATCATCATCATCATCATCGTCACACGATCATCAGCATCGTCATCACACGATCATCAGCGTCGTCATCACACAATCATCAGCATCGTCATCGCACGATCATCAGCATCGTCATCACACGATCATTAGCATCGTCATCGCACGATCATCAGCATCGTCATCACACGATCATCAGCATTGTCAAGGCACGATCATCAGCATCGTCATCACACGATCATCGGCATCATCATCATCAAGGAATGATGTAAACCAGTCATGTACCTTTTGAACCGAAGTCCAGGGACGATCCAGTCCTATCATTATCGAAGACATACGTCTACGGCTCTTCTTTCGGACTGAGGTCCAGGAATGATCCAATCCCTTCTTTCTCGAAGACATACGTCTACGGCTCTTCTTTCGGACTGAAGTCCAGGAATGATCTCAATCCCTTCATTATCGAAGACATACGTCTACGGCTCTTCTTTCGGACTGAAGTCCAGGAATGATCCCAATCCCTTTATTATCGAAGACATACGTCTACGGCTCTTCTTTCGGACTGAAGTCCAGGAATGATCCCAATCCCTTTATTATCGAAGACATACGTCTACGGCTCTTCTTTCGGACTGAAGTCCAGGAATGATCCCAATCCCTTTATTATCGAAGACATACGTCTACGGCTCTTCTTTCGGACTGAAGTCCAGGAATGATCCCAATCCCTTTATTATCGAAGACATACGTCTACGGCTCTTCTTTCGAACTGAAGTCCAGGAATGATCCCAATCCCTTCATTCTCGAAGACCTCATGTCTACGGCTCTCTTTAGGACTGAAAGTCCAGGGATGATCCCAATCCCTTCATTCTCGAAGACCTCACGTCTACGGCTCTCTTTAGGACTGAAAGTCCAGGGATGATCCCAATCCCTTCATTCTCGAAGACCTCACGTCTACGGATCTCTTTAGGACTGAAAGTCCAGGGATGATCCCAATCCCCTCAACTGTCCACTAAGGACTTCATTCTCGGAGACCTCACGTCTACGGCTCTCTTTAGGACTGAAAGTCCAGGGATGATCCAATCCCCTCAACTGTCCACTAAGGACTTCATTCTCGGAGACCTCACGTCTATGGCTCTCTTTAGGACTGAAAGTCCAGGGATGATCCAATCCCCTCAACTGTCCACTAAGGACTTCATTCTCGGAGACCTCACGTCTACGGCTCTCTTTAGGACTGAAAGTCCAGGGATGATCCAATCCCCTCAACTGTCCGCTAAGGACTTCATTCTCGGAGACCTCACGTCTACGGCTCTCTTTAGGACTGAAAGTCCAGGGATGATCCAATCCCCTCAACTGTCCGCTAAGGACTTCATTCTCGGATACCTCACGTCTACGGCTCTCTTTAGGACTGAAAGTCCGGGGATGATCCAATCCCCTCAACTGTCCACTAAGGACTTCATTCTCGGAGACCTCACGTCTACGGTTCTCTTTAGGACTGAAAGTCCAGGGATGATCCAATCCCCTCACATGTTCATCAAGAACATGTATCCTCATCATCATAACATGTATCATCACAACATGTATCATCAATATTAAAAACATGTATAACCACAACATGTATCATCATCATCAAAACATGTATAACCATAACATGTATCATCAACATCAAAACATGTATAACCACAACATGTATCATCAACATCAAAACATGTATAACCATAACATGTATCATCAACATCAAAAAGTATCTAGCATGTATACATCTATCATCAAGAGCATGTATACATCTAACCATCAAAATAAAGAATATAAGAGTCCTAAATCTAAACAATTCTAGGTGAGTAAGTGCAAAGAAAAATAAGTAACCTCATCATTGATGAGATAGGCTTGTCTGTCTCATACTGTGCTACTCCCCCTTTCGAGGAGGGTTCTTCTGAACTACACCAAGCTTGTCTCGGAAGTGTTCAAACTTTACTCGAGACAGAGGCTTGGTCAGGATATCAGCAATTTGATCCTCAGTGATTATATATATACAAGCTTGATAGCTCCTCTTTGCACCATATCTTGTATATAGAAGTACCGGATCTCTATGTGTTTTGACTTATCGTGGAACACAGGATTTTCAGTCATCTTAATGTAGCTGTGATTGTCACACATAATCACAGTGGGATCCATTTCTAAGTCAAGCACTCCACATAAAATCTTCTGAAGCCATACTACTTCACAGCTGGCATAGTAGACAGCCATATAATCTGCTTCAGCAGTACTGACAGCCACACTAGATTGTTTCTTGTTGAACCATGAGATCATGGTAGATTCAAGACTATAACATCCACCTGATGTACTCTTTCTGTCTGAGACACTTCCTGCCCAATCAGAATCTGAGTAACCATGTAAACGGAGTTCATGACCTCTAAGATAATATAGACCAAAAATCTAAAGTACCTTTTAGGTACCTCACTACATGCTTTGTAGCTATTAAGTGAACCTTTCTAGGTTCTACTAGATACTGACTTAGGGTATTTACACCAAAGCATATATCTGGCCTAGTATGACCCAATGAATTGTCTATATAGAGTTGGGTCCACTAAATACGATGAGTCATTAACTAATAACTTCAAGTTAGAGTCCATGGGAGTGGCCATGGCTTTATACTCCAACATATCAAATCTTTTTAGAAACTTCACAGCATACTTACCTTGATTTAAAAGATTCCTTTTGGATCTTGCCATACTTCTAAGAAGTAGTGCATTAATCCGAGATCTTTCATTTTCAGTTCTGCAGCCATTTTCATGACCTGTTTCTCATTCTTTGTCAGAAAGAGATCATCGTCATGCAATAATGGTATGATAGGTTCATCATCCACAACCTCAAGGTTTAGGAATAGCTTTACTTTTGGTAAGGCCCAAGCTTTGTCATGAAGCTATCAATTTACCATTATTCACACTCTGCATTGAGTGATCTTATGCATATCTATCTGTGCCATCTCTTGTCAGATTGGTCTACTAATATGAGCCTCAAAATCAATTGAACTCTATGGTGAGTTCCTTCTTGCATCCATGTCATATGTGTATAGAAGCCATATTCAACATTGTAGCAAAGGTTGAGATCCACATCACCCATGATGATCATTAAGCTCATCAATTGACTACCGATCCTGGGTACCCATATAGAACCTGATTCACACTTCTTCTTTAATTACATCATTAAGAGAATGGTCTTATCTAGTCCCTTGGAGCAAAACATCTCATCATGATTCTCTTCCTCTTTCTAAGATAATCTCTTAACCACAAGCTTTCTATAGTGTGTTTGATTTGTAAATCCTTTTGTTGAACATCCATTGCTTGTTCATCATTCATCATGATTTTTCCTACAAATCAAAATTAAGTACATGATTAGTAATACTTCATAATCATCAAATCATATTGACATAATAACCTATTATGCATACAGATATCATTTACATAGTTATGCAACTAATTTGACCAGTACTTTGGCATAACACTTTCCCATATCTTGTATGCATATAGTGGCTATCTAGATGCCTTCCATCTCTACCAGAACATACTATCGAGAGTGTGCACAGCTCTCGGCATGTCAGCAAAGAGGTTTCATTCTAGATAAGCAACAATGGACTGTTTGTCCAACTTACCAATCATATGCACATTAGTAGTATACTGTTCAATGCTCTATGAATGTTTATACTCAGCATTATATATATTCTAGGAATACAAATATGCATACAACCTATTACAGGCAATATCATTACTATTTCAAATAACAACTCAAATACTTATCTTTTATGTTTGTGTGGTTGCCTCCCGCTTGATCTTCTTGTATGACTTTTGAACTTCTATTCATTCTGTACCACTGTGCATGCTCAAGAGTCATCCTCATGATCTCATGCACAAACATACACTCATTAGTATATTCTAAATGCTATCAAAACATTATAGTACTAAATAATCTTGAAAATGTATAGTCATGATTATAGTTAATAAACATTAGTATTCAAGATTTCAGGGAAGTCTTCTTTTACTCATGCATATCATCAATCAAGATATAATATGCATAATCCCTTGATTACTAACTTTATGAATAAGCATAACCAATCATTCCAAGTATACTTATATAAGGGATCCTAACACAAGGTAAGATTCATGGGAAACATACCTGGATTAGTATACCTACTTGGTTATGTACAACACACCTGAACAATCTCTTCAATGATTTAGAGATCCTGAGCTAGAACCTGCATGTCTCATAGGTTAAGCATAATATAACAAAGTCATACATACCTCGTAAGTAAAACAAAGATTATGGATGAGTCTTTGTCTTCATGTTTTCATGGTCATGGAACCTGATTTGTCTTTTGTGATGTACCTGTATCTTGTTAGCAGACAACACCAACCACACACAACATCATAATGCATTAGTACAATCATAAGTGTCAACACCCTAACCAAGAATATCTTCTATCATGCATTCATAATTTTGTTAAGGTTATACGACAAATCTAAAATCAAAATTGTACTAACTGTAATAACCTGAAGACAAACATACCATAAGCTTAATCATGGACAAATATCGAAACATACCTCGATGAGTCATACCTGTCGAGATCGCTTGTATTCTTCTTATGTAAGGCCTTATCCTCATCTCCCTCTGAGACAGGAACTTCTTCACTTATGCAGGTGACCAATCCATCTTCTTCTAGAATTAACCCAATCCACTGGACCTGGAGCTGGATATGGGTTTGTCAGAGAAACCCAAAAAATTCAAACTTTGAATTTCAAACTTCCGAAAGGATAGAAATATGCGCCTTGACGAGCTGATCAAACTGGTATATTTAGAATTTGAAAACTGCAAAGTTTTACTCCTCAATTTTGCCTTTGAAACTTTCGGATTCACAGGACGTGACCCTGAACTGGGGTTTGATGAAGCCCACTCTTTTGCCCCATCAAAAGGTTTGAACCAAATCTCTAAGCTTCTATTTTTCTGAGGAGCTTCCAGCCGTGGTCACAGATTTCAAAAATTCCCATTTTTACAGAAGCCCTAATTTTCCACTTTTCTGATCAAAGTCCCGAACTAGGGTCTAATCAAGCCCGGTCTTCTGCCCAACCAAAAATTCTGATCTTGGTCTCTAAATTTCTATTTTGATGAGTAGCATCCAGCCGTGGTCTCCGATTACAAAAATTCCAACTTTCTTCAAAGCCCTAAATTCCGGAAGCCATGAATGAAGGTACCAAAAAGTAATTCTGTTTTGACAGAAATATGTACCTGATTGTTTCTGTTGTAACTCCGAAATTTTTGATCCATAGGGTCTGAAAAGGATTTCTGAGATAGCCTGACCTGTTAACTTTCCATCCTGACAGGTCTAACCTCAATTGGATGTTCTGAGAGAGAGTTATGCCAAATGTCGCAACGTAACCTGTTTTGGGAAAATACAGGAGAGCGAATTTGTACGGCGTGCCACGTGTCACTATTTGACCTTCGGCCTCTGAAAAAGTTTTCTGAGATAGCTAGGCCTGTTATCTTTCCATCTTGACAGGTCTGACCTCAATTGGATTCTCTAAGAGAGAGTTATGCCAAGTGTCGCAACGTGACCTGTTTATGGGATAATACAGGAGAGCGAACTTGTACGGTGTGCCAAGTGTCACTGGTTCAACTTAGGCCTCTGAAAACGTTTTCTGAGATAGTACAGTCTGTGTACTACCTGTCACTTTTCACGAAATTTCATTTGGAGCTTCCTATCCCAAGTTATGACCTTTTTCCCAAGGTCACCTGATTTTGACTCAGATCTGGAAGAGGTAGAAACCCTCTATTGTACAGATCATAAATCACAAAGTACAACGAAGTAGAGGTTTTCCTTTGGAAACAAGGTACCTGGAGATTTTAGCTTCGTCCTGTAACAATTTCAGATCCGAAAACTTCGCCAAAACGGATTTATAGCGAAAGTTCTACGATGACTGGTTTTTGCTATGTAAAACCCTAACCTTCAAATTGTCGTAAGTAAAGCAAGTGTCTTTAGTGCCATACCTTGTCTTCCTTCAGGTTAGCTCTGATACCATGTTAAAATTCAATATGATAAGACAGAAAATAGAAGCATTACATTCCATTTCACAATAATAGCATATACAGGATCACTGAAGAAACAACAAGCATAGCATAAACACAAGAGACAGAAATTTATCCTGGGAAACCCTCATGGGGTAGAAAACCCAGCAAAGCTTCCTCAATATAGATGACCAGCAATATACAAAGATGAAAACCCTGAGCATAAGCTCCTTCTTCTCCATAGCAGACCTCTCCTCCACAAGTGCGCCTTTCTCAAGTGAGTGAGTGTGTGTGTGTGTCAAATGAGGAACACACCTCCTCTATTTATACACTACACTGACATGTATTTTACATAGGTACACGTAGGCTCGTATTTAACCAATGGGTTAAATACCCCACTAAAAATGACTGGGCCGACCCCTCTAGGGTGGTCTAATAACCCTTTGACCCACATAACACATAAAGGGCCGACCTCCACTAGGGAAGTCTAATAACCCAAGTTACCACATTCTGACGGAGGAATAAACATCTCCGGATATACAATAAGATCTTTACGGAGGAATGAAACATCTCCGGAATAATAAAGTACAATTATAATATTCTTTGAAGTTACAATATCTCAACATGAACCCGGTGGCAGTTTTGACGAAGTCCTATACGCCCATAGGGATGAAAAGAGAATGTTGTGCCAGTTAGATCTGTGTGTACCCACCATGCATTGAATCATGGTTTTCAAGACCTTATTGATGGCCTCTACTTGTCCATTAGATTGCGGGTAATAAGGGGTTGAGTTTTCATGACAAAAACCCAATATGGCGCTCAGTTCATCTACCATCTTGTTCTGTAAATGAGATCCATGATCACTGACGATGGCCTGAGGAACTCCGAATCTTGCAATGATGTGATTGAACATAAAGAGTGTGGTAGCTTTTCCCTCTTCGTTGTATGTAGGCATCGCCTCGACCCATTTGGTAAAATAGTCAACGGCAACGATGACGTAACCATGCCCCCCGACCGAGGTAGGATTACAATGCATGAAGTCTATGCCCCATTTAGAAAAGGGACTGATGGAAATAACTAGATGTAATGGCGCTGGATGGGAGCACTTTTATGGTGAAAAAGCTGACAAGGAGGACACTTCTTGATGACTTCAATGCAATATTTAAAGATGGAGGGCCAATAGTATCCAATGCGTAGTATTTTCTAAGTTGTAGCCATCCCAGAAAGATGACCGCCACATGCTTCTAAGTGGAAATCATTCAGAACATGTTCAGCCTCCTCGTGATTTAAGCATCGTCGAAGAATATAATCAACATCATGACGATATAAGGTATCACCAATGATTAAGTAGTACTTGGAGTGGTGACGCACACGACGACGGTTTTCACGATATAACTAAGGGTTGAACCGTTGGATTTGGAGATACAAAGTGATGTCTCCATACCATGGGTCATAAGTACTGATGAGGAACAATGAATCGTCGGGGAGGGAGTCAATGGGCTCAGTTCCCTGATTAGTATGGGGAAGATCGCATATGAGCTCTGCAAAAACCAAATATTTATTTGACTTGGCCTTCTCAAAGTGGAGATCGAATTCTTGAAGAATTACGATCTAGTGTGAATATTTCCCCCCTAGCACCTGGAATGTAAGAACGTGGTACATGGGGTTAGAGTAGGCGATGATGGTAGTAGTGCGTAGCAAGATGTAATGGCAGAACTTCTGAACAAAAATGATTGTTGCGAGAGATAGCTTCTCAACATGTGAGTATCAAGTTTCAACGTCGATAAGACCCTTACTAAGGTAATATATCACATCTTCCTTGGCGTTGTTATCTTCCTGGACCAAAACCATAGCAATCATGGTAGTGGAGGCCGCAAGATAAAGGATATAATCTTTGGTGTAACTGGGAGGTTGCAACATGGGGGCATGCGTAATGGCATGATTTAGGTTGTCAAAGGATTGTTGGGTGTAATCATCCCAAATTAATGGGACGTCCATCTTTAATAACCACATGTAACCCTGTGTCTTCTCAGCAAAATTACATACAAAGCGTCGCAGGTAGTTTTACTTCCCCTGCAAACTTTGAAGTTATGTGATGTCGGTAGGCGGTGGAAGAGAAATGATGGCCTCCACCTTGAGGGGATCAATACGGATCTTGTCTTTGGAGATGCTAAAGCCTAAGAGGCATTCAGACTCGATGCATAATATGCATTTGTGAAGGTTTAGATGGATGTTATACCACATGCATATGAGGAATACGGCCGTCAGATGATCAATGTGAAACTCACGACGATTTGAATGTGCAGGAAGATCGTTGAGATAAGATTCGACAAAGTCCTTCACATCATGGAAGGCGTACAACATATCCCACTGGAATGTAGCACCAACATTATTAAGGCCAAAGGGGAGTTTGTGATATGCAAATGTTCCCCATTTTTGACGTACAATCTACCAAGAGCGGACTCGAGGCCTGATCTCCCTAGCTCAACGTGAGTCTAGAAAAAATAAAGACAGAACATAAATAACTCTCCTAGATCTAATTAGAGATCAAATACTCTAGATGCTCTTACCCTTTGAATCGCTGATCCTTTCTCCTTGAATGTTACTCCAAAGCTTAATAGTCTTCAGATCTGAGTTGAGAAACCTATCAAGACAATACAACAACAGATCAGTAAAATAGCATCTACACAATAATAGATCTAAGTAAGCAGTTAAGTAGGAAAACTACACAATATATCATTAACACAATGAGATTGGTGGAAAGCACTTATATTACTATATTAAAAGGGAACTACATAGGATGAAGAGATTACAACCACTGACTTAACGTAGCAATCCTTCTTCGATCAAGTCAATGCCAAAGCCTCCAAAGAGATGGTGGATCTCTCAAGCATGAGTAGAGATCTCTCCTAAGCTAATTTCACCAGCAATTAGATACTATAGACTTCCTCCCTTTGGAATGGGAGAGAGATTCACTTATATAGGACTAGGTGGATAGGATAGGTTGAGATATTGTAGGAGAGAGATAAGGGATCCTTCCAAGAGGTTAGGAACCGAATGCCAGCTTCCCCAAAGGCTAGGGATAGGGATACACATCAGCTAGCTTTAAGAATGGGCTTGAAGTAGCTATTTTATTCCATTAACTGACATCATCGCAGTTTGTAAGAGGACAACCTGCGAAGTCGCAGGTTGCATGAGGACAACCTGCGACGACCTCTCAAAACCTAGTATAAATGGGTTTGCAACCCTTCCAAGTTAATGACTTAGTCAAATAATCTTCAGGGATGTTTACACTGATCAGCATGATGGCAAGATTTAGGTGTAACAGAATACCCCAAAAGGATGAAGTTGTTTGAAACTGGATAGGTGAAATGCTTTGACAGAAGAAAAGGCAATGGCTCATCGGACGAAGGACGCTGCTACAGTACAACTGACTTTGAGTACATAGTCTCATATAATGTACAAAATGGCTGCCGACCAATACATTGCAGATCCATGGTAGTAATGACCAACTGAACACAATCATGGCTACTAGACACAAGCGTAAATCCATGATGAGATGATAACCCAGCCACGACCAATACAAATGTGGATCCATGTAATATGACTCAAAACAATCTCCATCGCAACCTGAGTAAAACATGACTCCCCAGGGTCTTCAAGTCGAACCCGCAATGATACGAATCTATCCATGTGATTACAAATGTATTGACGTCGAACATGGTAGAAACTACTTGATTACCGTTCATTGATGTATATCGTTAACAAGAACGAGGGAAATCACCATTAATGTCAATGATTCCCAAGGTATCATAGTACATATCATCGAGCGTCAATAAATGAGTTTATGTCGAACGCCGGATGAAATATTTCAATCAAGAGTCAATGATGTAAACTCATGTCGAAAGCGAGGTAACCTGCCATTGAGGCATGTAGGCCTAAGGTACTTGATTGGTTTCTAGATCCAATCCTCGGATGATGTGTTGAAGTCGACAAGGACGAATCTGTCGAAGGAGGGCCATGATGAATCCCCCGTCATCGACATGAAAGACGAAAAATAGATGTTTTGAAGTCGGTCGGATGGTACAGTAACATACAAGACTGACTCATAGTAGACTGACATGGTGGAAGGTGTACTTTTTAGGATACTCCTATACTCCATCCTAGACCTATCAGCAGTTCCATTATTTTCATTTTAGGTCATGCATGCATTTTTAGGGTTTGCATGCATCCCAGTCATCAGTCCCAGCACCTAGCCCTCATTTAGATAGCCCCTGGAGCTTCTTTCCACTCAATTTCAGCCCTCCTAGTGCTTAGTGCTCCCTCCTTTCACCTACTGCATGAGAAAGGCGCCCTTCCTTACCTACCATTCAGTTATCTTAAGTTATCTTTAGTTCATTCCTTGATTTAAGGCTAGACTGACTCTCAACTAAATGTATCACTCCAATGGACCTCTAGTGAGACTAGACTGCCCATTCTGACTCCAGTTAGCTCCTCATGTGCCCTCCACTGAGCCTCCTTCATTCAGTTAGTTACAGTTACACCTACCACACTCAGTTAGACTCAGTTTGATTAATGGTTGATAGTTACTTGAGCATTGATGATGAGATAGACTTCTAGTTGTGCTCTGATGACACTCCAGTGATATTTTGATCACTCCATGAAGGCTAATTCGAATTTCCACCTTGGCATTTGAATCCTCATGCATTGTACTACTTATTTGTCCATATTGTGATTAATGAATTAGTGAGTGTGTGTGAAGTATTTTTGCTTCTATCTGAGTTCTACTGTATTATTATTCTGTTGCTCATCTTACTGCATTGACCACTCTTAATCTTATTCCTAAATTCTTTCATTGTGAGGTATACATCATCTCTTAGATCTGTTGTGAGGATTTTCACATGGTATCAGAGCATGTTGAGAGTATTGTTTATCTCCATTCTTGAGGGTTTTTTGTAGGTTATTATCAAGATTTCGAGTGCAGCAGTTGTAGCAGTTTCTGCATTTTTGTAGCAGTAGCAGTTGCAGATATTTTCTATTGTTTTTGCAGGTCTTCTACAGCTTCCATGTTTTCAGAAGATCCTCCTCTTTATCTATTCAACTATGTTGAATGGAAACCAAAAATGATAGCATATTTGAAGAGACATGATCTCTTTGATTATTGTTTTGAAAGAGAGTTCGAATCCCCTGAAGAAGAGAATGACTAGTTAGATGAAGGTGGAAGAGCTATTGCAGTGATGATGTATGCTACGTCTCGAAGCATGGTATTCTACTCCCTTGATGTTGAATATGTTAAATCTCCAAAAGAGCTATGGGCCCACTTGGATGAAAGTTTTGGCAAGCAAAACGAAGGGATTGGTCCAAACCCTTTCGAGAGAAAGAAAAGTGATGCATTCGCCCTCCTTGATGATCTCATTGATCATGAATCAGTATCAAACATATCTCATATTGAATCTGTCCACAAAGAAGAAGAACTTGCATATTCTACACCCATGCTCCAAATTTCTTCTATTTCGAATTCTATGCCAGCTCACACTCTACAAATTGCAGAAGGTCCTAAATCCTCTCTTGCAGCAGAGTCTGTTAGTTTGCATCATGATCACATGAATTTTTCGGAGGTAAAATCAGCCATTGGAGGTAATGCATTCACTCTCCTTGATCACTCACCTCTTATGTACTACTATATGATCATTATTTCATGCTTTTAGAAGGTTATTGAAGACCATGGTTTTGATCTCACCCCTGTTGGTTCAAAGGAAATCTCAAGAAACCATTTCCATTCGCTTGGGATAATTTCTCATGCACATCATGGTTTTGATCTCACCCCTGCTGGTTCAAAGGAGATCTCAAGAAACCATTGCCATTTGCTTGGGATAATTTCTCATGCATTTACTAGTTTTGATCTCGCCTCTAATGGTTCAAAGGAGATCTCAAGAAACCATGATTCAATTCTTGGAGCTGATTTGGATTCCAAGAAATCATTATTATTTGATGGTTCTTTTTGGCATAATCTCACCCATGATGGTTCGAAGGAGAAGACAAAAGACTATCTGCACATTCATAGATTTGATCCTACCTCAGCTGATTTGAATCACAGGTTCAAGGATCATCCTCATACTTTTGGATTTGTTCTCATCACATTCGATCTGAAGAGAAAGTACAAGCACATGCTTTCTGAGCATGATCCACTTCTTCCCAAGAAGAAGATATCTCCAGACATATGACCAAGCATTACATCTACTTGAGTTTGGAGCATTTATTTTTGTGTGTGCCTTACAATCTATTTTGAGGGGGGGTATTTTTCCCATGAGGTTTTCCCCATTTCCTTGGTTTATTGACTGTTATTATTATTCATTGTATTGGGTGACCTTTGGTCTCAGTTACCAGGGCCCAGGATGGATTAAGGGGGGGTGTTAGGATATTCCTATACTCCATCCTAGACCTATCAGCATTTCCATTATTTGCATTTTAGGTCATGCATGCATTTTTAGGGTTTGAATGCATTATTTAGGGTTTGCATGCATTTTCATGCATCCCAATCATCAGTCCCAGCACCTAGCCCTCATTTAGCTAGCCCCCAGAGCTTCTTTCCACTCATTTTCATCCCTCCTAGTGCTTAGTGCGCCCTCCTTTCACCTATTGCATGAGAAAGTTGCCCTTCCTTGCCTACCATTTAGTTATCTTCAGTTATCTTAAGTTCTTTCCTTGATTTAAGGCTAGACTGACTCTCAACTGACTGTATCACTCCGATGGACATCCAGTGAGACTAGAATTCCCATTCTGACTCCAGTTAGCTCCTCATGCGCCTTCCATTGAGCCTCCTTCATTCAGTTAGTTACAGTTACACTCAGTTACATCTACCACACTCAGTTAGACTCAATTTGATTGATGGTTGACAGTTACTTGAGCATTGATTACTCCACTGATGATGAGATAGACTTCTAGTTGTGCTACGATGACACTCCAGTGATCTTTTGATCACTCCATGAAGGATAATTCGAATTGCCACCTTGGAATTCGAATCCTCATGCATTGTACTACTTATTTGTCCATATTGTGATTAATGAATTAGTGAGTGTGTGTGAATTATTTTTGCTTCTATCCGAGTTCTACTGTATTATTATTATGTTGCTCATCTTACTGCATTGACCACTCTTAATATTATTCCTAAATTCTTTCATTGTGAGGTATACATCATCTCTTAGATCTGCTATGAGGTTTTTCACAGTACTGACTGGAGATAATGAATGGTGAGAGTATACTTAACATGGGCATGGCATGACTCGGCAATATTGACATGACGAGTACGACACTGACTTATTAATGCAACTGATAATGGAAGCGTTCTTTGAATGACTCAAAGGAGTAACAAGATTCAGGAAGTAGGTGAAACTCGAGGACAAACGGATGATCCAAGTGCAATATGCAAATGCAAATGAGTGCCATGTTCAAGAACGACTAGGTACTTCCACAGATAAAGGTGTGTAACATAAGAGCTTTTCTTTTTCCCCATCATGAATGATGAGTTCCTCATGTGTTTTTTACGAGCTTGATGAGGGGAACCAGATGCTTGGTATAGCTCATCTCAAAGATGAGTCCAATCCCAAATATTTTCTGAACCTGAGAGAGGAGGGGTTCGTCCCATGACGGGCCCTTCAATGTTAGAGTTTAACGAGTCCATAGAAGGTAAACTCGGTCATCATTTCATGTTTAGAGAGTTTAAAAAGAACTAAAGAAGACTCCAATGGTCCTTTTTCATAAAGTTAGCCTCAACACCCGAAAAATGGGTAAAACAACACGAGAGAGGACTCTTCCAGACATGATTGGCTGGAGTATACCTTTTTCGTAAATAGTGCCCCCTGGTCCGAAAAAGGGGTAAACTATCACCAGGGAGATGACCGTTCACATACTTTCACAAGCGTGAACGCAACAAGTTCACTTGGCGATCTTTTCATATTTCGAGAGCCTGAAAAGAGATTAAAGATAGACTCCAGGGGGTTCCTTTTCCATAGGAGTTTAACGAGCCCGAAAAAGTGATAAATCGTAACTCAGTGACTTATTCTCATGGTTTTCAGAGCACGAAAAAGAACAAAGACTAAGCTCATTATCATTAAACAATCAAAATCTAACGGATGAAAAATAACGACAAAATATTCAAGGGGTTTTTCATACCTGAGATGATCGCAACAATGTGAAAAGGGCACAAATAAAACACTTAATGTCTCCTGCATGCTAGAAAACTAGGTCAAACAGTCAACAGGGTGTTCAAATGCAGTAAAATGATCCAAACTATAGCAAATAACCCAAAGAGCATCTAATATTTGAAAAGGAATATTCTCTTTTGTTTATAAATAGAAAAAATGACCAAATATAGTTACCATTGTTCATTTGCCAAATTGGGGAGAAGAAAGTGTCATTTGGAGCAGAATTTCACTTGTTGATTGCCAAAGCTACGAGCAACCATTCCACGAGCCATTCGGAGCAGGTAACCCTAAATCTCATCCAGCATATTTCAAGTGGTTTAGAATTTCAATTTTAGTTCATTTTTAAGGTTTTTTTAGTTGATTTATGGGGAGCTTGTGCACCCTAGGGTCATTGCAGGTCTCCCTTACGGGAACTACGACGAACCCGGGGCGTCGCAAATCCTGCAAAGGTGGGTTGCGACAATGTCACCCTGTCTGCAAGGACGAGGTGCGATGGTGGAAACGCCCATGTTCAACTCAAAAACCAAACCAAAAGAAAAAGTTTGGATGGTTGGAGTGAGTTCTAATGATGTTTAAATGCCCCTATTGACAAGTTTGTGGCCACCAACATGGTTCTAGAGTGGCGCGAGCGAGAACATGAGATAGATGATGTGAAAGTAGCAAATGACCCCTTATGTCTGGAGGCATTGTGGAACTGTGGGCTGCTGAATTTCTTCAATGTCTAAGGCATGAGGGCCAAGTCCTACTGCTGGAACATATGGTCCGTTGTTGGGATGCGGCACAACAATATTTCGTGATCGGTGAGCACATACTGACCATAGATGTCAAGGACATCTACCTATTGACTGGATTGTCCCGGAGGGGGGACAATGTGGCTCTTACTGGATCACGGGGAAGTGATCAGACGGTGGATGACTTGATCCTCTAGCACTGCACTCCGCGTACACGTGCCTCTAGTGGGAAGATTCCAATCAAAGAGGTGTGATATCGTCCACTGCGAGCTATTATTTTCACCATAGCGAGGATAGTAGGGATCCAAGCTACTCATCTAGCTACTAGGTCCCAGATGTTGTACGCGGAATACTGCATGTATCCGAAGGTATTCAACTGGTGTGAGGGACTCCTCACCAACCTACAAGCTCAGTTGACCAAGTGTTGGAGCAGAGAGCTCAAGTAGTTCGGGTATGGATCGATATTGATCTCTTTCTTGTTGGAGCGAGTTCCCCTTCTATGCCCGCAGGTGACTGTGGATGACAGGGATCCTCACATGGTCCGATGGACAAAGGTGATGGCCCACCATGGTGGTGGGGGTCCTATCATCAGGTACAGTTCTGGATTCTTCACCTGGCTGGAAAACCAGCTACTCATGGTATAGGATTATCCATATAGCGGTATGGATTACAGGGAAGACCCAGACCTAGTGCTACCTGAGGAGGCAGAGTGGGGAGACATCGGTAAGAACAATGACCCTTGTACTTTTTAACATTTTGTGTATTTATAAAAAAATTTTAATAGTGCTGATGATTTAATAACATGTGTGTGCAGACGTGGGTCCCTCATGATCGGTGGGAGTCTTGCTTCTCGCGAGGAGAGGATAGGGAGCACCAGTAGCGCCAACCATGCACGATGCCATCGTGGAGATGGATGACGTCTACAAGAACCTTACGAGGTTGACATTGGACGTCCCAGATGCAGCAGTACATGAGTTTTCGAGGTTGATGCAGAGGTATACAGTCGGTGTGACTATGCGCTTTAGTACGCTATTGCGCAAGGTGGCGAGCGCAGTCGATTGTTTCCATGTCCAGCAGGCGAGGGCTACTAGACCTAGAGGTGCACGGGCTAGACGTCAAGCCCAATGATGTTATTATGTATGTACTGAGAGATATGTGAGCCTCAAATTTTGTACTACTGAAAGTTGTCAGGCTTCAGATTTTGTGTGGACTTACTGAAAGCCGTCGTGCTTCAGACTTTTTGTATCAGCACTACATTATCTTGATTATATATATAAACAGACATTTTAGCGGCTTTATCAATCTGTTAACACCCAAAAAGTGCTCACTACCTCATCTACCCCATTACATGACTCATTTGTCCATATTTCCTACCATATTTGCCTCCAAAACCTTAAAAACCCATTAAAAAGCCTCCAAAAGGCCAAAAAACCATTAAAAAAGCCTCCAAAAGGCCAAAAACCCCCCTTTTTCCCTAAAATAAAGTAAATTCCTCCAAAAATAGCAAAAACCCTCTAAAAAGGGAATAAAAAATACAAAAAAGAGGAAAAAGAGAGAAAAAAGGAAGCAAAAACCCTATACAGCTGACCTAAACCATATGGTGCCCAAAACCATGGGTCAGCACTCCACCACTAAAAACCTATAAGTAGGTGATGGAGGCTCCCCATTTTTCATCCACAATCATCCTTATCCTCACTCTGCCAAAAATTCTCACAAAACCCTAGCTCTCCCTTTGGAGCTAATTTCCACTTGAGAACCCCATTTGGCCCCATTTCCAAAACATCTTTGGAAGAAGGAGAAGGAACAACACTGGAGCTTGGAAGCAACCCTCCTGGACTGCGGCAAGAGCTTCACCAACCTCACATTGGAGGTATAATCAATCTTTGGTAATAAAATGTTTTTTGTATTGATTATACCTCCAATGTGAGGTTGGTGAAGCTCTTCTAGCAGTCCAGGAGGGTTGCTTCCAAGTTCCAATGTTGTTCCTTCTCCTTCTTCCAAAGATGTTTTGGAAATGGGGCCAAATGGGGTTCTCAAGTGGAAATTAGCTCCAAAGGGAGAGCTAGGGTTTCGTGAGAATTTTTGGCAGAGTGAGGATAAGGATGATTGTGGATGAAAAATGGGGAGCCTCCATCACCTATTTATAGGTTTTTAGTGGTGCAGTGCTGACCCATGGTTTCGGGCACCATATGGTTTAGGTCAGCTGTATAGGGTTTTTGCTTCCTTTTTTCCCTCTTTTTCCTCTTTTTTGTATTTTTTATTCCCTTTTTAGAGGGTTTTTGCTATTTTTGGAGGAAATTACTTTATTTTGGGGGAAAAGGGGGGGGTTTGGCCTTTTGGAGGCTTTTTTAATGGTTTTTTTGGCCTTTTGGAGGCTTTTTAATGGGTTTTTAAGGTTTTGGAAGCAACTATGGTAGGAAATATGGACAAATGAGTCATGTAATGGGGTAGATGAGGTAGTGAGTACTTTTTGGGTGTTAACAACATTATGTGTTTTAATGGATGAATGATGTGATCTTGTTTATGTGTTTGCTTATACAATGAGTTATTTACATGTTATGTCTACCTTTACAGTTCATAAATATGCTTATGTGTGTGCAATGTACCAATCTAAGATGAAGTTGGCCATGGAGTCAGAAACTGTGTTCACATCTCGTGGAATGTTCAGGTACTGAATGGATTCGAAGGACCTTTCTAGAAGACGAACTTGTCTGTAGAGATGGAGTAGGGTAGGATCGTGGATGGTGTAAACCTAGTTAAGATGAGAGACCACTGGTTGACAATCCAAATGGATGACAACGTGGTCCATACCCAAAGAAATAGCGTCGGATAGGGTTCCAATAACTGCTTGATATTTCGCAGCATTGTTGGTTTCGAACCCTAGACACATTCCTCCTGAGCAGTGGGAGAATAGAGCACCCAGGCTGCCGAAGCAAGGTTACGGGTATGTTGGCTGGCACTGTCCGTGAATCCGTAGCAAGTTTCCATCTGCACATGCAGATAGAACATGGTATAAGAAATGAAACAAGATCTAAGCACGCAAAAAAATCAAAGCGTCACACCACACAAAACACACACACACCATGTACAGTATATACAAAGTACTTATGCATGAAAGGCTCAGGCATAGTACCTCTTCAGGTAAAGCCCATTGCGGGGTTCACCTAAAGATATCCCATCGTAGTCTTCAACTTCATAAGCTCCCTTCTCTAAGACACATTTCACTATGTAGGGTCCATGCCACATGGACTCAAACTTTCCTGCCCCCATCTTATCATGTCTTTCGTCATATGTAAGGACCAAATCACCTTCGCTATAGACGTGAGGCTCTACCAACATGTCGTACTGCGCTTTGATGCGTTTATTATGAGCCTCGTTGGCAAGAGTGGCATCATGGAAAGTATCATCGAGCTTAGCTAGGTAGAGGAATTGTTCTTCCTCAGCAATAGTGTTGGGGAGAAGTTCAACGGTGAGTTTGAGGGATGGAATGTCGCACTCAATAGGAATGACGGCCTCCAATCCATACACTAGTTGGAAGGGAGTAAATCCAGTGGCGGTTTTAACGGAAGTTCGATAAGCCCATAGTGCGAAGAAGAGCATATTATGCCAGTTGGACTTGTGCGTACCCACCATGCGTTGGATCATGGTTTTCAAGACCTTGTTAATGGCCTCTACTTGTTCATTGGACTGTGGGTAGTACGGTGTTGAGTTTTCATTACGAAAACCCAATCTAATGCTCAACTCGTTGACCACGTGGTTCATAAAGTGAGAACCATGGTCAGTAACTATAGCTTGAGGAATGCCAAACCACGCTATAACATGATTAAACATGAAGAGTGCGGTGGTTTTTTCGTCATCCGTGTATGTAGGCATAACCTCGGCCCACTTTGTAAAGTAATCCATGGCTACGATGACGTAACCATGCCCCCCGGCCAAGGTAGGCTTACAATGCATGAAGTCGACGCCTCATTTAGCAAAGGGGCCAACAACAATAACCGGGTGTAACGGGGCGGGGTGGGTGCGCTTCTTAGTTTGGAAGTGCTGGCATGGAGGACATTTTTTTATGGCATCGATCCAATATTTGAAGATAGATGGCCAAAAATATCTTGCGTAGAGTATCTTCTGGGTTGTAGCCATCCTAGAGAGATGACCGCCACACTCCCCAGCGTGACAGTCATTTAGAACGTGTTTATCCTTTTCATGAGTGAGACAACGTCGAAGAATAGAATCGATACCACGATGGTACAAAGTATCACTGATGATTAGATAATACCTTGCATGGTGGGGGATGTGACGACGGTCGTCTCGCGAGAGTTGAGGACTGAAATGTTGGGTTTGAAGATATAAAGTGATATCTCCATACCACGGATAAAACGTGCTGATGAGGAACAATGATTCGTCCGGAAAAGAATCATTGGGCTCAAATTCGACACCAGGACGGGGAAGATCGCATATCATCTCAGCAAACACCAAAGACTTTTTGGGCATTCATCACATTCATTAGCAATTCACATATTCATACATGTGTGTTACACTACTTAACATATCATTCTCATTCACAGTCATATGAAAATACATATATAAGCATAAACATACATGAACACAAAATATAACATGGATCCAATCACACAACACAACTATTTACATGGTTGACCCCCCAGATGGGAGTTACGTCCACGAGAACTGTTCTTTATATTAGAAGGAAGGTTTTAACAGTTCCAGTTTGCGCACTCAGTTGCAGACTCTTCACTACAATAGATATATGCGCACACAGCTGCAGAGTATTTTTCCTTTCTTAGATCTCTCTCAGTCTAGATCTAACTTGGTCTAACAAAATCTAACCCTTCCTTATGCAAAATTTCCCTTTATATAGATTGTGCTCGAAGGTCACATCTTTACAATAACTATGGGCTAACCCCCATAGTACCCTTAAACCCAAAAGCACGGTTCTAATGTTGACCATGTTTTTTATTTACTTTGTTGGAGTTATGTTTTCATTTTGCGCCACTTCTCTGGCTCTGACGCTTCTTCTAATAGTCGCAGTTATGACCACGTGGCTCTGACGCTGACATGGTGCGTCCTTTGCACCATTCCGCTTCTTTACTCTTCGCTCCTGCAGCTGACAGTTCGCCGCTTCATTCATAACTGCTCCAACTACCTTGACCGTCCTTAGTACCTCATATTTACTAACGAGACAGGTCCTTTCCTGCCAACTTCACGTCGCTCCATACCCTACTCCCGGGAATTGCGGATTTGCTTCTCCCAAAAATGGTTGATGTTAGGCCTCGCCTAACTTGTACTTTAGCCATAAAAAATTCTTCCACTTGGGCTACGCCCAACAATCGTCTAGAAGGTGGTGAAGTTAAATTTTTGACGAAGGATGTGGCAACCTCGTGCATGGATAAGCGAGAATCCCTAAAATTGAAGGAGAATATGGAAGACACAGATGAAAACGAGGAACGTCAGTGTCAAGGAGAAGAAGCAAGTGGGTGATGTTCTAGTTAGAAAATCCCTCTGGTCAACTCTGAAGGTAAATATTTTTTATTACCAGTAAAAATTTTGTTATCTTTTATTAATACAGTACCAATTGAGAATGAAGGAAAGTAATCTAAGGTGTTTGATTCAACTTTCCCGGAGGAACCTACAAGTCCCCCTTTGAGTCCTAAATTGGTTTTGAAATGAAATAGATCAAAAAGCTTGGTTGTCATAATAAAGGAGTATGACCTTAGATCTAAAACTATACCAAAATCTGAGATGGATTCTGTCTCTACAGGGGGATTAACTATTAATCCGCCTCTTAAAGTGCCTTTAGGGACAAAGTCCGTCCTCTCTAGGGCACAAAAACAAGCAATAGAGGAAATTAAGAAAGGGAAACATGCAACCATCATTCGAGCTCTTAGAGTGGAAAAGGACCTAGATAAGGGTCCCTAATGCTTTTCCTCTCCTTTAATTCTAGGGTGCTAGGGGGGGATCTTAAAATCAATGCCCTCAAAATATTGATAAGCAATTTAAAACCATCAGTGGTATAAATTCAAGAAACAATGTCAGAAGGGATCAAAGAACATGAGATTTTGAAAACTTGGCTGAAGGACTAGTAGGTGGAATCAATTGATCCTGAAGGGAACTTAAGAGTATTAATAACGGATTGGGACTCGAGGTTATCGATGGTTTCTTCTTATGTATATGGGATGAATATTAAGACTGTGTTAGAAGACGGTGAGACAAGAGATACATTTTTTATATTGAATGTGTATGGGACTTTTTATGATAGAAGAGCATATTGGGAATCCCTGTGTAATGTTGGTGCTTTGGAGTCTCTGAACATGGCTGTGGGGGGGATTTGAATCTAACCCTTTCTATGAGGGATATTTGGGGAAAAAATGCAAGGGGTGACTCTTTAGGTCACTTTTTCAGTGCATTTTTTTAGGGAAAGGGATTGATTGATGTGCAACCCTTAAAGTTGGAGCCGACTTGGAGAACCCAATGAGGTGGGGATCAGGATATTTCAAAATGGTTAGAATAGTTCCTGATCTCGGAGAATATAGTGAATGAAAGGTTGATTATTAAATCATTTGTTGAGATAGGAGAACTATCAAATCATAGACCGATACTGCTGTCGATCAAGATTTCGGAACAAAAACATCCAACCCATTTTAAGTTCAAACCCCCGTGGATGGAATAAGAGGGTTATCAAACCCTAGTCTTAGAGACCTGGAGAGATTCCACAAAAATGCAGCCTTCCTCATACATCCAACAATTTGCATATAACTAGGTAAGAATTAAAAAAGTCTCTAAGGAATGGGAAAAAAAGCATAAATCCTTTTCCAAAGAATATTTAACAATGGTATAAGAGAGGATTGAAGCGATATACACTTCTAACAGTGTTGGAGTGTTCTCTGATGATAATTTGAAGACCTTAAAGGAACTGGAAGATAAGAGAAGTTCTATTTTGGTTAATGAAGAACAAATCTGGAGACTAAAAATTCGATCTCTTTGGCTAGCGGAAGGAGACAAGAACACAAAATATTTTCACATATTTGCTTCATTTCAACGGAGTGTTAACATGATCTCAAAAATCAAGGATACTCAAGGGAATTTGGTACCTTCATTCCAGGACAAGGCTCAGGCAGCAGATAGTCACTTTAAAATGATTTTTACTAAACCCTATGAGTGGCCAATTGAAGAGATTATGAAGGTCTTGAGGCTATTTCCTAGATTAATAATGGAGGAAATGAACGAGGAATTTACCAAGGAAGTAACGGAGGAAGAAATGAGGCATATATTGCTTTCCTTTCAAAAAGGAAAGAGCCTTGGACCAGATGGGTTCACTTTGGAATTTTTCCTTGGATTTTATGACTTAATAAAAGATGATCTATTGAATGTAGTCAAGGAATCTTAGAGAGAAGGGAAGGTTTTGGGAATCTTAAATTCAATTTTTCTTGCTCTAATTCCTAAAAAATAGAGATTATAAACCTTTGATGATTTTCGGCTAATTTCATGTTGCAACATGGTGTATAAGGTAATAACAAAAATTATTGCTCAAAGAATGAAACCTATTCTGAGTAAAATAATTTCAGAGGAGCAATTTGGTTTTTTGTACAAAAGACAGATCCACGATGCGGTCTCTTTGGCCTTGGAGGCAATCCATACTATAAGGAAGGAGAAAATGTGTTCCTTTGCGCTAAAGTTGGATTTGTCTAAAGCATATGATAGGTGAGATGGACCTTTATTAGGCTTCTGTTAAGTCAGATTGGAATGTCAATGGAGATGGTTGAATGGATAATGGGTCGTGTTCAATCAACCTCTTTTGCAGGTTTGATCAATGGAGATCCCTCTCCTTTTTTTGTTCTTCAAGAGGGATAAGGAAGGGATTCCCGCTCTCCCCCTTTCTATTCCTTCTAGTAGTTGATGCTTTAATTTGTTTAATACACAATTGAAGAGCTATAGGAGAAATTGAAGGGGTAAAGGTTTCTAACTCAGAAGAGATTACACATACACTCTTTGTAGACGATGCCATGTTATTTAGAAAAGGAACAATGGAAAATATTAAAGCCTTTACTTCGATTCTTGAAGTATATAATAAAGCGACAGGTATGGTTGTAAACATATAAAATTCAAGCTTTTCTTATAACGGCTTCTCGGAGGATCTAGTTCAAATGGTAAAGGAGATTGTTCCTTCTCCTATGATGTCAATTACAAAAGGATTTAAGTATATCGAGTTTTTATTAAATCCCAACTCTTACTCTTTTCAGGATTGGACATGATTGTATAAGAAAGTAGAGGCAAAGATTTCCTTGTGGACAAATTAGTTTTTATCAAGAGGAGGAAGATTAGTATTGCTAAAAGCAGTGCTACAGAGTATACCAGTGTACTGGGATTCAATAGATTATATTCCTAAGGGAATTCTTGTGAAAATAAGGAAAAAATGTCTTTCCTTTCTTTGGACAACAACTAAATAGGAGGAAGGTATCCCTATGGTTAAATGGATCACCTTATCATTACCTAAAGAGATGGGAGGATGGGGTATTAAAAACCAAAAATATTTTGCAAATCACAAATGGCCAAATATTTGTGGTGTTTGGCTCAAAATCCAAATTCTTTATGGGGAAGAGTTATGGTTTTTAAATACTGTAATGGTGGAACGATTGTGGATTGGTTAAGATAGGCAGTGAAAACACACAAGAATAGTTCAATTGGATGGAAATCCTTTGTCTTGGCCTTTCCTCTGGTAGGAAATTGGATTGCATGGAGAATAAGGGATGGTAAGAATGTAAGAGTTGGTAGAGATCCATGGGCAGGGGCAGGAAAAGATTATAAATTGATGGATGCAACAATTGATTTTCTGAAACCCAAAGGAATATATTCTCTAGCAGACACCAAAACGCATAAACCTCAACCTTAGGGAAGACGTGGGTGGAAATTATCCTTTCAACTAGGTATGGAGGGGAAGATTGAAAATGATTGGAAAAAATATGTGAGCAAGTTGATAACATGTTATCTACATCTGGATGATGAATGCTCGGACTGTTTAGTTTGGACCAAGAACTCTGTAGATGGGGATTTTTCAGCTAAAATTGGTTATGAATTTGCGATTACAAAGCTTTCTACTGGTGATAGGAAATGGTTGTGGGGATCCATATGGAAATCCCCAGGACCCTTTGATAATATAATTTAAGCTAGGGATGTGTCTACACTTAATTGAATATCTTACTATGAATTAGGTGAAGTTCAATGTCATAAATGAACAATTATCTAACATTTTCTAAGATCTTTAACCATTATGAGTTCAAACTAAACTTGGAGGGAAAAACTTTAAACTCATGAATGGAAGGAAAATTGAATTGTTTCATATAATATCAAATGATAAAATAGAGTTACTTACAACCTTGCTAGAGATGAATCCATCCTCCTTCGCCTTTAGTTATCCTTCTCCATCCTTGCCTTTGATGAAGATGAGATTTCCAACCTCAAAATCTCCCCAGCATGCCTTTGATCTCACCTTTTGTCCCTTACCATGCCCCAAATTCCTTTGTTTTATAGCATTGGGAAATGGGAATCCAAGTTTCCACTTTCAATGTGGGATAATCCCTTTTCTTGATTTTTGATTATTTTTACTCAAAAACCCACTTTCCATAGTATTTTCAGGCTTTTGTCACAAATTCAGAATTCTCAAGCACAATTAATGCAATTTTGTGCATTTCTTCTCACTACTGACTGGTGGAGACTAGATTTTAGCCTTCAAGTGAGTTGTTCAATCACTGAACCTTGCCTCTTAAGGCTACCTCTTCCTTCACTCAATCCCTCTGATTATGGAAGTAATGATTAGATAAGAGAGGATTGTTCTCTTGTGTACTTGTATTTTGTCTTCATGTTGCGGGCGCATACTAAAATGTGCTTCTACCTTTCACTTTATTAAGAGTGTTAATTTGATTGTTAACATATGCCCCCTAATGTGTTAGGTCCGAAGCATAGGTAAGGGCCGAAATATATTATTTTTATATGGATACTCTTCATACTGATGCTCTTTAATTATCAAAGCAAGGATGAAAAACATTTAGCTCATGGGCGCAAGATTCAAGAAAACACTTGCAACTCAAACATAGCAATTTCTCAAATATACAATATCTTCTTGAGGCAGGCATACCCATGCTCAGCAGTAAAAAAGCATGGCCACAAACAATACACAGTGGATCCATGTCAAAAGTAAATTTTTTAGAAGTGTAAACATGGACTTTGATGAGTGCGAGAACAAGATCTTCATCAAACTTCTGACATGGTAGTTTAATCTTGCGCAACTCGGGCAGTGCATCAATGAGTATTACAACTATTTTTCCCAAGGTCTTCAATACAAAACGACGATAGTACGAGTTTATATCATGCGAATAAATGAACTAATGTCGAGCATAATAAAACACCATCTGATTACAGGTCATTGATGTATATCGTTAACAGATGCGAAGAGACCCACCGATAATGATGATGGAATCTAAGGTATTGAGTACAAACTAGCAAGTGTGAATAGATGTTATGAAGTTGAACACTTGTAGAATCAAATAATCAGGGGTCATTGAGTTATACCCACTATCATTTGCGAGGAAACCTTCCACTAATGATTGCAAGATCCAAGGTACTCCTAGGTTTCTAGGTCCATTTCCTATATGATGATTTGGTGTCGATAGGAATAGATCCATCGGAAGGAGGGAATTAATGCATCCCACATCAACCGATATGAAACAAAGATCAATAGTATGATATAAATGGCATGGCCTTCACTGAGCAAAACCCTAGTTCCGGAGATGGAACCATAGCATCGTTTATGGGTGATTGAGTCATGGTGGGGGAAGTCCCACAGCTATAACACGGTGTCCCGAATCCATTAGAATCGATGACATCGCGATCAGATTCACAGTTTTGGTGCTATGGGAATTTTTGCCAAGCACCCCGTGGCCATTTAGGGACACTTTGAGGATTTGCTCCGAGGGAACAGAACCCAAAACAAAGAGCGGAAGGGGGTTCTTTCATCTCCCACATGTGCATATGGCCACTGTGTATGTGTTCACGATGGCCATGCTCACTCGGTATCCTTCGGATCAGAATTGACCCACTTGCACAAAATTGGAATGGCCTTCACTAAATAAAACCCTAGTTATGGAGATGGCACAACAACACCATTTTCAGGCATTTGAGGCATGGTGGGTAGGGTCCCTTAGTTGAAACCTGGTGTCCTGAATCCATTGGAATCGACGGATTCGTAACTGGAGTGACGGTTTTGGTGCTATGGGCATTTTTTCTAGGAACCTCGTGGCCATTCAAGGACACTTTGAGGATTTGCACCGAGGACACGAAACCCAAACCGGCGAGCTGAATCGGATTCTTTCAGCTCCCACACATGCATATGGCCACTATGGATGTGTTCACGATGAAAACGCATGCCCGGGAACCTTTGGATCAGAATTGATCCCCTTGCGCAAAATTGGCATGGCCTTCACTGAGCAAAACCCTAGTTCCAGAGATGGCACAATAGCACCATTTCCAGGTGTTTGAGGCATGGTGGGGTGGGTCCCCTAGCTGAAACCCAGCATCCTGAATCCCTCGAAATTAACAGATTCACGACCGGAATCATGGTTTTGGTGATATGGGAATTTTTGTTAGGCACCCCATGGCCATTTAGGGACACTTTGATGATTTTCTATGGGGGCATGGAACCCAAACTAGAGAGCGGACTTGGATTCTTTCATATCCCACACATGCATATGGCCATTGTGGATGTGTTCATGATGGCCACACTCGCTTGGGAGCCTTCAGACTGGAATTGAACCCCTTGCGTAAAATTGGAATGGTCTTCACTAAGAAAAACCCTAGTTCCAAATATGGCACAATAGCACCGTTTCCGGGCATTTGAGGCATGATGGGGGGGATCCCCTATCTGAAACCTAGCGTCCTGAATCCATCGGAATCGACGGATTCACGACCAGAGTGACGGTTTTGGTCCTATGGGCATTTTTCCAGGCACCCTGTCGCCATTCAGGGACACTTTGAGGATTTGCTCTAGGGCAGAAAGCCAAACATGAGAGAGGAATTGGATTCTTTCAGATCCCACACGTGCATATGGCCACTGTGGATGTGTTCACGATGACCACGCATACCCAGGATCCTTTGGATCAGAATTGACCCCCTTGTGCAAAATTGGCATGGACTTCACTAAGCAAAACCCTAGTTCCGGAGATGACACAATAGAAATGTTTTCGGGCATTTGAGGCATGGTGGGGAGAGTCCCCTAACTGAAACTCAACATACCGAATCCATCGGAATTGACAGATTCATGACTGGAGTCATAGTTTTGGTGCTATGGGCATTCTTGCTGAGCACACATTGGCCATTCAAGGACACTTTGAGGATTTGCTCTAGGGGCACTGAACCCTAACCAGCGAGTGGAAGGGGATTCTTTCAGCTCCCAAACATGCATATGTCCATTTTGGATGTGTTCATGATGTCCACGCTCGCCCGCGGATTAGAAAGGACCCCCTTGCGCAAAATTGGCATGGCCTTCACTCAGTGAAACCCTAGTTCTGAAGATGGCACAATAGCACTGTTTCAGTGTGTTTGAGGCACGGTGGGGGGGTCCCCTAGCTGAAACCTAGCATCTTAAATCCATCAGAATCGATAGATTTGCGACTAGAGTCACATTTTTGGTGCTATGGGAATTTTTCCAGGAACCCGGTGGCCATTCAGGGACACTTTGAGGATTTGCTCCAAGTGCATGGAACCCAAAACAACGAGTGGAATTGGATTATTTCATCTCCCACATGTGCATATGGCCAATGTGGATGTGTTCATGATGACCATGCATGTTCAAGAGCCTTCGGATCAGAATTGACCCCCTTGCGTGAATTTGGCATGGCCTTCACTGAGCAAAACCCTAGTTCCATAGATGGCACAATACCACCGTTTCTGGGCATTTGAGGCACAGTGGGTGGGTCCCCTAGATGAAACCAGGCATCCTGAATCTATCGAAATCGATGGATTTGTGACCGGAGTCATGGTTTTGGTGCTATGGGAAATCTTTCCAGGCACCCGGTGGCAATTCAAGGACACTTTGAGGATTTTCTCCTGTAGCATGGAACTCAAACCAACGAGCGGAAGGGGATTCTTTCATCTCCCACACATGCATATGGACATTGTGTTTGTGTTCACGATGGTGGATGTGTTCACAATGGCCATGCTCACCCAAGAGCCTTTGGATTAGAAATGACCCTCTTACGCAAAATTGGCACGACCTTCATTGAGCAAAACCCTAGTTCCGGAGATGCAACAATAACACCATTTCTTGGCGGTTGAGGAATGGTAGGGGGGGTCCCAAAGATGAAAACCAACATCTTGAATCCATCGGGATCGACAAATTCACGATTGGATTCACGGTTTTGGTGCTATGGGAATTTTTTTCAGGCACCCCATGGCCATTCAGGGACACTTTAAGGATTTGCTCAAGGGGCACAAAACCCCAACCGGCAAGCGAAATTGGATTCTTTTAGCTCCCACATGTGCATATGGCCATTATGGATGTGTTCATGATGGCCACGCTCGCCCGGAGCCTTCGGATCTGAATTGACCCCCTTGCGCAAAATTGGCATGGCCTTCACTAAGCAAAACCCTAGTTCCAAAGATGGCACAATAGCACCATTTGAGGCATGGTGGGGTGGGTCCCCTAGCTGAAATCCAGTGTCTCAAATCCATCGGAATCGATGTATTCATGACCGGAGTCATGGTTTTGGTGCTATGGGAATTTTTTTCAGGCATCCTGTGGCCATTTAGGGACACTTTGAGGATTTGCTTCGGGGGCACGAAACCCAAAACGAAGAGCAAAAGGAGATTATTTCATCTCCCATATGTGCATATGGCCAATGTGTATGTTTTCACGATGGCAATGCTCGTCGGGAGCCTTCGGATCAGAAATGACCCCCTTGTGCAAAATTGCCTTGCCTACACTGAGCAAAACCCTAGTTCTGGAGATGGCACAATAGCACCATTTCCGAGCGTTAGAGGCACGGTGGGGGGGGGGGTCCCTTTGCTTAACCCAACGTCCCGAATCCATCGAAATCGACAGATTCGCTATAGGATTCACGGTTTTTGTGCTATGGGCATTTTTTCTAGGCACCATGTGGCCATTCAGGGACACTTTGAGGATTTGCTCTAGGTGCACGGAACCCAAACCAACAAGCGCAAGGGGATTCTTTCAGCTCCCACATGTGCATATGGACATTGTGGATGTGTTCACAATGGCCACGCTCGCCCGGGATCCTTCGAATCAGAAATGAACCCCCTGCACAAAATTGACATGTCCTTCTGCAAGCTAGGGTTTATTTATTGTGTATGTGCATGGTCTTATGTGTGTATGTATGTGTAGATATTTGTATATGTGCATGTCGTTTATGGACAAATTGACGCAATCAAAATTTTGTGCTTGATTGTTTCAATTACCCATATTTAGAAGGACCAAATGAAATAAGAACTCAACAAAACATGAAGAGCCAATCGTAAAAAACCTTAGAAAATTTGTATTGGAGCCACCATGTTTCTTAGAGATGATTCTATAAGAGACAAGTAAGTTTTGGTTTGCATAAAATAAGGTTGCTTTCCCTTTTTTATATAACAAGAATAATTTGTATGCATTATAAACGTGATAGATGCATTACAAAGGTGCACACATTCTTATGACAACATATATGGCATTAATTAGTTTTTATGGTAGGTAAAAATCTTGCAACCACATTAACTCCCTAGGTTATAATTATTTTCAAAGGGGGACATGTGATCCATTAGGATTTTTTAAGCACTAAGTTTGGATGTGAGTTCTTTGGACATGATTAAGGTAGAAAATTTGGTCCTTAGGTTGTAAGAATTGATTCTAAGCATCCCGAGCCATGGATAATGCCTTAAAGAATAACAATCGACCTCTTAAGGGTATCCTTTTCCTTTGATTATTGACCTCGGTGCAATAAGTAGGTTGTGGACATTAGGTATGGGTCTTGGGACCATGAACATGTTCAATGGAGGAAACATATGCCTTATGCCGTAAACAAGGCTCCTATGCATTTAGGACCAAGAATGACGTTTCAAATCACAACACATCTAGGATCGAGGGATATTTGGCCTCCATATGACCATATTCAAATATGATTAGGAGGTTATGAACACCAAGTGTTGGTTTTGAGGGCCTAGATATGGTTGTGTATATTTAGCTTATTGGTGAGGATATGGACACTATTTGGAGGTTTTTAACACCAAAATTGGTTCTTAGGATATAAAAGTGGTAAAAGGATGAAACGTATCCCATAGGTCCTAAGAGAATATTCTAGGGCTTGACAACCATGGGAAAGGTCTTGGACCATGACACTTGGCATCTACTAGGTGCATTTTTTCTCTATATGGGAATATAAGAGGAATAGAATAAACACTGGGAATTTTTGAACCTCATATACAAGTCATGAATTGATACATGGTAAATGTAGGAAACCTAGGATTTATTTCCTAAATTCACAAACTTAGCGATCAAGAGCAATAAAGGAGATTTAACCACCATATAGGACATGTCTTAGGGTTCTTTGGCTTCCAAGTGTTGATACATACTTCATTAGGAGATTTTGAGAACCATTTATGGATATTAGGGCCTTGTACATGGTTGGGAGGAGGACTACAAACCTTAATAAAAATAAAGCTTATAAAGGAAGGGAAACTTGAGGCTTCGACCTTACAAGTGTATTAATTACATAGCTTCACAGCCATGAAAGAGGCCTCAAATGACAAGGATATGTTTAGCCTCCAATAAATGTTATGGATGCAACTGGGAGTATTTTAACACTCAGTATGGGTTTCATGGCACTAAACATGGTCAAATGATGAAACCTTGACATTAGGCTCTAAAGGAATTTTCCAAGGATAGGGAAAATGTGAAGCCTTAACCAACAACATAAGATTGGTCTAGTATAACTTAAATATTTGAATGCCAATATGGACACCATTAATAGGTTTTGAGATTTATGGGTGGACCTCAAATCCATAAACATGATTCGAGGAGGGAGACCAAAATCTCAAGGATAGAAATATATATTTATGGCTTAGGACCAATGATCAATTTGATGGGTCATTTGTAATGCTGCAGGGCATCATTCATGAACCTTGGTCCCTAGACGGTGCCTTTAGATCCTAATGCATAATTCAAAATTCAAAATATTTGAAAGTGATATTTAAATGTGTAATTGTGTTTGAAAAGATGATGTTGTTTGTTATTTTATATTAATATTTGTATGGTTTTATTTGTGCAAGTGTGTGTGTAAATATTTGTCTATGTGTGTTTTTTCTAACATGTAAATTTTTGTATATGTGCATAGATATTTGCCTGTGTGCATGTATTTTTTGTATGTTTATGTATAAATCTTTTTATGTGTGTAGGTTTTTGTAGTGTAAATATATATGTATCAGTACATCTTTAATATGTGTGTAAATATAATTATGTGCATCTTACTTGTGTGTGTCTAGGGGTGGTAGGTACACAAGGGGGGTTTCTAGGGGTGGTAGGTACACAAGAGGGATGAATAGGGGTGGTAGGTACACAAGGGGGCTCCTTCATTGATCCAGAGAGAACTCAATAAATCAAAATATCATGGGGTCTAGGGAATGCTTAAAACAATAAAGTATAGACTTAAATGCTCTCTGCTAAGAGATCGAGATCACCTTTTCAACAAACATAAGGAACCTTTTGGTATTTGGGAACATTGCCATTATCATTCATCACTTACACAACAATTTCATATACAATGACAAGTATTTAGCAAAACTTGTCAAAATAATAAGGTATAGGAAAAGTTCAAGTATCTCCCTAGTCATCATATCAAGGGCCCCATAAAGTTTCTCCAATAACTACTCAAGGTGTTGAATTTTATCATGGAACTTTCATCCTTGCATTGTGATGTATACAAACTAGTTGGATCTTATTAGAATGACATTTTACGATCAAAATTCCTTTCATAATACAAACCAATTGAAATAATATTCATTATGTCAATTAGAAATCTAGAGTCACACTTAAACCTAACAAAGCATCCATGCTAAGAAAAACATAGTGGCAGAGGGATGATGGTCCCTTCACAAGGAAACATTCTAAGTGAAGGGGATGAGGAGATATTTTTCATATCTTTGACCACAATGATGATAACATAGGTTTTGTACACCTAAGTACAATAGACAAGTCCTTATTTATTGGTATATCATCAAATATTAAACATCGGTGGAAATAATTATTTTTACAGTTATGACATTAGTTCCAAATGCTATGAACATGGTCAAGTGATTATGTTTTGTTAGAGTTTAAACACAATATTGTTTTCAAAAGAACATCCAACAATGACTATATGAGGCCACTAGAGATCAAAATTTATCTATTTCATCATAAACGAAGGAAATCATATCAAAATCCATTCAAACTCAACCATTTGTTTTAAAAGCATGATGTTGTCTATTAGGAAACTACACACAACAAGATACAACAAGATACAAATATAGACAACATGGATATAAATCACATAATTGAAAATCTATGTACATCAAATCTACAAAAATCATCCAAACATATAATTTTATGGGGAAAAGTGGAACATGGTTCCCAATGTACACACGATGGCAACTTGTGCCCTATACAAAGTCTAGAAAATCGTGCCCTGGATCCAAAATACATGGCAACCGGTGCCCTAGATACCAATTACATGGCAACTGGTGCCCAAAAATGCCACGTAGTGGTTAATGTGCATAACATGGTATGTCAAGCATCATGCCCACCCCCGACACTCCCAGGCACATCTCCAAAATCGATCTTCCTCTTCTTAGAGCTAGTGGAATCTCGGGCCTTCTTCCATCTAGGAGTAGACCATCTCTTCGGGCTCTGAAACAAATGATATAAGATATCATCATTTTCAAGCATTTGAAACATTTACCACATTTATAAAATGAATGTAGAATTCAAATCTTAAATAACTCACCGCTAATGGGAGTGGGAGACATGAGGCAGGTGTCCTCCTCGATCTACTGAGCCTCTCAGCCATGCCACCCTACAACATTTACGACAATCATTTCATTGAAAAAAATAATTGCTTAAATTAATTTTCGCTAATGCATCACAATATTTTCATAAATTAACTTGATTCTCACCATGAACGCCTTAGGCAATGGATATGATTGGGCTTTAGGGCTATCAGGTGGAGCCGTTGGCTTGACAACCTGCTCCGATGTAGTCATGGGGGGGGATATTGTAGTTGCAACAACTACAGGTGTAACCATTATAGATGTATCGACGGATGCTGCAATAGTAGTTTCCACAATAGTGATGGGAACTAAAGAAGGTAGGGTGGAAGAGGGAATGGTGGTATGGGGGGGAGGAGGATGTCGTGGGTGATGAAACCATACCGGTTGTAAAATAGAGGGGATTGACCTAAAAGGGCTAGGGGGGATGTTGAGGGATGGTGGATGGGAGGGCAGTCCTGAATAGAGGGAGGAGGATGGATCCAAGGGGGGCTGTGGACGAAGGGGGGAAGCTGGATGGAAGGGGTGCATGGACGAATGGGGGAGGATGGATAAATGGGGGTGCGTGGATGAATGGGGGAGGTTGGATGGAGGGGGGATTATGTACGAAGGGGGGGAGTATGGATGGACGGGGGAGGTGGGATGGAAAGGTGGGGGATGACAAAGAGAGGGATCTAGTTGGAAGCCGCGGGGGGGGGGGGGGTGGGCGAGGGAACTCATGGGAGAGGGTGGTAAAATGGGACTGGAGTGGGGAGGTGGAACGGTGGCACCTGCATATACATTTGCAATATCATAGTTTAGTTGACAAAAATAAAATTAAACCATAGTAAGTGATAACACTTCAAATTAAAATCATTCTTTTAACTATACATTATACTTGTGTGTACAATGACCTATTGATCCCTAGCAGAGATGGCTAGTCATCATATTTTGTGCATACATGTGGACACCAAAATGCATTATGAACATATTAAACAAGTAATTATTTAGGTAATCAAAATATTCGATAATATTGTAGGAACTATCATCATGTATGTCATAAATATAAATAAATAAATAATAGAAATGACATAAGTAAGTAATAAAAATATTTTGTGAGGTACTGAAAATGCCTCCGTGTGAGGTGCTACAATTTCAGTTGCAGCTACCATTCCTGCGTCCAGGTTGGGAGATCCTACGTTCTCCCATATCGGCGTCTCCGCTCTAAATAACTATACATTGAAATAACAATTTAAGTCATACACAACTGCTTTAAAATTAATTTACAATTTCTCAAGTGATGATTGAAAACTCATTAAAACAAGTGCTAACCTACTCCATATAGTAGCCCTCGATCGAGCTAGGGGAAGTCTTCCCGCGATGGGGACAAAGATGTGGCATTGTCCCCATCAAACTAGAAGGCCCAACATGAATACCACTAGTCACAGGTCTATCATGACTCTATCGTTAAGGCCCTGCACCTGAGTCTCTCTCAGGGTCAACCTGTCTCTCCATTGTATTCGCTGCTACAAATGCGATGTGTCTAAGGAGTCCACGTGAAACACTCCTCATCACCCCCTCGATCTGATCCAGTCAGTGCGGTAATTGAGGTGGCTAGGGAGGGGGTTTGGGATCACACCTAGGATCTAGTGGCCCTCTTAGTGGGTTCCTTCTGGGAGCAGGTCGATCTTGGGCAGAGCCAATCCCAACACCCTAGAACTCAGTTATGTCAAAATAGTTGACATGTAAACCGAGCACAAACTCATCCCACAGTTGCCGAAGGAAGTACCATGGAACCTCCCTATTATTGTAGGGAGATTTATCGTAAACCATGAACCACCTATGCATCCATTTGTCCCTCCATGGTTGGAACTGACATCAATCCATGCAGACACATGGCTTTCTAATGTCCAGTAGTTGTTGTGTTCTTAGATCGGTGAACATGCTGTATAATTGGGCCTTTGTAATATTCAATGCTTTTATTTCCTCCTTGGAAATGCCAGTGCAATAATACTCCCGCATCCTAGCTATATATTTGGTCATGTTAGTCAACCGGCGATGTGCATGGATGAAGGAGTCAAATGAGCTCTCAATTGAGGTGGCAAGGGACACTCGAGATGGTTCCCCTGTTTTTCTTAATTCTTCAGTGTGCACTCTCATTTCATTTAGGTAATGGTTGAAGTCATCTTGGTCCAAATTTTGTTGGGCGTTTTGATTTTGTTGAGGGTTTTCATTGGTTCCAAGATTTGTGTTTTCTTATGTTCCACCATAATCCATGTTAACATTTTTTTCATTCATTGTATAGGTTTAGACTCTGTAATTGAAAAAATTTCTATTATTTTACTAATTTGGGAATTATTAAAAATTTAATAAACAAAAAAAAATTAATAAAATGACAAAAAAAATGATCTTACTTATCCAATGCAATGGATTATCACTCAGTAGATGGATTGATGGAGTTATTGAATGCAATGGGTGAGTGGGGTGGTCTCTTAGTCCGCGTACGCGCTGGGTGAATGACTCTCGGCTGATTGGAAATGAAATAGACCACGCTTCTACCCCTTTTTTTATTTGGTTTAACAAGAGCGTGTGTGCACCCGTAGAGGCGTACATGCTAACAACGCGCACGCGCCCCGGTTCAGTACCGAACCTAGAGGCGCATGTGTGCTTCCTTAGCTGCATTCGTGTCCTCATTTTTTTCCGCTAGTGCGACCCCAATGCAATGGTTTTGGGGAGAAAATTTTTGCGCCCACTCTGTGTTGTGATTTCACAACTTTTAATCTAGTTATGGGTTTGTATTTCTCACTTCTTGTAGATGCCTTAACGGAAATATAATGTGCGATATGTGTGAATGTCAGTATGTGGTGGCTAGTGGAGTGGTAGCGAAGTCTTCTACAGTTTCTCCAACACTAAGTTACTGGCATCACAAGTTTCCAACGATGCCAATTCCCTATGCTTTGCGGGAGCTCATATCCCCTTTGTCATCGTCGAAGTTGTTGGTTGACATGACGGACAAGGGTGACAATCAGAAGGTTTCTATAAGCGTTGGAAAGGAAGAAGTGAATATGGGAATGGGGAAGGGTAAACCTAAGCCTCAACCTAATCCTAAACCATATGTGATCAAGAAGCCTAGCCCTAGACCTAAACCAACTATGAGTAAGAAGTCTCTTGCCCATGGGAAAGGAGGAGTGGGAGTTCATGTCGGAAAGGGAGGGGTGTCAGTAGGTAAAAAGCTTTGGAAAGGAACATGCATCCATGTTAGTAATGTAATATCCCAATAATTTCATAAAAATTTAAAATTTTTAAAAACAACATTAAATGTTAGAAACTATAAATGCAGAAATAATAAATGTTTAAATAAAGCAGCGTTAATACTGAAGTCATAAATGCTGAAAATAAATTAATCATTGAGTTTCTTAACTAATAACATTTTTAATGACAGCGACACATCATACTTCTTTTAAATTGATTACGGCACTAGTTTTGCTTGTAATAACTGTAACTCGAAATATCTTGCGATAGAGTTTTATTGACAAGGTACTGACAGTTGTTTTTGGATGATGATGAAAGGGGTCCTACGAGGTACCATGAGGCTTACTTAGCTATGTCAGCTAAGCTTGTGAACCTATTCTTCTTGCGCAGATTCGCAAGTAAGAGTAATGCGACAAATCAAGTGTTAAGAGTATTTATGTTTTAAAAATTAGCTGTCAATATTTGGTAAAATTTCTAAGTACTTCCTTGCTTCAGGTATGATTCCTTATTCAACTTCTATAAGTGATAACTTGACCAATTACAAGTTGTAGAAGTCATAATTATTAATTTTTATACTTGGTTCATTAATTAATTGTTCATAAGGATTACTTTTGCTTATGAAATTCCTAGAGCATGTACTAGGTTACGATGTCTAAGTGTTATTAAGATACTGTCATTATTTTTCTATTTCATAAAGGATATTATTGCTATAAGTATTTATTCCTGAATATTTCGACTTGATAGAGAGCTTTATCGAATCATGAAACAATTCATACATTTGAAAACATAGATAACTTGAAAAACAATTATGAATACAACTATAGTATTTACACGTTATTAATTGCATGAACAAACATATTATTGAAGTAATATTCACTATCATTCTACCAATATGTTTTTGATGATTCTAAAATGGGAATGTCAAAACTATAGGGATTGACCTTTCAAATCTATTAATTATAAATGTAATGCACTATGCTATATGAACAAATATTACAATGTGCAACATGAATTCTAACTAAACCCTAGATAGGGAATGCGACTTGTGTCAACTTAAGAGATATATGCAATATGTATGACCCATACATTTGATTATCAAGCATTGGAATAGATATGTATTGAACGTTGTAACCCTAAGTTTTAATGCTTGCAGGTGATATGATGGGATAATCAATGCGTGAGTACGAGTATGCTGGCATCGTTAAACGAGACTGGCTTTGTCATTTAAGACACCTGACTACTGTACTGAGTGTAAAAATGAGTGGATTCTCTCGTGGCTAAATACCACGTGAAGGAGTTACAATATACATTTTAAAACGTCGAGCTGTAACCGGCTTTGATCCATAGTCTACCGAGTTGGCATCATCGTGGTTGAAATAATAAATAAGGTGTTTTAATGTAGTGGTTTCCCACTTTTCAATGTGCCTGGTTGGCAGCAATCTCCATCGTTGATCTTGAGGAGTCGCGAGCTTTGTAATGAAACCCTAACTGCACTCTGCTTTAGCGTTGGAAATTCGTCTTTGGCCTTCATTTCACTTGTTAGTGTTGAGGTAGTGAGGCAGACAGCCTGCTACGATGTAGGGTTTGGAAGAGTGCTTCCCGGAGGACTCCTTCCTCGGTTTCGATCCTAGGACCTGTGGGGAAAACCTGTTAGTTCCAGTTCTAAGTCTTTCTATGGAGCCGAACCACAAATGCAGTCTTCGATATTCTTTAAGTAGAAGTTGTGCAGAGTTTCATGTTGGTCCTTCAGGGTATAGTTTTGAACCAGCAGTCCGTTTTGTATGATGGCGACAATGGTTCTTGGAATCTGAAACTCTTCTTCGTTGCAAATGATAGGTGGTTCTTACTGCGTTTGCTATGGGAATCTCAGTTCAGGGTTCTACAATTCTCAGGTAAAGTTTCGATACTACAATGTTTAAAGCATTCTGTTGTGTTTAAACTATCTCTGAAACTCCTCGTTTTAACCTCTCATGTTTTTACTGTGGTAGGTGTTACTTCGACGAAGGTTTTCTATGAGCGAAACTCGAAATGAGGATGCTGCAACCACCTCCTGGTAAGCCTCGGTGGTTCTTAAAACCTCGTAGGTACCTTTGGCATTGTTAGCCGGTGAATACAGTGTGACGAAAGTTGGAAACAAGTCCATGTCTGGAGTAATGGCCGAGTTTAAGTTTTATTTGAATAGTAATGTAAGAGGATAATTCCTCAGTTTTTATGTTGCTATTCGGCTCAGTAATGTTTTACTGAGGCGTTTAAAAATGACTTTGAACTTGTTTTTACGATGTTGGTTGTTAAGGGAATGACCTTATGTGGTTTTGGAACCTTGAATGGTTTTTAATGTAAACTCTGTCAAAAACTTGACTATACTGTTGAACATGAAATCCGAGAGCCGAGGGTTCACTTGCTTCTGCAAAACATGGGAAAGTCTTGTACCGAAATGCTATAATTTTGTTTGGATATCGAAATGGAAAATTCGTTTGTATAAACTGGTGTTTTGGTTTAGAACAACGAATGTTGACTTCGGCCGAGAGCTATAGGTTAACTAATCCTCGTCAGATAAACCCTGTGCTTGTAGTGATTTAAGTGTGGACTAAAAAAAATGAAAAAGTGAAAGCCTGAAAGGTTATTTGTGTACAATGGCTATTTACCACTGGTTTGACCTTGTTTCAACAGTCAAAACCCTACCTTGTAGGTTTCGATTTTTGGCCTTTTACTGTGTTAACAAAATTCTATGCTAATGTATGTTTAGTGGCCGAGAGCCAACTCCAAGATTTGGTTTCGTCAACTTGGTTTTAAGATCTAACATTTATGTATTTCTATAACTTGTTTTCATTTCAAGTTTCGAGTATGTATTCCATGATTTTGAGCATGAATTCGCAACCTAGTTGGAACTGAAAAGATTTCCTTTTCCATATAAAGGGTTTCGATTCTAAGTTTAACGTTTTACAAAGAAAATAAACAAAATAACAAAAGTACAGAGTTAGGATTCTATTTATAATGGGTGTGTTCAAATTAATGGTTGAAGTTGACACTAAGTCAGAATATGGGAAATGAGTACTGAAATAGAATAGTGATGGAAATAATAAGTGTTTATTTATTGATTGTAAATAATAACTCTGTATAGAAGAATATTTGCAGCTGTTATATTTCTAGAATATAAAATGCATGTTACAATTAAATTTATAACACCTTACTATTGAAATAGAATACGTAGTATTAACTGTCGACAATGGATAATGATTATTGAAAACCTAGCTTGGTGCAGAGATGTCATGTCTTTCTTTTATAACTAAGTACAGGATATACTAAATAAATTTTTTATAAAGTGTTGTTCTATATTCTGAGTTTAACCATACATAAATGATACTTCGGAATTTAAAAGAAATACTACAGTAATTATCTAATCATTCAAATGGTGTTCTGCCTATCTTTCATCTCTATTATTTTTACTTTTATGTACTAGAGTACTATACAGATAACAGTATGGGAAAAATACAGAAAAGAATTTAATCATTCATCTGATTTACTTAAACATCAATATACAAAATCATCTGTAGATTAGCAATTGAAACAGTTTCTTCTGTATAACTGTAAATACTAAATATATAATGCAGAAAATCATTTAACTGTAAACAATAAGACAAAACATTAGAACCTTATTGACTATAGGAGAAACAAACAACCCAAGGAGCCTGTTCCACCCAACCTTTTCCCGAAGATAGCCAAATTACTTTCCTTAGGACCCCCGAGCCTGTTCGTTGAACCACTAGGAAGAAGAATCTGTAGAAGCGTTAGTTCATCAACTTGCGGTAAAATGAAGATCATCCAGTCATAAAGACTCAGTAGTCAAAGAGACCCACACCAACACCTCTGATTTCCTTCTCAGAATAACTAGTAGGCTCACAATGCACTTCCACTTAGCCTCCCTATTCGAATCTCTCAGTGATCACCTGATACACTTGAGGAAATATTTCTGCAGAAAATATTGTGGAACTGCCTGCTCAATTCGAATTGCCTTATCTAGGCTGCCTAGGCCTTTTAGTGGTTAACCTGGTCATTAATGAGCTAACAGCTCTCTCCCCCACCTGGGGAATAATGCCACAAATTTAGGGGTAGTTGTCCCATAACCAACAGCTAGTGGTGGAGTGCAAATGCTGCCATCTATCCAATGCCTTCCAACAGCTTCCATTCCTCCTAGTGGATCAGTGAACACTCATTTAACAGTTCCCTTGGGTGTTTGTCTCCTGTTTAATTTATTAAATAATAATAATAAGTCATTACAATCATCCTTGACCATATTTGGTCATAATTACAAAACTTTGTAATTAAAATTTAACATAATGTATTTTGCAAATAAAATAATTAGTCTCAAAATTTGGGTAGGTGACAAGGAACACAAGTTCTTTTGACTGCAATTATGCAGCATCAAATAATGAGATCATGGCTGACCCTTCCCCGTCATCTATCTTTTTTCTTGAGAAAGACTTGCACAGTGGAACAAAAGTGAATCTACATTTCCTGGAGAGATCAAGCATCTATGATATTAGAGTATTCTTCCTTCCACGTCGTTTGGATAATGCTATTCCTTTCTCCTATCAAAAAATTTATGTCGCTCTGGAGAAGCTCAATATATCCCTAGGATATGACAAGGCCCTTGCTATGGAGTAGACGTTAGAAGAATGTGAGTTCCTGCAATCAGTGGGGAGAGAAAATACTGTGCGACATCGTTTGAATCCATGATTGATTTCTCGACATCTCCACTGGGGACCAACGACATGAATGTGTTAGCAACGAATGTAGGGAAGGAGTAGCAATATACAATCACAAGGTTTCATTTTCAAAGTAAATCTGGTTCCAAGTTAGTGGCTTGTCACAGGTAGACATATGCATATGTTGTGTACTATTGCCATGAAACAAAGCACCACGTGGGTGTCTCTGAAGGGAGAAGATGGAATTTGTGGTGAGGGAGTTGTTGTGTGTCACACAGACACGAGCGGGTAGAATTCTCAAGACTTGGCCTCCAAGGTGCTTAACTTCAAGCTCGATGGTGTAGTTGTTTGCCACTTCATTCCAAACAACCACATCATCTGGGTTCCTACCAACTAGATGCTACCTGCCATGGCTTCCTGCCAACTAGTCGCTATCTTCCATCAACTTCTCCTCTTACTCATCCCCGTCTCTTATGTATGCCATTAGCTTCTCCTCTTACTCATCCACATCTCTTATGTACACTCCACTATTGTCTAATAGTACGGTGTTATGATATAATTACGTCGTAAGGAATTTTTGAAGTGGGAAAGACTCCCCAATTTTTTTCTTTAACATGTTTTCCACCGTCCGATCAAAGTGTCCGACAATTGAAATGATTTCTACCCTTGATTCATTTCTGCACAATGAGAGTTGCATGCTTCTGCCATCCATATGGTTTTCATGAATTTCGCCTTCTACAATGCATCCCATCGACTATTACAACCCCCACGACTTCAAAGAGTGTATTGCTCTGAGAGCTTTAGCTTTAGCTGATAGTTTCCAAGCTACGTTACTTATAAACTATTTCTATTTTTTATCAACCTCTTTTTTACCACAAGAATATTTCCACCTACACAATGTCAATAATGTAATCGCCAATAATGTGAATAATCTAATGTTTTGAGAATATTGTATCAACTCTCACATCTTAGCTTTTAGTTTGTGGTTCTCCTTCCAATAGTCTATTTTTCCTCTGCCTTCTTCATCTCCCGCCTTCCCCTTCAATACGACGTTCTATTATTGCACCCCAAGGTGTAATTGCTAGTTTTAATATTTTTGATAACTTATGAGTGGGCATTACCTTTTAGACAGAAATAAATATAGATTATATACATGTCAAAAAAATATGTTATACACATTGTTCATCTCACCAATTGTTTGTTTGTCATGCATTGTGGCTATTGTATTGATTACTTTTGTGCAAATGAATTTGTGCTATCTATAATTATGCATGATGTCATAGCTTGCACAATATAAGAGAACTAGCTATAATTCAATTGCTCAAGCCTACCCATAACCCATTGAGTAGCATCATATGCAAAGGCACATGTTCTTTCAGTTGCAGAAAAAGAAGATGCAATGTACATGGTGATAGTACACATTCTTCGCATTTTTTGCTAAGAAGCCATACTTGTCTAGCCCAAGATAGCTTGAACCTTATATATTCATTCACTAGTTAGATTAGAGACTATACTGTCATGACCAGCCGTCAAACTTCTTTTCACCTCACTGGCATACACATGATACTTTGCAACTACCCTTGTTATTTATACCTTAGTTTTTTTTATTGTAAAGATATTCGCTCAATTTATGTAAAGTAAATGAGTCATAATTATTCATTTGTATCGTGCATTATGATATAAAATTGTTTTTTTATGACAATTTGATGTTGTTATTTTGTATAATATATGGAAATAGTATATATTGTGTTAATGATTCATTTTTATATATTCATTTGCTTAAAAATTATCTTTTCGTAACGAGTTGATTATGTATGCAAACAAAAACATTATAATAATTGTGATAGATGCAATAACAAATAAACAAGTCAAGATGAAACTAATATTAAAACCTTATTTTATACATAAATATGAAATTTCCATAATTTATAATAAAGACTCACTCTTGTTTACATGTCTCTTTGCACTACTATTTTAATGATGAACGGTATCATTCATCAACCACAGTTTAACCTACAACATTATCATGGTTAAGCAACAATATAATTATTTTTTGTAAATACTTTTGCAACGTCATTTTTAGTGTTGCTTCATTCCGTCAAGCTGTCAAGAAAATTATATGAAGGGGATTATTATTAAGAAATGCAAATAGCGAAGAAAAGAAAGGAAAAATATATAAAATATCAATTCGTTTTTGGAATTGCATGGAATTCCGCAAATTACATTATTATATTTATGAAAAATATATGTTAACCAACCTTGATAGAGAAAGTCTATGAGTTGGATATAAATTTCACAAGTGGGGTGCTCGTGCCCATGCCCGTGAAGTTGGTGGATGTATGCATTATTATAATTAAGAAAAGTTTGTGTCACCAAACATGATTGAGAAAGTGTATTTCATATTTTTTTTAAATGGCATCTTATTTGGGTGTTTATCGTGTATAGGGTTGAAATTTGACAGGTAAATGGTTATCATTTGTTATTTTAACGCTAAAATAATGTCACTTCATAAAATTAAATGTTACTAATGAAGTTTGAATTTTAGTTTCACCTGTTATTTTGAAGTGCATTTTTTTACATGTCATTAATATCTATTTCCCAAGCTCATATATATATGTGTATGTGTGCACATTTAATTACTAATCACTAATCGCGTAGTCTAAAAGTTCGACAATTTTGAACGAAAAAAAAAAATGATTTTTTGGGCATGATTTAAATTCAGGTAGAAATTTTTAAAAATGCTAGTTACAACTATCAAGCTCTGCAATTTTGGGTTTCCCCGGGGTTTTTGATGGTGCTGAATCCGTTTCTAACATCAAAATCGCCATTAAAACACACTTAAGTTAATAATTTGCAAAATAAAAAACGTTGAATTCCGGCAAAAAGCCCCCTGTTCGGGCAAAATCATCGAATATTTAGACAACTTCATAACTAAATAGTAATAGTAACACACACACACACATATTCTCTTTATATTTATATTTTTAATATGGAAATTTTGATTTTGTCATGGTCTTGTTGTCTCCCCTTGTTTGGTAAACATGACTAGGTCATGATTTTTTGGGCCCATGGTAATGACCCATTGTATTGTTTGTGAAGAAGCCTATTTAAAGGTTTCCATAATAAACATTCTTTGTCATTATGTGTGTGTTTGGTTTAATCATTATGTTTATTGTGGTTTTTGTATATTCTATTTTTGTATGATATGAATCAAAATATAAGAATTCAATATTTCATATAGTTATTATAAATGTTGATTCGAAACAAAATCAACTATTATTATGATGAGTAAAATTAAGATTTAAACATCAAATGAAAAGACAATGTTAAAATTAAAACGTCATATAAAAATTTCTTGACGTGTAAGGTAAGACAACAAATTTCAACTCTAGTCATGCGTGTTTATTCAAATACCCTAACAAACCCTCACATAGAATAAATTTTATGATATATAAAAACCAATGTTTATCCAACATAATTAAGTGTTTTATTTTAATTATTATTTGAATTTGGGTTATTAATATGGTATTGTTTTAGTGCGAGGTCATTTTTTACACTAAAAATTGTAAAATGGGTACTTTTAGGTATTAGGAAAATCTATTAACAATTTAATAAAAATATTGGCATTGTATAGTGTTAAATATTCTTTAAACAAGGGAACCAAAAATCTAATTGTTCTTGGATACTTTTTAATTATAATTTCGCAAATGTGAAATAAGTTTATATCTTACAATTCAAATATCTCTATATTGATTCAAAGAGTTCAAGAGGTGGCAATGAGTTTTAATTATATAGAATAATATCAAGTGTTAAAGGCATTCAATAACCTAATGGATACCAAAGCATGGTTTCATTAAACATTGGAATGTTGAGTTTAAATGGGGGATTACTATCATCACATACCTCCCATGAATTTTAGCTTATAAAGTCTTACGATATGTATGTTAATGAAGTTTATAGATAATTGGTATGTTAACCTCATGTTGATTAGACTAACATTAACTTCATCCCACTTCTATGTACTTATCCCTCTCTTCCTCAAGTGTAGTGGAGGAATGGTTTCAATGTGTATAAGTGTATTGTTAAGAGGCTCATTTTATAATCAAACATGTATGTATGTATGTATGTATGTCAATTGAGTGTATCTCAAGTGGTTGTGGGATGGAGTGTTATCCTCGCCACCCAAGTTCTATTCTCGTAAGTGACATGTGGAGCTCATAACGAAAGTATTGTTGTAATGGCTTTGCATCCTTGTTGACTTGGCCTTGTGATGTGAAGAATCTAGGGTTTACCTTGGGTATCATCATTGAAATGAGGGAAAGTACCCGAGGGTTTGCCTCGAGCTTCGTATCCTCAAATATATATATATATATATAATGTCAATCATAATAAACAAAAATTGTCTATTACATTTTGTATCAAATCCATTGATATGTAAATTGGACCGTGGATATTCTACTAGAATCGTTTGTCACAATAGATCTTACATATTAGTTATTTTTATTAGCTTATTAAATTATTAGAACTGAAAGGAAAATAATTAGAGCAAAGAAATACACAATCCACACAATTAAGAAAAGATTTTCCATAGGAAAACCCACTATGGGGAAAAACCCAACTAGAATTGAGGACTATGCCTTGAACTTTTCTTCTTTGATATGCAGTACAAAAACAAATAAAGTGGTACCCTCTATGTAATTACCTATGACTCTGTGGCTAGAATGGATACTATAGGATCTCCGCCTTCCTTTGTTTTTCTCTAATATCCACTCTTGTGATATTGCTCAACTATGGAACAATACATAACATCAAAACAATGGGACCCCTCATTTTCCTTGCAGCCCAGTATTTAACATATCCTGTTAGTCGTTTAGGGTTAGTTTTTAAGGGTTTTGCATACATAAACTCATGATCAGGGTTAGGTTTTTTGACCTTATAGAATGTTTTTCAAAGTCCACACATGACTAGCTCCGCATGTGTGAGAAATGACAGTTGATGTGGAATCCCCTTGGTACCATGGTGGTCAACTAGATAGGTCAACTTCCGGGAGGCATAACTTCCTTATATGGACTATGATTGCGGTGATTCTCACACCATTGGAAAGGTATTGGTGTGTAGAATATGGAATCTTGGTGCTAGTTATGGTTTGGACAAAAAACAATGTCGTTTAAGCCCTCAAAATGGCTCTGGAAGGTTTCAGATGATTTTTTACCCCAAATCTAAATAGTAAGACATGCCCCTAAAATGTGCCCTACAAGCCAATTCATCCAATCTTTCCACCTAGAAAGCACCCAAATAGATAAAAAAAATTATATATTGATCCATTTCGGATCACACCTTCCCATTTTGGGAGGCTTTTGGTCCCCAAAATATTTTGTTGAATGAGGTGGAAATGTTTCCTCTACCTTCTCCTTGGAATACCATTTAGCCTTGCCTGGAAGTTGTCCTTTCAACCCCACCCGCCATATTTCATACTATCCCCGCCTGGTATTTTTGGAATTATTCTATAACACTATGTCTTCTGCTAACTTTTCTTAAGCCTTTGATTCTAAGTCCTCTATAGAAGGTAAGACTGCTCAAGTTCTTGATCCAACATGGAAGGTTCATTAAGTTTCAGATTTTCCACATTCATTATGGAGTAAATGCACATGTATGGGGGTAGAATGAGTCTATAGGAATTATCTCCCGCCTTCTCCAATACCTCAAAAGGGACATACCTTAGAGCCTTTATATTCTTAGCAGGACACTATAGTCTTTCCTTATTTAGGCGTAACCATACTTTGTCTCCCACATTGAATGATTTTTCAACCCTCTGTTGGTCATGCTTGGCCTTGTAATTTTACTATGATTTTTCAATGCTTCATGTACTTGTAAATGGATCTTCCTAATATTATAAATGAACTTCTTAGTTCTTAATGCTTCACTTATGGTGTCTACAGTCACCCCCCCTTGTTTTCCATATGCATCATTTAGAGGTGAAGGTGGTAGATATCCAAAACAAGTTTCAAAATGTGACTTACCAATGGAAGTGTGGGGTGCTCTATTATAGGAGTGTTGAATATAGATAAAGTTTTCATACCCAAGTAATTGGATGCTTCTAATTTTAATCCCTCAAAAGTTGGACCAAATTCCTATTGACTACTTATGTCTTCCCATCTGTCTATGGATAGATGGTGTAGATCTCTTCAATTTCTTGTCCATTTCCTCCCAAAGCGTAGTCTAGCAGGAACTGATAAATCTAGTATCCATGTCTGAGATGATGCTCCTAGGTATCCCAAAGTGCACCCAGACTTGTTAAAAGAACATGTTTGTTGCTCCTATCCTCTTATGGTCTTTTTACAAGGCATAATAATGCACATCTTAGATAGGGTAAACCACCCACAAATAAATAGTCACATCCCTTCCTAGTGGTTAGTAAGACACCCACAAAATCCATGGAGATGCTCTCCCATGGCCTCATAGGAACATGTAATTTATGGTACAGGCCTTGTTTCCTATTACTGGGCTTGCTTGTACAACACATTATCCATCCTCAAATAAATTGTGCTACATATTCTTGTATTCTAGGCAAGTAAACATACCTCTATAAATTTGCAATTGTCTTCCCTACAACAAAATTCCCTGCAACTTGGGAGGTGTGTTCCTCTTTGATAAGCTGCAATCTCTCACCTTTAAGAACACAAATCGTGTCCAACTTGTAGAGTAACCCATCATGGAGATGATAATGAGCCTTGTTGTCACCTTCTTGTACATGGAATTAGCCTTGCAGTTTCTGAAATACCTCCTTGACGTCCTCATCTTTTGTGTATTCCTCCTTGTATGCATCATGGGTAAAAGGTTCCATGTGCATAAGAGTCTCAAATATGTAATCCTGGTTGTAGGTGGCCTTGAGAGCATGTCTTCCAGCATGTTTGTAATGCACTTCTTATATTTAATGATTAGATTGAATCGTTGTAATAATCCCATCCACTTATAATGTATGGTATGTTTTGGGTTACTCTAGACTTGCAAATACTACAGTGGTTGGTGATCAATGTGAATGATGGTCTCCTTGCCCATCATATAGTGCTTCTACTTCTTAAAAACTTGAACCAGGGCATAGATTTCCTTATTGTAGGTAGAGTAGTTTAGGAATACCCCATGAAACATTTCAGAATGATAACATATTGGCCTTCCTCCTTGCATCATGACTACTCTCGTGGCATACCCACTTGCATCTATCTCCAATTCGAAAGGATTCTACACGTTGGGTAGTGCAAGAACTGGTGCCTGACTAATCTTTCACTTGAGCTCTTCAAAGGATTTTTATTGGTTCTTTCCTCACTGGAAACCCTTATTGCTAGTTGTTATTGCATGAAAAGGTGTAGCCACATCCAAAAAGGAATCTATAAATTTTCGGAGGTATTGTGTTTCCCCCAAAGAGCTCCCGACTTTAGTGAAATTTGTTGGAGTTCGTCACTTAGTGATGGCCTCCATCTTTGCATGATCAATCTTGAGTTCCACTCTAACAATCACATACCCCAAATACACCAATGGTTACTAGGCGAACTCACATTTATTCAAATTAGCCAACATATGGTGCTTTTTCAAAGCCTCTAACACCTACTTGAGATGTGAGATATGCTCTTCCCAAGTAGCACTATAAACCAATATGTCATCTAGATATACTATAACAAACAAATCTAAAAAAGGGTGTAATACATCATTCATTAAACACATAAATGTAGTTGGTGAATTGCGTAAACCAAACGACATTACTAACAATTCATATAGACCTTCTCTAGTCTTGAAGGCAATCTTCCAAGTGTCTTCTTCCTTCACTTGCACCTCATGTTATCTCAATTTGAGATCCAACTTGGTGAAGTACTTGGCATGCTGCAATTAGTACAACAGATCATCGATCCTAGGTAGAGGTTATTGATTCTTAAGTGTGATCCTGTTCTATCCTCTGTAGTTAATGCACATCCTACAAGTCTCATCCTTCTTAGGTACTACGATAATAGGTGACCCACAAGGTGAGGTGCTTGGTTGAATCACACCTTACTCCAACAACTTCTGCAACTACTTCTTCACTTCATCCTCTTATATGATAGACTATATGTACAGTCTGATGTTTGGAAATGGATAGTATAGAAACAATTGTATCCCATGTTCCACATCCCTCTTGGGAAGTATCCCCTTAGGCTCCTGGAACACTTCTTTCTATGCTTGCAAATAGTTCTCCAACTTGTGTTTCTTCTCTTTGGTACATCCCTCCAATGATGCCTTCACTTTTACCATTTCACCTTATTGTTGATTTTGTCTTAAGAAAAGCAATACAAACTTCCTACTTGAAATGATCATCTTTTTCACTTGGTTGGCACTTACCAGATAGAACTTCAATTTACCTTTATGTGTGTTGATGATGAAGGATTTCACATCCTTGATCAAGTGGTATTGGTTGGATCTCCTCATGAATATTGCATCCCTCATATACATGTAGGGGATTCCAAACACTACACCAGAAACATCCATGGGTACTATGTCTACCTCTACTTCATCAATATACTTTGCACTTATGGAAAACTTGATCTTGCATTATTTCATGACTCTATTCTACATCCTTATTTACTCATCCCAACTGGTAGGGACTAGGATTATCATGTACTTCTAATCCAAACATATGGACCATATCCTCTGCTATGAGGTTTTCCTATGGACTAGAATCAAATACAGCATCGATCATGGTCTTGTTTACCTGGATCTTGATGTGGAAGAGTTTTATCATCTCTTTCTCTTCCTTAGGGTGAATGCTACTCAAATTCACCTCCTTCTACACTATGGTACAGATAATATTCTCATCCACATCCAAGCTACTTTCTAACTCCTTATTTGAGTCTTTGGCTAGAAGGTTATTCCTCTTGGAATCCTTCTTGCAGTTATTGGTGGATCACCCTCCAACCTAAGTGTTTCTATGTGGCTTTCCCACCAAGTTAATGCATGGCCCTATAAATTCAGTCAAGCAAGTGAGATATTTTGATCCTCAAATATTTGATGGATACTTAAATAAACCTCTAACCGCTTCAACCAATTATTCAGTTTTATAGCATCGATCTCACTTTAATGTGGCTTGATGTCTACCTTCACTTCCATCTTGAAGAGAGACTGGGAAGAAATATTTGACTGGGACTTGACTTCTCTTTTTTAGGCCCTTGTATTGGTTCCTTTAATTTTGGTCAATTTTATCTTCTGATTTCCCTATGATTTAAACTTTGAGTTAGAGCCTCAAAATACCCAAAAGGTATAAACTTTCTCTCCAAATTCTCCATGAGGATTGACATGTTGCATGAGATGTCAGCGACTTGTATCTCCAGTTTTGTAAATTGATGCTCAAAATCATCTGTAGCACCTTGAATAGACTCGTCCACCATGGCTAGGGTTTGAAGACTCTTTTTTCACCAAGTATTGGATACTACGATTACCCACAAAAACCAAAAGAAACATCCCTTTGATACCAATATGATCTGTAAACTAGCGTGGATATTCCACCAGAACAATCCATCACAATGGATCTTACAACTTTGTTCTTTTTATTAGCTTATTAAATAAATGGAATTGAAAGGAAAATAACTAAAGAAAAGAAATACATGATCCACACAATCAACACAATATTTTCCCTAGGAAAATCCACTATGGGGAAAACCCATCTAGAAATGAGGACTATGCCTTCCTCTTTTCTTCTCCAATATGTAGTACAAATACAAGAAAGTGGTACTTTCTATGGAGTTACCTATGACTTTGTGGCCATAATGACTATTGCAGGATCTCCTACTTCCTCTGTTGTGCTCTACTATCCACTTTCATGCTCTTGCTCAACTATGGAACAATACATAACATCAAAAGAATGGAACCCCTATGTTTCCTTGTGGCTTGATATTTAACATAGCCCGATAGCCATCTAGGGTTAATTTTTAGGGGTTTTGTATACCCAAACTCCATATTAGGGTTAGGTTTTTGGACATTCTAGAATGTTTTTCAAATTCCACACTAGAATAGATCCACATGTGTGATAAACGAGAGTTGAAGTGGAATCCACTTTACCATGGTGGTCAACTAGGTAGGTCAACTTCCAGGAGGCATAACTTCCTCATACAGACTCCGATTGAGGCGATGCTCACACTGTTGGAAAGGAATCAATGTGTAGAATATGGAATCTTGGTCCTATGTAGAGTTTGGAACAAAACAATTTCATTTAAGCCCTCGAATGGCTCTAGAAGGTTTTGAATGATTTTTGACACCAAATATGAAAAGTAAGACATGCCGATAAAATGACCCCTAAAAGCCAATTCATCCAGTATTTCCACCCAAATAGATGACAAATTATATATTTATTCATTTTGGATCAACCATTGATTTGGAAAACTATGGATTAATTCTATATGTTTGAACAAATATAAAAATAGAAGCAAGCAACAATAACAATAAAACATGGTTTACATGGAATGCTACTGTGTGCAGGTAAAACCATAGGGCAATGGTAGCTTTGATTTGTATAATTACTTAGAAAAAAACTTATAATGTTTCCTTCTCTTGTGATACAATCCCAAGGATCACTCCCCTTTTATGCAATACAATGATGGCTCCATAAGGAACCAAAATACATTAGAAGGGTCTAGAAATTTTCACCTTGGGGACTCCGCCCCTGTGTTCCCATTGCATACGAATCACACAAGTGGATAATCGTGTACCACTATACAAGAACATGTCAAAGATATAGACATTGACTTTACCTCCTAACATTCTCCCACTTGAAGTCGATATTCAAGAAGTTCCTTGCCTATGTTTTCCACTCCCATGTCAATGCCCAATGCTACCTTCATCACATTTTCAGTAAGCCCAAATAATTTTTGCACCATTCAAACTTCTATGTTATGATAGTCTTTGTAAGCATATATACAGTATTCTCAACGGTATGAATTTTATCCAACATGATCCTACCTTCTTCCACCACTTTCCTTATGAATGGTACTTATATCAATATGCTTCATGTGATCATGAAATGTTGGATTCTTCACTAAGTGAATAGCACTTTAACTATTGCAATGCAAAGTGATCTTCCACTACATCATCTTGAATTCGTCCATCAATTATTCTAGCCATATTTCCTCTTTACTAGCCTTAGTTTCTATCACATATTCTGCTTCAGTGGTTGATAAGGCCACAACTAGCTTCTACTTAGTTGTCCAACTTATATCTCCACCAACAAGAGTGAAAGTATATACAACCTATAGTTCCATTGATATCCATTACAAATAAATCACAACCTAAGACCCTCAAGCTTAAAGGAGTCATAAATGATAGAGATATAACAATTCTTATAGATTCTAGTAGTACTCATAACTATATAGACATTGTTGTTGCTTAAAAACTAAACCTCTTTGTGTTCTCACAAAGGGCCTCACTATTATGGTTTTTGATGAAAAAAGATGGAAGAAGTAGGAATATGTCATAAAGTATTTGTTTGGATACAAGAACTAGACCTACAAACAAGACCTTGTGCTTTACCACTTAAAGAAATGGGTATGATGCTACATGTAGAATGCTTGATATAGTTGGGCACTTATACCACAAAATTTGAAGAATAGTTCATGGAGTTTAACTGGCAAAGACAACATTACAAATCAGATGGAGAATCCTCGAGAAAGGTGAATTACAACTAATAAAAAAAGAGTAAGAAGCACAATCAAATAGACAAAAATGGAAGACAGAGGAATATTTTACAAAGAAGTATAAAGGTTTCACATTAAACAACCAAGTCAAAAGACTTCGAGATATGATGCAAGCAATACAAAAGAACCTCACCAACCCTCAGAATGGGAATAAATTCAAATCCCTAAATCCATACAAATTTGATGCCACCATGGAAACATGCTCAACTAGAGAGAAACTGATTTATTATGCTTTGAGGACAAAGCATTCCTTAAGGGGGTGGCAATGTTATAAACAAAATACTAGTAATAACATAAGTAGGCTAATGAAATGTCAAGGGCACATGTGTCTTCACCTCATGACCAATCAATGCATATAAGAATATTAGGGTGAGGCCCATTGTAATCATCTTATTGGTTCTTATTAATCAAACATGATTCAATAAATTCTTATATATATTTGTAGAAATAGTTTGTCAATAGTAATGAATATGAATTGTTTATTACATGGTTATTGTGAAAGCATGGTTGTGTGTAGTTAATGTGGGATTTTCTCACTTGTGGTCTTTGGTATTTGTAAGGGCTTATGTACTGTCATCTTGGTTCAGTTCAAAAGCTCAATTTGGTTCACCTCATTTCACAATTCTAGTAAGGTATTGTGGTATGGTTTTAGTTTTTTTTTCTAGGTTCTTTGTTCATGGCTCTCGAATCTATGGTTTTCTATCATATTGGCCTTCTCTAGTTTGGAAACTACCCGGGCTTGTCTTTGGATTTGGGTTTTTCTTCAATTTTAAGGATTTGAAAAGCATAGAGAGTCATAGGAATTCCAATTGATGTATCTCCTATGAAATTTCATATCTACGTCGGGTCTAGAGGAAGAGTGTTCACTGTATTGAGGATCTTCGGGTAGTCTTTTCTCACTACAATAGTAAGATGGAAAGTGAACTTAACTCTCAAATATCTAGGAACGAGTTATCAACAATAATGGCTCGTTGAAGCAAACAAATTGAGAAAGTGGAAGAAAACGTCAACATGTTTTATGAATTAGTTATGGGTCTTACTGGAAGCAATTGTGTGTTCTTATTCAAATATCTTCCAACAAAGCTTCACTAAGAAAAAATAACATGATATATAAAAAAATGTTTATCCAACATATAATAAAGTGATTTATGTCTGTTATTATTTAATTTTGAATTATTAATATGGTAAAGTTTCATTTTAAATACTAAATTTCAATTTAATAGAACATAACATTCCAAATATTTTAACTTATATTTTAATATAATAAAATATTTTATGCATATTATTCTTTCAATTTGAGTTATTAACATGATAATGTTTCTTGAATTTGAGTTATTAACATGGTAATGTTCCATTAATGGAACATACAATCTCAATTATTTTAACATTCCTCTTTCCCTAAATTAAATAACACAAAATATTTATGCATATTATTCTTTGAATTTGAGTTATTAACATGATAATGTTCCTTGAATTTGAGTTATTAACATGGTAATGGTCCATTAATGGAACATACAATCCCAATTATTTTAACCTTCCTCTTTCCCTAAATCAAACAACACAAAATATTTTGTGCATATTATTCTTTGGATTTGAGTTATTAACATGATAAGGTTCCTTGAATTTGAGTTATTAACATGGTAATGTTTCATTAATGGAACATACAATCCCAATCATTTTAACCTTCCTCTTTCACTAAATCAAACAACACTTTTACCAATACATATAATTACTCCACATAGCCCTTTCTCAATAATCAGTGGGTTGAAAAGAAGCAAGAAATGTTCTCAATAATGGGTGTGTTTGAAAGGAGTACAAATTGTTACCTGGTTGAACTCCTATTTAGTCACGATCCTTTGTGAGATAGGCTTACCAAATGTTGTGAGCTTTAATAAACATTTACATCCTTAATAACAACAATATCTTTAATATCAATATATTTTCAACTTGTAAAGCCTATTTGTCTAAGTATAACACAAGATCCTCTTACAGAATTACATATTCCATTAAGCATACAATCATTTATAGAGGCAAAGTAAAAAGTATATCGTTAACAAGGTCATTGCAACTAAGTTAACCTATTTCTCATAGGTTATCACATATCATTTGAGATAAAGGAAAAGTAAAAAGTATATTAATCATTATAGTACAATAACTTATAAGGAAGGTGCAGAAAAGTCAACTATTGTTAACTAAAAAAACTACATGTACAATAGAGTTCCATAAGAAAAATAATTTCTCTAGGAAAACAAACTCACCTACATCAACATACATCATTATGACTCATGCAGTAAACATAGACTCTGATTCATAATAGAAAATCCTTACAACCTACAACTCACAATAATTTCCAACACTAGGGATCACTCCTTGGCTTATTCAAGCTCTTCTCTATCTCTTACTTCTTCTATTCATCATCTTGCTATATTTTTTATGATACACTAAGTAATTCATAATGAACAATACCCAAAAACGTTAACAAGATCATTGCAACTAAGTTAACCTATTTCTCATATGTTAACGCAAATCATTTGAGATAAAGGAAAAGTAAAAAGTATATTGACCATTATAGCATAATAACTTACAAGGAATGTGTAGAAAAGTCGACTATTGTTAACTAAAAAAACTACATGTACAATAGAGTTGCATAAGGTATAATAATGTCTCTAGGAAAACAAACTCACCTACGTCAACATACATCGCTAGGGCCCATAAACATAGACTTTGACTCATAATAGAAAATCCTTACAATGTATAACTCACAATAATTTCCAACATTAGGGATCACTCCTTGGCTTATTCAAGCTCTTATCTATCTCTTCCTTCTATTCATCATCTTGCTATATTTTTTATGATACACCGAGTCATGGTATATATAATAATTACAAAAATCAAGTTTCATTCTTTCATTCTGTCAAATAATAACTACATCAATGCTCTTATTATTTTAATTTTATAGGATCAAGGGTGTTGACGATCTCTCCTAAATATTGAGTCATCATATTTGATCAACTCAAAAACCTTTGTGAACAAGTTATAATGACTCCAACAAAATATTTGTAGTCAACAACACATGCTCAGCTCCCAAGATAATGATTTGGTAGCTTCGATGTGATTGTGCTTCTCATATGCACTTGCACCAAACAACAAAAAGGCTATGCATCAAAAGCTTCATCAATATCTATAATCTCAAGAATTATGCGCATAGATTTTTCATTATCATTTATAACCCTCTCCCACAATGAAAAATAATTATTTTCATTCATACATTGATTTTAACTTCTCAAAGACATGTTTCCTTAATTTCTTGGAAAAGCTATCAACCACTTGTTTAATTATGTTGCAAATTTTCATTTGAGTTGGCCTTTATTCATGCAATTGCCCTGAATAATGAATTTGAACTTCAATATGCTTACTACTTTGGTGAAAATTTGCATTCTTCCCAAATAGAATTACACCTTGATTATCATAATATAAAACAATAGATTTCTCCTACATCAACCCAATCTTTGTCATCAATCACCTAAGGTAAATTCCTTCAAATATTCCATTCATTTTACATGTATACTTGGCCACAATTAAATATAAAACAACAACCTATTGCTTCTAGCTACTCCAACACACATTAACTAAAGCAACATGATATACAAAATGATATGTGGACTTCCTGACATCCATAGACCCAACCCACTCAAAATAAATTTATCCAACTAATTCCAAATTGCCTCAGTGCTAGGAATACTTGAGCCCCAAAATCAATGCTCCCTTCAGGTATCTTAACTACTAACTTTCTCTAGGACCTTCCATATAACTACATGTGTGCGCATGTGTGTATGAATTCAATATTAGAAAGCATCCATGTCTACTAGATGTCTATATCTTATATTCCTAAAGAAGTTGCAAATAAGATCAAGGAAAAAATGCTTCAACTTTCTATGGATAGGGGAAAACCCTACTAAAGGGATTCATTTGGTGAATGGTATAGAAAGGTAAAACCAGTGGCCTAGGAGGGTGGGGGCTTAAAAATATTTATGTTTTTGGTATAACATTAATTGCAAATTATTTCTGGAGACTTCTATTTAGTGAAGGATTGTGAAAAAAGGTTATGAAGCCCAAATATTTGAAAGGAAAGATAATGGAGGAATGGTTGAGATGGGAGAAAAAAAGTAGAAAAAATCAATCAAATGTCTATAAAGCATGTTTAAAAGTTGTTCCATTAGTGATAAAATGGAATTCTTGGGTAGTTAGAAGAGGAAGAAAAATTAGGGTCAAAGAGGACCCTTGGATAGGTTTCTATAGATATTATAAGTTATCAAATCCCTTAAAAACTTCTCTTCATAACATAGGCATCTTTAAGTTATAGCATCTAATAGTCAACAATTCAAACTTGATACAGAACTAGAAATCAATTGAGTTTTATGGATTAAGAGAGGCTCGTGCACCAAAATGGAATTAATATGTGACTATGCATAGGCACAATGTTATTATCCTCACAAATACTGATGATGAATTAAATAGATCAAAAAATAAAGCTTCTAGAATTTTAACAACAAAAGTAGGGTACTTAACTTGTATTGAAGAAGAGGCAACTAGTGAGATAGCTCACTGGTGGAAAGTGGTTGTGGAAGATGGACAGTCCATTAAATACTTGTATTTTCTTAAGTTTAGCATTGGGAAACAATATTTCAATATGGGATAACATGAAAAAATGAAACTAGTAAGGCCCAGGGTATTGTATCTTATGTGTTTATGGAAATACTTCCCAATAAATAGGTTTAAGTTATTAATAGAAAAATAAAGAGAAAAACTACTCTAAACTCCAATTCTAGTTAAGTACTTAAGGATAACAGAGAAAGAGAGGAGAGGAATACCTTAGGCCAGTCATCTAGCCTCTTTATTGTAACTTGTAATCCAAAGAAAATATGTATTCACATGTCCAATCTGCTACAGATTTGCACACAAATAACCAAATAACCTTCCTCAAACCTTTCTCAACATCAATAAATGATCATTAATGCAATATGAATTCTTAATTAACTGAAAATAACAATTGTCAAGAAAATAGTTCCACCTCCAAACAAATAACTCATGAATAGATAAATCAAGACATGATTCCTAGGGGGGAAGGGGAAAGAAGAGAGATCTCCTTGTTATTATAATTAAAAGATGAAAGCAACAAGATAGAAATATACCTAATCTTTGTTGTTGGCACCTTCTTCACTAAAATCTAGGTTCCTTCGACCTATACCCTTCATGGATTGTTGCTTCGCTGCAACTTCTTGGTCATAAAGGAATGAGATAATCCAAGGGAATTAAGATCCCAACTCTTAACCAAGGAAGTAAAAAAAAAACAAGGGTTTATAATGGGGAAAAGGACCATAAAAATCTCAGGCAACAACTAATTCTCAATCCTCCAATGTAAGGATGCTTCAATAGTATTTGGTTCCCCTTTTCCAACAAGTTGTCTTCTTTAATACCCTTGGAATTTAGTTCAAACAATTGGTATGATTTTTTTAATGGTGTATACGTTTACAGATCCCATGAATCCCACTTAGAAGCACACATTTAATGCACTAATATGTTTTTTGCATTTTTTAGAAAACTCATGTGCCCTGCTTTAAGGAAAGGCATGAGGCCCTGTGTGTTTCCAAAAGGAAAGAGATGGGAACCAAGCTAAATATGATTTTTTAAGAGGATTTATTAGTGATTAAAAGGTACTCAGGATAAATAGCCATTATAAGTAAAGGATAAATTGATAATGCCATAACAAATGCCCCTTGACGTATGAGGTAAGAAGGGAAGTTGATTTCCAAAATACATTATAAAATAGTATAGGAATATGATGAGTAGAACTGGGTAGAGTGCACCAAAATATAGATCAAAAAGTTCCCATAACTAAAAACCAAGATATCAAATTACTCTCTTCCTCGAGGCGGGCATACCCATGCTCAAACTTAAAAACAAGCATGATTTCCAAATCAAGTACACTGTGGATCCATGTAAAATGAAAAATCATGGCCACAACAAAGATACATGGAAAATCCATGTCAAAGATAGATCACATCCACAAACATATAAAAAGTGGGTCTATGTCTTAGTGTACACAAAGAGAATTTCTAATGATAAATGAAATTAGAATTTGATCCTCTAAAAAAAGTACCAATACCATGTAGGTATGTGGTACTTATTTCACAACTCGAGCAACAACAAAAGGGAGATGATATTATGACCCAAGGTCTTCAATCCAAATCCATCTATTGCATGAATATACACCATGTGAATAAATGATCTGAAGTCAAACATGGGAGAAACATTTTTTTTATTGGTAATTAATGTATACCTTAAATTAACAAACATGGGACAACCCACTAATAATGGTAATGGGTTCCAAGGTACAAATTAAAATCTAGTAAGTTTGAATAGATGCGTTGACATCAGACACTCATATAATCTATCAAGCAGGGGACATTGATGAATTCCAAAGTGAGGAAACCTTCCATTGATTACTGTAACCCCCAAAGTACTATACAAATATCTAAATCACGCTCATAAGGAAAATGAGATTAATGTTGATAGGATGAGATCCATTGGAAGGAGGGCATTATGGAATTCCCATCAACCAACACAAGCAAGTATCAAGAACATGATTTGAGTTGAAGGACTTGGACAAAATGTTGAATTAGCACACCACCAAGTACATATTTCACATGAACCAATTGTAAATAGCAAAAAAAAGAGCCTCTTAGAAAAAAAATCCATCAATAGAGGCAAGGAATTCCACCAATGATGAAAATGGAATCCAAGGTACAACATGAATCCTACTATGTGAATAGATGTATTGCCATCAAACATAGGGGAAATCACTCATTCAATGACCAATGATGAAGTGTCATATGTGTTGGGTTCATCAACCATTTGTGAGATTCTTATTATAATTAAGTGCATTTGTTATAGTTGTTGAGTGTACTCATATCTTGTAAAGATAAATTGAGATTAAGATAATATTGTTTGAGTGAAATTAGGGATGAATGTTGAGTGATTATAGGAGTTGATTGATTCATGAGAAGATAGTTATTCATGTATAAATGTGAGTCTCTCTAATGAAATGTTGGATATGGTGTGTGCATTATTTCCAAATTCTTGTCTTGCTCCATTATTGTTGGGTTTATAATTCTTCATATGGTATTAGAGCTAAGTTAGACGGCATGTGAGGTTGTGTAGTAACAAATTACTAATTTAGAGGAGATTGAGAGTTATGTAGAGTGCCATTTTGTTGGGGTTTTTTTGGGCAGAAGCAACTTGCAAAAGTGTGAGAGCCACATCATGGAAGTGTGATCCGGATTTTATGAGCAGAACGAAATGAATACAGATTATTATCAGATGCTTAACACAAAATAACAGAGATACAGTAAAACTGGTTTTCTATTCAATAAGGAAATAAGCTAGAACTGTAAAAATGCAGCGGAAAACAAGCTTGCTGGAATGGTGGCGGCTTATCTCTGAGAAGAGATGTGACGGCTGCTCTCATTTCGCAAGAAGATGGTTACAATGAGGCTCTCAAGGCCTTTTACAATAAACAGGAATGTCAAAAACCCTAGACATCCAAAAACCTAACCCTAGGAGATGAAGCGCCAAAAGTCATGTGGGCCCCGTTTGGGTAAGTTAGTACATCAACTTCCCGGGGTCGTAACTTTTGCATACGATCTCCGTTTGGGGCGCTCGGTAGCCCGTTGGAAAGGTCTATCCGAGACTTACAACTTTCGACTGGGGCCAAATGTGTGCCGAAGGCAACCATTTGGCCCCCCAAATTGCCAAAAAAGGTCGTTTAGGGCCTCAAAATGGCCCCGGAAGTTCAGGACCTGAAAAACTGCTAAAAATAGTATAATACCAAAATTGCCATAAAACTGTTTTGAGCCAGTTGGAAAGGTGGGTGGCCACCAATATCCACCTGGATCAAAGTGGCATGTAAAAGGTGAGTGAACAATGTCTAGGGTGACAAGTAGAAGAAATCAGATGTACTCTCTAATAAAGTATTTGTTAAGGCTCTTGTGAGTAGTGGGAGTATGTGGTTTTTTAGTTTCAAAAGTGGATGAAGAGGTAGTTAGAGAAGGGACAATATTGTGTAGTCTTACATCATTTCAATGGTAGAGAGAGTTGAGCACCTAATAACATAAACATTACTATGCACATATTGGAATTGTGTAGGGTTCTCTTGGTCTTTGATATGGGTTTGCACCCCTTATGTTAATTTCTCATGGATCAACGAAATTTGAGACTCGAATGATCATATGCTATACTGTCATATTCACTAGGAAGAAGCTTCTTACAAGACTAGTTGTGGCTTGTATGATTCTTTGACTTCACCATCTCTTGTGTCTTGCTATATTTCTTTCTTTTTATACTCTTCACCACTAGTTCCTCTTACAATGAGAATGTGTACGCAATAGATGGTTGTATTTTTTAAGTAAGTGGTCTCTTGTCATTCCAACAACGCAAACATATAGTCATTCATGTGCCAATTTTTTTTCACATCAACAATTTGTTTTTAGATAATATGATCTTAAGAATCTAAGTGTGGCTTTAAGAAGGTATTAAATATGCATATGAAGTATGGTTTGGAATTTTTATGATTGGAGAAGTCACCATAAATTTGAGAAGTTTCAAAAGGATGCAATTTTTTTTATATATTTTTGTACAAAGGAAAATTGTAAAACAATCTACATTGCTCTTCATCTTTCATTCAAAGGAGATTTGATTCTAATTATGCATGTGATGCACCCATATTTGTTCTCAAAATAATGAAATGATATTGTTGGTGGTGGTTGAGTCCCATTTTCAAACACAATGTTCTCATCCCAAGTTGAACTGGGACATATTGTGTTAATAATGAGTTCTCTCCTTTTCTCTTTATCTCATTTTTCAATGGCGATAAGCAACATTGTGTTACCTAAACTCATTCGCATGAATTATTTCTATTGGAGAAAAATATATTTTGGAGCTTGTAACTAATAGGTATAATCTTCCTTCTAGTCAAGAATATAAAGCATTGGATGCCAATGGAAATAAAGCTTTAAAGGAACTAATAAAGAGAGATAATGGAGCACTTCCTCACATAGCAATGTAGTTGATGAATCCATATTTTCAAGAATTAGTGTCATATAATCACCTAAACAAGCATGGGTTATATTAAAGAACACATATGAACCACCAACAACTAAGTTGCAAATATTAAGAAGTAAAATTGATAATGCAAAGATGTATGGAAATGAATTAGTGAATGATTATATCACAACAATGCATGGTCTTGTAAAAACAATGAGGTTGTTAGGTGAAGATATACTAGAAAGAAGAATGCTTGAGAAAATTTTAAGTAGCGCTGTGCCTAAATATCAAGTTGTTTCCACTAGTGTTCTTGTTTCCAAATATTTAAATATAATGAGAATTGATGAATTGAGTGGTTACTTGCAATGGTTGAAGAAAATACTACAAATGAACAAACAAAACATGCTTTTTCCACTAGATATAGAGGAAAAGGAGAAATCGGAGGACAATATCATAATCAAGGAAATTATAATTAACATTGACATCAACATAATTCCAATAATTATTAAGGAAATTCATCCACTTCAAGATGCATAGGAAGAATTACAACTCAATTTTATAGATAAAGAGGGAGAGGAGGATCTCATGGAAAAGGGAGAGGAAGAGATGGATCTAGAGAAAGGTCATGTGTACAATGCTACTATTGTAATTGATTTGGTCATTTTGAGAAAGATTGCAAAGATAAAAATGAATTATATGGAAAAAAAAGGGAGCCAATATTATTGTTGAAGAAACCATACATGAAAAGTTATCCATGTCAAGTTTAATGGTACACAATGATGAACGTGAGGCATGGTATACTTGATTCAGGATGTTCATCACATAGGACATCTTAGGAGGGGTTGTTCACAAATATAGATGAAAATTATTCTGGTAAAGTGATATTTGGTGACGATAGTGCTTCAATGGTTAAATGGAAAGGTACAATGGCAATCCCAGCATTGAATGGAAAGAAGAATTTTATAGATGATACATTGTTGACACCAACATTGAAAAAGAACATACTTTATGTAGGGTATATGATGGAACACAAATACAAGTTAGTGTTTGATAACAAAGAATGGTTAATCAAGGATAAACACAATGAAATGTAGTTTTGGAAAGAGGAGAAATGACTATAGATACAATTTGCAAACTCACTTTTTCCTCAAGCGAGTCACAAATTTTAAAGGCCACGGAAGTAATGAATAGTAATATTTTTCATTTGAGAATGGGACATCTAAATTTAAATCATTTGGTGTCGATGAGGAAGGATAATATGGTGAATGGTATTCACTATATTGAAGTTGATACTGAGATTTGTGAAAGACGCATACTAGGGAAACAACACGGGGAGAGTTTCTCAAAAAGATATTGGAAACCTAGAGATCATGTTGCATTGGTACATTAATATCTATGTGGTCCCATGAAGACTTTTTCTTTTGGAAAGGAAAAGTAATTTCTAACATTTATTGACTTTTTTTCTAGAAAAACATGGGTATATTTTTTGCAAGAAAAGTTAGAAGTCTTTGTACAATTTGTTCAGTTTAAGGTGATGGTTGAAAAATAAGTTGCTTGAATATTCTCACCCTTAGATTAGATAATGGGGGAGAATATAAATCTAATGAATTCATTAATTTTTGAAAGATTAATGGTACAAAGAGACCCAATTCATATACTCCTCAACAAAATGGTGTTGTAGAAAGGAAGAATAGGACTATTGTTAAGATGGCAGTAATTATGTTGAAAAAAAGTGACTTGGTAATGAATTCCGGGTTGAAATAGTTCATACAACAATCTACAATTTGAACAAGTATCCTACAAGAGTAGTTTTGGATTTGATTCTAGAAGAAGCATGGTTATGGTACACATTACCTAGAGTTGCACACATGAGAATTTTCGAATGCATTGTATATGCACATGTCCCTAAAGAAAAGAGGAAGAAATTGGATGATAACAATATTAAGTGTATTTTCATTGGGTACAACAAAGAAACAAGAAGTTATAGGTTATTTGATCCCCAAGAGAAGCAATTTAAAATAAGAAGATATATTTTGTTTGATGAGAAGGAAGTTTAACATCCAAAATATGTTCAAAGAAAGGATGAAGTTGTCACTGGTAATGGATCTAGTTTTAAGATAGATAAGACAAACGAAAGAAAGAGGAAGCCTAAGTGGCAATTCAGAGGACATTCAAATAATAATGTGTTGGATAAAAAAATTGAGAGAAGAATCACTAGATCACACAACATTGTAATTTTTTCTCGTATGACTCAAATGATGAAGATGGATGAACTGCATAGTTATGCAGAACCATCATGTAAGGATGAATGGAATGAAGCAATGGAAGTAGAATTTAAATGCTAAATGGGGCTTGGTTATTTTACCCAAAGGAAAAGGATGTTATTGGCACTAAATGGGTGTATAAGACTAATTATAATTAGATTGCACAATGATAAGTATAAATCCCATTTAGTTGCAAAGGTTATGCATAAAAGGAAGGAATTGATTATATAGAAACATTTGCTCAAACAAAAAATATGGATACTATCAAGTTGGTAGTTGCATTAGCTACACAATATAGGTGGAAAATTATTCATATGGATGTTAAATCAACTTTCTTGAATGGTTATGTGGATGAAGAGATTTATGTGGATCAACACGAAGGTTTTGAAATTCCATGTAGAGAATATTGTGTTTACAGCTTGAAGAATGATTGATGAGTACTTTCAAGATCATAGTCTACTAAAGAGTTCATATAAACCCAATCTCTATATTCTTCAGTCAGGATACCTAAAATTCTCATAGTTGCCTAATATGCTGATGCCTTCATTTATACAAGGAACAACATCGAATTGTTTTAGATGTTTAAGTCACATAAGATTGTTGAATTTGAGATGACAAATCTTGGTGAGTTACATTATTTATTGGGCATAGAAGTATGTCATAAGGAAGATATCAATTTTATGTCGACATAGGCTAAGTATCTTGGGATATTTTGAAGAAGTTCAACATGATGAGTTGCAATCCAATTGTAATTCCTTTAGAAATCAGGTTGAATTTATATATAAATGATGACTCCAATCTAATTGATAATACTCTATATTCTCAATTGGTTGGAAGTTTGATATACCTAAATAGAACTCGACCATATATAGATTTTGTAGTCTACATGGTTTCGATATTTATGCCAAATCCACAAGAGTTACATTGGAAAGAAGCCAAGATAGTTTTAAGGTATCTGGGTGATTCAATTGGTTATGGTTTGGTATACTTATATACAACATATTTCAGGTTGATTGGTTATAGCGATACAGTTTGGGAAAGTTGTACGGATGACATAAAGTCTAATCTAGGTTATAGTTTTAGCATGGGATTATAAACAATCGCATGGAGTGATAAAAACAAACCTATAGTTTCAATCTCCACAACATAAGTAGAGTACGAAGTAGCAGCAAAAACAACATGTAAAGTAGTTTGGTTGAGAAGAATTTTGTAGGATACACATGAGCACCAGGAACAACCATCACAGTTGATTGTGATAATCAACGTGCTATTTAGGTGGCTAAGCATCTATTGTTTCACAAAAAGACTGAGCACATTGATATACAATATGATTTTGTTCAAGTTCAAGTTCGGGAAGATGTGCTTGAGATTGTGTATTGCATAACATATGAGAAAGTTGCAGATAATTTTACCAAGGCACTATAAAAGGGCACGTTCTACAAATTCAAAGTTCATCTTAGAATCTCCCTAAATAATAATTATGGGGGTAAATGTTGGATTAATGAATCATTTGTGGTATTCTTAGTTTGATTAAGTGTATTTGGTATAGTTGTTAAAAGTGCTCATATCTTGTAGAGATAAATTGAGATTGAGATAACCTTTTGTGACTGAAATTAGGGATGATTGTTGAGTAATTATAGGAGTTGATTGATTCATTAGAATCTAGATATTCATGTATAAGTATGAGTCTCTCTAATGAAATGTTTGAGCTGGTGTGTGTATTAATACCAAATTCTTATCTTGCTTCATTATTGTTGGGTTTATAATTCTTCAATCTACTAAGCACAAGGTAACCTACCAATGATTAAAGTAATCCCCGATGTTCTACCAACTCTAAGTCTATATCTCAGAATAATGAATTGAAGTTAATGAGAGAATACCCTCCAGTAAGAAGGTCATGGATACCCTTCCATTTTAGCACAAGAAAACATTGTACATGATTTCACTGAGAATAACTTGATAACAGGGAAGGATGACATGAAAAGTCAAGAAATATGAGATATGGTTGACATAGATTTTACATCCTTTAAACATAAGCACAACACAATAGTGACTTCAACAAAAATGAAGACCAAAATATAGACTAATGAAATAATCCAACAATGCAAGAGCCAATGAGGGTTTCCCCATAGTGACTGGAAGATTAAGTCCAATTTTAGAGGAGTTTTGGACTCAAAATCATGTTTTAGCTTCTAAGACCAATACTAAAACCCAATTTGTGAAGGAAGACATGACACAAGAACTTTGTCCAAATGTGACACAATTTTGTTGCTTCATAAAACACATATAATATATAACTTCTTTCCCCCCTCTCTCTTTTTATAAATATTTAATTTTTGTATCCTTTCCATATTAATAAAGCTTGAAAAGGAATAAAATAATTCCATGTTACAATGAATGAAATGAGTGTCACAAGGCATGTAAATATGTTCCAAGTGGATGGAACAAACCTATGCAAAACAAAAATGGTGTTGGGTAGGAGGTGGACATTCAAAAGCACGTTTCTTTCAAGAATATAGCCCATAATGAAAATGTAATGGATGAAAGTGATGAGCAACATCAATGAATGCAATGGCAGTATAAAGCTGCAATAAATAATTAAGCATAAGTGTGCAATAATAGTGAACAAAAGAAAATGTATAATGAACAAAAACAAGAGCCTTATAGGGAATGGATAGAAATAGATGAGAAAGAGAGGAGTGCACCTTCTTCTCAAAGTCATTATACAACTAACAAGGCTACCAACCCTTTTATAAAAACTTGGCATTGGAACCAAAATTGCAAGAGGGTGTTGATCACAATATCCCATGTTAGGTAGGCCCTTCTACCCGGATAGAGAAGAATATAGATAGAAAAGGTTGATGCACCAACATCATACAGGTTTGAACCTATGAAAAAGTTTTAATGCATCATAACAAAGGGAAATCCTAAACCTATATGTAAGCTTTCAAATATACCTAACCATATTGAATATTGTGCAAAGCATGATCTTCATCTTTGACATCTTCAACAATATTCATTACCATGGAAAAGTCTACTAGTGAAGACTCGATAACACCAAGGCTTGAGAGCCTACAATCAATAAGATTAGACATAGAAGGAATATCAATGTTGAAATAAAGGATCAATACTATAGGAACAAACTCGTCATCCCTACAGTCTGAATATCTACTAACAAAATCAAACTCATAAGGAACACCAACTTTTAGCTCAATGACAGTCTAAGGACTCAAAAAATGCCAAAGTCTGAGGATCAACAAAATATAAGATAAAACTCAAAAGGAAAATTGGGATTGTATTTGATTGAAAATGGGTCCAATCCAAGGATATGATATTAATTGGAAAGGTAAAAAATATTTGAAGGAATACCAAAATCAACCATAACCTCTAGGAGAGCTTCATCTTATGGAAGAACATCATCCAAGACAGAATGCATGTAAAACAATTCACTTGGACCAACACGGGGGAGAACAAGATCCAATGCCCCTAATAGATAAATCACTTAGTCAACTGCCAAAACCAAGTCCCAATAAGGTGAGCATGAATGCAAAGGCTCCTTCTTAGTAGCAATTGGATACATGGAATATGATGCCACATAATTCACCTATGGTAGGGTAGTGTCTACTGAAACATTAGAAACAAACAAAGGGGTCACATGGTCTAAAGTTGGATAAAGATAAGGTTTGGTAAATGCAAATTGATCAATAGTGATAATGCTTCCATTGTAAGGAAAATACATCATGAGAAAGATCGTGGGCATCGCAAAATTCATAGCATATATGTAATCATGCCCACAGAGCATATTGAAGTCCGGTGGGCCTTCTATAATTATAAAATTGATTAAGACAATCTTCCCACCCAATCAAATAGGAAATTGAGGAACAATGACCAAGGATTTACTAGGTTTATTTATCAAAGTATAGTAGTTGTCTAGAAGCTAACACAAGGTTGGGAGAACCCAAAACTTTCCAAGCATATTAGGATAAAATACTAATAGAGGATCCTTCATCTACAATACACCAATGAAACATGCATGAATTAATTTCAACCTTTATTTGGAAGGGTGCAGAAGAAGGAAGGTGAGGCATAATGAAACTATTCCAATAAAAGGAAACAATCCTAGAGTTTGGAGGGAACCCACTAAAAGTGAACAAAGTGTTCCTCTTGTCCAAAATGTTCTAAAATGGTTGTAAAGAAAACTTGATAAGTAGTCACATCACTCTCCAAATGAAGTGTGGGATCAACCAAAGACTATGCTAGCTCGACCACTTCAAATTCAACACTCTCCAAGGGAAGAGTGGGATCCATAAAAAAATTCATTGACTTGACCACTTCATCAACCAAACTTGGTTGAATGGGATGTTGGTAAATATTAGGTTGTTCAAGAGAAGAAGATATTTGAGATAGGGACCACACTCTTTGTATCTTCTGAATAGCAGGGCACATATGAGTAAGGTGATCTCCCTTGCAAAGCTTATAAGGGAACTTAGGATTGCATTCTATTCATCTATATTTCTCAAGAATATCAATACTCCCAGCCTGACTTGCATTGGTTGATTGTTTTCCTCTAGCGTGAATTACAATGGTTGGTTTCTTTCCCCAAGCATGGCTTAAAATGGTGAGTTTCTTGCCTCTAGTATGACTTGTAGTGACCGGTGACTTACCCCCTTGCCATCACATCTTTTTCTCTTTATATTCCTTTTAGACTTCTAGTTACTAGGAAATATACTTTCATCAAACGAGGTAGAAGGAGGAGGAAATATTTCCCTTGCAAAGAAGGAAAAGGGTCAACACAAATTCTATGCTCTTGACATAAGGTTCTTACTTGAGAATAATCGAGAGCATTCAAGACATTCAAAGTGGAAAACAACCAAACTAGTATCCCCACAGTGAATCTAGGAATATTCAAGGTGGCCATCAAGGGAGCACCAACATTTATAAACAATAGAAATCGCAAGGATCCCCTTGCATATGGGTCTCGTGGTTGGTATCCTCAGGAACATTGTTGACAACCTATTATTCGAAAATAATAAAATATCTAGACCTACTATGGGGTCAAAAATTGCAATCAACACACACATATAAAGGACTATTTAAGATGTCTCCAATCAAACTTACTCTCCCATTAATCAAACCAAATAGGTTAAGTCCCAATTCAAATAAGTGAAGAGATAAAAAATAAAAAAAAAACTCTAGATATCAACCTATGATGATAAGGGACCAATTTTGAATAATGAAGGTGTGAGAGATAGTTATGGTAACCCTCATGCAACAATCACCTAAGGTGCAAGCACCCTCTAGGGGAACTGAGGCAAATGTTAAATGTATGTCTTAGGTGTTGCAAACACTTCCCAATTATAGTCATTGGGAGAAAAACTAAATAAAGGCCACTAAGGTTACTACTTTGTGATAGGAAGACAAGCGAAATAGTTGTGGGCTAGGTTTCTGTATATGGGAAGGGAATGTAGGACTTAGTCCCATACTTGATATTATATAGAGAACTAGTGTCACCCCAAGGAATTTCCACTTCACCTAAATCTATTGCACATGCATAGCCCACTAGGAAACCAGTGAGGGGATAATATCACTTACTCAACTTGATCTTGTGCTTGACATGTGTGTGAGTCTTGCTTTCCCCAAAAGTGTTGTTGCTACTACTAGATTTTACACTCTTGTTAGTGTCTCTCTTTTCGTTTTTCATGGCCTTGGAAAATTGACTCTCCAAACCTACACCAAGGCCCTAGAACCAAAACTATTGTAGGTTTTTTATCAAAGAAAAAAAAGCCTATTTCATTTTAGTTATGTTTCTTTTAAGTGTTGTTGTTACTCAGAGGGTGCAGAAGTGAGAAAAAGGTGACCTTTTCAAATGAAAAAGATGCAAAAGGAGAAGACTAGCGAATGTAAAACACTGCTTTAAACTTTGAAAAATATGCTTGAAAATAAAATAAAAATTACGAAAAGCATAAGTACCAAGTAGAACCCTTCTAACCTTAAATGAAATGCAATAACCAAAGCAAGAAATTATTTATGATTTTCATGAGAGCATTTGAATGAAAGCAATCTAATATTTTCCTTTAAATGTGATCACTCCCAATGCATCAAATTGCCTAAGGGATATAAAATGAACCAAAAGAAAGTATGATTTTAATGTAATATTAGTTTTTTTACTTTTCATTAAAAGCATAAAGAAAAAACCACTAAATGGTGATTCGTAAGGATTCTAAATAATAATTAGGAAAAATTAACAAAGGCTCGGATCCCAATAGATCTAAGAAACCCAAATCTAAAAAAAATAACACCTTCAGGTGATCCCCACACATTTCCTTAAGGAAAGGTGCAGGTGCCTACACTTATTATGAATGAAAGGTTCAAGGCCCCATGTCTTTCTTGAAGGAAAGGCATGGGACCAAGTGATGATTTGATAATTCTATAACACTATGTAAAGAAGATAATGAATCAATGGACCACCTTTTTCTTCACTGTTCCTTCACAAAACAAGTGTGGTAGAATGTTTTGATGGGACTATTATGTGGGTCTTTATTTAATTAGAATCATGTGATCTTTAGAGATAAAGGGATCCCTCCTTGTCAAGTGGTTCTTAGTATAAAATCATCCTTTGAGGGAAGATGGAAACCCCCTTTTGTAAAATTTGTCAAAATTCAAAAATAGATCTCTATCAACAAAAATGAATCTTGGGGATTCTTTTATGGGGTCCCTAGGTAAATGTGGTGTTGGAGGCATTCTTTTCTTAAGTGATGATCATTTTTTGGCTTATAAATATGGTGCAAGCTTAGTACAAACAATAGATATGAATTTTTTTCCCTTTGGATTATTCTAAAATCAAATGTTGATAAGAGTCTTCTTTAGCCCTAGGTCATGGGGGACTCAAAGATAGTCATGGATTGGCCAAACAAACTTTGCAGAATTGAAAATTTGGCTCTCCTTCCTATTATGAATAGATTTCCAAAGGTAAAAAACATATTTGTTGGATTTCCATTAATAATATATTTTGGGAAGTTAATACTCAAGAAGACCAACTTTCAAAAGAAGTTATTTCTTTGTAGGAGGGAAATATATCAAAGAAAGAGTTAAAGGACAACTCCATGGTCTCTGAAGAGGTGGTTTTATTTTATATCAATAGAATTATTTTTTGTCCTGTGGCTTGCACACCTTAAAGGGGTGGTGCATTTATATTTTGTAGTCTATATATCTTTCCTTTTTTATTTGATTTGGAGTTTGGACCAGTAAATTCCAGGAAAGAAGACTATAATAATTCCTTATCTTAGATTTTATTTAGGTAGTCTTTTAGTTTTAATGTTAATGTTTAAATATTATGTAAGGGCTGTATGGAAGAGATCCATCTCTATAGTTTTTTAAGCCTCATAGACTCAAACAATGTATATTATGATTTCTACTAATAAATATAAAATATAATGATTTTTTATTTCAATACACACAGATGCACGTGCACACACACACACTATGAAACTACATAACATATATCAGGTCTAGTAGTGGTAAGATAAATTAGGTTGCTTATAATTTCCTTGTATATGGTTGCACATAAATTTTTCCTTTCATAATCCTTAGTTAGTTTTACTCTAAATCTACACATGTGTCACACACATTATATTCTTCCATTCAATATTTCTTGGCTAGGTCATGACATACTTAGATTGACAAATGAATATTCCTTTTGACTTCTTCCATACCAAAATATTAATGCAACACCCCAAGGTATTTCATCTAAAACGCTTGTAGAAGGCCACCTTTCAGTGAATATCAACTTCAACATTACCTATGATATCTAAATCATAAACATATAAAATTATTGGTAGTAATCCTCTACTTGTATTGGTTTTCACATACAAATTTGAATTTGCATCACATCTTCAAAATGCATCCTATTTCTCTGAAATACTCACTGATCTACACATACCAGTGTATAGATTCTTACATCAACTCATACACTGCTTTTTGTGGATTATATACAAGTTCTCTTTACTAAGTTCCATGAATCCAGGTGGTTGTTCCATAAAAATTTCTTCATTTATCCACCCATTCATAAAATAACTTTTGATAGATTCCCTTTGTGATGAAAAATCCATTTATTAAATTCTTAGAACAACAAGCACAATTCTTATGGTTGTTATCTTAGCTACCTATGCATAATTTTCACCATAGTTGATTCATTCCTTCTTCTTATAGCCTTTATCTACTAATCAAGCCTTGTAATTGTCAACAACACATCCAAAGATTCACTTAGTTTTGAAAATCCATCAATGACCAATTACCTCTAACTATCTTTTCCAACCACTTGGGTGTCCTTTGCATTGTAATTGATTATTCATTTTTAGATTCAAACTTATGTAACCTAATGTTTTGAAAGGTATCAACAGTAATGATGTTTGTGCATCAACATACTTATCTTATTTTGTAGTGCATGTTTAATCAAACCCAATACTACACTTTAGTTACAAAAAAATTGTTCTCCAAGCCCCACAATAAATATTCCTTCAACTATTATGCATACCCAAAAAATACACTTGTGCCCTTTATCATATATATTTGAGTTTCACTACTCCTTTGGAATGTCCATAACAATTTCTTATGCTTAATAATAGGCTTGCAGTCACTCCATGCTTCTTTTGGTGTAACATTATGGATAGATTTAGTTGCACTTCTATTAATCAAATACATTGCACAATTGCAAGTTTCAACCCCCAATTTTCTAGTTAACGTTTACGTACTTCAACATATAATGTAACTTGCTGTGAATAACACAAATTTGTGCTCTGCAACTCCACTAGATTTTGGTGTATAAGAGGTTGGGAGATTCCTCTTAATACAATGTTTCTATCGAATTAATCAAAATTATTTTATTTGTATTATCCACCACTATTAGATCTTATAGCCTTTAGAAATTTACTACTTTCCTTTTTAGCTAGAGCCTTCCACTCATTGAAAGTTTCAAATGCCTCTAATTTCTTCTCTAGGAAATAAACCTGCACATTTATGGTGTGATCATCAATGAATGCCGTAAAAAACAACCTACTTCCAAAGTATGGTCTACTCATGGGTATACATAAGTTAGTATGTACCAATTCAACACTGACTTCATGTGCCACATTTTTCCAATGGGGAAACCCTCATGTGTTTGCTTGTCAAGAATACAAGATTCACAAGTCTTTGCAGGCTTGCATGTTTGTGGTTAGTCTTATACCATATTCAACTTATGCATTAATTAAATTTGAACTAGATAAATTTAAGTGTCCATACCTTAAATGGCAGTCTGCTAGAATCAACTGTGGCTACTAACGCACAGTCAACACTAACTTTGGTTTCCAGTCAATATAGAACATCTTCATCAAAACCTCAAGATATGAGCACATATCCCTTCTAAATTTTCTGTATCATGCACATTCCATCTTCAAATTCAACTGTTAGATTCATTTTATTCAATTGATTCATAGATAGAAGATTCTTCTTCAAACTAGGTATGTACAAAAATTCTTTGATCCCGCGTGCCTCACCTGCATGTAGAAACACAAGTACATCACTTTCACCAACAATATCCAATGCCATACCATATCCAAACTTGATATCTCCATATGCATATGGTTCAAAATCACCAAACCAATCATACTTTCCAGACTTATGTCTAGTCACGTTGGAGTTCATGTACCAAGTGTCTTTGACAATCTCTATTGCAACAAGCAATGTGGTTGGTGAAACTTTCTTAATGTTCTTATTTGAGATATTCTTCTCTATCACATTAGATGAATGAATCTTATTCTTCTCTTGCTTGTGCTTGTATATTCTAATGCATAATGTTCTTCCTTGCTATAGTAGTAATGCATAACATTCTTTCTTTGAGATTTCTCAGTGTCCTGTGAATTTTCTTCACCAAATTTGTTTACTCAAATTTCTTACCTTGAAATTTCTTCTTTAATGTCTTCACAATAAGTATTTGATCATTACTTTTACCTCTAACCTACTCAAGTAGTTTTCTTCTTGAAGTAACATACCACTAGGCTCATTAAGTAGGATTGTTACAGTTTTCCGCGAAATACTCAAACTAGTTACAAAAGGTTGAAATACTTCAATCAACCTAATAATTATAAAAGAAACCAAACCTTTTGGACCCATTGTATCAGCAAAAACTAGCTGGACTTGAACACATTGTATGTGGGTCACATAATCAACAACATACTCATTTCTATTGAGCTTCAAGGGATACAACCGGTTACACAATTAGAGTACTCTAGACTTATTCAAGGTCTCATATTGTGCAATTTGGTCCATATGGTATGTGAACTCTCCAAGTTCTTAATTTGAAGAATGATATGAGTTCCCATAGTGGAGTTCATGATATACTGCACATCCTCATAATGTGCCAAAAAATTTACTAAACCAACAACATTAGTATGAGGTTGTTCCTTACCTTCTACACTCTTCAACATTCTCTACTTCATTAACACATTATGTATTTAGAATTTCCAAATGGAATAGTCATTTCCATGCAACTTTATGTTTAGTAAGGGAATGCTTGAAAAATTTAACGCAATTCTCCCCCCACTCAATAATCTCCAAAATACATTTACTCAGATACAAATCTACAAGATTCCAAGATCATATCAGATTGGGCTCTAATACTATGTTGGAAAAGCGGAGGAATTATTTTGCGTGGTTGAGATCCTACATAATCTTGATCGTTTCCAAGATAGCCTTATCACATGCTACATACTCTAATAAACACTCCCAAACATAATAAATAAATCAACTATGATACCAATGTGTTTTCAAGTTACAAAATCTATTCAACTAAGTACAACATGAGTTCCTCTTAGATAATTATAGATTGCAATGCACAACCATTAGTTCATAAGGAATAACACTAAAAAATGTTATCAAGATCACTAGAAATAGGTTAATGGATTTCTCATATCGTAACACAAATAATTTACCAACCATCACAAACAAAATAACTCACGGGAGAATGTGTAGAAAAGCTAAGCATTGTTAACTGAAAAACTACAACACATACAATAGTGTTACATAAGTTACAATACCATCTCTAGGAAAACAATCTCAATTGCATCAACTTACAACACTAGCACTCACACAATAAGCATCACAACCTCCAGCTCCACTCGAAAAACTCTTGCTTCTTGCAAATCACAATGATTTACAACACTAGTGTTCACTCCATAACTTACTCTAGCTTTTCTCTATATATTGCTTATATTTATTATGTTGTTATTTTTTTTCATATAGCAAGTCATTGTATAATTAAGAATTGCAAAGACCAAGTTTCACAATGCCAAAAACTAACTGCCTCAATGGTTTTCTTATTTCTAGTTTACAAGATTAAGCTTGATGATGTTGTCTCCTACATCTTCTGATCACATCTTCTTTAACATTGCCAACTAACTTGTATGTACAAATTACTGCGGATTAACAAAAGAAACAAGATACTAATTATGGTTGAGATTTGAAGGCCTCCATTAACTAGTTGGACATAAATATATAAAGTAATTAAATTAATAATATCAATAATATTAAATCATACCTCTCTCTCTCAGCATGTACAAAACCTTTATAAATGCGAGTGGTTGTTTTTTTAATATACAATCACATCAAAGTGAACTTACATGGTGTACCTACATGATCTAGTTTTTTGAAAAAAATCATAAGAGATTAATTATGGTTGAGATTCTAAGGCTTCATTTAATTAGTTGGACATAAATATATAAGTTAACTAAATTAATAATATCAACAATAATATTAAATCTTACATCCCTATGAAATTTAAAGATAAGATTTTAAATAAAAATAAAATCATTAATAAGAAGGAAATTGAAATGCTACAAAGATTTTATAAATCCTAATTTCACTAGTCAAAACTATTTGGCAACATTATTGGTTTAAACAACAAACTAAATATTACTGACCTTCAAATTAATAATATTGACTATATTAAAGCTTACATCCATGTGATGTTTAAGGATAAGATTTGAAACAACAATCAATCATAAATAAGAGGAAGTTGAAATATTACAAAGATTTTATAAATATGAAATTGACTGTAAACCTACTTTTCCAACATTATGATCTTAAAAAACAAAATGAAGATGGTCATAATCAAGTTCAATGCTTATAACCTCTATAGTTCATTAGACTAACCCAAAAAACACCTTGGGATGGGTGAATCTGTGAAAATTGTGATACAAATGAGGTTGAAGATGAACATCATTTCCTCTTAACATGCCATACCCTTAATAATATAATATATAGCTTTAATCAATTTTATAACTTAATTACTCCTCATAACCTCCTCACTTACAAAAACCATAGTGATCTTGGTACTTTCATTTCCACCATGTTCAAATATAGAAATGCCACTTTAAATAATATTTACTATGTTTCCCTTATTCTATGGTATGCCTTATTACACTAAAGGTGGTTTTTAAGGGGGCATTTACCATTGATGTTACAAAAGCAATCTCCAACTATGGTTGTCCACATGCCCCTCTCCATGTCAAGCCCTCCTTGGCTTCTTCTTAGGTTTGCTAGTCTTCATTGGTAAACCTTTGCATTGTGATGATTTGAGTTGTGTTCCATGGAAACCATTTGGATAGTTCAACACTTTGGATGACAAGGAGCTATAGTAGTGGCATTCATAGAAGCAACGATAATATCATTATCAACATGGTTGTTTTGTTTCCAAACTCTCTTTCCACTCCAAGATCAGGGTAATTTTTAGGGGCGAAATTTCGCCAATTGACTATTTTTTGGTCATTTTTTGAAAAAATAAATTCGCTATTTGGTCAATTTTACTCTCTAATATCACCTATATTTACATAAAATATGTTTTTTATTGTAATATTTGCCAAAATTTACAAATTTTAGTAGTAAATTGTATGTTGCATATTTAACATTCGTCTACCTATCCATATATATGATTTTTCTAACCCAAAATAATCACCTAGAATACTATACTTAGGTATACTATTAGAATCCTTAAAAAATACCCTGTCCAAGATGCATGAATACACAATTGTCCAAGCAAGGAAGGAACAAAGAGTAATAGTTGTGATTGGGTTGGCTTTATTCCTTGGTTGGTGATGTCTCAAACTCGACGTTGCCTTGTACAAACCCAAACTCGTGCTACTAAGTTGGGGGGTTGGGGGCCGGGGTGAGGTTCATATTAGAGTGTGGAGTGGAGTGAAGGGTGCTAGCCAAAGGGATTGGCGAGAAAATTTCTAATAAAAATATGTGATGAAACTCCAAACATCTATGAAAATATTCATGAAACATTTATGAAAAATAAGAGATGCGCTAATGCAATCTATGTACTTTTTCATTGTAAAAAAACAATGTCAAAATTGAATAGTTAACAATGAACAAATTGCACTCAAAGAAAACATTGTTTTCTCAGGAAAAAAACAAAAATAGACACCTAGATTCATGATTTTACCCATAATTATTCTACTATCTTTATTTCATGAGTCACCACCTCTATGTCTTACTATTGCATGTGTCAATTTATTTAGGCATGCATGGCGTTGTTAGCTTTCTTTTAGAGTTAGGATTTCTTTGAAACAATCCATTTGGGATCCTAGTACGCGAGTGGAGGGAGTCATTTTGAGTTAATTTTCAATGGCCCATGCATGAAATGTCATGTTTGTTTTATTTTCTTATAGTATTGAAGACACATATATATGACTAGTCAAACTTCCATCTCACATATAGACGAGTCAAACTTCCATATCACATATAGATGAGTCAAACTTCCCTCTCTCTCTCTCGTGAGTGGAGGGAGTCATTTTGAGTTAATTTTCAATGGCCCATGCATGAAATGTCATATTTGTTTTATTTTCTTATAGTATTGAAGACACATATATATGATTAGTCAAACTTCCATCTCACATATAGACGAGTCAAACTTCCATATCACATATAGATGAGTCAAACTCCCCCCCCCTCTCTCTCTCTCTCTCTCTCACACACACACACACACACATGCGCGCGCGCGCGAGAGAGAGAGCTTAGGCACACATTTTCATCTTGCAACCAATAAACCATTATGTTAGTAGGAGGACCACATCTACCTCTTTGGGACACCCCTATTGGCATAAGGGTCATGGTATATTATTAGGACTTATATGTTGTCATAGACAAGACTTCCCAATGGATATGGGATAACACACAAGAGGAGAAGATATTTTAAAGTTGTGGAATTTTTTGTAAAATGCAAAACATGAAATATGCAAATGCTTGTTATCATGTTTATGACTTGCTATTACTCACACACACTTAGGAAACCCGAGTCATTGAGGAGGAGGGGAATTCCAAGCAAGCATGCATATCCATCTCATAACCAATTTGACCTTAAGAGTAGCAATACCTCTCTCCCCAATTACAATAAGGACAAATAGGGGAGACGAGCCTTGTAGACTTTGTTAGCATTATTAGGAAGTGTTGGAGAAGTTGTTGGAGCAACAATTGACTAATGTTAATGCTCATGATCATTGACAATGCTCAAGATTGTTGGAAGAGCTTGGTCAAACTTGAACCCTTATCAATGTTTGTTTACTTAAAAGTTGTAATTTTAAGACTTATTTGAACCAAAAAAATGGAAAAATCTTAAGTTTGTGGAGACCATCACACATTATCTCAATCTTTGTTCATAATGCATCTATAATTTATGAAATAAATATAAGTAATCATTTGTACAATTTCCATCTACTTTCATCAACGAATAGTGTTTACACAATAAATAGAGAAGTGATACACTAAGAACTACATATATTTTTTGAAGTTCATATCATTTTGAACAATGCTCAAGATTATTGGGAACCATAAATGGAAGGTTACTTCCATGGAACAAATGGACCTTGAAGCATTTGTGGAAGATAAAAGGCCACAAGAATGAAGGTGAGTAGTAGTATGATCCACTATTGGAAAAACCACCCCACTTTCATTTTGCAACATATACACTATGTATTCTCTTTAGCATTCTCTTCCCTAACTTCGAGAGTATGCTACGTACTCTTAAGGAATGATAAATACCATCATCACTATTTACTTAGACACTTTGTTGAACCTTAACTTGAACCCCATTTAGAGAGGAGGTTGAGGATTTTCTCAAGCAAGCAGACTTGGGAATTTTTTTTTTGTATCTTAGCAAATAATAACAACAACAACAACAACAGCAATAGCAGCAGCATGGCCTAGCCAGACACCAATGATTGTATGGGCCCCCCTTGTTTATGGGAAATGGACCCCTTTGCACAATGATTTGACTACTAAAGTCTAAAAAGGTATACATACACTACCTCCTTCGGATTTGAACCTATAAACTCCTAAGAGGAAACACATGTTTTAACCATTAATATAATGTAACACCATACTTAAGGCACCATTGGATATATATGGGTTTAAACTTGGGCACTTATTTATTTTTAAAGTCGATGCTTATTTATTGTTAGGTATTAGTAAAAAGTATGGTTATAAAGAATTCGATGGCTATGTGTACATTGGATACAAGTTGTTTGTCAAGTGAAAGTGGAACTCAAGGCTTTTATCATGTAAATTCTTCAATTTATTATAAGATTTACAACTACATTGAGTGAAACTCATTAAATAAAAAAACCATGAATTATTGTAATTTTTTTTACAACACAATTGTCTTTTTTAGGGTTACTATTTATGTTCAACTCTAAGGTCCAATACTAGTTTTTTAAACCCTTTCACTAAGTTAAATAACTATATATAATTATTATTAGTTAGACCCTTGTTTTGACATCAACATTGTGCACTTTTTAAAGATAGGAGTTTCATTGTTATGTTTCCTGATTGGGTGCCTAAAGATGTGACGAGCTTTCCATTTCCCCCTTCTTTCATATATCTTTCCATTCAATTGAGGGCCTTATGATTGATGGAGGAGAAATTCACTAGATACTCCTTTCTACTTCTATGTTGAATGTGGCCTTTATTTCCTTCTTTGGATTTGAATTGTTTGAGTCATGATGTCTCTTCATTCCACCTAAGGGGTTTCCAATTGTAACTATCTGCATTGAAGGCAAAGGATCCAATGCCATATCCATAGCACCACCCTCAAAGGGAGGGTTGGGGACTTGAATCAATGTTGTTGGTATAGGGTTTGGTACCAACTAAGTTGATGTTATTGGTTTTGGTTGATTTGCATGTTAGTTTGGAGCCACCTTTGGAGGGTTCTTGTCCAATATTTAAGTTTTTGTCCTTGAGGGACATATTTGTTGGACATGATTCATGTGAATGGCCTATTTCTTGGTAGGATTTGCAATGGAAGGTGCTGCATTCTCTTAATCCAATACTCGGGTCCATTTAAAATTGTCCCACTTTAAAACAATCTTGTCCAATAAATCAATAATGACATCAATTTGAACGCAAATTTGAGCATAGATAATGATTCCCTTTTGAACTAACTTATGTTTTCCTTTATAAATCTATGTAATGCATAGCATGTTTTTTTTGCACTTGCAAAATCCACAAATGAATGGGGTGATTCAATAGTCATGGTAGTTGGATAAAATCCAAGAAACATGGTATAATGAAGAGACTAGCACTACCAAAACCATAGTTTTGTCTTCCAATTTTTGTTGTTGTTGTTGTGATCTTCAATGTTGAGAAGAAAATAACAAATAAACCCTTGTGCATAGATATATTGAATATTTTGTGGTCCTTGTGAAGTTATTTATTTATGAAGCATTATCATTTACAACTAGAGCCAATTAAAATGAAAAATCATGATGGTATTCGTAGTGAGTGACAATCTTGTTAATGTTTGGCATGTGCTTATGTAACTAGGATCCTTTTGATCTCTCCACTATGAAGGTGCTTGGTTGAAGAGTCTTTGGATCATTGTTTACTTGGAAAATATGTCTCTAGGAAACCCTTAAGCACTTCCCCTCATTTCGAGGATGGTATCTCGTGTAAGTGGGAAACATAGACTAAGTGCATCTAACTAGACAAGGACTTCGAGTGTGACCCACAAATATTTAGTACATCATAGAGGCAACCAACCTGAGGACATGACCTTAAATTCAGAGTCCCAAATTTACAATAGAATCTTTACACTTAATTTTTGCATGGGTAAGACAACTTATAAGAAGCAATACATGTCTTTGAGAATTTGAATTTTGGTGGGTGAATATTAAAATCTTCACTTAACCATCATACCAAAATCTTATTAACAACAATATTACTTTATAATTACCCCTAAAGTAAAATTTTCATTTTAAAACACTTTAATGTGATCATTATCTATGATTTACTTAATATAACTTTTAAATATTGGACCATCCCATTAGGAACAAAATCCTAACATAGAGTAAGTTGGTGTTAGAGTGTAATTGTATGATAGAAAACCTATCCCATCCAAAGTGGTTTTTGGATTAGACAAGACACTCTTTTCCTTTGACATGGTCCAAGCCTTTGCTAAAGGTCCCAATGTTATGTTATTATATAAGAAATACATTTTTTTTTGTCTTTAAACAATTTAGTGAAAGAATTGCAATTATATTATAAATTAATTTAAAAAAATGTTAAACCACAATTTTAATGGGATAACATTATAATATTAATATAATTTCATTACAATTTCAAAATAAAAAAAATTAATTTAAAAACTCAAAAAATATTAAACCACACTTTTAAAGAGATAAAATTACAATATTAATATAATTTCATTACAATTTCAAAATTAAAAAAAATTATAAAATAAGGAAAAATCACATATGGACAAGTAACCCACATCCCTTCCTTTATGGTTCCTCTTTCCATCTCACAAAATTGAAATAAGGTAGAAACCACAAATACACAATTAAGTAAACCCACACCCCTTCCTTCATGGTTCCTTCTTTCCATCTCACAAAATTGGAATAAAGTAGAGCGTGATCATTTGTATAAAATAAATTATATCCAGGCAACCATCTTCCTTCACAGGACATAATTTATTCTATTAATCGATGTTCAAAGAAGAAAATGGCGATATGTAGAAGACCTCTCCTTCTTACTGACAAGGACTTTCCCCTTTCACCTAATTGTGTCATTTTGTACAGCAAAGCAATGTCGGCACACGTTTTTTTGGTATTTTCCTTTGTATTATGAAGATAAAGATTTTGATTAAATTTGTATTATGAAGATAAAGATTTTGATTAAATTTTTAGTGTATAAAGTTTGCAAATAGAATATATCATATATTCGTTCTTCTTCAATAAGTGGAATATGTTTTTTTTTTCACGGTAGGTGAATTGGTGGAGTGAGGGCGCTACGAATACACAACGAAATCAACAGATCCGGTTCAATACATAACAAGGTCAAATTGTCCGGGGTCGAACCCGGGTGGGGACGTCAACAGCAGACAGCCCCAGCCACCCGGAATATACATTTGCCCCTTGAAATTTGTTAACCACATTTCATCATATTTACTAAAATTACATTCAAATTAACAAATTGATATTTGAATCTTGCAACTCAATCCCATCAACTAAAGAAGATATTCAAATAATTCCTTTCCAATTAACCATATAATAAAAAGATCTATACAAGAAAAATCATAAATTGCAATCTTTTATTCTAATTATAGAAATCGAGGAATGAATGAAATTGCAATCTTTTATTCTAATTATATAAATCGAGGAATGAATGAAATTGCAATCTTAATGATGGATATTACGGTTTCAAAATGGTCAAATTCTCTCACAAAAAGTAAAATAAAACGATTTAGGTTTATACCACAATTACACCACCCAGCCAGTTTGTTCACCATTGATGGATCTTGAAACGAGATAGGGAGCGTGAGTAATACTCAAAGCTCGGCCAATAAGAATACAGATTGCTGGGAAGTCTCCATCAATGATAATGATTGACATTTTTAAAACGTTGTCCTTTAAGATACACAACTCCCGAGTCCCAAGGCACCAGGACAAAACTCCTCACGCCGACAACAAAGGAGAATCATTGGTCACTAACCATGGTTAAGGAAGTAACCCCGGGTCCACCGAACGTCCCTTCTTCACCAGCAACGCCAGCTGCTGTGCAAAAATCTAGGTCTACGGTTTCGTTGCCAGTTGGAGCCGCGTGCTTCGATTTTGTGTGAGGTACCTAGAGAGAGAAGAGAGCTTATGATATCTTTTGCTTGCTTGTCCGAGAAGAAGGGGATTATTCATGTTCATAAGCTGCTTATGAGAGACTGCTTCTGAAATCTAATGCCCGTGGCGGTTGCTCAGTTCGGCGGTTGCTGGATGGATGCCATTGCCAATACCAATATTGATATTGGTTGGTGTTGGTGATACGTCTTGTTTGAAGGTTCTGGGTCTGGGTCTGGGTCTGGATCTGGATCTGGCGATTGAGTAGCATTTACGCTAGAAAGTGAAGTAATCATCAGGAGCAATCAACAACATGGGACTCTATGATGCCAATACCAACAGGAGGGTCCAGAGTTGTTGGTGCTTCACATCTGGGATTTTGCTGGGATTAACACTCATTATAGCATTTGCATTCACCCCCACTGGTAAGGCTTTTTATCCAACCCACATTTCGGTGCAATTGATTATTCTGATTGTATTTTTGTCTGCAGGGACAGGGATCTATCCTGCCATTGTTCATCTAAACTTTTCACTTTTCATTCCAGTACTCATTTTGCTTAAAAAATGTCACAAGAACTCTTTTATCTTCATTTGAATGCAAAATGCTGCTTGATCTCAAATGCAGATGCTCTGCATCTGATGCATTCATTTTGTGTTTATAATATGTTGATTGTTTTCTTTGGAGTTTATATCTAGGGCTGATTTTACAATCTGTTTATTGAAGTGAGATATTGTTTTATGTAGGAGCGTATGATCCACTAGATCCAAACGGCAACATAACAATAAAATGGGATATCATGTCTTGGACACCGGATGGTTATCTGGTTAGTACCCATCCACTCTACAGCTCACACTCACACTCTTCCCTTGCAGAGATCCTTCATAGACTAGGTTTTATTTTGTAGTAGTTGCAAAAAGTTATGGATCCACAGCGGTGGTGATGAGTATCCACACCTGATACTTGCACCCATTGCACTCTTTGAAAGAAAAATGTTTTTGCCAACGGGTTTGTACCAAAATGTGTTTGTCAGTCTAACTGATTTTTTCTGTTTACTCTGCTTAAATTTATAGAGGACAGCCGTATATGTGTTTACTTGTAGCTTTCTTATATTCCCACTATGGTCCGCAACCAGTATTCAATTGCCCTAAAGAGAAGTTATTGTCTTAGCTGGTAGGGCTGTAGCCATGCTTCAATGGGATTAATTACCCAAATCTTCAACTTTTTAAAGACGGGCCTTGCATATCAAGAGTTTACTTCTCCTATGGTCTGTACATTCAATATAAAGATAAAGGTCATGGCCCTGTATATTAACAGTCGGACATCTCCACCGTACACCCACAAAGACACCTAATTCTTCCTTAATACAAGGCCATGCTTCTATGAGATTAATTAGCCACATCTTACGTGTACACTATCCTTACTTCCTGAAGCTTTCAATTGATGCCATTAGTGACTTTACCGTCAGGGGAAAAAGTTTGGCAAAGGGAGAGATGCCAACAGAGAACTCTACAATTTGCTTGCAATCATATGTACCATTGGTCTAAGAAACTTCCATTTTTACCCTTGCAGGCTGTTGTGACTATGAACAATTTTCAGCAGTACAGACACATACAGAGTCCTGGATGGTCTTTGGGGTGGACTTGGGCAAAGAAGGAGGTGATTTGGTCAATGGTTGGTGCTCAGACAACAGATCAAGGGGATTGTTCCAAGTACAAAGGAAATATTCCACATTGTTGCAGGAAAGATCCCACTGTTGTAGATTTATTACCAGGAACTCCTTACAACCAACAGATTGCTAATTGCTGTAAAGGTGGAGTGATTGCCTCCTGGGCCCAAGATCCAATTAATGCTGTAAGTGCCTTCCAAGTCAGTGCGGGTAATGCAGGAACCACTAACAAAACAGTGCGCTTGCCCAAAAATTTTACTCTCAGGGCACCTGGACCAGGGTATACTTGTGGCCCTGCTAAGATAGTCCGGTCGAGTAAGTTCCTTTCTGCAGATGGCCGTCGTGTCACTCAAGCACTCAGTAAGTTTCCTCTACACAAATATTTCTGGATTATGTTTATCTTAAGCTTTTGGCATCTTCTTATGAGGTTTTTTACTTTTGTGACATGCTGCTTTCTTAATTGGTGAAATGGTTTTCTTTTTGCAGTGACATGGAATATTACATGTACATACTCCCAATTTCTAGCGCAGAAAACACCAAGTTGCTGTGTCTCACTATCATCATTCTACAATGATACTATAGTCCCGTGTCCAGCTTGTACATGTGGTTGCCAGAATAATATTACCCAACCGGGCAGTTGTATTGAGTAAGTTCACAATTTTATGTTTTTCAGCAATTATTGGATATGATTGCTGGATGATGAACTTGACTTTTTCCATAGCCCTTAGCATACATCACCAGTCATATGAATGTGAATCTCCACTTAATGCATAGTTTTTTTGCCAAGCCTATGCATCCTACTTCAAGGTGGGTTTGTGAAGACATTGGTCAACTGATAAACAAAGTAACTTCTATGTCAACAAGTCGGGGATAACTCACCAGTACTGTCTTTTTCTCGGTGAACGGGAATTGGTACTGACATTTGATGTTCTGCAATTTCTATGCAGGGAAAAATCACCAATACTGTCTACTCCGGGTATAAACACGCCAAATAAAAACTTAGCCCCTTTAATACAATGCACCCCTCACATGTGCCCAATCAAACTACATTGGCATGTCAAGTTGAATTACAAGGAGTATTGGAGAGTGAAAGTCACAATTACAAATTTCAATTACAGGATGAATTACACACAATGGAACATTGTTGTCCAGCACCCGAATTTTGATAATGTGACCCAATTGTTCAGCTTCAACTACAAGCCATTAACACCGTATGGGACAATAAGTAAGTAGATCTTTTGTACCCGGACTTCTTGTCCTAGTATGCTGGTCAAGCGTTTAGAACCTCAAGTTACGTTTTATTCTTAATTTCCTTGATGCCCTCACAACTAACTTTGAGATAACGTGCTCTACAGATGACACGGCAATGCTTTGGGGAGTTAAATACTATAATGACATGCTCATGGAGGCTGGGCCAATGGGAAATGTGCAATCTGAACTGCTGTTTCAGAAAGATTCGCATACATTTACTTTCAAACAAGGGTGGGGCTTTCCTCGGAGAGTATACTTCAATGGTGATGATTGTGTTTTGCCACCACCAGATGCATATCCATGGCTGCCAAACAGGAGTCCTCCTCTAAAGGTTGGGAAAGCCTTTCTCTTGATTGTTTCTCTTTTGGTTTCAGCATGTTTGATAGCCTTCCTATAGGAGGATGCTGTCAATATCTATGGCACAAAGAAGCCTTCCTTGGAGCTATATATCATAGTAGCACAGAAACCATGCGGGTCGTTATGTTGTAGGGCACTAAGAGTTGGGTGCCTAGTCCCGAAACCTGAACTTGAATATGTGTTACAGATAATTCTTTGGTAAGGTAATCACCTTGTTAGGCTTCTTGTAGACGATTCTTCTGTAAGGTATCGTTGAATTACAAAGCAACTTTAAATTATGTTCAATTGCAAGTATCTGGAGAGAGGGCAGATTTGGTCCCTAAGCTTTGCTAAGAGTTTCATGATGGGAACTCTTTGCACACCAGAAGCAGCCTTTATGAATTGCTAAATGGGTGATATTGCTTTATGTAATTTATTAGAAGTTAGAACAAGGATCATACAGTAATGATTAATTATTAGCATTTCCTAGTGGTTTCATTATTTCTATAGCCGATTGAGGTGCCACCTCTGATGACGGAGTTATGTTTTGTCCTCCAAGATTATTATTAATAAGCTAAAGGAAGGTATTTGTTTATTTATCACTTATTATCATCTACTGTCTTGACGGTTGTCAAAAATCACTGTGCGGAGAGCAGTATGTTCAATAACATGATTGTCTGAAAACTTAATTTTTTCGTACACATACTGCAGATTGAATGAAATGCCAGTTATATTTCCTGGTAAATATAAATATCCTCTGACAGATCTATTGCCTATCTTATTAGTTGCAATTAACGAACAATCTATTGCAAGAGGTTTTGTTATGGTTAATAGAATGTGCACTCGGCTGATTCACTAAACTCAGTCAGGCTGTCCTGTTCTCATCTTTGGAATATTTTAAAGTTGGTGTAGATGGGAGGGATTGTTGGCGGGTAGATGGGAGGGAGGGAGTTTTGCAATCTGCAGTTATTACATTGGCAGTCTTGTACTGGAGTAGATAGATGGATAGATCGCTTTTATTAAATCGCCCACAGAGTATGAGTATTATGGGACAATTAGTTTTTTAATTCTCTGCAACATTTTCAAAGAGCTTAGAGCGAAAGATTACAATAAACAAGAGCTAGTGGTGTAATGATGGTAACCGAAGCATGGTTCTTGTGATATCTGGTATTTTCACCTGGATTTCTTTCTCTCATTGAGGACATATATCATATATTTTTGGATTTCTTTCTCTCATTGAGGACATATATCATATATTTTTGGATTTCTTTCTCTCATTGAGGACATATATCATATATTTACCTGGATTTTTTATTTTCATTGAGGGAGCATAGACAAATGGATTCAACACCCTCAAATATCTTTGTTACACTTGAATTACACTTGGATTGTGCAATCTTTGCCATTCTAATAACTACTCACTACTATATTTTAGGCAAAAATAAACAAAAATAGTAAAAAAAAACAAAGTTAGAAAAGTGTTCCAAATTGTGGCTTATTGGAAATCTAAAATATCCAAAATCACTACCAAAATGTATATCGAAAATGGTGCATATATGGTTGACTTGATTTTGTTTTTGAGGTTGTTCAGGTTCAATTATGTCGCATCGAAACCGTCTTATGCTGCAACCAAAACGTCTTAGAAGTCACAACCGATGTTAAGAAAAAGAATGGGGCATTGGCACCCAACCCTGGTCCTTGTCTCACCTCTCGCCTCTTTTGACATGGAGCTGACCCCCACTAAAACATACATAAAAAATGGCGCATCTATCGTTGACTTGATATTTGTTCTCCGCAAACACTATCGTTGACTTTATATTTGTTCTCCGCAAACACTATCCACCCTGCAGTGGGGGTGGTGATCGTTGGATTTGAATTGCATACACTCCAGCCTACACAACATTTAATTCTATGCTACAGGGTGGATAGTCTTTGTTTTTGAGGCTGTCAGGTTCAATTAGTCTTTGATTTTGAGGTTGTTAGCTTCAATTAGGCCACATCCAATCCTTGGTATACCAACCATTACCACACAACTCAACCTTCATTGTTCCTTCAATACCAATTTAGTGTTTCTTTACAACATGGAGGAGTTTCTCAACCAGGAATAATTTCCACAGGGATGGTGAGTGTTGGACAAGATTTGATTTTCAGTTTCCTATATGAAACCAGGAATAATTTCCACAGGGATGGTGAGTGTTGGACAAGATTTGATTTTCAGTTTCCTATATGAAGACAATGATGGTGGTGCACTATTACCATCCAAATAGGAGTTTCCATTGATTATAGTTGATGTTGGAACAATAGGCTAAGTAGGTTCATCACGCCTTTGGATCTTTTGGAGATAGTTACTGGATAGTTGACAATTAACTAAGAAAGTCAATTTAACACTTGATTGGGTATTTGATTGACTGATTGGTTCGACTAAAGAAGTCAATCAATGCACATAATAAGAAAAACATCAAGGAGTTTGTTATATGCACTATAACCAAACAATCTATTTGGAACTCATCTTCCTCAATTCAAGGAAGTTGGTTACATCTTTGTAGTAGATGATTATACATTTAATGTTGTAGGTTGTGGTATGATTGAAAGTTAAAATGAAGTGATTATTAATGTGTATAGTTTGAGTGCTTATTCGTTGTTGGTACACCTCCAACACATTGAGTCTAACAAAAATTGTTGAATTTTGGCTTAAATTGATTTGTTGTGAAAAACATGAATAATAACATTGAAGTTATTGTTGAAGGCATTCTTGATCCTAAGAACAATTTTTATAAGTTTTGTGACTTTGTTATAAAACATCTAGTGCCCACTACACTCATAACTTAGATGGAGAATGAAAGCAAAATTTGGTATGGATGAATTGAATCTTTGAATTTTTGAAACTTGAAACTGATGGTGAACCATAACCTACTTACTAGATTACCTAAGGTTGTTCTCCCTGATGGAGTATGTGAAGGGTGTGTGCTTAAGTATCATGAGGTTGCTTTCGAAACGGGTAAAGCTTGGAGAGAAAGACTCAACTAAAACTTGTCTATAGTGATTTGTGTTCTCTGAACAAACTACCACTTGCAAGTGCAAGGTATATTTTTATTTTCATTAATGATTATTCTAGGTATGCTTTGGTATATTTATTGAAGAATAAGTTATGTTTTTGAAAAGTTTGAGCAATTTATGGTATTAGTTGAAAAACAATGTGATTGACTTGAGAAATGTTTAAGATCAGACAATGGTGGAGAGTATGTGGGCAAGGTTTTTGAAAATTTGTTGTCTCGGCATGATATCTCTTTGTAGAGATCTATACCTTACACATCTTAGAAGAATGATGTTGCAGAAAGAAAGAATTAGACTTTGGTAGAAATGACACATTGTTGCTTCAGGCCAAAGCGTCATTGACTAGATTTTGGGTAGAAACTGTCTACTACTCAAACTAATTGTTAAATATGATTTTATTAATGTTGTATAGGATATGACTCTTGTTGAGAATGGAGTGCAAGACAACCCTCAATTGGACACCTTGGAAGCTTTTGATGCATAGCTCGGGCTCACATTTTAGATGATAAAAGAGAGACGCCCGATGCAAATAGTCATGCTTGTACCATGATGAGTTATTTTGACGAGTCAAAGGCTTGTAGATTGTTTGATCTAAGTCAAACAAGAAATTATTTGGAGAAAGATGTTGTCTTTAATTAGAAAACCTCATGTGTTACTCCGTTGAACTCCTTTTGGCTTGTGTAATCGTGATCCATTTGAAATTTTGATAGATTCTAGATCAATCGACTACTATATAATGGATTGTCAGATAGATAGTCAACTCATGTACTAGAATCAAATTGCAATCAACCTTCTACAAGGTAGTTGACCATAAGCTTTGGAATCCCTAATCATTCCTCTAATAAAGATTTCGGTACACCTACACATAATATTTGTCTACCCAAATGGGCTACTAAGACAATTAAAGCTGCTAGAGTTGATGCATGTTAATGACTCAAGGAATATGAGAAATAAAAAACAATGTTGCAATGTTTCTATAAGGGTGCGTTGGAGGCATGTGATCTTGATACACGTGGATGGATATGGTTGATTTTAATGGGATAATGCTATTAGTATCAATCCTTAATGAAGAGTTAAACTTGGGATTTAGTTCCTTAACTGCAAGGAAATAATGTGGTAAATGTGTTAATGGGTCTAGAAGACCAAATTCACATACATAGGCATTGTTGAAAGACATAATATTTGTTTGGTATAAAAGTTTTTTTTATAAATAATTTGTTTTCTTTCTTCTTATACAATGAGAAGACATTAATTACATTGAAACCTTTGTCCCTTTTGCAAAAATGTTCTCCGATTGATTCTTTTTCTTGTTATTCCTTTATGATCAAAGTTACATCAAATGGATGTTAAAAATTGTTTCTTACATGGTGATATCACTGAAGAGATATATATGAAGCAACCCCCATGATTTTAAAATGATAACAGTCTTGTGTGTCAAAAAGAAATCATTACATCGTTTGAAACGACTGTCTAGGGCATGGTTTGAAAAGATTCATCAATTTTATTTAATCTTGGTTTCAAATTGTTGGGTTATGATACATATTTACAGTGAGCATGCATATTGATTCATATAGTTAAACACAATTATATCTTAAGTAATGACACACACAACACATTGACATATTCACATAAATTACTCTGGAAACCCCTCTACTTAGGGGAAAACCAATAGACTAATGAGTTTTCACTCATGTATTCATCAACAATCTTTAAGTAGTGTTTACAACTGTGATTTACTAGACCAAAAATCATACTTCATTACATCTCGTTATTTTCATAGCTATTACATCTTATTTATAGATGTTATACAACCAACTGCTCATTAATGACAATCCATAACTTCCTAACCACTTTTAATTGTTCTATTATAGTTGAATTGATTGGGTCAACATTGGTCAATTGCTCGTTGAGCTTCTGGTCATTCCGTCGACTTCTTCTCGACCAATCGTTTGCTTTTGACCAAACAACTATTCTGGTTGGCCATTCGACTAGAATCCCATCGTCTGTCGACCTCCAACTCCATTTGACTTATACTAGTTGACTGCCGACTTTGCTAGTCGATTTACATGCAAATAATATACCATTCCCAACATTCTCCCACTTGTTGTCTTCTTTGCATAAACATGAGATTAATAACTTCAGTTCACTTAAGTAGGGTTTACAAGCACATCGTTTCCCTACACCAGGAAAACTTTTCTATACTCATCGACTTGGTCCATGAGTCTGCAAAATTCTTCATAGTGTCTATCTTCTCCAGCAACACCTTTTGGTTCTCCACCGTTTCTCTCACACAATGGTATCGCACATCATTGTGCTTTGTCTTTGAATGATATGTTGGTTCTTTGCCAGTAATATTGCACTCCGGCTGTCGCAATCCAACTGGGAGATAAGTTGAAAATATGAAAACAAAATGTGGTTTTTGCCTTTTCCTTCAAAATTTATAATATTATTTTATTATTTTCCTTAGGAAGCCCATTTTAGACCTCAAATTTCCTCTAATGACTAATTGATAGTGCGACGACTGACTACTTCCTACTCATCCAACTGACTGCTCCACCTAATAACTTGAACACATATCCGCTGGTCGATCGTTTGCAGTCAAGATCTCTAATTCAGTCAGAATCGGCAAATCCATGTGCATTGAGTTCCTTGGTGTTCATAGGTTCCCCTCCATAACAAATTGTGTCATCCGTCATGCCATGTAGGTATATGAATACTCTCTTGACTACGGTCCAATGCTCTTTCCTATGTGTCAATGTGTACTTGCTCAATACTCCCATTGCATGGGAAATATCCGATCGAGTACAGACCTTTCCATACATCATATTGCCTACGACACTTGCATAGAGAAAATGTAACATGTACTCTATTTCTTCATGTGTCTTAGGACAAGTTGTTCAACAAATAGTTTAACTCCCACAAGAGTTGGAACCTTAACTGGTTTGCTCTTCCGCAAGTAGAAGCATTTCAACACTATCTCAACATATTTACTTTGATTTAACCATAACATTCTACCTACTTGATCTCTCTTTATTTCCATTCCAAGAATGAAATTTACTGCATCGAGATCCTTCATGTCGAACTTGGAGGACAACTAGAGTTTTACCTCTTTAATCAAATCCATGTTTTTTGCGACCAACATGTCATCGACATACACAACCACATATACAAAGTGATCAATGCTTTTATTTCCATACACATAGTGATCAACTTGATTTCTCACAAACCCTAGCTATTGGATATACATATCAAATTTCTGATACCACATCCTGGACTATTGTTTTAGATCGTAGAGGGACTTCTTGAGCTTGCAGACTAGCTCATTTTCTTCTTCCACTGTAAGACCTCCAGGCTGCTTCATATAGATTTCTTCTTCAAGGTCACTGTGATGGGAAAAAATTCCCCAATAATTGTTTGGGTTCAATTATTGCAGAGCGAAACTAAAAATGAACTAGATTCTTTAAGCAATCAATAAGTTTCTTTAATCAAATGATTAGCATACACAAAGTTGAAGGTAAATACCTGGTTTCCAATGTTTGAAGATGATTCCTCTGGTCTTGAGCTTTGCTCTTTAGCCTGGCCTCTCTGCTGCAAACCCTGAAATGTAAACAACAAGAAGTGAAAGCAATAATAATAACCAACAAATCATAAAATTAACAATTGCAGAATTATATATTCTTGAATCATTATAAATAATCATTCACAACCATAAATATGCAAATAACATCAAGAATTGGACATATAAACCTGATAATGTGGTTGTCGTTCTGAAGCCTAGTTTTGGGTTCTTACTCCCAAGCTATTCCAACACTCTAAACTTGCCTCAAAGTTTTCTCACACACAATATGCTCAAGAGATTTTGAAGGAAAAACTCTAGCATAATAGGTTTTGTGGTTGGAAAGAATGGAAATTAGGGTTCCATATAAAGGGACAAGGGTGTCGTAGACTTGCGGAAAATGGGATGTGCAAATATGAGCAAGGGTTTCTTCTCATGGACAAACTCACCAAGAACTTGGACAAGGTGGCTATATAATTCTCTCTTTGTATATCATATTGTAACCTCAAAAACTCTTCACTTATGCTTTTTTATATCTTTGAAGAGAGTAACTAGGGGGTTACTGGAAGTTATTCACGGGATTTGGGAGTTAGGGAACGGCTTGGGGCCGAAACTAACTCATGAAAGTATCTTATTCTTTTTATTTTTTATTTTTACCCTCTTGCAGACACATACGTGAGTGAGACAATAGGTCACCTGCGTATACGCGGGTGAGACACAAGTCATCTGCATATTTGTTGAGAAACATGGTTTTTTAAAAGGATTTCTCAGAATGTCCCATGTGCACAAGGAAAAGGGGAATCTGCAACTAGGAATAGGGGTAAGATCAACCATGTTAGCACCTTGGGATAAACTATGGTAGAAGGTGCTATAATAGTCACCATGAAGACATGTTGTCTTTGCATCCATATGTTCTACTGCAAGATCAAATGTTGAAGCTAAAGACATTAGTACCCTTATGGAAGTTAACTTAGCAACAAGAGAGAAAATCTCACCAAAGTCGACTCCCTCGACTTGGGAATATTCTTTCACTACTAGTTGAGCCTTTTACTTCTCAACTTATCCTGATGCATTCAATTTTTTTTTGAACACCCAGTTACTGTCGATGGGATTCCTTCCATTTGGTAATGCGACCATATCCCATGTTTCGTTCTTTTTCAAGGATTCCATTTCTTCTTCCATGGCCCTTTTCTAGAGTTTACCCTTTGTTGAGTCGATCACTTCCTTAACTGACCTAAGATCATCTTCTATAGCAGATAATGCTAAGGTAGAGAAAAAGTCAGGTGGACTATACCTTTTTGGTTGTTTCCTTGCTCGACCAGACCTCATGACAACTGAAGTCTGTTGTTTCACCCCTTCACTGGATTCAGTTGACTCTTCTAAATCTAGACTTTCGTCGTTCATTTCAAACTATTGCTTTCCTGGTTCATTTTTTATTTTAACCTCTTCATCTCTGGAAGTACCTATGACTTCTTTGAGATCACATCTCAAAGTCTATTATAAACTACCTTCCTTGTGACCATATTTCACAACTTATACCCTTTCATTCCATCATTGTATCCGATGAAGATGTATTTCTCCAAATTTCTATTAAGCTTGCTTTTTTCTCCTTTAGGAAATGCACAAAGATATCACACCCAAACACTCTGAGATGTGCAAGAGAAATATTTTTACCAGCTCATGTCTCATATGGAGTCTTGTCAACCAGAGCCTTCGACGACGACCTATTCACCAGGTGACATGTTGACTGCCTCTTCCTAGAATTCCTATGTGATTTCTGCATCTCTGAGCATACTCCTATATTTCTCCATCAATGTTTTGTTCATTCTTTCAACAACTCCATTCTGTTGAGGCGTGTATGGAGTTGTGTTTTGTCGAGCTATACCATGTTGTCTACAAAACTGGTCAAACACCTTCCCACAAAATTCTCCTCTATTATTTGTTTTCAACACCTTGATCTTTTTACTAGTCTGATTTTCAACAAGAGCCTTGAACTCTTGGAATTTCTCAAAGACCTTAGATTTATTCTTTAGAAAATAAAACCATGTCATTGCGGAGAAATCATCTATGAAAGAGACATAATACTGTGATCCTCCTAGTGAAGGGACTGATACTAGGCCAAACACATCACTATCTATTAATTCCAGTATTTCCTTAGCCCTAGTAGCACCAGATGAGAAACATACACGACTTTGTTTACCAAAATGCAATGTTCACAGAAGTTGACTTATTCATAACAGTTAGGGAGACATTTGAACATACCTTTATTGTCCATAGCACAAAGATCTTTCTCACCAATATGTCACATCTATTGATGCTACAACGTGGTCGACTAGACTAGACAAGAATATATGTTGTCAGATTCAGGACATACTAAACTAGCACAACAATGCCAGTGTTTGTTCTTCCCAATAGCTTGTATAGGGTTCCAGTCTGAACTCCTCTCATTAGTCATTAGAGAAAATTTGGGGTCTAAAATGGGCCTCCAAGGAAAATATTAAAAAAACCATGTCTCACTAAGATTATGCCATGTCACACTAAGTTAGAGGTGTTATATAGTGAAGGTTCATCTATATTGTCTCATTAATGATAGTTGAAAAGTATATTTGGTTAGTGTAGAGTTAAGAGATGAGGGTTGAAAATATTAATGAAGGGTTTAGATTCTTGTGCACACAATAAATGATATAGTGATAAATGTTTTGAAATTATGTCATAATTTATTTAGAACAAATGAAATTAGCAGCAAAGTTGTTTATACTGCCTCTTAGAAATGATTAAATGTAATACTTGTGCATAGTCTAAAACTAAAAGCTGAAATAATTATGAAACATTTGAAACTTGTAACAATGTATTATTTATGTATAGCCTAAAAACAAAAGTTAAAATTTTTATGAAACATTTGAAACTTCTAATAATGTATTATTTATGCATACTAGCCTAAAAGCAAGTGAAACGTGCACCATCTATTCCATGCTTTTAAAATATAGAGATATTTGGATGTTAGCAACTATTAATAAAGCATTGACAATGTTGCAAATGTAAATTGAACTTTTTCTTTGTCACAGGAGCCGCGTTATAGTTTTTGGTTATCGACGTTTCGATCTCACACTGAGATCATCATCAAGAAGCATGATCTCACACTGAGATCATCATCAGGAAGCATGATGACTTACTGATGATGATCTCAGGGTGAGATCGAAACATCAATAACCGAAAACTATAATGCAGCTCTTGTGACAAAGAAATTTTTTGCTTTGCGTATGGCAATTTTTAAGTAAATTGAACTTTCAAAACATTCTTAAAACAAGAGCTGTGTGGAGCATAGTCCCTGCCTTTTAAAAATAAATCATAATTATAAAATATTTATTTAAAAAAACACAAATTTAATAAATTATTACGAAATAAAAAAATTATTATATTAGTCACAATATATAAAATATTACAAATAAAAAAAATCATTGTTAGCGTTTTCAAATGTTCTCTTCGGATTTTTACTATCACATGTTCTAAACAATATCACATCAATATCACATCTGAACATTAATTTAATGAAAATTACTTCAAAATGTGTGAATACAATATTTAAAGTTCACAGTGGCATCCAAACATTGCTTGTTTGCTTGTGCATATACATCAAAAAACATACATTGGCTAACCATATCTTACTTTGCAAGATGAATTCTTAGAAAATGGGGCATTTTCAAAACATTTACACATGTGATAAATGTCGAGAATTTTTCCTTGAGTGATGGGAAGAGAAGGAGACCCAATTCTTATTGCCTACTTCAAATGAGGTCAAATGAAAGGAAAACTAGACAATTGAAGAATTCAATCTAAGATTCTGTGAGATTGTTCAAAAGCTTCACAAAGAAATCAAACCCCCAAGTATGACTATCCTTATCCATTACATAGATGCTTTTGATGGACATTTTGGTTTCTTGATAAGAGAGAAAAATCCAAAGGATTTGAAAAGCGATCAAGACATGAATATAGAGAGGAAACTTTCAACTAAAGAAAGGTTGATCTGTTTGGTTTATCAAGGGCATCAAGATCTAAAGCTGAAGCAAAGCGGAGGGTCATGAATTCTAATGATCTAGCCTTGGATACAACTACAAAGTTGGCAGAAATCATGGGTAAACTCTGCTTGAAATTTATAACAAGGCCTTTAGTTTGAAGACCAATTAGAGCAAGACTAAATTTCTTAGACAAAGCCAATTTACATGCCCTTGCTGGGTGGTATTTTTTGAGTGGACCACAAACAAATCGAGACAATTCCTTAAATTCCTTGACATCTCATTTGGCTTCATGATGTTGCAATATGATTTATTGTATTGTCAACACAATTGATTTATGGAAATACATGTTAACAAAATTGACAAGATTATAGCATACCATCTCATAAAGTCATCATCAACGATTAAGACTCAAATTTACTACTTGGTTTTAAGTTTTTAATAGTAGCACATGTCCATTATTCCTAATGTGGATTCTATGAAATCAAGATTACACAAAGTTAGTTACTCAAGTCCTACATATGGACCAATGCCGAAGGGAAAAAATGTTTCCATCAAGTCGAAGGAGACACCTATAACACACCTGAGGAGTTAGGAGACCTGGGTATCATTGATGTTAAGTTGCAAGGAGTAGGCTTATGTGCCAAATAGATTATGAAAGATATCAAGGGTGAAAAAGCTTGGAAGATGCTTATTATGTGCAACATCCTAGAAGTTTTTCCACATCGCAAGCCATAGTGGAAGTGCTAAAGCTCTATGACCCCTCAATGATGCTAACCCTAGGGTATTTCAAAGATTGTTTATATTTCAAGGCATGGAATGACTAGAAACTATAGAACAATGATTATCACCCTATGGAGGCTGAAATAGTTAAACCACGACATGGAACTAATTGCTACCAAGAACGAACAAGTATTGGAGAGTGGTCATTAGAATGAGAAGAAAGATGATTGTTGGAATGCCTCGATGCTCAATGCATAAACAATAGATGAATGGGATGGTTATAATGACCATGGTTAGAAATCCATTTTCTAGTAGGCCACTGATCTCCACACCATTATTCATTTCTTGTCATACGTATCATGTCTTTATTGTAGTTACTCAATCATTTATATCATACCAATTAAGCATTATAAACTATGGAGAGTCTAAACCATGGGCTATATTAGTTTTCATATTTATTGCTCATAGGCATAGTTTTGCATATAACCCACCTAATGTGGCATATGAATAGCCTAATCACACGCACTTTCCTTAAGTGAGCCTGGTTTTTTATTCTAAATAACACTGTATTATATTGCCAATTTGATAATGGAATAGATAATTTTGATAAAAAAACTATTATTTACTGTAAAAAATGATTTACTTCAAATCTGAATTTTTATCCCTAACTATAGCTGGGAAGAAGTAATTGAAATAAAATACTATTAGGATAATGACAAGCAGTACTGATCATAAGTCTAATCAGTAAGTAAGCCCACAATGTCACCTACCCAATTTTTTAGAATAATTATTTTCTACTATTATCCTTTTTTACAAAAATACTTTGTGTTAAAATATAATTACAAGTTTGTAATTATGACCAAGTAGGTCAAAAATGAATGTAATGACTCATTATTATTATTTAATAAATGAGAATGGGAGACAAACACTCAAGAAAGCTGTTACAAGAGTGTCCACTGGTCCATTAGGAGGAATGGAAGCTGCTGGAAGGAATTGGACAAATGGCAGCATTTTCCCTCTACCATTAGCTGTTGGTATGGGACAACTCCCCCTAATTTTGTGACATTTCCCCCTCCAGTTGGAGGGAGGTGAGAAGGAAGCTCACTAATGACCAGTTAATTACAAAAAGACCTAGGCAGCCTATAAAGGGCAATTCGAATTGAGCAGGGAGCTCTTACAATGTTTTCTACAGAAACATTCCTCATGCTCATCAGGTGATGGCTGAGAGATTCGAATAGGGGAGGCTATGGAGAGTGCAAGTATAAGTCTGCAAATGTTATGAGAAGGACAGACCAGAGGTGCTGGTGCTGGTCCCATTGATTACTAAGCCTGTAAGGCTGAATATATATATATTTTCTTGCTGCTGCAAGAAGAAGTCCTAAGCTGCAGAACCTTCTTCCTCCTGGTGGATCAGTGGATAGGCTCGGGGGTCCTAAGGTAGACAGCTTGGCTGCTTAGGAGCAGGTTGGGTGGAACAGGCTTCTTGAGTGATTTGTTCCTCCCATTACACTCAGGTTCTATTCTTTTGTGTTTTCTTTTTCAAAACATATGAATGCTCTCAGAAAATGGCTTAGTATTGTTATTTAATGATCGATAGTAGTAAATTGTTAGATCCTAATTAAATTATATTTGCTGAAGTGATAAAATGACTCCTCTGCATTTTTCCCCATGTGTGGAGCTGCATCGTACTCCAGTACAGAGAGGTAGCATTAAATCTTCCCAGCTAAAAGTGAAACCTAGCATGCATCTAAATATCTAAACCAAAGACCACCCATGCACATACTTATGTTATCATGCATCTTATATTTTAGCAGCTGTAGATTAGATCTTTGCATGCAATGACTTTACTGTTCAAGCAACTTAACAGAAACTAATTATAGCAGTAGGTTCTTTTCTGATTTCTGAAGGTGGACACTGTGTTAACAATTATGGTTTTCTAGTCTTCAGTTATTTCTTCAAAAGAAAACAATATCATGCATTCTGTTTAACCACATACTTAATCCTCTACTTTGTTGTTGAATCTGTCTAATTGTTATAGAAATCATTGCCATCACTGTATTATTCTTTTATGCAAAAAAAATATACTGCATTGTTCTTTCATTTTCTCCAGAAGTCCCAATCGGACAAATATAGGGAGATAGAATCGAAATAGAAAAACTGTTATATTCACAAGCAATTATATTAACTAAAGAATGCACTGTCATTCCCTTGTTTTTCTATATTATCAATTGCATGTGACAGAATTTACATCACAGAATACCAAGTTATTAAAAGCAAAGACAAACATAGCAGTATTGAATTGACAAAGTAAGTTACAGTATCTCTACACCCAGCTAGGGTTGACCGGTCTCATCACATTATTATTTATAAACATTTAAACAGTTGCCAAATCGAAGGTTTCATTACCATAGACAATTTAACTGCAGAATCAAGAGTTGTTATTCTTGTTCTTTTAAAACATCATTATAGACAAGCAGATTTCATTCGCATCCACAGCTAAGGTTTAACATTATCACATATGCTTTCAAAACAAAACCATTTCCTTTATATTCTCGGCTTAATCCATACATGCACAAACGCAGTATAAGCCAGGTAGGTCACTCTCGGCTTATAGCCACTATTTAATTAAATAACTTAAACATGCCTTTCGATCCTTGGATCTGAGTTCAAGAATGCGAAGATCGAAAACACCATACGTAGACATGAAACCCAAAAATATCTTAAACTGGCTTTTTAGATACAGATACAAAAACGAGAAGTTCAAATCACCAAACATAGCCATTAAACCTTAGATAACTATCGTTTCCATTTAAAGTAACAGTGGTTACACCCTATGGTCGCCACTTTCTTTTGACGAAGGTTCCTTTCGAAACCCCATGCCATTTATACACACAACAAATGCCGAAGCAAAATTACAGTCGATGTATCTTTTTTTTTTCATCAACCCAGAAGTACCAAAAAGATAAGACATAAAACGTAAAGATGTAAGACTATTTTCAAACACGAGGGTTCAACCCTGCTAAACTCGCCCAGCCCAGGAATGGTCGGCCATATATTTTAAACATTTACATCACCTACGCTATCAACAAACTTAAAACTGAAGGTTGCCCAAACGTTGCAGGCGAGACAAAAGCCACTGCCGCGAAGGCATGCTACCAACACTTGTTCATCAAGTCCGATTCCAGGAGAACCACTAAGGAGGGATACCACCGAAGCTTACCGGTGGGTTCACTTAAGTTCTTTTCCCCTTCAATTATTCCGACACCCTGTGGATTCGCCAAGGGTTACCTACCAACAACCATACAATAGGTTAAGCATTGGATCATGAGGTAGAAATGCATGCAACGAAGAATAATATGAAAACCCTTGCAACGTTACAATACCTGAATCGTGACAGAGAGTCGAAGAAGCTAGCATCCATCCACTGCGAAGGAGAAACACTCAGTGCGAAGACCACGACGAGGGATACCTCCCAAAAAACTTACAACATATTTAAAAACCCCAGACTTTCTAGCTACTGCAACGCCAGAACAGATGCACTCATCCCACCTGTAGATTGCTACACGAATCACTTCCAGACTTGGCTTCCATGGCTAACAATTACTCACAGACCAAAGGTTGCTACCGGTCTCAGGATCGAGCCCGAGGGAGGCTAGAAAAACAACAGCAAAACCCTAAGTGCCTCTCGGCCGGTTGGCCTCACCTCCCAAACCCTACCACCGAATAATGACCAAGAAACGTTACAAGAATCCATAAGTTACGCTAGGGTTCAGCTCATCCCAATACACAATGATCAACGACGGAGATCCATCCTCATCAAGCCACGTTGGAGGGTGGCAGGAGTAGCATTAAATTGCTCATCTACCACCCAAGCTACGAGGTTGCCATATCGGTGGACAATAGGGCATGAGGCCCGTTCCAACTCAACTTGCCAAACCCTTTCACATGCCGAGTCAACTATCACCACTTACACGTAACAATATCCTTAACACGATGGCCAGGTAAAATAATTGCAAACCAAATCATTTAATACACCCTCGATTTGTACGTAGGCTTTTGCAGGGCCATCATTCCACCTTCCAATCCATATGAATCATTGTTAATAGCATCAACATGTAAATATTATCAATGTATAACGTTCCCGATAGCATATAACAAAGGTCTCATACGATTCCATATAATCAATTTCGAAACACACTCATAGCATATGAATATCCACCAAGGTCGCGTGCAATCATAGGGCATGGATTGACTCCGCCCATCACATAAAGTCTATTATAAAGTTTAACATAGGGATCATTGTAGAGCTCATAAATCTTGTTCACACCATAAGTTATATCAACACATCGTTAGGGTATGGTTTCCACCCAAGGACCCATCGCATTCATTGCATGGTAGGGCATTAATGCTTAAGGCATCACCATTTTAACTACCCAGTCAATAGAGATTTAAAACCAACTTATCACTCTCTCCATAGTATGACTTAAGACCATACGCCTTTGTCATCAACTTGTCACCATCAATTTTATAAAAGAATTACTTTAACAGCCGCAAGGCATTTATGGAATGACCATACGTAAAGTCATCGACACTTAACAGAAACACTCATAACAAACACACCCTGAAATAGACGTTATCTGCAGTCTTGAGATAGACAGGTTCATCTTACAGAATTGGAAGGAGACCATACCTATAGCATCGAAATTCATACGCAGTTTTTATTTGATAACACGGTTATTAAACCCTCAGAGTTATTATCGCTATCTCTTACCTGCGAATCTGCACATGGAGGACGAGTACAATGATTTAGCTGAATAGCCAAGTAAGCCTCGGGGCACCTCGTGGGATCCCTTTCATCATCATCCAGGAAAATTAAACTGTCAGCACTTGTCGAGAATAATTCTGTTTTCCAAACGCATCCAAATTTTCAATCATTCCAGCATTTAAATAAGAACATAATCATTAATTGATTTTCATTACGCCATCAGAAGACAAAAAGACACAACCATTAAATTGTTCCTACCAAGTAACACGTCTATTAATTGCTGAATATTGAATATTATTATTTCTGCATTTTACAATATTAGCTTTTTATGGCGATTTAATTTTTTTTTAATTTTATGAAAATATCGGAGTTAGGAGGCCTGGGTATCATTGATGTTAAGTTGCAAGGAGTAGGCTTATGTGCCAAATAGATTATGAAAGATATCAAGGGTGAAAAAGATTGGAAGATGCTTATTATGTGCAACATCCTAGAAGTTTTTCCACATCGCAAGCCATAGTGGAAGTGCTAAAGCTCTATGACCCCTCAATGATGCTAACCCTAGGGTATTTCGAAGATTGTTTATATTTCAAGGCATGGAATGACTAGAAACTATAGAACAATGATTATCACCCTATGGAGGCTGAAATAGTTAAACCACGACATGGAACTAATTGCTACCAAGAACGAACAAGTATTGGAGAGTGGTCATTAGAATGAGAAGAAAGATGATTGTTGGAATGCCTCGATGCTCAAGGCATAAACAATAGATGAATGGGATGGTTATAATGACCATGGTTAGAAATCCCTTTTCTAGTAGGCCACTGATCTCCACACCATTATTAATTTCTTGTCATACGTATCATGTCTTTATTGTAGTTACTCAATCATTTATATCATACCAATTAAGCATTATAAACTATGGAGAGTCTAAACCATGGGCTATATTAGTTTTCATATTTATTGCTCATAGGCATAGTTTTACATATAACCCACCTAATGTGGCATATGAATAGCCTAATCACACGCACTTTCCTTAAGTGAGCCTGGTTTTTTATTCTAAATAACACTATATTATATTGCCAATTTGATAATGGAATAGATAATTTTGATAAAAAACTATTATTCACTGTAAAAAATGATTTACTTCAAATCTGTATTTTTATCCCTAACTATAGCTGGGAAGAAGCAATTGAAATAAAATACTATTAGGATAATGACAAGTAGTACTGATCATAAGTCTAATCAGTAAGTAAGCCCACAAGTGTCATATATGTAGGGCATCTTATGACAAATCTCTATCAAATTTCATCTTTAGAAAATATTTTAATATTCTACATTGCTAAAATAAAACTTACCATTCTTATTATTCTAGCTGCCCATATGATAAAACATAAATATCATACATTAGACAATCTTCCAACGAACAATGCAACGGAAAATCTTGCTCGCTAATTGATCAATCAAAGCTTCAATGATCCATTTTCATGTCTTTGAGTAGTTGACCATTGAATAATTCACATATTGGAACTGCAGAAGAAAGAATTGTAGGAACTTGCATGTGCCCCATGTTAAGGAACTGATTTAGGGAATTCCTGATTTGTGCACCACAATCCATGCATGAAGCCATACAAATATGCACGATTTTAAATGCATATGCAGCAAAAAAAAGCGCAACATAAATTGAGTCATTCCATAGCTAATGGAAATTTAATGTCCATATAAAATGTTACACTTAACAAGTCCACACTATTAACATCAACTCCAAGATTAAAATGCTTGCTTTTCAAATCAAATAATTTATTATATAATCTGCAACGTGATTTTCCCTGTATGAATTTCCAATCGTGACTATCCATTTCCATTTTTACATGTGTCAAAATTGAATACCATCAACTCTCAGCAGGTACTAGAAGCTTCCAACTTAAAATTCTAGATGACAAGGCCCCTTCTAGAAGAGATGCAAGAATATCTAATTAGCTTAATTTATGTCCATGGAAATTTATAGTTTACTCTTTCTACAACTATGTGCCAAAAGCGATCTTGCTCAACATCTAAGAAACTGCATAATTTAAACCTTATAACTAAATCTTTTACAACTACCTGAGAATAATTCACACATTCGTTCACTGAGTAAGGAGAAAATTAAAATTAGTCATTGACTAGTGCTTCCAGACCTTGTTTGGAAACCATAGATGATTGACACTATTTTTGCTGTTCCAAAAGCCTATCCACATCAAAATTTCTCTTCTTGTACAACTTCCTCTACCTCCGAAGGAAAATTCTCTCCATGAAATCTTGATAAGTAGGATCTCTTGATGTAACTAGAAAATACATATAACCAATAAGAAGTCCACCTATGGTGCCAAAAATGCTATGGGTTCCATTACATCCAGGAAAAATCCCAAAATGTCAAACAGAAAAACACACTGGTCAACACAAATATGTAACCTAAACCTGACCATAAAACACAACGAACATGCCTATGCACAATTATATCAATCTCCTCTTTTTCTTTCTACAACCTTTCTAGCTCTTGCTTTTTGGCATCATCTTCTGCTGTTAATGCTAGAGGAACTACATTCCTCACTAGCTCTGCAACCTGAAAACACATTCCCTTGCAATAGTTAGACAAATTTAGAACATATTGTAATCTGCAAAGCTAAATGTCAATGAATAAACATCAAATTTTAACATTCTTTGCTAATGATTTCTAAATTTGGTTATAGTTCATTTCTAAAGCATACGATATTTAATTTGAAGTCTTCATAATTCTAATCTTTGGTTTAATGTTGCTCATTACAAATTTGGCTATCTTGAAATTTTAACAGAAACAAAAGTTTCTCCACAAAAGCATACAATTTTGAAGTTTCAATTGAAATGTACAATGCCTATCTTGAAAAGTACTCGCTAAAGCACATTTATGAAACATACAATGTTTAATTTAAATTCAACTCTTCATAATTCCAACATTCAGCTGAATGCTGCTCATTACCTAGTTATCTTGAAATTTTGACCAAAAGAAAAGCTTCAATGTTGCTCATTACCAAATTTGGTTATCTTGAAATTTTGACAGAAATATAAGTTTATCTACAAAAGCATACAATTTTCAAGTTTCAAATTGAAATGTACAATGTTTATCTTGAAATGCATAGGCCAAAGCACATTTCTAAAACATAAAATGTTTAACTTAAACTTAACTATTCATAATGTTGACATTCAAATGAATGTTGCTCATAACGATATCTAGTTAGCCTGAAATTTTGGCAGAAACAAAAGCTTCAATATTTCCCTTATAGGATCCGGTTATCTTGAAATTTTGACAGAAGAAAAAGCTTGAATGTTGCTCATTAACAGATCTGATGATCTTGAAATTTTAACAGAAAAAAAAAAAAAAAATCTCTTCAACAAAAGGATAGTCCCTGAGATTTTCCATCATACTAAGTCAAAATAAATTCTTATTGTTTGTTTTAGATATTATTAATTATGCCAATACTAGTCCCATATGGGATTGGATTTGGAACTCAGTATCTCTATCTTAAACTAGACAAACGAAAGGTGCCTAGATTTTCAGTTCTTGCAGGTTATTTCAATTATTACCAAATAGACGACGGGTGGGATGGATCTCTCCACAGAGCCATTGGAAATAGTATGTTATGCAAGCAAGTCCCAGATATAGCATACAAATAGCAGAAATAGACCAGAAGAAAGTAATTCACGCCTTAATAATGAAGAACTGAGATGAATAACAATCATCTTTGGGGGAGGAACTTCCTTACACAATGTACTAAGTACATAAGACAAGACAATATACAATGATGACTAAAATGAAAATGTATCCTTCCTATATTGATCCAAGAGGATCTTAGAGTCGATCAAAATGAAAGTCTTCAAAAGTTACAAAGAAGCTTACATATGCGTAGAGCTCGCCAGGAGCTTTCTGGAAACGCTCGTTTCACGTGAAACAACCTCCGGATGTGGAAGTTACCAGGTTTTGAAATTTTGGCAAAAGGTTAAAAAGGTAAAAAAAGGGTAAAATTGGTAAAAAATGGACCAATGGCAGAGCGCCACGTGGTTAGGACAGATGACTTGGCATGTTATTTGGACCAATTAGGGACTGCCATGTGGCATCCCTGTTGGCAGTCTAGTTGTATCGTTCATTAAAAAATTGTGGATATCATGGGGTTCGATTCCACGATGTCAAGACCGCCAATGCCTCCACAGAGCCCACACAACCAGAGTTCCCACAATTGTTGCTTAACACTATAAGGTGTTAACCTGTATTTGAAGTTGAATAAAGTTTCAATGGGAAAAAAGAGTGAGATCGAGGGCTAGGCCCTCGACCGCGTGGCCAACACCGAGGCCATGTGTATGTAACCAACCAACTACGCAGAACGGTGGAGCCAACGACTTGGAAAACCAAGTCATATACCAAACAACGTAACCAACAGAGCAATGACAACACTTCAAACGCAAAGTTCCAACCAAGCCTAACGATCTAACAATGCCACCACAATATAACTAAACGCCAACAAATATAACAAAGGGGAGAGGCTAGCGAGTTTGACCCCGGGACCGCTGCCCCAAAGGCGCAGAGCTCTATCAATAGGCCAAAGCCCATTTTTTGGGTGGAATATGGTGGTTTTTGTTTAAAAATTAAAGGCATAGATCGAGGCCCAAAAAGGGCTTGTGGCCCTCCAAACTCGTGCCCAAAAACCTTATTTAAACCACAGTTTGAGCCACTAAAAGACGATTACACAGAGCGCGAATTGCATAGTTTCCAAGACACAGTACGAGCAAAAATATCGAGCCAAGTACATCCATTAATGGGAATGATTCACGAGGTGGGAAATCCATACAGTTGCATGGCATAATTTTCTCGATTTGCGTGCCAGAGGAGGCCTCAGGCAAACATAGTCGACTTTATACTCATTTTGCTCAGAATTCCGAGAGGACCGCTGTGGTGCATTCTGTTTCTGAGTTTGACTGACAAAACTCAGAGGTGTTTCCAGAAACTCATATATGTAATCTTTGAAGACTTAATAAGATTGACCTTCTCATTGGAAGTGGTCCGGAGACGTAGCCGAAGAAGGGTGAAATCCTTTATCATCTGCTGTCTACAAATTTCTGGTTTACATGTTTGTTTCTTTGCTTATGTAGTTGATTTAAGCATTTAAAATTCATCTTTAAAATCCATTTTTATGAGAATTTACATGCAAATTTCACATGCAATTTTATGATTAAAAATATCTTGAAATATTTTCAGATCAAGTTTGGTATCAAAGTAGCTTAACCATAGCATTGTGAGTATGTTTATGTTAACAAGAGAAAGGCTCCAAAGAGGTGAAGGTGATCTTGAAGAATTTGATCCAGAGATTGGTTCAAGAAGAGGAAGAATGGCTTCAGAAAAAGGAGAAGACGGGACTTCTTCAATCCATATGAAGGAGACTTCCTTAAAGCTTTCATGAAGATGCAAAGTATGATGGAATAGCTTTACCAAGATCGGAAGAAGGGAGAACAAGGTGGTTCTTCTCATGCTAAAGGTAAAGAAGAAGGAGGTGGTGAGGAACCTCCTAAAACTCCTCCATCTTCACCATCTTTTCTTGATGGAACTTTAAATTCCTCACCTGAAAAACAAAAAGTAAATTTCAATGTGCCTCAATTAAAGCTTGATATTAAGTTTGACTTACCCGTTTATAATAGAGAACTTAATGCTGAGAAGTTGGATAATTGGATCCATCAAATAGAGGTTTATTGTAGGATTCAAAAGTTTACTTAAGATAGCTTGAAAATTCAGTTGGATTCCCTCCGACTTGGAGGGACCACTCTCATATGATTGGAGAGTAGAACTCAAAAGGATCTTGCCTCAAAAGGAAACATCATATCCTCTTGGCATGAGTTCACTTCAGCATTAAAGAAGCAATTCTATCCATTGGGCTACATGTAACAAGCCATGATGGATTGACAAAATTTGAGGAAAGGTAAGGGACATAGTGTGCAAGAATACACACAAGAATTTTGTAAGAGAGCTTTAATACTTGGTATACCTCTCTACACTCAAGAAATTATTCTCACGTTTATAGGTGGATTACATAGTTATTTACGTCATATGATACTTATGTTTAATCCAACTAACCTTGATGAGGTATGCGTTCAAGCGACTCATATGGAGTCAAAGGGGAAGAATACAAATGAAATTTTTTCCAAGAAACCTTACAAACGTGATGGAAACAAATTCAAAGGTAACGGGAAAGGTAAGCATACAATTACAATGAAGAAAGAGGGAGATAAACCTACATGCTCACATTGCCATAAAAATGGTCATGATGCATCCAAATGTTGGAGGTTTCATCCGGAGGTCAACCCTGAGAAGTTTCAGAATAAGGAGGACAAAAAGACCACTGCTACAACCATCCAACATGATTTTGGATCTGACTTAGGGGATGAGACTAAGATTGTTTCTATGGGCATTCAAGGTAAAAATCCTTCCACTTCTAATTCAAAGCATGAATTTGTTGTTGATGAAAGAAAGCGAAGTGAGGTAATCTCTAAGCATGCAAAAATAGATACTCTTAATAGTGGATCACAAGCCAATCTCATTTCAAAAGAGATAGTTAAAAACTTCATTTGGAAACTAAGTTACACCCAAATCCATATCTATCACGTCCCCTCCCATGGACCCAATTCGGGGAAGGGAACATGATGCCAATCTCTGGGGCGTTTACATAAACTCAGCCCGATTCATTAGATTCATACGAATTAAAACCAATGTGTGCAGATGAAATTCAACGAACATGCACAATGGAAATAAACAAATCGTCCACACACATTTCATATGCATACAACATATCAATACAATCATCAAATTATAACATTGCAGAAGTAAAACACATAGATAGAGAAACACTTATCTTTATGGTGAAATGGTCCCAAGCAACTAGCTATGTCGCTGCAACGTTCCACCCAACCATAGGCCAGCTGTGCTCATCAATTCTCTCAACACAACTGCCACCCCTGAGCTGGGCATGATTCTTATAAGGAAAAGGGGACACTCAAACTCATACACAACCAAGTAATCATTGCATCTAAGCCAAGCCAGTCCACAGCTGGGTTTATCAGGCTAATTAATATGAACCCTCTTCATCTTTGGATACTTGCATTCAAGCTCAAGCCAAGGCAATGGATACACATAACCCATACCCCAACATACACTACTTACAAACAACAGCACTCCATCATTGGGCATGGATACACATTTTAACAATGTGATTTACAACAAGATGGCCATGGGTTTTTGTTAGGATATTCCTATACTCCATCCTAGTGCCACCAATATTTTGATCATTTACATTTTCAGTCATGCATGCACTTTTAGGGTTTGCATGCATCATTTAGGGTTTGCATGCATTCCAGTCATCAGTCCCATCACCTAGCTCTTAGTCAGCTATCCCTCAGAGCTTCCTTCCACTCAGCTTCAGCCCTCCTAGCTTGTCATGCGCCCTCCTTTCACCTACTGCATGAGAAGGGTACATTTCTCACCTACCAGTCCAGTTTACTTCAGTTATCCATCAGTTTTTCCTTGATTTGAGGCCAGACTGACTCCTCACTGCTGTTATCACTCCGATTGACCTCCGATGAGACATGACTACCTGTTCTGACTCCAGTTAGCTACTCATGCGCCCTCCACTGAGCCTCCTTCATTCAGTTAGTGTCTCCATGTGCCAGTTACTTTCAGTTACACCTACCACACTCAGTTAGGCTCAGTTTGACTGACGATTGACAGTTACTTGTGCATTGATGACTCCATCGATGATGAGATAGACTACTAGTTGTGCTCCGATGACACTCCAGTGATCTTTTGATCACTCCATGAAGGCTAATTCGAATTTCCACCTTAGGCATTAGAATACTCATGCATTGTACTATTTATTTGTCCATATTGTGATTAATTAATTAGTGTGTGTGAAGTATTTTTGCTTCTATCCGAGTTCTACTGTATTATTGTTTTGTTTCTCATTATACTGCATTGACCACTCTTCTTTTATTTTCTTGCTTAATCATAATTAATCTTGTGAGGTATACATCATATCTTAGATCTGCTGTGAGGATTTTCACAGTTTTCCCCAAATCGTTTCCAGCCAAAAATGGATTGTGGGATGGGGAAAAACACTCAGAGGGAGGAAAACGATTTCTCCCCAACTATCTAAGCATTCAACAGCCAAAAACAGTCTCTATGGAACCCCAATTCGATTCCCCTTCTTCCCCACTGGTATATAACACAAAAACGCCCTTCTCCCAGCTGAGAATGAAGGAAAACACAAAATTTCGATGGGAAAAAACGCCCAGCAAGCTCCCCAACTCGTGAGAGAGCCAAACTGATTGATGGATAATGGCTTGGGGAGCAATTCATGGCTCTTTTCTTTCCAAGGAATCCAAACACGATTTTCCATGAAGGGTGGCTTTCCCATACCCGAATTTGGACAGCCGTACCTCCCATTCCCCAAGGCATTAACTACCTCAACCAACTCTTTGGGAGAAATGAATGATTGGGTACAAAAGTAAACATTGGTAGTTGAGGGTTCATGGGTTCTCTTATTGACATTTGGCTTGACTTGATTGGCTCAAGGGTTTGAATATTTCCCTCCCAATTACTTGAAAAATAATGCCCCCATCTCTTGTTGCATTGCATAACTAGTTGTGGGAATTTATATTAAAATGCATATTTACAATCCCCATGGTTCGCTAGCACATGGGTAGCATAAAATCCAATACTTGCCTCTTCAAGGTTGAGTGTTCACTAGCGGGGCCTTGGCCTTGAGCTCCACGCTAGGAATCATACATAATATGCATACAATATTTACATTATAGCCCAAAATATTACAAGGGTCAAAATGGGGACATGACAATATCCACTTGGATGGGTATGTGATAATGCACAACTACAAGTGACAAAACATTGTAGACTTAGGTTTGCTATTACTTCTGGATTTGTTGATGAAGTAGATCTGTATGTGGTTCCATTGGATATCTGTGGTATTGTGTTGGGAAGCCCATATATTTATGATAGGAAGGATATCTTTTACCTGGAAGATAATAGATATCAGCTCACTAAAGATGGTATTAAATATATTGTTCGTGCATATCACATAAAGACTAATATTTCATTAGTTTCTGCAAGTCAAATGAAGAGGCTAGTAAATGCTAGTGAGAATTTTGTTCTTATGATTGTTAAAGCAAAGGATGTTGGTCAAAGTGAATATTTTAAAGGATGTGATCCAAGACTTAAAAAATACTTGAATAAAGTTGTAACTGTTTATGATGTCTTGTTTCAAGAACCTAAAGGATTACCTCCCAAAAGAGAAATCGAACATGAGATTCTCTTACAGCAGGATGCACCACTTTCTAACATTGGCATGTCAGGTCTTCAAAAATTGAAAATGCAAAGATAAAGAAGCAGGTTCATGAATTTCTTGAAAGAGGGGGCATTCGACCAAGCTCCTCTCCATGTGGTTCACCAATTGTTTTGGTGCCAAATAAGGATGGCACATGGCGTATGTGTGTTGATTACAGGGCAAGTAAACATAATCACAATTAAGAACATGTAACCTCTTCCCCGGATTTATGATCTTTTGGATCAACTTAAGAATGAAACTTATTTCACTAAATTAGACTTAAAAAGTGGCTATCATCAAATTAGAATTCATGACAATGATATTTGGAAGACTGCTTTCAAAACTAAACAGGGATTGCATGAATGAATGGCAATGCCCTTTGGGATTTGTAATGCACCCGCAACATTTATGAGGGTGATGAATGATATTTTTAGGACCTTCATTGATGACTTTGTCATAGTCTACTTAGACGATATTTTGATTTTTAGTCGTACTTGGGAAAAACATGTCAAGCATGTCAAACAGGTTTTGGATGTACTTGTAAGGGAAAAATTGTACTTAAAGGTGTCTAAATGTGAGTTTGGGAAGACATCTTTAGTGTATATAGGTTACATTGTAGGGGGTGGTGAACTAAGAATTGATTCCTCTAAAGTTGAGGTCATTGTGAATTGGCCCAAATCAAATAATGTAATCGAGGTAAGAAGCTTTTTGGGAGTAGCCCAATACTGGAGGAAGTTTATTGCTAACTTCTCCTTCATAGCTTCTCCATTACAACTTTGACAGGTATGAACATAGTATTTCAGTGGGAAGGAAAAGCATAGAAGGCCTTCGACACTCTGAAATAAAAGATTAGTACACCTCCAGTACTTGCACTGCTGGCGTACTACAACAACCATTTGAGATAGAGACTGATGCTAGTGATTATGCCATGGGGGCAGTCTTAATGCAACTTAAAAAACCAATATGCTATCATTCTGAAACATTTTCTAAAGTAATAATTAACTATCCAACCTATGATAAAGAATTGTATGCATTAGTACAAAGTGTGAAGAACTAGAAACATTACCTAATGGGTAAGGAAACAATTATACATATTGATCATCAACCACTACAATATCTTCAATCTCAAACTAAGCTACAACAATCAAGACATTTCAGGTGGATGGGTTTTCTACAACAATTTCATTTGATTATTAAGTATAAGAAATGTATTCAGAACAAAGTTGCAGATATGTTATCAAGGCCTCCAACAAATGCTTCTATTTTTATTCAACAAAGTCCTTTGGTACATTCAAGTTATGTTGAACAATACACTAAGGATGAAGACAACAAAGAAGTATATGAATCACTAAAACATGGCTCTCAAAATGAAGAATTGAATTATCATATTCATGACAAGTTGTTGCATCATATTGGAAAGATCTGTATTCCACAAAGTGAAAGAGTACATGTAATAAGAGAAGCTCACACTTCTCTCATTTAAGGACACTTTGGTGTAGGAAAAACTGTAGCACCAATTACAAAAGTTTTGTTATTGGCCTCGAATGAATGATACTATGTCCAAGTATGTAAAAGGACGTGTTATGTGTGCAACAAGTAAGCCAAGTAACAAAAATTTAGGCTTGTACACTCCACTTCATGTTCCTTCCCGTCCATGGGAAAGTGTTTCAATGGATTTTGTAGGAGGGTTACCAATGCCTAGAAAGCGACATGATTACTTATATGTTGTTGTGGATAGATTCAGTAAAATGTGCATTCTAATACCTTGTAAAAAGAATATCATAACTGAGGTGACTGCTCGTTTGTTCTTCCAGCATGTATGGGTCCATTTTGGACAACCTATTTCTATTATATATGATCGAGATTCCCGCTTTCTTGGGAAATTTTGGTCATCTTTATGGGAACTTATGGACACAAAGCTAAAGAAGAGAACAACATTTCATCCACAAACTGATGGAAAAACTGAAGCGGTCAATAAGACAGTAGTACAACTTCTTCGACGATATTGTGCCAAGCATCCCAAGCCGTGGGATGAACAGTTGCATTATGTTCAACATGCCTACAACAAAGCTATGCACTCTTCAACACAAAGGTCTCCTTTCGAGACATGTTTTGGTTATTTACCAAAGTCTCCCTTAGATTTTTTTTATGGGAAAGATCCAGAGGGATATGATCAAATTGATGCGGATAAAGCTTTGAAGTTTATTCAGCAGATCTGGTTAATACATCAAGCAGTACAAGAGAAGTTGGAATCAAGTCATGCCACGTATAAAGAAAGACATGACAAACATCGGGTGGATCATCATTTCCAAATTGGTGATCGAGTATATCTTCATATCAGCAAAGACCGACTCCTAGGTGAAGGTAGAAAGTTGAAACCAATCAGGTATGGACCTTTTACAATTTTGGATCAAATTGGTAATAATGCTTTTCGGTTAGATTTGCCTCCTTATATGCAAATGTATTTCATTGTTAATGTGGAAAACTTGAAACTGTATGAGCCTCCTATGATTGTGGACCAAGATGAACAGGTTCAAGTACCTTCTGTAGATGAGTTTGCTCTTGAATATCTCAATTAACTTCAGGAAGATGTTATACTTGATAAGAAGATCAGATCTTCACGAAGACGTGACATGGAATTTCTTCATGTGGGGATTAAAGTAATGCATCCAAGCAAAGAACGATGGCTAGAGATTAGAAGAGTGAGGGATCTGTACCCTCACCTGTTTTCTGTATGATTCCATGCTTTTGGTGGCCCAAAATATTCCCAGTGGGAAGGTTTGATCGTGGTTTGATCCATGAGGATCTTAGAGTCGATCAAAATGCAAATCTTCAAAAGTTACAAAGAATATTACAGATGCGTATATCTCGTCAAGAGATTTTCGACAACGCTCATTTCGCGTGAAACGACCTCCGGATGTGGAAGTTATCAAGTTTTGAAATTTCGACAAAAGGTTAAAAAAGGAAACAAAAAGGGTAAAATTGGTAAAAAAATGGACCAATGGAAGAGCGCCACGTGGTCAGGCTAGATGACTTGTCATGTTATTTTGACCAATCAGGGACTTCCATGTGGCATCCATGTTGGCCGTCTAGTTGTACTGTTCATTAAAAAATTGTGGAGATCATGGGGATTGAACCCACGATGTCAAGACTGCTAGTGCCTCCACAGAGCCCACCTAGCCAGAGTTCCCACGATTGTTGCTTAACACTATAGGGTTTTAACCTGTATCTGAAGTTGAATAAAGTTTCAATGGGAAAAAAGGGCGGGATCGAGGGCTAGGCCCTCGACCCCATGGAAAACCCGAGGCCATGTGTATGTAACCAACCAACAATGCAGAATGGTGGAGGCAATGACATGGAAAGCCAAGTCATGTACCAAACAATGTAACCAATGGAGTAATGCAAACACTTCAAACGCCAAGTGCCAACCAAGCCTAATGGTCCAACAATACCACCACAATAGAACTAAACGCCAACAAATATAAAAAAAGGGAGAGCCCCGTGGGTTTGACCCCGGGACCTCTGCCCCAAAGGAGCAGAGCTCTACCACTGGGCCAAAGCCCATTTTTTGGGTGGAATATGGTAGTTTTTGTTTAAAAATTCAAGGCGGATATCAGGACCCAAAAAGGGTGCATGACCCTCCAAACTTGCGCCCAAAAACCTTATTTAAACCATAGTTTGAGCCACGAAAATATGACTACACAGAGCACGATTTGCACAGTTTCCAAGACACAGTATGGGCATAGATCCCGAGGCAGGTAGAGCCATTAATGGGCATGATTCCCGAGATGGGAAATCCATACAGTTTGTACAGTTGCAGGGTAGAGTTTTCTCTAGTTGCGTGCCAGAGGAGGCATCAGGAAAACATAGTCGAATTTATACTCATTTTACTCAGAATTTCGAGAGGAACACAGTGGTGCAGTCTGTTTCTGAGTTTGACTGACAGAACTCAGAGGTTTCCAGAAACTCATATATGTAAGCTTTGACGACTTAATAATATCAACCTTCTCATTGGAAGTGGCCCAGAGACGTAGCCCAAGAAGGGTGAACTCCGTTATCATCTGCTGTCTACAAATTTTTGGTTTGCATATTTGTTTCTTTGCTTATGTGATTGATTTAAGCATTTAAAATTCATCTTTAAAAGCCATTTTTATGAGAATTTACATGCAAATTTCACATGTAATTTTATGGTTAAAAAGATCCTGAAAGTTTTTTAGATCATATATATAGGAGACAAAGGGGTACAATAACAACTAATAGACTCACTAATAGACCCAAGCTGACATCAATAATATGTAATGAACCAGAATAAAGGGGGTAATGTACCACTACATAAGGGGTGATGTGCCAATATTTAGGACTTAACATGCCCCTCCCCTTTAGAAAATTGTTTTCCTCAATGCTTGATTAGTTGTGGATGCTTCTGTATGAAAGACTCATCTTCCCATGTCTAATCTTCCATTGGTAGGTTCTTCCATTTGATGAGGTACTCAGTAATAGCCCGATTACGTAGTTATTTGGTCCTTGTTTCAGTGATTTGTTCCGGTTCCAATATGACTCTTCCTTCTTCATCAGTCTCTGGAAAGATTGTTTGAATTGGGATCTTGTCTCCCATTACCTTCTTTAAGCAAGAAACATGGAAAAATGGATGCAGTCTTGAAGATGAAGGGAGCTTCAATTTGTAAGCCATACTACCAATCTTCTGCAACACTTTATAATGACCATAATACTTGGGTGCTAATTTATTGTCCTTATTTAGGGACATCTGCTTGTAAGTTTGTATCCTTAGAAATACCCAATCGCCTTCTTCAAAAATCCTTTCACTCCGATATTGATTAGCTTGTTGTTTCATCCTGTTTTATGACATAGCTAGGTTGTCCTTAAGTATCTGGAGAACTTCTTGTTGGTGCTTTATGTGATCTTCCACGGCTTAATTTTTAGATTTTCCCTTTAAGGGAGATGTGATAGATGGAGGATGGTATCCATAAAGTTCCATAATGGAGACATTTTTTTATGATGTATGGAAGGAAGTATTGTACCACCATTCTTCCAAAGATAACCATTTCACCCACTGTGTTTGTTTATTAGATGCAAAGCAACGAAGATAAACTTCCAAACATTTTTTCACTATCTCAGTTTTCCCATCAGATTGAGGATGATAAGATGAAATGTGAGACAATTGGGTACCCACACAAGAAAATAATTCAGTCCAAAATTTTCGAGTGAAAATTGGATCTCTATTGCTTACAATAATCTTCGAATTTCCTTGTAACTTCTGAACTGTTTCCAGAAAAGCTGTGGCTACTGTACTTGCGTTAAAAGGGTGAGAGATTACACAAAAATGTGCATACTTCGCAAGTCTATCAACAACCACCATAATAAAATTCTTTCCTTCTGACTTGGATAGACCAGTGATAAAATCCATTGATATTTCTTCCCAGTGTTGGTAAGGTATGTCTAATGGTTGTAGAAGTCCCGGGGTCTTAACTGTTTCCACCTTTTTCTATTGGAAAACCAAGCATTCGGCCACGAACCTCTGAACATCAGATTTAAGACATTCCCCAAAAAATCCCTTTTTGACCCTGTGGTAAGTTTTCAGGAATCCAGAGTGCCCACCTATAGGAGAGGTGTGTAATTCCGAGAGGACCTTTTGTTTGAGTTGGGAGTCTTTGCATAAATATAAGTGATCCTTATACCATAGTGAATCTTTTTTCCACACAAAAATATCTGATACACTTGGATTGTCATGTAGCTTTTGAATGAGAATCCACACAGATAGGTCATTTTTCCATTTTTCCCTTGCTGCTACTACCCAATCAGGTTGTAGAATGGAAATTGCACAAAGTAATGCCACAACATCTTCATCTTTTCTGGAAAGCACATCTACCACCACATTATCTTTCCATTTTCGATAGATGATTTCAAAGTCATATCCCAACATCTTGGTTACCCATTTTTGTTCCTCTATTGAAGATAATCTCTGTTCCAAGAAGTATTTAAGACTATCATGATCTGTTTTGACCTTGAACTGTCTACCTATTAAGTAAGGATGCCCTTTCTTAAGAGCATGTAGAATTGCCAACATTTCCTTCTCATAAATGGGATTCTGTAAGTGATTTCCCTTAATTGGATGACTTGTAAAAGCAAGCAGGTGTCCTTCTTGCATTAGAATAGCACCAATGCCATTTCCTGAAGCATCATATTCCACAATATATGTTTTTGTGAATTTTGGTGTGGCCAAAACAGGAGCTTTGCACATTGCCTCCTTAAGTTGTTCAAAAGCATGAGTTGCCTCTAGAGTCCAAGAAAATGCATCTTTCTTCAATAATGCTGTTAGAGGTGCTTCTATTCTTCCATAGTTCCAAAACAAACTTGCAGTAGTACCTTGTTACACCTAAGAATCCTTGAAGATTCTTCAGGGTTTTAGGAATCGTCCAGTCCATCATGGCTTTAATTTTTTTGGAGTCTACCTTGAAACCTTCCTCATATACAAGATGACCCAAATATTCTACCTCATTTGACCCAAATAAACATTTGGAAGGTTTTGCATATAGTTGTTTCTCCTTTAGTAGTTGTAGTACCCTGTCAACATGTTGAACATGTTATTCCCAAGACTTTCTATAGATTAGTATATCATCAAAGAATACTAGCAAAAATTTTCTAAGGAAAGGATTGAAAATGGAATTCATCAAACCTTAAAATGTGGAAGGCGCATTCGCGAGACCAAATGGCACGACCAAAAATGCATAATGACCTTCATGAGTTCTGAATGTTGTTTTTGGACTGTCTTCCTCCTTCATTATAATCTAATGATATCCAGAACGTAGATCCAACTTTGTGAAGAAAATTTCTCCATATAATTCATCTAACAATTCATCATTGATAGGAATGAGAAATTTATCTTTAATGGTGATCTTGTTGAGCTCTCTCTAATATGGACACATACACCATGATCCATCTGAATTGTGTACCATTACCACTGGTGCAGGGTAAGAACTTTGGCTAGGCCTAATTATGCCGGCCTCTAACATTTCTTCAACCATAGTCTCAATTTCACTGTTCTATCCATAGGGGTATCTGTAAGGTCTGTTGTTAAGAAGAATACTTCCTGGAATTAAGTGAATAGCATGATAAAAATCTAGAACAGGTGGTATACCTTTTGGAATATCTTCAAATACCTTGGAATGATTATCAATCACCTTTTGGAGATCCGGGGAAATAGGAGACTTAGATGTTTGAACATCTAATGAGCATAATTGTGCAATTACACCTTGATGTCCCCTTTTTTATCAATGTTGTCATACCATTAGAGATTATCACCTTACTTGGTTTCCCTCTGATACCCTTTAAGTCATATTCGTTTCCTTCCCATAAACGTTTCATGAAAAGTTTCTGAAAATTAAAATCCATTGTTCCCAATGATTGTAAATATTGAAATCCTAAGACAACATCAACACCCCCCATCGGAATAGCAATAATTGGACTATTCAATACATATTCCCCAGCCATAATGAGATTGATATTATGAAATTTTCCTGAGCAATTGATAGTTCCTCCATCTGCAATCATTACTTGAAACTTGGGTGTTGGATATACAAAGCAATTGAGAACCTTGGCTAATTCACAATGAATGAAATTATGAGTACTACCAAAATCAATCAACACTGTTACCTTTTTCTTTTTGATATATCCTTCAATCTTGAGAGTTTGAGGAGTGATAATTCCAACCAATGCATGACATGATATGGTGGGAGTAATCTCTTCGAAAGTAGTATCTTCTATTTCTTCATCTTGAGACGGTTCCTGTTCTTATGGTGCTTCTTGTTCATTTTCTTCCTCTACTTCACAATCTATGTAAATTATTTTCTTCTTAGTGAAATTGTGGCCCTTACTATATTTTCTATCACAACTGTAACAAATCCATTTTGCTATTTTTTCTTCTAGTTGTTGTGGTGTTAACCTTGTAGGTTGAGGGTGACTTGAGACCACATTTCCTTCTTTATAGTTGTAAGTGGTAGACTTCCTTGTTGCCATAATTTTGTTTTCAAATTTTCTTGCCACCCTGAATGCATGCTCCAAGGACTTAGGTTCCCAAAGGCGAGGCTCATGTTGGATGGTATCCTTCAAAGTTCCAATAAAGAGATCCAACAAATTATCTTCTGAAATATTCTTCAATCTGACACTTAGTTTCTGAAACTTAGTTTCTGAAACTGCTTGATGTGCTCTGTAACTCGACCTTTTTTCTTTATATTTACCAACTGGCTAAATAAGGTGTTGCTATTTATATCCCCATAATGTGCAATCAATTCTTCTATGAATATATACCATGAGATAATAGAGTCCTTTTTACGGTCACAAAGCCATTGGTACCATACAAATTGATGAAGCTCTAAATATAAAAATGCAATAGTTACCTTTTGCAAAGTTGGAATCTAGTGTAGATCAAAGAATTGCTCCATCTGGAATATCCAAGTTATTGGATCATTGCCATCAAAATTTCTCATGTCAATTTTAGGAAGTTGGATACCCTTTGGTGACCATCCCTGATGACTTCCATTACTAGAATCATTTCCTCATGGAATATTCTTATTCATGGAATGTTTCTCAACATGGAAATTATCTTTATCCTCCTGAGTATCCTACAACACATCATAGCCTATAGGGGGAGTATCGACCCTTGAATTTTGTATGAGACTAGAAATATTGTTCAATTTCTCCTCTAAATTGAGTAAATCAACTGTTCTCACTTAAAATTTCATATTTTCCTCCATTTCACTCAACTTCTCCTCTAAACTTAACTAAATCAACTTTTTTCACAGTCCCTTTGATCATATCTTCCAGTTGGGACACTCGAAAAGATAGGTCTTCCCTTTCATTGTAAGTCGGGGATAGATCCTATGGTGGTTTTATGGGAGTGTGAGTTTTTACACTTCCTTTTGGTGTCATTTTGAACAATATAAATAGATATCACACCCTAGGTTTCACTAGAATTAGATCTTTCTACTCAAAGCTATTCAAATTTAAAATGGAGTCCCTTTTTCAAACCCTGATTGGAAGACTGTTTTATGGATGAATTGTAACTGAGGTAAATTTGAAATTTCTGCTCCTCTGGGTCTGAAACTTCGGCCTGATGTATCTTGGTGTTTCCCTTTTCCAATTCCGTAGGTATGACCTAATTTTGATGTATCAATTAGAAGTTATTGCGAATATCCCAACACTTCTTATTTTTGGTCTTTCTAGAAGAGCGAACTTGTACGGTCTTCCACATGTCCAATATTTTGGATCTGAGTCTAAAAACCCTACCACATATACTTTTTTCTTTCTTCATTATTATGAAATAGTTCTCAGTCAATTTGGATCTTTCATTCTCCAGATATGACCTTTTTCCCCAAAACACCTGTTTAAGACTAGTTTTTGGACTAGTACAAAACACTAGCTTTCGAGGCGAATATCTCCAAACTTGTACGGTCTCAGGATCTGAAAATTGGACCATAGATATCTCGTCCTATTTTGGAGATGGGTTTTTAATATCGCTTTCTGAATTCTTGTAGAAAAAACATGAGAGAGAAAATACCAAGATGACTTGTTTTGAAGAAACCAGTCTCGAGGAAAGAGCTCCAATACCAAATGTTATGCAACCAAGTCCCAGATATAGCATAAAAATAACAAAAATAGACTAGAAGAAATTAATTCACACCTTAATAATGAATAACTGAGATAGATAAAAATAATCTTCGAGGGAAAAACCTCCGTACACAATGTACTAAGTACATAAGACAAGACAAGATACAATGATGACTAAAATGAAAATGTCTCCATCCTATATATAGGAGACAAAGGGTAGAATAACAACTAATCGACCCACTAGAGACACAAGATGACATCAATAATATGTAATGCACCATAATAAATGGGGTAATGTACCACTACATAAGGGTTGATGTGACAATATTTAGGGCTTATCAGAGTATCAACATTGTAGCTTGGTTTGGTTATAAGCATGCAAACCGGTGACAAGACACCACAAGATCTTCCCTTAGAATGATAATATAAAAACCAAAATCTTAGACGGTGGCATCGTGGGTCACCAACATATGAAATTCGATGCATGACCCGCATACACGAGTGGTGGGGTTATCCAACAGTTATGTTAGCACATCAATTCTTAATTGGGAATCCTTGTGACAAATCATCATGGCCAAGAGTTATGTTTAAGACATAGGGTAATGGAAGATACATTGTTTTTGGGGTTTTCAAAAGCAGAGTTCTGATGCCCTGGGAACAACGTAGCCATTCGATCATGATCCAACACGCAACAGAAGGAAGAAAAACTAACACCTAAGGAAAAAAATACCTCTATCTAGGAAATTCGTAGGCACATATGGACCATCAACATAGCACATGAGTAGACACCTTGCAGTGAAAGAAGAAAACATAGTCGTCAAAACATGCAGGGGGAAAACATAGAATCAGAGTGCAATATTATGCGGCAACGTGCGTAGTCTTGGTGACAAAAACATCGAAATAGGCTTTAGACGGAATACCACTTCTATTTATGTGGCCTGTCACTATTGTAGTGAAGTTCACATGTATACACAGGAGTAAGATGAAATAAAAAGTTCCATGTCGTTGCACGAATAATTACAATGCATAGTCACTACCAAAGAGTGCATCGAGCCTGCCAAAGCAATATAATGTTACTGTGGGCATAATAATGCAATTATGGCACATGCAATCAAAGAAATATAGTAACGAAAAACTGTGGATTAGCTTTCCTGTCTAAACACTTATTTTATTATAGTAAGTATCATCCTACCAGTTCGGGGCATGCCACAATCAACACTATTACTTTCCTGTTACAATAAAAATTTCCTAATACAAGGGAGGTCGGTTATTTTTAAGGACAGTTTATTCTATCGGTTCAAAAGAACCTTGGAGAATCTCCCGAGTTTAAAGCAACAATATAGGAAGCCAAATGGGTGTGACTTACCTAACCCATGAACAGACTATCGATTTGAGAGACATTGACAGTTGATTTGGGCTTTCTAATGGTGGTTCTTGCAAAAGCATCACCAAGATTCATGACATAAGGACGACGTGTTTTGCAATATAAGGGTGACATGATGTGCATTGCGAATCAAGAGGATTACCTATTGTGAGATTGCTACACCTATAGACCTGTGCTATGAGAATCTCACACCTCACACCTGCAGACCTGTGCTATCAGAAGCTCACACCTCACACTTGTAGATCTGTGCTGTCAGATTAATGTTTTTTCAAACTTTGCAAAGTGGTAAGGTATGTATTTTTTTTAAATTTTTTTTGTTAATGATGACAATGGTAAAAAAAAAGTCAAATCTTCATCCATTGTCCACTAAACATTTAGACAAATCATAATAAAAAATATTCAAAAATAATATTATTTCTATTGACTTTATAAAATATGATGTTTTGTAATGTAGTGTTTTTAAACTAATTCAAAATAGAGGAACATATCGTCTTTTCTTACATCAGGGACTAATAAATTGATATATAGACACTCTCTAACATATTAACCTATCCATGACACTTCGAAATATGGCCAAACTAAAATAAAGGTAATATCCTAGTCTTTAAGTAAGAAACTATCAAAGTTATCTAATATCACCTAATTAACCATTCTATTTGCTTTGTAATAGTTCATTTTAAACGCTTAATATTCCAAGTTCATGAGAGTATAAGATCCAACATATACAAATAGAGTGTATGCTTGTGTTGAGAGAAGGGGGGTTGCTAGATTCATAGCCTATTTCAAGTCCTTAGAAGACAACTAATTTACCAAATTGATTCCTTTTGCTCAAAGAATTGATATTGTGACGAGCAAAGCATAGATTTAAGAAGAATTGGAGTTAAATCACAACATCTCCCATCTATCCTTCTTAGATGGCCTCAACTTCGAAGTCATCGATGTGACGAGTTGTTGAGTATCTCAGAAGCATTGAGCTCTCCCGGAAATTGGCTCACCCAAGGAAATCATACCAAATTAACAACTAAACCCTTTATTTCAATTTTCAATTTCAATAAATTAGTTGCTCACACTCTAAAAGTTAGAATAATTATCAAACATAAAGATCTAAGATATAATACCAAAGATTGATAGTAAATAACAAGTGGGTAAGAAAACAACAATACCATTGAAAATATCCAATGTATATTAGGTACTTGACCATTGCTCAAAGAAATTAATGAAACTTTACATATATAAAGTATAATATATAGTAGAAATAAATAACAAAGCCAATGCTCTTTAATAATATATAAATATTTTATAAAGTTATAATAAAATATATGCATATAAGAGAATGGATTAATAATGCATAGTCTAAAAGTTTTTTCATTATAATGCACGTAAATCAATGCAAATTTATTAATAATTATTAGCTTATCTAATAATGTTAGCAAAGTTATTAGTAATTATTAGCTTATCTAATAATGTTAGCAAAGGTAATATAAATATTATTATCATGCAAACCATGGATTAGAGATTATCCTCTAACATCCACTCTAGGATACATTTTCTCATGGTTTAAAATATAAGTGAAGAGTTGATATTTTTAATAAGAATACACTTGGTGATATTATCAACGAATTCCAATAAACTATAAAAATGTTAGGTTATAATGTGCAATCATATTAGATTTTGATAACACTTCAAATAAAAACTTAAAAATAATTCAATTTTTGCTAAATTTTTATTGATAAAAACCACAACTAAACCCAAACCATCAAAAACATATATGAAATTAATTACACTGGGTCTATAAGTTTCCAATAGTGCCACACCTAAAAGAAAATATGCATTTTTTTTTCTTTTCTTTTCTATTTAATATTAATGATAATCAATATTAAATTTATCAGATAAAATAATTATGAATTAATCATAAATATTTAACTAACTAAATATACATTATTTACAATAATTTATAAAACAATAATTATTAAATAAAAAATGTTAATTAAAAATATTTAAAATTTTAATCTAACTTATAATCACTTACATTTTAAGTATATAAATATAAATAGATATGATATAAATGTAAATGCTTTATCAAGCTTTATAAATCTAGATGAATATTCATATCAAACTTTATAAATGGGAAGTATGGTAACATGTTAAAAACTCAAATATCTCGACACTATAAATTTTTATTAAAAAAATTATAATATGTATATATATATCATAAATTTATGGCACACATTTAATAGAATTCTTCTAGGGCTACTTGCATTGGCATTATTAGTCCCTATCAAGAGAGATTATAGCATTTGCTTAGAAATCAAACTCACTTTGAATTTTTAATTTTCAAAAAATTCAAAAAAAATTAATATATAGTTATTTAATGTTTTATGAATTTTAATTATTAAATTGATTTTTTAAACAAATAAAATTCTAATTAAAATTTTTAATATTACATAATTTATATTTTTTGATTGGCTTATTACATAATTTATATTTTTTGATTAGCTTTAAGATTTGATTTGACAAATATGCTCTGCTTAGATGTGACTTTTGTTAAATATAAAATAAAATAAAAAAATCAAAATTTAAAAAAATTCTAAATTTACCACTTGTATCAAATCTGTGACTTTCATTCAATACTAACCAAAACATGGATAGTAGATAATGGCAATGATAACACCTCACTTGTCCCATTCATTTAGGACTAATTGCACTAGCCTAAATTGTGGGAAGATTGAGATACATCATACACATTAAACCTTTTACTTGTAGTTTATTCTCTTTATTAAGAACCCTTGTATCTCACATCTACCAATAAATTTTCAACGCGTTTTCATATAACCTTCAATCAACAACATCAATTTTATAGTTTTGCGTGTAAAGTGAATGCACATTCCGAGGTACTAAGCCCACACACCATATTGAATGGACTATAACTTGAAAAGTATCCGTTGAAAAAGACAACCGCTGAACCCCTCAAACTGTAAAGCAACTACAAGTTGTGCACCTCAATCTATGTACAGGTTCTGAACATTTTTATTTTATTTCACATGTTTTTACTAAAACTAAAATTATTAAAAAAAAAAATCCTCAATCTTTGTATTGGTTTTGAACATTTTTATTATTTTATATACTTTTTATTAAACTAAATTTATAATAAGATTTGTTTTTTGAAAATGGTTAAAATTATTCAGAAATTATATAAAATATTTTAAATTAAAATGTTTTATATTAGGAAAAAAAATATAACTCAATTGAAAATTTAAGAAACAAGCACAATAGTTGCCAGCTAGTCCCTACCTTGGGACTATGTTTTTTTGTTTTATTTACCTGTGAATATAATCAAAACCCTTTATCACTGTCATTGAGAAGGCTACATTACCTAATTTGATTAAAACAAAATTATTTTTATTATAGCAACTAAATTTATTTAATTATTATTATAATTATTTATTAAACTGTAATTTTAAATAATTTTAACTTAATTTTTAATATATAATTAAATTTGGATAATTCAAAAATATTAATCATTAAAACAATAGATGTAATAATGAATTAATAAGTAGATAAATTCAATATATTTATTGAGAGGTTTTTCTAATCAAGCAATAATAATTTAGATATTTTAAAAAATGATCAAAATTATAAAAATAAAATTTTATGGTTGAAATTCTTATTAATCAAATTATTCAACAAACTTTTCAATGAATTTGGGAGACAACTAGGATTAAAGGAGATTGTTTATAAAAAAAAGTTAACCAATTTTTCAAGTGGACAGTTCATTTCAAACTAAATTACCTTAAAGAACATATTCTTGGAACCAAACTAAAATCTAGGCATCTTCTCCTCGTCAATTAAGTTGTACATTTACTGTAACGTTTCTTTTATTCTTTTATACGTTGACTCTCTTTTGGGGGGTATTTGAATGTGTTGAATCTATTTATGGATTCAAAAATACAATTTAAATACTTTCAAATTTAGATTTCACCAAAAAAAGTTTTACTGGATTCCTACAAAAACCCACAAAATCCAAAATAAAAATAAAAATAAATAGATTGCTCCTTAATCTAGCTCTAATTAAACAACTAAACCCCAAAAACTAACATAATTATAATTTTATTTCAATAATTCTTTCTTTGATTAGTTCTTTATGTATTATTTTGATTTTTTTATTATTTATTTTCAATAGTGTTTCGCATGTAATTTTTTTCTCTTGTTTACCCCTTTGACCTTATGTTTTTTATATCTTGAATTTTATTATTTGGTATTATTATGATCTTTCTTCTATGAAATAATAATAATTATTTTATTATTATAAAGTAATTATTTTTATTCTTTTTTTTTAATTAGCAAAATTGATCATAATTTAGTTAGTATTTTTTACCATATTTTATTTATTAATTTCAATTATTTACTACAAACTACTACTATTATTTATCCACTCAATGTATACTTTTGATAAAAGTGTTATATCTTTGATATTTTACAGCTATTTTAGTTTTTAAGACTAAAAACAAATCATATATAAAGACTTTTAAAAGAAAATATATATTAATTTATTTTATATTATCTTGTTATATAAGATGGAGGTATTAATCAACTATGTTGCTTATTTTATTAATCAACTATATCTCAACTATTAACATATGTTATTGACAGGGACTAGCTGCCTTGCAGCTATTTGACTTGTTATACATGTCGCGAGGCCGTATATATGGTTTTCGATTTCAAGTTAACGACTATTAGTTTCAAGTTTGACTATAAAATTATGTCAATTTTTCTATGTCTTACATTAGAATTTATTTTTTATTTTTATTTATATTTATTATTATAATTTTATTTATCTAACATGTCATTGGCTAATTGATTCAGGGTCTTATTGTTGGAGACATGCTTGTTTAAGCTATTTTTTTGCATAGCTCAGGGTTTTAATGCGAGACGTGCTTGTTGTATATGTTATTGACCTTGCTCCATGCTCGTTGAATGCAGGGAATCAACAATCGAGATAAGGATGGCTATGCATACTTAGTTGCACCACCTTCCAAAGTGCATTTAATGCAGTGACTGCCACCCGCCCATGTCACCGCCATAGACTCCACTACCACTGCCTTCGAATGCTACACTAGAACGAACAACTAACACTGCAGTGCACACAGAGCTCATGAGGCATGACCTATTCAAAACTGATTTTCCAAATGAATCATACCTTTTTGCAATGCCTCAACATATCTTTGCAGCTAACCAACCGATTCCCTAACTTGTCCATATTATCCCACTTGGAGGCAGAGTTGGCCTTGTCCATTATCATCTTGTCTAGCACAATGTAAAGCTTCTTAACCTCCTAAGCATGGAGCAACAATTTTCCAGCTTGGATCTCCTAAGCATGGAGCTGCAATTTTCCAACTTGGATCTCCTAAGCATGGAGCTGCAATTTTCCAGCTTGGATCTCTGCTTCCCATGTCTGTCAAGATATTTGTATTTATTCTTTATGGCTTTGATGCATTCATGGAGAATGTTTTTATCCCCTGTACTATCCTTGTTTTCAAAGGAGTGAGGGGCGAGTTGTACCAGCATCTGGTAGCGTTGTAGGGAAAGCATCTCTACTTCATTTATGCTTTATTGTGCATTTTTTTAATGGCACTATATCTGGATATGTTACTATATCTTCCACTCGATCTCAAACTCATGAAACTCCTACCTTGCTCTCCTTCCTTGCCTTATTACTTTACCTGCCTTACTTCCTTTACTATCCTACACGACTCTCGTCATTTTTTGGACAAATAATCGAATATGGTATGTTCAGTTAATTCTCAGTTTTGTCTATATATAATTGTCAGTGCATATTAATCATAATCTTGGGGCCCAAAAAATGCTTGGAAAACAATTGAATATTAAAATTTTACAGCAATCTAGTGCCCAACGAAACCATACTATTTGGAGATAGTTAAAGTGACCAGTTCGATTCTTGTGAACATTTACTTACAACATTAGGCAAGGAAGAAAAAACAAAAAAAAGTAGACCATACCTTTTCCTATGTCGTAAGTTACTCACTTTTTGGTCAATTGAGTGTACATTGGGTGGTTGGGAGGAATGTTGTTATCCTCTCCACCTGGGTTCAAATCTAGCTTTGTGTCACCAAGAGAACTTCCTTTTTCCTCTATTATGGTCTCCTCTTCTAGGTTAGAGAGCTCTTGTGCTTCTTTATTTTTCTCACATGAAATATTCTGCCATTAATCCACCATTGATCCCATCTAATCTATTATTGGTTTTCTCTTCAAGGTCCTCATAAACTAAAAATTATGATCCCCAGGTGTCATGGACTTCACAATTTTCAAACCTTGAAACTGATGGTCGCTTCTTTGAATATGTGCCCCTGCATATTTGTGACTATTCACACAAAAAAATGAATTAGATAATTTAACAGATAGGGAAAAATATAATCCATCCATCATAACAATAATACTAACATTAGATCCCAAAACGGATTGCCAGATTACATACCAAGAACCCCCTGCCAATGAGTTTTCGCCAATTTGCAGGTGTAGAGATATTATTCAACCATGGTGGTAGTAGTTTTTTATTAATGCATTTTGGGCATGAAAGGCTTGGACTCCGTGGTGGGAGATGATCAACTTTGCATAGTAGAAACAATGAAGATAAATAAGATAAAGAGAAGTGTTTTGACAGAGAATGTCCATGGCTACATCAATAGACCGTTGAATAATCCTTCGGGATTACATTGTAAATAATATTACAGTTATTAGAAGTAAATTCTAGTTAATAATCTCGTTATCTAACTGTAGATAATGGTTTTGATTTCCTTTATATGTAACACTCATCTACATAATAATATATTGATTTTCTTGAGGTTCTTCACGGCCTGTATCAGTGGTATCTGAGCAAGGCAGCAAAGCATTGATGAGAAAGACTTGGTGAGAGAGAAGGAGCCCGTGAAGGAGGAGCCAACAAAGGAGCTATCACCAAGAAAGGAGACTGCACATAAATTGTTCTGGTAATTGTTTAGAAGAATTATTTTCTTTTTTTCAAGAAAAAAGAAGAAGAAGGAAGAGAGCTGCAATTTATATTTGCGTGCAAGGTTTTTTTTAAATTGAATTATTAAACCTTTCGGGAAATTTTTTAGAAGATAAAAATATTTTAAAGAATATAGACTGAGAGGAAAAGAATATATCAGTGTAATTTGTTCAAAAAATTTACTACACAGTAAATTTCAATGCATTCTTTAATTTCAATTGTTGGAGTTATTTTGTCTGGAAAAGAAAATTATCAGGAATGGTTTTGCAAAGTTAAAAATACCCTTATTTTTAATGATATGTGGGATGGAATTTGTGAAAATGAGAATTTAGAAGAAAAGAAAGATGGAGAAGAAATAGTACCACCATTACCACCAATACCACCTACTTATACCAAAGAGTTAGCATTATGGAAAAACAAGGACAAGAAGGCCTATGCCTTGATCATTGCCTTTGTAAGTGAAGAATTAAGTAGTCATCTAGTTTCTAGCAAAAGTGCTTGGGAAGCATTAAAGAAACTAAAAGATTTGTATGATTCACATTCTGAGCTTGAAATCATGCAATTATTAATGAAGTTATTTAACTTAGAATTAAAAGATAATGATCCAATGAAACTTGCTTATGAAATTAGAGCTATTTTCCATGATATTGATGCAACTGGTGTAAAAGTTGACATTCAACTTACCTCATTTATTAAAGCTCTATATCCTACCTATACTCATTATTTAGAATCACTTCAAGCTAGTGGACAAATGAAAGCTATGACCTTTGAAACACTTGTTGAGAAAATTGTTGAAAGAGAGAAAGCCTTTGGGAAGAAGGAATCTCTTTCTAGTTCCACTATTGAGACTTTGTGTCTCGCACAGAAAGAGAATAAACCTAGAGGGGAGTCTACTAGTAGCATAGGTCGTGGTAGGAGAACATTTAGAGGCAGGGGGTAATCATCATCAAGATGACAGACAACAAAAATATGTTCAGAATGATAGGCAATCTGTTAAATGTTATAGATGTGGAAAACTTGGTCATACAACCAGTTATTATCATGCTCCTTGGGAGAATATTAATGAGAAGAAAGAGCAACAACCTCCAGACAGAGGAAAACCACTTGAATCTGCTCACTATATAGTTGCACATTGTAATCTTAGTATTAATGAAGTTTTTAGCACTTCTTTTGCTTCGTGGGAAGATACTTGGATTTTAGATACTGGAGCCACATGTCATATGACCTTCAGAAGAGATTGTTTTGAGACATTTAGTGATCATATTGATGGTATAATTTATTTTGCTGATAATGTTGATGTATATGTAACTTCAGAATGTATTTCATATATGTATATTGTATTCCTATAGAGATGTTATTATTCCTCTATACGGAAGTGTCGTCATTTATATTGTAAGTGTCATAACTTATACTTGATGGGTTATTAGACCACCTTGTTAGGGTCAGCCCTGTATAAGTCATGTGAGTCAAAGGGTTATTAGACCACCCTATTGGGGGTTGGCCATGTGGGTCAAAGGGTTATTAGACCACCCTATTGGGGGTCGGCCCAGTCAGCATTATGTTATGTGGTTAAGTTAAGGCCGACCTAGTAATGGTTATTAGGCAAGTCAAGTCAAGTATAAATAGAGTGCGGGAGGCACTCTATTTGATCATTCTATTCTCACACACACTCTTTGGAGAGTGGCGCACTTGTGGAGGAGGAGAAGCTGCTGCTAGGACATGTCTATCTCTTATGCTTGGGTTATATCATTGCTCTATCTATCTCTGAGGAAGTTATTGGGGTTTTTCACCTTTATGGTTTTCCCCTAGTAAACTCTGTGTCTCTTGTGTGCTTGCATTATTGTGTCCATGATTGATATGCTGTAGATATGCTGTACATGTTGTTCTCTCAGTTAAGATCCTAGATCATATTGAAGTAAATCAGGTGCATATTTCGGAGTTACACCAGAAACAATCAGGTGCATATTTCTGTCAAAACAGAATTATTTTTGAGCACCTTCATTCATGGCTTCGGGAATTTAGGGTTTTAGAGAAAGATGGAATATTTTTAATAGGAGACCACGGATGAATGATAATCATAAAAATCAAAATTTAGAGACCAATATCATATTTTTTGGTTGGGAAGAAGGCCAGGCTTGATCAGACCCTAGTTCAGGACTTTGATAAAAAAAGTGAAAAATTAGGGTTTCTGCAAAAATGAGAATTTTTGAAATCTGTGACCACGGCTGGAAGCTCCTCAGAAAAATAGAAGATTAGAGCTTTGGATAGAACCTTTTTATTGGGCAGAAGGGTGGGCTTTATCAAACCCTAGTTCAAAGTCATGTCCAGTGAATCCGGAAGTTTCAAAGGCAAATTTGAGGGGTGAAACTTTGCAGTTTTCAAATTCCGAGTATACCAGGTTGATCAGCTCATCAAGGCGCATATTTATATTCTTTCATAAGTTTGAAATTCAAAGTTTGATTTTTTAGGGTTTCTTTGACAAACCCTAATCCAGCTCCAGATCCAGTTCTTGCAAATCAAGTGGATTGGGTTAATCCTAGAAGAGAATGGATTGGTCACCTGCATAAGTGAAGAAGTTTCTGTTTCAGAGGGAGATGAGGCTAAGCCCTTACAAGATTACAAGCAATCTCGACAGGTATGACTTATCCAGGTATGTTTCGAGATTTGTTCATGATTAAGTTTATGGTATGTTTGTCTTCATATTATTACGGTTAGTACAATCTTGATTAAATTTAGACTTGTCGTATCACCTTAATAAAATTATGAATGCATGATAGAAGATATTCATTGATTAGGGTGTTAACACTTATGATTGTACTAATGCATTATGGTGTTGTATGAGGTTTATGTTGTCCGCTAACATGAAAGGTACACCAAGAAAGACAAATCATGTTCTAGTTCAAGAACACATGATCATGGTGACATGAAGACAAAGATTCATCCATTGTCATGGATCACATAGAAGATCTATTTACGAGGTATGTATAACTTGGTTCTATAATGGTTAACTTATGAGATATGCAGGTTACTAGCACAAGTCATTGAAGAGAACAAGAAGACATCATGTGGGTATGTTAGACATAACTAGCTAACATACTAATCCAGGTATGTTTTTCCTATATCAAGTTAGAATCCTACCTTGTGATAGGATCTCTTATATAAGTATACATGGCATGATTGATAATGATTATTCATAGGTTTGAATAAAAATGGGTGTATGCATATTATGTTTCTTACCTTAATTGATGATATGACTAACCATAAGAGTCCTTGAATACTAATGCTTATTATTTCTGTTTGAAATGATCATGACTATACATGCTTAAGATTATTGTGTTTTGATAGTATTGAGAATATACTAATAAATGTATGATCATGAATGAGATCTCGGGGATATCACAATAATGATACTTGTAAGCATGAATAGTGATCGAGGATGGATATAAGTTCAAGAACAGGTAATCCAGGAAGCAAAGATCAAGAGGGAGCACACTCCAGTAGTTTATGCAAGGATGCAAATATTTAGAGGGAGTCGACCACTTCTCACAATCCACATTAGAATGGAGTTGCAAAGATTCAGAGGGAATCCACCCAACAACCAAACAAAGATAAGTATTTGAATTGTCATTTCTTACATATTTGTTTGTTTAAATAATGTTGTTCAATGATGTATATGGTTATGTTCCTAGACTTAGGTTGTGTATTATGCATATTAGAATAATTGCTTCAATGAACAGTATACTACTAATATGCATGTGATGGGTAAGTGGCCTATGGCACTGTACAACATTCCATTGCTACTTATCTAGAATGAAACCTCTTTGCTGACATGTTGAGAGTAGTGCAAAACTCTTAACAATGTTCTGGTAGAGATTGGAAGGCATCTAGAAAGTTACAGTATATGGATGAATGTTGTATTGAAGCATTGGCTAAAATAATTTCATGACTGTATGACATATTTCTTATGTGTAAGAATTTGTTCTGAAAACTATGAGAAGTTTCTAATCATGTAATTTAACTTGTTTTGTAGGAAAGATCGTATACGAGCTCCTACCAAAGAAGGACTACAACATTTGTTTCAACAACAAAGTTATCTATTGAAGATATTGAATATATTGAAGTTCCCAGGATTCGGGAAAAATTCCATGATCGAGGAATACCAGTCGATCATGAAGAATGATGTTTGGGATGCAGTCCCAAGACCTGAAGGGAAGTCTGTCGTGACTTCCAAATCGATCTATAAGATCAAGCATGCTGCAGATGGTAGCATGGAGAAATACAAAGCGAGGTTTGTAGCTCGTGGCTTCTCCTAGAAGGAGGGATTGAGTATGAAGATACTTCTACACCTATAGCTAGGAACACTTCCATCATATCAATACTTTCTTTGGCTACAGTAATGAAATGGAAGATACACCAGATGGATGTCAAGACAGCTTTCTTGAATGGTGTAGTCGAAGAGGAAGTGTATGTGGAGCAGCCACTTGGTTTTGAGACACATGACAGGAAGTCATACATGTGCAGAACTTGGTATGATAGGATAGACAACTTTCTATCCAGTTTGGGCTTTACCAAGAGTAAAGAGGATTCCAACCTTTACTACAAGGTTGAGGAAGGAAATCCAGTGATACTACTTTTGTATATGGATGACCTATTTATTATAGGTGAAGATAGATTGATTGCCAACACGCAGCGGAAGCTTGCTGCCAAGTTCGAGATGAAGAACTTGTGGATGATGCACTACTTTGTAGGCATGGAGGTGTGGCAGAGTGCAGATGGAATCTTCCTTGGACAAGGGAAGTATGCAGTAGAGATCCTGAAGAGGTTCGGGATGATGGACTGCAAGGCCATGGCCACACCTATGGCATCAAACCTGAAGCTTCTGTGTGATGCTTCATCTGATCCGGTTGATGTCACCGTGTATCATCAGATGATTGGGTCCTTGATGTACCTGACGAACACGAGACTAGATGTTTGCTTTGCGGTGAACACATTGAGCCAGTACTTGACAAATCCGAGACATGTTCACTTGGTTGCTGTAAATCATATTTTGAGGTACCTGAAGGGTAAAATTGATTATGGGCTCAAGTATTATGCGAATCAAAAGTTTAACCTGCAGGGTTATGTTGATTCAGATTGGGCAGGCAGTGCTGCAGATGGGAAGAGCACTTCTGGGTGTTGCTTCAGTATGGGATCAGGTGTGATCTCTTGGTTTAGCAGGAAGAAGTCCTGCGTAGCATTGAGTACAGCTGAAGCAGAGTATGTTGCAGCTTGTTCAGCTAGTTGTGAGGCAGTATGGATTCAGAAGCTACTGTCTGAGTTATTTGATCTCCCGCTGGAGGCTACTGGTATCTTTTGTGACAACCAGAGTTGTGTGAAGCTATCTGAGAATCCGGTGTTCCACGACAGGTCGAAACACATTGAGATCAAATATCACTATATCAGGGATATGGTGCAGAGAGGAGCAGTGAAGCTCCTGTACGTTGCGACAGATGAGCAGATTGCAGATGTACCGACGAAACCACTAGCCAGAGTGAAGTTCGAGTACTTCAGAGAGAGGCTTGGTGTTCTTCAGATTGAGGACACTTTGAGGAAGAAGTGATGGACACATTTGCTGAAGGCATTCCAAGCATGCTGGAAGGAGGATCCTTCACATGGTTGTGGATGTAAGCGCTGGATGATGAGCATCAGGACGATGCTCTAGTTACTGCTCTATATATGTATGTATGCATCATGTTGGATGCTGGATATGATCAGTTGGATCATTTATATGTATATGTATGTACGCATCATGTTGGATGTTGGATATGATCAGTTGGATCATTTATATGTATATGTATGTACGCATCATGTTGGATGTTGGATATGATCAGTTGGATCATGTGTATGTATCTGTAGATGTATCAGGTGGATACATTGTGTGATCAGGTAGATCATGTATGTTGATATGTATCAGGTATGATCAGGTGGATCATGTATTTGTATATGTATCAGGTGGATACATTGTATGATCAGGTAGATCATGTATGTTGATATGTATCAGGAAGATACTATGTATGCATCAGGTGGATTCATTGTATGATAATGATGATCATGGATGACGAGCTTCGGGATGTTGCTCCAGATGACATGCATCAAGGCGATGCAGTGATGAGGATCAGGATGATCATGTGTACATCAGGATGATGTATGGTGAGTATCAGGTTGATACTCCGTGGCCATGGAATAGGTTGTGCAGATAAAGCATATAATCCTAGCCCTGGGAGGTTTGCAGATAGTCTTTCGAGGTTTTTCCTATGGCATGTAATACTGGCCCTGGGATATCTGGAAAACGCTCTTTCAAGGTTTTTCTTTGGAGGACATATAATCCTAGCCCTGGGAGGTTTGCATATTCTCTTGCTAGTTTTTTCCGCTGGCATATAATAGCTCCCTGGGAGATCTGGAAAATGCTCTTTCGAGGTTTTGTCTTATGGCATGTAATCCTATCCCTAGGAGATCCGATAGGTTGAGCTGTGTGCTCGTAATCAGTCCTGGGATGCTCTTTCGAGGTTTTTCCATGACCACATGTAAAAATCCTGGAGATCTGGATAGGATGAAAAAGGCCTTAGATGCTCTTTAGGGTTCTTGCTTGGCAAGACACTCTTTTAAGGTTTTGTGGTGGGGGTCACATGTAATAAGTCCTGGAGATATGGACAGGATGAAAAAGGCCTCAGATGCTCATTAGGGTTCTTGCTAGTCAAGAGACTCTTTTAAGGTTTTGTGACAGTCACATATAATACTAGCCCTGGGAGATCCGTCAGGTAGAGTTGTGTGCTCATAACAGCCTGGGATGCTCTTTCGAGGTTTTGTGACTCACGTAATAAGTCCTAAGAATTCCACAGTATGTCCAATGATGATGAAGACCTACAGGTGGTGGGCCTACATCCAGTATGGACAAGGACTGGTTCTATAGAACTTCCTATGACGAGTAGATTCAGAGATTGATTGAGATAGCAGCAGCAGTGACGATGATGATGATTCGAGCACGATGCATCGATGACGTTGATCCAGAGAAGAAGACTTGTGCTAGCATATCTGTGTCGAGAAATACCTTCCTAGTTAAGAGGGAGTGTTGATGTATATGTAACTTCGGAATGTATTTCATATATGTATATTGTATTCCTATAGAGATGTTATTATTCCTCTATACGGAAGTGTCGTCATTTATATTGTAAGTGTCATAACTTATACTTGATGGGTTATTAGACCACCTTGTTGGGGCTGGCCTTGTATAAGTCACGTGGGTCAAAGGGTTATTAGACCACCCTATTTGGGGTCGGCCATGTGGGTCAAAGGGTTATTAGACCACCCTATTGGGGGTCGACCCAGTCAGCATTATGTTATGTGGTTAAGTTAAGGCCGACCTAGTAAAGGTTATTAGGCAAGTCAAGTCAAGTATAAATAGAGTGCGGGAGGCACTCTATTTGATCATTTTATTCTCTCACACACTCTTTGGAGAGTGGCGCACTTATGGAGGAGGAAAAGCTACTACTAGGAGATGTCTATCTCTTATGCTTGGGTTGTATCATTGCTCTATCTATCTTTGAGGAAGTTATTGGGGTTTTTCACCTTTATGGTTTTCCCCAAGTAAACTCTGTGTCTCTTGTGTGCTTGCATTATTGTGTCCATGATTGATATGCTGTAGATATGCTGTACATGTTGTTCTCTCAGTTAAGATCCTAGATTAGATTGAAGTAAATTCTGAAAAAATAATAGATAAGTCACAGTTGAATCCCTCTGGTATTGGTTCTATTCAGCTTAAGTTACCTGGACTTGCTGATTATATTTTGCATGATGTTCTTTATATTCCTCAATTAAAAAGAAATTTGATGTCTCTCATACAAGTTAGGCAGCAAGAGCATTCTATACATATGTTTGATGGTATAATTGAGATACAAAGAACATCCGATGATGTGATTGTTATGACTGGTGTTGAAGAAGACAAACTCTTAAAACTAAAAGGGACATCATCTTTTTTATCCAACTCAGCTCTTTTGTCTCAGCATAGTGATACTCTATCCTCCAGCTTATTGTGGCATGCTCATTTTGGTCATATCAATTATGATAGTATAAGAATTATGAAACAACAAGGTATACAGGGGCTTCCTACAGTTCCAAGAAAATTGTCTCCATGTAATGCTTGTGTTTTAGGAAAGCATTGTAAACAGCCTTTTCATAGGTCTACTTCTAGAGTTTCCAGGAAGTTAGGAATTATACATTCAGATTTATGTGGGCCCATGCCCATTCCATCTGCCAATGGTAATAAATATATGCTAACTTTTATTGATGACTACACCAGGATGTGTTGGGTTTACTTGTTGAAAGAGAAATCTCAAGTTTTTGTAACTTTTAAGAATTTTTATTTATGTATTTCCAATGAAACTAAACTTAATATTGGCACTCTTCGCTTAGATAATGGTGGCGAATACACATCTAAAGAATTTGAAAAGTACTTACAAGATAATGGTATTAAGCATCAAACCACCGTTCCTTATTCCCCATAACAAAATGGTGTGGCAGAACGCATGAACAGAACTTTGCTTAATATGGTAAGGTATATGATTTTTTTTCAAAATGTCAAGTTGATGTTTTTTCAAGAAGTAGTACTTTGTGTAGTCTATATTCGTAATCGGTGTCCTTCTACTGCCATCAATAATAATTCTCCTTATGAAATGTGGTATAGTCAACTTCCTGCTATTCAACATTTTAGAGTTTTTGGTTCTCCTTGCTTTGCCTTGATTCCTACACAACAACATAACAAATTGGGCGCCAGGAGCCGCAAATGTATTTTTTTGGGATATTCTAATACTTCCAGAGCTTACAGGTTGTATGATGAGGAGAACAAGAAATTTATTATTTCAAGAGATGTAGTTTTTCTTGAATTTGATAAAGATGCTTCTATTGTTGATCGACAACTAAGTCGCTTGGATAAATTCTCTTCCAAGAAATTTTATTATGAATGGGATAATGATCTTCCACATCCTGAAGGGGGGATTCAGATTCTTGATCAGTCTGTGGATTTCCCTTCAATTAATTCTCCTTATGTTTCAACATCTGAGAACGAAGACAAATTAGTTGATATTAATGATTTTGTAGAAGAAAAAATAATTGACAATAATGCAGAATCAGAAATTGAAGAAACTACTCAGCCATCAGAAATTGAAGAAGCTATTCATCCATCACCGCAACAATCAGTTCATAGATCAACACAAGCAAAGACAATTCCAAAAAGGTTTGATGAATTTGATTTAAATTTTTCTATTGTTGTTAATGACACTGCTACTTTTGAAGAAGCTGCTAGTTGTAATGAATGGAAAGATGCAATGTAGAAAGAATATGATGCTCTTATTAAAAATGACACTTGGAGGTTGGTGGACCCTCCTATTGGCATCAAACCAATTGGCTCTAAGTGGGTTTATAAAACTAAATATAAGGCTGATGGCTCACTTGACAAATACAAGGCAAGACTTGTATCAAAGGGGTATGCTAAAAAATAAGGTATTGATTATATAGAAACATTTGCTCCTACTGCAAAATGGGGCACTATTAGAAATTTGTTTTCTCTTGCAGCTCAAAATGAATGGAAAATACATCTTATGGATGTAAAAACTGCCTTTTTAAATGGAGATCTAAAAGAAGATGTCTATATGTTTCAGCCGGAAGGTTTTTTTGTTAAAGGAAAATAACATAAGGGATGTAAATTGGTGAAATCTTTATATGGTTTGAAAAAAGCACCCGAGCATGGTATGAGAAGTTAACTGAACATCTTCTCAAATTGAATTATAAGCATTTCAATCTAGATGATGCAACTTTATTTGTTAAGAAAGTTGGGTTATCAATTGTATATCTAGTTGTCTATGTTGATGATTTGCTTATCACAGGGAATAGTGATGACTATATAGTCTTTATTAAAAAGGAGCTGCAAAAGGTTTTTGACATGACGAATTTGGGATAACTTCATTATTATTTAGGAATTGAAGTAGATCAAAAACCAAAATATATATTGATTTCTCAAAAGAAGTATATTGGAGATTTGTTGAGTAAATTCAGGATGTTGGGTTGTAATTCTGTTTCTACTCCAATGGAGCATAATCAGAAGCTTAGTTCACAAGAAGGAAGTGCATTTGAAGATCCAACAAAGTACAGGAAACTGGTTGGAAGCTTGATTTATCTTACTACTACTCGTCCTGACATAGCTTTTTGTTGTAGGAATACTTTCCAGGTTTATGCATCAACCTTGTGAAGGTCATTGGATCGCAGCAAAACGAGTGCTAAAATATTTAAAAGGTACTCAGTCGTTTGGTATCAAATACTCTAAAGTTTCAGACTTTCATCTTACTGGTTATTCAGATTCATATTTTGATGGAGATAAAGAGCATGGAGTGTCTACTTCAGGTTATTTGATGAATCTTGGATCAACAACTATCACTTGGAGATCACGAAAGCAATCAGTTCCTGCTGATTCTACAACTGAAGCCGAATACGTTGCAGCAGCTCAAGCCACAAAAGAAATCATTTGGCTTCGGAAAATTCTTGAATATTTGTAGGAGAAACAAAAGACTTCAATGCCTCTCTTTGTTGATAATACATCTGCAATACAATTGGCCAAGAATCCTAAATTCCATGATCGAACCAAACATATCAATACCAAATATCATTTGATTCGACATCATGTTGAGGCTAAAACTATTCATTTGACTCATTGTCCTACTTCAAAACAAATTGCATATATCTTTACTAAAGCATTGGGCCGTGAAAAGTTTGAAAAATTTAGAATGCAGCTTGGCATGTCTGATGTCCCTTCGGATTAAGGGGGGAATGTTGAATAATCCTTCGTGATTACATTTTAAATAATATTACAGTTATTAGTTAGTAAATTCTAGTTAATAATCTCGTTATCTAACTGTAGATAACGGTTTTGATTTCCTTTATATGTAACACTCATCTACGTAATAATATATTGATTTTGCTGAGGTTCTTCATGGCCGGTATCATAGACAAATCACAAACTCATTCACATAATTCATTCCATTCTATTTCATAGTTACAGGAAGAGAAGGTTGGAAATAGGCTGCTATGAAGTTGATACATGATCAACTTCTTGTCCCCTGTAGATGCAGATAATGTGCCACGTGTTGTTAACTAGATTTCATACGTCATTCCTTGGTGTGCTCATGTTTAGTACATGCATCGATTAGGGTTTCATTTTTTTCACTGCCTTGTTCACTAGGTTGTGGAGTCCACATTTGGATTCAACTACTCCACTATCGTGTTCTATTTGGGTAGTTCGTGGTATGTGTGTTAAAGGTTATTTTCAAAAAAATAATGCCTAAGTTGGCTAAGTTGATACATGGACCTGGAATGGAGTATGAATTAGAGCACAATATTGTGAGGTACTAATGGTAGACAATCCAATGAAAAAAACTGGACAAGACAATTTTTTCATAATATAGTAATGCTTTCATAAAAGGAACAAATATACTAAAAAGAGGACAATCAAACTCCTCCAAACCAAATACACAACATGAATGCATACTTTTCCACTTGAGTTGCAAACATGGACACAATTATGATAGCTGACAATATGTATTCTGAAAACTTTTGCAAAGCTTATACTACAATGTCCCTCACTTGGGGTTGGCTAAACAGAGTTACCTTCCTTTTACAAAGCAATATAAGTTAAACTACAAGACCTTATACTGCAATGTCAATGTCCCTCACTTAAGGTTGGAAAATACAATTGGTGAAATTCCAAAGAGAGGATTGGGTCTCTTTTCCGAACAAACTAACATACTGTTGAAACTCTTCAAAATACAAACTCAAGCAATGAGATCACAATAACCTTATATCTCAGGGACTAAACACAAATGGTAATCAAGTAACGAGATCACAATAACTTTATATCTCAGTATCTCAGGGACTCCACTTGCTACCTCACTTGCTACCTCAAGCACTACAACTACTCATTTCATATAAGTAGTCTTAATGAGATGAACGACTTTGGTATTAAAGGCTATGGTAGGTATCCGCTACAACATAACCTTGTTTTATGTGTAATCTAAGAGGTTTTAACTTTTGTTAGATGTGTCACATACCATTGGGATTTGAAATATGCATAATCATTAAAGATATTGGAAAGAGCACACATAGAGGAGCTGTCAAGATAATTATTAAATATTATTTTATGGCTCTATAACCCATTATGGGGAGAAGCATTCCTAACGTTCCTAACTTTATGCTGATAGACTCTGGCACTATGTATTTTATGGACTAGTTACTCTTGGATCTCCTTTTTGGCTCATGGATATTGTAATTTGTCAGTTTTTGTTTTTGGGGGGATTATCGGTAAACTTTGATCATGGAATTTTTGTAATTTGTCTGTTTTTTGTTTTTGGGGGGATTATCGGTAAACTTTGATCATGGAATTTTGGGAAGACAACATTTGAATGTTGACATCATGTACTATTTGATTAAGTATTGAATAACAATAGTATGCTTTTTTTCGCGGGAAAAAAACTTTATGCATTAAAAAATATTAAATTAAACAAATAAAAATAAAATAAACTACATAATTAAAAAAAAACCAGTATAGAATGCCCTACTTACAACCACATTAGATCTCAGTTCCATAATATTTGATCCAATGTTGATCTCTCTAACCTTCTAACTTCTCAAAACTATGGTGAGCTAGGGATGCTCCTCTTTAAGCTTTTTGAGCATATGAATAATCTTATAAAATAAATCAAATAATTTCTATATTGCCTTTTCTCGCAAGGTTTGGTAAATCAAATTTAGTCTTAGTGAACATTAAAACCTATCATCATCATCATCATCATCATAAAACTAGATACATTTAGTCTTTTCATATTTATGAACCAATTAGAAAATATAATTTATATTTTAAAAAATTTAAAAATTAATTTTTAATTTCTACAATATTTAGTTTAATATATATAATTTTATAAAACTATACACAACTTTATAAAAATATTTTGATTTAACACCATTTAATTAAAAATAAAAAGCATTGGAGTGTGAAGTGATTACAATATATATGCATCGACAAATATAAGTATAATAATTAATAATTGATTAAATATATCTTTTTTATATTTATTAATAAATTTAAAATTCACAAATTTATTATTATAATTAAAATTAAATAATAAATTATAACAATATTAATAATTAAATAATTATTTTTTATCAATATATTATATATATTAAAGGTTAATTATATTATAACATAATATTATATTAATTATATGATAAGTTAATTTACATAAAAATATATTATATCTAATACACCACACTAAGTATATATTAATTAAAAACTAAAATATATTAAAATATATATTTTATATTATATAATATAAAATATATTATAATATACAATATAACTTTTAACTTATGTGAACCATATAAATATATCATATATTAAATAGTTAGTTATTATTATATATTATATATAATAATTTTTAATGAATGTGTATCATATCCATATTAATATAGTATTAGTATATTATATATTAGTTAGTTACATTATATAGTTAAAATTTAGATTTAATATTAAGTGTAAGTTGTTATATAAAATAATTTAGTTATTTTTTAATATATAAATAATTGGTTATTATTATTTTTTTCTTAAAATAATTAATGATATAAAATGTTTCTATTTAAATATATTTAGATATTTAGATTTTTTTTAAAGATGCTATTTAATAATATTATTTTTTATTTTATTTTGTATTAGTATTTAATATTTAATTGATCTAATTATTTGAGAATGTAGTAATTAAATATATTTAGATATTTTAAAAATTGGTATTATTTAATAATATTAGAAATATTAATAATTTTATTTAGTATTTCAAGGTAACTCTGTTTAAAATTTGAAAATATTATTTATTTTCCATTTTAAAAGATTAACTATATAAATGCTTTTAGTATTTCAAAATGACTCCATTATCATTTTAATTAATGTGAGATTTAAGTTTTAAATGACTTGGAAGCACTGATAATAGAAAATATTCTATTTTTATTATTTAAGTATATTTATCGTATTTCAAGATGAACGTTTCACGATCTTAATCAAGGTGAGGTTTATATGGAGTTAGCTATTGTCAAATAAAAATATGACACATAATCATCATTGACTTCTATATGTCCAACTCAACCATAATGATTAACCAAAGTTATTGAAATTCTATTGATTTGAGAAATCTAATTAAATCCAACTCATCCATGACACATTTTTTTATAAGGCCCATTTTGGACCTTGAACTTGATCTAATGACCACCATTCCTCACACCATCTTACGTGTATCTTTCTCAAACACAGAATGGACACCTGCATTCCCCATCTTCCTAATTGAGATCATGTTTCTAGCCAAACCTGGGATATGCAACACTCCTAGAAGTGTTCCTATTCTTCTATCTTTCAGTCTTAGTCGAACCTAACCTTGTCCCACTAGCCTTGTTAGTGAATAATCTCCCAGAAAGACATCACCGCCATCAAACTTCGCATATTCATAGAACCATTCTCTACGTGGTGTTATATGATATGATGCACCAGATTTGATCAGCCAAGACTCACGATCTGATAGTGTACATGTGTAGGCCAAATACACATCACCTTTCTCTTCTTGCGAATACTTACTGTCATCTGACTGACCTTCCTCAAACCCTTTATTTTTCTCGACTTCCGTTGACTTACAGTTTCATCTATATTGCCCAACTTTTCTGCATCTCCAACATGTTTTCATCGCTGGTCTAGGAGATTTATTCTTAGATATACCCCTTGAATTTGATATTCTACTAAAGGTTTTTCCTTTTCCTTTGTTTACTGGTCGACCTCTTACCATCAAGGCTTTGGGGTCAGACCTTCCATGTTCTTTTGTCTCATCTCTTCTGAAAATGTAGATGCGACCACATCGTCAATATTCAATGTGGTATTATTGCTTCCAATATCCATGACTAGGCTATCCCAAGAATTTGGAAAAAAACACAACAGACTAATAAATTTCTCCTCCTTGGTGATTTTATTATCCAAGGACAACAACTAACTAACCACAATGTTGAACAAATTCAGGTGCTTTGTAACTGGATCACCTTCACTCATTCTTAGATGATATAAGGGTGATTCCACGAAGGTGGTTCACCATTTTTGGCGGATGGAATAGAAAAAAATTATTTTTCGGACCCTCGATCGAGGTATTTTAGAGCCCTCGGTCGAGGTTTTAAAAGCTCGATCAAGGGTTTTAAAAGCTCGATCGAGGGCTCTAAAATACCTTGATCGAGGGTTTTAAAAAACCTCGATCGAGGGTTGAAACAAGACCTCGATCTAGCTTTTGAAAAGCTCGTTCTAGCTTTTGAAAAGCTCGATCGAGCTTTTGAAAAGCTAGATATAGCTTTTCAAAAATATAAAAAGGCTCGTTTTAGGCCCTCGATCGAGCAAGTACCTTGATCGAGGGTTTTAAAATACCTCGATCGAGATGTTGTTAAACCCTTGATCAAGGTGTTGTTAAACCCTCGATCGAGGTATGTTGAAACCCTCGATCGAGGTATTTTAAAACCCTCGATCGAGCTATTAAGCAGGTCGAGAGCCCTTTTCACTGCAGAATGAAAGTTTTGTCTGCCTTCCACATAGATAAACCATGTCATTAAATGCTCATTAATGAGCGGACTTGATACCATTGGATTCATCAACGAATCCTCTATCCAGATATATAAAATTTATGAATTTTTATCTTCATATGTCTTTTGTTTTTAAATTTCTACTAAAACTTGCCCTAAAAAACCCTGCTGACAACTTCGATTGAGCTCAAAGATAAATTCACAACTTTCAAAATACACATCCAAAAAATTTGAAAAAATACACAAGCCCTAGATAAACGCGTCCTCTTCAAAAGGGTATTTTTAGTTTTGCAAATTATGTAAACAATCAAAATATTTTGTGCACGAACACACATGTGTGCAAAATGCGACTGAAATATTCATTGGTTAGTTTCGAATAATAATAATAAATATAATTTTTCAAGAAAAAATAAAAGAAAAATATGTAAGCCCTAGTGCATTTTGTCTAGATCATGTTCACATATTTCATTGTTTAAAATTATTACTTTAACGTTAAATTATCGTGCACAAACACAAACTACTTGTTAATTGCTCTTCAAATTTTTAAGTACACATGTTTCATTAAATGAAAATTCGACATGATAATTGACATTGGTTTATTTCGAAAAAAATATCATTGGAAAGCCAACATAATTCTCTACATTTCGTTTTTCAACCGCATGTCAAAATTCATTTGGAAAATATGAGTTTCGAGGGCTTCAATTTAATACATGGATAAAATTTCCGTTTTTCACCGTCATATTTGGCCAAAAAGAGTTACCCATCTTCATGGAATCACCCATAAATTCCTCTGAGGAAACAAATTTTAACCAGATATTTCGACTAGTATAAGTTCCCCAACTTTTCCCATAGCTTCTTTACAGAGTCTTCTTTTGAGATATTCAACAATACATAATTTTCTAAACAAATTCGGAATGTACTCCTTGCCTTTCTGTCGATTATCTGCCATAATTCCTTCAAAACAACAGCCAGCGTCATTCATAGGTCCAGTGCAATCCATTGTTCTCGATCCACAAGGAGGTCCTCCATTTTAAGCTTCCAAAGTTCTAAATTTTTCCCATTAAAAATATTCAATTTCTATCCTCAATGTGTTAGCCATTCTAACTATAAATCAATGTTTCCTGGATTTTTCCTAGCTTTTTACCCTGATTTTTTTGCCTCCTTTATTGAGCAAGTGCGCCCTCCCTACTTTTCTAGCTCTTTCCTTTTTTTTTTCTGCCCATGATTTTCTCCTCCATGATTTTTGCAACCGTTAGATTTTTGCATTCCAGGAAGAGTGACTCCTTTAGTAACTTGTCCTCCTTCATGAATTCAACTTGACCCACTTGAACACTAATGAATTCGAGTTGGCCACTTGTCCCTCTCTTTAGAATTTGAATTTTCCTCTTTGTGGATGAGTGAAACCCCTCTCTTTGACCCTAGTTGGCTTGAGTGGTTGGAATTCCAACTCTTTCATACTTACGCCTTGCTTTCTCCATTTGAGGATTATTCACAAGTGTTGATGCATTGTTTTTTGTCTTTGATTGCTCCAAGAGAGGGTTGAGGGTTTTCTTGATAGGATTGAATACTAAGTGTTTGATAACAGGTCTTCTCTTCTCTATTTTCCACTCCTCCATTTAGAGAGTTAGTATGGATTATTCATGCTTCTTATCCCCTTATTTTGGCCCTACTAATCCAGGTTTTCTTGCATAGGAAGATAGGAAATGGGTATGGTGAGTTAGGTCATCTTCCCATAGGAAGTGCAGAAAAATATAGGAAATTAGAAGGATGGGGTATTCATTGTGAATATGTCATATCAGAGGAGGAATTTGGGAAGGGATTCAAGTGCCTGCTTGTGGAATTCATGGCCTTAGCTTGGGGGTGGACTGTCAAAGTATGATATGGCTTGACAATTCCAATGGCTAGGTGGAGCATTGCTCTATTGATTTTAACTGCTCTTCTTGTCAAGATAAGTAAATATTTATGTAATAAATTATTTGTCATGATGGATTCAAGCCCTAGAGGCTGTTATTTCTGATTTGTAATGGAGATCTTCAAGTCTGATATGTTATTCTCTTTAATAAATTTTGCAGACTCAAACTAGTTAAATATTAATGGAATGGATCACACTTTGCATTTTGCCTAATGGATCTAAGAAACCTTTTTTCTTAAAATATGATTTATATGAGTATATGATGTACAATATGAAACTGATTTTTATTTATAGATTGCATGACATACCATCCACTTCCATTTTGACACTATAAGCCATTGGGTTCCACATAAGTCTCAGGGCTATTTCCTTGAAGCCTTTGGTTTAGTCAAAGGAGTCTACCCAGGCATGAGGCACCCAAAAAATGTGCAACTGTTGACGTTGGGTGTCTGTCTAAGGATGTTGTAGGATTTAATTAGTCTGTAGCAGACCCTAAAATCCCTCCTTGAAGAATTCGAAGAGGTCTAGAGGTGTTAGGATCCAGTTGGAATCAAGCAGTCTCCATATGCCTTGTTTGGAAGAAAAACACCTAGTTTGAGAAATTTTGATTTCCTCAGTTAGGGGTTGAGTTAATATATCCATATGACAGATTGAGGATATTAAATTTTGGATCTATATTACAGTCCACTAATTTGATTTACTATTTTCTCTGAAAGTAGATTTTAGTTTAGTAGTTAAATTCTGATTTTTTTGAAGAATAGAGTTAGTTTGGAATCTGATTCTTATCATACCTTTAGATTTAATAATTTTTGATATGTAATAACATATAAAATTACTATTATAAATTGAAATAATGATTCACTAATCATCTGCTAAATTCTTGATCTGATTGAAAGAAGGAAACATAGTTGAAAAACCTCTTTTTTCTGCAAGATGTGCTAGCTGTAGAAAATTCATGTTTTATTATGTTAATGAGACATGTCTAATATGATATGAAGGATTATATATCATTCCCATATGTTTTTATTATGTTGTATTACATTCCAAGACTTGTACTCCAAGAATTGCTTAAGTTTATTGAAACTAGTCATAGTGAGACAGGTTGCATAATGCTTGTTTAGTTGTTGAATCTTGATGAATTTCTGAGTTTAAAGTTGGATGAAAGGTTTTTGATCTAATAGATGAAGTTAGATTTTAATGAGAATCTGATTATTACTTTACATGTACTTGTTCTGCTAAAAATATAAGTGTTGCAAGATTGAAATTTCACAATTTGTAATTCTTTTAAATTTTCTTTGAGGATTCCGCTATGCAATTTATTTATAAAGCCTTAGTTTTCTTAAGATCATAAGGCCTTGGGTCTAGTTTATGACCTTGGTATATTACACATAGACATTGTAGAAATCACGAGGAGCATAAGGTTGGAACTATAGAGTTGTAGAGTAGAAAATGAGAGGTTGATTATAGCTCAAGAAGCACATAATCAGTTGAATGCAACAATGCTTCAAAGTTTGGTAGACATTTAAAGGAAGATTCACTTTAGCAATCACTCAGAAAATTAGGAAAAGAGTGGGAGTAGTTCATGGGGGCATTCCCAAAATAGGTCTCATAGTTCAAGAAGGATTTATAGAGACAAGACATATACTCCAAAAATCTCTTCTAGTGAGTCATTTGGCTCTAAAGACTCCATTGAATGTTCAAGCTCTTAATCTCATAGAAATAAGAGGAAGATGCCTTTTAAGAACAACTTACATGGAGAATTTAGGAAGGAAAAACCTCCTACTTTTGATGTTGAAGTAAAATATGGTCAAGAATCTTAGGCTTGGCTTGTTGGGATGAGGAAGTATTTCCAAGTCCAAGCCTACTCAAAAAATATGAAAGCAAGAGTGGCTACATTCAATATGAATCGAAGGGCATCTATATGGTGGGATCACCTTAGGAAAGTAAAGAATATCAACGAAAGGAAGATTTTGTGGAAGTAGTTCAAGAAGTATTTCAAGGAAAAGTACCTCTTTGATAGGTACTATGATGATAAAATCAAAGAATTCTATTAGCTGAAATTGGGACAAATGACTATGGGGGAATATGCAAATAAATTATTGGAGTTGTTGAGATATGTTAAGTATATCAGAGATGATAAGGTGAAAATTCAATGTTTTCTAAGTGGACTACCTCAGACATAAAATGACCAAATTGAGTTTGATAGACCTCAAATTTTAGATGAGATCATAAGGAAGGACAAGTATTGTTATGATCAAAACAAAAGCAAGATAGAATTCCATAAGGTATGCAAGGATAAGAAAAATGAGAAGTTTGAACAAAGGAAGAAGGAGTTCAAGTTTCCTTGTTTCATAAGTCGACAAAGGCGACCACCACAGGGTGTGACTAAGCCATCTAGAATGATGGGAGACAAGCCAATAGATCCAAGAGATCCACTTCAATGATGGGGATGTAGAGAGGACCATATGATTAGAATTTGTCCACATCGAAATGGGAGTACAAAGCATTTTCATAACATCCAAGAAGCTAAGACTGTGGGTCAAGTGGCAAGGACCATCCCTAGAATTTATGCAGTACTAGAGGACCTCCAAGCAGATCATCAATCAACTGTGGCTGAGGTTGAAGGTAAGATTTCTATGCAATATATTTCTATTTTTATTGACCTTAGATCTACTCACAGTTATATCACTCCTAAAAATGTTGAGATTTGTGCTTTTAAGAAATTAAAGCATAGTAAATCATGGTTGGTCCATCTAGCCAAAGGAACAAAGAGGAAAGTTAGTGAAACAGTGGATAAATTTCCATTAGAAATGGATTGATTGTTCACTTGCGCAAATCTGAATATTTTTCCACTCGGTTCCTATGATATTCTCATTGGGATGGACTAGTTGGAAGCACACATAAATAAACTTGATTGCTACAACAAGACTTTTGAATGCATTGATGAAGAAAAAAACCCAAGGGTTGTAAGGGTATTCCAAAGGTGGATTCTATTAAGTAGATTTTAGCTAGGCAATTGAAGAAGTTATGTAGGAAAGGTTTGTAATTGTATGCAACCCATGTTTTGGATAAAACAAAAATGAAATTCCCAAGTTGGAGGACTATCATGTTTTGCAAGAATTCAGGGGTGTGTTTCCTGGTGAAGTGCCAGGACTTCCTCCAAAGAGGGGCATTGAGTTTACATTTGATCTTGTGCTAGGATTCACACCAGTTTCTAAGATTCCTTACAGGATGAGTGCACCATAATTATTAGAGCTGAAAATGCAATTGCAAGAGTTGTTGAAAAATAAGTACATTCACCCAAGAGTGTCTACCTAGGGAGCACCCGTGCTATTTGTGAAAAAGAAAGATGGAACACTCAGGTTGTGTATTGATGATAGGCAGTGGAATAACGTGATGGTTAAAAATAAATTCCCATTACCTTGAATTGATTACCTTTTTATCAAATGAGATGGGTAAAGGTATTTTCAAATATTGACTTGAGGTATGGTTACCATCAAGTGAGAATCAAGGAAGAAGACATTCACAAGACATCCTTTAGAATAATGTATGGGAACTATGAGTTTGTGGTGGTGCCATTTGGTCTCTCCAATGCACCAGATACATTCATGTGTCTCATGAATAGTGTTTTCAACAGGTATTTGGACAAGTTTGTCCTTATTTTTCTAGATGTAGGACACCGGTCCAAGATTTACCAAGTTTAACAATTAAACTACTCATTTTACTCTGTTTACACAGTGTGTCAATTTCTATTTCTATTTTGTTGGTTTGTGTTCAATTTCACGTCTGTAAAAAAAATAACTTTTTCATTTACAGGTTGCCATAAACATTTTTAATTTTCTAACATTTATCAATTTTGTGTAGGCGTAACAACATATAAACACATATACTAAATTGCATATATTTCATTTTCAATAACTTGACTTAATAATATGACAGAGTTATAATTGGATCATTATACCTTTAGGAGAAATACCTCTTAATAGCTAGTAGATCCCCTTTGCTGCTCCTTTGCTTTGTTGTAGTCCTGCAACCAAAACATTTCCCCCAAACCTTATGAAACTCAACCAGCCCAAACATGTATGCCACCCTTCCAACTGACGAGGTCTCGCCGACCACCCAGCTCCAAAGGTACCCCTTTGGACCCCCGAGCCCAAACCGAGTACAAGCCAACCAGTATTTCCCTTCTGCAAACTCTCCAACAAGAGCCCCATTCTTTTATGATCTCCTCCCTATCTACGCTCCCTTTCCTATCTCAAATATCCCAAGGTGAAGAAGGCCCCCTCTCCCCCTTTCTCCTCTCGACCTTATTCCCCCTTGTCCTTTTCTGACTCTTCACCATGCCATTAATACCCATATCCTCATCATTAGTTTCATCCAACCCCCCCATTCCTCCTCGAGCCTCCAACATTTGACTCATCAACCAAAGATTGTGTTATTTTATTATTTAATTTAAGTTTGGGTTGGTTCATCTTCCCACTTTAAGTGCTTCACACTCAACTAACAACCTCTCAGCAATATTTTTACATTCTTTCCTTTTTCCAAAATTTTAATTAATAAATAATAAAATTTTATATTATATAATTAAAGTTTACACCAACCATAAGTGTTTTAGCGACTTACACGTTTTACCCCATTAATTAATAGTCAACCTTGGTGACCTCATAATTAAATGCTTCTTAATTAATTATAATTAGTTCATAATTAATTTATAGTTAATTGATCATTTTTATGAAAAATTCCAAAGTATACAACCAACACTTGTTTATCAATTTCATATTACATCTATTCATAAATTATCCTATGTCCTAATTAGTTTTTGCATGATCATAATAAAATTTAATAGATATAAATGATTTCTTATCCATACATTTTAATTAATTAACTAACCTTGTAATTAATATTAACTTATCAATTTAATACTACTTTAATTAACATTACAATAATCATTTAACATTTTAATCCTTAGTCTTGACTACTTACATTTATTAACAATAAATCAAGCATTACTAATCAATTACATTAGTTACTACTTAGGTTAACCATAGTTCGTTTATTAATCAACACTATTAATAACTAATTGATAATAATTAACATCAATCAACATTATTAACATTAATCAACCATGAATAACATTAATCAATATTACTAACATTAATCAACATTATTAACATTAATCAACCATGACTAACATTAATCAATATTAATAACTTTAATCGACGATAATTAACATGTTTACTTAATCGTCTATCATTACCACCTAATTCACTCCATTACCCTATTCAGTTATTTAAACCAAAATTTACTAACTCAATGTATTAATTTTAATCTCCTAGTTAGATAAGTAGTAATAATGTAATTAATGCCTAAACATTTTAGTTCAGGTTTACTTCACGCAATTTATAAATATGTAGGCGAGTTATGTAAGCGTAGCTACTGCTTACATACCTCGCGTAAGTACGCTAACAGTAATAAATCACACATATCAATCATAATCACGAAACTTATTGTTTACTGACACATGTTTAAACATAGTTTGCAAGGTACAATCTTTTACCTAACTACATCTTATTAAGTTACGACAATTCATACATTACCAAGTTACGACATATGACCAATCAAGGGTTTTCCAACAAACACAGTTAGATCACGTTTTCTTCCCGACTTCAAGCTACACCTATCTACCTACATCATCTACCTAATCACAACTAACTTCCACATCCTATCCTTTCCTCTGCTGGACTACCCTGAAGTGTCAAGCAATGACCGGATCCAGTTAGAACCCGTAAATGGAAGTGTCGACTACATTGACCAAGCTTCCCCAGCAGGAAACCACTAGTCATCATCACACACCTTGGGGAGCGCGCTGTAGCACAGCCCTCCCATGACTTTGTGTTTCGGGGATAAACGGTGGGTAAAGTCTCCACCCCCCTAATGGAACAAGGGACTATGTCTACCTGACATAATAACTGCGTTGCACTTGTACTCAGTTTGTCATTGTATAACCAATCTGGGCAGTTGAGTTTCCTGAAACCCTACCCCACCCATACATCATAATAAACAACATAATAATCATGCGAAAGTAAATAATGCATCACCTGCATATCGTTTATCTTTCAGAGTCCATGTACTAGAGGCTCTCCCACCTCGTAGGATCCAGCTATCACTTAGCCATTTTAACCTATAAGTCAGTCCTTGACATACAATCTAGAATATCGTGCACAAATCCTCAACATGTACCCATACATTTCGTCATAAAGTAACAACAATAATCAATTCATTATATTCACCATGCACCTACTTTAACATTCATTCGTTCAACAATAACTTTAACGGTATCCACATACCTATCATTCATTAACTTGCATAGCTGAGACATAACTAACACATGATACATATCCAACATGACTACGTACCCTAATACTAACATCACACACACACACATATACATATCGGCAAAATAACAGAACCACATATCCACATTGTTGTCAAACTGATGAAGTCTCACAATCAAGCAAATACAACATATAATAGTAGTTCAGGTAGTAATGTCAAAACGGGGCGTTACACTAGATGCCATTCTTACTTACTCTAAGAATGAAGAATATCATGAAGAACATTTGAGAATGTCTTTGAAATTGCTAAGGGAGTATCGGTTATATGCATAGGTAAGCAAATGTGATTTCTATAAACTTTAAATTCATTATTTGGGTCACATTATTTAAGAGGAAGAGATATCGATGGATCCCGAGAAGATTGAAGCCATTATGAACTGGCCAACTCCAAGGAATGTGATAGATGTGGGATCTTTTATGAGTCTTGCTGGTTATTACAGAGGGTTCATCAAATGATTCTATAAGGTTGCAAACCCCATCACTTCTTTTCAAAACAAGGGAATAAAATTTGAGTGGACACAGAAATGTGAAGACGGATTTAAACTATTGAAGAAGCTTCTCACAAGTGCTCCAATTCTGAAAATTGAAAAGCCAAAAAATGACTTTGTGGTGTGTATGGATGCATGCAAATAGGGAGTTGGCGTAGTTCTTATGCAAGATAATCACGTGGTGTGTTATGAGTCTAGAAAATTGAAAGAGCATGAAAATAATTATGGTACCCATGATTTAGAACTTGCAACCATAATGCACATGCTTTAAAGATGTGGAGGAACTATTTAATAGGCATAACATTTGATCTAAAGACAAACCATTGTGGTATGAAATATTTGTTTGAGCATCAAACATTAAATGCCATGCAAGCTAGATGGTTGGAATTTTTATGTGAATTTGATTTTGAGATCAAACACATAAAGGGGAAAGAAAATAAAGTGGTTGATGCACTCAGGAAAAAAAATACATGCAATGCATGTGGCAGCCATTAGCATTTTCCAATCGGATTTGAGGCAACAAATTATTAATTATCTTGTTGAAGATGATTAAATCTATGTGCAAATAAAAGATAAATTACAACAACCGAATTTTGAAAAGCGGTATGAAGGGATTCATTTGGAGGATGATGGAATTCTTACCTATAAAAACAAAATGCATATTCCAAATGTGGAAAAATTGAGGAGAAATGTTATGGATGAGATTCATAAAATGCCATATTCTGATCATCCAAGATACTAGAAAACAATTGCTACAACCAGGAAGCAATATTTTTGGTCGGGAATGAAAAATGACATTGTTGAGTATATTTCTAAGTGTTTGAAATGTCAACAAGTGAAGGTTGAACATAAGCACCTAGTAGGTTTATAGCATCCTTATCCAATTACAGAATGGAAATGGGAAGTGATTTCCATGGATTTTATTACAAGGTTTTTAATGACAGCGAGGTAGCATGACTCCATCATGGTGGCGGTGGACAAATTAACAAAGGAAACACATTTTATATTGGTTAAATCCACATAAAAAATATTCCATTGCAAATATTTTCATGAAGGATATATTCAGATTGCATGGGTTTCATAAGGCAATAATTCTAGACAGGGATATCAAGTTCACCTCAAATTTCTAGAAAAATCTTTTTGTAGATTTGGCTATGCAACTAAAATTTAGTACCGCTTACCATCCACAAACATATGGGAAAAAAAGAGAGTAAATCAGGTGCTTGAAGACATGCTTTGCATGTATGTGATGGACAAACCATTCAAGTGGGAATATTATCTACACTTGGTGGAGTTTGCATATAACAATGGAAAACAAGCATTGCTGGAAATGAGTCCATTTGAAGATTTGTATGGAAGAAAGTGCATGACACCAGTTACTTGGGATAATCTCACAAACCGAATTGTACTTGGGCCAAAAGTACTTAAGGAAATAGAACATGAGGTTGCAAATATTAGGTTGAATTTATGGATAGCCAAGATAGATAAAAAAACTATGCATATAAGAACAAAGTGCATAGGGAATTCAATGTTGGGATCATGTTTACCTTAGAGTGAGGCGAATAAAAATTTCCTTGAAACTTGGAAGTTGTGCCAAGCTATCACCAAGATATTGTGGGGATTTGAAGTGCTTGAGTGGATAGGGCCAGTTGCATATAGAATTTAATTTCCTTCTAAAACTAGAGCTCATAATGTTTTTCATGTTTCTTTGCTTAATAAATAATATGTACATGATCATAACCATGTGATTGATTGGGATGTGATCTAGGTGTAACCTGAGGGAGATTTCCAAACTAAGCCACTATGCATCCTAGACAAGAAGGTAACATTGCTCTGAAACTGAGCCATTGGGCATGTAAAGGTGCAATGGAGGCACTTTGGTCCCAATGAGGCTACATGGGAGCTGTAGGATGCCATAAGAGAGGCACATGCATTTTTGTTCTATTTTTGAGCAAAAATTGAGGATAGTGTTACTCCAAGGGGGAGGGTATATTTATAATATCCCCAATTTTGACTTGGAATGTATTTAATCAAATTTATGTAAATGATGTAAATATGCTAGTATGGATTCCTAGTGTGGAGCTCAAGGCCAAGGCCCGACTAGTGAATAGCTAGGCATGTATAATATATATATTTTATTTGGACCGTATGGTTGATTTTTCATGCTAACTTGAAGTATATGTAAATATTATGTTGCATAAATAATAAAATGATCCAATATGGTTGTGGAAAGAGCACTATAGGGGCTATAATTCCATTAGAGGGGAAGAGGAAAGGGGGTCTATGAGAGACTAAATCCTTTGTTTCCAAGTGTCAACCTTAGAACTCATTCAAATTTTTCCATGTGATTTAAATAGGCCAATTACCTTATTTTGACTATTGATTCCAATTAATAAATACATGTGTGAGGTTGGTGGGAAAAGTCACCTCATGCAATTATTGAAGCATAGGGCTGAATGCACTTTTGTGACTGTTCTGTCAAATGCCAACAATCAATTCTGTAGCTGTTAGAAGTTCTTTCTTCTATGGTCAAAATCTATGCCAATTATATTTACACCATCATCTCATATTCTATGCATTAAACACTCATTATATCATTCTTCCATGTAGATCTACACTATGTAGAGCTCCCCATTGTTATTCATGACCAATTACCAGACTGTGTATAAGCAAAAAAAATGAATTTAGAGATAGGAATGCAGAGGGAAAATAGATGGTTGTAGGTAAGCATAGAGGTTGGGAAAGTTAGGGATTGTTACCCATTAAGTTATACTACTTTTACATACTTGAGAAGCCATGAATTGAGGCTACAAGTGGTTCTCCAACAAAAACATATCAGATTGGACTCCTTCTATGCACAGACTGGAAGCACTTGGAAAGATGGATCGCCCAAGAGAACCGTGGATTGGTGAAGGGGATGCTTGAGCCCAGAAGGGTGTTGTGTGGGGTAGGTATTGTTGGAGCCATGGTTGTGATGGCTGAGTGAGATCCCTATAGAGATATGTATGATAATTTTCCTAATCATAGAAAGAAGGCCAGGTTGTGGGTCAAGAGAGAGAATCCTGTATATGTTTCCTTCGCCCTAGTGGCCTCATAACCAAGCTTGGGGGTGGCCTCTCAATAGAAAGAGTATATGTTGGATAGAGTTCCTATGGTTGGGTGGAAAATCACTCTTACACAACCAGTTGCTTGGATATTCTGATTTAAATATAAGTATTCTCTTTTTTTTGAATATGCAATATTTTTATTTGATGCATGTGATGATTACGCTTCTATACACATGTTATATGTGTGTGGATAGAGTTTAATTCTTATGTGTATTTTTATTATGCATCTACACACACATTTTAAATGTTATGAATTCGTAATATGAACATTGGGTGAAATTTAGAAGCCTGTAATTCGTTCATGTCCCCCTCTGTTGGTCGGATTGATGGATGGGGGATGTGACAAACCAAGTCCTGATCAAGTAAACCTTTGTGTGGAAGACAACCTTCAAATCTAAAGGAGGCCTTTTTGAGTGGTTGGTCATGAATTTTGTATTGACTAATGCTCCAACAACATTCATGAGAATTATGGATGATGTCTTGTAGTCATTCACAAACTCTTTTGTGGTCGTATATTTGGATGAAATCCCCATCTTCAATAAAAATTGGGTGGATCATTTGCAACACATTCAACAGATCGTGAGCACCCCCCGACAATGCAAGTTATATTCCAATTTGGAAAAGTGTTCATTCAACATGGAGAGAATTCAGTATCTAGGATACATCGTGGATGGACATGAGGTGCATGTGTACCTAGACAAGATCCAATTCATTCATGATTGTCCAACCTCGATGAATCTAACATAGCTCCATAGCTTCTTGAGCCTTGCAAAGTTTTACCACGGGTTTGTGTTGGGGTTTTCTCATATTGCTTGGCCCTTGAGCCAAGTGACCAAGGGTGGAGCCAAATCCGAGTTTGATTGGGGTGTATTACAATAGATAGAATTATAGGATTTGAAATGACACCTTTGCTAAGCTCCATTCCTCACTCAACTAAACCTGCAATGAATCTTTCGATATTGAGACAAATTCCTTTGATTATGCTATGTTGCAATCCTCACTTAGTAGGGACATCCAGTGGCTTATCATAGTGAGACACTCTCTGATTTTGTCCATCGATATCCCACCTATGACAAGGATATGTAATCCATTATGCAATCCAGTTGCGAATGGAAACATTACATCCTAAGGAAGGAGACAATCATCCACATTGATCAAAATCCCCTGCAATTCATGCATACATAGGGGAAGTTAGAGAATGACCACAACTAGAAGTGGCCCACATACCTACAATAGTTCCACCTGAACATCAAGTACAACAAGAGTAGCACAAATCAAGTTGTACACTATATCAGGAGACCTCTAATTGCTGCATTGACTATCGCGCTAAACTCTTGTGGATACGAGAGATCGAGGTGGCCCCAATTGTACAACAATGAACCTGAATTTGATGTTACATATTAGGCATTGAAGGAAGGAAGATCGATCCCAAACTTCCATTTCCAGGATGAAATTTTCTGCCATCTTATCCACCTCTATGTTCCTTCAAAAAAGCATGAGAAGTTGATCTAGGAGGTGCACTAAAGTCAAGTGGCAGGGCATTTTGACATAAAGAAGATAGTGGCGGTATTGCAAAATCACTTCTATTGGTTGAAGCTTCGACAAGATGTTGGAAAGTACATTAGATCATGCACCACATGTGCCATTTCCAAACCTGCCATCAAGAAGCAGGGGTTGTACACTCCATTTCCTACCCCAAATAGACCTTGGGAATCTATCTCCATAGTCTACATGTTTGGATTGCCTTCAACCACGCATGGAAATGACTATGTATTTGTGGTCATGGACTGATTCTCTAAGATGGTAATTTTAACTCCTTTTAATAAGAGAATCACAACAGAGGCAACTATTAAGATATTCGTCGAGCATGTTTTGGTTCACTTCGGCCTCCCATAGACCATTATTTTAGAATGAGAAAGTAGATTCATGAGTACTTTCTAGTCTAGCTTATGGTTGATCATGGACACAAATATGACCAAATTGACTGCCTTCCACCCCCAAATTGATAGAAAATAGAGGTAGTCAACATAATGATTGTGCATATACTAAGAATGTACAACTACAAACATCCACACACTTGGAATGAGTGCCTTCCTTATGTTCAACATAGCTACAACATAGTCCTCCGTGGCTCTATTGGACACAACCCATTTACAGTGTGCTTGGGGTTCCATCCATTAGCCCCAATTGACATAGCACTGTCCATTGTTTCTACACATGATGAATCCTCCCATATTCAAACCGAGACTGATTGAGATACCAATTTTTTTTACTGAACTCATTGCATCCAAACAACAAGTTCATGGTATTTTGCAGAAATCCAATGCTAAGTATAAGTAGCTCCACGATCAACATCGAGTTCCACACAAGTTCAGAAGCTCCAACCATTTCGATATGGGCCTTACAACATCACGAAGGCTGTGGGTGAAAATGATTTTGAGTTAAGAATTCCCCCTTTCCTTGGTTTGCACCCTGTATTCAATGTGGAGCTACTCCGACCACATTTTCCACCTCTCTTGGACACCTCAGAGGTAGTCGGGCACTTGGACCATATAGAACTCAATCCTAGTTGCATTAAGAAGGAAACAATCGACCACATCATGGAAACTGAGAAGAAGCGCTATTAGAACATCCAATTGTATTGGGTTGTCAAAGTAGGGAAAATTCTTCACTAGGGTAAGTGGCTCACCATGAGTCAGATTCAACAAAATTTTCCTCATTTGTTGAAGGAACTTGACGTGATCGTGAAACATTTGCTCCCTAAGGGGGGAATATTGATCCGGGTGGATATTGGTGGCCACCCACATGTTCCATTGAGTTACAATGACTCTCCATCTTCTTGGCAATTTTCTACGATTTTTTGGGTCCCAAACTTCCAGGGCCATTTTGAGGCCCTAAACAATGTTTTTTGGCCAATCGAGGGCTCGAGGGTTTAAATGGCATCCCATGGCTCTAGTCAAAAGTTGTAATCTTCAATTAGTTCCCTAAATATAGATTGTATGCAAAATTTGTTCCTCGAGAAGTTGGCGTATCAACTAGACACCTTGGGGCCCACAAATCCTTTTGGCACCTAATATTTTGGGGTTAGGTTTTTGGTTGTTTAGTGTTTTTTCCTCTTTATGCTTATGATAAAAGGCGCTTTTTGGTCTCTTTGTAATCAACTCCCATGAATAAGTGTAGCCGACACGTCTCTCTTCAGAGATAAGCTTCCACAAGATCCGAGCTATTTTGTATTGCTTGTAGCCTTTACGGTGTTTGTCCATTCCATTAATTAGTAGAATTTGGGTTTTACCATACTACTATTCTCTTTGCAAAATAATTATGTCTGTGTTTCCTTTTTATATTGCTTCCTTATTTCATTCTCTAAATAATCCAGATCGTGGATTTTGTAAAAATTACATTTGTAGGTATTTGGGGATTCCAAGTTGCCGATGGACTTGGCTAACAACAAATTCCATAGCATAAACTTAGATCTAATACTTATTATGCATAGAGTTTTAGAGGTAAAATTCCACCTCAAGTTTATCTCCTTCTCACATATTTTTTGAGAATTCAATTTAAAGGTTGATTCCCTATCTAAATATGCTCTTACTTTGTAAGAGGGTACCTTGGTTATCTGGGAATTCAAGGGGGGCGTGCTCTCTTTTGAATCCACTTTATACATTCTTTGACTTATGAGACAATCTTTCATAAGAAGAGTATTATGTGTGGGGGTTTACAATTGATGTTGTAGGGTTGTGCATTTGTTAAAAAAGATAAGATTCAAATCGAAATTGTGGTTAATACGGAATCTAATGAAATCTCCCACCACAAAAATCTCAAAGATTAAATGTTTTGAACTATATTGATGTATGGATGATTGTATACGTAACTACAAGATAAACATCATAGATATCAGTGAGGACATTTCTGAATTTTGAAGGAGTCATTTGGCTTGTCAATGTCTATTTTTATTTCACTCTTGAATATCAAATATAATGTTTTCTTTCATGGAAAAATATTAGAGTTTGGCAGTGAAATAGTTAAGTTGGATGAGTGTTAATATTGAAAAATCCTAGTATGGTTAAGTTGGATGAGTGTTAATATTGAAAAAGCCTAGTATGTTGAGTGCATACCAATAGAGGGTGCCACATGAATCTTAGATTCATTGACAATTGCATTTATTTGACATGGATCATGCAATAATATAGTTGGGATTATGTTTGAATTTGATTACCATACACATAATTTTACATGTTGGGGTGGTGAATGCTAATAGGACACCACATGAATCTTAGATTCATTGTCAAATTGATAATTGCATTTTCTTTGCTAGATCATGCAACATTGTAATTGGGGTTAAGTGTGGATTAGTTTACCATAAACACAATTTTACATGTGTTACTTCATAACATGTGAAAATGTTATGTGCAATGAATATCTAATGTTAAGAAAAAAACATTGTTACACAATGAAAACTTGATAAAATATTAGTATTTCATTACTATTGAAGTTTTTATAGTCCTTAAAACCTACGAGGCTTATAAATAAGAATACCAAATATACTCAATAAAAAAAATTCATGTCTTAATTAAAGATCTTTTTAAGCATTTATAAATTTCTTATTTCTTTATTGTTTATTTAAATTCTTCTAAATATTTAATAAATTCCTAATTAATATATACATACACCCATAATATATATGTGTATGATAATTGGAATGTCATCCAATTATGGAAGAAAAAAATTGAAAATTGCAATTAAAACTATATATATATGAATGATATGTTCAAAATCACAACAGCACTGTATAAAGTTAGGTATGATAGGTTCAAAATCACACCAGCACTGGCAAAAAAAAAATAAAAAATTCTATTATGAATATAGTGCTACAAAAGAAGCATTCGAATTGAAATTTATTTATGAATATATTAAAGGCCCCCATCAGAAGACTTTTATAACGAACCTCTATGGTGGACTAAAAAATCTAAAACCAATAACCTACCCCTTCTCATAGGGTGAATCCGAGATCAGGGGTTGGTATTTTCCCGTTATCAAAATGCGACGCCTCATAATCATCTGCAACGGTTGAGAAGAAAGCATTTACATAGCATAGCATGGGAGAGAATATGTAAATTGTTACCATTGGAATCCATAGCATTGCATGGGAGAGAGAATATGCAAATTGTTACCATTGGAATCCATAGCATTGCATGGGAGAGAGAATATGCAAATTGTTACCGTTGGCATACATAGCATGGGAGAGAATATGTAAATTGTTACTGTTGGGATAGGTGCTATGGCAATAATATAGAATGCCCAATAGCAAGAGCAATAACCAGAGGAAGAATGAAAGCAAAAATGAAGGATGGAGGGGCAGGAGCAGGGTGGGCAGTGCTGGGCAGCCATGGATATGCATCTGGTGATGGCATAACACATTGGTCTCCATTGAAGTACAATCTCCGAGGGAAGGCCCATCCTTGTTTGAAGGTGAACGTCTGCTTGTCCTTCCGGAGTAACAACTCAGATTGCACGCTTCCCATCGGTCCAGCCTGCATTAGCAGATCATTGTAATATTTCTGTCCCCAAAACATCGCTGTATCATCTGCACACACTCATTCCATGCATGCCACCGCATTAGTATTCATATTCTGATCACAAATTAATAACAATAACAGCAAAATATGTAGGTACTCACTGATAGATCCATAAGGAGTTAAAGGCTTATAGTTGAAGCTGAAAACTTGGGTTACATTATCAAAGTTTGGATGCTGTGCAACCAATGTCCAATCACTGAAGTTCATTCTATAATTGAAATTTGTGACTGTGATCTTCACTCTCCAGTACTCTTTGTAATTCAACTTCACATGCCAATGTACTCTCACCGGGCACATATGGCGAGTACATTGTAGAAGAGGTTGCTGCAAGCTGTTTGTGCTGGAACTTGCCCCCGGCAACTTAAGAACTGGCGAATCGCTCCTGCATTCAATTAACAGCACAGTTTAGAATCTGATTCATCTACCGCTTGCTTTTACTTCACAATTGTGACAGATTTAATGAATGAATTTGCAAAGGAATAAGCGTCCTACGTCTCGACACAAGCAGGTTGAGTGATGTTTTTCCGGCAAGCGCAGGCGCAAGTAGGGCATGGTGTTATAGTATCATTATAGAAAGAAGATAAGGAAACGCAGCATGTTGAAGTTTTCTGAGCCAGGAATTGAGAATATGTGCATGTTACATTCCACGTCACTGCACAACAAGGAGAAACAGAAATTCAATTATAACATTTATAGCCATCCCACAAGACATTCACAAAAAATTAATTATGAGGGATTATACTTACTTAGAGCTTGAGTGGTTCGGCGGCGGTCTGTACTAAAGAACAAGCTGGATTTAACGATCTTAGCAGGGCCACAAGTGTAACCCGGTCCTGGAGCCTTCAGAGTGAAATTCTTTGGCAATTTGACGGTTTTGTTAGTGGTCCCTGAATTGCCCACACTAACTTGGAAGGATGCCACAGCATTTGGAGGATCCTGTGCCCAAGATGCTAATGCTCCACCTTTGCAGCAATTAGTAAATTGTTGATTGTAAGGCACACCTGGTAAGAGATCAACAACGGTGGGATCCTTCTTACAACAGTGTGGAGAACCCGCTTTCCATTTGGAACAATCTCCTTGCTCTGTTGTCTGACCACCAACTACAGCCCAGATCACCTCCTTCTTTGCCCAGTGCCAACCCAAAGTCCATCCTGGGGGGCTTGGTATATGTCGATATTGCTGAAAATTGTGCATTGTCACAGCCGCCTGCCAAAAAAAAAAAAACTAATTATTTTTAGACCCAGACTTTGCAAAGAGTAAAATTAGTTCTTGTAGCCTTGAAGGTTTTCCAGATTTGCCAGGATACCAGGTTTTGAGAGTTAATTTTGCAGGCTACTAGGGATACAATTCAGAAAAGCTCAATACCTAGTATTTCAGGAAAATGAGGGAAGGTCATTACTTACAACATATCCATCTGGAGTCCAAGACACAATATCCCATTTGATCGTTATATTGCCATTTGGATCCAGTGGATCATAAGCACCTGTAACGCATACAATGCAAATCAATACTCATATTCATAAAATTCAAATGAATGTTTAAAACTAACGAGAGAGTTGTGAAGTCACCAGCTGGAGAAAATGCAATAGCCAAGATGGTTAATGCCAAGAAAAACCCAGCTGCATTCTTGATCAACATATGGAATTTCTGCATACAACGTTGTTTCCCTGAAGAGTCTAACTCTCTTCTCTCCATGATGATGTCGTTCTAATCAATGAATCAATCAAGCAGAAACCCAGCAAGAAGGAAGAATTTAACAACCCAGAAACAGCTTCAGCTCCAGAAATGCAATGGGAATGGAGTCTAAGACATTAGTATATCATCAATAACCAATAACAACACAAATGTATAAACCTGTAGATCTCTATTAGTTGGTTGCTTCATTCATCAAACAGAGGAGAGAAAGTGACCTTTTAACTTCAATTTGACAAGAGCCCCGCCATTAGTTCAAGTTTGTTGGGTGGAGCCTAATCATGATCATATTTACAGTTTAAAAGTAATAATCTGGCTGGAATGCTGAGAAACGAAGGAAGGTACAGCAGATCATGATTGAGAGGTCGTTCCAGACGCCCGGTGGGAGGTCGAGGTCGCTTGCCCTTCAATAGATACATTGTATATCCATCATCAACTACCCTCACTGCTGGGCCTACCACTACATCTCTTGTATATGTGACAGACCTCTAAAGAGGGAGGATACACAGTTGTAGGTATCCGTGTATAGTGAGGACAGATGAAGGGTCGAATTTCATATATTTTTGACCGTGAGAGGCATCGAAAGCTCCACTGCCCTGCCGGACCCGGTTAGCAATCTTTGACATCAATTGGGACGCGCGCACATACCATTCTTCTTATATATATATATATATACACACAGATTTGATTAAATTTACAATATAATTACAGTACACCTTTTTATTTTAGTCTCTTTATCCCCTGGATATCATCCCGATCTGGTGGTTCCCCTAATTTGTAGGTTCTACAAGGAGAAGCCTTATTTTCGAAGAGATGAATTTATATTAATGTTACAGCATAGCCATAACTTTGACAAAATTATGTTTGCGTGGTTGGTTTCATTGCAATGATGGCATGCGAGTGAGCATCCTTTTCCCTTAAGCATGTAATCATATCAAATATTTGTCAAGTAACATAGACGATTTCAACAATAGAAGGTTGCTTTGGAGAACCTCAACTCGTTTCAAGTTTCAACAACTTGTGTAATCTTTGGGTGAGGCGGTATCCATGTATGTTATATTTGATTTCATTACGATGAGATTAATATATGTAACGAGGATAAATAACAAAAACTTTGGTAGTGACTACATGTTTTTTTTTGGTAAATAAAAAACGATTATATTATTGCTTGATAAGATACATAGCTAGACACAAAGAATCTTCAGAAACCCTAGGCCTTCTCGGCTGATAACAGCTAAACATGAAACCATACTACCATACTTAAACTTTGCAGCAAAATAATGGTCAAAGACAGGCCCAACTGAGATCAGCCAAACAGGCATCATGTTTTCCACGGAGAGTTTTGAACAACAGAAAGACAAAAAACTCGAAACAACTAAAACATTCATTGCTACTAAGATGAAAACAAACAGAACCATCAGGATCTGCCCAAAGAGGCACAAAAATACTGCCAGCCACATGGCTCAGATGTGGATCACAGGCATAGTCTCCTTACCGCTACTTTCCTCGGTCGACACCATCCCTGGGAGATGGATCTTCTTAAGAGCACCGCCAGAAGCCACTTCAGAGGAACTCTTGATGCCCCGTCAACCGCTATCCACATGCTCCTTGTCGGTCGCACCCTTAACCACGAAGGCAATACCCATTTTCTTTGTAATGGAGTCAATTTTCATATGCATGACCCTGCTATCCGTGTTGTGAGCCTTCCAAGATCTGATGGGCTCCTCATCACCCTTACTCTTGTTGACATAATCCATTAACACATGCACCAACAAATTCTTGGTTACCCAATAGGTCATTATAATAAGTTCATAGGCCGACGCTCTGCCCGCTATAGAACCAGGATCAGACACCCAGTCTTCCACCTCGTTACGAATTTCGTCCATAGGGAGAGCCTGAACAGTCTCCCATAATTCCTTTTCCACCACCTCGATATCATCCCGGATAACATAAGGGATATGACCACGGAAAAATGCAGCAGATTCCCGGGCCCTAGACTTTGCAGAAGCACAAGTCACCCTGCCCGCCCGAACCCCAGATGTTTCACCTGCAGTCTGCTCTCCGCCCCCCTCAGCATTCTTCATATTCCTGGGATGAACAACTCACTTGGGAGCCATTACACTACACCTCAGATACTCAAGTGGTCGAGCCCAACAAAACCACCTGCAATTACACTCGTAACTACTGTGGGCTCTTTCACCAATTCTACAATCGACCAAATGGGGATGAGAATAGATGGAAAAGAAGGGGGGTTTATCCAAATTTAAAATCCTAAGCTTCATAATGGGAGTGACTGCAACATTATGATCCATCGTCACAGAATACGACGCATTGAGGACCAAACTGAGCATCCCTCATAGAAAAATGACGATACCAGTGCAGATAGTACAGAGAGGGATGTACAAATCCAATCCAACAAATTTCCTCCACTTCAAGTTATACCTTCTTATGCTTGTGTCATAACTTGCGAGGAGCACATGTGTCACGTTTCTCATGATTGACCTTGGACACTGAGCCCCCTCATAACTGCCTCCTGCCACCTTCTTTCACCTTCTCGATTCCTGGGAGCCGCCAAAGCCACCTGTCTACCACTGACCATGTCAGCCTCAGCAAGGTGGCAGCAATTCCCAATCCAAGGTTCATGCCCGAAATCTACCAGTGTGCCACTCACAATGGGCCTACCAACCTCCACGCCGATATTCGCACGGAGATCAGCCACCTTTTTGGCTTCTCTTTTGACGTGGCCAAAAGAGACAGCCGAAATATTGGCAAGAAGCCCCCGAAGGTAGTCCAGGCAATCCAACAGACACAAGCTAGATGAGACTTTTTCTATAGATTGGCCACAAAGGAGTTTCTTGGCCATCTGGACAATGATCAGTGAGTCACCTTCCAAATTTGCAGGAAGCCATGCTTCCCGAATCACCAGCTTGATACCCTGGATGAGTCCTTCCAACTCAGCAGATTTATTGGAATCGTGGCCGATGTAGCCAAATAAAATCTTCAAAATAGCACCCGATGAATCCCGACAAACCCCCCCAAAACCAGCAAACCTAGGGTTTCCGCGAGAGGCCCCATCAAAATTAATTTTGTAACCAGATAGGGGAGGGGGGGACTAGTGTGACGGGATAACCGGACAACAAACTTTCTCTTTTCTTTTAAGCCCCTCCAGGTCAGATTGGCCAATTCCCCAGCTTGCCGCAATACGCTGCTCGCCAGCTGATAAGTCTTTATCCTTGTCCTCCCATTGGGCACTTCTGATAGTTTCCTTCATATTCCTGACCAACTTCAGCCAAACCTCCTCTTCCTGGTTAAGCTTGTCCTGAAATATTCACGCATTCCTCTCTTTCCAAATCGCCCACATGACCATGCTCGAAAACATCATCCACAGAGAACCAATGATGGGATTCGAGAAAGCCTTGGGATCCCAGGATTTTAAGGATTGGTCAGGATGCCCTCTTATCCGATTACTGCGCCTGAATATCGAGGCACCTCTGTCCCACAGAGAGGAAGAAAAGGGGCAAAAATCCACGAGATGGCCAATGGTTTCCTCCGAATTGAGGCATAGAGCACAACGCGAAGGACCCCGAATTCTACGCTTCCATAGGTTTTCGCTAGTAAGGATTCTTTTCCATAACACTAACCAGCAAAAAACCCCAATTTTAGATCAACTGTTCATCCCCCAAAATTTTCCCCATGTCTTATCCTCCTCTACTTCTTCCCCAAAATGATAAGCATAGGCTTCCTTAATACTGAAAGTACCTCTCTGAGAGGAACCCCACCGAAGCTTATAAGGGGAATTGTTGGTCCTGATAAATCGTTCCTGGAGCATTGCCTCAAAACTACGAAGATTCTCTGCTGAATTAATGTTCTCCCAACCATTCGAGTTTAACCACTGCCTATACCCAGCCTGATCAGGAGGTACCCAATAGTGACAGACTTTGGTTTTACCTTCAGCCACTCCTCTATCCCTTATGGTCTGCCACCTAGGATGATCCCCGATTTTGGGGAGTTGGTTCCATGAGTCATCCCAGAAATTTTCCCTTTCCCCGTTATGGATCTCCCAGAAGCAGTGGTTTTGAACAAGATTGCGCCCGGAGAAATCCTTTAACCAGATATGAGACCCATTTTTTACTTCATTGAATCTGATCAAATGCCCTAGCTCCCTAGCATATTTGATATGCCACAAGCGAGCCCATGGTTCAGAGCTATGAGTGCACCACCTCCACCATATTTTTGCTCCATAAATTCCACTCAGAGCCTCAGGATCCTTGACATCCAAACCCCCTTGAGCCTTAGGTTTACAGATGTTATCCTAATGAAACCAGTGCAAATTTTCCCTTGGTTTCCCTGCTTCCCCAGAGAAAGTTTCTCTAAAGGCCTCGGATCTCTTTAAGGATGGATTTGGGGGCAAAGAGCATCGAGAACAGATAGACCGACATAACGTGGAGCACTAAATTGACTAAGACCAGACGACTGGGAAGATTTAAGGGACGTAGAGTCCACCCAACCAATTTAATCCTAATTCTATCCAGTAAATCCTGCCATGACACCCTGCGAATCGTCCCCTCGGCCAGCAGGACCCCAAGGTATTTAGCAGGGAAATAGCCCTGGGAGAAACCAATAATTCTGATAATGTTGCATTGAGTGGGAATTTGAGTGTTGAAAAAGAAAACCTGAGATTTAGCAGGGTTAATTTCCAACCCAGACGCTTTCCCAAAGTTCCCAAAGAGATTAAGGCAATTTTTGAAAGTCCAAGCTTCTTGGACTGAAGGGTGCCCCATGAGCATTGTATCATCCACGAATTGTTGGTGGGTCTGCTTATCCATGCCCCCATGAAGTTGAAGCCCCCTAAGCCTCCCTTTCGCAACCTCGGATTGCAGTAGCTTACGGAGGCCTTCTACCATAAGAATAAAGAGGAAAGGAGACAGAGGGTCACCTTGACGAATGCCACGAGATGCTTGAATAAGTTTGGATGGGGACCCGTTAAGGAGAATAGAATAAAAAGGGGTTGAGACCAGGTTCATAATACACGTAACCCACTCCCTGTCAAAACCATAAGCCATCAAAATACCCCTCATATATTCCCAACTGATTTTATCATAGGCTTTGGTTATGTCTAAATTAACCAACATGCCTAGTTTCTTTGTAACCTTCAGGGAGTGCATAATCTCCTGAACGAGGATAATTCCATCAACAATTTGTCTACCCTCCACAAAAATGGATTGTTCCGGGATGATAAGAATGGGAAGGAGAGGCTTCAACCGATTGGCTATAACCTTGGAGATAATTTTATAGATTACGTTGCAAAGAGCAATCGGTCGAAACTTTCACGGGGTATCAACACCATCTTCTTTTGGGATGAGAGATAAGAATGTGGCATGAAAATCTTTTAACACTCCTCGACAGCTGCGAGACTCCTCCATAATCTGATGAACCTCAACCTTGAAGAGATCCCAAAAATGATGGAAAAAATTAGTGGTGAACCCATCAGGGCCAGGGGATTTCCCAAGAGCCATCTGATTCATTGCTTCCTCCACCTCCTATAAATAGACAGGTTTGCTCAACATCTCATTATGCTCCCTGGAAATCAGACGTGGAATGAGGCTAGAGATTCTGGCAATGTCATGGCTACGATCCCTCTGATCCTCCATTAACACAGCCTCGAAGTGGGTAACTAAATATTCTTCAATTTCTTCTCTCGTTTCAGCCTGTCCCCCATTGGTTTTGCGAATCTTGAGGATTTTAGATCTGTGGCGATTTTGAATGACTGTATTATGGAATAATTTCGTGTTCCTCTCGCCTTCTTGCAGCCACTGATTGTGAGATTTCTGCTTCTAGTAAATCTCTTCTTTCCTTTCTCGGGATTCCAAACGCTCTAGGAGGTCTTGTTCCCGTTCACGTAAGTTTACATCCCATCCTTCCTCCAGCCCTTTCCAATGAATGGATTCCAAGTCCTCGCTCAAATTTCTTTTATCCTGAAATATATTACCAAAATCCTCCCTATTCCATGCCCTAATCCTGTGTGAAGAACCTGCAATAATTAATTAATGAAAACATACGAAATAAGAGAAACAACAAAACTCAAAATCACTTTTATATTGATCGCAGGCCACTTCGAGGGGGCAACCTCCTTTGAGAAAGCTCAATACAAATAAATTCACGGTGGCTTCATTGGTCTCAACACAAACTTATATACTAAGTCTAGGTGCCAATACCATGGGTCAATACCATGTGTCAATACAAACCATGGGCCAATACAAAATATGGATAAACAATTACTACGGGACGACTTACAAAGCATATGCGTCCAACAACAATAATACAAACTATGGATCAACAAATACTACGGGACGACTTACAAAGCATATGCGTCCAACAACACTATATTAACAAAGTAAATAGAAGGGTTGACATGGGTTCTTAACATCCCCTCTCCCTTAGAAAAAGCTTTTTCCTCAAAGCTTTAGATGTGGAAATTGATGCAGAATCTGAAGGAGTGGTTCCCTTGTAGCATCCTCGGGTTACATTCCGGGCCACTGACGCCTTGTGAGTTTCAGGGAGGGTTGCTTGGAAGGATGTAGACGAAGAAGAACCATATTAGCTGCGTGAAAGGTGCACTCAAAACGGTGCTGATCGGTTTGTTGTTTCGGTCCAATTCTTGCCATGTGAAGATTGTCCTGCAAAATGAGAAGAATCTGATTGCGGTTTCGAAGAACCGAGTCAATTGCTTGAACTGGGGAGTTTCTGAGGGTGTATGGAAGAAGAATTGGTGGTGCCTATCCATAGACTGTTTCATATGATGTCCTTTTAGATGTGGTATTGTACCACTTGAGTGCTTCTAGGAAATCCATAGAAATAGTTGTCCAAATCTGTGTAGGGATGGGCAAGGGTTCGAGCAATCCCGAAAGGAGTGTCATTTCACCCTTGTTGTCCTGGAAAGTATCACAATCATACACCATCTGTTGAATTGTCATTTTCAGTCCCTACCAAAATAAGTTACATTGTTCCTGGTCATACATTTTGAGGAACCCAGAGTGCCCTGCTGATGAAGAAGCATGGAGTGCATAGAAGAGATAGCCCTGTTGAACAGATTGCAACCAATTGGGACAAGCAGATAAATAGCAGGAAGAAAAACTGGGTCATCAAATGTGCGAGAAGGAGTATCTGCCACCATATTGTCCTTACCCTTCTTGTAAGTGATCGCATAGTCATAACCCATGAGTTGGATAACCCATTTCAGGTGTGCTGGGGAGGAGACCCATTGCTCCAGAAAATTTTCCAAACTCTGGAGATCAGTCTTGATGCAGAAATAATTCCCTAATAGGTATGGTTTCCACTTCTGTACTGCATGCAAAATAGCCATCATTTCCTGCTGAGATGTAGATGCGGCTAAATTCTTAGCGGAAAGGTCTCTTGAAGGCGACAAGCCCACTGATTCAGCAAGGACACCTGCATATCTATAAAAGGAAGGAGGGGAGACCATTGATGGGTGCATCTAAATGGAATGGAGTTGAGCGATGACACCATGTGAATTCTTCTTAAGGATTTTTCCAGGCGATGTGAACTGATGATGCGGAGAGACCCTTGTTGTAAGCCCTTAAATTTGTGTTGTTTCCCATTGACTGAAAACTGCATCCAAAGTTCAGCAAAATCCCATAAGATGGGGCCAAGTGTGCGTAACCATTGAATGCCCAAAACCACATCACATCCGCTTAAGGACAAGGCAAACATGTCAGAGCGCAGGTTATAATCTTCCAAAGAGATATGCACATTGTGACACTTTCCCTTGCAAGGTAAGGTGCCCCCATTGGCAACCTTGACTTCAAATTTGGAGCAAGGATGGACAAAACAATCAACATGTTTGGCGATCTGAGGGTCAATGAAGTTATGAGTGGTACCAGAATCAATGAGTATTGTAAGAGGAAGCTTCTTGAAGTAACCCTTGACCCACATTGTTTTGGGGGTGGTGACGCCAGATAAATCATGGAGAGATATCTTTGGGTGGTCTTTCTGAGATGGAAGGTCAATAGGCGGCTCCTGAATGTCGACCTGATCATCCGGTGTATCTGGAGCCTCTTCACCAACTTCAGAGGTGGGCGGAGAATCCACATCCAAGAGATAGATATTTTGCTGAACAAATCTATGTTCCCGAGTGAATTTTTCATCATAATTATAACAAAGCCCTTTTTCTCTGCGTGCCTGCATCTTTGTTTTGGACAAATTCTTGATAGGAGTTGGTCGAGGAGCTAGCGGGATGGGAGGTCGTTGAGAACCCATATTTCAGAAGGGAACAAAAGTGGGTTTGGAGCGCTGTTGGGCGGCAATCTTGTCTTCTTCCAACTTAGCCAACCCCAGGGCTTCCATCATTGTGTTGGGACATAACATTTTGACCTCTGGGAGGATTTCATCCTTAAGACCACTGATAAAACAACTCCTGTAAAAGTCATCAGACAATCCTTCTGTGTGGTTGGCTAGTTTCTCAAATTCTGTCTGATACTCTCTCACAGTGCCAATTTGACGAAGTTTAGTGAGTGCTCCGGTGAAGTCATCAAAAGCACTAGGACCAAATCGTTGCAAAAGGATTTGACAAAAATCTGTCCATTTTGGCTCGTCATGAGCCTTGATGTACCAACAGTACCATTGAAGGGCTTCCTGTTCCAAATTAAAGGATGCAAGTGGAACTTTTTGGACATCAAAGGTATTATGCAGGCTAAAATACTGTTCTGCACAATAGATCCATCCAGTCAGATCAATACCATTGAAGCGAGGAAATTCAAGCTTCGGACCACGGAAAGTGCTGGAAGAAGAGAACCCATTGGCTGTAGAAGATTCTTGCTGTCGGTTATTGTTCATGGCTGAATGCTGAAGATGGAGGCTAAGAAATTTTTCATCTAGATCTTGTAGTTTGGTTTGGATGGTTGCAAGTGCTTCCTCCATGGTTTTTTGCTCCCGCGCGGGTGACAACCAGAACCAGGAGTTTTTTTTTTTTTTTGGGGGGGGGGTGAATGGATAGAAAAACACAAACAAAAGCTTATTTAGTAAAGGGAAATTTGGATTTGGGAAAAACTCGGATGGGTAATTGGGGTTTGGCTAGGTTTTGGACACTTTTTGATGGGCAGGGAAGCAAAAAATGGGGATTTCAGAAGCGGGGTGAAAGAATGAGAAAATTTGTCAAAAATGGACAAAGAAGTAGAAATAAGGAATGAACACGGTGGCAAAATTTGGAGGCGAGTGGGTGAATATTGAAGAAGTTATGGCAAACCCTAAAAATAGACAAATGTGAGATTTTTGGCTTTGGGAAGTAGAATTTTGGATAGGGTCCTCAGGAATGAAATATGTAGAATCGGATTGCAGGGGTGTCCGGGAAGTTTCAAGGGAAACAGAGTTAAAACAAGGGAGATATGATGAAAAAACGAAATTTTATACTTTTTTTTTTCCCAGGAATGGATCTGCAATGGCGCAGAAGGGATCATATATATATATTTTTCCCAGGAATGGGTCTGCAACGACGCGGAAGGGATAAAAAATAGATAGATCTGCAACGACGTTGAAGGGACCGACAATAGATGGATCTGAAACGACGCCGAATGGATACAAAACGACTGGATCTGAACCAACTTTTAGAATATATCTGAAACGACTGGATCTGGAATGACTGTCAGAATGGATCTGGAACGGCTGTCAGAATGGATCTGAAATGGTGTGGAAGTGATCGGCAACAGTTCAGCTGAAAATAGATATGGACCCCAAGTATGTGCGGCTTCCTAACAGTTCAGGTGTTTCACTCGGCCACCAATGCTGTCTGACGGCTTGCGTATTGGGGCAGTACCCCTCACTCCACGGCTCGGGTAAAACTGATAACCGCTTTGCCACAAACGACATCTCTTGGTTTACCTCACGGGTGGGAACTAGTCAATCAGGTAGGGGTCGTTGCCCTTTTCACTAGCAGGTCCTCTCAATGGGACAGCTACTTTGAGGTCCCTGTGGTACGCATCACAATGAGTTTTAGGTCTTATGCCCAAGTACTTCCCACAGTTAAGCGGATAGGGATTATTCCCAGATCCGAACTTGCAACAGATGCGAAAAAAAAAATTGGTAGAAATTCCACCCAACAAGCCCAAGAAAGTGCTCTGATACCAGATGTGAAGAACCTACAATAATTAATTAATGAAAACACACGAAATGGAAGAAATAACAGAACTCATAATCACTTTTATATTGATCTCAGGCCACTTCGAGGGGGAAACCTCCTTTGAGCAAGCTCAATACAAATAACTTCACGGTGGCTTCATTAGTCTCAACACAAACTTATATACTAAATCTAGGCGCCAATACCATGGGTCAATACCATGTGTCAATACAAACCATGTGCCAATACAAAATATGGATCAACAATTACTATGGGACGACTTACAAAGCATATGCATCCAACAACAATAATACAAACTATGGATCAACAAATACTACGAGACAACTTACAAAGCATATGCGTCCAACAACAATATACTAACAAAGTAAATAGAAGGGTTGACATGGGTTCTTAACATCCTGGCTTTTAGGGCCTTTAAATTTTGCTGGAATTGGTACATTCAAGATCCCTCCGGGGGGACCAACTCCTGCCACCATTGTCTCACTGGATCATTGAAATCCTTATGCTCCAGCCAGAATTGCTCGAAACGAAAAGGCTTAAAGAATGCGGAGTTCGAGATATCCCAATTTAGACAAACATTCCAATGATCGGAGCATGCCGAGGGAAGGACACTAGCATTGATTTCTCCCTGCCCATGTGCAATGTCTTCAGTAGTTAGGAATCTATCAAGTCTGGACGCCACCAGATGACTACCCCCTCTTCTATTATTCCATGTGTACTAGCCGTTCCTAGTTTCAACATCAATGAAAGGACCATGGCTAAGAACATCACTAAAGATTTCTTGGAATCTGTTTAGAGACTTCCTCCCCCATTTTTTCTCATTAAGGGAGGTGATTAGGTTGAAATCCCCACCAATAATCCATGATCCCCCCTCAGCCTGAGCAGATAACTAGGAGAAAAAATGGAGGAAGGCCTCCTTATGCGGAGCAGCACTCGGTCCATACACATTCACCAGAGTGCCAGATATTCATGAATCTATCACTACAAAGTCAAACATCAACGAGAATATGTTGGCCTGCTAATTGGAAAGCGAGATAGAGCGGCGATGCCAAAGAACAACCAGTCCCCCAACCGCTCCAATAGCATCAATTGCCATAACCACACAACCTTTCCATATTTTTTGCCCTACTTTCTCCATTGTACTGGATGGGCACTTAATCTCCTGAATAAAAAGAATATCAGGTCTTTCCTGCTTCACCTTCCTCATTAACGTTTTTAGTTTCCGAGGGTGATTGCACCCCCTAATGTTCCAGGAAACAATCTTCATTGAGCAACTTTATTAACTTCAGAGAAGGCTTCCCTGATCATCGGATACTGGCCTGACTCAATAATTTTTACCCCAATTTCTGCGATTCTCTGTTTGTTGGATTTTCTGCCACGCTTCAGATCCTCAGCAGGGGACTTCCTTTTATTCCCTATTTGAGGGTCGGCCATGATACCCAGTTTCTGGCTAGCCTTCGATTTGATGATCGCCTCTCAGAGGAGCTCCACCTATCTTCTGGTAACATAACCCTTCCCCCTCTTATCACATTCCTTCTCGAGCATGTCCAGATCTAATTCCCCCATATCTAGGTCTTCCTCGCCATCTTCTTCCATCGTTGCTAGAGGTTCTTCCACGACTAGATCCCTGATCAGTTTTTCCATAACAACATCCTCCCCTACCTTAAGGGGTTCTTTATCACCCTTTCCACCATCTCCCTCCTCGCCAACCTCCTCCAGAATCTGAAACGGATTTTTGCTGGTGGAGCCATTATCCATCTTTTCCTTTCCTTTTCGTGATTGGTCACCAGATCTATTCTTTTTACGGCTTCGAACCTGGGTGAACCCTTCCTTGTCCTTATTACTGTCAGCATCTGAGCGGGAAGAGGGTTTCTCCAAAACCGACTGAGGGCAATTCCTGCCAAAGTGGCCATATTCATGGAAAAGGCGACATCGAAATGGAAGCTGCTCATAATCTAGTGGCTAGATCCATTCTTCATCCTCCCAGTTTAGACTGATAGCTTCTGGGAGCTCCTTGGAGAGATCCATATAAACACAGATCCGAGCACATGAGGTATACCTTTTTAATTTCATTTTCTCTGCCACTTTGAAAAATTCCCCGAGAGAGTTACCAATAGCTTGTGGGATTTCCAGATCCCAAAAATCATAAGGGAGAGAGAAAATCTTGATCCATACAGGGGCAACTTTCATATCCTCCATTTCAGGGTTGAAGCGTTCTTTCCAAGGTCTAAGATAAAGACCAGATGAGAAGAAAAAATAGGGACCTCCCTCCAGCACACAGTCTCAATCTTCCACATTAAAAAGGATTATAGTAAAGAAACCCTTGGCCCCAAGCTGTAGATCAGAGTTCCCTTTCGGGTTCCATGTACTTTTGATCCATCTGACCAGATATTTTTCCTTGGGCTAGATACCCACAAACTTGCCAATTAGGGCATTTTCCTTCCATAGCTCTACTTTTTCCCTTACCTTTTCTGCCCGGATCTGAATAGCCAGGATAGTCGAGGACTTGGGAAGGCAACCCCCTGGGCCAAGCCGACGTTTAGTGCCAGGCTCTTGCTCACTTACCCCCCCCCATACTTACCACATCACCGCCACCTTCCGACGTCATGCCCGCAGACAGCATGGCCTGGGGAAATCGCTTGACACACTGCAGGGGATGCGGCCCCTACCGCGAAGAATGTAGACCGTCGTCAGACCCTCGTACCCTTCCAAAACCCTAGCTTTCCCTCGCCTTCGCTACTGGAGTCTTTATTCGACTACATGTTTTTTTTTTAAGGTCAAGTAAAATTAAAATTAAAAATTGTTGATTAACAAGGTTTTTTTCATTGGTGAATTATGTGTCTATATGTGTAAAAGTGCTACAAGTAGTACAAGTTTTTTTTTTCATTAGTGAATTATGTGTCCATATACATAGTGATCTATATAGACATAATATGTATGGGTGCACTATTTGTCTAAGCACACTAGTGCATATCGAGTCATGGAGATTGCCACAAATGCGTAGTAGTGGTTGAAACCAAAATGTTGCACTTTAACAATGTTGGTATTCATTATAGATAGTGGTGGTTGAAACCAAAATGTTGAACTGTAACAATGTTGGTATTGGTATTCATCATAGATACACATGTGCACACTTTAAATTGTATAGAGCATTGATGTATATGATAATATACATGTAGATGTGCCTAGAAACAAAAGATTCATTGGTGTACATATCAATATAATGTGCATTGGTGCAATTCTTTTTTACAGTGCATTGGTACATTATTTAGTTACAAGCAATGATGCATTATCTAGTTATAAGCAATGGCACATTAATATCTAAAAATCGTCAATTTGTATAATAATATCAAGAGCACCAAAATGTACATAAGATAAAGGGCACTAGTGCATACATACAAGATAAGAACACATAACAATTTATGTTGTGTTATTTTTTATATTTTAATTGCCTAATTAAATGAATAAATGTAATGACACAACATCTAAATGTATTGCATTGTGCAATTAAATGAATAAATATAATGACATGATATTTAACATCAAATACTTTTTCCTTCCTTGTAATGTTGCACTAATGTTGTAAATCATACATACATTTAATTGGTAACATAAAAAGTTAGAAAACCATTTTAAACATTGCAATAAAATAAAAAATGTGTCATATTATATAAGATTAGGAAACCCATCATATTGATTCATATTGATGAAGAATATCTTGATCAAAATATAGGTCGTAGAATGTTTGGTAACTTGATCATACAAATTGGGGCAATAAGTTTGTAATTTAAACAAATATCATTTTTTAACCCAAACATTCAATTGTGCTCAAGCATTTTAAATTACAAAAAATCCAACATTTGTTTACATTTGTCATTCGTTGCTTGAGCTATTTTCGTTACTCGAGCTGCTTTCAGGCCTGATTTCTTCATCACTCGAGGATGTCATACTTACATATTTGCAATGTTGTGTTTCAATTAACTTAATTCTTAACCTCTTCGTCTTCAATATACAAACATAGAAATAAATTCTAACTATGAATATATCGACATCTACAATATAATACACTTGATTATGGAGAGTTGTATGTTTTACTAATATACCAATGTGAATAAATTGGTAAACTTACCATAACATTCATTTCTTTATTAACAATAGTGATTTAGCTCCACTCCATACTTTATCTCTTTTTTGTTTTATATATCATAAAAAATTACATATAATTAGAAGTTTCATGTTCAAATATTTACAAAGTAGAGAATGAAACCAATCTATAACTACTCACAAAATTGGATAAATCCCCTTGATGCTCCTTCATATATTAACAACCCATGTTGGAAATATTCATGATTAATTATAAATTAATTATCATATAAAAATAAAAACAAATATGAAAAAGAAACTAGTAAAAAAAATGCAAGTATATCTCACAAATTTTGAAATCAACACGTTTCTTATTTGCTTCCTAATCTACATTTGGAATGATTTCATTTAAATGTCCTTCAATGCAACAATAAAACAATTGAAAAATAATGTTTCATGTAAAACATCAATGATTACATTTGTTGCTCATTGTTGTTGGGTTAACTCTTCCCACACTTCATTTATTCAAACTTTTTGGTACATCCCTACAACGATATACTCACTAAGAGATCAACATGTCCTTTGTGGTAATTGGTCTTGCGTGGGGAGGTTCTCTCAATTACTTGCACTAGACCCAATTGATAAGGGGACTTTTACCTAAGTATTGACGTGAACTCCTTTGCCACTTTTGCATGGATGAATATAATCTAAGTATTGATGTGAAATCCTTTGCCACTTTTACATGGATGAATATAATCCATCCTAATTCCCTAATTCTAGTACAAATTTAAAATTGTTTCCACTTGTACCTCACATAAAGTGGATGCCACTTTGTATAGATAGTTAGTTGGTAGATCCTATTGTATTTAAATCATGCTCGACCTGAAATTTCCTTTGTTTCTCTTGGGTACCCGCACGAAGTTGGTACCCAAAAATGTTGCAATGATAGTGCATGAACGCAAAAGAAAAACACGCGCACGCTCCTCTAAACAAGTGTACGCGCTTCTGCTTCGAAAATGCCGAGCCTCCACGTTGGTGAGTTGACGTGAATAGTAGAAGCGCGTACGCACTCTTAAAAGTGCGCACGCGTGTCTGTATATCCACGTCAACAGACGCACACACACATTGTTAATGCATACGCAAAAAACACGTGTGTGTGCTCCTGTGTTTTTTATAAAAAAATAGTCCACAAGGTTGTTATTGTGTAACAAACCTGCGAGCGAGGAATTGGGAGACCTAGAGGCACGCGAGCATGCTTGGAGCATCCAACCACCTTTGATTCAACCTCCAAATCGAACTCCAAACTCCATTGCTTCCAGTGCCTTTAGGTAGGTTCTAAATCATTCATTTTTTTGTTTTTGTTTTGTTTTTCATTACAATTGTAAATTAAAAAAAAATTACAATCAATTAAAATCCAAGAAATTTTCATTGCAGATAAATAACACCTGAAAAATGAGAAACAAACCACAACCATCAGAGGAAACCAACGAAACCGAACTGTCAGACGATAACATTAACATTGGAATGAACAATGAACCTGATGATGAACGATTTGAAAACCTCGAGGATGAATTACATCAAGATTTAAACCAATTAAGGGTCTTAAGCGGTGATTTGAAGAGCACCAGGGAACCCTCTCAGCTTTCCATGGATACATCATTGCAAAAAATCATTGAATCTAATAAAATTGCCCACAGTGAGATCACTAATTTGAGCCAATACAGGTCTCGAATGAGGGAGCACTATTCTACCGGGATATCAAAAGAACAAATTAAAGACCTCAACATCACAAAATCACAATTGTACAGCAAATTCATAGATCCTAGGACAGGGAAGCTTCCATATGTGAGGAAGAGATGGGTTTGCATGGACTAGTGTAATTACCATCCATGGAGAGATAATTGGAGAAAGAGATGGTTTATGGTGTTTGACAAGCCCCCATGCAATAATTTGGAGGTCCCACAGTAGTTTCTTAGGTAATTGTGGGTTGAGTTTGAGTTAGGCTACCATGTCAATTATTTTGACATCACTGAGTTTCAGGGTGTCGGTCTTGGCTCTGCTCAAGATTGACCTCAGGCCTACCGCAACCCACTCAGAGGACCACCTGCACCCAAATGAGAGCCAAACCCCCCTCCTCAGGAACCTGGGTTTGATAGCGTCCTAGATGAGATCGATGACTCTTTTATACGTGCCATATGCCATCTGCTTAGACATATCACATTTGTGGTTATGTATTCATAGAGCCAAGAGGATGACAATGAGACACACACTGTTGCATGGTCTATGGGTGGTGGTCGGGATAGACCAGGTACAGGTGGAACCCAGGCGGGGCCATCTATTTCAATGGGAACAACAGCACATCGTTGTTCTCACTGTGGGAATTCTTGCCATGGTCCTATGCAATAGCATGCCAGTCCTACGCAACAACATGCCACAGAGAGCTACATGGAATAGGTTAAATATTGTATATTTAATGTTCAAGTATTTATTGTATGTTATTTGATATCGTATTTTTTAATATATTTAACTTTGAATTACATGTTGTTGACTTTATTTGTTTTAATGTACATCTATTTAGTGCCAAGTCTCCATCCTCTAGGTGGGAGGACATTGGTTCCTTCGACCTAGACGGAGTCATGGCAGTAGCAAATGAGATTGCGACACCATACAAACATGTAACTTCTTTACTTTGAATAATTAGATCCATTTATGAGTAATTTTTGTTCAGTAATTAAATCTCTCTATCCCTATTCTTGCATCTTTCCTTCCTTTCTCACACAAATTCCAAGTATACAACCCTAGTTTACCTCATATTCTAGCTCCATTTCCTACCTCACCTACCTCGCCTAACTCCCTACATCATTAACATACCCTAACGTTTCCCTAACTCCTTCCCTATAACCTTGACGACATTGCTAAGGGTATTTTGCAGCTGGTTCATGTTTGCAATAGACCTAAAATTCAACTGATCTACCCTCGCCCTACCCCTTATATACCTCACCTCTTCTCCCAAGTCATATGCAATCCTAAACGTTAGAATTAAACCATTATTTTAACCCTAACGACCTACTAACATTGTTTCTATACTACTTGTAAGTATTATAACAATCATACATAGTCCATAACTAGGCTTTCCCTACCCTCATTCTACCTCCAATAAACCTTTCCATCTCTCTCCTAGTTTCCTCATATCACAACTTTAATTCACTTAGTATATTTGGGCTCTAATATAATTTATATTACTGCTGTTACAAGCTATTCATAGTGATAATACAATTAGCAAATCAATCACTCATTCACCCACAATATTACACCTAAATCACCTTACCATTTCATCTCCTAAGTCTACCTACCCTACAACATTGGTATACTTGGAACACTTCCATCCTAAAAAACCCATCTCACTACTATTACAACCTAGTTTTAGAGCTATAACACTCACAATTTAGATCTATACCCTTCACTTTACCCTAGACCTCTACCTAGTTGACCATATAACTTCATTTTTGAGTCCCATCATAGCTTGATTGTTGAAGAAACAAAATCACAACAAATTATTGACTGTTGGTGAAAATGTATATCAGATCTGAGTTGTCCCTATACCAAGCCTAAATCCATACCATAATCTTGTCCTACAACTTTACTCGGCTTCTTGCATACCACAAACACACTTACTTCAATCCAAAACTAAACTTGAGGTGATATTTCTACTGCTGGTATAATCATATCAGATTTGGATTAACATTTAAACCTATAAGACAATCACACATAATTCTCATAACAAGGTAATCATTTGTTTATGTGATCATCTACTCCCTATTGTTGGATACTATACTATTACCGCTATTAAGGAAGTAATTGTTGGTCTCTAGTAATCATCAAACTTGAATCTAAAGTAATTGCACTCATGTTGTTTAAGTACTATCGTTGTAATTCTAATTGTCATTGTGTTTAATATTTTTACTACTATTTTTATAAATTGAATCTAAATATTGTAGTGTTTGCACAGGTGTCTGTAGGCTCCAGCGACAGCCATCCCCACCGGGGATCAACAGATATCCACATGTGCAGGTATCGTGTTCATTAAAGTATAAATTTAATTTCAAATTTGATGAATTTTCTTTGTATATTTATATTTTTTGTATTAAACTATGAGGTTATAAATGTGTGTGTAGGTGCGAGCACCTCGGCCTGCCAGTTCCACTATCCCTCCCTCCCCATCCTTTCGACCACCTTATATGTCATTTGTAACCCCTGTAATACATGTCCCCTTCCATGCATCCCTCCCCACCCCCTTCCATCCAACACCCCCCCTCCCATCCAGCACCACACTTCCATCCAGCTTCCCCTTTCGTTTCGCATCCTTCGTTCCATCATCCCCGCCAACCCTTCCACCACCTCCCTTACAGTTTCCCATGTTTCCACCCTCCCCCTCCAACCACGATATACCACCCATCCCTCCACCGCAACACATACCTCACCCCCCCCCCCACATTCCCCCACCAACCTCACTTCCCCTTCCAGGGTGGTCCCATCCATCTTACATCCAGTTGGGGTTTATCGCCCTACACATGCATCTCCACTTCGCCCACGCCAGTCCATGCTTCCTTATTCCACCTCGCCTTCTTCCACTTTCCCCCCCAGTTTTGTACCCACCGTCAATGTGTCTAAATCCGCCCCTATGTCGTTTACCCTAACATTGGAGTAGGTTGTCCAGCCGACTGCTCCATCCTCCAGCCTTGAAGACTAGCCAATTGTGTTCACGGTGAGATTGAATAGTTTATGAAAATCTCGTGCAATATTAACGAAAATTAATATAGTCATCTAATTTCATCATTTATTTGATTGTTCTAAATGTTGCAGGGTGGAATTGCTGAGAGAATTGGAGCACAGAAGAGAGAAACCCCCTCATGACTTACAGTCTCGCCTGCAGTTAGTTATTTAAGATTTGAAAACTATTTTTATTTTTAAACTGTGTTTTATACTTGTATAATTGCTAGGAAAAGTTGACATATTATTGTTGTCATTTCAGGGGCCAGGGGGACGTGGTCCAAGTCGCCAGAAGGACCCAGCTTCCTCTAGCTCAAAGAAGAGGAAGATCGATTTCTGAGATGCACCTGGGAGCTTCAAGGGTGGGCAAGTGGATTGAGAGACCCTCCTATGTACACTATCCATGATGTGGAATTTTGGGCACGGGTTGCCATATTTTGTATAGGGCACGAGTTTCTATTATATAGACATTGGAAACGATGTTCCATTTTTCCAAAAAGTGTATATGATTGGAGCATTTTTTCATATTAATAGATGATTCTGCACTTGTCTATATGAATTTGTATTTGATTACACTTTTGCATACATTATGGAAAATAATATTCTTCAATAACAATGTGGAATAAATTAACAAAGTCCCCTTAACATTACACACATCGCACAAGCAATTTCACATACAACATACACACATCGAGCAAATTCACATACACACATACACACACCATCCAACATACACATCCAACATACAAACACCAAGCAAATTCACATCCAACATACACACATCACACAAGAAAATTCACATACTCATGTTTCTATCTAATGCAATGTATACAATGATACATGTGGAACAAACCAGCAGTGAACAATACTGAACAAGTATTATTCAATGAATTGAGTGTCATATCAACATTCCCAATTAACCAACAAACCAACAAACCCAAGAACAAACCTGACAAACAAGCCAACAAACCCAACAACTCGCCATCAAACAAGCCAGCAAGCCAACAAACCCTAGTTTTGGTGATTTCTTGGTGTGGCAGTTTCCTTAAGGTCATTAAGCCTAATTTGTCATTCCACAACTTCACTCAACCTTCCCCTTTCCTAATTTAACCTAGTTTGACCATTTAGTTCCAATTTCCCTTAGGGAGAGGGTCCTAGGGTTTCTAAGCCGAAGACCTATTCTACCTTTGTTGAGAACATATTTCAATTGGTCTGCATCTTAAACCAAACCATAAACCCTGACGCCTTCCTAACCCTAGAGACTAAGCCTTCCTAACCCTAGAAAAATTCTAACCCTAGTTAGATACCCTACTGGTTGTTTATTGTTGTAATGTCCCCATTTTGACCCCCTTTGCATTAAATCGTAAATGATGTAAATATTGTTATTTAATCATGGTGAGGAGCTCAAGGCCAAGGCCCCACCATTGATTTAGCATTTTATGTATCGGCAATTAAAAAATAGATGCCTATGGTTCTTGTGCTAGATAGGCACAATGTAAATTAAGACATCATGTAAATACGAATTTTAATGAAAAACCCACAACTAGCTATGCAATGCAACAAAGAGATGGGGGCATGATTCTACAAGGAATAGGGGGGGGGAATTATTCAAACCCTTGAGCCAATGGTGATAAGCCAGATGTCAATGAATAAACCCTCAACTACCCATTCTGAATTATGCACCCAATCATTTAATTCTTCCAGAAATTGGTTGAGGCAGTTAATGCCTTGGGAATGAAGAGGCATGGCATCCAATTTCGTGCATGGGAAAGCCATCAACCTAGAAAAACGTACTTTTGCTTCTGGGGCAAGAAAACACCCATGAAACGGTGCCCAAAGCCATTCTGAACCGATAGTCTTTCCTCTCTCACGCAGTCTGAGCTAGCTGGGCTTTCCCCGTCACGTTTTTTACCAATTTCCTGCATTTTTCCATAGCTGGGAGCTCGTTTTTGTGTTGCACAGTGACTGGGAGAAAGGGAGTCACGTTTTGGGGGTTTATAGAGGTCATTTTTGCCCCTGAAATGCAGATAAACGTTTTCTGAAAACGAATTTGCTCTCCCAGGGTTTATTCCCCATCTACCAGTTCGTTTTGGTTTCCCACGTTTTTCAGCACTTGTGTTTTGTTGTAGGGTGCATCCCTGTGTTGGTTAGAAATTATGAGCAAGAATTAGGAGTGGAAGTGGACCATAATTGGCTTGATAAACCTAGTGAGGAGGTAACCTCTCAAGAATATCAAAAGGGCTAGTTGCTCTTCTATGCACACCTTGAAGAACACTATAATTGAAGGTATGGCCTGAGGGACTATGTATTAGTGAAGGGAATACTTCCTTGTGCCAGATGTGTAGGTATTGTGGGGACCAAGCTAGATAGATCTTGCAGAGGGTGCCCATATCTCTATGGATGATCCCACTAGCTTAGCAATTCTTCCTTCCATTGCCTAATAGCCTGATAAACCCAACTGTAGATTGGCTTGGATGATTTGGTGTATCTTTGGGCTATGTGTGAGTCTACTGTTCCCTGATTCCTTGTATAGATCATGCCCAGCTCGGGGGTGGCAGTGTGTTGAGATATTGATGATCAAAACTGGCCTATGGTTGGGTGGAACGTTGCAGTTGCATAGCCAGTTGCTCGGGGCTACTTTGTTATAAGATAAGTACTCTCTTGTGTTAACTTTGCAATTATTTATTTGATGAATATCGTGAATGTATGATGGATGTGTTATTGTAATTACTTCCGCTGTGTTTTCTTATAATTATACATTTCCATATGTCTTTTTATATTATGTGAATGCTTATTTAAAAGTTCATGGGGCTAGATGCCCAACTTTAGCATCACGTTCTCTCTATCATGCTGGTATGATGGGAGGGGACATTACAATTGCAAACCTAGTATACATACCTACCTAAGTGTTTAGGCATATAAATTACATACTGGTCACAATTTTGAATTTTGCAGACTTGATATACAAAACTCATACCATAAGGCTTCAATGATAAACACATATACTATAGGGTGTCACTTGCAACACGCCATTTGAGGTCACATACTAGAGGGTTTCATTGGGAATAATTTCTTTTTGCGTGATTTGCAAATCAGATATGTTTGAGTCAAGTCTTGAAGTTACCCTAGACAACTATGTGAATACACTTGATAAGGTAGATGACAAAGTCTTATCTTAAACAAATCAAAATCATCCAAGTGTAGAGGACTCAATGTGTTTAAACAATGAAAGTGTCACCAATATATGTAATTTAAAATTTAATTCAATATGTCACTTCAAATCAGCCTTTTAAACTCAGTTATTAATGCATACAAATTCTTCTAACAATAAAAAAAAGGGAAACCAACCTTATTTTATGCAAACCAAAACTTACTTGCCTCTTATAGAATCATCTGTCATAAACACTATGGCTCTAATACAAATTTTCTAATGTTTTTTACAATTGTCTCTTCATGTTTTGTTGAGTTCTTATTTCATTTGGTCCTTCTAAATATGTGTAATTGATGCAATCAAGTACAAAATTTTGACTGTGTCAATTTGTAGATAAACAACATGCGCATATACACATATCTACACATACATACATACATAAGGCCATGCACATACACAATAAATAAACCCTATCTTGCAGAAGGCCATGCCAATCTTGCTCAAGGGGGTCATTTATGATCCGAAGGATCCCAGGCGAGCATGGCCATCCTGAACACATCCACAATGGCCATATGCACATGTGGGAGCTGAAAGAATCCAAGTCCGCTCATCGGTTTGGGTTCCGTGCCCCTGTACCAAATCCTCAAAGTGTCCCTAAATGGCCACGGGGTTCCTAGAAAAAATTCCTGTAGAGCCAAAACCATTACTCCTATCGCAAATCCATCGATTCTGATGGATTCAGGGCCCCGGGTTTCAGCTAGGGGACCCCCCACACTGTGCCTCAAATGCTCAGAAATTATGCTATTGTGCCATCTCAGGAACTAGAGTTTTGCTCAGTGAAGGCCATGCCAATCTTGCTCAAGAGGGTCATTTATGATCCGAAGGCTCCCGGGAGAGTGTGGCCATCTTGAACACATCCACAATGGCCATATGCACGTGTGAGAGCTAAAAGAATCCAAGTTCACTCGCCAGTTTGGGTTCCATGCCCCTGGAACAAATCCTCAAAGTGTTCCTGAATGGCCACAAGGTGCTTGGAAAAAACTCCCATAGCACCAAAACCGTGACTCTGGTCGTGAAGACATCGATTCCAATGGATTTGGGATGCCGATTTTCAGCTATGGGACCCCCCACAATGTGCCTCTAATGCTCGGAAACGGTGCTATTGTGCCATATCAGGAACTAGGTTTTAGCTTAGTGAAGGCCATTCCAATTTTGCAAAAGGGGGTCAACTCTCATCCGAATGCTCTTGGGCATGCATGGCCATCCTGAACACATCCACAATGGCCACATGCACATGTGGGAGCTGAAAGAATCCAATTCTGCTCGTTGGTTTGGGTTTCGTGCCCCTGGAGCAAATCCTCAAAGCATCCTTGAATGGTCACGGGGTGCCTGACAAAAATGTCCATAGCACCAAAACCGTGACTCTGATCGTGAAGCAGTCAATTCTGATGGATTCAGTACGTCGGGTTCTAACTGGGGGACCCCCCCCACCATGCCTCCAATGCCCGAAAAAAGTGCTACTATGCCATCTCCGAAACTAAGGTTTTTCTTAGTGAAGGCCATTCCAATTTTGCAAAAGGGGGTAAATTCTCATCTGAATGATCCTGGGTGTGCATGGACATCCTGAACACATACACAATGTCCATATGCATGTGTGGGAGCTGAAAGAATCCAAGTCCGCTCAACGGTTTGGGTTTCGTGCCCCCGGAGCAAATCCTCAAAGCGTCCCTGAATGGTCATGAGGTGCCTGGAAAAAATTCCCATAGCACCAAAACCGTGACTCTGATCGTGAGGCCATCAATTCTGATGGATTTAGGACGCCAGGTTCAGGATAGCTATGGGACCACCTTAGCGTGCCTCCAATGCTCGGAAATGGTGCTATTGTGCCACTCCAAAACTAAGGTTTTGCTCAGTGAAGGCCATTCCAATTTTGAAAAAGGGGGTCAATTCTCATTTGTAAGCTCACAGGTGTGTGTGGCCATCCTGAACACATCCACAATGGCCATATGCACGTGTGGGAGTTGACAGAAACTAGTTCTGCTCGTCGATTTCGGTTCCGTGCCCCTGAAGCAAATCCTCAAAGTGACCCTGAATGGCCACAGGGTGCTTGGAAAAAATGCCCATAGCGCCAAAACCGTGACTCCGATCGTGAAGCCGTCGATTCCGATGGATTCAGGACACTGGGTTCTAGCTGTGGGATCCCCCCCACCTTGTCTCCAATACCCGGAAACAATGCTATTGTGCCATCTCCAGAACTAGGGTTTTGCTCAGTGATGGCCATTCCAATTTTGCAAAAGGGGGCCATTTATGATCTGAAGGCTCTCGGGCGAGCATGGCCATCCTGAACACATCCGTAATGGCCATATGCACGTGTGGGAGATGAAAGAATCCAAGTACGCTCTCCAGTTTGGGTTTTGTGGCCCCAAAGAAAATCCTCAAAGCGTCCGTGAATGACCACGTGGTGTCTGGAAAAAATTCCCATAGCACCAAAACCGTGACTCCGATCGCGAAGCCGTCGATTCCGATGGATTTAGGATGCCAGGTTCTAGATGTGGGACCCCCCACCGTGCCTCCAACACTTGAAAATGGTGCTATTGTTCCATCTCCGGAACTAGAGTTTTTCTCAGTGAAGGCCATTCCAATTTTGCAAAAAGGGATCAATTCTCATCCAAACACTCCCAGGCATGCATGGCCATCGTGAACACCTCCACACTAGCCATATGCACGTGTGGGAGATGATGGAACCCCGTTTCGCTCACCTGTTCGGGTTCCGTTCCCCTGGAGCAAATCCTCAAAGCGTCCCTCAATGGCCACAGGTTGCCAGGTGTCTCTAGATTTGTTTTTGTCTGGTTTCTAGGGCTAGATCAAGGTCTATGACCTAGATTAGGTTCCATATGGCTAGATTATGTATTCGGGGCTAGGTTACATCTCTAGGGCCAGATAAGTATTATATATTAGGTCTCTTGGGTTCTAGGTCCACATTAGGCTTTCCAAGGCTAGATTTGTTTCTGTATGGTTATAGGGCTAGATCAGGGTCTATAATCTAGATTAGGTTCTATAGGGATAGATTAGGTCTCCGGGGCTAGGTTAAGTCTCTAGGGATAGATAAGTATTCTAGATTAGGTCTCCAGGGTTGTAGGTCCACATTAGGCTATCCAGGGCTACATTTTTTTTTGTCTGGTTTCTAGGGCTAGATTAGGGTCTATAAGCTAGATTAGGTTCTATAGGGATAGATTAGGTCTCCGGGGCTAGGTTACGTATTTAGGGATAGCTGAGTATTCTATATTAGGTATCCAAGGTTGTAGGTCCACATTAGGATTTCTAGGGCTACATTTTTTTTTGTCAGGTTTCTAGGGCTACATCAGGGTCTTTAAGTTATATTAGGTTATTTCTTAGAAGGAACATGTAGATCTAGCTTCCAACCCATATAGTGTGATTCTGAGATATTTCAGTTTGTTAGTATTTCCTCTTATGATCAGGGTGAATGTCAACATTATTGATCTAGTGGCTTAGGAGCATGTAGGGGTGATTGTACCTCCTAAGATATTTATATCTTTTGTTTCTTCCATCCATGAGACTTCCAATTATATAGCAGAGGAGAGGTGTGATGATGAGATTGACTTAATCCATGCACTTTCTACTTATTCATTAGAGAGGTGTGATATCTTAATGGAGGACGTTGCTGAGGGTGATTCAAGAGTCATAGATAATGTGAGTATTACAAAGTATAGAGCCATGGATTATCCATTGGATGGTATGAGATGGATTGTATCACAAGAGATGGTATGTGATTGATATGCACACTTGTGATAAATTTCTCAATGGATGTCAGATGTTAGATTTTCATTGGCTTAGTGTTATTCCCTTGAGCAATTAAGATCTCTAGCCTTAATGGAGGACACCTTGCATGGTGGCCACATGGAGTATTCACTTGGTGGGAGAACATCCTACAAGACACATGGAGCAATGTGTACTGTGGAGGAGCAACACAATCCATATATAGCATATGGCGACATGGTTTCCTTTTTGAAGGATTGGATATATGGATTGATGGTCTTTCCTTACATATGTACACATGTACTCTACAAGTGGAGCACTTCGCTAGTGTGTGGAGCACTTATGTTTTTTCCCTGGAGTGCTTTCATGCGTTATATATATGCTATATAATACTATACTATGAATACACTATGTACCTCAATCAATTAGGCCTTCTGGATCCTCTATGTTCTTTATCGTCTCAAACAACCTCTCGTGCTTTGCATGAGGTAGTAAGTAGCATACCTTGTTTGATGACTTCATTGACATTGTTTGTACCAAGGATCATGTGCGTAAAGTGATACACCTATGAACTTGGTCTATAATCCATGTATGTGTAGCCATTGCTCTTTGGTCCCTTTCCATCTACAGTAAGATATTCTCCTTGAACAACCATCGAGCTAGTCAGAAAGGTAATGCCTTCACTATTAGTTAAAGATGCGAGGAGGGTTTGCTTCCCCTGGGTGCATCGTTCCAACCAATAATTCATGACAATTGCACTATCTGTCGGGGCAACAAATGCATAGATGTGTCTTGCAAAAATGCATTTTACGGTCATATTCCAACAAGAAGTGGTTTGAATGAATATTTGTACCAATGATTAGGTTATAACTGTTGGGTTGAATCTATTTGCAGACCTAAACTAAGCTTGCAAATTTTCTCTTAACCCCCCTAATATACCCTTGCATAACACAATAACTACTTAGCTATAACATATTTACTATCCTGGTGTCTTGGCGTTTAGAGTCTCTACATATCATAGCTAATACAACAATTCTACTGCTAGACTAACTCCATTTGCAGATGTGATATCCATACCAATTTGTCATACAGACATCATACATTGGTCTCAAATACTGACTAGACATCACAACTACTTAATATAACAAGGTCATTGGGAAACAAATATCGATATCTAATATCATTTGTTTAATTAAATATTCTTGTTTTAGTGCTGTAATAATTTCCACACTTGGGTCATGAGTGTCTTGGTACATCTACTTTGAGTAGTTGACTTACTTATAGCCTACTCGAGGTTTTTAATTTCTTAGGTTATTGATGGAATCAACTTACTCTCAGGCAAAATTTTAAGGGCTAGTATTATCCCATGGGTTAAATTTAGGGGTTTTAATTTTTTAGTGGGCTATTTTTAATTAAACCATCATTTACTATGATTAGCCCAATTTTTATATATTTATTTTTAATAAATGGCACATTAGCCCCATAAAATATATAAAGAGACCGTAAATCTAACCATTTAGCCCTTGTTTGATTAGATTTGGAGCTCCCATAGCCCCTAAAATAAGCCCTCTCCCTCTAATTCGTCCAAATCTGTAGAAATGATAGTTGTCGAGGGTAAATTCGCCCTTGAGCAATCATGGAAATCGGTTTTTTTTGGTAAATTCACCCTTGAGCAATCATGGAAATCGGTTTTTTTTTGGTAAATTCGTCCATAATATATGGAGTGAAATCGATTTTCAATTTTAATTTGTCCCAATCGGATTTTTTTGGTAAATTATCGATTTTCAATTTTAGTTGGCCATATATATATATATAACGTTTTCCATTTGGTTGTTATCATAGCTTAAGGATTTTGAGTTTCTTCAAGTTTCAGGATTTCGGGCGTGTTGAGCGAGCAATCAAGGAAGGCGTACCCCAATCCCGAGACCATTCCATGCAACCAGTTTGAGGTAGCATTTCAGGCAGTCGAGCTGTGGATAGCCGATTGGGCAGTTCTCGTTCTCCGCCACAGGTATTAAAATGCGTCAAATTAGAAGGCTTTTAGAGTACTTTTTTATATTGTAATGTCGGACATCCCTTCCAGCCCTAGCTTTTTCCGTTAGATCAACAATTGGATAAGATGCTTCTGGTTCATGGGTATCTGGATAAAGATCAAATGGCTATGCACAACGTGTTGCTTTCATTCGGCCAACTCCCTATTCGGAACTGAAACTAGAGAATCTGAAACAAGCTATAATTGGAACTGTATCTTTAGCGGGGTCTGCTTCTCGTTCAGTAACTCGCATATGGATTTGGAACCATGTGAAGAAAAGCTGTTAGCTTTCGATCTCAATATGGACGACGGTTTCACTGAATCAATCAAATAAACTGCTCCCGCCGCAGCCTTGAGCGATATATAATAAGGGGAATCAACGGGTTATGATTCAATGGTAACTGAAACCGGATCTCAATATTTATTTGCTTTAAATATAACTGAAGAAATGGAAATTGGTTATAAAACTGGAAGGGCTGCAGGCTCAGTGGAAACACTTTTAGCTCCATATCTTATTTATGATCCTCCAACAATTTCTGATGTTCCATTTCTTTTTGCGACCTGGGTGGAGCTGTGATCGTGTGAAATCTCTCTTTCTCTTCTCAATCTCTGTTGCGACTTGCTGTCCAAATGTTGATGCCTCAACGATTTGCATTTGCATATTGAAATTTGCAGGCACAATAAAGTGAAAGTCTGATCCTTGATGAATCTACGGTGAGTTCAAATATTCACATATACTGCGGGCTTGATATTCATAATCATCAGCATTCGAGAAAAAGTGCTGGTAACGTAATAGATTAAAGCTTTCAACCACGTGATTATGCCCTGGTGGGGTGAGATCGTGAATACTTTTTCCTGAGTTGAAGAGGCCTACGCATTGATATCTCTGGAGACTAAGTAAAGAGAACAATGAAACCTTATATTAAAATTCCTCAAAATGTAATGAAAAGTGTATTCTTCGAATGGAATCTTGAACGAAGGGACATATGTATGGAAATCTATGCGTCCAAGCAGCTGCTTACTGTCAAATCATGAGAAAATCTACTACCAACAAATAGAACATTTGAAGTGAACACTAAATTGCAGATAACACACTCCGAGTTGAATGCGTTGCAGTGCCTGGATTTGCGTGGAGTAGATACGCCAAAGGGGTTGTTGTTATCAATTTGGTGTATGCTATTATTGTTGCAGTGGTACAAATACCCAGAATTCGAGTTATCTACTGCAAGGTAAAAGAATAGTGTGCATTCTTTGTGCAATTTTTGCATTCACTGTGTACATCTTCGTGGGTATGGCGGAGTATTTTGACAATTTAGAAGAAGAAAATGTGTGGAATGGCCACGTATTTCCTTGATTATACGATTGCCTATATTTTGATCACTTGGTCGCATTTGGAGGAGTTTTGGAATTATTACTATGTGGCTTGAGAGTGAGCCTTTATTGTTCACACTTCACACTCTCCTTTCATCAAAACATTGTGTAAATATCATTTACATAGCTGGATCTCCCTTACTTGGCCGCTGAAATTATTTTGTCGAGTGAGTGCGTCACCTTCCCACAATTTTGAATATTTGGTAGCTTCCACAATGAAGTAGATGGCTTTAAATTTTAATGAGAATTGTAGATTCTTTGAAGACTGCTTATTTTCTCCTATTGCGATCTGCGCGAACTTCTCCGAGCTAGGCATGGAGACCATTCCCTGGTACAAGATCAGCTCTTGCATGAATTGAAGCAATCCAGTTGGAGACCTACCCGAGACACTCAGTTCTTGCATTTGTAATGTGACCTCCCTAGACATAAGCTGGTGATTTTCTGAGTTTACTTAGTTTAAGTAGCAGATCCAAATCCAAATACATATGCAAAGCAAGAAGCAGTTCCACCAGCAGTTGCGACTGAAGCATTGATGCAGTCTGCTTGGCTTGCATTCCTTGTACATTCTTGTCTGTGAAACCTTTCAAACCATACGAAATATACACCTGTAGAGAATATCTACTTCTACCACTCCCTTATAATTCAACAAGCTTGCAGATCCTCTAATATGGCATGTCAATATTTAAAGATTCGTTAACATATCACATTTCTGGCAGAAAACAATTGAGCATCATCCAGAAGATACAATCCACTTTTCAATGCAACATAAAAGGTGATAATGGCATTAGACGATCAACAGAAAAATTCAATTAGAGATGAAAAGGCAACACATACGATGATACAACCACGGAAGAAATTAGACAATAATAGGAGAAAACGACTGATTTCATTTGGGAATCACTAAAGAGCTAGATTAATGCCTTACACTCTGATTTTGAACTTCAGAATGCAATGGCTAATGACTTTGAGTAGCTAGGCTAGCCTTCTAATTGTCAAGGTCTATTGCCATTTTATAACTTACCAAGTTTTGCAGGGACTATATCAGTAGGCACACGTGATCTTAGATTGATTGCTACAGATTGAGCCCATGGGACTGTAGAAAGTGCAGTTCATTCCCAGTCAGAAGTTCATGTGATGTCTGAATTTCACTAAAGTTTTTGAGTTTTACAAATCTCATCCATTTGCCTTCGCTTATTACTAGAGTTTCCTCTATCGTCAATGATCTTAGGCAGAGTAATTTGGTTTTGGGCATTGGTTACTTAAAATCATAAATTATTTGCCTTCGCTTATTACTAGAGTTTCCTCTATCCTCAACGATATTAGGCACAATAATTTGGTTTTGGGCATTGGGTACTTAAAATCATAAATTATAGAATGAACTTTGCAATCATCAAATCTGCGGATTGTTGATATCGCCTGTAATCTATTTACATAGCGAGATTCAAGTGGCATTCTTCTTGAGATTGGTGAAACCTGTCAATACAACGTCACTCACTATGATCTTGGAGCTCGAGTGATAAATGAATTCAATAATGACCTATTCCTCTGCTAGTGATCTGTAGGCAGGTGAGGTTCTTTGTTTGTAACATGGTGAAAAGGTGAAACAATAGCACGATAGAGAGATAACCTAGCAGACAGTTCAATGTAAACTCTCTCTTTGAAACTTTGTTTTTTACTTTTTTATACTCTTTTAATATTAATTTCTTAATGCCCAACAAGATTTGCATCGATTAGGATTTTGCTAAAATAATGAAAATTTTAAAACCTTCACGTAAGATCAAAATAAATATTTAACAATCTCTTTCAAAATTTTGTTTATTAATTTCCAGGTCACGTTTAGTATCATGCAAAGGCAGAGATTGCCTCTGGCTGTGCACCAAAAACTCAAAACATCAAACATTAAAAAAAACAGAGGAAGAGAGTGTCTCTATCTGTACACCCAAAACACAATATTACAAATGTTACAATGAATAAGCAGATGCTGAGTATGGATCTATCTCTCTGGCGTTAGCCACTAATCAATGGTAAGGTGGACACTTAAAACACTATGATGATCTCCATTGAATTGTAGCCTTGTCAACCTCAAAGGAATTGCATTGCACTTTCACTTATCTTATCCTCTCACTATCCAGGAAAATCATAGATGCTAGTACTCCACATCCTAAAATATAAACACCTACCAATGTAATTAGACACCACCAATCATCTACTATCAAACTGCAACCAACTACAACTATTTAGTGAACTCTAGCCTCTTAAGACGTAGCCGATAATAAGCTCTATGCAGATAGGGTTTGAGTAAAAAAGATGTCATGTCTTACCTAATGGGTTAGACTGAAGCATTCCATGTCTGGTTGAAACAATAGAAATCCATCACGACAGTGCTAGAAAATGGGCAAGAATTAAATGATCTTCGGCAAGAGAAACCACCTTATATCAAGCCTTTTATGTGCACATAATTCTTTGAATTGATCAAATGGCTATTTGATGCATTCTTTAACTCTAGATGATAATAACATTTAATAAACCAGAGCAAGGAACCAATATTACCATGGAAGCAGTTCTCACCTTTATTTCTTAGGATAGGCTGATCATTGCTGCAAATGCTAGTAAATAGTCATCTGCATATCCAAGGGGAAATTGAGTGACCAGATCAAAACAACAACCTGTGTCTTATTTACCAGGGGAAATTGAGTGACCAGATCAAAACAACAACCTGTGTCTTATTTACCACTTTTTGTTTGTTTCTTTATCACTAGTGCAAAACAACAACGTGTGTCTTATTTACCACTTTTTGTTTGTTTCTTGATCAGTAGTGAAAAACTTGGGGTATTGTAACCTTGGGTAAAAATGTAAAGACAAAGGTAAAACTTGATAATGAATGAGGAATGTTGTATTCTGGGTAGATTATTGCTATGGCCATCAAGATATGATAAGAATTGTCTTGCATGCACCATTACAGTTGCATTCTCCTTTGCAACAATATCATTCAATGAAAAAATTCCAAACTTCTTCAAAAATTATACAGCAAGAGAAAGAATCCACTAACAACCTCAAAACATATGAGTGTGAGGGAATCAAGTCCAATCCAAATTATAAATCATGTTTGGTCTTATCAGTATGAAATAGAAGTTATTTCTATAAGTTTTCAAATCAGAGGTGAAACGAAGGGCTAACAAGAAGCAACATGGCAGCCTTTGTCTATGTGGTTTGTAGAGTATAATTGTAAAGAAGTACTAAGTTCAAAGCCAAAGCAAATTCAAAACAATAGAAGATGATTGATAGATTTGGAAATTACCAGATAATATTAGAGGAAAATATAAAAACCTAAATGCAATTAATCTATGAAATTACTTGGTATCCTATTAATATATTATTAGAAGTTCAAAATACAAAGTATCCTATTTCTCCCAATCAAAGAGGCAATATAAACTATCATTGTCCATAATTGCAGTTAATTAGATGGGGACACATCAAACCTTTGTATCAATAGGCTGATCTAGTTTGTACTATATCAAAAGTTGTAGAAGCCCTAAGGTTACTTGCATGATCAAACCAAGCAATGAAGCCAATGGGGGCCTTGGTTCAGTGGTTGGTGAGGTCGACAAGTATTAAGTTGTAGTGAGATTTTCTGGAGAACCTTTATGCTCAAAGTATTAAGTTGTCCACCAGGGTTCCAATCTTGCTTTGGTTTAACCTACTATAATTGCATGAGTTTGGAAAGGGTGAGGCTGGGTGCATGTTCAGGCAATTGTAGCAGAAGAGCTACCCCTAAAACCTAGCACCGTAGCCACCCCATAGGGCATGTTTCTTGAAGCAGTTCAAACAAAAAAAGGGGAAAATCAAAGTAAATCCTATAGGGCATGCTGGTAATCCCCAAGACTCATTATTTGATAGACAAGCATAAATTTTTGTTCACATGTGTACTTGATCACGACTGTAACAATATAGGAGAGATCAAAGTCATTCTTATCTGTTATAAACTAACTTGAATGACATAAGTAGCAGATAGAATAAGAAGAAGTTTAATGATTCAAAGGAGAGATGAATCCATTAGCTCAAGACATACCCTTTTTCGATCGGCCATTTGTACCAAAGAAGTATGTGCGCCTAACAGATAAGTGCTTAGAATTGAGCATTGAATTATGTTCCATAGAATAATTTTTTCTATACTTTGTAGTTTTTTTAACTATATAATCAAGACTGATAGAAAATATATGTGTTGGTCCATGTTGCATGCTAATGTAATAATGTAACACTGAGCAGTCTAACGAAGACTATTGTGTTGAAAACTAGAGAAAATGGTTGCAAGAGAGCTTGTTGCATAGCAATATATGAAATCCATATCAATGGATGTTTTTTAATATGTTTTGTAGAACCCATAAAGGAAACAAAAAGAAAAATAGTGGATTGTGTTTGATACTTGAGGAATGACAAGCATAGCCATAAGGCTCATGGTCACAAGTGTTATTATGCTTATTGGCGTCTATAGTCTTCTGTTGGGAGATCATTTTTTTTTTTGTATTCATTTGGAAATCAATAGACGACTGGAAGATCCCCTATGTGCAGTGAATGTAGATTTATTACCTTAATGTAGATTTGTCTAAAGTGTTTGATTTCACTCATGCATATCATGGATATGATGAGCCACCTGACGTTCACATTAAATCCTTCATCAAAGTTGTGTTTGATTTTAATATTTTCCATGATGATTAGTTGATGTGGATATTTTTATGTACTATGGAGGAAGATGATCTAAATTGTTTTGTGGGTTTTGATTTCAATGAAATATCTTCAAGAAATTTCTCTAGTATTGGTATTTTGAAGACAATCCCAAGATTGAGGAGGTTATTAAAGATTTTCTTACTTGCATTCCTACACTAAAGATATCCCATTTTTATTCTAAAGAAGAAATCAAAAGTGAAAAGATCGTTGAGGATTCTATGGAATTCCTACCTAAGGAAAACAATCAAAATTCAATGAAAGAAGCCCTTGCAGAAGATCATGAATAAATTCATGTTGAGGTATGTGAGGTGCATGATGGAACTCCTCCTTGCTCTCTTAATAATGACAAGGGCTTGGTAATCTTTTCCCCTTTTCATATTTTTGAAACCGAGCATCCTAAGGATGATAATTATGAGCACGAAGAGGATAGGGGAAGCTAAGGGTATGCTAGTACTGATGAAGACTACCCCATTTTTTATAAGGATTTGGATGATAATTATTAGACATATTTAAGAAATCCCATTTTTTTATACATCTAGAGAAGGGAGTGTTGATTTTGAGACCTTTGGGCATATTGGTTTGGAGGAGGCATATTCATACTATTCCTATGATCATTCTCAACCACACATAATTACTAGTGAGACAAACTTGGGGAATAGCTTCACTTTTTCTAGTGAGATAGATTTGATGCAACCCGTGGAGGGTCAGTTTAAGCCTTTGTCTTCATATACATAATTTTTCATGATTTGGAGTAGCCTAATGTGTTTTTAAGTCCTATCCAATGTTGGATAGAATAAGTTTGCGGGTACACTTTCCATTCTTCACAAGAATTTGATGATATTATGCATGCTTATGATCTCCCATTTTGAATTGCCATCATGAAGTTCCCAATAGGTTTGCATCTGATGATCAATGTGTCCTTGTTTTGTTTGGTAACCAAATACAAGGGAAAAATATTTAACATTGATAAAATGTTAAGGTGGTTATATTGGATTTATGATTTCACATAAAATTTGGCTTCATCACATATTTAGAGTAGGATAACTAAGCTCCTTACAATGAGCATTTAATTTCATTCATTTCATTTTATGTACTTATGAATGGTAGTTTTTATTTGTTAGTTAGTTTCATTTTCTAATAATGCAATTGGCATTTCATTTTGGATGACTTTTATATGAACATGTGGTACTAAAGGTTTTCCTATCAAGATTGAAATGTTTGACAAGTCATTGATTGAAAATTTTGGATTATCATCTGCTTTCCAAATATCAAGCACACGTCCCCAAGTAGGAGCCAATTTTTAACACCGAGTTTGCACAACTTATTCACTAGATAGAAGACTTCATCCAAATTTTAGGGGTCATTTTGTATCTTCTTTACATACAAAATGTTTAAACGATATGCAAATTACTATTTTTGACAATTTGTTTTATGTCAACATCCCCGATTATTGCTTGATGTTGTTCTCAACCAATGTAAGGTTTTCCTTATTTGCATCATGATGCTTAAAGTACATTTCCCTTTGTAAAATCTAAAGATGCAAAGCAACTCTTCCAAAGTCATGCCACATAAAGTAGGGGAGAGGGCTAGGTGGTGGGGAGGGATACCATTGCAACCTTGTCAACTCTTATAAAAACCAGCAGAGCATTCATCACTGACTTGGAAGTTAAAATATTTAGCACATTAATGACTTAGATTAGGGTTCAATCTCAATCATTAATCTTAAGTTGAGATTAAGGTTTTGTTACAAAGCATAGACGCACAAGTGCAATATCTTAGTTTTGACCCTTTGAATGTATAAAATCATAATATGTAAAATGATGCAATATGATATTACCTAGAACCTTGTTTTATAGTAGAATTAGAATGAGACATTATTTATTGAAAGTAGAAATTTTATCTGTACATAGAATTCCAATTTTTATCTTTTGCAACTTGTTATTACACGAGCTTTAAATTGTGTTGGCCTCTTTGGTGCTTGTAGATTGGTGCAAGCATTGTTAAATGAGCTTTGAGCTACCCATTGAAATTAATTGCAAAGAATGTTGGAGTTAATTGAAGTGTTGTGGCTGAAAAGTTCAAGACAAAACCTGTCATAATTGCCAATTACTTTCGTGCTTATTAGATTGATGCTCATTTTTAATGCAGGAAAACTAACTTTTGTTGAGTGTCATCCTAATTGCATATGGTTTTATTTGTCTATTGACTTCACTTTTAAATGTATGATAGATTTAAATTATATAATTAATTTCTTGGCTTCTCCAGGTTCTTTCCAGTGATAATCCAAAATATGGTCACAATGCTCCTACAAGCAAGTATGAATATTTGATGGAAGTTGGAATAATTGATCCAACTAAGGTAAGATGTTGGATCATTTTTGTTAGTGATATGTGGAGTTTTACTAGCATTTACATAAATATATTTGTCACGATGTATGGGTTATATTTAACTTTTAGAGTTTCTTGGATTTTATTTTGCATTTTTTAGTCTTTTAATAATTTATGTTTTTGATATATATGAAATTTAACGTAAATGGATTATGTGAAAGTGAATTGTTCAAATTTTAGTCGCATTATGATGCATTGAAACATAATTAACCATGATCTTAAACCTAAAAACACATAAAAGCATAATTATTTGTTGTTTGTGCATGTTGCTGGCCATCATTTATCTTTCTTTGGCCATTTGTTGGTATTTTATACTTGGTATGGCTATATGTTGTTTTTTGGTGTGTTGTTAACTGCATATATGCCAAATTATGTAGTATCTTTGCTACAAAACATTCTCAACTGATGTGCTCGAAAGCAGGTGGTTAGGTGTTGCTTTGAGCATGCAGAATCCATGGAAAATACCTTCCTAACATTAGATGTTGTTGTGGTTGACATAGAGGAACCAGAACTTGCTACTTCTCCAATCCCCATGGAGAACTCAGGTCTAGCATAAGAAACATTTGATTTTGTGTCTGTTTTTTAAATTACTATTTCTTTGAATGAAGGGATTACATGGGTTTAGCCGTGAATTTTATCTAATAGTCAGAATATGATTTTGTTGTAGGTTATGGGTACTAGATACAAATATGACCAATACGCCAAAGAAAATGATTTTTTATGTTTTTGTTTGGAGATGAGCCCTTATTGAAGGGGGTGCTTTAATTACATAGTGAATGGTGTGCATGACAAACATGACAGGAATTGTATTTCATCCAAAACGGCTGAAAATCAACATTTTGTAGAAAGGAGATGGGTAGAGTATGGCTCCTTGCATTTCTTTGGAAAGTGATTTCTATTTGAATGGAAATTGTATGGTTATAATATAGTTGGCGTATGATACTTGTGATTTGCATTGTCAAATGGAGTGTGGTTCTATTGTTGTTTTTTAATTTCATTTTTGTTTTTCAAGAATATTCCCAAAGTATGGTGAATTTATATGTACTGTGATAATTAGAGTGAGGTACCAAACTACCACCAAAGGAGGGCTTTCTATGTGATGATTTATTAATATTTATCTCCTATTAGTATTTTTTAAATATGTTTTCCTATTACTATATATGGTTTTAAACTTTATCGAAAAATTCGCCAAGACTTCACAATATGTTATAATTTAGTAAAATATTCGCCACGTCTTTATAAGGTTTTATGATTTTGTGAAAGATTCACCAATACTTTACAAGGCTTTATAATTTAGTGAAAGATTCGCCAAGATTTTACAACATTATATAATTCAATGAGAGATTCGCCAAAAAATTATATATAAATAATATAACATTGATAAAATAGACTTCATATTTTCTTGTATATCATGGGGATTCGCCCAATTATTATATATAGAAATTTAGGGGGGGGTCTTAAAATTTTCCCTGCCTACTCCTCCAACTGCATTAATTTGCAAAACCCTAGTTATTGAGCAAAACCCTAGTTTGCAAAATCAGGTTACTCAACAAAAACCTAGTTTACAAAATCTCTGCAGAAGGAAATATTGGGCCATGTAGAGATGGTAGGGAGCCTCCCCTAGCTGTATTTCCATGCCACGAGTCAACGAAATTGACGGTTTGTCGATATGAGCCCCGATTGTCATTTTATGGCAAGTTGCAAGTCACTTGCAAAAGTCATTTAGGGACACTTGGTCAATTCTAGCCCGGGTGCAAAAAACCAAATCGGGAAGTGTAATCGGATTTTGTCAGCTACTGCAAGTGTTTTTGGGAAGGGTCGATATGGGCACGCCACTTGCAGCCACCTGACCTAGGGTTTTGTATAGGTGGTCCACCAATGCGATAGTTTCATTGACCCCCACTCAAAACCCTAGTTTGCAAAATATCCACAAAAGGCAGTCTCAGGTTGTGCAGAGACGGTAGGAAGGCCCCCCTAGCTGTATTTCCATGCCACGAGTCCAACGAAATTGAAGGTTCGTCGATCCGAGGCCTAATCATCATTTTATGGCAAGTTGCAGGTCACCATTTTTTGTCTCCTTCAGTATTATCCTCATGTCATTGCTCCTCTCTGGCCCATGCCTATACGTAATATGTACCATGATGTTGACTTGGTTTGAATGGTAGTATTGACTCTGAATTTCATTTTGTGGCTGAAGGGTGTAGTTTTCTGCAAAATCCACAATTGACACTATCATCTCAACGGGAAAGGTGTCCCTGCATTTTTTGTACTGCTCATCTTGCCATCGCGCTACATGCACATGTTGAACATACTGCTCGGTTTTCTTGTAGAACTCCGTCAATAAATCACATACCCATTCATGTTTCCATGAAAACAAGGGCCATATTACAATGTGTCCTTTTGAAAAATGTATATGTCATAAATTGAACGTGTAATATGAAGAATATGCAATATTCATTTGTACCTGTGACTTTACCAATGCAATCTTTTTACTTTCCTTGGAACTGTCTAATTGATAGGTTACGTACTTGAAGCTCTGCATCTCCACGACCATCCTGCCAAATTCGTGCTCCTCGCTTTCATGAATGCAACGGTTCAAAAGAGAAAACCCACTGCGCCTAGAACATGTCCCATATAGACATGATTTTTCATAGTATTTTTGTCCTCCAGGCCTTGGAAACATGATTTCATGGATAAAATCTCTCGATGCATTCAGTGGTAGTATGGATTCATTGCATCCCTGCACAATGTTAGTATGCAAATAAAAAAATATATGTTTATATGTTCATAAACATATTCATATTCTACATGGTATCTACAACAACACGTGTTCTGATCAATGCATATATGAACGTACCATGGTTTGCATTTCTCAAAGGACCTTTGGCCCAGGTTCAATTGTGTGTTCTCATTACTGAATCTCTCATAGATTTCAGTCTGTGTGGTGTCAAGGAAGTGTTTAACGTGGGGTTCACGTTTAGTAGAGCCTTTTCTCAGCTTTATAACATCTCTTTTGTTTGATGAAGGTCTGGTATGATCATGCCAAATTTTTTTTACTAACTTCTTAAAAACATCAATTAGCTTCCTATCTCCACGAGGCAACATACCAACAAAATCCAAACAATATTTTCCACCTAGAGTGTCAAGATTTTCTCTTATAGTAGAGTACTTTTTAATAGTTTTTCTATTTAATTTAAGTATGTGAGAAGTGTGTGATAGTAGGCGATGTTGCCTTTTGGACTTGCTTACAACTGATTCCGCTAATACACGATGAGTAGCACACATATATTTTGCAGATTGGATATTTCTAACAATATGACTGGTAGCCTCTGAACTTTTAACTATCTTTATGCCCAAAATTCTCCTAACAACAACTAAACAATGAGACTTTAACAAACATAGTAATAATTGACATTTACCTGCATCACCTTTGGATTCAAAATATTCCTTGACCATTTTGCTGCATTGCCATTCAATAGTGCATTTTGGAAACTTACCTTCAAGGCCCAATAGAGAAATTTTATCCACATGAATACGTGTAGGAGTTCTTATTCTTGCACTAGACAGTCGAGGTAGGGATGGTGGACATGAGGTACGAATCCAAGAGCTTGTTTGTTGTGGTGCTTCGTTCACACGTTGGGCCATATTGGGAGTGTGCTCGACATGGCTGTGGTATTCTTAGAGAGATTGAAAATTAATCATTGCTTGTACGTCCAAATCTACATACGCAACATCTCCCAATATACTTATGTGTTGAGGAACTTCAGCATGACTCGTTGAGGATTGTTGGTTGGAGATTGTCTTGATGTTGGAATTTGAGTTGTGACCATTGGATGCAACCACTTTACCTGTGCTTATGAACTAGATTTTGTCATGTCAACAACTTTGTTAGGATCAATGGCAATGAATAGACCATGTCTCACTCTTTCCATTTCCAACCTGGCCTTTTCTGTTACGTCATTGACCTTTTCAATGGGAAGATTCCTTCTAGATTTTTTTGCTCTGTTACGTGAGTTTCCCATATCCAAAAGTTTCTTGAACAAAACTATAAGGTCTACCCTTGCAAAAGAAACAACAAATAAGATATTAGTTACATTATAAAATAAAATTGACACATTCCAACATAATTTACCACTTTACAAATTAACACATACAACTACGAACTATGTTGGTTTATTTGTGTTAGACCATGTACATAAGGCAAGAGTTAGGGTGTAGTATGATAAGGATAGGTAAATTATCCTAGGATAGGTTTCATATGGAAAGAATATGGTATCATAGGGGTTTCATAATTATCAAAGAGGCAAAATATCAAATAGAAATAAATACAAATTACCTTCCTTATCATGTATAGCGAATTATGCATTTTGAAATGATCTAGTGCGTTGGCACGAATGAACTTATACACCATGAATATATAATGAGTTTCCAAGTCAAGTGTCCAAAGGCCATGTTGCAAAGCCAAGTGCAAAGTTAAATTCTAGAAGCCGAGTTATGTAAGCCATGCAAAGTTGAAGTCACATGAAGTTTGAGTTATCAAGTTATCTAAATCGATTCTCCCATGCAAAATCAAATCAAACTGTTTTCCGAGTTAAGAACTCAAGCATGCCTAATCCAAGTCATGAACTCAAGTGTCTAGACCGAGTTGATAAATCAAGTGTACAATAGAGTATTCATGTGTTTGCAAGTATTACAGTTATAGGAATAGCACTATATCCCAAGTTATAAGACTAAAACTATTGCAACAACCATTTAAGAACACAATTGAGGCTGAAGAAAAAAAGGACTTCCTTTGTGTTCAAAACATAGTGGAATTCACAAGAAGAGGAGTGAAATATTCTTCCTTTCCAACACACTAGGATGAGATGACATTACACGTAATAAGGTGCATTACCTATGAGGTCAGACACAACATGGTGCTTGGTTATCATTTTAAATTTATTTCCCATCTAAGTCATTAGATAAACATCATTATCCCTTACATTTCCAATCAATATAGATGATGGTTGGTCAAGTGTAGAATGGAGAAACTAGTGTCTTTCCTATCCATGGATTCATATAACTTTTGGTAATAACACCCTTCAACAGAGATGCCTAGGGATGTCTTGGGAATAGTTTGATGTTTTTTCCACATCAAATAAGATAAATAGAATAAGTTTACTAATTACACAATGAGGAGGTTGTAAATTCCCCCAAGGAAGGAGAATTCAATGAGGTAGAGGCAAGTAGTCAAGCTCAAAGGCACTACATTAAAGAAACATTATGATAAACGTAGCATGAAGAGGAGAGCATGGACAAAATGCCATTAACTATTCAATATGGACCCTCTCCCATGATTGATTCTTAGGATTATATTCAAATTGAAGAGTCTCAAGAGAGAACCTCATCCATGCCATCCTTGTGTGAAATAAAAATATATTCATGGAAATAATTATTGGTTTACATTGCATACTTCATCTTGTCTAGTGAATATGAGTTTTTTTTAGACGTGAACTTGGGAATTCTTCTTGTCAAATTCATTGTTGTCTATGCATGGATATTGATGTAGGAATATGAAAAAACAAAAAGGATTGGGAGAATCTCAAATCTTGTGAATGAAAAAAATTATTTACAATTCACCATACCTATTGAAATGATCTCTACTTTCAATGGAAACTAATATCTTGAATGTATCCACTAGATTCCAAGACCACTGAAGATGTTTGTTAGATTCCAAGAGTGATTTTGTGTCCAATAGATCAATGAGTGTCCAAAAGATAAATGAATGTGGGCCAATTTGTAACCTACAAGAGCTTAAACCTGTGAAGTGAGTGAAAATCCCGTGTTTTTTGGTAGCAATCCTGGGAACATAGAACTTTGTTCTTTTTTAACTAGCAGCAGGAGCGTGCATGCGCTAAAAACACGCGTACGTGCCCCTACATAACATTTCGACCATTAATTCACCAACGCTTACCCCATTTAATGCCAAACGCTCAATACTTCATGGATATTTGCATACATTGGACTATACTTCAAAAGTGGATATATGAATGGATAAAGAGAGGGGGTTTAAGGCTTCTAGGTATTTAAGGGTTTAGGACTTAATGTTTAAGGTCTTAGGGATTTCCAGACTTTAAGGATTATGGGTTAGTTTTTTTAGGAGTTAGGGTTGCGGGATTGCAGGTTGAATGGTTTAACGGTTTAGGGGTTAAGGGATCTAGTGATTTAAGGAGAGTAAGAGGTAGAGAGAGATAGAGATAGAGAGGAGGGTGAGAGATAGAGAGAGAGATATGGGAGAGATAGAGAGAAAGATATCATGGGATTAAGGGGGGAGTAGTATCATCCCACGTCATACCTGCAGGGGTCGCACTCGATGCAACGCCACACGGGATTTGAAATGTAAACATGCTTAGAGGGTGAAAGAAGAGGATTGAGACCTAAATGCACATTTCATAGCTCAGGAACTATGATACGGGGATGAAATGATTTTGTCCCTGAGCCCTAAATCATTTGGATATGGGTGCTTTTTACACCAAAGACGGCCCATAGGGCCTCAAACATGGTCGAGTAAGGAAATAATACAAAAAAACCCTCTCGCAAGTCCAACTTTCAAAAAACATTGTAAGGGGCCCCTGGATTTTCCCTAGGGGGGTGTCGTCGTCACAACAGTGGGATACATGAGCCATGAGTAGGTTTTGTAAACTGAAAAAAGGGCTTTAAGCCCTAAATGACCCTCTCAACCTCAAGTGCCATGAAAAAAACCTAAAATCCACAACGTGAGCCATCTATAAGGTGTCTTTGGAATCAAAGTTGAATGCAAGTGTCATTACAATTGCTTGGGAATGGTGTACGAGTATTAAACACGATCCTTTATCACTAATATTTTCTTCTTAGGCATATGGACACCATTAGTTGGATATATATTGTCATTAACATGCTTTATGCACTGTGGATGGTTCTTGGGCCCTTAACCCTAGTCTTGGTAGAAAAAAAATAGCCTCAAGCCCTTGGCCATGGTTTATGGATGGAAATAACAATATTAGATCCTAAACATATTTTGTCAAGATTAAATGCAATGAATTCATCCTCAAACTACATGCAAGATCATGGATATGTTGCAAAGCCTTGAACATCATCAAAGAATGAAAACAGGTTCCTCGAGATCTTATTGAAGCATATTGAGCTCAATTGAATTCCACTTGAGCCTTAATTGAAACTTCTTGACCTAAAGCATCGTCAATAAGACATAGAAGCCATGACACTAGCCCTCTACAAGGAGTATTTTGCATATGAATTGAATATGGCTTCCATTATGATGTCTTGGGCATCAAGGATTTATCTTGGCTCCTTAACCATGGCTAGTGGAGGGAAACAAGAGCCTCCAACACTAACTCTTGCTTCTTAGGCACAAACACCATGAATGAGTCCCTTAACCACCACATATGAAATCTATAGGGTATTAGTCAACTTCAAGTGTGTTATGTGTGCCATGACTAGGTTAGTTGTGAACCAAGAATGGGTGTCAAGGTCTGACCAAGGTTTAGGGACAACACAAAGCTCCTCATGCCTTAAATGAAGCTTCTCAGGCTCAAGCACCATGAACAACACCTACAAATAAAGAATAATCTTAGGATATGAAGTTGAATGCATCTTCAAACCACCACACATAACCCTTGTGGGGTATCTCTAGCAAATGTAGAGGGATACATATACCATGATTAGGCTACATCACATGCCTTAAACAAGATTATGTCTTCGACCCATGCCGGTAATGTTTGTCGAGGCCATGGATAGTGTTGTTTAGTATGTGAGTGGGATACATTCAACATTAGTAGGTTTTGTGAATTGGGAATGGGTATATAGGCCTAAACATACCTAGGGGGAACAAAGGGATTCAACCATAAATTAACCTTTTCAAGCTCAAGTGCAATGGTTTGGGAGGAAAGCACTTCATCCTCAAGGATTAAACATAGTCTCTTAGGTTCAATAGCCATCGACAACATGTGCAAATAATGACATACCCTCTCTAAGGGGTATTTACAATCAAAGTTTGATATGGATGCCATTAGAAGGTTTTTCTTAAAAAGGATGGGTTGTGGGAACTTGACCATGGTCAAGGAAGGAAACTTTAAGTGCCTCGAGATATTGTTGAAACTTCTTGGACTTAGTTGCTTTAAGTCCATGGACCAACACAAGAGTCTTTTGTAAGGGTTCTTTGTAGGAATCCAAGTGGGATATAAGGGCCATGCATAAGTATTGTGCACTAGAAATGGGTGTTGACACCTAAACATGGTGAAGGGTGAAACATGGGGTTTAAACATTAATTGACCCTTTTTGAGTTCATGAAGCATAAAAAACACCTAGAAACCACATGAGCCCTCAATATGGAGTATTTTTCTTGGGATTTAGATATGGGTGCCATTAAGATGGTTTGTGCATTATGGATGGGTCTTCATGCCTTGACCATGGTTGTGGTCATGAAACAAGAGCCTCTATCCCTTTAGCATGGTTGGGGGAGGAAAACAACAACCTTGGGCCCTAAGCATAGATTCTCAAGTTCAAGCACCATGAGCAAATCCTTACACCACCACATGGGACCATGGATAGATCAAATGGTATGCCCCTTGTACGAGTTATTTGTAGGCCTTATAAATGGGATATGGGTGTCATGGGTAGGGTTCTGTGCACTACAGATAAAGGAGGTTTACCAAATACTGATAGAGTGAGATGGGTGAAGAGGGTTAAAGTGAGAGGGGGAGGAAGTTTAAGGGGGGGGGGGGAGAGAGAGAGAGAGAGAGAGAGAGAGAGAGAGAGAGAGAGAGAGGGTTAAGGAGAGAGAGGGGGGGTAACGTAGAAGATGCTATAGATATGGACAAAAAAACTACCATTGAACCAAGAACCTGTTAAGATTCAATATGCTAAGACAAAAAATATCATCATTACATTTCATTTCACAACAATAGCATATACGGGATCACTGAAAGAACAACAAGCATAGCATAAACATAAGAGACACAAATTTATCCTGGGAAACCCTCATGGGGAAGAAAACACAGCAAAGCTTCCTTAATATAGATGACCAGAAAATACAAAGATGTAAACCTCAACCATGAGCTCCTTCTCCTCCATAGAATATCTCTCTCTCACTTATGCGCTAATCACAAGTGAGTGTAATGTGTGTTAAATGAGGAACACACCTCCTCTATTTATACACAACTCCGACTTGTCTTTTACACAAGCTAGGTCGACCCCAACTTAACCACTTTACATTATGTGATAGGGCCGACCCCACTAGGGTGGTCTAATAACCCTTTGACCCACATAACACATACAGGGCCGACCCCACTAGGTAAGTCTAATAACCCAAGTTACCATGGAGGAATAAACATCTTCGGATACATGACAAAGTCTCATCAGAGGAATGAAACATCTCCAGAATAATAAAGTACAAATATAATATTCTTAGAAGTTACAATATTTCAACACCCCCCCTTAACAAGAAGGATATTATAACAACATCTGCAGGAGCAAGGAGTCATCAACATCATACATGATACATCTATAAATCATTGGAAGCTTTCTTTATACATCATCAGTAACTCAAGCAGTTACTGGAATATCTTCAATACTGGAATATCAACATCTTTAGTACTGAATCTTCATCTTCCGCAACACTTGAACAGCTATAGCAACATCATCATCTAGATCCTCATGATCAACAACATTGTCATCTCACGATAAAAAACAGTGTCATCACGATCAACAACATCATCATCTAGATCATCACGATCAACAACATCGTCATCACATGATCATCAACATCGTCATCACATGATCATCAACATCGTCATCACACGATCACCAACATCATCATCACACGATCATCAACATCATCATCACACGATCATCAGCATCGTCATCTAGATAATCACGATCAGCAGTATCATAGCAGCATACCCTGCAATACATATGATCCATTTAAGACACCATAACATGTCTAGGGATGATGCAGTCCACTCGTCAACTTAGACAGAGTCTAAGGACCTCTTTTTTGAAGACATATGTCTACGGATCAATTCAGGGACCAAATTCCGGGGATGATACAATCCCCTCTCATCCACTAGGGACCACTTCTCGGAGACATCTATCTACGGATCAATTCAGGGACCGAAGTCCGAGGATGATACAATCCCCTCTCGTCCACTAAGGACCACTTATCGGAGACATCTATCTACGGATCAATTCAGGGACCGAGGTCCGGGGATGATACAATCCCCATCATGTACATTTTGAACTAGTGGTTCCAGGATGATGCAATCCTCATCATGTGCATTTTGAACTAGTGGTTCCGGGATGATGCAATCCCCATCATGTACATTTTGAACTAGTGGTTCCGGGATGATGCAATCCCCATCACGTACATTTTGAACTATTGATTCCGAGATGATGCAATCCCCATCACGTAAATTTTGAACTAGTGGTTCCGGGATGATGTAATCCCTTCATCCACTAGGGACCACTTCTTGAAGACAACATCCTACGAATATATTCAGGGACCAACCGTCCAGGGATGATACAATCCCTCTTCGTCCACTAAGGACCATTTATTGAAGACAATAGTCTACGGATCTATTCAGGGACCAACCGTCCAGGGATGATACAATCCCTCTTCGTTCACTAAGGACCATTTCTCGAAGACAACAGTCTATAGATCTATTCAGGGACCAACTGTCCAGGGATGATACAATCCCTCCTCATCCAATAAGGACCATGCATCGAACTCATCATCGTAACTGACAACCTCATCATTGACCTCATCGTCGGAACATGTAACCTCATCATCAATACATGTATCCTCATCATCGATACAATTATCCACATCATTAATACACGTATCCTTGTCAAGTATCCACATCATCAATACAAGTATCCTCGTCATCGATACAAGTATCCACATCATCAATACAAGTATCCTCGTCATCGATACAAGTATCCTCATCATTGACCTTACCGTCAATATAGGCAATCTCATCATCGATATAGGTATCCACATCGATACCAGTATCCAAATATCATCATCGACCACATAACTCCCCCTTTCGAGGAGGGTCCTTTTGAACTACACTAATCTTGTATCAGAAATACTCAAACTCTTCTCGAGATAGAGGTTTTCTCAATACATCAGTAACTTGTTCGTTAGTGATCACATAGTCGAGCTTGATAGCTCCTTTTTGAACCATATCCCATATATAGAAATATTAGATCTCTATGTGCTTTGACTTATCATGGAACACTGGATTCTCTGTCATCTTGATACAACTCTGGTTGTCACATAGGATCACAGTGGAGTCCATCTCTAAGTCAAACAATCCTGATAACAACTTCTGAAGCCATACCACTTCAAAACTAGTAGAGTAAGCGGCTATATATTCTGCTTCAGTTGTGCTGAGAGCCACACCAGACTGCTTCCTACTAAAACACGAGATCATGGTAGATCCCAGACAATAACATCCACCCGATGTACTTTTCCAGTTTGATACACTTCCTGTCCAATCAACATCTGTGTAGCCATACAATCTGAAGTCATGATCTCCAAGACAACATAGACCAAAGTCTATCGTACCCTTTAGGTACCTTATCACATGCTTTGCAGCTACCAGATGAACACGTCTATATTCCACTAGATACTGACTCAAGGTGTTCACAACAAAGCATATATTTGGCTTGGTATTCATCAGATATATCAATGACCCAATAATCTGTCTGCACAAAGCAACATCCACTAACTCTGATGAGTCATCAGCTAATAGCTTCAAGTCGGAACCCATGAGAGTGGCCATGGTTGTACATTCCAACATATCAAATCTTATCATGATTTCCATAGCATACTTTCCTTGGCTTGAGAAAGATTCCTTCTGATCCTTGCCATACTTCCAAACCTAGGAAGTAATGCATCAATCCGATATCTTTCATCTCAAATTCTGTAGCTAGCTTCTTCTTGCTTTCCATGATCTATTTCTCATTCCCTGTCAGAAAGAGATCATCCACATACAATCATAGTATCATCCATAACCTTAAGGTAAAGGTTAGGATCAACTTTACTTTTGTTAAAGCCCAAGCTTGTCAAGAAGCTATCAGTTCTCCCTCTGTGACTGAACATCATTCACACTCTGCACTGAGTGATCTTCTGCATATCTATCTGTGCCATCTCTCGTCAGATGGGTATACTGATATGAGCCTCAAGATCATTTGAACTCTGTGTTGAGTTCCTTCTTGCATCCATATAAGAGAAGAATTCCATCTGTATATAGACACCATCTTCAACCTTGTAGCAAAGGTTGAAATCCATATCACCCATGGTGATCTGTTATACCTCAATATTACACATTACGTATTAGTGTCGCATCCTTGCATTACCGACCTAAACAACAGTTTCCCTTAAAGATCATCTAAACATCCAGAGTGCAAACCATTGACTGAACACTGAAAGCAAAACCTTTTTCTACCATCTGTCAACCCAACTTAGCCCTGTTTGCAAGCACTACCGCTCCCTGCACATCTACAGGGGTGCGGTACTACCGCGTTATGCTCAGTTATAGGGGCACGGTAGTCTGAAATTATCCTTTTTGCCTTGGATTTTGGGATCTCAACCTTCGAGGAGATTTTATTGGGATTACCATTTTTGGTTCGATCCTAACTCCTTTGTTTAGCTGGCCTAATCCACTAAACCCTCCATAGATCCACACTTCTCTCTTGTTGGTTAACCTTCCCATGTGCTATAATAGAGAAGCTTTCCATGGGCCAAAGGGAGGACTTTTTGGGGCATCAAACCTATGATATTCAGACTTCTGCAAAGATAGCTAGAGGAAGCACTTGGAGCTGGAGGATTGGCTTGGATATCAAGCAACCTTTGTAAGTACTCTTCAAGTTTGTAATATAAGATAACTTGTCTTGTTTTTTCCATTTCATGTGTATTGTATAAATCTTTGATATGAAATGTATCTAGTCTAGATTTGAATTTAATCTTTGCTTCAAAGTATCTGGAAGCTTGCATGCTTGTCCTTTGTTTGATCTCAACAGGTTCTACATTGGAGTTTCGGGATCAAGAGCCAGAAGTGGGACAAACGTCAAATTGGAAGGTGAGTTACGTCTTTCATCTCTTCTGAATGCATTTAATCTTGTTGTGAAGGTTAGTTTAGGAACTCAAGGTATAATTTGTTTCCTTTTTGTCTTAGCATAGAGTCAGTGCATCCTGCTTTATCCTAAGAGAGTTTCTACCTATCCGTAGGGAGAAATATCTACAACAAAAACTGGTGACTCCGCTGGGGAGCTTGAATCCATTTTCTTTGCTTGTGAAGTCTGCTTTCAATTTCACTCATTGATTGTAGAATTGGGTTCTTTTACCCTCATTCACTTCCCTGTTCTCTGCATTAGACTTCTGTTACAGATCAGTAAGTCCTCTGGGTTGGCAAACCCTTGAAAAGTCCAAATCTTTTCTTAAAATTCTGCCTTTTCCCCCCTGTTCAGACACTACCGCGCCCTCGTAACTACCTATAGAGCGGTAGTACCATGCCTTAACCACTGTCTAGAGCGCGGTAGTCTATCAGTACCGCTCCCAGGTTTCTTGCAGGCCCGCGGTAGTTCCTGGAAAGTGTTTTTTCTTGGTTTGTTTGGTTATTTTTGGGTTTTCAAGATTTGGATCCATGTTGGCCCTTTGAGTAAACACTAGTGTTTTGCTTGCATTTTTAAGCAAAATGGGTTCTATTTTTGAAAAAAAAAATCCCCCTCATGGCCAGCGGGGGCCATGAATCGTGCATCCTACAGTTGTTTTGACCCATATTAAGGTTTTGAGATCATTTTTGGTTTGGTGTGTTTGGATTGCTTGGCATCTTATTTCCTTTACATCCTTTCTAATGATTGTAGGGAAAGATTGATTCCTTGTCTCCGCTTTAGTCCAAAGAGAAGCTTGGTTTTTTCACTCTTTTGCTATATTCACGAAACTGGAAAAAATATATGTTCTTCTTGATTTAATTTGATCATTTGCAATTCTTGGTCTCAAATTCATAAGAAGAAGAAAGGCTTGTTTCAGATTCGTGTACATTCGAGTTAAAGATAGAATTGTTGAGTGCTTTTCTTTGTCTTCCATATAATTGGAAATGTTTGTCGAATCTTTCTTTCCGTAGCTTGGATGTGTCTTTTTCAAGTGTGAAAAGATAGGAAATGGATTAGAATCATTACATTTGGTGTTCATATGAAGAACTTTTTCATTACTTTGGGTTAGTCTTGGGTGCATATTTTACTTCCTTCTATCATTTTGAAAAGAAATAAAATTGCATGTGCATTGGGTTGTGCATATTGGGAACGGAAAGAATTCTTCCTTACTTTAGCTAGTGTTCATCGAATAGAAAGGCTCATTTCGATTCATTCTCACTTGCATGGTATGAGTCATCACAACATCACCAAGTTTCATGTCCATTTACCCGATTGAATAATACAACCACTAAAATTAATCTCCCTAACTAAACCAACATTAACCTCACTTGAGGAAATAAAAGAATTTGGTAGTTAGGTAGGACACCGGGGATAGGCATCAAAATAATTCCCCCTTGTCATTATCATCTGAGACATAGTTGTTGTCCTCTAAGGTACCAAAATCCTCTAGTATTTGTTGACACTGTCATACACCAGTTTGTGGAGGGGCCTCCTGTTGTTTTAAACAACAGGGGTTAAACCGCCGCGAGATTGAGAACCAGACAGACTCTATGGAATTCCGCACTCCACTTATCCCTAAGGAAACATCGATCATTGTCTTCCTTGTGTTATACGGCCACCATACTGATAATGCAAGGGTGATAAGGCAGAAGCGCAGAAAACCTTTTCCAACATATCATGAACGAGGTAGCTTAGTGACTTTTCTTCTAGGGATCTTTACCCAGGATCCATTTCGGTAGATGGATATCCTTCCATTATTGTTCTCTCATCTTGTATTGTTCGACTTGGATTTCATCACCTTGCGAAGGATATAATTTGTTGAGGTCTCCAGCTATTAGTTAGGAGATTTTGCTTGCTATCTTGTAGAGGGTCTTTTTCTTTGTAGGGCTGCTTGTTGGCATTCTGGTCGCTTTGTTGTAGAGCTCGCTTGCTGTGGTAGCGGTCTCAGTATAGTTTTTTGAGCTTTCTCTTTTGGCCTGTGAGCCTTGTCTTTTCCTGGCTCCCCTTTCGCACACTCGGTTGCCTGAGGGTTTTTGATCTCTTTTTAACAAGACTTCGTCCACATCACTTAGTTTTGTTTCATGGAGAATCTACCTCCATTGTCAGGACCCGAAATTTCTGAAAAATTTAAAATTTTTATTATAACAATAAATGTTAATTAATTTCATTCCTGGTCCTGTTTAAATTCAGTAACTAAACATGATCTTGTTTTAAAAGGTTCTGTTTAATACAAATGTGATTTTTCTGATTTAATGTTGACTGTGTTCTTTCAATCTTCAAAGGGAGAGCTAGCCATAACTAACTGGCTTACTTAGCTTACGAGCTAATGCATAAGTTGTATTTTGTTCGCAGGTACACCGGTTAAGTATGGGTCACTGAAATTTAATCTTTGTAAGCATCAAACTCCTTTCCTTGCACTGTAAAAACTCAAAGAAGATCTATTTACTATTGCTGGTTGTCGTGTAAGACAGTAAAGTTCTTTTCATGAAATTTACGCTTGAAATAAGATTGCTAGTCTGCCTCGACATGATATTTCTTATCCTGGATAGTATCATCAGGTTTTGCGATGAATTACAATGTTTCCGTCATATCCGTTGCGTTATGAACATGACTCTATGTTAATGCTGTAAACTATCACTGGAACAATTGTTTGTTTTATGTTAATCGCATGCATAACGTGACGTTAGCATAATGTAACCTACTGTCAACTATTAGCTGTAATTACTGGTTATTAGTATGAGTTGGAAAAGTGATGCCTCTAGCGATGTTCCATTATAGTCATCTATATTTCAAAGTCCAATGTCTACTATTGTTTAACTTATGTCATCGCACTGTACCTTGTTTTAAACTATGTTCATGGTATGGACCTGTAGATGAGTTTATATTTAAACATCATAATAATAGAGATTGTTATTCTCATTGTTGATTGTTTATCAATAGTATCGGGGTGATAATGATAATAGGACTTATATAACCATGGTGTATCCATCATATGGTCATGGTAATATTTCAATGTTTTAAAAGATGTGGAGTTCTCATTAGAAAATTGACTACATCATTGTTTAAATGATTGTAGGTAATTATAATATGCCCTTGACATTATCGATGGCTTGGTTTCGATTTATATACAATACAATGATTGTGTATCAATCATAGTGTTTTTCCATGCATTGAACAAGATTTATATACATGCAAATGATTTGAAATTGAGAAACAATTAATCGAGCTGCAACTGAACTATAGCAATTCGACCCATGTGGAGTTGATATATTTAATGGCTACGTGGTTGACTCTCCTCCTTGCGTTGGATGATATATAAGTTAGTAATGAAACCCTACCTGTTCATTATTTGTGCCTTCGGGCTCGGGTTGTAAGGGAGAAACCCTCCATGTCTGAACTCATCAGTTTGGCACTGTAACATGCTATTTGCTCAGATTCTGGTCACGTTGTTTCATTCTTCTGGTAGAATAGAAGTCTTGGACTCGGAATTGGCATCTGCTACTGTTTCAATTGTATCTTGGTCTCGTTGTCATCGCCAATTTTGAGTCACCTGCTACTTACAGCCTTCCACAGTCGCTGGTGTGAGTTTGAGGCAGGGTTTCTTTGTTGTTTTCATCCATGAGGTGACTGTGTATTGGGTTTTGAAGTGTGCTCCCCGACTGGTCCATTCCCAGCTTAAGGGTTTTGTATAACATGTTGCCTGTCGCGGCTGTCAATAGAGAAGTACTGGAAGTTTCCCTTGCTCATCCAACTGACGAATGTAATGGGGTTTCGCTACCAGCTCAGCTTGTGGCTACCAGGTTGTCCACGGTTTGCTTCCTCCATTGGCTCAGGTAAGATAATATCAATGTTTCACAGTTTTCAGTTTTGCAAATGATTGTTTAGATTTATATTAGTATTAACAACTCTCGGCACTCGATAATGTGCAGTTAATACTGTTCCTGAAGGTGCACAGGGCTTCATCTCCAGCGCTGGCTCCTCCGGGTAAGCCTGGTTATCCACGGCTGTCTCTCCCTTTGTTGGTTTTGTTGTGCTAGGGTTATGTCTGGAAGGGACCTCCTGTGTAATGGGGTTGTTATCGTTTTGGGTGTTATGGATACTGTCGCGTGTATGAAACTGTTTGCTTATGGTTGATAGGGTTGTTACCTCGGCATGTCCACAAAGAACAAACTACGGCTCAGTCTGTTATGAGACCCCGGAGTTGTTATTGTTATTGTATTTTCAATAGGCAGGGTTTTATCCACGCTGTATAAGCTAATAGATACCGTAACTTTGTTGAGCCTGTCATGTGGCCGTGTATCGTTCTGTGTTTTGTTAAATGAGTAAAGTGTTTAACATATAAGGATTGCTTTGAATTTTCTCCGATACTTGCAGAGGATGATAACTCGATTGTGGGGATATTAATATATGAGTTTATCTGCGTTTTATGTGGTTTTTGGGTATTAATGATAATAATGGGGTTTGCTATTCCTTACAGTAATAGATGAAAAAGTATTGTTAACCCTAGCGAACTGGGAATTCTCTTTCTGATTAATAAAAACATATGAAAGTGGCTGAGTTCGGTGGTGACTGGAAACGTGTTGTGAAATTTTGGTTTTTGGTTTAAATATTAATTGTAACTGTGGATACAATGTATACCTGGACTATGTATGAGATTTCCTGTAGGTTCAAACTGTTATAAAAGCATTTCCTTTCTTTTGTTTTCAGTCTGTCGAATTTAATGTGGTCTGGCTACGGCTGTGTTAGGTTTGTACTCTACTCTCAAGGAGAAATATTTATAATGAAATAAATATTATTACAGTAAATAACTACGAGGGTTTATAACAACCAACAATGGCTAAGCTCGTTGATAGCTTCTCTGCGTGTTAAGATGTTTGACTATTGATAAGATAACCTACGTCTATGCTGTGTATTACATGTAATACAAGCTCGATAATGAACATTAATCTATGCTTATGATTTGGTTATAGAAACAATGAAGTCTCTAAGTGGTAAGACTCGGCTTCGAGCCAGTCAATAAGTCTGTCTTGTTTTTAAAACAACTCTGTCAACTCTATTGTGACAACATGGCTATAATATTATAATATTAGGTTTAAAAGACGAAAACAAATTACTGTTTATGTGTTTGTATTTGACTACGATTTTTATTGAATAAGATTGTATGGAAAGTTTTTAAACAATGAAATATTATTGCAAACACATCTTTTGGATAATCGATAACAGTCAAATATGTTCTGAGTATAGATAAATATAATGATATAAATTTTGTTCTCCTTTAGCTCGATACAGAGAATAACCTGTATCTATAGTTGACAGAAATAGGAAGCAGATATAAACTAGTATAATTTCTCTAATAGAAATTATTCCTGTACATTTCTCTATTGGAAATGATTTCACAGTAATTCTAAGATTTATCTAGGTGTCTGTTCTTACGATTGTTTTAATAAGTGTATTTTCTGAAATAACTACTGTTTAATATTCTATGTCTATTATTTAGCTATTATTAGAAATTCTAGACTAAATCACCCTAATATTTGATTACTGTAACAGTAACAATATATTCTGCATAGAATAATTACTCTATTTAAGTGATAATAGGAAAAATTACAAGACATATGAGTTCTGCAAATTTCTGCCAAAAGACAATACAGAAAGACTGATCTACTGAAAATAAATACAGTTCAAAACACAGTTGAAATAGTCCATTCTACATTTAAATTAATTATACAAACAGCAGGAAGAGTGGCAGAACCTGTATCTATGGTAGACAATAACAGCAATGGGAGGCTGTTCCTCCCTACCAATTCCTGGAGAGTGCCCAGACAGCACTTCTCAGGACCCCCGAGCTTGCTCTGGTCTAACTGGCTGGAACTAGGTACAGCCAACAATTCCCTCAGCCAAAGCAGCTATACTGGAACCAAGTTACTGCAACTTCCTGACTCAAAACACTTCCTTACTGTTTTCCCACTTCCTCAATGGGACTCCTGAATAACATTCACCTGAATGTATTCTCCCTCTAGAACAAATGCTGAACCCCCAGCTCAGTTCATTGAGTAGTATTTAAAAGATTTCCTAGGTCTTAGTTGGGTTAACTGTCATTAATGAGCCACCTGCTCAGATTCCACTTTCTTGGGGAATCATGACCCCAAAATATAGGGAAGTTGCCACCTGCAACTCAGGAAGTGTTTGAGGATGCTGCCACTTGTCTTTTGTCCTTCCACCTAATTCCATCCACCAGTTAGACCAGTAACCTCTTTTAACAGCTCTCCCATGCTGTTGTCTCCATAATTTATTTATTAATAATAATTATTCAGAATTTACATTCCATTTCTGGAGACTCTGCTGAGTCATCCATTCCTACTTAGCATTAAATTTAACATAATGTCTCAGGAATATTAAAAATAATTACATTATTTAATAAAATTGGGGTATGTGACATCCATGCACCCATGCTCCTTCTGGGACTACCAATCCGGAGACCCCTTTTCGAGGGGTACCTTTTAGTTTTCCTCCAATTGGAGATATTGGTCCTCCCTTTATTGCCACGTTAAATCTTCCTGGATTAACCATAGGATTACCGGTATGGTTATTCAATCCGGTAATTCCGATTGCACCCAATGTTTCGAATGTTAATTCTCCACCACGAGGGAGTCAACCCAAAACTAATCCTTCCCCTTCTTCGTCGGATGAATCTTCTTCCGTTCTTTCTTCCTCGCCGGATCAAAGCAATAGTGTTAGTAATAAGGAGGATAAGAAGAAGAAGAAAATGAAAGTTAAGAAGAAGAAGGATAAGGAAGAGACCAAGCGTAAACCGGTTGCCCCTAATGGCACTCATTCTACGAAAACACCTCATAAGCCCAAGTTCCCCTGCAAACTCTGCAAGGGTGATCACCTTCTCAAGGATTGCCCCAGTCTTTCCCGTGTGTTAGAAGTGCGGTCTAAAAACCCCAAACCACTTGTATCGTCGACCTCTGATCATGTTGATGACACTCCCTAAACCAGTGATCCCTTGGTGAAGGGTCGGAAGGGTAAAGTCCTATATCCCTGTTTGATATGCAAGGGTATGCACCATACTTTCCTTTGTCCAAGCATAGATGAAGCTTCGCGATGGTTGGAAGATATTACTAATTCTCAACTGGTGCTTCCAACAAACGATAGTGAGTTGTCCATCGACCCCCCGCTGTTTGACCAAGTGATCAATTAAGTTTCATCTGCAATTGATCCCACTCTCCCTCCCGAGAGTGAAGTGATTGAGTCGCTGTCATCCCCACTCGATCCCGCTCTTTCATTGGAGAAAGTCCATATTGAAGAAATCACCTTGACACAATATTCATCTCATTCTTATCTTCCAAGCGAGAGTGAATTGGAAACCGTTGATGTTTTCCTAATCAGTTCAGAATGTCCTCGACAAGCAGAAACACTGTCCATTTCCGCGGGACCCCCTCCAAGTACTGAGGTTATTTCCTTTGATTGGAATGGTCTAACAGAATCTCGTCTTCCTTCGAGTGTTCCTTTTCAGATATCTGTAGGAGTTTCCGATAAGGAAATATTTCGCACCATAGTGAATGAGGGAGCTTCTGTTAGTATTTTATCCTCAACTGCTTGGAAAGCCTTAGGTTCTCCTCGGCTTGTGCCTGTCACTGACCAGATACTGGCTTTCAATAGAAGGCCTACTAGACCTTTAGGGTCCCTTCCTCAGTTACCTATTACTTTGGGAGGGAAAACTGTCTGTATTGATGTCATGGTCGTCCAAGGTCCATTAGATTTTAATCTACTCCTTGGACGTGATTACGTCTATGTAATGAAGGCTATAGTGTCGTCACTCTTTCGAGTGATGTATTTTCCCCATCATGGGAATGTTGTGACCATCGATCAGTTTTCCTTTGTGACGCCCACTCATCGCATGACTCCTAGTCACCAGACTTCCCTAAATGTTCCACATGTTTTAGTGGTTTCTTCCCCCTAAGGATGGGGGGGTATGAGCATAGTTCCCTTTCTATGTCAATCTCGTTAAAAAATGAAATAGGTTCCTACGAGCATAGTTTATTATTTGTTCAAGCTCGTTAAAAAATGAAACCGACCCTCAAGCACAGTTTACCTTTGGTTTCGAGCTTGTGTAAAAATGAAATCAATCCCAAGCATAGTTTACTTTCAGTTTCAAGCTTGCGTAAAAATGAAACTACCTTCGAGCATAATTTCTTTCTGTTTTAAGCTCGTTAAAAAATAAAAAGGACCCTTTCAAGCATTGTTATTATCTATTTTCAAGCTTGTGTAAAAATGAAATAGATCTCCTTTCCATTTGTTTGAGTCTCTTGCCAAAGTTAGGATTTGAACCTTCTTTCCATCTGCCTGGGTCACTTGGTCCTGGTTCTCCGTACCCCCCCTGGTGAACACATTCGGATTAGTAGCCAGGATTTTTGGGTAAGGAAGAAGAGTAGTCAGATGAAACGAAGCTTGGGGGGCATGTTTAGCCGTTAGCAATCATGCTGGGGGCATTTACCAACATCTGGTCATCATGTCGGGAAGGAACCTGTCAATGGGCCTTAACCGTGAGCATAGTTTACCTTTGGCTTCAAGCTCATTGAAAAATGAAACCAGTAGTTTGAGCAAAGTTCTACACCTGTTTCAAGCTCATTAAAAAATGAAACAAACCCTTTCTCTTTGAGTTAAGTCTTCTCATAGACTTAGTAACCGAACCTTCTTTTCACTCGCCTATACCTTAGGCGAATGAAATGAAGCTTGGGGGCATGTCTTCAACCTCTGGAAGTTACGTTGAAGTCATCTCAATCACGTCTCCACACCACGTTGGAGATAAGTCACTTACTTCTAGCAATCATGCTGGGGGGCATGTACCAACCTTTGGATTTCATGACGGGAAGAAGTTCACCATTGGGAACATTTTCGAGCATACTTTCCTTTTTAGGTTTAGAGCTCATTAAACCGTGAAAATTATCCTGAGCATAGTTCATTTTCTGTTACAAGCTCGATAAAAAATGACGCAGACATCATGAGCATTATTCCAACCTATCTTCGAGCTCGTTAAAAACAATAAGATGGTGTTTGAGCTTACTTTTCCTTTTTCGTGCTCTGGTTAAAACATGAAAAGTGGTTTGAGCTTACTTTTCTTTTTTCGTGATCTGGATCCAAACATGAAAAAGATTTCGAGTGCTTTTGATACCATTATCATGCTTGTTAAATAATTGGAGTAAAAAGGTGTGTCTAACGAGTATAGGTTTATCACTTTATCCGGCCTCGCTAGACTATTTATGGAAAAGGAACTGTGCCGAGTTTACTTTTCCGTTGTCATACTCGGTCGTCAACCATGACAAAGTTGTACATGGAGTCCTCTTTAATCTCTTTTCAGACTCCTAAAATAGGAAAAGATGGCCAAGAGAAATTGATTCGTTCACGCTTGTAAAAGGATTTGAATGATCGTCTCCCTAGTGATAGTTTACCCCTTTTTCGGACTAGGGGGCACTAATTATGAAAAAGGAATACTCCAACCAATCATGACTGGAAGAGTCCTCTCCCATGTTGTTTTACCCTTTTTCGGGCGATGAGGCTAACTTTACGAAAAATGACCTTTGGAGCCTTCTTTAAGCTTTTTAGACTCTCTAAACATGAAAAAGTACCGATTTTTCCTTCCTTAGACTCGTAAAATCAAACATCCAAGGACCCTTTTTGGGACGAACCCCTCCTTTCTCAGGTTCAAAAAACATGTGAGATTGGACTCAACTATGAGATGAGCTATACCGAGCATCTGTTATCCTTCTCAAGCTCGTAAAACAACAAAGAGGTACTCGTCCATCATGTCGGGGGAAAAATGGGAAAATGAGTCAAGTTTACCTTGTTGGCAGCTTGTGAGTCGTCACCTTTGAACATGGCATGCATCCTCACCTTGTCTGTTTTGGGTAGTCAGTCTTGCTGAGTGTCATCATTATGATCATGCGTCCTCATTATTTCTATGAGTTCACACTTCCTGTGGTTCTGTCTGTTCAAGTAGTCCTTGCTTCCAAGCTCTATTTCATGCCGTTGTATGTTCAAAGGGTTATTACCTTGAGTCCACCTCCACTTCATGTCAAACATTCCCTTTGTGTTAGTACATATTCTATTGTTTCGTTGGTCCATACTATCTCTCATCCTGATTTCGTGTCGATGATGTGGGAATCATTATGCCCCACCTTCGACCAGTCTATTCCTATCGACACCAAATCACTATCCAGGAATTAGGCTTAGGAGTCAACCACTAGTACCTTGGTACTTGCATGCCTCAATGGAAGGTTTCCTCGTGTTCGATAGTAGGTTTTCATCATTGACCTCTGATTGAATGATCTCTCAGATGCTCGACATCAACTCCTTTATTCGCATTTCGTTGAGATGTACTATAGATACCTTGGGCATCATTGTCATTATTGGTGATTTCCCTTGCATTTGTTAACGGTTCACATCATTGACCGGTAATCAAATGGTTTCTACCATGTTCGACTTCAACACCTTGTAATCACATGGCTAGATTCGTATCGTTTGTGATTGGGTAGAAGACCCTCGACACCCTTTTGTATTTTGGTCACGTCCAGGTTGCAATGGAGATTTTTCTATATTGTCACATAGATCCACTTATGTATTGGTCGTGGCTGTGCCATTATTGTCTTATGGATCCACGCTTGTTCATAGTAGTCATGATTTGTCTATAGTCTATATCTTCTCAGTACTCATGGATCTGCAATGTATTGGTCGACAACCATGCTTTGAGTCATTTGTTTCCGCGCATGGGAATGCCCACCTTGGTGGTATATCTGACATTTTGTTTCTGTTTCAGCTCCTTGTTGCTCCCCTCGATGCTATCTCTGAACCATATTTGTAAATTATTTCTGCCATCAGTCTCTTCTGACCTCACACTTTAGGGGACATCTATTATACCTCAATATTACACATTACATATTAGTGTCGCATCCTTGCATTACCGGCCTAAACGACAGTTTCCATTAAAGATCATCTGAACATCCAGAGTGAAAACCATTGACTGAACACTGAAAGCAAAACCTTTTTCTGCCATCTGTCAACCCAACTTAGCCCTGTTTGCAAGCACTACTGCTCGCTGCACATCTACATGGGTGCGATAGTCATCACTACCGCGTGTTGCTCCTTCTCTGGGGCACGGTACTACCGCGTTATGCTCAGTTGTAGGGGCACGATAGTCTGAAATTAGCCTTTTTACCTTGGATTTTGGGATCTCAACCTTCGAGGAGATTTTATTGGGATTACCATCTTTGGTTCGATCCTAAATACTTCTTTGTTTAGCTGGCCTGATCCACTAAACCCTCCATGGATCCACACTTCTCTCTTGTTGGTTAACCTTCCCATGTGCTATAAGAGAGAAGATTTCCATGGGCCAAAGGGAGGACTTTTTGGGGCATCAAACCTATGATCTTCATACTTTTGCAGAGATAGCTAGAGGAAGCACTTGGAGCTAGAGGATTGGCTTGGATATCAAGCAACCTTTGTAAGTACTCTTTAAGTTTGTAATATAAGATAACTTGTCTTGTTTTTCCCATTTCATGTGTATTGTATAAATCTTTGATATGAAATGTATCTAGTCTATATTTGAATTTAATCTTTGCTTTAAAGTATCTGGAAGCTTGCATGCTTGTCCTTTGTTTGATCTCAACAAGTTCTACATTGGAGTTTCGGGATTAAGAGCCAGAAGTGGGACAGAAGAAGATATTTCTTGTAGTCGCCAGTTTTTGTTGTAGATATTTCTCCCTACGGATAGGTAGAAACTCTCTTAGGATAAAGTAGGATGCACTGACTCTATGCTAAGAAAAAAAGGAAACAAATGCTACCTTGAGTTCCTGAACTAACCTTCACAACAAGATTAAATGCATTCAGAAGAGATGAAAGACGTAACTCACCTTCCAATTCGATGTTTGTCCCGCTTCTGGATCTTGATCCCGAAACTCCAATGTAGAACCTGTTGAGATCAAACAAAGGACAAGCATGCAAGCTTCCAAATACTTTGAAGCAAAGATTAAATTCAAATCTAGACTAGATACATTTCATATCAAAGATTTATACAATACACATGAAATTGGAAAAACAAGACAAGTTATCTTATATTACAAACTTGAAGAGTACTTACAAAGGTTGCTTGATATCCAAGCCAATCCTCTAGCTCCAAGTGCTTCCTCTAGCTATCTCTGCAGAAGTCTAAAGATCATAGGTTTGATGCCCCCCAAAAGTCCTCCCTTTGGCCCATGGAAAGCTTCTCTCTTATAGCACATGGGAAGGTTAACCAACAAGAGAGAAGTGTGGATCTATGGAGGGTTTAGTGGATCAGGCTAGCTAAACAAAGAAGGAGTTAGGATTGAACCAAAGATGGTAATCCCAATAAAATCTCCTCGAAGGTTGAGATCCCAAAATCCAAGGCAAAAAGGCTAATTTCAGACTACCGCACCCCTATAACTGAGCATAACGCGGTAGTACCGCGCCCCAGAGAAAGAGCAACGTGCGGTAGTGATGACTACCGCGCCCATGTAGATGTGCATGGAGCGGTAGTGCTTGCAAACAGGGCTAAGTTGGGTTGACAGATGGCAAAAAAGGTTTTGCCTTTAGTGTTCAGTCAATGGTTTTCACTATGGATGTTTAGATGATCTTTAAGGGAAACTGTCGTTTAGGTCGGTAATGCAAGGTTGCGACACTAATACATAATGTGTAATATTAAGGTATAACAGTAAATATCTACAACATGATCATTAAGCTCATCAAATGTCTATTGATCTTGGGTGTCCGTACAGATCTTTCTTCAATTACACCATTAAGATAATGGTCTTATCGAGCCACTTGGAGCAAACATCTCGTCATGATTCTATTCTTCTTTCTAAGAGAATCTTCTAGCCACGAGCCTTCTATAGTATGTTTGATTTGTAAGTCTTCTTGTTGAACATCCATCACTTGTTATTTGGAACAGGTGTTCATCATCCTTCACATGATCTTTCCTACAAATCAAAGTTAATTACATGATTAGTAATACTTCATAATCATCAAATCATGTTGACATGATAACCTATTATGCATATAGATATGATTCACATAGTTATGCAATTATCTTGACCAGTACTTTGGCACAACACATTTCCATATCCTGTATGCATATAGTAGCTATCTAGATGCCTTCCATATCTACCAGAACATACTGTCAAGAGCATGCACAGCTCTTGGCATTTCAGCAAAGAGGTTTCATTCTAGATAAACAACAATGGAATGTTTGTCCAATCTTACCAATCATATGCATATTAGTAGTATACTGTTCAATGCTATATGAATGCTTACACTATGCATGATATATTCTAGGAATACAAATATGCATACAACTATTACAAGCAATATCATTTACTATTTCAGAGATTCAAATAACAACTCAAATACTTATCTTTTATGTTGAGTGGTTGCCTCCCGCTTGATCTCTATATGTCTTTGAACTTATATTCATTCTATACCACTATGCATGCTTAAGTGTGCACTAGTGTCATCCTCATGATCTCATACATAATCATACATTGATTAGTATAATCTCAATACTATCAAAAAATTATGTATGGTCATGATCATTTCATACACAGGTATACTTACCTAAGATCCTAACACAAAGTAGGATTCTAACTGATATAGGAAAACATACCTGGATTATCATGCTTGGTTATGTCTTAACATACCCAAACAATATCTTCTTTGTTCTCTTCAATGATTTAGAGACCTTGTGCTAGAACCTGCATATCTCATAGGTTAAGCATAGAAGAACAAAGTCATACATACCTCGTAAGTAGATCTTTTATGTGATCAAAGATTATGGATGACTCTTTGTCTTCATGTCATCATGGTCATGGAACTTGATTTTTCTTTATTGATGTACCTGTATCTTGTTGCAGACAACATCATCCTCATACAACACCACAAGTGCATTAGTACAATCATAAGTGTCTTCTACCATTCATATGCATTCATTATCAAACAATCATAATTTTACTAACCTCAATAACATGAAGACAAACATATCATAAACTTAACCATGAACAGATTTCAACACATACCTGTATCTCCTCAAGTCATACTTGTCAGTATTGCTTTTAACCCAATCCACTTTGATTTGTTGAAACTGGATCTGGAGCCGGATTAAGGTTTGTAAGAGAACCCCTAAAAATTCAAATTTTGAATTTAAAACTTCTAAATAGATGGAAAGATGCGCCTTGTTGAGCTGATTAAGCTAGCATACTTCAATTTTGAAATCTCCAAAATTTGACCCCTCAAAATTGGCTTTGAAACTTCTGGATCTTCTGGACAGGATCCCGAACTAGGGTTTGATGAAGCCCACCTTTCTGCCGAATCAAAAGGTTTGATCCAAATCTCTAAACTTCAATTTTTCTGAGTAGCTTCCAGCCGTGGTCACAGACTTAAAAAATTCCAACTTTTGTAGAAGCCCTAATTTTCCACCTTTCCGATCAAAATCCTGAACTAGGGTTTGATCAAGCCCAGCCTTCCGCCCAACCAAAAAATTCGATCTTGGTCTCTAAATTTCAATTTTGATGAGGAGAATTAAGCAATGGACTCTGATTCCAAAAATTCCAACTTTCTCCGAAGCCCTAAATTTCCGCAGCAGTGATAAGCCAAGAATGAAGGTGCTCAGAAAATAATTCTGTTTTGACAGAAATATGCAACTTATTGTTTCTGGTGCATCTCTGAATTTTGAATCCACATGGTCTGAAATTGCTACTTGTGGTATCCTGACTTGTCATCTTTCAAACCCCAGAGGTATGACCTCAATTGGATTCTCTGAGAGAGAGTTATGCCAAGTTTCGCAACGTGACCTATTTATAGGATAAAACAGGAGAGCGAACTTGTACAAAGTGCCACGTGTCACTGGTTCACCTTCGGCCTCTGAAAATTGTACTTGTGAAAGTAAAGTCCGTGCACTACCTATCAATTTTTACTAAATTTCATTTGGAGCTTCCTAGCCCAAGTTGTGACCTTTTTTCCTAGGTCACCTGTTTATGACTGAGATCTGAAAGATGCAGAAACCCTAACTTGGACTGATCATAAATCACAAAGTACAACGAATTAGAGGCTGTCATTTGGAAAAAAGGTACAGGGGGATGTTATATACGACCTGTGAAGGTTTCATATCCTGAAACTTCACCAAAACGGATTTATAGTGAAAGTTCCACAATGACTGGTTTTTTCTATATAAAACCCTAACCTTCAAATTGTTGCAAGTGAAGCAAGTGTCGTAAGTGCCATACATTGCCTTCCTTCAGGTGAGCTATGATACCATGTTAAGATTCAATATGCAAAGACATAAAATATCATCATTACATTTCATTTCACAACAATAGCATATACATGATCACTGAAAGAACAACAAGCATAGCATAAACACAAGAGACACGGATTTATCCTAGGAAACCCTCATGGGGAAGAAAACACAACAAAGCTTCCTCAATATAGATGACTAGCAAATACAAAGATGTAAACCTCAACCATGAGCTCCTTCTCCTCCATAGTAGATCTCTCTCTCACTTATGCGCTAATCACAAGTGAGTGTAATGTGTGTTAAATGAGGAACACACCTCCTCTATTTATACACAACTCCGACTTGTCTTGTACACAAGCTAGGTCATCCCTAACTTAACCACTTTACATAATGGGACAGGGCTGACCCCACTAGGGTGGTCTAATAACCCGTTGACCCACAGAACACATACATGGCTAACCCCACTAGGGAAGTCTAATAACCCAAGTTACCACGGAGGAATAAACATCTCCGGATACATGACAAAGTCTCATCGGAGGAATGAAACATCTCCGGAATAATAAAGTACAAATATAATATTCTTAGAAGTTACAATATTTCAACACAACCAATTCAATATATATACAAGCATAGAGACACACAATAAATACAAACATTGTGCAACTAACAGGAATAAGGAAATGTATGAAAGTTTTTATTCATTACTCATGCCACTCCAAATTACATCAATAGGGCCATGCGCTACTACTTCAAGCCCATCCTATACATTCGCATAATCGAGAACCAAATGTCACTGCTATCGATCTACTTCTCATCTTTATGTTGCTTCTCCTTTACTCCCTTCTATGGTTTCTTCCTCTTATCCCTCCTCACATACATCATTTAGATATTTCACATGGCTAGAGGAATGCCAACAGATAACACGACCTTTCATCTTCCATCGTTTTAGGTTTACATTCTTACCAAGGAACCGTTTCATATTCTATTTGAGTCGTTATTCACTTAGTAGATAATTAGGAGTCGTATCACTATTAACCCTTTCTGCGGTAGGTGTAGCATCCCACCTGATAATATGTTACGCAAATAAATTGCCAAAGTCGCATCACTTTTCATCCTTGATACAGTAGGTGTACCATCCCATATGCTAATCCAATGAGTGGCATTGGAGGCATCCCAGTCCAACGAAGGCTCTACCTTCTTCATTGTCCTAATCCTGAACTTGGTCCCATTGATTCCTTCACTTTCAGGAAAGCTGCGCCACTGGGGCCTGATTGACCTCATATTTATCCTTCACCTTATGTTCATCCTCTTCCTAGTGCTTCTTCACAACTAGCCTTAGAGTTTCTTCCTTTTCCCTCTTGAGTGCCTCTGCTGCATGATATCAAAATAATTCCATATAGCGCCATCGGGGGTCTTGTCACCCATGGTGAAGGCATCATTTATGTCAGTTAAATTATCTCTATTAAGCCTCATTTTCATGTAGTTGTCTTCTCTATCGATAATACCCTGGGGTTTCTTGAACACCAAGCATGTGATGAATTTTCATCTATGGTGCTCTTCTAACTCTATGATGGATGATTCTATTAGATTGCATATTTCCCAGAGGAGTTTAACTGGGATGGTAGCTAAGTGGTATATTGATTTTCCATGTGCATCTTTCTGAATCTTTAACTTGGTTGCAATGACATTTTTGAACCACTTTCAATTACAAGTCTACTATGAGACTAGTAAGGAATTGTTGACTTCGTTTAGGCAAGACAAATCTACTCATATCTTTGATCACATCCATGAGTGGAAAAGGAGAAAAAGCTTAATTAAAGTTCATATCCCTTATGAATTCCTAACATATTGGTTCATCAAGTCTTTACAAACTTTTATAGGGAAGGATTTGGCTATTTCAGGGGTTCAAAATAAAGAGAAAGCTATTATTAAAGACCATCAATTGGATTTGGTTTACTCATAATCTAGAATTTTGTATGATATTTTTCCCACTACTCCTAGAGTAGAATTTGATCCAACCAAACTTACCCCTAGACCTCATGTTGATGGTGTGATTGGTTCAGTTGAAAGTAACTAATCTAGCTAGGGTATGAACCTTGCAAGTCAAAATTCACCAGAAGCTATCCAGAACAACACACTAAATCCCAAACCCAACTCTCCCACGGATGTTTTATTAGTATAGACATCCAATAGTGAGGGAAACTAGCATCCTGGAGGGAAGAAAAATAAGAATAAGAAAACTAGGAACAAATGGAATAATAATGCAAACAAAACAACAATAAAAATGCTAGTGGGGCTAAAAGGGAAAAAGGTAAAGTTAAGTTCCTTATCATTTATACAATGAGTACCACTTGATCTATAAATTCCCTAAGATAAATATTGCTCAAATATTGTTAGCACAAAAGGAAGGAAAGAACCAACCTTCTATGTTGACTAATATATTCTATATCAATGGATGATTGTTGCAGCTCGCCAAAACCCAACACCTATGCAAGGAGGAAATTAGGTTACCTCCTCACAAGGGGTAAATGTAAGCCAAAGTGAAGTTTTTGTGTGTCAACAGGATGTAAATATCCAAACTGGAAAATAAGAATTACGACACAACTGCATCTGGGTCCAAAGGAAAGGAAACTCTCGAGTCTGAAGTAGATTAACCATTACACATAGAGAATCTAGCTAACAATACTATGCCTAGAATTAAAGAAGGTGTTCTAAAAAAGTCCACACACAATCCTAATGTGCATGCTGCCCAAAAATATAGTATAGTTGAATATATGGCACTAGCTCCTTGTGCAATGTCCACTCGTGAAGTCCTCCAGATTTGTCCAACTCAATGGAAGACTCTACTTTCATCTTTACAAGCCATAGATCCTATAGAAAATCGGGTGATAACCTTTGATTTTGAAGGTTGGAATCCTCGCTTAGCCCATCATGTGGTATTCCATATTAAAGTTTCATTAAGAAAGTACAAAATATATCGTATTGTTGTTGATGAGGGTGCCAACAAAAGTGTCATGTCTTTGTAATGTTGGAAGGCTATATGTTTTCCTAAAGTAGTTGGTTTGGTGACCATGTTGAAATATTTTGATAGCCATCTTTTCAAACCTCACAAAATTATCTTTTCTCTTCCAGTGGAACTAGGGGTAAAAATGGTAAAGGTTGATGTGGAAGTTTTTGATTCTCCAATCGAATATAACCTTCGAGTCTAGGAAGAATTTTGACCCAATCTATGATGGAAATGGTCTTGTCAATATTTTTTGTCATTAAGTTTCCTCATGAAGGAAATATTGTTACAATTGATAAAATAGCATTAAGCATAAATGAGTTCAATCACAAAAATGGGTCCAGTATCCCCCTTGCGAGCCATTCTATGATGGATTGTGAAAATGTCAGTGTGTGGATGTATCCTACTTTAATGGGAACATTTAATTTACCCCCTCCCAACCTGCATGCTAAAACAGCTATGATACATGCATTTTATACAATTACCATGACTTCCACACCTAAGATGTCTCAATTTAAGACTTCTTACTTTAATGACCCTTATAAGCTACCAAAAGCTTCAAAAGAAATTGGGTGTAGTTGGATGAATCCGGCCTTGTCTATATATGAGATAGCTTTTCAAGCCACAGATTCAAGAGAAGTACACCATGTTGGTATACATTCCATTCTAGAATCAGATGACCAGTATTGTATGCATGTTTGGGCTATCATATATTTACCCTTTCAAGACCCCTTAGATACAGTTTTTCCCTCTGATGAAACTATCATTGAGGCAATGTTGCTGGGGGATAGACCTTGGCATGACATGCACCAATGTGCATCGTTTCTTCCTACTCAAAGTGACTTAAGAATTGATATTGACAGAACTATCAAAATAGGTCCTATGGAATGGTATGGGAGTCCTCTTGCATCTTCTCAAGTTTATGTTGAGGGTAATATGGAAAATATTTCCAAAACCATACCCATTAATATCTCCAAGACCCCAGGTGTTGTCGAAAATGTCTTTATTAGTGTTGATTGTTATCCTAATGAGATAGAAATTTATACATCACTATTTAAGGAGTATAGAGATGTTTTATCCTTTTCCCATGAAGAAATGCCAGGTATAGACCCATCGATCGTTGAACATGAGATCAAAACCTATCCTTAATTCAAGCCTGTTCAACAAAATCTAAGACCGATCAATCCTAGAAAGGTTGTTGCTGTCAAAGTAGAAGTAGAAAAGTTACTCCATGAAAAATTTATCTATCATGTCCCTTTGACAGAATGGGTGTCCAAATTGGTACCCGTTGATAAAAATAAGGAAACTTTTGGGTTTGTACTAATTTTCAATATCTTAATCTAGCTTGTCCTAAGGATAAATATCCTACCCTATTCATCAATTAGATTATCGATGTATGCACTGGTAATGGTATTTTCTCATTGATGGATGGATTTTATGGATATAATCAAATTCATATCCATTCAGAAGATCAACATAAAACCACCTTTATATGCCCTTGGGGGACCTTCGCATATAGGAAGATGTCTTTTGGTTTAAATAATAATGGAGAAACCTTTCAAAGCTTTATGTCTTATTCCTTCCACGACATTAAGAAAATAGTTGAATCCTATTTGGATGATTTGACTGTCACTTCCCCTCCCATGGATCCAATTCGAGGAAGGGAACATGATGCCAAATTATGGGGCTTTTACATAAACTCATCCCCATTCATTTCATTCATACCATTAAAACAAATGTGTGTAGATGCAAATCAAAGCAAAAATGCACAGCGGAATAAAACATCATCCACACACATTATATATATGCATTCGACATATAAATAACGATCGTCAAATTAAAACATTGCATAATTAAATACACATAGAGAATACTTATCTTCATTGTGCAATTGTCCCAAGAAACTAGCTATGTCGCTGCAACGTTCCACCCAACCATAGGTCTCTTCCCAACCTGTATTCTTTCAGCACTCAGAGACCACCCTTGAGCTGGTCATGATTTCTACAAGGAAAAGGGAACTCTCAACCTCAGCATAGCCCAATCAAACAACACATCTAATCCAAGCCATCCCACAGCTGGTTTTATCAGGCTAAATCTGAACCCTCTTTATTTCTGGATGCTTGCACTTAAGCTCAAGACAAAACAATGGATACCCATAACCCATACCCCAACATACTCTATCTACACACAGCAAGCACAATCATTGGGAATGGATACACATTTTTAACAATGGTATTTACAAACAAGATGGCCCTGGGCTTCCCCCAAATCGAGGGCACACCAAAAACGGACTGTGGAAATGGATATTCGACCACGGGGAGAAAAACCGATTTCTCCCACAGGTTATGAGCATTCCAATAGACAAAATGACCTCAATGAAACCCCCAAATCGAGCTCTCTCCCTCCTAGCAGCTGTGCCACACAAAAAATCCCTCTTCCTAGCTAGAAAACCATGAAAAACCAGAAAAACGTGGAGGGGAAATGCTCAGGTGGCTCCAAAAATGTGAGAGAGGCAAACTCCTCTGTGAAGAATGGCTTGGGGAGAAATTTCATGGCTCTTTTCTTTCCAAGGAATCCAAACACAAATTTCCATGAAGGGTGGCTTGCCCATACCCTAATTTGGACAGCCGTACCTCTCCATTCCCCAAGGCTTTAACTATTTCAACCAACTCTTGGGAGAAATGAATGATTGGGTACAAAAGTCAACATGGGTATTTGAGGGTTTATGGGTTCTCCCATTGACACTTGGCTTGACTTGATTGGTTCAAGGGTTTGAATATTCTCCCTCCCAATTCCTTGTAAAATCATGCCCCCATATCTTATTACATTGCATAGCTAGTTGTGGGTATTTTATTAAAATGTGTATTTACATGATATTTGCAATTCCATTGTCCCTAGCTAGCACGTAAACTATATGCATCAATAAAACGATGGCGGGGCCTTGGCCTTGAGCTCCTAACCACGATTTTATAACAATATTACATCATTTACATTTTAATGCAATGGGGTCAAAATCGGGATATTACATTCATGGCTAAGGCAGAGAAGAGAGTGGATCACCCTAAACATTTGAGAGTTGTCTTTAATAGGTGTAGATATTATAGGATTCAGTTGAATCCTAAAAAGTATATTTTTTTGTGTGGAACCAGGTATATTAATGGGTTTTATCGATTCCAAGGATGGTATCATGGTATATCCATTCAAGGTACAGGAAATACTTCAGTTACCCCCCCCCCCCAACTGCATAATTTGCACCAGTTGAAAATCCTTCAAGGGAAAGTTAATTTCTTGCAAAGATTGATAGCAAACTACATTGAGATCACAAAAGGTTTCATGTGATTATTAAGGAAAGGGGTCCAATTTATATGGGATGAAATGCTCAAGAGTCTTTCGATGCATTGAAAAAGGAATTGGTGTATGCCCCATTGTTGAGTCCCTTGAATTACAATAAATATTTCCATTTATATATATACCATCATCCAAATCTGTTGTAGGAATGGTTTTGGTTCAAGAGGATGGTTCCCACCAGGAACATGTCATTTACTACTTAAAAAGAATCTAGCAGGTCTTGATTTGAGGTAGTCTCATGTTGAGAAGTTGGCATTAGTTGTCGTGCATGTGGTACAAAGACTTAGACATTATATTTTTCTTAGAAGAACTATTGTTATAGAAGATGTCAATCCTTTTCAACATATTTTATCTTGATGGGTTGTCGGGGGAAAATATAATAAGTGGATTGTTATTCTTCAGGATTTTGATCTAAGGTTTGTGTCCACTAAATCGAAAAAGTATTTTTCCTTTTCCAAGTTAATGTCAGAGTTACCTCAAGAGGATGAGGGATCAGTAGAAAGTGGGTCATTTCCTGATGAAAATATATTCCTAATTAGCTCATATGACCCCTGGTATGGAAATATTATAATTTACCTACAAACCCAGAGGGTTCCACTTCAGTCTTCTCATGAAGAAAAGCATAAAATTCATCATCAATCTCGACATTATGTCATTATTGGTGATATTATGTACCTCCGAGGAATGACACTATCCTCAAGTGTTTCCTAGTTCATGAGGATGCTAAAAAAATCTTAAATGATTGCCATGGCGGATCCTGTGGTGGTCACTTATCTTGGATTTCTACAACCCAAAAATCCTACATGCTGGATATTTCTAGCCCTCCATCTTCAAAGACTACATTGAAGTGGTCAATAAATGTCATTCATGTCAAACGTTTATGAAAAACATGTGTGCACACTTGTCTCCATTATATCCAGTTATCACTTCCGGTCCTTTCACCAAGTGGGGAACAGATTTTACAACATGTAATCTAGCATCAACTAATGGCAATAAATACGTTATTGTGGTCATCGACTAATTTACTATGTGGGTCAAGGCTATGCCTAATTTTTGTTGGGATGGTGAAACTACATCAAACTTTGTATTTATCCAATTCACTGTTGTTTTGGTATCCCAAGAGAGACTGTCACTAACAATGGAAGTCACTTTCAAAAGAAAATGATGTCAGAGTTGGATGAGAAACTTGGATTTCATCAATATATCTCTTCACCATACTATCCTCAAGAAAATTGAATGGTTGAAGTAGTTAATAAGTATTTGAAAACCATGCTTCGGAGGATGATGAAGAAAAACAAGAGTAATTGGCATATCATGCTTTAACCAGCTCTATGGGCATACCGAACCTCCGTTAAAATTGCAACAGGATTTACTCATTTGCAGCGTGTGCATGGAGTTGAAGCTGTGTTACTTATAGAGTGTGATATTTCATCTTTAAAGTTATCCATAGAACTCTTACTAGACTCTGGTGGATTGGAGGAATATCTATTATATATGGAACAATTAGACAAACATAGGAGGGATGTTGTCGTAGTTATTGAGGCAAACAAAAAGCATGTCATGGCTTAATATGATAAGTCATTTCGTCCTTGTATTTTCTCAAAATGAGATATGGTGTTGGTTTATGACCAGAAACATGACGATCTAGGGTCTGGGAAGCTTACTACTATGTGGATTGGTCCTTATGTAATGACCCTCTAGTTTAGCCCCAAGACATATTATTATTGTTTTTATGTTGGTCATAGCGGCACAAGGTGCCTGGACTATGGTTTGCAGATTATTATTATTTTTATTATGTTGAAAATTATTAATTTATAAAATAAAATAATCAGATCGACCAATGACACGAAAAAGAGTATGAGGAACCATGATGTTACGGGCAAGGGGTTGTGTCACATACCCACCCTTGGACCCAATTCGTGGGAAGGAACTGTTGATGTATATGTAACTTCGGAATGTATTTCATCTATGTATTTCATATATATTTATTGTACCCTTATTAGAGATGTGTTATTCCTCTATAAGGAAGTGTCGTCATGTGGATTGACAAGTGTCGCAAGTGTGTGTACTTGCCGATGGGTTATTAGACCACCATGTGGGGTCGGCCTTGAATTATATATATTATAATGTGGATGTACCTAGCTAGACAAGTCGGCCCCATAAGGTCACTGGGAAAAAAGGTTAGTATAAATAGAGATCGGAGATCTTTATTTTACTCACTCGAAAAAGTAACTCACTCTCACTCAGAAAGTGGTGCACTAGTGAGGAGGAGGATCATATGCTACTAGGAGACTATCTCAGTGTATTTTTGGTTGTACTTTGGTTGAGCCATTGCTCTCTCTATCTCTGAGGAAGTTGTGGGGTTTTTCACTTTAGGGTTTTCCCCACGAAAACTCTGTGTCTCTTGTCTCTTATGCTTTTGATTCTTGTGATGCTTGTCATACTTATTGTGATTGTCATGCATTGATATGCTGCATATGTTATTCTCTTAGTAAAGATCCTAGAGTATTGTGAATTAATGCTCAAAATTTAACATGGTATCAGAGCTAACCTGAGAAGAAGACATTTTGCAATGACGGAAACTTGAGTTTCTTGTTTATTGGGTTTCTCTCCACAGATTTTGGAAAAACAGTATAGTAGATTGACTCTACTCATCAAGGCGCATCTATCTGTCCAATCAGAATTCAATTCTGAGCATTTTCAGATTTGGCCCTAAAAATTAGGGTTTCCACAAAAATAGGAATTTCTGGAATCTGAAGACACAGCTGGAAGTTCCTTGCGAAAATCGAAGTTCAGAGCTTTGGATCAAGATTTTTGGCTTAGTAGGTCTCCGGGAAACTCAAACCCTAATTCAGGGCTCTCCCTAGTGAACCCGGGAGGACAAAAAGTCAAATCTGAAGGGTAAAACTTTGCTGATCTCAAATTCTGAATGCACTAGGCTAATCAGCTCATCAAAGTGCATCTTTCTATCCTTTCAGAAATTTGAAATTCACATTTTGAATTTTTAGGATTTTTTCGACAAACCCTAATTCGGGACCAGATCCAGTTTTCAGCATTTCAAGTCGTAAGACCTGAATCTTTTATATTTCCATTTGAAGTACTCTTTAGGATGTCTCTCCACACCAAGCTTGAGGATAAGCTTGAAGGGGCTGATAACTTCCGAGCCTGGAAGTATAGGATTGGGTTAATCCTGGAAGAGAATGAGTTGGACTCATATATAAAAGAAGACATCCCTATCCCAGAGGATGAAGAGGCCAAGGTATTGCATAAGAAGAACTTGGTCAAGGCAAAGAGAATCATTGCTGATTCTATCAAAGACCATCTCATACCCCATGTGTCTTCTCTTAAGACACCCAAGGAGATGTTTGACTCTTTGACCAAGCTATTTGAAGGGAAGAACATAAATCGGAAGATGACCCTGTGGAACCAATTGAAAGGAGTAAACTTTTAGAATGGAGAAACCATTCAATCTTATTTTTCAAGGGTTTCCCAGATCAAGGAACAACTAGAAGCAGTGGATGAAATGGTGGAGAATGGTGAAGTGGTGATGACCACTCTAAATGGCCTACCCAGGTCATGGGATTCCTTTATTCAAGGAATTTGTGCAAGGAAGAAGTTGATCTCCTTCAACAGATTGCGGGAAGAATGCTCTCAAGAAGAAGCTAGACTTATAGCTTGTGAGGAAAAGATGGGAGGTGAAGATCAAGCTCTTGCAGCTCACACCAAAAGAATCAAGCCCAAGAAGGAGCACTCTCAACACAAGAGATCCTATCAAAAGAATAAGAAGGATCTAAGATGCTTCACATGCAATGAGAAGGGTCACTTTGCTTCAGATTGTCCCAAGAACAAAAGGGATAATAACAACAACTCCAACAAGAAGAAGAAGGGCAGCAAAAGAAAGTTTCATGCTCATGCTGCCGAGGATGATAAACCTCCAAAGAAGAAGGCCAGGGAAGAAAGTGATGATAGTGATGTTGACTCATCAAGTGAAGAAGAGTATGTTCTAATATCTACTCTCACACGTACCATATCCCATGGTCTTAATGATTGGGGTAATTGATAGTGGAGCTTCCAAACACATGACTGGGTTTAAGGAATCTTTTGTGAATCTATCTAAACATGAATCACCCCATAAGGTGAAACTTGGGGATGATTATCAATACCCAATAAAGGGAAGTGGTGAAGCCTCCTACAACCTAGATTCTGGAAAATATTTGAAGATGAAAGAAGTTCTTTATGTACCTGGGCTCAAGAAGAACTTACTCTCCATCTCTGCATTGGATGCAAAAGGTATAAGGGTTGCATTTGTGGATGGCCAAGTCCTAATGTGGCCAAAGGGAAAGAACATAGATGATGCAGTAGTGATTGGAGAGCAAGAGGGAGGTTTGTATAAATTGAAGGGACAACCTGAACATGCCATGGTACATGAATCCATGGAGCCAAGTGAACTTTGGCATAGAAGACTTTCTCATATGCACTATAGAGGACTTCCAATTGCAAGCAAGGTTGTAGAGGGTCTTCCTAAAATCAAGACCAAACATGAAGGTGTTTGCAAAGGATGTGCAAAAGGTAAGAACATTAAGAAGGCTTTCCCAAGCAGTGAAAGCAAGGCAAAAGATATATTGGAAATCATCTACTCAGATGTATGTGGTCCTATGTCATCCAGTTCTCTGAGTGGGTATGTTTACTATGTCTCATTTATTGATGACTTCTCCAAGAAGACTTGGGTATACTTCTTGAAGAACAAAGATGAGGTGTTTGATAAGTTCAAGGAATTCAAAACCTTGATGGAGAATCAAACTAACAAGAATATCAAAACATTCAGATCCGACAATGGTGGAGAATTCACCTCAGGTGACTTCAAGAAGCTTGCCAGTAATTTAGGGATTAAGAGGGAGTTGACTGCTCCTTATAATCCTCAACAGAATGGAGTTACAGAAAGGAAGAACAGAACTATCATGGAAGCAGCAAGGGCAATGCTGCATGACTAGGATCTACCTATGCTTCTATGGGCAAAAGCAGCTAGAACAACTGTATATGTGTAGAACAGAACACCCCACAAGATATTGGACAACAAGACACCAGAAGAGGTATTTTCTGGTAAGAAACCTGAAGTCAACCATATCAGAATATTTGGTTGTCCAGTATACACTCATGTCCCAAAGGAAAAGAGGACTAAATTAGATCCTTTAGGAAAGAAGGGTATCTTTGTGGGTTACAGTGAAAGCTCGAAGGCTTACAGAATATACTTTCCAAGGTTCAAGAAGATTGATGTCAGCAGGGATGCGACATTTGATGAAAACTCAGCATTTATCAAATCAAGGAAGGCACCGATCGAAGTTTATGAAGAACCTAAAGAAACTAGATTTCAAGACACTACCATGACTGAAGCAGTTCCAGAAGTTGTTCGTGAGTTTGAAGATCCGCAAGAACCTTTAGATCCACCCCGTGAGGATAACTCTCACAAGAGGAAACCTGCATGGGATAGAGAGCTCATTCAAGATGCAGAAAGATTTGGCATTCCAGAAGAAGAACACAGAGCAAAGAAGAGAACCATATCACATACCACCTATGTTGCTTTACTCTGTGACATTATGAACAAAGAACCTTCCAGTTACGAAGAAGCAGTAGAAAATAAAGAATGGAAGGATGCCATGGTTGAGGAATACTAATCAATAATGAAGAATGATGTTTGGGATGTTGTCCCAAGACCTAAAGAGAAGTCTGTTGTGACTTCTAAATGGATCTTCAAAATCAAGCATGCTGCAGATGGCAGTGTAGAGAAATACAAGGCAAGATTCGTAGCTCGTGGATTCTCTCAGAAAGAGGGAATAGATTATGAAGAAACTTTTGCACCTGTAGCCAGGTATACTTCCATCAGAACAGTACTTTCCCTGGATGCAGCAATGAAATGGAAAATGCACCAGATGGATGTCAAGATTGCTTTCTTGAATGGTGTAGTTGAAGAGGAAGTATATGTGGAACAACCACTTGGTTTTGAAATACATGACAGGGAGTCATATGTATGCAGATTGAAGAAAGCCTTGTATGGCTTGAAACAAGCTCCCAGAACTTGGTATGGTAGGATGGACAGTTTCCTATCTAGTTTGGGCTTTACCAAGAGTAAAGCAGATTCCAACCTTTACTACAAGTGTAAAATCTCAAGCACAGCTGAATCTAGCTACTGTGGATTCCTCACTGGTGAAAGATTGCACAACATTTGCAAGAATGGCATAAAAAATTTAAATGAATGAAGAACAATACACATGAAATGGTGAATAATGTCAATATTATTAACTGTCCAACCTTAACAAAGGTTAAGAACACCCATATATACAAATCTGGAAGAATTCGAATCCATCTGGAGTGTTCACACTGATCTAGCTTAGAAAAAGCTCAAACCCCCTAGGTTGACCAAAATATCCCAAACCATCCCAAACTGGTTCGAATCTGCAGTGTGAATGCTGGGAATGACTGGACAGGCCCATGTGACCTCACACATGTGAAGAAACTGGTTGGTTAGAGGTTTGGAGTCTAAAAATGGTCAAAAATATGACAAAACAAGGCAAGATTGTCCACAAAGTGAGCAAATGCGCCCTAGGTAGAAGAGAAGCATGCTGAGTGCATTAAATGACCTGAGGAGGGCGCTCTAGGCATGCTGAGTGCATTAATTGCCCTGGGGAGCGCTCCACAAAGCTGGTTTGACTCAGCCCTTGTTCACATTGCTAACCAGTTCATGATAATTTGACCATTTACCAACTAATCAACTTAGGGATGTAATCATTAATCACTTGGGCTAATTAATCATCATTAATAAATGATTAATGTACATAGGTGGAAAAATGTTCTAACACCCCCCCTTAAGCTAGACTTAGTGAAATATCAAAAATTAAGGCCTTGGCAACTAGGCTCAAGTCACCTTTTACATCATAAAATTTATTTGTCCATGTAACCAAGGTAAGGAGGAAAACCACATGGGAAATAAAACCTCCCCTCTAAAATGGACATGTGGCATATATCAAAATACACCAATCATCACCATGCATCACTCACCCCAAGCAAAGATCTAAGGTGAGTGAAGGTCTTCTCCGTAAAACACTTGGTGAAGATATCAGCAGTTTGCTCACTGGATGGGCAATACTGCAATGCTATGATCCGGTCATGCACCAAACCCCGAATGTAATGCATGTGTATCTCTATGTGATTGGTCCTCTGTCTCTGTACTGGATCGGTAGAAATCTTGATTGTACTTTGATTATCACACCAAAGAATAGTGGGTGAATCAAAGACAATCCCGAACTCTGCAAGAATACCTTGCAACCAAACACATTGTGTGGCTGCATTAACTGCTCCCCTGTACTCGGCCTCAGCTGAAGATAAGGAAATAGTGCTCTGTTTCTTGCTTGACCAGCATATAGGTCCATGTGCAAGCATAAAGACATAACCGGAAGTTGACTTCCGATCAATACAATCACCGGCCCAATCAGAATCTGTAAATCCTACTAGTTCAAGGGATGAACCAGCAGCATAATGGATACCAAATGACTTAGTACCCTGAACATAATGAAGGATCCTCTTGGCTGCCTTCCAATGGATCTCATGAGGCTCTTGCATGTGCCTTGCAACAGCCCCAACAGCATAAGACAAATCTGGTCGAGAGTGTGTAAGATACAACAAGCTCCCAACTAGTTGTCTATACAACGAACTGTCAACTAGTGGTGAAGAACCCCATTCTGTAAGCTTAACTCCTGAAAGAAATGGAAATTTTGCAGACTTACATTCAGCCATCTTAAATTTCTGCAGCAAATCTGAAGCATACCTTGACTGACATACAGAAATTCCATTCACAGATTGATCAATCTCCAAACCCAGAAATTGTTTTAGCAATCCTAGATCGGTCATGGAGAATGCACTGTGCAATGCTCTCTTAACTGAGTCAAGTTCTTTGGTGCAGCTACCAGTGATCAAAATATCATCAACATACAGTACAATAATCAATATCAGATCACTAACATGCTGCATATACACATTTGGATCAGACTTACACCTCTCAAACCCCAAAGATAGCATAAAATTGTCCATTTTTGCATACCATGCTCTAGGAGCTTGCTTGAGCCCATAGAGTGATTTGTTCAACCTGCAAACAAGTGTATGATCAGAAATAAAACCTTCAGGCTGCTGCATATAAATCTCCTCATTCAGATCCCCATGAAGAAAGGCACTTTTTACATCCATGTGATGAATCTCCCAGCGCTTGGAAGCCCCAATTGCCAAAACTAGTCTTATGGAGTCCATCTTTGCCACCGGTGCAAATGTCTCTGTATAGTCCACTCCTTGGACCTGAGAGTAACCCTTAGCTACCAACCTGGCCTTATACTTCAGATCAGAGCAATCAGATCCAATTTTGGTTCTATAAATCCACTTGCATTGCACTAGTTTCCTCTTGGGAGGAAGAGGGACCAAATCCCAAGTTTTGTTCTCATGGAGTGAGTTCATCTCCTCTTGCATGGCTGATTGCCACCTTGGGTCTGTACATGCTTCTGAATATGACATTGGATCATATCCAACCATCAAATAACATGCCTCACTCAGATCAGAATTATTATATGCAAAGGAATTGTGAAATTGAGATCTAGTTTTCCTAGCATCTTGGGGATCTCCCACTAGCTCTCCGGCACTTTGAATTGTTTTCTCTGCCCACTTGGGCCTTGAGGGAGGGATATGTTCAGAATCCATATCAACATCATCTTCAGCAATATCAGAATCAGAAATATCAGAGAATGAATCACTACTTACTTCATCATCAAGACGAGGGAATGAGCATTCCCCGTCACCTTGTTCACTAGCTTGCAAGAATTCTTCCTCTTCGAATTTGACACTTCTTTCAATGAAAGTTTTGTGAGTGGATGGATCAAAGAGCTTGTAGCCCTTGGAATCCTCTGCATACCCAACCATGATTGACTCCTTGCTTTGGGGCTGCAATGCCTTTCTCTTCTCCGGTGGAATTCTGGCCCAAGCCCTTGAGCCAAAAATTCTGAAATGTGAGACATTTGGCTTGTGGCCCATCCATGCTTCAAATGGAGTGATTCCTTGCAATGCTTTGTGTGGTGCCCTGTTCTGAACATATGCTGCACAATTCATAGCTTCAGCCCATAATTTAGGAGACAAATCCCTTGCTTGCAACATGCAAGTTGCCATCTCTTTCAGTGCTCTATTTTTGCGCTCTGCAACACCATTTTGCTGAGGTGTGTAGGGCACTGAGTGTTGCATCTGAATGCCATGCTCTTGACAGAGCTGCTGCAAATTGTTATTGAAATACTCTCTGCCATTATCAGTCCTCAAAACCTTCATGGCCTTCCCACTGAAGTTCTCAACCATCCTCTTAAAAATTTTGAAACATTCAAAGACTTCAGATTTTTGCTTAAGGAAAAATAACCAGCAGTACCTTGAGTAGTCATCGATGAAGGTGAGCACATATTTGCTGCAGCCATAGGAGGGTGTGGGGAGTGGCCCTATGAGATCAGAATGCACTATCCCAAGAGGTTGATCAGCCCTCCTTGCCTTCCCTTTGTCATACTTCCTTTCAGGATGCTTCCCAACCATGCAACCCTTGCATGTTCCACTCGAAAATCTGATTTGGGGCAGCCCTTCTACCATATTTTCTTTGCTTAAAACTTGAAGATATCTGTAGTTTAGGTGCCCATACCTTTGATGCCATAGCTTGCTGGTCTCATTCCCATGTGACAGAAGCACACTTGGTGATGAGAATTCGAGGAAGTGGGAGAACTTGTACATCTTCATGTCATGGTCTGCAACACCCTTTGCAACAATTTTCCCGGTGGAAACTTCTGATATCTCCACTTCATCCTGAGTGAAGACCACCTTCTTTGCTGCTCCAGTATGTGTCATTTGATATACAGAGAGCAAGTTTGCTGCAAGATTTGGCACATACAGCACATTGGAGAAGAAGCCATTCTCCATAGAGATTTTCCCAATGCCATGAGCAGGGATTTCTGAGTCATCTCCCATTCGAATTGAGAGGCCACTGTAGGGAGCAAGTTCAGAAAACGAGTCTCTTGAGGAAGCCATGTGCCTTGAGGCACCTGAATCAATGATGAACAAAGGTGAATGAGATGAGCTAGCCACCAAAGCATGGCAGCTCTCCTTGTCTTCAGAAACGCACTCCTTCTTCTTGGAACTTTCAGGAAGAGGAATGTTATTTTTCTGTAGGAGATGGGTCATGGTGTCTATGGTTTTCTTCATGCATGAGCTCTCTGGATGAAAACCTCTTTGACAGTAGCTACATTTTGTCTTCTCAGCCTTCTTTCCTTTGTTCTTGACAGGATTCGAAACCCCCTCAGAGGATTTGGGCCTCTCATCCTTCTTCTTCTTCTCTTGAGGTTTCGACCCCCTGGGTTTTTGCTTGCCTCTTCCACATTTCGAATCTCCAGCTGCAAGAACTTGATCTTTTTGCTTGATGGAGCCCATCAAGACCAGCTTGTCTTGCTCTTGAGTTAGCATCTCCATGAAGTCAGCCAAAGATGGCATCTTCCAACCTCTAACTGTGAGCCTTGTGGAGTTGAAGGAAGACACAAAAACTGAGTATTCAGAACCCAATTTGGAGAGAATGGACAACACCAACTGTTCTTCTTTCTTCTCTACGCCACATTGTCTGATCTGCAAGACCAAGTTCTTGAACTTGGTGAAGAAGTCCTGGATGGAATCGAAATTCCCTGGGCTCAGTGAGACAAGCTCATTTTCGAGCTGGTGGCCTCTCATCTCATCAGTCTTTCCAAACAGTGTCTCAAGCTTGAGCCACACTTCATTTGGAGTTGCTAGACTTTCTACATGAAACAGGAGGTCTCTCGAAATGCTGAGACAAAGGAGGCCAAATGCCTCATCCATTCTGTTAAAAAACTTGGATTTCTCCACAGCTGAGTTTGGCTCAACCTCAGTGCCCATCGTGATTCTATAGAGACCCTTGGATCTCAGCAAAATCACCATTTCTGCCTTCCAATCGAAATAGTTGAAGGGAGTGAGCACGTTTGGGTGAGATGGCTCCATTCTCTCTGCTGCAATTCGCACTTGCTGACAATGCTGATCTTCAGTACCTGCAAACAACTCTCAAATCACTCTGGAGGGATCTACACTAACAGATTCGAACCCTGTATGGATAGTGGGTGCATTCGGGAGAGCATCACACCTGAGAGGAGCCACTAGATTTCTCCAGTAAGCTCAAGGCAATGGCCTCAGGAATTATGTGGTTTCTCCACTGCTTCTGGCAATCCACTACAACAGTCTTAATGGTTCGAATTCTAGCTCCAAGAGCTCTGATACCATGTAAAATCTCAAGCACAGCTGAATCTAGCTACTGTGGATTCCTCACTGGTGAAAGATTGCACAACATTTGCAAGAATGGCATAAAAAATTTAAATGAATGAAGAACAATACACATGAAATGGTGAATAATGTCAATATTATTAACTGTCCAACCTTAACAAAGGTTAAGAACACCCATATATACAAATCTGGAAGAATTCGAATCCATCTGGAGTGTTCACACTGATCTAGCTTAGAAAAAGCTCAAACCCCCCTAGGTTGACCAAAATATCCCAAACCATCCCAAACTGGTTCGAATCTGCAGTGTGAATGCTGGGAATGACTGGACAGGCCCATGTGACCTCACACATGTGAAGAAACTGGTTGGTTAGAGGTTTGGAGTCTAAAAATGGTCAAAAATATGACAAAACAAGGCAAGATTGTCCACAAAGTGAGCAAATGCGCCCTAGGTAGAAGAGAAGCATGCTGAGTGCATTAAATGACCTGAGGAGGGCGCTCTAGGCATGTTGAGTGCATTAATTGCCCTGGGGAGCGCTCCACAAAGCTGGTTTGACTCAGCCCTTGTTCACATTGCTAACCAGTTCATGATAATTTGACCATTTACCAACTAATCAACTTAGGGATGTAATCATTAATCACTTGGGCTAATTAATCATCATTAATAAATGATTAATGTACATAGGTGGAAAAATGTTCTAACAACAAGGTTGAGGAAGGGAATCCTGTGATTCTACTCTTGTATGTGGATGACTTATTTGTAACAGGAGATGACAAACTGATTGCAGATACTAAGAGGAAGCTTGCAGCTGAATTCGATATGAAAGATTTGGGAATGATGCACTATTTCCTAGGTATGGAGGTGTGGCAGAGTGCAGGTGGGATCTTCCTTGGTCAAGGGAAGTAAACAGTAGATATCCTGAAGAGATTTGGGATGATGGATTGCAAGGCCATGGCCACACCTATGGCATCGAATCTGAAGCCTCTATGTGATGCTTCATCTGAGCCGGTTGATGTCTCTATGTATCGTCAGATGATTGGGTCCTTGATGTACCTAACGAACACGAGACCAGACATTTTCTTTGCTGTGAACACATTGAGTCAGTTCCTCACAGATCCGAGGATTGTTCACCTGGTTGTTGTAAAGCATGTTCTGAGGTACTTGAAGGGTACAGTGGATTATAGGCTCAAGTATGAAGTGAATCAAAAGTTTAACCTGCAGGGTTATGTTGATTCAGATTGGGCTGGCAGTGCTGCAGATAGGAAGAGCACATCTAGGTGCTGCTTCAGTATGGGATCAGGTGTGATCTCTTGGTTTAGCAGGAAGCAGTCCTGCGTAGCACTGAGTATAGCTGAGGCAGAGTATGTTGCAGCCTGTTCAGCTAGTTGTGAGTCAGTATGGCTACGGAAGCTACTGTTTGAGTTATTTGATCTCCTGTTGGATACTACTGGTATCTTATGTGAGAACCATAGTTGTGTGAAGCTGTCCGAGAATCCAGTGTTTCATGACAGGTCGAAACACATAGAGATCAAATATCACTATATCAGGGATATGGTGTAGGGAGGAGCTGTGAAGCTCCTATATGTTGCGACGGATGAGCAGATTGCAGATGTGCTGACGAAGCCACTAGCCAGGGTGAAGTTCGAGTACTTCAGAGAGAGGCTTGGCGTTCTTTAGATCGAGGACACTTCGAGGAAGAAGTAATGGACACATTTGCTGAAGCCATTCCAAGCATGTTGGAAGGAGGATCCTTCACATGGCTGTGGATGTAAGCGCTGGATGATGAGCATCAGGATGATGTTCTGGTTTCTGCTTGGATATGATCAGTTGGATCATTCTTATATGTTGGATATGATCAGTTGGATCATTTATATTTATGTACGCATCATGTTGGATGCTGGATATGATCGGTTGGATCATGTGTATGTATTTTTGTATATGCATCATGTTGGATGCTTGGACCATGTATCTGTATATGTATTAGGTGGATACATTGTATGATCAGGTGGATCATGTATGGTGATATGTATCATGTATTTGTATTTGTATCAGGTGGATACATTGTATGATCAGGTGGATCATGTATGATGATATGTATCAGGTAGATACTTGGTATGCATCAGGTAGATGCATTATATGATCAGGATGATCGTGGATGACGAGCTTCAGGATGTTGCTCCAGATGACATGGAGCAGGATGTTGCAGTGATGATGATCAGGATGATCATGTGTACATTAGGATGATGTATGGTGAGTATCAGGTTGATACTCTATGGCCGTGGATCAGGTTGTGCAGATGAGCATATAATTTGGCCCTGGGAGATTTGCAGATAGTCTTTCGAGGTTTTGCCTATGGCATGTAATTCATTGCCCTGGGATATCTGGCAAATGCTCTTTCGAGGTTTTGCTGTAGGAGGACATATAATTTGGCCCTGGGAGATCTGCAGATAGTCTTTTGAGGTTTTGCCTATGGCATGTAATTCGTTACCCTGGGATATCTGGCAGATGCTCTTTCGAGGTTTTGTCCTATGGCATATAATCTGTCCCTGGGAGATTCGATAGGTTGGTCTGTGTGCCCATAATCAGTCTTGGGATGCTCTTGCGAGGTTTTTCCATGACCACATGTAATTTGTTCCCTGGGAGATCCTATAGGTAGAGCTGTGTGCTCATAACAGCCTGGGATGCTCTTGTGAGGTTTTGTGGTGACCACATATGTCATGTCCCAAATTTGAAATTGGGTCACAATGGCCTAATCACATTAGCCATATTCATTAGAGTTTGTAAAATTGATGTTAAGGGTCAAATAATTGCCAAGGAAGAAAATTACTAGTTTCCTAGGTTTGGGGTGGAAGCTTTGGGATTTGGAATAAGGGGGATAATAAATGATGTTTAGACATTAGAAGGGTTCAAGTATTTAATAAATAGAGTGAATAAAGAAATTCAAGAGAAATCCTAGGTGACAAATGGTTTTGGAGACATATGGAGGATGTGGGACCCACACTAGCTTGATTTTTCATAATACATGGTATCTCTCTTTTGCAAATTCGAATTAATGGGAATGTGAACACTTTTGGGTGAGTTGGTAAGTCATAACACATGTCATTTAGCATATTAGGTCGAATTGGGAAGGATTGGTAACCTCCATGGAAGATAAAGAGTCAAAGTGGAAGTTTGTGGACACTTGGGCTAGATTCCCTAGCCCCTATGACACCAATGATAGAGCATCTATGACAACTATGACAAATTGCAGACCTGACCTCTGACATCTAACCACTATGGCATGTCAGCCCCAAAAATAGGCTCAAGGAAGGCGAATTTGGGAGTTGGAGAAGCCAAAGAGACTCAAAAACGAATTTGGGAGAAGATGGAAGGTTGGAACTAGGAGACAAGTGGCAAATGTGGAATATTTCCTAAATGGAAATCTATTGAATCTATTGAGAGGATTTCGACCCTTAGAAGGATAATGTTGGTTATAAAATGTAGAAATGAAGTATGAGAATGGCTTTTGATCATTTGTAGAATTTGCAATTGCATTTGTGAAGAGGGAGAGCTAGTGGATGACTAGTTTCTTGCCTTAGCCAATTTCGAGGGTGAAAGATTCCCATCCAAGTTGGAAATTGGAAAGGCCATTCAGACCTTTCATTTGGATCTTTAATGGAGTCTTTATTTGCAGGTGTAAGCTACAGGGCATCTCATGGTTTCTTCTATTGCAGCTCGCTCCTTCAACCATTTCCAGTTTTGATGGCATATTCTTGATCCTTGAGGGAGGGCATTTTTGGTGAGATATTGTACTCTTTGGGGGAGCTTCTAATGCCCAATTTATTTTTTAATATGAAGTAAATACTCTTTTCTTCATCTCCAAAAATTTTCAGGTCGAAATTCCAAGTAGAAATGTATAAATCTCATTTTTAATGGAAGAACAATGTCATTTCCCCACTACCTTGTTGTGAACCAATGTATTGATGATGATTTCGAATGAATGGATGATTCTATGATGCATTTGTGATTAATGGACTGCCATGGATGTATTTTACAAGTTTCATGTACTGTACTTGAGCATTTGAAGTATTTTTACTCAGTTTAATTGCATTGGGAGAAGAAATAGTGCCATTTCCCCAAGGGTCGAATTGGTGATTTTTGCAGTTGAATGGGAGAGGGTGAGAACAGTTGTAATAAACCATTAATGGTGCATATGAGACCTTAATAACATACTTAACACATTACATACCTCTGTTCATAAATTTGAGTGGGTTTGGAGGCATTTGGGAAGCCATTTTCAGTACTTACCTTAGGGGGATTTGAACCCCAAATTACTAGTAAAATTGCATACTTGGTCCAGAATCTTAAGAGAGTTTGCAGAGGTCTTTTGGTGGCCATATTTTATCCCTGAACATAATATTCAATTCATAATATCATTCATAAACCTTCCTTGAAGATTTGAAGGAATTTGGAGTCAATTTGAGACCTAGAGACCAATACTAGTCAAAGGGAAATCACTAGTAAAGTTACCTACATTGACCAGAATTGAAAGAGTATTTGCAGAAGTGTTTTAAAGGTACAAAGGCATCCCTAAAAAACATATTTATGTTCTAATATCATTCATATCCCTTCTCAGAATATTTGGGATCATTTGGGGCAAATTTGGGACCTAGAGATCGAAACTAGTCAAAGGTCGAACCAAGGAAAAAAGTGGAAAATTGCAATTTTAATAAAATTCCTAACAAGGGACATTACAACATATAATCTGTCCCTGGGAGATCCTATAGGTAGAACTGTGTGCTCATAACAGCCTGGGATGCTCTTGCGAGGTTTTGTGGTGAGGTCACATATAATATGGCCCTGGGAGATATGCAGATAGTCTTTTGAGGTTTTGCCTATGGCATGTAATTCGTGCCCTGGGATATCTAGCAAATGCTCTTTCAAGGTTTTGTGATGCACATAATACGTCCCGAGGATTCCAAAGTATGGCCAGTGATGATGAAGACCTACAGGTGGTGGGCCTACATCCAGTATGAAAAAGGATTGGCTCTGTAGAACTTCCTATGACGAGTAGAGTCAGAGATTGGTTGAGATAGCAGCAGCAGTGACGATGACGATGACGATGCATCGATGATGATGATCCCGAGAAGAAGACTTGTCTAGCAGATCTGTGTCGATAAATACCTTCCTAGTTAAGAGGGAGTGTTGATGTATATGTAACTTCGGAATGTATTTCACATATATTTATTGTACCCTTATTAGAGATGTGTTATTCCTCTATAAGGAAGTGTCGTCATGTGGATTGATAAGTGTCGCAAGTGTGTGTACTTGCCGATGGGTTATTAGACCACCATGTGGGGTCGGCCTTGAATTATATATATTATAATGTGGATGTACCTAACTAGACAAGTAGGCACCATAAGGTCATTGGGCAAAAAGGTTAGTATAAATAGAGATCTGAGATCTCTATTTTACTCACTCGGAAAAGTAACTCACTCTCACTCAGAAAGTGGCACACTAGTGAGGAGGAGGATCATCTGCTACTAGGAGACTATCTCAGTGTATTTTTGGTTGTACTTTGGTTGAGCCATTTCTCTCTCTATCTCTGAGGAAGTTGTGGGGTTTTTCACCTTAGGGTTTTCCCCACGGAAACTCTGTGTCTCTTGTCTCTTATGCTTTTGATTCTTGTGATGCTTGTCATACTTATTGTGATTGTCATGCATTGATATACTGCATATTTTATTCTCTCAGTAAAGATCCTAGAGTATTGTGAATTAATGCTCAAAATTTAACAGGAACATGATGGCAAATCTTGGGGATTTTACATAAACTTAGTCCATACATTAGATTTTAAAGCAAAGAAATACATGTGTGCAGATGTAAATCAATTAAACATGCACAGCGGAATGAAAACCTCATCCACACACATTACATGATGCCATTCAATTTAACACAGCCAACAAATTAATACATTTGCAGAAGTAATTACATAAGAAAATACTCATCTTGATGTAATGCTGTCCCAACAACTAGCTATGTTGCTGCAACGTTCCTCCCAACCATAGGTCTCTGTCCAGCCTGTATTATTTCAGCACTCAGAGACCACCCCCAAGCTAGGCATGATATCTACAAGGAACTTGGGACTCTCAAACCCTGCACGGCCAAAGCAATGGATACCCATCTCAACCCCAACATTCTTTTACACACAGTAGCTTAAAACTGGCATGGATACATAATTCAACCATGGATTCACAGAATAGGGTCTATGGGTTTTCCCCAAAACGTGGGCACACCAAAAATGGATTGTGGGAAGAGGGAATCAACCCCAGGGAAGAAAACCGATTTCTCCCACAGATGTATGAGCATTTAGTGGGCCAAAACGGCCTTAATTAAACCCCAAATTGTTTTCCCTCTTTTCCCCACTATTAGCCACAACAAAAACGCCCTTCCCAGCTAGGAAAATGAAGGTAAACACAGGAACTTCATGGAGGGAAATGCCCAGGAAGCTCTAAACTCGTGAGAGAGCAAACTGATGGTTGAATAATAGCTTGTGGAGCAATTTTGTGGCCCTCTTCTTGCCTAAGAAGCCAAACACGAAAATCTAGGAAGGGTGGCTTGCCCATACTCGAATTTGGACAGCCATACCTCTCCATTCCCCAAGGCATTAACTACCTCAACCAACTCTTGGGAGAAATGAATGATTGGGTACAAAAGTCAACATGGGTAGTTGAGGGTTCATGGGTTCTCTCATTGACACTTGGCTTGACTCAATTGGCTCAAGGGTTTGAATATCCTCCTCCCAATTCCTTGTAATATCATGCCCCCATCTCTTGTTACATTGCATAGCTAGTTGTGGGCATTTATATTAAAATGCATAATTACAATTCCCATGGTTCACTAGCACATGAGTAGCATAATATCAAATACTTGCCTCTTCTAGATCTATCATTCACTAGCGGGGCCTTGGCCTTGAGCTCCATGTTAGGAATCATACATAATATGCATACATTATTTACATTATAGCCCAAAATATTATAAGGGTCAAAATGGGGGACGTGACAGGTTGTGGGAAAAGTGTTACCTTGTGTTTTGACCTATGTGGATGTGATACACCCTTGTTGTGGACTTGGTGGACCCTCTTGATTTATGCAACCTCATATGTTATGCTACCCCTTGGTTTTTATTTTGTTATGGGATTAATTTTTATTAGTTTTTGAGTCTCTCTCTCTCACCTAGTGCGCCCTCTTAAGTTTGTTTAGTGTGTCTCTTGGTATAGCCGCATGATGTGTAACTCCAATTTACTATTTTGGGAATGTAACTCCTCCCTTGTGTCTCTCTCTCTTCCCTCAATTTGAATTTCTCTTGGGAAATTGGATTTGGGAGGATGGGGGTTAGTCTCTCTGGGGGAATTATGCATGATCTTGGCCCTTGTTTTGCTATGGTATTGGTGTGCTTGGTTTTTGTGGCTCTTGACATGATTTTTTTGGCTGGTTTGTGTTCCCTTGCTGAGCCTGTGCCTAAGTTGAGCTACACTGGAATTTCCTTGCAGTGGAAGCCGAGAAATACTTTCCATTGGGTTGCGGTTGGACTGATTTCTCTTGCCATTGGATTGTGGTTGGACCAATGTTAGATGGGTTTTTTCATTGAGTGCACTCTTTCTTGTGGCATCATGTTTTTGGCTCGGGGGTGACCATTGAAAAGTGATTTGTTGCTTTCATTGTGTCTATGGCTGGCTGGAGCGTGGCACGGTCGATTTCGGTTGCATATTTTGCAAGATAAGTGCTTTATCTCATGTTTATTTAATTTATTTGGCTCTGATCTAATTTATATATGGACTCACGTGAAGTGTTTATAAAAATTCCTGAGTGTTCTTTTTATTAATATGTTTGATAAATAAACTTGAGATTGGTGTGAGAATGTGAGGGTAAATCTTCTTGATAGTGTTTGGGAAATGTCTACCGAAATTCTAGCTCAATTTCCAATTTATAGCTCCTTCAATGGAATTGTTTGAGTAGATTTGTGACTTTGCATATGAAGTGTTTAATGAAATTTCTGAATGAGATATACCTCTATTATGACTAATAAAACATTTTATTTGGACTTGGAATGACATTTGAATGAGTCTATGATCTGTGGATTTAATTATTCTAGCGATTCTTAGAATTACTAGTCAATTTGGATGAGTAGAATTAGCTAGTTTTGTGAATTATTTAATGGAATGTATATGGGAGGAAAGATAAATCCATATGAATGTAGTTGACTCATGATATCCTGTCCATGAGCTACAGTATTCATATGTTTCTCTTTATTTGGCATTTGGGAAGTTAAATTGGAAACTAGGTACATTGCGGTGAAAATTGATAACTAATTGTGGGTTGAAATCTTTGTTTTCATCAAAAAAGAATGCTACAGCCATGCGCTCTGTTTCTAACATGTTATTTTTCTGTATAATTCTATTTTCCAAATATTTACCCTCACCTCTGTGTGCTTCGGAACTCAGTACAATTGTTGGGTTAAATTCCAAACAGTATTTATTAACTAGTTGCATTGATTTAGCTTGAAAGAATCATCATTTATGTAAAAGGATATGACCTGCAAATGAAACTTTTTTTGGATGTATGTGAATGATTAAATATGTGTATGATGGTTGTAGGTTCACTTTTTGGTTCATTGGCATGGTTGTGTGTTGAATTCATGCAAGACTAGTTGTTTACGTTAAATACTAGCTAACTAGTCTTGTGGAGTCATTTTCGTAATTGGTTTGTTTAATAAATTGGAAAATGATAATTAGGCCTTATTTACATGATATTAGGTCTTAATTATCCATTGGTATTTATAAATTATTATTAGGTGATAAACAAATGAAGTTATGTTAATTGGCGTCAATTATGCTCTAAGTGTTGCAATTATTACACTAATTACTAGTTAATCATGATTAAGTGAAAATGACCTTTTTAGGTGCAAGTAACCTATGTTATGGATTTGGATGGATGCATAAGGATGTTAGATAGTGTTGGATAATATTTTCCAACCTTGATTCAATTTTATTGATTAGTTATGAGATTTACTTTAATCTATTTGGAGTTATCGATATTTTGTCATAATTAAATTGAAGAAAAAATGAAATTAAATATTTATAAAATTATTCTGTTCTGTTAAAGTATTCTAATTATCCCTAGAGAGCTAATGATATGTCCCTAAGAACCTTTTATAGCCCCGAGGGACATTACACCTTACATTGTGAGGAATGTCCTAGAAAAAGGGGCTTATGAGCTTGAATACTTTGAAGGGAATACCTTAGGGTCCAGAAACGGAATCTATTTGAAACGATACTTTTCCTATACTAATTTCATGTCTGGGAAGGTTCCCTTGTAATTATTGTATTATAGGTAGCTTAGACTTCTTTCTACTTTTATGATTTGACTAGTATTGGTTGTTTCTCACTATGCATTGTGCTCAATTGACAAATGCCATAGCATTCACTTATGTTTACGGGCTATACAGATGGATCTTGTTGTCACACTCAGAACATTGCTTCTGCAACCTAGGTGATTTATGACCAGCTGGACAACTTGTGAGTTCAGGTGGAGTGTCTCTCGTCCCAACCACCAATAATACTAAAAAATATAGTGTCATGGTCGATTTAATGTTGGGATCCATATCTCTTGGAATCCATCGTTTAACTATTCACTTGGATTCATAGTTGGTGGTGTCACAGTTAAATGGTACGTATCATGTCTGGTGTCCTACATTATTACGCAAATTCCTAAGAATACGCTTATTGGAGCGTTAGTTTGATTTTTTTTACATATATCTATGTTCCACGTAGATACGATCCTATATCTGATACATTAGCTAATTTTGTATTAGATCGACATGTGTTCCATAATTAAAAGAAAGCACACATAAAATCATAACAAGCATGTACAAACTGTAAATATAGCTGATAAAATGTGTTTCCATCATATATAAAAAGTAGGTCCATATAATACAAAAGTATGAGTCTAGTCCAAAAATGTGATTCTAACATCATATGTGTGACTCATAGTACAAAAAGGGGTTCATATCCTTCCATGATGCAAATATATTGGATAGGTAAAAAAAAAGAAGGTAGGACCACAATCACTATGCAGGTGTTGTCCCCTCTATATAGAAAAGGACACATGTGGTCACTTGTTGAACCAATTTGATCCAAGTAGTAGGTACTCCTACTACTTGTCTCTCCATTTCTTATGGCATGCATTCGATCTAGAAAGCTGGAACTCCAACAATTAGGCCCTAGAGGTTCTCCTCCACTGTTTCTAGGGTGGCCTTAGGTACCTCCTCTGGTCGTGGCTCATGTTGTTGTAAAAGTGCCTGACCAACAGGTCTATCCAGTCCAATATCTGTATCATGGTAAAAAATTTGTCATTAGGGACTCATACACAAAAATATTTTTATTTCATGTTAAAATATTTCTAAAAAACAAAAAATGAAATATAATAAAATACATGTGCTCACCTATCCTTCCCCAAGCACTGTCGATAGGGATCACCAGGTTTGGATTGTGCCAGAAGTCTAATCCGACATAAGGGTACACCTTGATAGTTGGGAGTTGTTGGCTCCACCAAGTGAGGTACTCTTCATTAAAGGTATTGGTGGTTGATCCACCTCCCAACTATTAGAGTAAGTTGTTCCACTGAGTCATCCTCGGCTCTCTCGGATCCAAAGGTAGTAGTGAGACCCTAGAACTCATTGATGGAAGCCTCTCAGAGAAGAAGGAGACTAGCCTGATTATGTACTTGAAGTTCTTGTTTTTACCTATTTTGTAGTTAGTTAGCTGACTCTTCATGCTCGTCAACAACCCATTTCACAAATCAAATAGGTTACCCCTCATGCACTCTCCTCTGTAATGCATAAAACTCCTAGAATCCAAATGCAAAGCTTTTGATCCTCTCTCCTGAGTGATCATAGTCAAAATCACTTTCAAAGGAAAGCTATAGATGTTAGATATCAGAATATATGTTCCTGATTTCTTTGTGTACGCCACATAATATGTATTCACATACTCTTGGACTGTGAGGGATCCTACTGCACGAACTGTTCCTTTCAGATTTAGCGGAGCTCCTCTCTGTAATAGCCCTGTGAGGAAGTATATATTGTATATGGTAAGTTCTAATATCTCTCCTTTGATCACAAATACTCCCTAGTTCGAATCCCAATACCGAGTAAGTGTTTGAAGCAATCCATTTTGTTCCCTCATGTTTGAAGTTCGAAAGAATTTCAATAGTCCACAATAGCACAAGGCATTTAGAGTTAGTGGATCACCAAGAGCATCATGATTCGATTCATCATGCTCACGTTCTCTCCAAATGAACACCATCCCTGTCAAAACCATTTTTTTAGTCAAAATGCAATTTTTCTTTACCCTACTACGTAATTCACAGGAAATCATTTCTATCGGGTGCAACCCATTCGCTAGCAAGTCAATAGACAGTAGCGATTTTAGGGTAAAATCGCTACCTCATTAATCATTGCAAGAAATGCATCGTAGTAAGGTGTTCAAAATTAGGGCTAAAACAATAAAATAAACCATTAAAATGCAATTTTAATGAATAAGAAAAGTACCTGGTGGTGATGGAATGTGATTTGTTGTCTTAAGGTGACCGCAATCAGCGAACAAAGATTTAGGGCTCCAATGTTCTCCAAATGGTAAAAAATCAAATGAAATGTTTTTTACATATTTTTACATATATGTTATAAAATATTTTCTATTTTTACCCACTTTTATGTAGTTTGTTGACCCTATTTTTACCAAGGTTATTACTAATACTATTTTTTCCTAGAATTGGTCTCGTTGAATAGGTTAGCTTGAATTGAAGTGTCATTTTTAAAATGGTGGTCCTTTTCTACAAGTTTGTCCTTAAAAAATGGCATATAAGTTAGGTTATGATCATTATGCACTTTGCATTTTTAACCTCGCCATACTTATAAATATTAGGATCACACCTCATGGAAATGTGATATTATCCCTCTATCCTTAGTAAAATCGTCATTTTCCATGATAGAGCCTACCTAACATGGGTCACCTTAGTTAGCACCTTTATTCCATTTTGGTTCCCACATCGAGTTCTTCTCATAGGCTCGGGAGCATTCATAGTTTTACCATGACTTTGAGAAGAATCTGCATGCCTCTCTTTCTAATTTATTTATGTCCATTCCCTATAAGGCTCCCATTTTTTGTGTTTGAGTTATAAATGCATTTTCATCTTCCCTTCTTGCACTTATGAGCTTAATGTCGGCTTCCAAGATTTATACTCTTTATAATCCTCCATTTCATATCTCATTATCATGAATCCCTGCATCATTTTTCCTTTGCAACTTGACACCTGTTTACCAAAAGTAAACATATCCCAAGTGTCCTTATCTTGCTCATGTTCCTTGCATTATGCATAGGTCTATTCATCACACTTGGAACTAGTTTTGCTTGTCCCTAACATTCATTTCCTCCCATCTACTATAGCATTCTTTTATTCTTTTTCAGGCCAGGGAAAATTTCAAGGATCCATAATTTTCTCAAAGTGTAAAAACCTTGGCGAATCTTACTAATTCTTAAATTTGAAACCATAAAACGTTTGGCGATTGTTTTGTAAAAATATTCAAATTTCGAAGGACTTTATATAATTTTTGGACAATTTTGGCAATTTTTATAGTAAAAAAAAATATCCCATGGAATTTGGGTGAATCAATTTTGAAAAAAAGAGACAAATTGGTGAATCTTTTTTTTTCGAAAAAGGGTAAAAAATAGCCTATGGGATAAATTTCACACCTAAAATTTTCCTTTTTTCAGGATTTAATAATATGAAAAAGACAAAAAAATAAAAATATTTTAAAAAAAGAGAGGGAAGGGAAAGATCTCCAATGTCTATTTAATAGTGGCATCTAGTTGGGTTGTCCTTGAACAGAGCATCAGTTTTGAGTCTATCAATCAAGTTGGGATTATAGTTTTTGGATTTAGGATTAAACCTTGATCATATAGTTAGGACTCCTCTAATTGGTTACCCTTCCAATCATATGGAGAATCTGTCAATGTCTCCTACATTGCAGATTTATGTTACTAGTTCCTTGGTGTCAAAAGTTGCCTAGGTCACTTTTTGTGTCGTTCTCATTGTTCAATGATATAGCCTATATCGGTAATTCTACAGTTTCCTTGACCTCATGTGTTGGTCATTCCCTAGTGTCAATTGTTCTCATCATGTATCATTGCACTTAGTGTTCGGACTCATGCTTATGTGGAAGGTCTTCATTGACTTCTCACAGGAGGGTTGTGTCTCATCGACAATGAATCATCTACTCCGAGGCATTAACCTAGAGTCATAGCACCCTAGCCATGTTTACATTATTGGCAGGTCACCTTGTGCTCAATAGATACAATCCATCATTGGTCATTGATTGAGTGGTTTCCCTTGATGTGTGGTGTCAAGAAATCTATTCACATTTAGGGATTCATGTTATACCTTGGATTCTGTTTTCATCATTGGTGGAATTCCTCACCCTTGTTAATAGATGTCATTATTGTTTGTTTCTTAGAGGGTATTTTCCATTCCCTATTCACATATGGTGCATGTAGGAGACGTACTCAGTGGTCCATTATGCAAATATTTTTCCCTGACCTTTCCCAAATCAAATCAATCCCTGATACTTTCTCGTGTTGGATGATGGGGGATGCCTTAATTCCTCCCTTCCAACGGATCTCCTCCCACCGACTTCAACTCATCTTGCTATGGGAATGAGGTCTAGAGTTTCGGTAGTACCTTGGGGCTTGTAGTCATCATTGGCAGGTTCCTTCACTATTGGATAGTGGGAATACATCAATGTCTCCTACTCAATAGATTCTGCAGGTGTTCAACTCCAATGCATATATTCACACTTGTTATAATGTACTAGGTACCTTGGTTCCCATTATCATCATCAGTGGGTTACCTCACATTTGTTAACAATATACATCAATGACCGGTAATCAAACAATTTCCTCCATGTTTAAATCCATATCATTTATTCACATGAGTAGGATTCGTACCTTTAGACATTTTAGATGGAAGACCTTGGGCCAACAGTAGCATCCTTACATTTCACTATTTCCCTAGTTGCGCAATATTGTACCACACCTCATATGACACTAGTACCATTGGGAGAATCATTATTCAATTCACTTGTATATTGTTCTCTTGATGCATGATGAGACATAGATCCACTGTGTATTCCTTTGTGGCTATGATATCTATATTGACATAGATCCACCTTGTAACTATTTTGTGGCTATGATCACCTGATTGGCATGGATCCACTGTGTATCATTTTTATGGCCATGATCCACTTATATATCACATGGATCCATGATGTATTTCTCCGTGGTCATAATTTTTACATCATTTACATATGTGTCATGGATCCACAGTGTATTTGTTTGATGGCCATGTTCTATCATCTCAAGCATGGACATATCTATCCCAAGTAAAATATTGTATAACATACTTTTTATGCTTCAAATACTTTGTTGAGGCTGGGATTCCTGGAATCTCTAACCATGTTTTGTCCACATCATTTTCCACTGGTTATTGTAATGTGTTTCGGCCATGATGTTCCCTTTTGACCTCATTCGTTAGGGTGCATCTGTTATAGCTCAAATCGGAACTTCTATGTCCATGATGACAATCCAAAATATAACACTTCAAGTGTCATTGTTCATTCACAAAAAAGGACATTTATGGATGGAAGAGACTTGATTTGACCTATGTTGATATGGCCCCAAACATTAAAGTAAGCCTCAGTTATTCCCAAGCATCTTGAAAAGATGTTGTAATCCTTCATAAGAAAATATTCGCACTTAATGGTCATGCAGGATGCGAGTCATTCACCCCTTTGCTTTGATTTTCCAATTAATGCAAGAAAATTTGCATTCGCATGTTGCACATGGTTTTCTAGTGAACCATTTGCTTATTGCTTTTAGTTTAGGCATGAATACCCTAAAAATTATGAAAAACATATAAAAATTTGGAAATTAAGGAATTTAGGGTTGTTTCGTGAACCACGTACTCGATTTCAACCTCCCCCAACCGCATGGTAACTATCACCATTAACTATAAAAAGAAGTGGGATAGATCATATGAGGGAGGATTTTTTATTGTATTGCTATGTTGGAGGAAATACTTGCCATACATTATCCTTCCCTTTATCTTTGACCCTGATCATTGATCTTGATCTCTATATGTTGAATACATTACCCTCAAATAGTTTCTATCTTGTGCATGTGTATATTTGGAGTGGGACTACTGGAGAACTTAAGTAGGAGAGACCTAGATTTTTCAATTTCAACGAGGTGCCTAGCAGAACATGGTATGATTTTGTACTTTTTCTACTATTCAATATAGATTGGACATCTTTTCCTTCCCCATATTTAGTGTTTATCATTAGTATCATATTTGGATAGATGTTGATATGTATTTGATTAACTAGTTTCATTTCTATATTGTATCTTAACTTCAATAATATTTTTGCATCCAAGTTTGTTTGAGGAAGTTATTGTGGTTTTGTTGCAGGTTCTTGGATTCAGTTCAAGGAGCCTATATGAAGGAGTAAATAAAGCTAGTACCATCCTTCATAAACAAGTTGCATTAAATGCTTTCCCTTCAAATTCTTAAATTAAAATTTTTTGATCTTGATTCATAGTTAAAAGTCTGAATTGCTTGCATTCAATCCCTTAGGTGTCTGAATTCTTTAACCCCGGTACGTTGGTGATAAATCCCCAATCATTTGGAAGTTTTCCTTAACAACAATGCTCGAGGAAATATTTTGTGATCTAAATAAATTTAGGGTTTTAGTAATACACAATAACTCTTCTACACAATTTAGATACAAATTTGAAGTTAATAAAGTGGCATTATGATGCAAAGAAATCTGCACAAAGAGATGCACAATGGAAATATCCAACACAAGCAAGCAATAAATTAAATAACGATGCAATAATGGGAATCCACAACATAATTACATACACCACAAAAACACTCAATAAAAACAACCACACATTTCTACAATCTCTTTATTGATTGAAAATGGCTTTGCTTTTGGGTTTTATTTATATTCAAATCCCCCACCCTCTCTTAGCCTCTACATACCTCTAATTAAGAGATTATAATGATCCTTTCCCATCTCAAGCCAACAATTTATGCACATCTGAAGGAAGGTAAGTCATTATGGAGTTCAATCATTCAACGATTTCAACTAAGAAATCCACCTACCTATTAAAAAATTTATATTATTTATAAGGATGATCGTTGATGGACTCTTCTCCATAATATTCATGCCGACAAGTTGTATTCATTCATTGGTCATTATCCAAACATCCTTTGGGTAATTGTGTGGCATTCTCATCTATTGAATAGTTCAATGTGTTTTTAAATGGCCCTTTGTATTCTTAAGGTCATGCAATACATGTCAAATTTAACAAATTCTCCTGAAGTGAGGATATTGTGGTCATAAATATTTTCTTTCTCTGATCTATCTAAACATAAAAGTTAATTAAAAGTTAGACTTCAACTTAAACTACAAACTTGATGACCTTCAAATGGTTCCAATTGTCTAAATGACTTAAGTGAAGAAGTCATACCTAGAAAATCATACATAAAAGAAACGTATTCATAGCTACATGTAAGACACTATGATCTCGGTTGGTCAATAGCCAAGGTAGAAACATCACGTAAGTAACATTAATGCAAGCTAGCTACATGGCTAGGGATTCTCCTACATCAAACTCCCCTAGTTGGAAAAAATTTAGCATCCTACTCAAAAGGTAGGTGAACACAAATTGTAAACTAGACATCCTCATTTGCCCATCTCTACTACTAACATCCACACCATTTTCTTTAATGTCTTGACCTAACATCACTTTATGCCTACCTAGATTTTAGTGTTTCTTCCATTCCTTGAAAACTTGTGCCACAATGCTGCACTAGCCCCTTCTCCTCTAATCCAACAATTCTTACTACCTTACACCACTCCCACTCGATGGTGTTCAAATCCTCCCAATCCTCCCTCTTAGACATAATTCCCAATTCTTGGTGCATTCAGTGCACAAGTACACCCTTATCCTTGTTTTCAACTCTACTACTAATTGTCTCCCTCAAGTCTACATCCTCCACCTTCTCTATTGCATTTCATACAAACACACCAACATGCAAAACATTATGGGAATGAAAAAATATGATCTACTGCTCCTTCAAAAGTGGTGCTATTGTAGTATCAATTCTCTACTACTCATTTTCTTCAACCCGCTATGTCACGAGTTCTTACTACTCTCCTTCCCTCACATATGCCAACATTGAACTTAACATCACTTTTCCAAACTTCTCTACTTCTTTATTCGAAATATGTAATTGAAATTCCATCCCATCCTTTTCTAACTAGTAGGTGGTTTTCTCCCATCATGCATAAACCTCCTATCAAATGCCCATGACCTTGATCCCAACAATAAATGATAACATCCATGGGAAAAACATCACACAAAATGCTACCACTATATCTGCCAATATTAAAATTAATCAATCATTATTATCATGAGTTGTAAGCTTCAAATTTACTCTCTAAACAACCTCAATAGACACCAAATTTTATAAATCGTCTCCATTAATAACCACATTAAAGCACTTACCTCCTATCTTTCATTTCATTTTGAAGACTATCCTCTATTTGTTGTAGTTCTATGTCAACCTCTTTCTTGTGTTGCAACAATATTTTCCTCATCATCAAATTTTTCCCCTACTATGATTTCTCCCCTCTTGTCTCAGTCCTTCCTTCGTCGTTTCTGAAAACAAATGTCATATGGCCCTACTTTCCACATCTAAAGAAAATTCCCTCAAATTTTCCTCCTCTACGTCTACCTCTTGCAAAACAACACATCTTTCGACATCATACCTTCTCAACTAATCCATAGACTAGAATTGCATTAATCACCTTATTCAACTTGCTTTTCTTTGCACTGCCCTTTTTCAAATATTGGATCTCCCCTCACAATTTATTGCTTCCTTGGTAATTTCTCCTCAATTCTCAAGGTTAATTGATAAGCCTCTAACACTCAATAGAAATTCAAAACATTAAACTCATTATGAATGACATAACTTAGAACATTCACATACTTACAATGGATTCTTAAATCTCGTTATTCTACCCAAACCTTCTAGAATGTCTATAAACTTGGTTTTCTTTGCACTGCCCTTTTTCAAATATTGGATCTCCCCTCACAGTTTATTTCTTCCTTGGAAATTTCTCCTCAATTCTCAAGGTTAATTGATAAGCCTCTAACACTCAATATAAATTCAAAACACTAAACTTGTGAATGACATAACTTAGAACATTCACATACTTACAATGGATTCTTAAATCTCGTTATTCTACCCAAACCTTCTAGAATGTCTATAAAATTCCTCATTGTAATCCTTCACTAACATCTTTACATGATTCAAATTCTACAATCTTCTCAACAAATTTAAAGTTAGGTGCATAAACAAAATTTTACTTCTCAACTTTGACAACATGCCACCCTAAGATTTAGTCTTCTCTTTACCACTACTTTTTCAATTCAACTACAACTTATCCCACTGCAAAAATGCATGATTCTTCAATTTTGTATGAGGAAACCTAACATTAATAGTGTTACTGCACAAATTAGTACCTTTCCAATTAGGTCACGAGGGTCGGTGCTAATATTTTTGGTGTCATTGCTAGGGACCTCCAAGGACAGTGACGAAATTTCTATTCAAGGTGTTCCTTGGTCTAGTTCATTCATTTCCGGAAAGCTAGACATCTTGGTACCAAGAAAGTTGAGGTAAGTTTTTGTTTGGTACTTTGATAAATTATTGTTAAGAAATAACTTTGAAAGTCTTATCTGGAAACTCCAACTGAAGAAAATATAAGGAGGTACTCTACAAGGGTGAACCCTTGAGGTAAGGTTATTTTTGTCCCCGACCTTGAATTCGTTTATCGAAAAAGAATACATTGTATCCAATAAAGGGAATTAAGTGTCTGATTATCATATGAAGCTTTATTATATATCCATAATTTGTTTCTTGATCATGTTTTTCTAATGGCAACTCCCTGGTTAGATTTGGATGTGCCTTTTGATTTCACCACTATGCCATTTTATCAAAATGATCTACCAAACTTAGAAAGTTGCCTACTTTTGATGGAACTAATGCTATTGATGTTGAGCCTCATTGGGAAGATTTTAAATCATACCTCTGTAGATAGGGTCAAAATCATATTGATGTCTAGTGTAGATGTTTTGAATTGTCTTTAGAAGATGAAACTGATAAATGGTTTACTGAATTACCTAATAATGGCATTAGAACTTTTAAAAAGTTGGAGGAGGTCATTTATGATAGATGGGATGAAAATAAATATCCTCATTTTTATTTGAATGATCTTATTAACATAAATAGAAATGAGATTGAATCTATTTATGAATTTCATAACTGATTTCATGAAGTTGTGCGAAAAAACTCCTCAAACTCATGAGCCTAATGATGTTATCATTCTGACATATTACATGAAGGAATTTCAAGGAGAGTTTGTTTTTCACCTCAACTTGGCCAAGCCTCGGAACTTGGAAGTTGCCAAGAAAAATGTAAAGGATTTGGAAAAAATTTGGAGGGCATCAGGGAAGCCCGATATGTTGCATCCTCCACGAGCTAAGGTCAACCAAAAGCCTAAGGCGAATACAATTTTTGCAAGTGAATAATCCCGAAAGCCTAACCAATATTATACTTGAAGAAATGAAGAGGTTAAGGATTGACTTTACTTAATGGAAAAATGCTCTATAGAATCAGATCATTCAACTTAAAAGGGATAGAAACACGTTTCCTATGAAGAATTTCAACAAAGGTCCTACATTATATCTGTGGCGTCCTTAATCATTGGAGATGGAAAATATGGTAGATGATTTTACATACTTTTTTCGAGCATGTTAAGATTTCCATGATGAGAATACATGTGTTCGTTACTGAGAGTTAAAAAGAAATGGGGGTCAAAGAAACAAAGGTAATCTAGAGCTATGCAAAAATTTGTTTGAAAGTCAACAACAAATTAACTTATTTGATGAGAACATGTGGCAAGTCAAAGAAAAATCCATTAAAGTTTATAAACTCATAGAGATGCTAGGGGAAATTCCTTCTCCTAAAGGAATCAACGGAATGTACAATAATAGATTCAAGGGAATTTCTTACCACATAAGAAAATGGATTTTTCTTCAAAGAAGTCAATAGGGGTATACAAGTGTTCCTAAAGGCGATGGTCCTCTGAGGACTTAGGTGAGTGCAGGTAAGTATTCAATTGGATTTAATATTGATAAAAAATTCAGTTTTGATGTTTTAGGTGCCCTGGGTGCTATGAAGGTCCCAGTTCCATTACTTGAGCTAGCAAAGATTACAATGGTGAAGAAATAGGTGCCCAGGTCATTTGGGTTTGGAGAAACAATGCAAACCATATGTGTAGTAGAACAAGATCAATATTTTCCCATCATTCTCGAAAATATGAATGTTGCAGAAAATAAGAACTCAACTAATAATTTTTTCTTTATCTCAATAATGATCAAAGATTCGATTTTGAATAATTGTATGTTGGATTTTGGTGCCTCAACGAACGCTATTCCTTTATTCATGATGTACAAGATAGTTTTGAAGGTATTGTTGCCACCTAAGTTGCACTTAGTTGGAATTTCACTGAGCCAACGAAGATTGAACAAGTCAATTGTTCATTATCAGTGTTTAGAAGTCCATGCACATTGCAGGAAATTTTTGGCCCTCTTTTAATTTTCGCTTGTTCATGCCCCCTTGGGGGAATTGTAATAATTGACATAACATGATGAATTATTGTAAAATGCTTGTATTTCCTAGGACTTGGTCATAAATAAATTACTCTGGAGTGTTTTTACCTTGTTAACTATATGTTGCTTTTCAACAACTTATAATTTTCAAGTTTTTCACTCAAACCTCCAAAGTTGGAGTAATTGTCTTGGTGGTTAGACCTTAGGGGTTATTAAATCCTATTGTATAATGTATATTACCATGCTATTCAGTTTCCTAGAGTCTTATGGATATGTGTTAAGTTCCCCATAGGTTTTTTTAGTTTTCCATCGTTTAATAAAAATCTCTCAAAAATGGGATATTTTAATTGTAAAAATTTAAAATGACATAAAAGTGGTACTAGGGGGTCAAATTTTCCATGGGGGTGCTCATTTTCTAACTCAAAGCACCCAATTTACCCATGTACCCACTTTAAGATTAAAATTAGTGATTATTTATCACCTAAATTGATTTTCTCTCGAAAAAGCCAAAAAAGACATAATAATTGGGAAAAATCAGCATCCCACCAATCATGGAAACTTGTCCCATACAAGTTTCAATCAATTTGTAGTGGTGGCAGTCGGTCTTGAGTTAGAAGAGATCCAAATTATGATTGATTTGGTTGTTGAATATTATCCTTTGAGTGGTGGTGAGTTTCCTCATGAGATGAGGGTGCATTAGTAAGAGAGGGTGCACTTCTTATGAGAATGTGTCTCCATTTGAAGAGGGGGCACATCACTCTAGTGAAAGGTGGCATCAATAAATCCCAATCACTCCAAGATAAATCCACCTTCACTAAAACTCTTGACTAACATGTGTAATGCACGCCTCTTGAGATAATGCTCCTCCCCTCTCCTCTTCTCTTATTTAAGCAAGCTCTTTCTCATTATTTTGGATGGTCGGAGGGTGGAACCCCTATTGAAGCTCTAAGATCATTTGTAAAAAAATTGTTTATGCATCAAAAGACTTTGGAGGTCCATGGTGTCTTTCATTAGTGTGTGTATTATCATTGTCAATGGTATATGAGGTAACCGTGTTTCTATTTTTTTGTTCTTTGTGTGGTTATTAATTTAGCCTTGTGGAAAGTTGCTATCAACTCGCAGGGTAAATGATTCGAGTAACACTTCATTCGCTATTTTTCTATGCTTAGAGATTTACGATTTGCATGTATTATTTGTTTATATGCATGATATTCTAACCTCTTGTGTAGGAAGTACCATATCTAATCCCTTTTTTTGCAAGTATTGTTAGTTGTGCAGGTTTCCTAGATTGAACAGGCAGCTAATCTAGTTTGACTCTCCCATCTTTTCAAGGACATTCGGAAGGACATAGTCCCTTCGCTTCCCACCATTGGATTCCATAGATCCGGGCATGTTGCTTGGTTTTTCAACCAAGCATGTGCAAGGATGCACCTATTAACTTGTAATAGCAGTTTCAATATAAAACAAAAACAACTATGAATAAACTAATATAATCTGATCTAACATAAGCATGTGCAAATAAATAAAAAACTAGATTTCAAAACATAAGCAATAAGATCTATGGAAGAACAATAACTTGAAAAATATTTGATTGTGTATTACCTCAAATGGTGAGGATGATGGGTGTTGAGCAACTCCAAGGTTGAGAAGCTCCAATATCCAATGGTCTCTTCTTCTCCAAAGCTTCAATGGGGATCTTCAAACTCGAAATGGGAGGAAATGACTCTCAAAGGGAATTTGGCAGCATAAGGATAGGATGAAATGTGGATGAAAAGTGAGGAGCCCCTATCACCTTTTATAGTTTTTGGTGATGGGGAATACCATTATGGTTTTGAGGAAACCAATGGTATTAACCAACATGGTTTAGGTATCCTTTTCCCTCTTTTTCCTTTTTTGAATATTTTGAATATGTTTATTCCCTTTTAATATTTTTTGGGAATTTTGGACCCTTTTTGAGGGTTTTTGTGTTTTTTGAGGAAAAATACATATTTTGAGGGGAAAAAGGTGTATTATGGTCTTTTTGGTGACCTTTTAATGGTTTTAGAGGCTCAAATGGTGGTCATGTGAATAAGGGAATGAGCTAGTGAGCACCATAGGAAGAACGTTTGTAGGTGCACCGAGGGCGTATTGGTTTCGACGCATTTGGAGGTTGATATCATTGGATGACATCATTAGCAAATGGTGAGTGTTTGACTCCGTATGCTAGTAATCGGTTGCAGCATAGGTAATTTGTTGTTGTGGTGCAGCGAATCCTTGTGGGGGATCCATTGGACGAGTGTTTACTACTCCTTGGTTGGGTAAAGGATTCTACAATATCATTGGTTGCGGTTGAGGAGGTGGTGTTGGCTATGCAGCGTGTCCTTATCGTTGGGAATCATTGGTCCACAGTTGGCGCGCTCGCTCCAAATGGGGGCAAGTGTGTGTGTAATGGTCGTATACCCCGCATATGGAAAATGGGTGGTTTGTTCGTAAATTGGGGTTCTTACCCTGTTTCGGTGGTCGATCAGGGTTTTGGTTGGCGGGGGGTAGCATTGTTGTTGTTTGGAGGATAAGTCTGAGCGACTGGAGGTTGTGGTGCAGCAAGCACTGCCTGTGGTGGGTAATAAGCCGCTGGGGCTTGTGAGTGAACAGGAGCATGTGTGGCCTGCTGATGGTAATACGTAGGGGGTGCAACCAGAGGTGGATAGGCTGAAGGTGCGTGACCATAACATTGTGGTGGACATGAGGGTCCATGAGTGTGGTGGGGGTGGGTCGTGGGAGCATACAAAGTTGTAGCTCCGGAGTGAGATGTGGCCTGTGAAAGATCGAGGCGAGTATTACTGCGTATAATGGAAAAGGGTTGGTTGTGGGATGCAACTTGTCCAATGATGTCATCAGCGGCGTGGGATGCCCCCGGTGCATCAGTCCAGGAGGAATCACCACGGGGAGCGTCAGGTAAAATGGTATACAAGTAGCCACACTAGGCATAGATCAGATCAAACTGCTAGGCTTTTAGAATGGATTCTTCTTCCGACTGGGGTCGTTCGGAAGCTACATCCTTGGCTATGAGAGGAAGGAGTGATTTCAGGAACCAATCCAGGAAGATACGGTCGTCTAGCTTAATATTGCAGAGGCTACGCCGCTTACGCCACTCATGGATATGATCAGTGATGTGTGTAGCGGTGTTCTGTCTACAAGCCAAAAGTATTTCCACTCCTGCATCATAGCATACAGGTAGTTGAAAGAACTGAAGGAATGTTGAGGCGAGGGATGTAAAAGTGGGGTGTGTCCCATGCGGCTGCTCAATGTACCACTTGGCTGTAGAGCCAGTGAAAGTTCTTTTTAAAAGTCTGAGTTGAATAGAATCATCTACTATGGAGTTCGAGGAACACCATAGGTGAAACGACATGATGTGGTTTTGGGGGTCTTCCCCAACTTTTCCTTCAAATTTTGGGATGTCTAAAGGGAGCTTTGTGGGCATAGGGGGCCAAGTAGGGTCATGTCGGATGGGATCATTTGTTAGCCTAGCCAATTCTGGTAGGTTAAGGTTAGCCATAAATGGCAAATTGGCGGAGGGGTGTGATGTTGTCATGGGGGCATAAGTACTGGTGGTGGCGTTATGTATTGGGCCACTGCCTCCTAGGGGAATGTGTGTGAAAGGGATATGTCCTCCAATCAAAGGGTTATGGGTGGGAACTGTATTCCCAAGTGTAGCTTGAGTTATATATGGGTTTGGATTTGGTATAGTAGACCCAGGGTTTGGTATACTAGAAGTGATTCCGGTCACAGGTATATCTATAGCAGGTGTAGGTCCTGTGTTGGGAATCCCTAGAGTAGATGTAGTTCCTATATTAGGCATGCCTAGAGTGGAAGCAGTTCCCAGGTTGGGCATACCAACATTGGTTGTGGGAGTGGTGGCCAATGTGGTATCTGGGATGGTGGAAGACATTCCACCAACAGTTCCTGTGTTGAAAGGGTTGGAAGAAAAATCAGCCATAGGGCTAGTGGGTGCGGTGTATGTGGGATTTTTGGATTCTGCCTCAAAATCTGATGTGAAATGAGGCGCATCTTAATCGGATGACAGGGATCTATTCCGATGATGTGTGGAGTCAAGGAAACTGTACTGTGGGGGATCTCCCCAGAATCGCCGAGAACGTCTTGGGGAATCAATGGTGAAATTTTCATCAAAAGACTACTAGGTGGTGGTGAGTGGAAAGCTCTAAAGCCCTAATGCAACCATGCGTGCAAGAGGGGAGCGTAAAAAATAAATGGCACTAAGGCCAAAAATCAATCTCAAAAACACTTACTATAACAGCTGTGCTATAGTAAGTGGAGTAATAAAAAAATGTGGTCAGGAAACCAACATGCAAACAGTTCCTACAAATAGAAAAAGGTAGACTCTATGACCAAAAGGAGGTAATGGAGCATGCAAACACCTAACTAAAAAGTATTATGACTCGACAAGGTATATCCTTTGCAAGGTGATGAAATCTAAGTCAGACAATATAAATTGTAGAATCAAAGGCTAGATATCCCCCTACCGGGTAGACAATCCTAAAAGTTTGGCCACTAAGATACCCCGTTTATGACACGTTCGGTTGGGTGAATCTGCAGTTTGGTTCTATCGCCGTTGTACTCCCATAAGGGTGATACAACGAAAACTACGAAAGGTATCCTTCTGTTACTAAATGGATAGTGGTATTCCACTCAGGCTTCCGGAACCAGTTTGGCTACTTCAACTCTCCTAAGGGAGAGGCCTTCCCGATAAATTGGTGTTAAACCGTGTCAACAAATAATAAGGGATTTTGGTACCCTAAATGTAAAATCACTATGTCTCAACATGAAAAATGAGTGAGGGGTGTTATTTTGATACTTATCCCCTTAGTCCTACCTAGCTACAAAATTCTTTTGTGTTCTCCAAGTGGGGTTAGAATATTGGTTGAGTTAGGATAATTTTTAAGGCTCACTTGAAATTAGTGTGACAGACTGTGTGCTGGTGTATGTGTATACCAAAACAATGTGCCTCGCATGGGCGATTTAATCACAAATGAAAATAATGAATTTAATTTGCGAAAAAATGAAAGATGTTTCAAATATAAATACTTTAATAGCCTTTTAAAAAAATATGGATTCTTTAAAAAGTAAAGCACATAAAAGATGTAAAAATAAATGGATTTTTAGAGTCTTTCTTGGGCAAAAAATGAAGCAACTTTAGAAATATGGTTCTAACTTTGGAATGTATAGACTTAAAATCTCAGAAAAAATCTTTCATTCAATTATTTGAAATTTTTTAAAAAGATAAATGAAGTATTTAACAAATATCACTTTAATAATGCTGCAATAATAACACAGTAGGATGTAAAAATTGCAGAAATTAATGCTGGAAAAATAAGCTACTTTGGGCGACATTTTTTTTGAAAAAATTGGCCGAAACAAAACAGGAAATATGACGGATTTTGGGTCAAAACCCACGATGAGCCGCGCGGCGATAGGGGCAAAAGTCGCGATGGACCACGCGGGAAAGTGCGAGACAGTCGCGATGGACCGCGCGGGAAAATCTCGCCCAGCTGCAATGTGCAGCGCGGGAAAAGGTCGAAAACTCACGATGCACCACGCGGGAAAAAGTAGAAAAGCCACGATGGACCACGCGGGAAAAAGGCTCAAAGTCGCAATGGACCGCACAACTGTGGGGCCAAAAGTCGCGATGTACGGACGGAAAAATGAACATCGAAAAACAAACCCAAAAATGGAAATTTTGGGGTGTTTCGGGCTGCATAAAGGGCCAATGTCTAGGGAAGCTAGCAAGAAGTTGACTAGTATGGCAGATCTACAGTTTTAAATGGGAAAAACTACTAAAATAAAGATCTAAAGCAAAAATTTAAAGTTCGTCCTAATGGAGTCGCCAAAAACTGTTGCTTGGTTTTTCAATCAAGCATGTGCAAGGATGCACCTATTAACTTGTAATAGCAGTTTCAATATAAAACAAAAACAACTATGAATAAACTAATATAATTTGATCTAACATAAGCATGTGCAAATAAATAAAAAACTAGATTTCAAAACATAAGCAATAAGATCTATGGAAGAACAATAACTTGAAAAATATTTGATTTTGTATTACCTCAAATGGTGAGGATGATGGGTGTTGAGCAACTCCAAGGTTGAGAAGCTCCAATATCCAATGGTCTCTTCTTCTCTAAAGCTTCAATGGGGATCTTCAAACTCGAAATGGGAGGCAATGGCTCTCAAAGGGAATTTGGCAGCATAAGGATAGGATGAAATGTGGATGAAAAGTGAGGAGCCCCTATCACCTTTTATAGTTTTTGGTGATGGGGAATACCATTATGGTTTTGAGGAAACCAATGGTATTAACCAACATGGTTTAGGTATCCTTTTCTCTCTTTTTCCTTTTTTGAATATTTTTAATATTTGTATTCCCTTTTAATATTTTTGGGGAATTTTGGACCCCTTTTGAGGGTTTTTTGAGGAAAAATACATATTTTGAGTAGAAAAAGGTGTATTATGGTCTTTTTGGTGACCTTTTAATGGTTTTAGAGGCTCAAATGGTGGAAAAAGTGGACAAATGATTCATGTGAATAAGGGAATGAGCTAGTGAGCACTTTTTGGGTGTTAACAGGGCATTCGGCTTGAGCTCTCCTTTCTTCTCTCCCTCCTTCACTTTATTTCAAAAAATATTTATGTTGGTTACTCTTGCATGCTTAATATAGTTAGTTTCTTGATCAAAAGCTAGTTTGTTTTAGGTATGCAACCCTAGACTAGATCTAAGCTTCAAAGCATTCATTTTATAAGTATATCTAGCATCCTAATTCCTTTTTGTACTTCATGCAAAATTTTGTCTTTCAGTACTTGATATTAGGAATATTTTTTATGCTTCGAAACATTTTATCTAGAATTTTAGTGTTTTTAAGGTGGCTAGTTTTACTTTTTTGACGAATAGGTAAGAGCAAGTGCTGTCAAAAATTTGAAGATTCAAGTCATCCAGGACCCCACGAGCACCCGTTTATCCTTGAAGTCGAATCTGTGAAACTTATAAGCCTTTGGTTCCAAATTTATTAATCACCAAAGGTATCCACCCATAAAATTGTAAAATAATAATAAAATCAGGTGGGAAACCCAGCGCCCACATCCCATCCCCCCTAGGGGATTTGCGTAATTTGTTTTGCTTTGGATTTACTAACCGTTTGCTTAGTTTTATTTTCTTAGTTAGATTGAGCTATTTTCCTTTCATTCGTTTAATTTCGCAATAAAGAGTAATGAACCTCGGCTTTATCCCCCAATATGCTTTGGTAACCATCGCAGGCTTTCCTTATCTATGGTTAACCATCAGAAAGGGGATATTAGTGGCTAGTTTAAAAGGAAAATCCATCCAATTTTTATTATCAATAGTAAGCGGTTCACATTGAACATACTAAGGATTTAGGGGGCTACTCTAAGTAGACTTTATGTCTTGCCCCATTTGACACCTGCTCTGCTACTTTGCACTTACTAGCAAGGATAAAATTCTAATTGGGCCAAACAAGAATTAACCAATTCTTAATCAACTCATCATAATATATTTTTACTATCCAAGAAGCACTACAAAACATTTCCCTTTTATTAGCAACACTATTTACTTTCCTGGCATTGGTCTATGTTAAAAATCATTGGCTTAAGTGAACCATACATGTCGTGATTATTTAATCATTTGTGTGTTGTTAGTTAACTTATATTTGCAGCCCTTATGTCAGCATTTCGAAAATCCTATATTAGATTCATTTTCATAACTCGGCGTAATTAGCCTTAGTTTCCTTTTATTAGGTACCACCCCTTGGCTTCACTAGGAGTTGGCCTAGACGGAAGAGTCAAGTTTTAAGTGACAACAAGATTGACTCATGACTTTCCCCCAAGGACCCATCCAATGGATTGAATATTTTTTCCATGTTACCGAGTGCATATTAGGCGGAAACATCATTTGGCACCTTTGCCAGGGATAAATATTTTTATTCCCAGATTACGACTTTTGTTTTCTCCTTTTTGTTTTTTCTTTGTTTGATGAGTCTTTAGAATATATTTTTAATTTTTCATCTGGATAATGCACTAACCTTTTTCTTTTTAATAAATTTACAAAGAAAAGAAAAAAAAAACTTTGTGAGAGTTTTTAGTGCATATTTTTCTTCTCACATGGTGACTCCATTGAAGGGGTAAAACCTTGTTTCTCGTAAATTTGTGAAGAATTGTTGTGTGTAGATGAGCACATACGACACATTGAATATTTTTTTGAACCATTGTTTGATATCTCTACTGGAATGATTTGGTATGATGCATGAATCTAGCGCATTATTATGGAAAATCAAGATAGACATTGAAAGTTTATGCAAGAATGTTACCCTCTAATTGATTTTATAGGCATCCCTGCATTCCCAAATGAAGGATTTGTTTCAAATATATCTGATTATACTCCACTCTTTCATGGAAAAGGTGATTAAGCCATCCTTCACATTACATCCTTCATCAAAGTTGTAGCCAAGCTCAATAAATTACATGAAGATATTTGGATACAGATATATGCTAGTACTATAGATGAAGATGCTTGGGAATGGTATTATGATGATCTTTCTAATAAATGCATTACCTCCATTTAATGTTTATTTGGGATGTTTCTTGAGAAGTGGCATGATGATGAGAGTGACATGAAAATTTTCATCGAAGATTCCCTTGCCACCTTGCCTTGGAAGGAGCAACCCTTGATGATAACTGTGAACAACCTAAAAATCTAGTTAGGCGAGAGGAATCCATATCTTCCACCTTTGAGCAACACATCCCAAGCTACCCCATTAAAGAAGTTCATGAAGGTCCCTTGATTGAATATATTGTTGAATATCCACTTCATGTTTCCATGATATAACACATTTGTATTCTAGATTGGCCTCAAGAAGAAACCATTATAGAATCCTATAAACAAATTCATGATGAAGTCTGTAATTTGTATGATGACACTCCTCCATGTTCTCCACATAGTAATGAAGGTTTGGAAAGTTTACTCCCTTGTAACATTTTTGAAACTAAGCCTTGCCATGATGATTATTGTGAAAAGAGGAGGATAGGTATAGCCAGGGGTATGATGATATTGATGAAGACCTCCCCATCTATGACAAAGATTTAGATGAGGATTATTGGACATACATTGAAAATCCCATTTATGATATATCTAGAGAAGGGAGTGTTGATTCAAAGAATTTTAAAAGTCTTGGCATGGAAGAGGAGAATTCAAATTTCTCATATGATCATTCAAATCCATATATAAGTACTAGTAATGAAGACTTGGAGAAGCAATGCACTGAAGAGACGAATTGAATGCAGTCAATAGAACATCAATCTCATCCTTCATATTCACATGCAGAGTTTTCTTATGATTTGGAGCAGCTTGGGGCTTACACAGAGAGTTATAATTTGAGAATCACTTTGGATAAGTATGGTGGAATGGTTGATATGCCTCATCCTACAGATTTGTATATCAATCCTATCCAATCTTGGATAGAATAATCCTATGGAAGGACTTGTCATTTCTGGAGGAATTTTGATGATATATTACATGCCTATGATCTCCCATCACGAGTCCTCATGCAGGTTTGAATTCCTTAATAAATATTTCCTTGCTTTGGATGGTAACCAAAGACAAGGGAAACAAATTAAAAATTATAAAATGCTTAGGTGGCTACAATGGATTTCTTATTTCACCTAGAATGTTTATTTTATCATGCTTAGAGTAGTAAAATAAGATCCTTAAAGTGAGCATATACTTTCTGCATTTCTTTTCTATACTTAGGAATGATAGTCGTTTTCGTTAGTTAGTTTCATTCTTTGTTTGAATAATGCAAATCATGTTTCATTGGATTTTATAAGAACTTACGCTACTGAAAGTTGGCTTGTCAAGTTGAGATGTTTTTACAAATTATAGAAACCAGATATTTTGGAGTCCTCACATCCTCTCCTTGCCTAAAGACTAGATCGACCATGCATCCTCAAGTTGGAACTAGATGTTACCACCTAAGTTTCAATTAGTTGGACTTTCAATGAGCTACCGAATATTGAACAAGTCATTTTTTCATTATTAGTGTTCTGAAGTCCATGCAGGCCATTTTTTTCCCTTTTTTAATTTCCGCATGTTCATACCCCCTTGGGGGAATTGTAATAATTGATGTAGCATGATGACTCATTGTAAAAGTATTGGATTTCCTAGGATTTGGTCATCAATATGTTACCCCAAAGTGTTTTTTCCTTGTTAATTATATTATACTTTTCAGCGACTTATAATTTTCATGTTTTTCACTCAAACCTCCAAAGCTGGAGTAATTGTCTTGGTGGTTAGGCCTTAGGGGGTTATTAAATCCTATTGTCTAATGTATATTGTCATGCTAGTCCGTTTCCTAGAGTCTTATGGACATCCATTAAGTCCCCCCTCGTTTTTTTTTAGTTTTCCATCATATAATAAAAATCCCGCCAAAATGGGATATTTTAATTGTAAAAAATTAAAAAAAGGCATAAAAGTGGTACTAAGGGGTCAAATTTTCCATGGGAGTGCTCATTTTCCAACTCAAATCACCCACTTTACCCATGTACCCACTTTGAGAGTCAAATTAGTGATTATTTATCACTTAAATTGATTTTCTCTGGAAAAAGCCAAAAAAACATGATAATTGGGAAAAAACAGCATCCCACCAATAATGGAAACTTGTGCCATACAAGTTTCAGTCAATCTGCATTTGTAGAAGTCGGTCTTGAGTTAGAAGAGATCCAAGTTATGATTGATTTTTTTTTTGAATATTCTCCTTTGAGTGGTGGCGATTTTCCTCATAATATGAGGATGCATTAGTAAGAGAGGGTGCACTTCTTATGCGCATGTGTCTCCATTTGAAGAGGGGGCACATCACTCTAGTGAAAGGTGGCATCAATCACTCCCAATCACTCCATTCTAACCCCACCTTCACTCAAAATATTGGTTTCCATGTTTAATGTGACCCTCTCTTGAGATAATAAGCCCCCCCTCCTCTTCTCTTATTTAAGTGAGCTCTTTCTCATTCTTTTGGATCATACTATGAAGTAAGGGTGATACTCTAAGCATACTTTATTTCTCACCTCGTTGGACACTTGGTACTTTTTTTATGCACTTACTAGCAAGGATAAAATTATAAGTGGTCCAAACAAGAATTAACCCATTCTTAATCAACTAATCATAATAAATTAAAACTGACCAAGAATCACTACAAAACATTTCCCTTTTATCAGCAACACTATTTACTTTCTCATCGTTGGTCTATGTTAACAATTTTTGGTGTAAGTGAACCATACATGTCATGATTATTTAATCATTTGTGTGCTATTAATTAATTTATCTATGTATATCTTGTGTCATCATTTCGAAAATCCTATATTAGATTCGTTTTTGTAACTTAGCATAATCAGCCTTAGTTTATTTTTATTAGGGACCACCCCCCTTGGCTTCACATAGAATTGGCCTAGATGGAGGAGCAAGTGTTAAGTGATAACAAGCTTGACTTGTGACTTTCCCCCAAGGACATGCCCAGTGGGTTGAATATTTCAGTCACGTTACCCAAGGTGTGTATCAGGCGACAACAAGTCTCATGACCTTATCAGAATATATGTGCTATGGACTCCCTAGAAGTCACATTTGTGGGTTGATAAAGGATGTTCAGGAAGGTCTTGTTGCACATCCTTCTATTGAATTACTAATGGATATCATTGTCATTGATGTTCCAAAAGCACGGGGCATGCTATTATCAAGGAAATGGGATTTCAATTTGGGTGGTGATATACAAATAGATCTATCATACGTTACCATCCCAACAATGGGAGGCCTTTTCATGATATTACATAGAGAACCTACGATAAGGCATCATGTGGAGTATCCAGAAGATCCATGAAATGAAATAATTTTCTTTCAAGACAATTTCAGGTCCTACAACATTTTTTCTACCAATGTCACTCCTAAAATAGATTTAGGACAACTTTGGATGATGAACTCCGACAGGGATGAAACCCAATCAGTTGAAGAAAAGTTTTTTTATGAAAATGAAAGATTGAAAATATACAGGGATACAATACATTTAGAGGATTCTGATGCATTATTCTTAGATGTGGTTCTGTGAGATCAGAATGAGCAATTAGATGCACTAGTAGCTTCTACTTCTACTATTTATCCTTGTGAAGGCCTTGCAAAGAAAGGGGAAATGGAAATAGTTTATAGGCCATTTGTACCTAATGATTTGGGAAACTGCCAACTTTTTTATGATGATAATCAAATACAAAATTCTATGAGAAATTTGGAAAACATTTCAAACTATGAGATTGACTGGTCCGAGAAAGTCTCACCGGACAAAGAAATAAGGAATCTTGTTCCCCCTGAGAAATTCCTTTACAAAAATGACAGGTGGAAGCAAAAATAGGAAGGGATCACCCCATAATAAAGGAAATAATCGGAAGGCTTGACCCCTGAATTCAAGGATGATTGGTCTTATGATGATTTGAAAAGTTTTGAAAGTGATATGAAAAAGGATGCATAGCCACACTGAAAAATGAAGAGACAAATAGATCCAGATGGAGTCTAGAACAAAATCAACCAATTGGCAGAGTTAGATGGAAAACAAAGTAATCCCTTTGATCACTTGGTACAACATCATGAAAAAATCCAAGCTCAATTTGAAAAGGAAGCTCGCCAATGAAATTTCAAGAAAGGTGATCTTGTATTCCTATGGCATAAAAGAAAGGAAAAACTAGGTAAGCATGGCAAGTTTGAAAATATTTGGTTCGGTCCTGTTGTAGGCACAACAGATCCCATGTTTTTATTAAATATGGGAGCCCCAATTTTTATTTGCCGAGGTAATGTTTAAATTCCTTATTCATTTTTGGGGTTTCATGATGTTGATCATGTATTTTATTCCTTTGCCATGAATCAATCTAGTTAATAATTTTCCCTTCAAAAATTCATTGATTTTTGTGTGAGTTGCGAAAAGCATAGATTTTATTCAAAATTTATTCTTTCAGCAACCCGCAATCTACAATTGCGGATTGTGGATGTAGGAAGTGATTGTTGAATAAAATGGGTTATTCTTTTCCGCAACCCGCAAATGCGGATTGCAGATTTTGGAAAGAGTTCCAAAAATAAGTTCGCACTTTACGTTTCCATGACCCGTAATGCGGATTGTGGATTGCGGAAAGTGCTTAAAAAATAAATCTGTGCTTTGCGTTTCCGCAACCCGCAATTGCGGATTGCGGATTGCGGAAATAACATCGTTTTTAATTGTGTCGTTTGGAACTTTTGGCATTTATATTTAGAGTTTTGTTTCTGTAACCCACAACCTGCATTGCGGATTGCGGAAAGGATGTACATTTTTGCAATAAATAATTTCCGCAACTCTCTTTCCGCATCTCACATTTTAGATCTTAGCCTTCAATTTGTCTTAATCCTATGATCCAGATTTCATCGCCCGAATTTGTTAAATATGTCGATTTTCTTTATTTTCTATTACCATTTTCATTTTCAAGAATTTGACCTGCGACAAGGATTTTACTGCCTGTTTTTACCAGGGTTGTTTTCCTGCCATTTTCATCAGCATAGGTTGGTTTTCTGTCTATTCTTATTGGTTGTTTGCGGATTTTCTTAAATTTCAAATTGTTTTTATTTTATTTATCAAAATTACCAGCTTTCCCACCATGTCGAGAATTACCCATTCCAAGACAGCCCAGAAAGACCTGATAAACAAGGATCCTAATTTTGGCATTCTCGTCGATACCAGTGATAGAGTGTCTAAAACCTATCAGCTAGATTGGTCATGAATTTATGCAATCTTTGATAACGATGAACTTTTGGAAATCTAGGATAACCATTCTATTTATGAACATATCAGGGATTCTCAATTACATGCTATAGCAGCTAGACCAGCCATCCTCCCATACACAGATGTTGTGAAATGGATAATTGACCATGCAAACCCTAAAGACCGTTCTTTCAACGATAATGCAAGGTCCCAAGTGGCTTCTTTCCGCTCAGAGGTTTTTGTCAGGGCTTATGCCCTTAGGCCGACCGCCCAACTGCTTAATGCGACTTTCCTAGATTTTGTGAAGACCTGGTTCAACTTTGATGAGATGATAAAATCCTGGATGAACAACCCGGCCAACTTAATTCCCAAAGCTGATAACTCTTACCCTATTTCATGGTTCAAGGAACCCTTTTCTCTCCTAGCTGCCATGTTGTGCAGGCTATACAGCCTACCCAATTGTTCTGTGTTCAAAGCTGAATTGGAACCTGTGGCTCATCGCGTCCTCACAATAGGAGAATCATTTAATTGGGCCCAAATACTATCAGTCGAGCTAAAATCATGAATAGAATGTTACCAAAATACACCAGCCTCAAAGAAACCTATTTTTTTCTAGTTGGCCTATGTTATTGATGTGTTCTGTTCAACACTCTAGTTCCCTTCCATGGGATGGAATTGGATCCTATCAGCACCTCCAGTTCACATATACTATTCAGCGTTGTGGCAAAACAACTATGTGCATTTACTATATGATATCTGTGATCATTTCTTTGGAACAATCTATCACAAGATATTCAGAGAATATGCACCTGACTTCTCTGCTCATGCCAAAATACTCATCCCTACCATTGGTGATTGGTATGTAGGATAATCCTTCTCATATGTTAGAGTTTGGGGAAGTAATACAGTTCATTTGCTGCCAAGGATAGTCCCAAATGGACTGCTGCTTGAAGAAATTGCTTACCAAACTGTTACAGATGGAGTATTCCTCAAGCTAATTGGGCCTAAAAGAAAAGTATGGCCCAAACTTCCACTGAAACTTGGGCCTTTGGTCATCCAGAACTCAACACATGGTGCGGTTTTGGGGAAGAATATTCCTTCATTAAAGCTGGGAAAATATCCCAAAAGGATGCATGACCCTAAGGCATTCCTGGCCAACCACTTTTCCCAGGAACACATGAAGACAACTTATGCTCATGAGACTACCCCTGATGATTCCATTTATTAGGGAGTAAATTTGTTTTCTGAAGTTCCGATCAAGGCTAAAATTAAAGAAGAACAGAGTTTCATTCTTCAATATCAATAGGAGATCAACACTAGGGTTTTGAGTTACAGGAAAATGGAATTATCACTTGATGAATAGGCCAAAAGGGACACAACAGAGAAAGATGCACAAAAGGAAAGTACTCCCTTAATGTTGACCTACCTAGATTAAGGAAAAGGCAAAGGCCTTATGGAGGATGTTCAACAGGTCAAGAATATTTTGATTCAATCAGCTGATGATGTGAAGAAAGAACTGGCACACGTGACTGCAATGGTTGATACTCAGGTGATTGCTGCAAGCATCCCAGCCAAAAGACAAAATATTCAGGCCCCTGCATCTCAAATACCTACATTGGACTTTGAGTATAGTGATGCATAATATGAAAGACTCCAAATTATATCTCTTTTCCCTCATGTTCCTGTCATAGAATAGGTCACTGGGGTCTCCCAGACTATTGTTGATTTGCTTGATAGTATTGAAATGGATGATATTACTTCAGAGGTTCATTTTCTTGAAGTTATAAACTCTTTTGTCACATCAAATCCTTCACCCCCACTCTCTTCTGTTGAGCTTCCTTCCACCTCATCCATTGAGGTTACACTACCACCATTCACCATATCTGAATTATTTTCTGCATTAACCTCCATCGCTATTTCACATCCAACCTTTCTGGTTCCACCTGTCACCTTACCACCAATAGTTACAGAGATGCAGTTACCAACTGTCTCTCTGCAACCATCACCTACCATTGCCCCTACTTCCATTTTTTAGGTTGTCACTTCGACTACTTCTCCAATTCCTGTACCATCAATTTCTACAACTACCCCTTCTTCTCTATCCACCTCCAAAATCACTATGTCCATCTCTAATTCCACTGTTACTCAAACAACTCTATTAGTTGCAACATGTAATGTTGCTACATCTTCAAATGAATTGGCAACTGATTCTGGAGATGATGTTGTGGTTTCCCTTTGGAAATACATTTATAGTAGATCAGCCAAAGTAGTGGTAAAAAGAGGTAATAAAAGAAGCAGGGAACCAACTATGCTACAAGCACCTGTCCCAAATCAAATAATTTGGGCACAGTCTGTTGATATCCAACAGGAGGCATTAGACACTGCTGCAGTGATGGGAGCATTTGTTGGAGCCAATTATGATTCAGTGACTTCACTTAATAAAGCCATTGACATCAAGAAAGAAGGATTGAAGAAGCTCCAGGAGCAGTAGATCAAAATCAATCAAGAACATAAATTTGAGCTTCATGAATTAAGGAATGAGTATGAAAGTCATCTCAAGGATGTGCAAGAACAGAACACTACTCTCCAGGATCAATTGCAGGATACACAAGTCAAAAATACTAGAAATATTGAGAAGATAGAAGTACTAGAACAGTAGTTGAAGGATGTCACCTACCCAAATTTTGAGACTATTTATTTTATTGCAAAAACATTATGTTAGATTATAATTACAAAGTTTCATAATTATGACCAAATCTGGTCAAGGATGATTGTAATGACATATTATTATTATTTAATCAATTAAAACAGTAGACAAAAACCAAGGGAATTGTTGAATGAGTGTTCACTAACCCACTAGGAGGAATGGAAGTTGTTAGAAGGCTTGGGACAGGTGTCAGCATTTGCACTCCACCACTAACTGTTGGTTATGGGACAAATACCCCTAATTTTGTGGCATTATTCCCCAGGTGGGTGGAACAGAGCTTTTAGCTCATTAATGACCAGGTTAACCACTAAAAAGGCCTAGGCAGCCTAGAGAAGGCAATTCAAATTGAGCAGGGACCTCCATAATTATTTTTCTGCAGAAATAATTCCTCAAGTGTATCAGGTGATGATTAAGAGATTTGAATAGGGAGGCTAAGTGGAAGTGCATTGTGAGTTTGCTGAAATTATTCTGAGAAGGAAACCAAAGGTGTTGGTGCAGGTCTCTTTGACTGCTAAGTCTATATGACTGAATGATCTACATTGTTGCTACAAGTTGATGACCTAAAGCTTCTACAGATTCTTCTTCCTAGTGGTTCAGTGAACAGGCTCGGGGGTCCAAAGGCAAGTAATTTGTTTGTTTTCAGGAGTAGGTTGGGTGGAACAGGCTCCTTGGGTTGTTTGTTTCTCCAACATTCATCATGTTCTACTGTTCTGTCTTGTTTATTTTTAGTTGAATGAACGAAGTTGTTTTATTAAACCTCTAACCCTTTTTCCTGGTTTGAGAATGAAGACTTATTGACTAAATTGTTTAGCTGAACTGTATATTCTGTTAAGTTAGGATAGGTTAGAATAGTTCTGTTTTTGAATAAATAAATTACTTTCTTGTATTTTTCAACACATCAGAGATGTTGTACTCTAGTATAGGAGGTGGAGAATTAAATAGGCTAACTAAAAGATGCAGGATAGAAAATAGCATTTCATAATATAGGAATTTCAATATTATTTTTCTTTTACCGACTGTCAAAAAATAAATATCCCAAAATTTGCAGAAAAAAGGAATATTCTAGGTTTTATTTCCAAAGTCTTCCACCTAGTTTTATAAGCAAAAACATTTATCACAGTGTCGTAACACTTTTCATTATTTCAAAACCAAACGCAATGCTATAGTCCAACTATTACATTTACGATAGCTATCTATTGTACAAATCAAACTCAGACAAGGAATTATTATAAATCATAATATTTATTTAAGTTAGGGTTCGATACAAAACTGAGTCTCATCACCTTTCAAAATTTGCTTAAAACATTAGTAACACAGAGATCTTCTATGCCAAGCGAGTTAGCCCTCGGCTCTCGGCTAGCATTAACGTTGTATTAATTCAGTCAAAGTATCGATTCAGATAAGTACAGATTTTGTATTGAAACATTTTAAGTTTCCTAACACTGTAAACAACATAGGGTTCACCCCTTATTCATTTTTACATTTAATCAAACACCATAGTAGAAACGCTACTAGGCCAATCAAGCAAATTAGGCTAAGGATTCAACCCCTTCCCATGCATCGTAATGCTCTATAAACATCATCATCACGACCAAAGAAACCTTTACCAGGAACCAAAGTAACAAAGTCTTGTCAAACATCAAATCATCGGCCACACCATGCCAGGAGTACCTACGAGCGTAAAGAACCATTGAGGCTTATCGGGTGGTTGAGTAGCATTCTCCCACCAAGCTTCAAACATAGTAACCCTTTTCCAAAGTATCACCTGCCATAAAAACCAATTGAGAGGTTAAACGAAGAAACGTAGAGTTTAACTGTGAATAATACAAATAACATTGCTACTTCATTTTTGAAACATTTCCTTTGTGACGAAGCTCCTGAAGTAGAAACACCCTAAGCAAACAAGACGAGAAAGCCATATAGAAAACACAGTGAAGAGAGAACTCAGATTCTGAGAATTATCTACTCTTTCATTCAAGATAATTGACCTCTGGTTCAAACTGTACTCTCAAACTAACGGAAATTTTTTAAAATCCATTCCTGAAAACACCAACGAATGTTGCAATGTGGTTGACACTTAAATCCCCATTTAAAACCTGAAAGATCAAGTTCAGTCGCTGGTCTCACCATCGAATCCGAAGAAGGAAATCTCAGATGCTCAACTGTCAAACCCTACATATTTGCAGATGGTCGGCCTCTCCACCAAGCCCAGCAACACCAAATGAATGCCAAAGAGTAACTTCAACGGAGACGTAGTGGAAGTAATTTAGGGTTTAAGTCCCAAACCCGAGACATATCGAGATCAACGGGTGAGATCGAGCCAACATAGCACCACAGTTTACGAAGTTCAATTTGCATTCAAATCTCATTAATGACCATACCAATGTAAAGTCCAACTCGGAAGGAAATCACCAAGTTAACCATGCACAGCTCAGATTGTTGAGCAGAATTGTCACAGGACATCCACGTGAATTATATCACGTTGGAAGCCTACTGGACATTCCACCAAAGGAGTTAGCTGAGAGTATTAATGATCGGATTGGACACGTTATTCTACCATCACACAGCTGCTACTAATTTAATACCTGTCACTATCCATTTTAAATGCATTGGTTTGGATTGCAAAGTGTAACTTAATGCATTATCAAGTTTATAGTCGTTATTGCATAGTATCACAATTAGGGTTGCAACATATTATTTTAATGCATGTCCCAAGTATAAAGTCGAGATTTAGTATGTAATACATTTCAAAAGTATTGATCATAGAATGCTTAGTTGATATATGTTTGCTTAGTTTCTCCAATGACTTCACGTTTACATAGATCGCATTTCAATTAAGCTTTTATATTTAGCATATAGTTTAGAACTCCATAAAATTATACATTGTGACATTACGTTTACATGGCCACTTTTTATTTATATACAATGCCACTTTATTCTAATCCATTATATAAACGTTAGACGAGAAATAGTTAAGTCCTATAGTCCTACAAACTTCATACTAGTAACGTAATATTTATGATGGTTACATAATATCAAACCTTTGCGACAATAGTATGGCTCATCGTATGATTTTATATTGAGGAATGTATAGGATACATAGTCACATTTTTTATTCCTAGTTAACCCAATTAATTTAACATCCTTTTGGTCCATGATTCTATAGTAGGGAATAACATATAATATTGAAACCTTCACATAAATAAACACTTGATGTTATCATTCTTTACAAATAGGAAAATAGAGATAGTAGCATGTTAGGCATATAGACATTGTATCCTAGGCAAGGATTTTTAACATTTACATTATTTTTACCAAATACTGAAGTATTAAGACTCTAGTCTAATAAATGGAAGTTGCGACTTCTGGGACTCTGATTATGTTTTAATAACACTAATTGAAAACAAGAATAAGATTCATACCGTGAAATAACTCTTAGGCATGGAGTACTAGAGTTATCACAATACATTTGACGGCTAACTGAAAATATAAATAAAACTTCTTAGAATTACTGGAAGTGCTGGAACATGTCGTAATACTTTTACTTGTGGATCTGCGAAAAGAAACAGGTTCACATGCTTTAGCTAACATAGCTAAGTAAACCTTAGGGTACCACGTAGGACCCCTTCATCATCATCCAAAAGCAAGCTGTCAGTATTATGTCTAGATGATTGTATCGTAAGAGAATTTAAATATAGCATATAGATTACAATTAACACAAGCAAAACTAATGTCGTATTTTTTGTTAAGAAGTATGAATTGTCGTCATTATAATTTATTATTAGTTAAAAGGATTAGCATTCATTTAATTTCCGCATTAGCAAGTACAACATTTAATGTTACTTTAAAAATTTTGAATTTTTGTGAAATTTTGGGATGTTACATGTGGTATCAGAGCTCATGTTCGAACTCTCAGCCTGAAAAGGTCCAAAGAACACGCAACAGAAAATTTTTATGACAGTAAAAATCTTTACTAATTCAAGTTAAATTATTTTGTTATACAGAAAATTGTTTTCTAAATTACATGTATGGAAGGATCAGATGAACACATGGAGGACAAATTTCGACCGACCAGTCAGACCAACAATAGCACTGGACAACATTATGAAGAAGAAGTCCATGGTGAATTGAATGACAATTCATCATAATTGTTACGTGCATTTCAGGAATTGAAAGCAGAAATAAGATCTGTTAAACAGGATAATGAGATAATTCTGAAGGCACAAGAGGAACTGAACCAAGTATTGTTCGATCAGTTCCCAACTGATGAACAGGATAGAAGGGTTGAAAATACCTCCAATATTGAATACTTACCTCATTAGAACAAGAGTAAGAAAGTGAAAACTGATGATGAGAATAACAGTTCAACACCATCAGGAGTTGCCATTGAAATAGGTAAAAAGAAACGTAATTATTCAAGTGATAGCAACAAAGGGGATTACAAACCAAAAAGAAAAAGCCATAAACAGTATGAGCAGATTTCTGGGGAGTTCAAGAAGATCAAACCCCCAACCTTCAATGGTGAAACTGAGAAAGGAGAGACAGCTGAAGCATGGTTGTTCGGCATGAAGAAATACATTCAAATTTATGGTTATTCAGAATCATTGAAAGCAAAGATGGCCATATACAACCTGATTGGGAAGGCAGACATTTGGTGGCAGGACATCAAAAGAGTGAAGGGCATCAAGGAAAAGGATGTGAATTGGAGCACTTTTAAACGGTACTTCAAGAAGAAGTTCCTATCTGAACAATATTACGAAGAAAAGTCCAAGGAATTTTATGATTTAAGACTGGGAACCATGAACATGAAAGAGTTGAACAACAAATTTCTGGATTTGCTAAGGTATGTGCCATACCTTGTGAAGGAGAAACCAAAGATTCAGAGGTTTCTGAGTTGTCTACCTTTCAACATCAATGACAGAATAGAGTATGACAATCCAAAGACCTTAGAAGAAGCCATGAGGAAAGCAACTTTCTGCTATGAACAGAATTGGAAACGAGAAGGGATATCTAACTGGAAAAATAATAAACCTAGAAACTTTGAGCTGAAGAAGAAGAATTTCAGGTTCAATGGAAATTCTGGTTTTCAAAAGAAAAACTGTCCAAATCGAAATTTCCAAGGAAAAAGTTCCAAAAATAATCAACCGCAGAATTTTACAGCTCCTAGAAATACACCCAATTTTACTATAACTAATGACCAGAGGACACCTATAAAAAAAATTTAGTGTCAAGGTCCTCATTATGCTTCAAACTGTCCCAATAAGAAGTGGACAACGAATAATATTCACTCCATACAAGATGAACCTACTGTGGGAGACTTGACAAGAGAGATGCCCATAATTAATGCAGCTCTAGACAACAGGCAAGCGGAGCATCAAGTCTCTATGGTAGAGATTGAAGGTATGCTACAAAACCACCTTGGTTTTATTTTGATTGATCCAGGCGCTAGCCTGAGTTATATATCTCCAAATATTGTAGAAAATTTTAATCTGAAAACGGAAAAAATTTAATAAATCTTGGTTAGTTAGACTAGCAACAGGAACAAAAAGAAAAGTTTCTGATTTTGTTGAAAGTTGTGTTTTATCTATGAATCAGTTAAATACACGAACCAAGCTACATGTTTTACCTTTAGGATCCTATGACTCTTAATTGGAATGGACTGGTTAGAATCACATCATGTTATTTTGAATTGTTATGAGAAAAGTTTTACCTGTCTAAATGATGATGGACAAACAGTAGAAGTAAAGGGTATTCCTAGAAAGACATCACTAAGACAGATTTCAGCTATGCAAGTAAAAAGAGCAGTTAGAAAGCGATGTAAGATGTCTGCAGTGAATGTAGTACATGAGGAGTCAATTACAAAAGAGGACAAATAGAAACTAGAAGATAGACCTGTCCTAAAATAATTCCTTGATGTTTTTCTAGAAGAGATTACAGGATTACCCCCGAAGAGGGATCTAGATTTTACCATTAAGCTGATACCGGGTGTGGTACCGAAATCCAAATCCCCATATAGGATGAAAATATTGGAATTAAATGAGTTAAAATCACAGTTGAAGGAACTGATTGATAAAAACTATATAAGACCCAGCATGTCTCCTTGGGGAGCACCTGTTATTTTTGTTAAGAAGAAAGATGGCACTTTAAGGCTTTGCATAGACTATTGCCAACTAAACAAGATGACAATCAAGAATCGATATCCGTTGCCCCGCATCGACGATCTATTTGATCAGCTGTGTGGAGCAACGATATTTTCGAAGATTGATTTAAGGTCAGGATATCATCAAGTTCGTGTGAAGGATGAGGATGTTTTTAAAACAACCTTTAGAACTCGTTATGGACATTATGAGTTCGTGGTCATGCCATTTGGGTTGACTGATGCCCCGACAGTATTTATGTGCTTAATGAATAATATTGTGCACAAGTATTTGGATAAGTTCGTCATTGTCTTCATAGATGACATTCTCGTATATTCTAAAAGTAAGGAAGAACATGACGAACATCTGCGTATTAATGTATGCCACTTTATTCTAATCCATTATATAAATGTTAGACGAGAAATAGTTAAGTCCTATAGTCCTATGAACTTCATACTAGTAACGTCATATTTATGATGGTTACATAATATCAAACCTTGCGATAACATTATGGCTCATCATATGATTTTATATTGAGAAATGTATAGGATACATAGTCACATTTTTTATTCCTAGTTAACCCACTTAATTTAACATCCTTTTGGCCCATGATTCTATAGTAGGGAATAACATATAATATTGGAACCTTCACATAAATAAAAACTTGATGTTATCATTCTTTACAAATAGGAAAATAGAGATAGTAGCATGTTAGGCATATAGACATTGTATCCTAGGCAAGGATTTTTAACATTTACATTATTTTTACCAAATACTGAAGTATTAAGACTCTAGTCTAATAAATGGAAGTTGCGACTTCTGGGACTCTTATTATGTTTTAATAACACTAACTGAAAACAAGAATAAGATTCATACCATGAAATAAATCTTAGGCATGGAGTACTAGAGTTATCACAATACATTTGACGGCTAATTGAAAATATAAATAAAACTTCTTAGAATTACTGGAAGGGCTGGAACATGTCATAATACTCTTAACCACGGATCTGCGAAAAGAAACAGGTTCAAATGCTTTAGCTAACATAGATAAGTAAACCTCAGGGTACCCCGTAGGACCCCTTCATCATCATCAAAAAGCAAACTGTTAGTATTATGTCTAGATGATTGTATCGTAAGAGAATTTAAATACAGCATATAGATTACAATTAACACAAGCAAAACTAATGTCGTATTTTTTGTTAAGAAGTATGAATTGTCGTCATTATAATTTATTATTAGTTAAAAGGATTAGCATTCATTTAATTTCCGCATTAGCAAGTACAACATTTAATGTTACTTTAAAAAATTTTAATTTTTGTGAAATTTTGGGATGTTACATGTGGTATCAGAGCTCATGTTCGAACTCTCGGCCTGAAAAGCTCCAAAGAACATGCAACATAAAAATTTTATGGCAGTAAAAATCTTTACTAATTCAAGTTAAATTATTTTGTTATACAAAAAATTGTTTTCTAAATTACAGGTATGGAAGGATCAGATGAACACATGGAGGACAGATTTCGACCGACCAGTCATACCAACAATAGCACTGGACAGCATTATGAAGAAGAAGTCCATGGTGAATTGAATGACAATTCATCATAATTGTTATGTGCATTTCAGGAATTGAAAGCAGAAATAAGATATGTTATACAGGATAATGAGAGAATTATGAAGGTATAAGAGGAACTGAACCAAGTACTGTTCGAACAGTGCCCAACTGACGAACAGGATAGAAGGGTTGAAAATACCTCCAATATTGAAGACTTACCTCATCAGAACAAGAGTAAGAAAGTGAAAACTGATGATGAGAATAACAGTTCAACACCATCAGGAGTTTCCATTGAAATAGGTAAAAGGAAACGTAATTATTCAAGTGATAGCAGCAAAGGGGATTACAAACCAAAAAGAAAAAGCCATAAACAATATGAGCAGATTTCTGGGGAGTTCAAGAAGATCAAACCCCAACCTTCAATGGTGAAACTGAGAAAGGAGAGATAGTTGAAGCATGGCTATCCATCATGAAGAAATACATTCAAATTTATAATTATTCAGAATCATTGAAAGCAAAGATGGTCATATACAACCTGATCGGGAAGGCAGACATTTGGTAGTAGGACATCAAAAGAGTGAAGGGCATCAAGGACAAGGATGTAAATTGGAGCACTTTTAAATGGTACTTCAAGAAGAAGTTCCTATATGAACAATATTACGAAGAAAAGTCCAAGGAATTTTACGATTTAAGACTGGGAACCATGAACATGAAAGAGTTGAACAACAAATTTCTGAATTTGCTAAGGTATGTGCCATACCTTGTGAAGGAGAAACCAAAGACTCAGAGGTTTCTAAGTTGTCTACCTTTCAACATCAAGGACAGAATAGAGTATGACAATCCAAAGACCTTAGAAGAAGCCATGAGGAAAACAACTTTCTGCTATGAACATAACTGGAAAAGAGAAGGGATATCTAACTGGAAAAATAATAAACCTAGAAACTTTGAGCTGAAGAAAAATAATTCCAGGTTCAATGGAAATTCTGGTTTTCAAAAGAAAAGTTGTCCAAATCGAAATTTCCAAGGAAAAAGTTCCAAAAATAATCAACCACAGAATTTTACAGCTCCTAGAAATACACCCAATTTTACTAGAACTAATGACCAGAGGACACCTATAAATTTTTTTGAGTGTCAAGGTCCTCATTATGCTTCAAACTATCCCAATAAGAAGCAGACAACCAATAATATTCACTCCATACAAGTTGAACCTACTGTGGGAGACTTGACAAGAGAGATGCCCATAATTAATGCAGCTCTAGACAACAGGCAAGCGGAGCAACAAGTCTCTATGGTAGAGATTGAAGGTATGCTACAAAACCACCCTGGTTCTATTTTGATTGATACAGGCGCTAGCCTGAGTTATATATCTCCAAATATTGTAGAAAATTTTAATCTGAAAACAGAAAAATTTAATAAATCTTGGTTAGTTAGACTAGCAATAGGAACGAAAAGAAAAGTGTCTGATTTTGTTGGAAGTTGTGTTTTATCTATGAATTAGTTAAAGACACGAACCAAGCTACATGTTTTACCTGTTGATGTATATGTAACTTCAGAATGTATTTCATCTATGTATTTCATATATATTTATTGTACCCTTATAAGAGATGTGTTATTCCTCTATAAGGAAGTGTCGTCATGTGTATTGACAAGTGTCACAAGTGTGTGTACTTGCCGATGGGTTATTAGACCACCATGTGTGGGGTCAGCCCTGAAATATATATTATATTGTGGATGTACCTAGCTAGACAAGTCGTCCCCATAGTGTAACTGGGCAAACAGGTTAAGTATAAATAGAGATCAGGAGGTCTCTATTTGATCACTCGGAAACTCACACTTCTCTCACTCAGAAAGTGGCGCACTAGTGAGGAGGAGGATCATCTGCTACTAGGAGACTATCTCAGTGTATTTTGGTTGAGCCATTGCTCTCTCTATCTCTGAGGAAGTTGTGGGGTTTTTCACCTTAGGGTTTTCCCCACGGAAACTCCGTGTCTCTTGTCTCTCATGCTTTTGATTCTTGTGATGCTTTTCATGCTTATTATGATTGTTATGCATTGATATACTATACATGTTATTCTCTCAGTAAAGATCCTAGAGTATTGTGAATTAATGCTCAAAATTTAACATTACCTTTAGGATCCTATGACATCTTAATTGGAATGGACTGGTTAGAGGCACATCATGTTATTTTGAATTGTTATGAGAAAATTTTTACCTGTCTAAATGATGATGGACAAACAGTAGAAGTAAAGGGTATTCCTAGAAAGACATCACCTAGACAGATTTCAGCTATGCAAGTAAAAAGAGCAGTTAGAAAGGGATGTCAGATGTTCGCAGTGAATGTAGTACATGAGGAGTCAGTTACAAAAGAGGACAAACAAAAACTAGAAGATATACATGTCCTAAAATAATTCCTGGATGTTTTTCCAGAAGAGATTACAGGATTACCCCCGAAGAGGGATCTAGATTTTACCATTAAGTTGATACCGGGTGCGGTACCGAAATCCAAAGCCCCATATAGGATGAACATATTGGAATTAAATGAGTTAAAATCACAGTTGAAGGAACTGATTGATAAAAACTATATAAGACCCAACATGTCTCCTTGGGGAGCACCTGTTATTTTTGTTAAGAAGAAGGATGGCACTTTAAGGCTTTGAATAGATTATCGCCAACTGAACAAGATGACAATCAAGAATCGATATCCATTTCCTCGCATCGACGATCTATTTGATCAGCTGCGTGGAGCAACGATATTTTCGAAGATTGATTTAAGGTCAGGATATCATCAAGTTCGTATGAAGGATGAGGATACTTTTAAAACAACCTTTAGAACTCGTTATGGACATTATGAGTTCGGGGTCATGCCATTTGGGTTGACTAATGCCCTTGTAGTATTTATGTGCTTAATGAATAATATTGTGCATAAGTATTTGGATAAGTTCGTCATTGTATTCATAGATGACATTCTAGTATATTCTAAAAGTAAGGAAGAACATGACGAACATCTGCGTATTATTTTACAAGTTCTGAGAGATCATCAGTTATATGCTAAGTTTAGTAAGTGTGAATTTTAAAAAGATAAGATTCAGTATTTAGGTCACATAATCTCTAAGGAAGGAATTTTGGTTGATCTCGATAAGATAAAAGCCATTAATGAATGGCCGGTTCCTAAGGATGTGTCAGACGTACAATCATTTATGGGGATTACCGGATATTATAGAAAATTCATAGAAGGTTTTTCGAAGATTGCAAACCCCATAACCTCCTTACAGAAGAAGGGGAAGAAGCTTGTATGGGATAAAAAGTGTGCAGACAGTTTTAAGAAGTTGAAGGAATTACTAACTACAACACCTATTCTAAGAATTGCAGATCCTAATAAAGATTTTATAGTATGCATCGACGCATGTAATGACAGGCTCAGTGGAGTCCTAACACAAGAGGGACATGCTATTGCATATGAGTCTCGAAAGCTGAAAATACATGAGAAAAATTATTCTACATATGATCTGGAATTATTAGCAGTAATACACGCCTTAAAAATGTGGTGTCACCATCTTATTGGCAGAAAATTTACTTTGATAACAGATAACATGGGGCTGAAGTGTTTACTAGATCAAATGAACTTGAATGCTAGACAAGCTAGATGGCTAATCTTTGTAAGTGAATATGATTTTTAAATTCATCATATAAAGGGTAAAGAGATCAAGGTTGTTGATGCTTTAAGTCGTAATGCAAAGTTAAATTTTATTTCAGCCATTAGTACATACACAACAGATTTAGAAAATCAGATTTTCGAAGGGATTAAAACTGATGAAGAGTACATAAATTTACCTGAAAAGACAATAGAAAGTAATTCTGAAAATTCTATGGCAGATTTCAGGTTAAAAGAAAATGGATTGCTATTGTACAAGAACAGATTATATGTGCCCAACGTACCAAAGCTAAAAATTCTGATTTTAGATGAGATGCACAAAAGTCATTATTTTGGTCATCTAGGTTATCAGAAAACCATAACTATGTTATAGAATGATTATTATTGGCCTAGGATGAAGGATGAAGTAGCATAATATGTAGTTAAATGCATTGACTGTCAAAGAGTAAAGGTTGAACATCAGCATCTGAATGGACTGTTATAGCCATTACCTATACCTAGTTGGAAATGGGAAATCATAAGCATAGATTTTATTACCGGACTATCCAAGAATCAGAAACAAAATGATTCCATCATGGTGGTAGTGATAAACTCAGCAAGGAAGCATATTTTATACCAGTAAAAACTACTTATAAGGCTTCAGATATTGCAGAAATTTTCATGAAACAGATTTTTCGATTACATGGAATACCAAAAGTGATAGTTTTAGACCGTGATTCTAAGTTTACTGGAAACTTCTGGAGATCTTTGTTTAAAGGGTTGAATACAACCTTAAAAGTAAGCACAGCATTTCATCCACAAACGGATGGACAAACATAAAGAGTAAATCAGATATTGGAAGACATGCTAAGGATGTATGTTAAGGACCAGCCTGGTAAGTGGGAGTACTACTTGCATTTAGCAGAATTTGCATATAACAACCATTACCATGCATCAGCCAGGCTTAGCCCTTTTGAAATTCTTTATGTTAGGAAATGTAATACACCAGTTTCTTGGAATGACCCAGTTAATAGAGTTATTTTAGGACCTGAATTGTTAAAGGAAATAGAACTAACTGTGAAACAGGTACAAAGAAATCTTAAAGATGCCCAAGATAGGAAAAAGAGTCAAGTAGATCTTAAGAGGACTCATAAAGAGTTCCAGGTTGGTGAGCATGTTTTCATTAAGGTAAGACCGAAGAAAAGCTCATTAAAATTGGGAAGCTGTGCCAAGATGGAACCCATGTATTGTGGTCCTTTCGAAATTTTGTCAAGGGTTGGACCTGTGGCATACCAACTAGCTTTGCCACCAAATCTAAGAATACATAATGTTTTTCATATTTCAATTTTAAAGAAATATGTACACGATGCTACTCATGTTATAAATTGGAATGATGTACAGGTGGAACAAGACGACGATTTTTAGGTGGAATTGGATTGTATCCTCGAAAGGAGGGAAACTCTACTCCAGAATCGCACCATTGGGCAGGTAAAGGTGCAATGGAAGCACCTTAGCCCAGAAGAGGCAACCTAGGAGTTGGAGAGTAATATGCGGGTAGCATACCCAGCTCTGTTTCAGGAACACTCAGAAAATGAATGAACAACATCGAGGACGATGTTGAGACTTAAGGGGGGGTGTATGTCACCTACCCAAATTTTGAGACTATTTATTTTATTACAAAAACATTATGTTAAATTATAATTACAAAGTTTTGTAATTATGACCAAATCTAGTCAAGAATGATTGTAATGACATATTATTATTATTTAATAAATTAAAACAGAAGACAAACACCAACGGAACTGTTGAATGAGTGTTCACTGACCCACTAGGAGGAATGGAAGCTGTTAGAAGGCTTGAGACAGGTGTCAGCATTTGCACTCCACCACTAGCTGTTGGTTATGGGACAACTACCCCTAAATTTGTGGCATTATCCCCCGGGTGGGTGGAACAGAGCTGTTAGCTCATTAATGACCAGGTTAACCACTAAAAAGGCCTACGCATCCTAGAGAAGGCAATTCGAATTGAGTAGGGATCTCCATAATTATTTTTCTGCAGAAATAATTCCTCAAGTGTATCAGGTGATGAATGAGAGATTCAAATAGGGAGGCTAAGTGGAAGTGCATTGTGAGTCTGCTGAAATTATTCTGAGAAGGAAACCAGAGGTGTTGGTGCAGGTCTCTTTGACTACTAAGTCTATATGACTGAATGATCTACATTGTTGCTACAAGTTGATGACCTAAAGCTTCTACAGATTCTTCTTCCTACTGGTTCAGTGAACAGGCTCGGGGGTCCTAAGGCAAGTAATTTGAATGTCTTCAGGAGTAGGTTGGGTGGAACAGGCTCCTTGGGTTGTTTGTTTCTCCTACATTCATCAGGTTCTACTATTCTGTCTTGTTTATTTTTAGTTGAATGAACGAAGTTGTTTTATTAAACCTCTAACCCTTTTTCCTGGTTTGATAATGAAGACTTATTGACTAAATTGTTTAGCTGAACTGTATATTCTGTTAAGTTAGGATAGGTTAGAATAGTTCTATTTTTGAATAAATAAATTACTTTCTTGTATTTTTCAACACATCAGAGGTGTCGTACTCTAGTACAGGATGTGGAGAATTAAATAGGATAACTAAAAGATGTAGGATAGAAAATAACATTTCATAATACAGGCATTTTAATATTTTTCTTTTCTTTTACCTATTGTCAGAAAATAAATATCCCAAAATTTGCAGTAAAAGGAATATTCTAGGTTTTATTTCCAAAGTCTTCCACCTAGTTTTATAAGCAAAAACATTTATCACAGTCGTAACACTTTTCATTATTTCAAAACCAAATGCAATGTTATAGTCCAACTATTACATTTACGATAGCTATCTGTTGTACAAATCAAACTCAGACAAGGAATTATTATAAATCGTAATATTCATTTAAGTTAGGGTTCAATACAAAATTGAGTCTCATCACCTTTCAACATTTGCTTAAAAAATTAGTAACACAGAGATCTTCTATGCCAAGCGAGTTAGCCCTCGGCTCTCAACTACTATTAACATTGTATTAATTCAGTCAAAGTATCGATTCAGATAAATACAGATTCTGTACTGAAACATTTTAATTTTCCTAACACTGTAAACAACATAGGGTTCATCCCTTATTCATTTTTACATTTAAGCAAACGCCATAGTAGAAACGCTACTGGGCCGATTAAGAAAATTAGGCTGAGGATTCAACCCCTGCCCATGCATCGTAATGCTCTATAAACATCATCATCACCGCCAAAGAAACCTTTACTAGGAACCAAAGTAACAAACTCTTGTCAAACATCAAAGCATCGGCCACACCGTGCCAGGAGTACTTACGAGGGTAAAGAACCATCGAGGCTTACCGGGTGGTTGAGTAGCATTCTCCCACCAAGCTTCAAACACAGTAACCCTTCGCCGAAGTATCACCTGCCATAAAAACCATTGAGAGGTTGAACGAAGAAACACAGAGTTTAACTGTGAGCAATACAAATAACATTGCTACTTCATTTTTGAAACATTTCCTTTGTGACAAAGCTCCTAAAGTAGAAACACCCTAAGAAAACAAGATGACAAAGCCATCTAGCAAACACAGTGAAGAGAGAACTCAACTCTTTCATTCAAGAGAATTGACCTTTGGTTCAAACTGTACTCTCAAACTAACAGAAAATTTTTAAAATCCATTCTTGAAAACACCAACGAATGCTGCAATGTGGTTGACACTTAAATCCCCATTTAAAACCTGAAACATCAATTTCATTCGCTGGTCTCACCATCGAATCTGAAGAAGGAGCTCTCAGATGCTCAACTGTCAAACCCTACATATTTGTAGATCGTCAGCCTCTCCACCAAGCCCAGTAACACCAAATGAATGCCAAAGAGTAACTTCAATGGAGACGTAGTGGAAGTAATTTAGGGTTTAAGTCCCAAACCCGAGACATATCGAGATCAACGGGTGAGATCGAGTCAACATAGCACCACGGTTTACGAAGTTCAATTTGCATTCAAATCTCATTAATGACCATAACAACGTAAAGTCTAGCTTGGAAGCAAATCACCAATTAACCATGCATAGCTCAGATTGTTGAGCAGAATTGTCATAGGACATCCACGTGAATTATATCATGTTGGCAACCTACAGGACATTCCACCAAAGGAGTTAGCTGAGAGTATTAATGCTCGGACTGGACACGTTATTCTGCCATCGCACAGCTACTACTAATTTAATACCTGTCACTATCCATTTTAAATGCATTGGTTTGGATTGCAAAGTGTAACTTAATACATTATCAAGTTTATAGTCGTTATTGCATAGTATCACAATTAGGGTTGCAGCATATTATTTCAATGCATGTCCCAAGTATAAAGTCAACATTTAGTATGTAATACATTTCAAAAGTATTGATCATAGAATGCTTAGTTGATATATGTTTGCTTAGTTTCTCCAATGACTTCACGTTTACATAGATCACATTTCAATTAAGCTTTTGATATTTAGCATATAGTTTAGAACTCCATAAAATTATACATTGTGACATTACGTTTACATGGCCACTTTTTATAGATATATACAATGTCACTTTATTATAATCCACTATATAAATGTTAGACGAGAAATAGTTAAGTCCTATAGTCCTACAAACTTCATACTAGTAACGTCATATTTATGATGGTTACATAATATCAAACCTTGCTACATCAGTATGGCTCATCGTATGATTTGTATAGGATACATAGTCACATTTTTTATTCCTATTTAACCCACTTAATTTAACATCCTTTTGGCCCATGATTCTATAGTAGGGAATAACATATAATATTGGAACCTTCACATAAATAAACACTTGATGTTATCATTCTTTACAAATAGGAAAATAGAGATAGTAGCATGTTAGGCATATAGACATTGTATCCTAGGCAAGGATTTTTAACATTTACATTATTTTTACCAAATACTGAAGTATTAAGACTCTAGTCTAATACATGGAAGTTGCGACTTTTGGGACTCTTATTATGTTTTAATAACACTAACTGAAAACAAGAATAAGATTCATACCTTGAAATAACTCTTAGGCATAGAGTATTAGAGTTATCACAATACATTTGATGGCTAACTAAAAATATAAATAAAACTTCTTAGAATTACTGGAAGTGCTGGATCTGCGAAAAGAAACAGGTTCAAATGCTTTAGCTAACATAGCTAAGTAAACCTCAGGGTACCCCGTAGGACCCCTTCATCATCATCCAAAAGCAAACTGTCAGTATTATGTCTAGATGATTGTATCGTAAGAGAATTTAAATACATCATATAGATTACAATTAACACAAGCAAAACTAATGTCGTATTTTGTGTTAAGAAGTATGAATTGTCGTGGATGAGCAACTCGAGCACATACAGATTTTGGAAGTTGACAAATTCATCAAGCAACCTGTCAGTGTGGAGGCCAAGATCCACATGTTTCTGCATACTTAGCACAAATTAAGCAAGAATGAGATTGAATCTTTCACGCATGATGCCCAGTTAGGACTCGAGTTGGCTAAGTATCCTGATGTGGACGAGCTGTTAGAAGTTTGGGACAAGTGGCAGGGCGCCCTTGGCCATTCTTAGACTATATTGATTTTGTAATCCTTGTTTTATGGGAAGTCCACCCTTTGTATCTTTATTGTAATTATTATTAAAAGGGTAGATATCTCATAGGACAAGGGGGGGAGAAAATCATCGAAAGAGGACCAGAGATACTTTGTTTCATTCAAGACTTTGTAATTTTTTGCAGGCTCATTGAAATACAGTTAGTTTTTTTCTTGCTATCTCTTTTGTTTAATTTATCAAATTTGTTTGATGGATTTTGATTTTCGCTTCACCTTATGAATGAACATTGTTTTATTTTGCAATCATAATTAATACATTGATCTACAGTTTAGATTTGTCTTGACTTATGATCTGTGTGTCTCGTGTATTAAATTAATTAATTTATTTAAAACATTTATCTATTTCTGGAAATGATAAACAAATATTATTAAATTAATGCCAATTTTTCAATTAGCATGATATAATAGGATAATTGTGCATGTGCTTCAATCCTTAAGTTACAATCATTCAATTTTCATTTTCTAACTGTGTCTTAAGCTGATAAGTAAAGATCCACTTCACTTGTCTGTCAATTGGTGAAATACTTATTAATTTCCAGATCTGGTTATCCTGCATACCAAAACACATTCCTTTAATTTAGATCTAACTTAGTTTAGGTTTATTTTAAAGAAAACATTACTCACTTCTAGAGATAAGGACACTTTTTCTCTTCCCTCACAGGAAGACAGATCCATCAGGATCAAACCACTTAAGTTCCAGCGGAAGCCTTACATTCGTGGGAGTCAACCACACCAAACATGTTGGGGATATAACTGCTCTTGTGCAGAGTTGTTTGAAGCCTTTCAGATTGGGTTGTCACCCTCTGTTGCTAGCCTTGGAAAACATTCCAGCACTTACATACCCGGGGCTTCAACAAATGGTGCTAGAAGGAGGGCCATGACCAGTCATGCCTAGACAAAACACCAGTAGACCTCCTCCAGTAAGATCACCGGTTGTTACCAGAAGCCACACACAAGCATCTACATCTATGGAACAACCAACCAAAGACACAATTATAATATCTTCTACACCTGTAATAGGACAAGAAACAACTAGGCCTCAAATTATTTTTATATCACCTATTAGAGGGCCTCTCACACTTGAGCAATTGAGAAAAAATACTCAGGATATCACTGCTCAAGTGGAACAAAGAATTGAAGATCAAAGAACCTTGAGACAAATAATAGCTCAACAAAGACAACAGACAAGCAATTCTTGGATTGTTACTGATTCTAGCAATCAAGAGTCTGATAACCAGAACACTGATAATCAAAACGCACCTCGACAGGAACTGTTTCTCGATTTAAACCTTGATTCATTATTTCAAGAAATATATCAAGGTATGCAAGTTCCACAACCTAACGTTGCAACAGGTGGACCACCACCAACACCTCCTTCATCATCATCATCCTCATCTTACAAGTCATCAGATAGTGAGTCATCCTCAAGTTCTTCTTCAGAGGATATACCCATGGTAGAAGGCCAAAACAAACCCTGGATGGACCGGGATGTTGTGTTCATTGTTGGGGAACAACATAGACTTCCTAAGAACCCTGGAAAGTTGCTTCCTAAGTTAAACCCGGATGATAAATCACCTACACTGGACCACATTAAAACTTTCATGCATGCCATCATACTTAGGAGTGTCATACATGAAGATGTATTTTGTAGATTGTTCCCTTACACCTTTGAGGGAAAAGCATCCACCTGGTACTTTGCCCTGGAAGCCCGATCTATTTCTTCCTGGGATGACTTTGAAAAAATGTTTATCCAGAAATTTGATGACAAAAACCCCGAGGAATTGGTCATAGATTTGTCTTCAATTAAAATTAAGGGGAAGGAAAGGGTCAAAGATTATAACCAAAGATTCTCCTACTTAAAGAACAAGATCCCTACCATTGTTCTTCCTGCGGAAGAACTTATGGTTTCCTATTATATTAAAGGTTTACCTATCCCTATTGCTATGTGGGTCAAAAGAGCACGTAAAGATAACTTGCAGGAGGCTTTTGCGGAATCCATTCAGGTAGAAAAGGATATGTCATGTTTGAAAGATAACCCTGACACCTCAACTGAACAACCTTCTACCTACCGCAAGAAACAAGAAAACCCTGCAAAACCCACAGTGCAAAACAAGGATCCTTTTGAAATGAACAACATAAAAAAAAATCTTCAAAAGGTCTCTAATGAAAAGGTAGACTTAAAAAAGAGCAACACTAAAAACCAAACTAATAACAGGCGATTCAATAGACCGCCTTTCAAGAGACCTTATCAACCCCCACAGAATCAAGTCCCACCCAATCCTGATGAGCGATTAAACTCTGAAGAAATTCTTTCAATTTTTAAAGCTTTGGTTTCAAAATCTCACAGTTCTCCTAATAACCCCGATGATATTTCACAAGAGAATCGAGATCCTGAACCACCAGATGAAGAGGAGGACCAGCAGCCTACCACTATCAATTAATTTTCAAAACTCCCTATGGAAGAAGAGGAAGATGAGCCTGAGGCTATCTTTAATGTCCAACATTCTTATAATACAAGAAGTAAAGGGAAGTCTACACAGGAAGCTTCCCCTTCAACATCTGCCCCAAATAGAAGAAAAGTAGCAACATAGAAAGAAACTGTTATTTTTGAAATTGAGTATAGATTAATTGATGACTTGAAGTGGGTGAAAGCCAACATATCTCTCTTTCAACTTCTGAAAATACCTGCCATGAGAGACAGTCTTCCCAAACGTATGATTTTCAACAAACCCAAGGAATTTCATAACAACAATTTAGAGACATATCCTAAAACCAGTGGCCAAAAGCCTGTTGGCAAGAAAACACCTCCCTTCTTGCTCACTTTTGAGATTTTTAATAGGAATGTCCATAACTGCATGATAGACTCAGGGGCTTCATCTAATGTGATTCCCTTGTCTGTCTATAAAAAGTTGAATGCTTCTTGGGAACCTTTCCCTATCCAAAGTTAGGGTAGTGGGGAAGTTAAAGAATGTTATTCTCGCACTGTCTGCTGATCCAAGAATCCACCAGACTATCGACATAACTGTGGCTGATATCCCTAAGACTTATGGAATGTAGCTAAGTAGGGATTGATCAAAAAATCTTAAAGGCTATTTTGCAATTGACTGGTCCCATTTGTGGCTTCCTTGTAATGGAAGGCCTAATAGAATCAAAATCAGCAGAGAACCATACATGAAACAGATTTTCATTGATTTAAATGATTCTAGTGAGCTTGCTGCATATTTAGCTCACATATGGAACACTACACTTTCGATACATTCTTTGGGGATTTACCTACAGATTCATCACCTGTTGAGAATGCTCAAAACCAATCCCAAATTGTTAATCTTACTTCTGTCCCATTCTCAGGTTCTGTTATACATAATGTATATAATGTGAATACTAATTTTAGGATAGATTCAATTGCATGAACTCTGTTTTTTGATGGCTCTAGATCTAAATATGGAGCTGGTGCAGGATGTGTCTTAATTGATCCAAACGAGACCAAAATAATGATTTCCTGTAGACTTGAATTTGAGTGCACCAACATGTTGATGGATTGAAATTCGTAGCACCAATCAGCATGGGATTCTCCTCGGTAAACAAGCCCAATTAGATTGCTCATCGTTTGGTGTGGGGAATCCGTCCGGTTAATGGCCCTGCTACCGTATAAGATTTAAAGATTTGCTTTCTTTCACCAGTTGCGACTCGATCCACCGTTTATGTATTTTATGTTTAAAGATGATATGCAAGTGCTCTATCTAAATGCATGCAATTAAAACAAATCTGATCTAAAATTATCTAAGCTAATTAATCTATCCCTGCAAGGAGCAAAACTGAAATATGAGTAATACACCCAAGAATCTCACAGGTAGCTGTATAATAACATAGATGCATTTACAGCTGAAAGTAAAAGATATCAAAGATAGCTTTGACATAATTAAAACATTCCATTACTCATTTAACACAGAATATTTGCACAATAAATGAGAGCATTCATAACAGAGAATTAATTCAGAATAGTTAGGAACGATCTCACAGTATATGTATGAAAGATGTAGAAATAATTCAGCACATATCCAACATATCCCAAGCAAAACTCAATGCTAGCTTTTCCCATGAAAAATAGGTCCTTCTTTATTAATGCAGCAAATTAATTCATGTACAGAACAAGTCAATCCTTTCACCTGCCAAAAAGTATTTCTCTTCTATTCTATTCTTCTATCTATAACTTTTACAAAATTTGTCTCTTCACATACCCTAACCCTAGGGAAACAAAAAAATTTGTCTTCTAGTGCCTAAATGAGACAAAAGTAATTTCCAGTTTTTTTAAAACATTTATACAATATAACATCCTCCAGCTGTCTTTTCTAATTTTACAATAAAACAAATTTAATTCCCAGCTGGCCCTGCTGCCTCAGCTTGCCTTTCTACTTCAGCTAACCCATCCACTTCAGCAGGTTTGTCCACTTCAGCAATGTAGCTAGTCCACTGGATGATTTCTCGTAAGATAAAATTTCCCCGCGCAGAAATCATCATCTTTAGTGATATTTCATGCTTATGCCAATCTGATATAGTGATCGTTGCTACTGCTACTGTCACCTGGGAAATGTCTTCCATAAAATAAGCATGGATAGAAGTCTTCCTAATAAAATGGTGGAGGTCTTCTGGTGTCAATACATCTATCTTCCTCGGGTATGCTATTTCTGAATTTAGGTCGCCCTGCAAGTCTGACAAATGTTGCTCTCTGTCAAGAAAATAATCTATGGTTTGAGGTAAAACCATATGACATTTCTCATGGGTATCCTGGACCTTCGAGTAGAAGTTCGTACATTTCCCGATGGTTTTCTGGATTCCATTGATTATTTGTGTACCACAGTCTCTACAAAACTCAAGGAGCCCTATATCTAGATCTGAATCGTCCGTGGACTTGATAGGTAGGTGCCCTGGGAATCCCGATTTCCCTTTTCTCCACTCAAGTTGTTTATTGATTTCTCCTAAGTTGCGTACATACTTTCTCTTGAGTCTTGACGCATCAGCTTCAATTACCTTCATCCTTGCAATCATTCCCTTTACCTTACACACCTCTTCCGTGATCAGTTCTAGTGACTGATGAACTTTCCTCAACATATTACATGCTTTCTCATGGAATGCGGTTAGGTCCTGCTTCTTCTCATTTGTAGCCTTTAGTTGCTGTAACAGCTGCTCCTTTTCCTTCGTCAATCTTTCTAACTGAGGGTTAGAGAACTCGGTCTGTTGTATACTATTAGCTTATAAAAATTTTATGCGAGTTTCTAATTCATTCTTCTCGCCTTCTCTGGCTATCAGTTGATGTTTCCTGCTGCTGGCCTCATGTTCTTCTAACTCTTTTAAGCGAGTTTCTAATTCCTTCTTCTCGCCCTCCATGATTACAAGATGCGCATTTAGTGCATCCTTTTCACCTTCAAGCTTTTGGTTCTGTTATTCTATCTCCCCCTTTTCTTCTTGGAGCTCGCTGAATTTTCTTTTCAGCTCATTACCCTAATAGACTTCGTTCATCAGATTATCCTTAACTTTGAAAAGTTTGTCCTTGTACTTTTTCACTTCTTCCACCAGTAGATCTACATTATTGGCACTTGCTTGAGCCGAAGCCACACTACATGTTGCCGTGAACTGAGGGTCGATGTTAGTCCCTTGAAAAATCAAAACTTGAGTTATTCTGACTTCTTCTCGACCGTCTCCAGTTTTCATCCTCTTTTCTGATCTACTCATGATATCTTTCCTCCTTGAATTGAAAAAGACGGAATCCATCTTTGACACTAGGCATTGCTTCGAGGGGGTGTATGGGGTGAGAGGGAATTCTTGAGTTGAGACAAGTCCTTCAAAGGTTTTCGTTAATGCATCTAAGTCCATATCTTGTGTATGTGAGCCCCCTTGATCCACATCTTCTTTTGGCTTATCTGCCTCTTCTTTCTGCATCTGTAGTTCTGTTGCTTCCTTTTCCGCTTTCTCCCTTATTTCTCGCAGCTTTTCAACCTCTTCACTCTTTATTTTTGTAGCTTCTTCCTTTTGAATTCTCTCATCATGTTCTTTATGCATCTTTGCAACTTGCTCTTGTTGAATTCTAGCAGCTTCTGGATCTTGGTGTTGTTTTTATTCTTCTTCCTTTTGATGTCTTTCCACTTCTTCCCTCTGCTTCTCTGCTAGCTCCCTTTGAAGCCTCTCATTTTCTTCTCTTGGAGTCTATCCACCTCCTCTTTTTTCTTCTGCTTTAGCCCGACAAGTTTGGAACTGGAACTGGCTCTGCTTTTAGGGCGGTAGCATTTTCCCAACTCGGTCATCTTTTTGGCACTTCAAAATAATTCTTCATCTTTGTCAAAAAGGTGCACGTACTCAAAAGTGACCTTGAGGTTATTACAGTGAGCAACAATTTTTCCTTCGGGGTCATGCCTCCTAAAGATATTTGTTCCAAAATGGAAGGCCTCTAAGTCCTGAGCAAACTCTATGCCATCCTTTGGTTTGGGGAGTTGATATACTCCAATGGTGAATGGCATCGATGGGTATGCAACCTTCTTCTGATCACTGAGAGCTCTACTAACTCCATCAATAAATAGTTTCCTTACGGGTTCTTTATGCACAACATAATTTGTGGCATATCAGGGCAATAGGGACGGGGCATGACTCCCTCCATACATTCTAATGTATGTCCCTTCCATAGAGAAGTAGTAATATCTGAATGTTTCTATGATTGGCATAACATTCTCTGATAGGTAGCTTGGTTCTGCCTTGAAGAGTAGTTGATATAGGGGCATGATGAACTTTTCACAGATTTGAGTGTAGTAGCTTGTATACTTGTGTGCCCATGTTATCTGATAAGCCACATGGAGGGGATATTATTTTATCTTCCAGATGCATCCCAGATTAGGGAAAGAGTGCTTGATGAGTAAACAGTCCACCAGATAAGAGGACATGAAGAAATCGACTTTATTTTGAGTCAATCCTCCCTAGGCAGCGGTTATATGTGAAGCCATGTAATCTGAGATGATATCATCCCAATTGAATATTTATCCAGGCATAGCCATGTGGAACATCACAGGAACCCAACCAAGTTTGTATATGCTTCCATTTGGCATGCTGAACACCCGACTCAACATCAGGGCGATGAGCCTGTACGGAGTCCTTAGAAGATGGCTCTCGTACTCTCCACTGTTTCTTTGCCATATTTTCCTCTCGACAATTGTCATATTTGTTGCATACTCCAAAGGGTCTATCTTTAGCACGGTTATCCATTCATCATTCAGTAGGGTCTTAGGGTATGTCAGTTTGTATGCTGTTGTGATATGTTCTGGCACAAAGGATGTGAGACTCATCCCAGTGACATCTGTGATGAATATGGAATCAGTATTCACCTGGGGTAGGATCCAATCGATGACCTCCGAGCATGGGAACAAATCAGGTCGGGTCGCAGCTTTGTGGAGACCAGGCTTCTTTATGTTCGTATAAACCATTAGTTCTTCCAAGGAGGCTTCAGGGAAGTTTTGGTCTTCTATAGCTCTGTATAGTTCGCCCCATTGATATTCTAGGGCAGCTCCGGTGATAAATTTTGTGTCGCCGAACATCATCTCGAGTGAGGTGTCTAAGAGGATTTTTGCGTCCGAGTCTGACCCGGCTAACTTGGCTTTCTTTCTGGAAGACTGCCTATGCATATCAAACCTGTGACGACAGTGAAACAATAAATGAGGGATTTCATTGTTTGTGAGCAGTATAGCGTTTAAATTCATGATTTTTTAAAAGAACTTGAGTAGACATGAATGTTAGCTTCCAATTAAAATTGGCCATTTAAGGTAAAAAATAATGAGGACAAACATTGATACAAGATTCAACCATGCGGTAGCTCAAAAGGTGTGATTTAAATAGAAAATGAGTGTTGCTAGTTATCATTGGATATTATCTTATCACCATAAATAAGAAAGCGAGGGCCATCGGCATTATTCTAGAAATTCAAAACGCATCATTTAATCCATGGAAGAAGCAAAACAAAGCATTTGATGTTCGTGCAAGTCTTATCCTTTTGAGCTATCATTTAAAAGTGAGAATGGAGCCTTTTGAAGAAAACAACAACAGTCTTACAAGCAGCTAAAAATTAATCAAAACTAAAAGTGTGCATGTGAGAGGATACAAAACACAGTGACTGCATGAGACTCGTCCATCATAAGACAATTATGGTACTTGAAAATAGAGAAACTTCCGTTCAGCTAAAGGCTCACTGGGATAAGCCATCAGCAGCCCATCGAGGCCTTGATATTTTGACGAAACATAGGGATGGCGGGCCTATGGGTTGAAACTAGTCCGCTGCAAAGCTTAGCAGAACAGGTTTAACGTCAAAGGCCAGGAACGCTTGGCAGAAAGACACAACATAGTTCACCATCCAACCCACTTGGTTCTTGTTTAGCCTAAATCCTTCATATGCATGATTACATATATTCCTAGCACTAGGAAAAGACTGTTTCAGAAAGACACACTTCCACTGTACTGAGAGATTGACCGCCAATGCACAGAGACAGAGACATGAACTGCTCTACAGAGCGAAAAAAAAAAAACTGTGACAGGGCTTCCTTAGCCATGAGACTAAACTAGGGGGTCATTACATAAGGACCAATCCACATAGTAGTAAGCTTCCCAGACCCTAGATCGTCATGTTTCTGGTCATAAACCAACACCATATCTCATTTTGAGAAAAGACAAGGACAAAATGACTTATCATATTGGGCCATGACATGCTTTTTGTTTGCCTCAATAGCTACGACAACATCCCTCCTATGTTTGTCTAATTGTTCTATATATAATAGATATTCCTCCAATCCACCAAAGTCTAGTAAGAGTTCTATGGATAACTTTAAAGATGAAATCTCACACTCTATAAGTAACATAGCTTCAACTCCATGCACAAGCTGGAAATGAGTAAATCCTGTTGCAATTTTAACGGAGGTTCGGTATGCCCATAGAGTTGGGTAAAGCATGATATGCCAATTACTCTCGTTTTTCTTCATCATCCTCCGAAGCATGGTTTTCAAATACTTATTAACTACTTCAACCATTCAATTTTCTCAAGGATAGTATGGTGAAGAGATATATTGATGAAATCCAAGTTTCTCATCCAACTCTGACATCATTTTGTTTTGAAAGTGACTTCCATTGTTAGTGACAGTCTCTCTCGGGCTACCAAAACAAGCAGTGAAATGGATAAATACAAAGTTTGATGTAGTTTCACCATCCCAATGAAAATTAGGCATATCCTTGACCCACTTAGTAAATTAGTCAATGACCACAATAACGTATTTATTGCCATTAGTTGATGCTAGATTACATGTTGTAAAATATGTTCCCCACTTGGTGAAAGGACCGGAAGTGATAACTGGATATAATGGAGACAAGTGTGCACACATATTTTTGGTAAACGTTTGACATGAATGCCATTTATTGACCACTTCAATGTAGTCTTTGAAGATGGAGGGCTAGAAATATCCAGCATGGAGGATTTTTGGGTTGTAGAAATCCAAGATAAGTGACCACCACAGGATCCGCCATGGCAATCATTTAAGATTTGTTTAGCATCCTCATGAACTAGGAAACACTTGAGGATAGTGTCATTCCTCGGAGGTACATAGTATCACCAATAATGACATAATGTCGAGATTGATGATGAATTTTATGCTTTTCTTCATGAGAAGACTGAAGTGGAACCCTCTGGGTTTGTAGGTAAATTATAATATTTCCATACCAGGGGTCATATGAGCTGATTAGGAATATATTTTCATCAAGAAATGACCCACTTTCTATTGATCCCTCATCCTCTTGAGGTAACTCTAACATTATCTTGGAAAAGGAAAATAGTTTTTCGATTTAGTGGACACAAACCTTAGATCAAAATCCTGAAGAATAACAATGCACTTATTATATTTTCCCCCGACAACCCATCAAGATAAAATATGTTAAAAAGGATTGACATCTTCTATAACAATAGTTCTTCTAAGAAAAATATAATGTCTAAGTCTTTGTACCGCATGCACGACAACTAATGCCAACTTCTCAACATGAGACTACCTCAACTCGAGACGTGCTAGATTCTTTTTAAGTAGTAAATGACATGTTCCTAGTGGGAACCATCCTCTTGAACCAAAACCATTCCTACAATAGATTCGGATGATGGTATATATATAAAAGGAAATATTTGTTGTAATTCAAGGGACTCAACAATGGGGCATACACCAAATCCTTTTTCAATGCATCGAAAGACTCTTGAGCATTTCATCCCATATAAATTGGACCCCTTTCCTTAATAATCACATGAAACCTTTTGTGATCTCAATGTAGTTTGCTATCAATCTTTGCAAGAAATTAACTTTCCCTTGAAGGCTTTTCAACTGGTGCAAATTATGCGGCGGGGGGGGGGGGGGGGGGGTAACTGAAGTATTTCCTGTACCTTGAATGGATATACCATGATACCATCCTTGGAATCGATAAAACCCATTAATATACCTAGTTCCACACAAAAAAATATACTTTTTAGGATTCAACTGAATCCTATAATATCTACACCTATTAAAGACAACTCTCAAATGTTTAGGGTGATCCACTCTCTTCTCTGCCTTAGCCATCAATGTAATATCCCGATTTTGACCCCATTGCATTAAAATGTAAATGATGTAATATTGTTATAAAATCGTGGTGAGGAGCTCAAGGTCAAGGCCTCGCCATCGTTTTATTGATGCATATAGTTTACGTGCTAGCCAGGCACAATGGAATTGCAAATATCATGTAAATACGCATTTTAATAAAATACCCACAACTAGCTATGCAATGCAACAAGATATGGGGGCATGATTTTACAAGGAATTGGGAGGGAGAATATTCAAACCCTTGAACCAATCAAGTCAAGCCAAGTATCAATGAGAGAACCCATAAACCCTCAAATACCCATGTTGACTTTTGTACCCAATCATTCATTTCTCCCAAGAGTTGGTTGAAATAGTGAAAGCCTTGGGGAATGGAGAGGTATGGCTGTCCAAATTCGGGTATGGGAAAGCCACCCTTCATGGAAATTCGTGTTTGGATTCCTTGGCAAGAAAAGAGCCATTAAATTGCTCCCCAATCCATTCTTCACAGAGGAGTTTGCCTCTCTCACGTTTTTGGAGCCACCTAGGCATTTCCCCTCCACGTTTTTCTGGTTTTTCATGGTTTTCTAGCTGGGAAGAGGGATTTTTTGTGTGGCACAGCTGGTAGGAGGGAGAGAGCTCGATTTGGGGGATTCATTGAGGTCGTTTTGGCCATTGGAATGCTCATAACCTGTGGGAGAAATCAATTTTTCTCCCCGTGGTCGAATTTCCCTTTCCACAATTCGTTTTTGGTGTGCCCTCGATTTGGGGGAAGCTCAGGGCCATCTTGTTTGTAAATACCATTGTTAAAAATGTGTATCCATTCCCAATGATTGTGCTTGCTGTGTGTAGATAGAGAATGTTGGGGTATGGGTTATGGGTATCCATTGTTTTGTCTTGAGCTTGAGTGCAAGCATCCAGAAATAAAGAGGGTTCAGATTTAGCCTGATAAAACCAGCTGTGGGATGGCTTGGCTTAAATGTGTTGTTTGATTGGGCTGTGCTGAGCTTGAGAGTTCCCTTTTCCTTATAGAAATCATGACCAACTCAGGGGTGGTCTCTGAGTGCTGAAAGAATACAGGTTGGGAAGAGACCTATGGTTGGGTGGAACGTTGCAGCGACATAGCTAGTTGCTTGGGACAATTGCACAATGAAGATAAGTATTCTCTATGTGTATTTAATTATGCAATGTTTTAATTTGATGATCGTTATTGATATGTTGAATGCATATATATAATGTGTGTGGATGATGTTTTATTCCGCTATGCATTTTTGCTTTGATTAGCATCTGCACACATTTGTTTTAATTGTATGAATGAAATGAATGGGGATGAGTTTATGTAAAAGCCCCAGAATTTGGCATCATGTTCCCTTCCTCGAATTAGATCCACGGGAGGGGAAGTGACAGTCAAATCATCCAAATAGGATTCAACTATTTTCTTAATGTCGTGGAAGGAATAAGACATAACGCTTTGAAAGGTTGCTCCATTATTATTTAAACCAAAAGGCATCTTCCTATATGCGAAGGTCCCCCAAGGGCATATAAAGGTGGTTTTATGTTGATCTTCTGAATGGATATGAATTTGATTATATCCATAAAATCCATCCATCAATGAGAAAATACCATTACCAGTGCATACATCGATAATCTAATTGATGAATAGGGTAGGATATTTATCCTTAGGACAAGCTAGATTAAGATATTGAAAATTAGTACACACCCAAAAGTTTCCTTATTTTTATCAACAGGTACCAATTTGGACACCCATTCTGTCAAAGGGACATGATAGATAAAATTTACATGGAGTAACTTTTCTACTTCTACTTTGACAGCAACAACCTTTCTAGGATTGATCGGTCTTAGATTTTGTTGAACAGGCTTGAATTAAGGATAGGTTTTGATCTCATGTTCAACGATCGATGGGTCTATACCTGGCATTTCTTCATAGGAAAAGGATAAAACATCTCTATACTCCTTAAATAGTGATGTATAAATTTCTATCTCATCAGGATAAAAATCAACACTAATAAAGACATTTTCGACAACACCTGGGGTCTTGGAGATATTAATGGGTATGGTTTTGGAAATATTTTCCATATTACCCTCAACATAAACTTGAGAAGATGCAAGAGGACTCCCATACCATTCCAGAGGACCTAGTTTGATAGTTCCATCAATATAAATTATTAAGTCACTTTGAGTAGGAAGAAACAATACATGTTGATGCATGTCATGCCAAGGTCTATCCCCTAGCAACATTGCCTCAATGATAGTTTCATCAGAGGGAAAAACTGTATCTAAGGGGTCTTGACAAGGTAACTATATGATATCCCAAACATGCATACAATACTGGTCATCTGATTCTAGAATGGAATGTATACCAGCATGGTGTATTTCTCTTGAATCTATGGCTTGAAAAGCTATCTCATATATAGACAAGGCCGGATTCATCCAACTACACCCAATTTACTTTGAAGGTTTTGGTAGCTTCTAAGGGTCATTAAAGTAATAAGTCTTAAATTGAGACAGCTTAGGTGTGGAAGTCATGGTAATTGTATAAAATGCATGTATCAGATCTGCTTTAGCATGCAGGTTGGGAGGGGGTAAATTAAACGTTATTAGACTTCCCTAGTGGGGTCGGCCCTGTATGTGTTCTGTGGGTCAAAGGGTTATTAGACCACCCTAGTGGGGTCGGCCCTGTCCCATTATGTAAAGTGGTTAAGTTGGGGCCGACCTAGCTTGTGTAAAAGACAAGTCGGAGTTGTGTATAAATAGAGGAGGTGTGTTCCTCATTTAACACACATTACACTCACTTGTGATTAGCGCATAAGTGAGAGAGAGATATTCTATGGAGGAGAAGGATCTCATGGTTGAGGTTTACATATTTGTATTTTCTAGTCATCTATATTAAGGAAGCTTTGCTGTGTTTTCTTCCCCATGAGGGTTTCCCAGGATAAATTAGTGTCTCTTGTGTTTATGTTATGCTTTTTGTTCTTTCAGTGATCATGTATATGCTATTGTTGTGAAATGAAATGTAATGACGATATTTTATGTCTTAGCATATTGAATCTTAACATGGTATCAGAGCTTACCTGAAGGAAGGCAATGTATGGCACTTACGACACTTGCTTCACTTGCGACAATTTGAAGGTTAGGGTTTTATATAGCAAAAACCAGACATCGTGGAACTTTTGCTATAAATCCATTTTGGCGAATTTTTAGGATATGAAACCTTCATAGGTCGTATATAACATCCCCCTGTACCTTTTTTCCAAAGGACATCCTCTAATTCGTTGTACTTTGTGATTTATGATCAGTACAAGTTAGGGTTTCTGCCTCTTTCAGATCTCAGTCATAAACAGGTGACCTAGGAAAAAAGGTCACAACTTGGGATAGGAAGCTCCAAATTAAATTTAGTAAAAAGTGATAGGTAGTGCATGGAATTTAATTTCACAAGTACAATTTTCAAAGGCCGAAGGTGAACTAGTGACACGTGGCACTCCGTACAAGTTCACTCTCCTGTTTTATCCTATAAACAGGTCATGTTGCGAAACTTGGCATATATCTCTCTCAGAGAATCCAATTGAGGTCATACCTATGGGGTTAGAAAGATGAAAGGTCAGGATACCATAGGTAGCAATTTTAGACCATGTGGATTCAAAATTTCAGAGATGAACCAGAAACAATAAGGTGCATATTTCTGTCAAAACATAATTGTTTTCTGAGCACCTTCATTCTTGGCTTATCACTGCTGCGGGAATTTAGGGCTTCGGAGAATGTTGGAATTTTTGGAATCAGATTCCACGTCTGAATGCTCCTCATCAAAATCAAAATTTAGAGACCAAGATCGAATTTTTTGGTTGGGCAGAAGGCCGGGCTTGATCAAACCCTAGTTCGGGATTTTGATCGGAAAGGTGGAAAATTAGGGCTTTTGCAAAAGTTGGAATTTTTGAAGTCTGTGACCACGGCTGGAAGCTCCTCAGAAAAATCAAATTTTAGAGCTTTGGATCGAACCTTTTGATTGGGCAGAAGGGTGGGCTTCATCAAACCCTAGTTCGGGATCCTGTCCAAAAGATCCAGAAGTTTCAAAGGCAATTTTGAGGTGTCAAATTTTGGAGATTTCAAAATTGAAGTATGCTAGCTTAATCAGCTCAGCAAGGCGCATCTTTCCATCCATTTAGAAGTTTGAAATTCAAAATTTGAAATTTTAGGGGTTCTCTTACAAACCTTAATCCAGCTCCAGATCCAATTTCAACAAATCAAAGTGGATTGGGTTAAAAGAAATCCTGACAAGTATGACTTGAGGAGATACAGGTATGTGTTGAAATCTGTTGATGGTTAAGTTTATGATATGTTTGTCTTCATGTTATTGAGGTTAGTACAATTATGATTGTTTGATAATGAAAGCATGTGAATGGTAGAAGACACTTATGATTGTACTAATGCACTTGTGGTGTTGTATGAGGATGATGTTGTCTGCAACAAGATACAGGTACATCAAGAAAGACAAATCAAGTTCTATGACCATGATGACATGAAGACAAAGACTCATCCATAATCTTTGATCACATAAAATCTCTACTTACGAGGTATGTATGAATTTGTTCTACTATATTTAACCTATGAGATATGTAGGTTCTAGCACAAGGTCTCTAAATCATTGAAGAGAACAAAGAAGATATTGTTAGGGTATGTTAAGACATAACCAAGCATGATAATCCAGGTATGCTTTCCTATATCAGTTAGAATCCTACTTTGTGTTAGGATATTAGGTAAGTATACCTGTGTATGAAATGATCATGACCATACATAATGTTTTGATAGTATTGAGATTATACTAATGAATGTATGATTATGTATAAGATCATGAGGATGACACTAGTGCACACTTAAGCATGCATAGTGGTACATAATGAATAGAAGTTCAAAGACATATAGAGATCAAGCGGGAGGCAACCACTCAACATAAAAGATAAGTATTTGAGATATTATTTGAATCTCTGAAATAGTAAATGATATTGCTTGTAATAGCTGTATGCATATTTGTATTCCTAGAATATATCATGCATAGTGTAAGCATTCATATAGCATTGAATAGTATACTACTAATATGCATATGATTGGTAATATTGGACAAACATTCCATTGTTGTTTATCTAGAATGAAACCTCTTTGCTGACATGCCAAGAGCTGTGCATGCTCTTGACAGTATGTTCTGGTAGAGATGGAAGGCATCTAGATAGCCACTGTATGCATATAGGATATGGAAATGTGTTGTGCCAAAGTACTGGTCAAGATAATTGCATAACTATGTGAATCATATCTATATGCATAATAGGTTATCATGTCAACATGATTTGATGATTATGAAGTATTACTAATCATGTAATTAAATTTGATTTGTAGGAAAGATCATGTGAAGGATGATGAACACCTGTTCGAAAGAACAAGTGATGGATGTTCAACAAGAAGACTTACAAATCAAACATACTATAGAAGGCTCGTGGCTAGAATATTCTCTTAGAAAGAAGAATAGAATCATGACGAGATGTTTGCTCCAAGTGGCTCGATAAGACCATTCTCTTAATGGTGTAATTGAAGAAAGCTCTGTACGGACACCCAGGATCGATAGACATTTGATGAGCTTAATGATCACCATGGGTGATATGGATTTCAACCTTTGCTACAAGGTTGAAGATGGTGTCTATATACAGATGGCATTCTTCTCTTATATGGATGCAAGAAGGAACTCAACACAGAGTTTGAATGATCTTGAGGCTCATATCAGTATACCCATCTAACGAGAGATGGCACAAATAGATATGCAGAAGATCACTCAATGCAGAGTGTGAATGATGTTCAGTCACAGAGGGAGAACTGATAGCTTCTTGACAAGATTGGGCTTTACCAAAAGTAAATTTGATCCTAACATTTACCTTAAGGTTATGGATGATACTATGATTGTATGTGGATGATCTCTTTCTGACAGGGAATGACAAACAGATCATGGAAAGCAAGAAGAAGCTAGCTACAGAATTTGAGATGAAAGATCTCGGATTGATGCATTACTTCCTAGGTCTGTAAGTATGGCAAGGATCAGAAGGAATCTTTCTCAAACCAGGGAAAGTATGCTGTGGAAATATTGATAAGATTTGATATGTTGGAATGTACGACCATGGCCACTCTCATGGGTTCCGACTTGAAGCTGTTAGCTGATGACTCATCATAGTTAGTGGATGTAACTCTATGCGGACAGATTATTGGGTCATTGATGTATCTGACGAATACGAGGCCAAATATATGCTTTGTTGTGAACACCTTGAGTCAGTATCTAGTGGAATATAGACATGTTCATCCGGTAGCTACAAAGCATGTGATAAGGTACCTAAAGGGTACGATAGACTTTGGTCTATGTTGTCTTGGAGATCATGACTTTAGATTGTATGGCTACACAGATGTTGATTGGGCAGGAAGTGTATTAGACTGGAAAAGTACATCGGGTGGATTTTATTGTCTGGGATCTACCATGATCTCGTGTTTTAGCAGGAAGCAGTCTAGTGTGGCTCTCAGCACAACTGAAGCGGAATATATAGCTGCTTACTCTGCTAGTTTTGAAGTGGTATGGCTTTGGAAGTTGTTATCAGGATTGTTTTACTTAGAGATGGACTCCACTGTGATCGTGTGTGACAACCAAAGTTGTATCAAGATGACAGAGAATCCAGTGTTCCATGATAAGTCAAAGCACAAAGAGATCCGATATTTCTATATATGGGATATGGTTCAGAAAGGATCTATCAAGCTCGAGTATGTGAGAACTGACGAACAAGTTACTGATGTATTGACCAAACCTCTATCTCGAGAAGAGTTTGAGTATTTCCGAGACAAGCTTGGTGTAGTTTGAAAGGACCCTCCTCGAAAGGGGGAGTTATGTGGTCGATGATGATATTTGGATACTGGTATCGATGTGGATACCTATATCAATGATGAGATTTCCTATATTGACGGTAAGGTCAATGATGAGGATACTTGTATCGATGACAAGGATACTTGTATTGATGATGTGAATACTTGTATCGATGACGAGGATACTTGTATTGATGATGTGGATAGTTGTATCGATGACAAGGATACTTGTATTAATGATGTGGATAATTGTATTGATGATGAGGATACATGTATTGATGATGAGGTTACATGTTCTAACGATGAGGTTGATGATAAGGTTGTCGGTTACAACGATGAGGTCGATGCATGGTCCTTAGTGGACGAGGAGGGATTGTATCATCCCTGGATGGTTGGTCCCTGAATAGATCCATAGACTATTGTCTTCGAGAAATGGTCCTTAGTGGACGAAGAGGGATTGTATCAGCCCTGGATGGTTGGTCCCTGAATAGATCCATATACTATGGTCTTCGATAAATGGTCCTTAGTGGACGAAGAGGGATTGTATCATCCCTGGACGGTTGGTCCCTAAATAGATCCGTAGGTTGTTGTCTTTGAGAAGTAGTCCCTAGTGGACGAGGGGATTGCATCATCCCGGAACCACGAGTTCAAAATGCACGTGATGAGGATTGCATCATCCTAGAACCACTAGTTCAAAATGTACATGATGGGGATTGCATCATCCCGGAACCACTAGTTCAAAATGTACGTGATGGGGATTGCATCATCCTAGAACCACTAGTTCAAAAATGTACATGATGGGGATTTCATCATCCCGGAACCACTAGTTCAAAATATATGTGATGGGGATTGTATCATCCCCAAACCTCGGTCCCTGAATTGATCTGTAGATAGATTTCTCCGAGAAGTGGTCCTTAGTGGACGAGAGGGGATTGTATCATCCCTGGACTTCAGTCCCTGAATTGATCCGTAGATAGATGTCTCCGAGAAGTGGTCCCTAGTGGACGAGAGGGGATTGTATCATCCCCGGACTTCGGTCCCTGAATTGATCCGTAGACATATGTCTTCGAAAAAGAGGTCCTTAGACTCTGTCTAAGTTGATGAGTGGACTGCATCGTCCCTAGAAATGTTATGGTGTCTTAAATGGATCATGTGTATTGCAGGGTATGCTACTATGATACTGCTGATCGTGATGATCTAGATGACGATGCTGATGATCGACGATGCTGATGATTGTGTGATGATGATGTTGATGATCGTGTGATGATGATGCTGATGATCGTGTGATGACGATGTTGATGATCGTGTGATGACGATGTTGTTGATCGTGATGATCTAGATAATGATGTTGTTGATCATGATGACGCTGTTTTTTATCGTGAGATGACAATGTTGTTGATCGTGAGGATCCAGATGATGATGTTGCTATAGTTGTTCAAGTGCTGCAGAAGATGAAGATTCAGTACTAAAGATGTTGATGTTCCAGTATTGAAGATATTCCAGTAACTGCTTGAGTTACTGATGATGTATAAAGAAAGCTTCCAATGATTTATAGATGTATCATGTATGATGTTGATGACTCCTTGCTCTTGCAGATGTTGTTATAATATCCTTCTCGTTAAGGGGGAGTGTTGAAATATTGTAACTTCTAAGAATATTATAGTTGTACTTTATTATTCCGGAGATGTTTCATTCCTTTGATGAGACTTTGTCATGTATCCGAAGATGTTTATTCCTCCATGGTAAATTGGGTTATTAGACTTCCCTAGTGGGGTCGGCCCTGTATGTGTTATGTGGGTCAAAGGGTTATTAGACCACCCTAGTGGGGTCGACCCTGTCACATTATGTAAAGTGGTTACGTTGGGACCGACCTAGCTTGGGTAAAAGACAAGTCGGAGTAGTGTATAAATAGAGGAGGTGTGTTCCTCATTTAACACACATTACATTCACTTGTTATTAGCGCATAAGTGAGAGAGAGATCTGCTATGGAGGAGAAGGTGCTCATGGTTGAGGTTTAAATCTTTGTATTTGCTGGTCATCTATATTGAGGAAGCTTTGTTGTCTTTTCTTCCCCATGAGGGTTTCCCAGGATAAATTTGTGTCTCTTATGTTTATGCTATGCTTGTTGTTCTTTCAGTGATCCTGTATATGCTTGTTGTTGTGAAATGAAATGTAATGATGATATTTTTTGTCTTAGCATATTGAATCTTAACAGGTTGTTGGTTCAATGGTAGTTTTGTTGTCCATATCTATAGCAACTTATCTTCTACATTACCCCCCCTCTCTCTCCTTAACCCTCTCTCTCTCTCTCTCTCTCTCTCTCTCTCTCTCTCTCTCTCCCCTTAAACTTCCTCCCCCTCTCGCTTTAACCCTCTTCACCCATCTCACTCTATCATTATTTGGTAAACCTCCTCTATCTGTAGTGCACATAACCTTACTCATGACACCCATATCCCATTTAAAGGCCTACAAATAAATCGTACAAGGGGCATACCATTTGATCTATCCATGGTCCCATGTGGTGGTGTAAGGATTTGCTCATGGTGCTTAAACTTGAGAATCTATGCTTAGGTCCCAAGGTTGCTGTTTGCCTCCCCCAACCATGCTAAAGGGATAGAGGCTCTTGTTTCATGACCACAACCATGGTCAAGGCATGAAGACCCATCCATAGTGCACAAACCATCTTAATGGCACCCATATCTAAATCCTAGGAAAAATACTCCCTATTGAGGGTTCATGTGGTTTCTAGGTGTTTTTTATGCTTCATGAACTCAAAAAGGGTCAATTAATGTTTAAACCCCATGTTTCACCCTTCACCATGTTTAGGTGTCAACACCTATTTCTAGTGCACAATACTTATGCATGGCCCTTATATCCCACTTGGATTCCTACAAAGAACCCTTACAAAAGACTCTTGTGTTGGTCCATGGACTTAAAGCAACTAAGTCCAAGAAGTTTCAACAATATCTCGAGGCACTTAAAGTTTCCTTCCTTGACCAGGGTCAAGGGTCCACGACCCATCCTTTTTAAGAAAAACCTTCTAATGGCATCCATATCAAACTTTGATTGTAAATACCCCTTAGAGAGGGTATGTCATTATTTGCACATGTTGTCGATGGCTATTGAACCTAAGAGACTATGTTTAATCCCTGAGGATGAAGTGCTTTCCTCCCCAAACCATTGCACTTGAGCTTGAAAAGGTTAATTTATGGTTGAATCCCTTTGTTCCCCCTAGGTATGTTTAGGCCTATATACCCATTCCCAATCCATGAAACCTACTAATGTTAAATGTATCCCACTCACATACTAAAAAACACTATCCATGGCCTCAACAAACATTACTGGCGTGGGTCGAAGACATAATCTTGTTTAAGGCATGTGATGTAGCCTAATCATGGTATATGTATCCCTCTACATTTGCTAGAGATACCCCACAAGGGTTATGTGTGGTGGTTTGAAGATGCATTCAACTTCATATCCTAAGAATATTCTTGAGTTGTAGGTGTTGTTCATGGTGCTTGAGCCTGAGAAGCTTCATTTAAGGCATGAGGAGCTTTGTGTTGTCCCTAAACCTTGGTAAGACCTTGACACCCATGCTTGTTTCACAACTAACCTAGTCATGGCACACATAACACACTTGAAGTTGACTAATACCCTATAGATTTCATATGTGGTGGTTAAGGGACTCATTCATGGTGTTTGTGCCTAAGAAGCAAGAGTTAGTGTTGGAGGCTCTTGTTTCCCTCCACTAGCCATGGTTAAGGAGCCAAGATAAATCCTTGATGCCCAAGACATCATAATGGAAGCCATATTCAATTCATATGAAAAATACTCCTTGTAGAGGGCTAGTGTCATGGCTTCTATGTCTTATTGACGATGCTTGAGGTCAAGAAGTTTCAATTAAGGCTCAAGTGGAATTCAATTGAGCTCAATATGCTTCAATAAGATCTCGAGGAACCTGTTTTCATTCTTTGATGATGTTCAAGGCTTTGCAACATATCCATGGTCTTGCATGTAGTTTGAGGATGAATTCATTGCATTTGATCTTGACAAAATATGTTTAGGATCTAATATTGTTATTTCCATCCATAAACCATGGCCAAGGGCTTGAGGCTATTTTTTTTTCTACCAAGACTAGGGTTAAGGGCCCAAGAACCATCCACAGTGCATAAAGCATGTTAATGACAATCTATATCCAACTAATGGTGTCCATATGCCTAAGAAGAAAATATTAGTGATATAGGATCGTGTTTAATACTCGTACATGATTCCGAAGCAATTGTAATGACACTTGCATTCAACTTTGATTCCAAAGACACCTTATAGATGGCTCACGTTGTGGATTTTAGGTTTTTTTCATGGAACTTGAGGTTGAGAGGATCATTTAGGGATTAAAGCCTTTTTTTCAGTTTACAAAACCTACTCATGGCTCATGTATCCCACTGTTGTGACCACGACACCCCCTAGGGAAAATCCAGGGGCCCCTTAATTTTTTTTTTGAAAGTTGGACTTGCAAGAGGGTTTTTTTGTATTATTTCTTTACTCGACCATGTTTGAGGCCCTATGGGCCGTCTTTGGTGTAAAAAAAACCCATATCCAAATGATTTAGGGCTCAGGGGAAAAATCATTTCATCCCCATATCGTAGTTCCTGAGCTATGAAACGTGCATTTAGGTCTCAATCCTCTTCTTTCACCCTCTAAGCATGTTTACATTTCAAATCTCGTGTGGCATTGCACCGAGTGCGACCCCTGCAGGTATGACATGGGATGCTACTACTCCCCCCTTAACCCCATGATATCTTTCTCTCTATCTCTCCCATATCTCTCTCTCTATCTCTCACCATCCTCTCTACCTCTTACTCTCCTTAAATCACTAGATCCCTTAACCCCTAAACCGTTGAACCAACCTGCAATCCCACAACCCTAACTCCTAAAAAAACTAACCCATAATCCTTAAAGTCTGTAAATCCCTAAGACCTTAAACATTAAGTCCTAAACCCTTAAATACCTAGAAGCCTTAAACCCCCTCTCTTTAGCCATTCATATATCCACTTTTGAAGTATAGTCCAATGTATGCAAATATCCATGAAGTATTGAGCATTTGGCATTAAATGGGGTAAGCATTGGTGAATTAATGGTGGAAATGTTATGTAGGGGCGCGTACGTGTGTTTTTAGCGTGTGCACGCTCCTGCTTGCTAATTAAAAAATAACAAAGTTCTATGTTCCCAGGATTGCTACCAAAAAACACGGGATTTTCACTCACTTCGCAGGTTTAAGCTCTTGTAGGTTACAAATTGTCTCACATTCATTTATCTTTTGGACACTCATTGATCTATTGGACACAAAATCACTCTTGGAATCTAACAAACATCTCCAGTGGTCTTGGAATCTAGTGGATACATTCAAGATACTAGTTTCCATTGCAAGTAGAGATCATTTCAATAGGTATGGTGAATTGTAAATAATTGTTTTCATTCACAAGATTTGAGATTCTCCCATGCCTTTTTGTTTTATCATATTCCTACAGCAATATCCATGCATAGAAAACAATGAATTTGACAAGAAGAATTCCCAAGTTCACGTCTAAAAAAAACTCATATTCACTAGACAAGATGAAGTATGCAATGTAAACCAATAATTATTTCCATGAATATATTTTTATTTCAGACAAGGATGGCATGGATGAGGTTCTCTCTTGAGACTCTTCAATTTGAATATAATCCTAAGAATCAATCATGGGAGAGGGTCCATATTGAATAGTTCATGACTTTTTGTCCATGCTCTCCTCTTCATGCTACGTTTATCATAATGTTTCTTTAATGTAGTGCCTTTGAGCTTGACTACTTGCCTCTACCTCATTGAATTCTCCTTCCTTGGGGGAATTTACAACCTCCTCATTGTGTAATTAGTAAACTTATTCTATTTATCTTATTTGATGTAGAAAAACTATCAAACTATACCCAAGACATCCCTAGGCATCTCTGTTGAAGGGTGTTATTACCAAAAGTTATATGAATTCATGGATAGGCAAGACACTAGTTTCTCCATTCTACACTTGACCAACCATCATCTATATTGATTGGAATTGTAAGGGATAATGATGTTTATCTAATGACTTAGATGGGAAAGAAATTTAAAATGATAACCAAGCACCATGTTGTGTCTGACCTCATAGGTAATGCACCTTATTACGTGTAATGTCATCTCATCCTAGTGTGTTGGAAAGGAAGAATATTTCACTCCTCTTCTTGTGAATTCCACTATGTTTTGAACACAAAGGAAGTCCTTTTTTTCTTGAGCCTCAATTGTGTTCTTAAATGGTTGTTGCAATAGTTTTAGTCTTATAACCTGGGATATAGTGCTATTCCTATAACTGTAATACTTGCAAACACATGAATACTCTATTGTACACTTGATTTATCAACTCGGTCTAGACACTTGAGTTCATGACTTGGATTAGGCGTGCTTGAGTTCTCAACTCGGAAAACAGTTTGATTTGATTTTGCATGGGAGACTCAATTTAGATAACTTGATAACTCAAACTTCACGTGACTTCAACTTTGCATGGCTTACATAACTCGGCTTCTAGAATTTAACTTTGCACTTGGCTTTGCAACATGGCCTTTGGACACTTGACTTGGAAACTCGTTATATATTCATGGTGGATAAGTTCATTCGTGCCAACGCACTAGATCATTTCAAAATACATAATTCGCTCTACATGATAAGGAATGTAGTTTGTATTTATTTCTATTTGATATTTTTCCTCTTTGATAATTATGAAACCCCTATGATACCATATTATTTCCATATGAAACCTATCCTAGGCTAATTTACCTATCCTTATCATACTACACCCTAACTCTTGCCTTAGGTACATGGTCTAACGCAAATAAACCAACATAGTTCATAGTTGTATGTGTTAATTTGTAAAGTGGTAAATTATGTTGGAATGTGTCAATTTTATTGTATAATGTAACTAATATCTTATTTGTTGTTTATTTTGCAAGGGTAGACCTTATAGTTTTGTTAACGAAACTTTTGGATATGGGAAACTCACGTAACAGAGCAAAAAAATCTAAAAGGAATCTTCCCATTGAAAAGGTCAATGACGTAACAGAAAAGGCTAGGTTGGAAATGGAAAGAGTGAGACATGGTCTATTCATTTCCATTGATCCTAACAAAGTTGTTGACATGACAAAATCTAGTTCATAAGCACAGGTAAAGTGGTTGCGTCCAATGGTCACAACTCAAATTCCAACATCAACACAATCTCCAACCAACAATCCTCAACGAGTCATGCTAAAGTTCCTCAACACATAAGTATATTGGGAGATGTTGCGTATGTATATTTGGACGTACAAGCAGTGATTAATTTGCAATCTCTCTAAGAATACCACAGCCATGTCGAGCACACTCCCAATATGGCCCAACGTGTGAACGAAGCACCACAACAAACAAGCTCTTGGATTCATACCTCATGTCCACCATCCCTACCTCGACTGTCTAATGCAAGAATAAGAACTCCTAGAAGTATTCATGTGGATGAAAGTTCTCTATTGGGCCTTGAAGGTAAGTTTCCAAAACACACTATCGAATGGCAATGCAACAAAATGGTCAAGGAATATTTTGAATCCAAAGGTGATGCAGGTAAATGTCAATTATTACTATGTTTGTTAAAGTCTCATTGTTTAGTTGTTGTTAGGAGAATTTTGGGCATAAAGATAGTTAAAAGTTCAGAGGCTACCAGTCATATTGTTAGAAATATCCAATTTGCATTTAATGTGATTGGGAAGACGTCTCGTACAAAATATATTTTTGCTACTCGTCGTGTATTAGCGGAATCAATTGTAAGCAAGTCCAAAAGGCAACATCGCATGCTATCACACACTTCTCACATACTTAAATTAAATAGAAAAACTATTAAAAAGTAATCTACTATAAGAGAAAATATTGACACTCTCGGTGGAAAATATTGTTTGGATTTTGTCGGTATGTTGCCTCGTGGAGATAGGAAGCTAATTGATGTTGTTAAGAAGTTAGTAAATTTTTTTTGGCATGATCATACCAGACCTTCATCAAACAAAAGAGATGTTCTAAAGGTGAGAAAAGGCTCTACTGAACATGAACCCCACGTTAAACACTTCCTTGACACCACACAGACTGAAATCTATGAGAGATTTAGGAATGAGAACACACAATTGAACCTGGGCCAAAGGTCCTTTGAGAAATGCAAACCATGGTGCGTTCATATATGCATTGATTAGAACACGTGTTGTTGTAGATACCATGTAGAATATGAATATTTTTATGAAACATATAAACATATATTTTGTGATTTGCATACTAACATTGTGCAGGGATGCAATGAATCCATACTACCATCGAATGCATCGAGAGACTTTATCCATGAAATCATGTTTCCAAGGCCTAGAGGACAAAAATACTATGAAAAATCGTGTCTATATGGGACATGTTCTAGGAGCAGTGGGCTTTCTCTTTTGAACCATTGCATTCATGAAAGCGAGGAGCACGAATTTGGAAGGAGGGTTGTGGAGATGCAGAGCTTCAAGTACGTAACCTATCAATTAGACAGTTCCAAGGAAAGTAAAAATATTGCATTGGTGAAGTCACAAGTACAAATGAATATTGCATATTTTTCATATTACACGTTCAATTTATGACATATACATTTTTCAAAAGGCCACATTGTAATATGGCCCTTGTTTTCATGGAAACAGGAATGGGTATGTGATTTATTGATGGATTTCTACAAGAAAACCGAGCAGCATGTTCAACATGTGCATGTAGCGCGATGGCAAGATGAGTAGTACAAAAAATGTAGGGACACCTTTCCCATTGGGACGATAGTGTCAGTTGTGGATTTTGCATAAAACTACACCCTTCAGCCACAAAATGAAATTCAGAGTCAATACTACGATTCAAACCAAGTCAACATCATGGTACATATTACATATAGGCATGGGCCAGAGAGGAGCAATGACATGAGGATAATACTGAAGGAGACAAAATTTTACATAAGTGATGATAGAAGCCATGATCTGCGTTATGTGCAACATTTTTTTCGAATTTTCTATGATCAGTTAAAGGAGAGAGATATACAGATGGATCAACATTGGATATGGTCAGATGGTTGTGCGGACTAGTTCAAAAACGCCTGAGTATTCCAATGGATGAGTATTTTGCATAAGACTTACAATGTGCCGCATATCTGGAACTACTTTGAGACTAGGCATGGACAAGGCGAGTATAATGGGGCTGGTGCATGAATCAAGACTGCACTACGAAGGGAAGAGATGAGGTTTACCTCAAACCCTCATATCCAAGATCCAGAATCCATAGTTCAATGGTGCTATGCAACAATGTTAAACCGAACAAAAGAGCAGCAAACATCAACAATGACAGGATGTGTGGTAATAAATTTTTGGCAAGTAGTTGACATAGATTGATCATGTTCCTATAGTTGCGACACAGTACATGGAACACATGGATTTCATTCATTTTGAAGCTCAAACAACCCCTTATTTGAAATATGGACGCGAATACTTTCTTGCTTTTGCATCCCTTGTAGCACTGGTCAATGGGATGAATATGAATGCATGGACTGGGTTGATGAATGAGATGGTGTGTCACTTGTAGTAGACCCACGTGCAGTTGTTGAAACAACCCAGTTATAGGAGGTTCAGTCAGCGATTTCGACAAACTACAACCATATCTCAGTTCTTGTACAACTAGGACACATATACATAGTTGTTTCCTCGAAATACAATGAATGAGGCACAGATTATTGGTTGGCACGATGCATCCAACGTAAAAAAACCCTCAACGGGTCATTAATTGATGATGAAGGCAATGAATTTCCTATTGTCTCGATGGTGGTTAAGGGTGAATATCCTACTCTAGATGGGAAGCCAAGAAATACTAGTGGGTATGTATTCATGGATTACAGACCAGGTTCAATGGTGTATCACTTCACAAACTTTATCATTGGTAAAAACATCCATCTACATACAATGTCAAGCAAGAGCTCAACCAAGGTATGCTACTTACTGCGTCATTTAGAGCACAAGATATTGATGGAGACAATTAGAAATAGAGAGGATCCAAATGGATTTATTGAATGAGATCAGGAAATTTTACATAAGAGATAAAATTGCATCAAATAATGTTATGTTCTACATTGAGGTATGTGTAGTTTTATGTTATTTTGTTGGTACGTGTATTTTTTGTTGATACATACATACATACATGTGTTATTTTTCATGTTTTAATGTAATACAAAAACAAAGCTTGTTGTGCATTTTTCCAATATTTTATCAAACCCTAGTTTGATGCCCTCTTTGTTTTTTGATTAAGAGACCCTCTTGGGGATCAAAATCCTCATTTGCTTAAGTTTTATCGGGTCTACAAAACCCCCTTAGGACATCACTAAAATCCTCCTAAGTCATCCTAAAACCATCCTCCATCACAATACTTCTATCTCCCCTCACTTGGCTCCACCAATACATACTTTATAGTCACCAAACATTAAAAAATATACTTCAAATTCACTTGTCCCATACCCCTAAAAGGACACCTATACATGGCTATCAAAAAGGTAAATTTATCAGCTTGAAGGTTGCTTGAAATCAATATTTTTAGGTGTGCATGTGTGTCTACTTCTAATTCATTTACATGTGTGTATCGCATTGGTAGAATAACTATGCAAAACCATTTTTCAGGTGACTGGGAGTGGCTTTCCCATGTCGGCCCTACCCAAACACACCTACAGGATCTTATGGAATCCCATTACGCTTCCTGGTTTGATTTTTGCACCCTGGGCTCGATTTGACCTAGTGTCCCTGAACGGATTTTGCATGTGATCTGCAACTCGCCATAGAACGAAGTTCAGGGATTAGATCGACGAATGGTCGATTACGTTGGGCTCATGGCATGGGATTACAACTAGGAGGCCCCCCCTAGTGTCTCTGCACAACTCGGGGATGCCTTTTGCAGATATTTTGCAAACTAGGGTTTCACCTAGTGGGGGCTAATGAAACTATCGCATTGGTGGGCCAACTCTCCAAAACCATGTACCGGGAGACTGGGAGTGGCTTACCCATGATGTACCTTCCCAAACACACCTTCATGAGCTGACTGAATCCTATTATGCTTCCCGATTTTATTTTTGCACCCCGGGCTCGAATTGACCTAGTGTCCCTTAATGGCTTTTGTAGGTGACCTGCAACTTGCCATAAAATGATGATCAGGCCTCGGATCGATGAACCTTCAATTTCGTTGGACTCATGGCATGGAAATGCAGTTAGGGGGGCCTTCCTACCATCTTTGCACAACCTGAGATTTCCTTTTGTGGATATTTTGCAAACTAGGGTTTTGCTTAGTGGGGGTCAATGCAACTATCGCATTGGTGGACCACCTATACAAAACCCTAGGTCGCGCGGCTGCAGGTGGCGTGCCCATATCAACCCTTCCCAAAAACACTTGCAGTAGTTGACAGAATCCGATTACGCTTCCCGATTTGGTTTTTTTCACCCAGGCTAGAATTGACCAAGTGTCCCTAAATGACTTTTGCAGGTGACTTGCAACTTGCCATAAAATGACAATCGGGGCTCAGATCGATGAACCGTCAATTTCGTTGACTCGTGGCATGGAAATACAGCTAGGGGGGTCTCCCTACCATCTCTACATGGCCCAATATTTCCTTCTGCAGAGATTTTGTAAACTAGGTTTTTGTTGAGTAACCTGATTTTGCAAACTAGGGTTTTGCAAATTAATGCAGTTGGAGGAGTAAGCAGGGAAAATTTTAAGACCCCCCCCTAAATTTCTATATATAATAATTGGGCGAATCCCCATGATATACAAGAAAATATGAAGTCTATTTTATCAATGTTATATTATTTATATATAATTTTTTGGCGAATCTCTCATTGAATTATATGATGTTGTAAAATCTTGGCAAATCTTTCACTAAATTATAAATCCTTGTAAAGTATTGGTGAATCTTTCACAAAATCATAAAACCTTATAAAGACTTGGCGAATATTTTACTAAATTATAACATATTGTGAAGTCTTGGCAAATTTTTCGATAAAGTTTAAAACCATATATAGTAATAGGAAAACATATTTAAAAAATACTAATAGGAGATAAATATTAATAAATCATCACATAGAAAGCCCTCTTTTGGTGGTAGTTTGGTACCTCACTCTAATTATCACAGTACATATAAATTCACCATACTCTGGGAATATTCTTGAAAAACAAAAATGAAATTGAAAAACAACAATAGAACCACACTCCATTTGACAATGCAAATCACAAGTATCATACGCCAACTATATTATAACCATACAATTTCCATTCAAATAGAAAGCACTTTCCAAAGAAATGCAAGGAGCCATACTCTACCCATCCCATTTATACAAAATGTTGATTTTCAGCCCTTTTGGATGAAATACAATTCTTGTCATGTTTGTCATGCACACCATTCACTGTGTAATTAAAGCACCCCCTTCAATAAGGGCTCATCTCCAAACAAAAACATAAAAAAATCGTTTTCTTTGGCGTATTGGTCATATTTGTATCTAGTACCCATAACCTACAACAAAATCATATTCTGACAATTAGATAAAATTCACGGCTAAACCCATGCAATCCCTTCATTCAAAGAAATAGTAATTGAAAAAACAGGCACAAAATCAAATGTTTCTTATGCTAGACCTGAGTTCTCCATGGGGTTTGGAGAAGTAGCATGTTCTGGTTCCTTTATGTCAACCACAACAACATCTAATGTTAGGAAGGTATTTTCCATGGATTTTGCATGCTCAAAGCAACACCTAACCACCTGCTTTCGAGCACATCAATTGAGAATGTTTTGCAGCAAAGATACTACATAATTTGGCATATATGCAGTTAACAACATACCAAAAAACAACATATAGCCATACCAAGTATAAGATACCAACAAATGGCCAAAGAAAGATAAATGATGGCCATCAACATGCACAAACAAGAAATAATTATGCTTTTATGTGTTTTTAGGTTTAAGATCATGGTTAATTATGTTTCAATGCATCATAATGCGACTAAAATTTGAATAGTTCACTTTCACAAAATCCATTTACGTTAAATTTCATATATATCAAAAACAAAAATTATTAAAAGACTAAAAAATGCAAAATAAAATCCAAGAAACTCTAAAAGTTAAATATAACCCATACATCGTGACAAATATATTTATGTAAATGCTAGTACAACTCCACATATCACTAACAAAAAGGATCCAACATCTTACCTTAGTTGGATCAATTATTCCAACTTCCATCAAATATTCATACTTGCTTGTAGCAGCATTGTGACCATATTTCGGATTATCACTGGAGAGAACTTGGAGAAGCCAAGAAATTAATTATATAATTTAAATCTATCATACATTAAAAAGTGAAGTCAATAGACAAATAAAACCATCTGCAATTAGGATGACACTCAACAAAAGTTAGTTTTCCTGCATTAAAAATGAGCATCAATCTAATAAGCACGAAAGTAATTGGCAATTATCACAGGTTTTGTCTTGAACTTTTCAGCCACAACACTTCCATTAACTCCAACATTCTTTGCAATTAATTTCAATGGGTAGCTCAAAGCTCATTTAACACTGCTTGCACCAATCTACAAGCACCAAAGAGGCCAACACAATTTAAAGCTCGTGTAATAACAAGTTGCAAAAGATAAAAATTGGAATTCTGTGTACAGATAAAATTTCTACTTTCAATAAATAATGTCTCATTCTAATTCTACTATAAAACAAGGTTCTAGGTAATATCATATTGCATCATTTTACATATTATGATTTTATACATTCCAAGGGTCAAAACTAAGATATTGCACTTTTCTGTCTATATTTATGCTTTGGAACAAAACCTTAATCTCAACTTAAGATTAATGATTGAGATTGAACCCTAATCTAAGTCATTAATGTGCTAAATATTTTAACTTCCAAGTCAGTGATGAATGCTCTGCTGGTTTTTATAAGAGTTGACAAGGTTGCAATGGTATCCCTCCCCACCACCTGGCCCTCTCCCCTACTTTATGTGGCATGAATTTGGAAGAGTTGCTTTACAGCTTTAGCTTTTACAAAAGGGAAATGTACTTTAAGCAGCATGATGCAAATAAGGAAAACCTTACATTGGTTGAGAACAACATCAAGCAATAATCGGGGATGTTGACATAAAACAAATTGTCAAAAATAGTAATATGCATATCGTTTAAACATTTTGAATGTAAAGAAGATACAAAATGACCCCTAAAATTTGGATGAAGTCTTCTATCTAGTGAATAAGCTGTGCAAACTCGGTGTTAAAAATTGGCTCCTACTTGGGGACGTGTGCTTGATATTTGGAAAGCAGATGAGAAGCCAAAATTTTCAATATATGACTTGTCAAACATTTCAATCTTGATAGGAAAACCTTTAGTACCACATGTTCATATAAAAGCCATCCAAAATGAAATGCCAATTGCATTATTAGAAAATGAAACTAACTAACAAATAAAAACTACCATTCATAAGTACATAAAATGAACTGAATGAAATTAAATGCTCATTGTAAGGAGCTTAGTTATCCTACTCTAAATATGTGATGAAGCCAAATTTTATGTGAAATCATAAATCCAATATAACCACCTTAACATTTTATCAATGTTAAATATTTTTCCCTTGTATTTGGTTACCAAACAAAACAAGGACACATTGATCATCAGATGCAAACCTATTCGGAACTTCATGATGGAAAATCAAAATGGGAGATCATAAGCATGCATAATATCATCAAATTCTTGTGAAGAATGGAAAGTGTACCCGCAAACTTATTCTATCCAACATTGGATAGGACTTAAAAACACATTAGGCTACTCCAAATCATGAAAAATTATGTATATGAAGACAAAGGCTTAAACTGACCCTCCACGGGTTGCATCAAATCTATCTCACTAGAAAAAGTGAAGCTATTCCCCAAGTTTGTCTCACTAGTAATTATGTGTGGTTGAGAATGATCATAGGAATAGTATGAATATTCCTCCTCCAAACCAATATGCCCAAAGGTCTCAAAATCGACACTCCCTTCTCTAGATATATAAAAAATGGGATTTCCTAAATATGTCTAATAATTATCATCTAAATCGTTATAAAAAATGGGGTAGTCTTCATCAGTACTAGCATACCCTTAGCTTCCCCTATCCTCTTCGTGCTCATAATTATCATCCTTAGGATGCTCGGTTTCAAAAATATGAAAAGGGGAAAAGATTACCAAGCCCTTGTCATTATTAAGAGAGCAAGGAGGAGTTCCATCATGCACCTCACATACCTCAACATGAATTTATTCATGATCTTCTGCAAGGGCTTCTTTCATTGAATTTTGATTGTTTTCCTTAGGTAGGAATTCCATAGAATCCTCAACGATCTTTTCACTTTTGATTTCTTCTTTAGAATATAAATGGGATATCTTTAGTGTAGGAAATGAAGTAAGAAAATATTTAATAACCTCCTCAATCTTGGGATTGTCTTCAAAATACCAATAATGGAGAAATTTCTTAAAGAAATCTTCCATTGAAGATATTTCTTTGAAATCAAAACCCACAAAACAATTTAGATCATCTTCCTCCATAGTACATAAAAATATCCACATCAACTAATCATCATGGAAAATATTAAAATCAAACACAACTTTGATGAAGGATTTAATGTGAACGTCAGGTGGCTCACCATATCCATGATATGCATGAGTGAAATCAAACACTTTAGACGAATCTACGTTAAGGTAATAAATCTACATTCACTGCACATAGGGGATCTTCGAGTCGTCTATTGATTTCCAAATGAATACAAAAAGAATATGATCTCCCAACATAAGACTATAGACGCCAATAAGCATAATAACACTTGTGACCATGAGCCTTATGGCTATGCTTGTCATTCCTCAAGTATCAAACATAATCCACTATTTTTCTTTTTGTTTCCTTTATGGGTTCTACAAAACATATTAAAAAACATCCATTGATATGGATTTCATATATTGCTATGCAACAAGCTCTATTGCAACCATTTTCTCTAGTTTTCAACACAATAGTCTTCGTTAGACTACTCAGTGTTACATTATTACGTTAGCATGCAACATGGAACAACACATATATTTTCTATCAGTCTTGATTATATAGCTAAAAAAACTACAAAGTATAGAAAAAATTATTCTATGGAACATAATTCAATGCTCAATTCTAAGCACTTATCCGTTAGGAGCACATACTTCTTTGGTACAAATGGCCGATCGAAAAAGGGTATGTCTTGAGCTAATGGATTCATCTCTCCTTTGAATCATTTAACTTCTTATTCTATTTGTTGCTTATGTCATTCAAGTTAGTTTGTAATAGATAAGAATGACTTTGATCTTAGCTATATTGTTACAGTCGTGATCAAGTACACATGTGAACAAAAAATTATGCTTGTCTGTCAAATAATGAGTCTTGGGAATTACCAGCATGTCATATAGGATTTACTTTGATTTTCCCCTCTTTTTGTTTGAACTGCTTCAAGAAACATGCCCTATGGGGTGGCTACAGTGCTAGGTTTTAGGGGTAGCTCTTCTGCTACGGTGCTAGGTTTTAGGGGTAGCTCTTCTGCTACGATGCTAGGTTTTAGGGGTAGCTCTTCTGCTACAATTTCCTGAACATGCACCCAGCCTCACCCTTTCCAAACTCATGCAATTATAGTAGGTTAAACCAAAGCAAGATTGGAACCCTGGTGGACAACTTAATACTTTGAGCATAAAGGTTTTCCAGAAAATCTCACTACAACTTAATACTTGTCGAGCTCACCAACCACTGAACCAAGGCCCCATTGGATTCATTGCTTAGTTTGATCATGCAAGTAACCTTAGGGCTTCTACAACTTTTGATATAGTACAAACTATATCATCCTATTGATACAAAGGTTTGATGTGTCCCCATCTAATTATTACTGCAATTATGGACAATGATAGTTTATATTGCCTCTTTGATTGGGAGAAATAGGATACTTTATAGTTTGAACTTCTAATAATATATTAATAGGATACCAAGTAATTTCATAGATTAATTGCATTTAGTTTTTTATATTTTCCTCTAATATTATTTGGTAATTTCCAAATCTATCAATCATCTTCTATTGTTTTGAATTTGCTTTGGCTTTGAACTTAGTACTTCTTTACAATTATACTCTACAAACCACACAGACAAAGGCTGCCATGTTGCTTCTTGTTAGCCCTTCGTTTCACCTCTGATTTGAAAACTTATAGAAATAACTTCTATTTCATACTGATAAGACCAAACATGATTTATAATTTGGATTGGACGTGATTCCCTCACACTCATATGTTTTCAGGTTGCTAGTGGATTCTTTCTCTTGTTGTATAATTTTTGAAGAAGTTTGGAATTTTTTCATTGAATGATATTGTTGCAAAGGAGAATGCAACTGTAATGGTGCATGCAAGACAATTCTTATCAAATCTTGATGGCCATGGCAATAATATACCTAGAATACAACATTCCTCATTCGTTATCAAGTTTTACCTTTGTCTTTACATTTTTACCCAAGGTTACAATACCCCAAGTTTTGCACTACTGATCAAGAAACAAACAAAAAGTGGTAAATAAGACACAGGTGGTTGTTTTGCACTACTGATAAAGAAACAAACAAAAAGTGGTAAATAAGACACAAGTTGTTGTTTTGATCTGGTCACTCAATTTCCCCTTGGATATGCAGATGACTATGTACTAGCATTTGCAGTAGTGATCAGCCTATTCTAAGAAATAAAGGTGCGAACTGCTTCCATGGTGATATTTGTTCCTTGCTCTGGTTTATTAAATGTTATTATCATCTAGAGTTAAAGAATGCATCAAATAGCCATTTGATCAATTCAAAGAATTATCTGCACATAAACGGCTTGATATAAGGTGGTTTCTCTTGCCGAAGATCATTTAATTCTTGCCCATTTTCTAGCATTGTCGTGATGGATTTCTATTGTTTCAACCAGACATGGAATGCTTCAGTCTAACCCATTAGGCAAGACATGACATCTTTTTTACTCAAACCCTATCTGCATAGAGCTTATCATCGGCTACGTCTTAAGAGGTTATAGTTCACTAAATAGTTGTAGTTGGTTCAGTTTGATCGTAGATGATTGGTGGTGTCTAATTACATTGGTAGGTGTTTATATTTTAGGATGTGGGGTACTAGCATCTATGATTTTCTTGGATAGTGAGAGGATAAGATAAGTGAAACTGTAATGCAATTCCTTTGAGGTTGACAAGGCTACAATTCAATGGAGATCATCATAGTGTTTTAAGTGTCCACCTTACCATTGATTAGTGGCTAACGCCAGAGAGATAGATCCATACTCAACATATGCTTATTCATTGTAACATTTGTAATATTGTGCTTTGGGTGTACAGATAGAGACACTCTCTTCCTCTGTTTTTTTAATGTTTGATGTTTTGAGTTTTTGGTGCACAGCCAGAGGCAATCTTTGCCTTTGCATGATACTAAATGTGACCTGGAAATTAATAAACAAAATTTTGAAAGAGATTGTTAAATATTTATTTCGATCTTACGTGAAGGTTTTAAAATTTTCATTATTTTAGCAAAATCCTAATCAATGCAAATCTTGTTGGGCATTAAGAAATTAATATTAATAGAGTATAAAAAAGTAAAAAACAAGTTTCAAAGAGAGTTTACATTGAACTGTCTGCTAGGTTATCTCTCTATCGTGCTATTGTTTCACCTTTTCACCATGTTACAAACAAAGAACCTCACCTGCCTACAGATCACTAGCAGAGGAATAGGTCATTATTGAATTCATTTATCACTCGAGATCCAAGATCATAGTGAGTGATGTTGTATTGATAGGTTTCACCAATCTCAAGAAGAATGCCACTTGAATCTTACTATGTAAATAGATTACAGGTGATATCAACAATCCACAGATTTGATGATTGCAAAGATCATTCTATAATTTATGATTTTAAGTACCCAATGCCCAAAACCAAATTATTGTGCCTAATATCGTTGAGGATAGAGGAAACTCCAGTAATAAGCGAAGGCAAATAATTTATGATTTTAAGTACCCAATGCCCAAAACCAAATTACTCTGCCTAAGATCATTGAGGATAGAGGAAACTTTAGTAATAAGCGAAGGAAAATGGATGAGATTTGTAAAACTCTAAAACTTTAGTGAAATTTAGACATCACATGAATTTCTAACTAGGAATGAACTGCACTTTCTACAGTCCCATGGGCTCAATCTGTAGCAATCAATCTAAGATCACGTGTGCCTACTGATATAGTCCCTGCAAAACTTGGTAAGTTAGAAAATTGCAATAGACCTTGACAATTAGAAGGCTAGCCTAGCTACTGTTATACCTTAATATTACACATTATGTATTAGTGTCGTATCTTTGCATTACCGACCTAAACGACAGTTTCCCTTAAAGATTATCTGAACATCCAAAGTGAAAAACATTGACTGAATACTGAAAGAAAAACCTTTTTCTGCCATCTGCCAACCTAACTTAGCCCTGTTTGTGAGCACTACCGCTCCCTGCACATCTACAGGGGCGCGGTATTCAGCACTACCACGCGTTGCTCCTTCTCTGGGGCGTGGTACTATCGCGTTATGCTCAGTTATAGGGGTGCGGTAGTCTGAAATTAGCCTTTTTGCCTTGGATTTTGGGATTTCGACCTTCGAGGAGATTTTGTTGGGATTACCATATTTGGTTCGATCCTAACTCCTTCTTTGTTTAGCTGGCCTGATCCACTAAACCCTCCATAGATCCACACTTCTCTCTTGTTGGTTAATCTTCCCACATGCTATAAGAGAGAGGCCTTCCATGAGCCAAGGAGAGGACTTTTGGGGCATCAAACCTATGATCTTCAGACTTCTACAGAGATAGCTAGAGGAAGCACTTGGAGCTGGAGCATTGGCTTGGATATCAAGCAACCTTTGTAAGCACCCTTCAAGTTTGTAATAAAAGATAACTTGTCTTGTTTTTCCCATTTCATGTGTATTGTATGGATCTTTGATATGAAATGTATCTAGTTTAGATTTGAACTTAATCTTTGCTTCAAGGTATTTGGAAGCTTGCATGCTTGTCCTTTGTTTGATTTCAACAGGTTCTACGTTGGAGCTTCGGGATCAAGAGCCAGAAGTGGCACAAACGTCGAATTGGAAGGTGAGTTACATCGTTCATCTCTTATGAATGCATTTAATCTTGTTGTGAAGATTAGTTCAGGAACTCAAGGTAGCATTTGTTTCCTTTTTGTCTTAGTATAGAGTCAGTACATCTTGCTTTATCCTAAGAGAGTTTCTACCTATTGGTAGAGAGAAATATCTGCAGCAACAACTGGCGACTTCACTGGGGAATTGAATCCATTTTCTTTGCTTGTGAAGTTTGCTTTCAATTTCACTCATTGATTGTAAGAATTGGGTTATTTCGCCCTCATTCACTTCCCTGTTCTCTGCATTAGAATTATGTTACAGATCAGTAAGTCCTCTGGGTTGGAAAACCCTTGAAAAGTCAAATTCTTTTCTCAAAATTCAGCCTCTTTCCCCCTGTTCAGACACTACCGCGCCCCCATAACTTCCTACAGAGCGGTAGTACCGCACCTTAACCACTGTCTAGAGAGCGGTATTCTATCAGTACCGTGCCTTAACCACTGTCTAGAGCGCGGTATTCTACTAGTACTGCTCCCTGGTTGCCTGAAGGTCCACGGTAGTTCCTGGAAAGTGTTTTATTTGGTTTGTTTGGCTTTTTTGGTCTTTTCGAGATTTGGATCCATGTTGGCGCTTTGAGTAAACATTAGTGTTTTGCTTGCATTTTTAAGCGAAATGGGTTCTATTTTTGAAAAAATAATTTCCCCCTCATGGCCGGGGGGGGCCATGAATCGTGCATCCTACAGTCGTTTTGACCCATATTAAGGTTTTGAGATCATTTTTTGGTTTAGTGTGTTTGGATTGCTTGGCATCTTATTTCCTTTACATCCTATCTAATGATTGTTGGGAAAGATTGATTCCTTGTCTCCACTTTAGTTCAAAGAGAAGCTTGATTTTGTCGTTCTTTTACCATATTCATGAAATTGAAACACAAAGGTATTCTTCTTGCCTTAATTTAATCATTTGACATTCTTGGTATTACATTCATGAGAAGAAGAAATGCTTGTTTCATATTTATGTGCATTTGAGTTAGACGATATTATTAGGCTCTTCTCTTTGTCTTGCATTTGATTGGAAGCATTTGTAGAATCTTTCTTTTCGTAGCTTGGATGTGTCTTTTTCAAGTGTGAAAAGATAGGAAATGGATTAGAATCATTACATTTGGTGTTCATATGAAGAACTTTTTCATTACTTTGGGTTAGTCTTGGGTACATATTTTACTTCTTTCTATCATTTTGAAAAGAAATAAAATTGCATGTGCATTGGGTTGTGCATATTGGGAACGGAAACAATTCTTCTTTACTTTTGCTAGTGTTCATCGAAGAGAAAGGCTCATTTCAATTCATCTTCATTTGCATGGTTTGAGTCATCACAACACCATCAAGTTGCACTTCCATAACCCGATTGTGTAAGACAACCTCTAAAATTAATCTCCCTAACTAAACCAACATTAACCTCACTTGAGGAAATCAAAAGAATTTGGTAGTTAGGTAGGACACTGGGGATAGGCATCAAAATAATTCCCCCCTGTCATTTTTCATCTGAGACATAGTCGTTGTCTTTAGGGAACTAAAATCCTCTAGTATTTGTTGACATGGTCATACACCAGTTTGTGGAGGGGCCTCGTGACTGTTTTAAATTTTCAGGGGTTAAACCACCGCGAGATTGAGAACCGGACAGACTCTGTGGAATGTCGCACTCCACTTAGCCCTAAGGCAACATCGATCATTGTCTTCCTTGTATTCATAGCAATGCAAGGGTGATAAGGCAGAAGCACCGAAAACCTTTTCCAATGTGTCATGAACGAGGTAGCTTAGTGACTTTTCTTCTAGGGATCTTTACCCAGGATCCCTTTCGGTAGAGGGATATCCTTCCATTATTGGTCTCTCATTTTGTATTGTTTGACTTGGATTTCATCACCTTGCGAAGGATACAATTTGTTGAGGTCTACAACTCTTAGTTAGGAGGTTTTTCTTGCTATCTTATAGAGGGTCTTTTTCTTTGCAGGGCTGCTTGTTGGCATTTTGGCCGTTTTGTTGTATAGCTCGCTTACTGTGGTAGCGGGCTCAGTATAGTTTTTTGAGCTTGCTCTTTTGGCCTGTGACCCTTGTCTTTTCCTAGCTCCCCTTTCGCACACGCGATTGCCTTAGGGTTTTTGAGTTCTTTTTAACAAGACTTCGTCTACATCACTTAGTTTTGTTTCATGGAGAATCTACCTCCATGCACCCATGCTCCTTTTGGGACTACCAATCCGGAGACCCCTTTTCAAGGGGTACCTTTTACTTTTCCTCCAGTTGGAGATATTGGTCCTCCCTTTATTGCCACGTTAAATCTTTCTAGATTAACCATAGGATTACCAGTGTGGTTATTCAATCCGGTGATTCCGGTTGTACCCAATGTTTCGAATGTTAACTCTCCACTACGAGAGAGTCAATCCCAAACTAATCCTTCCCCTTCTTCATTGGATGAATCTTCTTTCATTCCTTCTTCCTCTCCTGATCAAAGCAATAGTGTTAGTAATCGGGAGGATAAGAAGAAGAAGAAAATGAAAGTTAAGAAGAAAAGGGATAAGGAAGAGACCAAGCGTAAACCAGTTGCCCCTAATGGCACTCATTCTATGAAAACACCTCGTAAGCCCAAGTTCCCTTGCAAACTTTGTAAGGGTGATCACCTTCTCAAGGATTGCCCCTATCTTTCTCGTGTATCCGAAGTGTGGTCTAAAAAACCCAAACCACTTGTATCGTCGACCTCTGACCATCATGTCGATGACACTCCCTCAACCAGTGACCCCTTGGTGAAGGGTCGGAAGGGTAAAGTCCTATATCCATGTTTGATATGCAAGGGTATGCACTATACTTTCCTTTGTCCCAGCATGGATGAAGCTTCGCGGTGGTTGGAAGATTACTAGTTCTCAACTGGTGCTTCCAACAAACGATAGTAAGTTGTCCCTCGACCCCCCGCTGGTTGACCAAGTGATCAATTCAGTTTCATCTGCAATTGATCCCACTCTCCCTTCCGAGAGTGAAGTGATCGAGTCGCTGTCATCTCCACTTGATCCCACTCTTTCATTGAAGAAAGTCTAGAATGAAGCAGTCATCTTGACACAATCTTCGTCTCATTGTTATCTTCCAAGCGAGAGTGAATTGGAAACCGCTGATGTTTTCCTTATTGGTTTAGAATGTCCTCGGCAAGGGGAAACCCTGTCCGTTTCCGCGAGACCCCCTCCAAGTATTGAGGTTATTTCCTTTGATTGGAATGGTCTAACAGAATCTCGTCTTCCTTCAAGCGTTCCTTTTCAAATATCTATAGGATTTTCCGATAAATAAATTTTTCGTACGATAGTTGATGAATGAGCTTCTGTTAGTATTCTATCCTCAACTGATTGGAAAGCCTTAGGTTCTCCTCGGCTTGTGCCCGTCACTGACTAGATATTGGCTTTCAATAGAAGGCCTACTGGACCTTTAGGGTCCCTTCCTCAGTTACCTATCACTTTGGGAGGGAAAACTGTCTGTATTGATGTCATGGTCGTCCAAGGTCCCTTAGATTTTAATCTACTCCTCGGACGTGATTACGTCTATGCAATGAAGGTTGTAGTGTCCTCACTCTTTCGAGTGATGTATTTTCCCCATCATGGGAATGTTGTGACCATCGATCAGCTTTCCTTTGTGACGCCCACTCATCGCATGACTCCTAGTCACCAGACTTACCTAAATGTTCCACATGTTTTATTGGTTTCTTCTCCATAGGGGGGGACGCTTGGAGCAAAGTTCTATTCCGGTGTCAAGCTCGTTAAAAAATGAAACCATTTTCTCAAGCATAGTTTACTTTTGGTTTTAAGCTTGTGTAAAAATGAAACCAACCATCATTTCAAGCATAGTTTACTTTCGGTTTTAAGTTTGTGTAAAAATGAAACCAACCATCATTTCGAGCAGAGTTCCCTTTATGTGTCAAGCTCGCTAAAAACTGAAATAGGTTCCCACGAGCATATTTTATTCTCTGTTTCAAGCTCATTAAAAAATGAAACCGACCCTCAAGCACAGTTTACTTTTGGTTTTAAGCTTGTGTAAAAACGAAACCAATCCCAAGCATAGTTTACGTTCAGTTTCAAGCTTGCGTAAAAATGAAACTACCTTCGAGCATAATTTCTTTCTGTTTTAAGCTCATTAAAAATTAAAAAGGACCCTTTCAAGCATTTTTATTATCTATTTCAAGCTTGTGTAAAAATGAAATAGATCTCCCTTCCATTTGTTCGAGTCTCTCGCTAGAGTTAGGATTTGAACCTATATTTCATCTGCCTGGGTCACTTGGTCCTGGTTCTCCCTACCCCCCCTGGTGAACACATTCGGATTAGTAGCCAGGATTTTTGGGTAAAGAAGAAGAGTAGTCAGATGAAACGAAGCTTGGGGGAATGTTTAGCCATTAGCAATCATGCTGGGGGCATTTACCAACCTCTGGTCATCATGTTGGGAAGGAACCCGTCAATGGGCCTTAACCATGAGCATAGTTTACGTTTGGCTTCAAGCTCATTGAAAAATGAAACCAATAGTCTAAGCAAATTTCTACTCCTGTGTCAAGCTCATTAAAAAATGAAACAAACCCTTTCTCTTTGAGTTAAGTCTTCTCATAGAATTAGTATCTGAACCTTCTTTTCACTCGCCTATACCTTAGGCGAATGAAATGAATCTTGGGGGCATGTCTTCAACCTCTGGAAGTTACGTTGAAGTCAACTCGATCGCCTCTCCACACCACGTTGGAGCTAAGTCACTTACTTCCAGCAATCATGCTAGGGGGCATGTACCAACCTTTGGATTTCATGACGGGAATAAGTTCACCATTGGGAACATTTTCGAGCATATTTTCCTTTTTAGGTTTTGAGCTCATTAAACCATGAAAATTATCCTGAGCATAGTTCATTTTTTGTTACAAGCAAGTTAAAAAATGAAGCAGACATCATGAGCATTCTTCCAACCTATCTTCGAGCTCGTTAAAAACAGTAAGATAGTGTTTGAGCTTACTTTTCCTTTTTCATGCTCTAGTTAAAACATGAAAGTGGTTTGAGCTTACTTTTTCCTTTTTCGTGCTCTGGATCCAAACATGAAAAATATTCCGAGTGCTTTTGATACCATTATCGTGCTCGTTAAACAATTGGAGTAAAAAGGTGTGTCTAACGAGTATAGGTTTATCACTTTATCCGGCCTCGCTAGACTATTTACGGAAAAGGAACTGTGCCGAGTTTACTTTTCCTTTGTCATACTCGGTCATCAACCATGACAAAGTTGTTCATGGAGTCCTCTTTAAGCTCTTTTCAGACTCCTAAAATAGGAAAAGATGGCCAAGCGAAATTGATTCGTTCATGCTTGTAAAAGGATTTGAATGATCGTCTCCCTAGTGATAGTTTACCTCTTTTTCGGACTAGGGGGCACTACTTACGAAAAAGGAATACTCCAGCCAATCATGACTCGAAGAGTCCTCTCCCGCATTGTTTTACCCTTTTTCGGGCGATGAGGCTAACCTTACGAAAAAGGACCGTTGGAGTCTTCTTTAGTTCTTTTCAGACTCTCTAAACATGAAATGATGACCGATTTTTCCTTCCTTGGACTCGTTAAAATTCAACATCGAAGGGCCCACTTTGGGACGAACCCCTCCTTTCTCAGGTTCGAAAAACATGTGATATTGGACTCATCTATGAGATGAGCTATACTTAGCATCTGTTATCCTCCTCAAGCTCATAAAACAACAAAGAGGTACTCGTCCATCATGTCGGGGGAAAATGGGAAATTGAGTCAAGTTTACCTTGTTGGAAGTTTGTGAGTCGTCACCTTTGAACATGGCATGCATCCTCACCTTGTCTGTTTTGGGTAGTCAGTCTTGTTGATAGTGTCATCATTATGATCATTTGTCCTCATTATTGCTATGAGTTCACACTTCCTTTGGTTCTATCTGTTCAAGTAGTCCCTGCTGCCAAACTCTGTTTCATGCCATTATATGTTCAAAGGGTTATTACCTTGGGTCCACCTCCACTTCATGTCAAACCTTCCCTTTGTGTCAATACATATTCTATTGTTTCATCAGTCCATACTATCTCTCATCCTGATTTCGTTTCGATGATGTGGGAATCATTATGGCCCACCTTCGACGAGTCTATTCCTGTCGACACCAAATCACTATCCAGGAATTAAACTTAGGAGTCAACCACTAGTACCTTGGTACCTGCATGCCTCAATGGCAGGTTTCCTCATGTTCGACAGTAGGTTTTCATCATTGACCTTTGATTGAATGATCTCTCGGATGCTCGACATCAACTCCTTTATTCGCATTTCGTTGAGATGTACTATAGATACCTTGGGGATCATTGTCATTATTGATGATTTCCCTCGCATTTGTTAACGGTTCACATCATTGACCGGTAATCAAATGGTTTTTACCATGTTCGACTTCAACACCTTGTAATCACATGGCTAGATTCGTATCGTTTGCGATCGGGTAGAAGACCCTGGACACCCTTTTGTATTTTGATTACGTCTAGGTTGCAATGGAGATGTTTCTGTATTGTCACACAGATCCACTTATGTATTGGTCGTGGTTGTGCCATTATTGTCTCATGGATCTACGCTTGTTCATAGTAGCCATGATTTGTCTACAGTCTATATCATCTCAGTACTCATGGACCTGCAATGTATTGGTCGGCAACCATGCTTTGATTCATTTGTTTTCGAGCATGGGAATGCCCGCCTCGATGGTATATCTGTCATTTTGTTTATGTTTCAGCTCCTTGTTGCTCCCCTCGATGCTATGTCCGAACCATATTTGTAAAGTCTTTCAGCCATCAGTCTCTTCTGACCTCACACTTTACGGGGCATCTGTTATACCTCAATATTACACATTATGTATTAGTGTCGTATCTTTGCATTACCAACTAAAGATTATGTGAACATCCAGAGTGAACACCATTGACTGAATATTGAAAGCAAAACCTTTTTCTGCCATCTGCCAACCTAACTTAGCCCTGTTTGTGAGCACTACCGCTCCTTGCACATCTACAGGGGCGCGGTAGTCAGCACTACCGCGCGTTGCTCCTTCTCTGGGGCGTGGTACTGTCGCGTTATGCTCAGTTATAGGGGCACGGTAGTCTGAAATTAGCCTTTTTTCCTTGGATTTTGGGATTTCGACCTTCGAGGAGATTTTGTTGGGATTACCATCTTTGGTTCGATCCTAACTCATTCTTTGTTTAGCTAGCCTAATCCACTAAACCCTCTGTAGATCTACACTTCTCTCTTGTTGGTTAATCTTCCCACATGCTATAAGAGAGAGGCCTTCCATGAGCAAAGGAGAGGACTTTTGGGGCATTAAACCTATAATCTTTAGAATTCTGCAGAGATAGCTAGAGGAAGCACTTGGAGCTGGAGGATTGGCTTGGACATCAAGCAACCTTTGTAAGCACCCTTCAAGTTTGTAATAAAAGATAACTTGTCTTGTTTTTCCCATTTCATGTGTATTTTATGGATCTTTGATATGAAATGTATCTAGTTTAGATTTGAACTTAATCTTTGCTTCAAGGTATTTGGAAGCTTGCATGCTTATCATTTGTTTGATTTCAATAGGTTCTACATTGGAGCTTCGAGATCAAGAGCTAGAAGTGGGACAAACATCGAATTGGAAGGTGAGTTACGTCTTTCATCTCGTCTGAATGCATTTAATCTTGTTGTGAATATTAGTTCAGGAACTCAAGGTAGCATTTGTTTCCTTTTTGTATTAGTATAGAGTCAGTACATCCTGCTTTATCCTAAGAGAGTTTCTACCTATCCGTAGGGAGAAATATCTGCAACAACTACTCAAAGTCATTAGCCATTGCATTCTGAAGTTCAAAATCAAAGTGTAAGGCATTAATCTAGCTCTTTAGTGATTCCCAAATGAAATCAGTCGTTTTCTCCTATTATTGTCTAATTTCTTCCGTGGTTGTATCATCGTATGTGTTGCCTTTTCATCTCCAATTGAATTTTTCTATTGATCGTCTAATGCCATTATCACCTTTTATGTTGCATTGAAAAGTGGATTGTATCTTCTGGATGATGCTCAATTGTTTTCTTCCAGAAATGTGATATGTTAACGAATCTTTAAATATTGACATGCCATAGAGGATCTGCAAGCTTGTTGAATTATAAGGGAGTGGTAGAAGTAGATATTCTCTACAGGTGTATATTTCGTATGGTTTGAAAGGTTTCACAGACAAGAATGTACAAGGAATGCAAGCCAAGTAGACTGCATCAATGCTTCAGTCGCAACTGCTGGTGGAACTAATTCTTGCTTTGCATATGTATTTGGATTTGGATCTGCTACTTAAACTAAGTAAACTCATAAAATCACCAGCTTATGTCTAGGGAGGTCACATTACAAATGCAAGAACTAAATGCCTCAGGTAGGTCTCCAACTGGATTGCTTCAATTCACGCAAGAGATGATCTTGTACCAGGGAATGGTCTCCATGCCTAGCTCGGAGAAGTTCGCGCAGACCGCAATAGGAGAAAATAACCAGTCTTCAAAGAATCTACAATTCTCATTAAAATTTAAAGCCATCTACTATATTGTGGAAGCTATTAAATATTCAAAATTGTGGGAAGGTGACACACTCACTCCACAAAATAATTTCTGCGGCCAAGTAAGGGAGATCTAGCTGTGTAAATTATATTTACACAATGTTTTGATGAAAGGAGAGTGTGAAGTGTGAACAATAAAGGCTCACTCTCAAGCCACATAGTAATAATTCCAAAACTCCTCCAAATGCGACCAAGTGATCAAAATATAGCCAATCGTATAATCAAGGAAATACGTGGCCATTCCACACATTTTCTTCTTCTAAATTGTCAAAATAATCCACCATACCCATGAAGATGTACACAGTGAATGCAAAAATTGCACAAAGAATGCACACTATTCTTTTACCTTGCAGTAGATAACTCGAATTCTGGGTATTTGTACCAATGCAACAACAATAGCATACACCAAATTGATAACAACAACCCCTTGACATATCTCCTCCACGCAAATCCAGGCACTACAACGCATTCAACTCAGCGTGTGTTATCTGCAATTCAGTGTTCACTTCGAATGTTCTATTTGTTGGTAGTAGATTTTCTCATGATTTGACAGCAAGCAGCTGCTTGGACGCATAGATTTCCAGACATATGTCCCTTCGTTCAAGATTCCATTCGAACAATACACTTTTCATTACATTTTGAGGAATTTTAATATAAGGTTTCATTGTTCTCTTTACTTAGTCTCCAAAGATATCAATGCGTAGGCCTCTTCAACTCAGGAAAAAGTATTCACGATCTCACCCCACCAGGGCATAATCACGTGGTTGAAAGCTTTAATCTATTACGTTACGAGCACTTTTTCTCGAATGCTGGTGATTATGAATATCAAGCCCGCAGTATATGTGAATATTTGAACTCACCGTAGATTCATCAAGGATCAAACTTTCACTTTATTGTGCCTGCAAATCATTGAGGCATCAACATTTGGACAGCAAGTCGCAACAAAGATTGAGAAGAGAAAGAAAGATTTCACATGATCATAGCTCCACGTTGGTCACAGCGTCGGTCTCCACATTGAAGGAGAAGCACGTCACAAAATGGAATGGAACATCATAAATAGTTGGAGGATCATAAATAAGATATGTTGCTAAAAGTGTTTCCACTGAACCGGCAGCCCTTCCAGTTTTATGACCAATTTCCATTTCTTCAGTTACATTTAAAGAAGATAAATATTGAGATCCGGTTTCAGTTACCATTGAATCATAACCCATTGATTCCCCTTATTATATATTGCTCAAGGCTAGGGTGGGAGCAGTTTATTTGATTGATACAGTGAAATTGTCGCCCATATTGAGATCGAAAGCTAACAGCTTTTCTTCACATGGTTCCAAATCCATATGCGAGTTACTGAACGAGAAGCTGACCCCACTAAAGATACAGTTCCAATTATAGCTTGTTTTAGATTCTCTAGTTTCAGTTCCGAATAGGGAGTTGGCCGAATGAAAGCAACACGTTGTGCATATCCATTTGATCTTTATCCAGAAACCCGTGAAGAAGCATCTTATCCAATTGTTGATCTAACGAAAAAGCTAGGGATGGAAGGGATGTCCAGCATTACAATATAAAAAAGTACTCTAAAAGCCTTCTAATTTGACGCATTTTAATACCTATGGCAGAGAATGAGAACTGCCTGATCGGCTATCCATAGCTCGACTTCCTAAAATGCTACCTCAAACTGGTCGCATGGAACGGTCTTGGGATTGGGGTACGCCTTCCTTGATTGCTCGCTCAACAGGCCCGAAATCCTGAAACTTGAAGAAACTCAAAATCCTTAAGCTATGATAACAACCAAATGGATAACGTCATATATATATATATATGTGTGGCGAATTAAAATTGAAAATCGATTTCACTCCATAATACTTGGACGAATTTACCAAAAAAATCCAATTTGGGACGAATTAAAATTGAAAATCAATTTCACTCCATATATTATGGATGAATTTACCAAAAAAAACTCGATTTCCATGATCGCTCAAGGGCGAATTTACCAAAAAACCTGATTTTCATGATCGCTCAAGGGCGAATTTACCCTCGGCAACTACCATTTCTACAGATTTGGGCGAACTAGAGGGAGCCGGCTTATTTTAAGGGCTATGGGAGCTCCAAATCTAATCAAACAAGGGCTAAATGGTTAGATTTACGGCCTCTTTATATATTTTATGGGGCTAATGTGCCATTTATTAAAAATAAATATCTAAAAATTGGGCTAATCATAGTAAATGATGGTTTAATTAAAAAATAGCCCACTGAAAAATTAAAACCCCTAAATTTATCCCATGGGCTAATATTAGCCCCTAAAATTTTCCCCGATGAACTGCTCTACAAAGCGAAAAAAAAAAACATGATAGGTCTGCCTTAGCCATGAGACTAACATTAACAGGAAAGCCGGGTTGGGAAGAAACAACTGTGGGTCAAAAATGTTGGGGCTCAACTACCTCTGAGCATTACTTAAAGTTAAAAGGGGGGCTGGCTCTAAAGGAGTTTACCTTCTATACCTTCTGTAACAAGCTTAAGATGACCCAAACGCTAAACCCGACACCTAAGCAGACAAAGCTTACGGAATGGGTTCAAAGACCTACCTATCAGTACTGGAGAGGTTTGCTACGGTGAGTGCGTGTGAGCTTTGATTGGTGACAGTTTGCAGCTTCGAATGGAACTTCTCCTACTTCTCGTTTTTGCAAAAGATGGAATGACAACACCCAAAAACTCGTTGCCTATACATACAAAACGGAGCAATCAAGTCTCGCGGATTGGTAGTTGGGCGCATTAATTGTGCATGGGGCTTGATGGAAGAGACCATAAATTTTCACGGAGGAAAAATAAAGTATCCACCTACTAACCCCTCCACTTTCCAAAAACAGATTGCGCCGACGGTCAGTGAATCAACCCTAACTCTTGCGCAACGATCGACGTGAAAAGAGTTAAACATTGTGACGAGGGGAGATGCAAGGCTCTTGGGAAGGCGTTTGGTTGACAAAAATTAAGACGAGTGCCAGCACAACAGTCGGCAAGCCTAATCCTTAAGGATGTGACGAGAACAATGCGACAAGGCGGGCGGTGCAATGATTAGTGGCCCCTTTTAAAACAGAAAACTTGCACAACAGACGACGGATTTGTGGTTAACACTACAACCGGGTGCTGCGATGAGGATTGGTGAAAAAGGTCGGCGAAGATAAGAATCAATTTAGCGCAACTTCCGGTGCCCAATGGATTAAAAGCTACGATCGGTCGGCGGAAAACAATCCTAAAGGACCACGCAACGGTTGGTGATGCTAGCATTAAATGCTGCAACTGATCAGCGAGCAATAAGTCAAAAAGGTGCGCATTGGTCGGCAAAAGATAAGACAAAACGGTGCACAACGGTCGGCGAAGTTAGACCTAAAACCTGCGCAACGGTCGGCGACGCTAAGGCTAAAAGCTACGACTGCTTTAACAAAAATTACCAATGGCCAGAGAGAAATAGACTAAAAAAGTTGTGACCAGTCTTTTGGGAGAGAAACTTGAAGTTTTTCCTTAGTTACAAAAAACAACTTCTTTTGGAGAAAAGAAAAGGGACAACTTAAAAGGTCAAAAATGATCTTTTCAATAGACCACAAAACTTTCTACAAATAAAAGGAAGGGCCCCATAATTTTCAGAAAATTATGGGGATCAGGTTGCAGTAGCAACAATTGGCGATTCGCTGGTGAACGCAGATCTCTGAAATAATCTCTTTCCAAGGTCTAAAAACTTACGAGTTGTTGTCCCACATGTAACAATTGCTTACACAGTCCAGCTTCTGCAAATGGAGTGATCACTTTTATCATAATGGTCATTGGGAAAGGAAAACCTTGAATCAGACTTCTCTATGACTCTCTTAATGCCAAAGTGTGGGGTTCATTTTTAAATCTGTCTTTCAGATGCCAACTAAAAGAGGACTCCATAGGATCGTAACAACATCTCACACACACATTTGTTTTTTCCTCATTCCCAGTTGTTAGCATCCTTTTGGATGTTTTCTTTATTGATGAGTTTTGTCGTTTGTGCCTTCCATAATGACTTTCTTCAACCTTGAACATTTGATTTAAGTTCTTCAATCCATAATGTCCTTTTGTGTGAGAAAGAGATTTATTTGACTGCCATGCTCACGGACGGAGAAGAACTTTGCTGGGCTAACTATTAGAAGAACTTCCTTGATTGAATGTCTTCTGCTTTTCTCAACCATGCTTTAATGGAGGCGAGAATTTCTGGAAAATAGACTCATTGATATAATCTCTTTTGGATTTTGATTTGCAGCATGGGATCATTTTAAATACTACACATGTGTGAGATGTGCTTCCTCTCCGTGGGTCCATTGTAGTGAAATTCCTCAGACAGTCGTTAATGTGAGAGTGCATGGAGCCCCAAGATAGTAACAAGGAAATCATAAATCGTAGTTATTTAACAAGGGTTATTGTGACACAAGTATGAGCAAAAAGGATCTCTTCACTCTGGAAACTAGTTAGCAAAAGCGAGGTCACATAGAGAAATTTTCTTTATAAGTGGATTCCGGTCTTTCAGAATTTGAGACTTGTTCAAAGCCCTGTCTCTCAACTACACCAAGAAGCTGGGCTGGGGTTTATTAAACTCAAACAAAAGAACAGGGTAAAGGTCAAATGAAAACACTCAGACAAAACAGACTAAAGAATGTAAGAGAAAGAAAACAACAACTTGAAACAAAACAAAAGGAAAAGATAAACCTAGCAAAACAAAAGCGTTTATTTATGTACAAAAAGTGTCCCACGGACTATGTGAAGTACTGCTTTAAATCAAGGCCGTTGACAGGGAGGTTCTCTTCCTCCCCTTGTAAGTCTTTCAGTTTGTACGTCGATGGGCCAAGATTTTCAGAAATTTGGTAAGGGACCATAATTGTTGAAACTGTGTGCATTCCCTTACCATCATGTGGGTGATCCCACTTCATAACTAAGTCACCTACTTCAAAAATCCTCTTGCTGGATTTCCTCTTATCAAACTACCTCTTGACGATGTCTTGGTGTTGGTGGAATCTGTCTTTGGCTTTCTGCCATGACTCTTCAAGTTTCAGCATGGCATCAATTCGTGATTGTAGAACTTGGCTGCTGGAACCTCGAGAGGCTTGGGATAATTGTAAGGATGGGAGTAATATGTTCGGAGGGAGTATGTCTTCCTTACCATAGACTAGAGCGTACGGGGAAACTCCTAAGGCATTCTTTGGGGTAACTCTCTCTTCCCATAAAGCATTTGGGAGGGCTATATGCCAACTTCTCTGATTTTCAATGACGATTTTCTTGAGAATTCAGATAAGGTTTTTGTTCGTGGATTCAGCCAGACTATTTCCTTGGGGGTAGTAATTTTCTTAATAATACAATTTAATTCCTTTCTCGTAAACAAATTCATTTAATTTTATAGATGAAAAATAAGTTTCATTATCAAAGACTAGGGAAATTGGAACCCCAAACCTAGTTACGATGTTCTCTTCTAGGAACTTGATAACCGCGTCTTCATTCACTTTGCGTAGAGGAACAGCTTCTGTCCACTGGGTGAAATAATTTGTAGCCATAAGAATATACTGGTGTTGCAACGAAGAGTTCGGATTTATCTCTCCAATAACATCTATCCCCCACTACTCGAATGGTTCAGAAATAATAACTTGATACAATGGTCCTGATGCTATCGAAATCTTCCAGCACTTCTTTGACATATATCGCAATTCCTAGCATAGGCATGAGCATCTTTGGATAGAGTGGGCCAATAGTAACCGGCTCTGAGTATTTTATGAGTCGTGGTATCTCCGGAGTAGTGTCCTCCAGCAGGGCCATCGTGTAGCTCTTTGACCACTTTATCAGCGTCCTCTTTCTCAAGACATCTGAGAAATATCCCATCATAATTCTTTCTAAAAAGTATTCCATCAATTATTTGATAGGATTTTGACTTTAGACGGAGTGCCCTTCTTTGCTTAGAACTCCAGTGCTCCGGAAAATATCCTTGCTGCAAATAATGCACTAGGTCCCTATACCAAGATTCAGGAGCAGTGAAAATGGGACATACCTCAATCATATTCAGTTCGGCTTCATTCTCCCAGTCCAGCTCTTCATCAACTGGATTTTCAGTGAGTAATTTACACAACCCTTGGCCTTTTATAATAGTGTCTGGTTTGAATTCCAAATCATACTCCTGAGGAGCAGTGACCTAGTTTCCTCTCCTTTCACCCGATTCCTTTTGAACAAACATAGATCTAATAGCGGGGTGAGGTACTATGAATTTAGTTCTGTTCTTTAGGATATATGGGCTGAACTGTTTTACCATTTTGAATACTGCATATGCTTTCTTGTCTACGACAGGGTAATTCAGTTCAGCATCCTGCAAACCAGTGCTCATAAAGGACATTAGATACTCGTCTCCTAATTCTCCCTTCTGAGTGAGCACAGCTACGAGAGAGTTATCTGAAGCGAAAGTGTACATGATGAAATGCTTTTCGAAAGTATGGAATTCTTAAGGAAGGTGCATTAGCTATGGTGGTTTTAATGTATTTAAACAAATTCTTCTCTATGTCAATCCACTTGAATTGCACACTCTACTTTACCATTTGTTGCAAAGGTTTCACAATTTGAGAGAAATATGGTACAAACCTTCAAACAAAATTTATCGTACCAATGAAATATTGCATAGCCTTCTTGTTATGGGGCATGGGAATCTTGCTTATGGATTGCACTCTCTCTCGATCTATTGAGATTCCCTTCTTTGAGATGATATGACCTAGAATTTTACCTTCAAGAACAACGAAAATACTCTTCTTAGGATTTAGAGATATACCATATTTTCTGCAACGATCAAAAATCTGTTTCAAATGGAAAACATGGTATTCTCTTTTCTTTGAAAATACTGTCACATCATCTAAATAAATCACCACAAAGTGGCCAACCAATCCTCGAAAAGCAATGTCCATAGCTCTCTGAAAGGTAGCTCCTACGTTATCAAACCGAATGGCATTCTTCGATATGAAAAGGTTCCGCACTTCGTACGGAAAGTGGTTTTGAGTTGGTCCTCCTCTGCTACTAACACTTGATTATATCTAGAGAAACCATCTAGCACGAATGACAGTTCTGAACCCAAAACCATCTGTAAAATTTGATCCATTGCTGGCACAGGGTAGTTGTCTTTATCAGAAGCTTTGTTCAAGTTCTGAAAATCAACACACAATCTTATTTCCCCTGACTTCTTCCACACGGGGAATAAATTAGCAACCCACTCTGAATGTCGGACCTTAAAAATGATCTTAGCATCCAACAACTTCTTCAACTCTTTCTGTATTAATGGCTCAAGCGTCGGATGTATTCTTCGCAATTGTTGCTAAAATGGTTTCACGCCTGGATTCATTTGTATTATGTGTTGTATAATGTGAGTATCATATGTTTTCAGATCTTCATAAGTCCATGCAAAAACATATTTATATTGCTGAAACAGTTTGATCAACTTATCTCTTTCACCTGGCGAGCAACATTTACCAAGATTGACAAATTTTGGTTCAGCTTCTGTGCCTATGTTTACCAATTCATGTTGCATGGAGGAGCTGTTGGTTTTGACATTTGCTGACCTCCTAAACTTGTTTTGTAGATAAAACAATCCTTCCAGAGTCCTTACTCCTTTTGGCATGAAGTTTCCTTTGAATGCATCTTTCTTTTGTAAATCTGAATCGTGCTCATCTTCATCAATTATAGATTCTTGAAAAACATCTTCATTCATTAAGAAGCTGATAATTTGATCATCATCATCAAACACTATTAGATTTGTGATATTATCAGGTACTAATGGCCTGAAAATTAGTTCAATAGAGCATTTGTTATTAGTAGGCACTAGTCGAGAAGCAGAAGTAGCTAACAAATCGGCTGCAGCATTTTGTAATCTAGGAATATAATTGATATTGAATGCATCAAAATGTGAAATCAAATTCCAAACTTCAGATTGATAACCTTTTAAGTGTGGAGAAAGACAATCAATTGTATCTCTTATCTGTCTGAAAACTATCTCTGAGTCACCAAAGACCTTTAGGTATTTAACGTTCAGACCAAGAGCCCTTTTTAATCCCTGTACTAAAGCTTCATATTCAGCTGTGTTATTTTTGCATTCAAACTCTAGTCTACAAGATAAAAAAATGCTTGTTCGATTTAGGGTCAATCAAAACACAACCGACTCCGGATCCTTCTTGAGTTTTGGAACCGTCGAAGTATAGAACCCAAAATATGTTTTTTGTTTTAATTAAGTTAGTCTCACTAGCATCTAAGTCGGTGAATAATCCTCCTACTATGTTACAGTCAATATCATCAGTCCAAGAAAAATGAAGGAGATCGGACTACTCGTCTGATTCATGGCTAACTTATGTTGCTTGATAATTCCCTAGTTCAATCTCTAAAAAATAATTTCCCAACAATGAAGACGAGAAAGTTACAGCCTCATTATTTTCTTCCAACTGAGTTACATTTTGTTTCATGTGGGGCTCTCTCAGTATTTTGATATGATTTTGTCTGTTTTGGTATGGAAACCACAAGTGAGACCAGTCTGTTGCAAAGTAACCGTTCAGTTTCGTAGACCAGTCCTTACTCAATATCAACCCATAAACCTCTGGTATATCTACCACCATGATATCAATAAACTAACATACTCTAAGATCTGTTGATAATCTAATACGCACATCTTTCATTTCTCCAATTACTTTAACAACAGTCCTATCCAACTGTATGATCTGATATGGGGACGATATTGGATGCCCATTAATGTTTTTACAAATTGAAAATGGCATGACAAATGGTACCTTATGATTAAAAATTTCAAAAGTTAACAGGAAAGGCAAAGTTTGAGATCTAGATTTCCCGCCAATGCTAGCTTCATTTATCTCAGGATTGTCGTCAGGGTGTTCTACTGAAATGCTAGATTGTGGGTCGAAAGCTTCTAACAGTTTCTTCCTTTGCTCGGGAAGAATACACATTTCAAAGATAGAGATATTTTCTTTTGTTTTCTTGATATCTTCAATGATGTCGTACCCCATGTCATAATCTTTTGAACCTTTTGCATGATTTTCTATTTTGTTTGCTGTAACCTTTGGTTGTTTATTTATTTCTGGGTTTGACTCTTTTGTCGCCGTTGGGTTTTCCTTATGCTGCGGTGGAATGAAATTTATGTGTCTTTTGGGTATTTCTTTTGCAACCTTAGGCTTAGGGGCAACCAGGATTGGATCCACACTTGGGACCTTACTCCGAGTAGTAACATTTACGGCTGACACTTGACTTTCTTCAACATCCTCTTCAATTAATTCTGTTAAGGGAACCAATCCCATAACACCATTGCGGTGTCTGGAGCGGCTTCTTCCTGTTCGAGTGCCTACTCTTCTTGGGGATCTTCTTGGTCTATTACCTGTGCATCGAGCAATTGATTCATCACCAAATTCATTGAGTTTATCCATTGCGGACAACTCTTTTCAGAGTGTTATTCTTGATGAAAAGTGTAGAAATGATCCATGCCCACTTCATTTAAATTTAAGACAGCGGAATTGTTCATAGGTGGAAGAGGCTGCCCACATTCTTCCTTTTTCTTGTAGAAAGGTTTGAAGGATTTCCTTGAAGTGCTGGCTACCTTATCCTTTTCAAGATCTACAATTTTATTTGAGAGCTTCTGCATCATCTTGACCACATTTCCTAACTCATTAGATGATTCTTCTTTAGGTCCAGTTAGCAACAGGGGTTTCTTTCCCGTTGATGGTTTTGTTTCCAAATCAAGGGAATGTGTGGAAATAATATCCGATTCGGCTTCTACTTTCTTAGCTTCTTCGAATTTAGATATCAATGGAAGTTGCTTCGTTCTTTTGACAAACATAGTTATAGGTGGATCAAGTGCTATGGTGTAATACTCCACCAATGATTCTTCAGCGGGTCTCGTTGCAGCACTAAAATTATTTAATAAAGTAGTACATCTTTGATTAAATTCTTGAACCTTTTCTTTCTTTTCCATCCTCATAGACAACAATTCTTTCATTAGGGTAGTGATTGTTTTCTGATTTCCATATTTACTTAAGAAACATTTTTCAAATTCTTCCCAATTTGATATCGAATTAGCTTGCAAACTGAAGTACCAGGAAGATACGTTTGGTTCACATGTATAGGGAAAAAGTATGTAGACTACATCCTCGTGCTCTACATTGAGAAGATTCAAATCCAAATAAAAGCTCTTAAGGTGATCTTCAGCAGAAATACCTTTTCCAGGATCGTACTTAGGCAATACCTTTTGTGGATTTTTTTGTAGATCGTGGAAAGGTGCAGCTAAATTGAGGAAAACATGGTACTATAGGTGTTTTTGACATTCCTGTTTATTGTAAAAGACCTTGAGAGCCTCATTGTAACCATCTTCTTGTGAAATGAGAGCAGTCATCACATCTCTTCTCAGAGATAAGCCGCCACCATTCCAGCAAGCTTGTTTTCCGCTGCATTTTACAGTTTTAGCTTATTTCCTTATTGAATAGAAAACCAGTTTTACTGTATCTCTGTTATTTTTTGTTAAGCATCTGATAATAATTTGTATTCATTTCGTTCTGCTCATAAAATATGGATCACATACATTCTGATGTATGTCCCTTCCATAGAGAAGTAGTAATCTTTGAATGTTTCTATGATTGGCATAGCATTCTCTGATAGGCAGCTTGGTTCTGCCTTGAAGAGTAGTTTATATCGGGGCATGATGAACTTTTCACAGATTTGAGTGTAGTAGCTTGTATACTTGTGTGCCCACATTATCTGATAAACCACATGGAGGAGAGATTCTTCGCTCTTCCAGATGCATCCCAGATCAGGGAAAGAGTGTTTGATGAGTAAGCAGTCCACTAGATAAGATGACATGAAGAAATCGGCTTTATTTTGAGTCAATCCTCCCTGGGCAGCGGTTATATGTGAAGCCATGTAATATGAGATGATATCGGCCCAATTGAATATTGCTCCATGCGTGGCCACGTGGAACATCACAAGCACCCATCCAAGTTTGTATATGCTTCCATTTGGCATGCCGAACACCCGACTCAACATCAGGGAAATGAGCCTATACGAAGTGCTTAGAAGATGGATCTCGTTCTCTCCACTGTTTCTTTTCCTTATTTGCCTCTCGACAATTGTCATCTTTATTGCATACTCCAAAGGTTCTATCTTCAGCGCAATTATCCATTCATGATTCAGTAGGGTCTTAGGGTATGGCAGTTTGTATGTTGTCGTGATATAATCTGGCGCAAAGGATGCGAGACTCATCCCGGTGACATCTATGATGAATCTTGAAGCAGTATTCACCCGGGGTAGGATCCAACCGATGACCTACGAGCATGGAAACAACTCAGGGCGGGTCACAACTTTGTGGAGACCAGACTTCTTTATGTTCTTATAAACCATTAGTTCTTCCAAGGAGGCTTTAGGGAAGTTTTGGTCTTCTATAGCTCTGTATAGTTCACCCTATTGATATTATGGGGCAGCTCCGGTGATAGATTTCGTGTCATCGAACATCGTCTCGAGCGAGGTGTCTAAGAGGATTTCTAAGTCTAATTCTGACCCGGCTAACTTGGCTTTCTTTCTAGCAGATCGACTATGCATATCAAACCTGTGACGACAGTGAAACAATTAATGAGGGATTTCATTGTTTGTGACCAGTATAGCGTTTAAATTCATGATTTTTTAAAATAACTTGTGTAGACATGAATGTTAGCTTCCAATTAAAACTGGCCATTTAAGGTCAAAAATAATGAGGACAAACATTGATACAAGAGTCAACCATGCGGTAGCTCAAAAAGTGCGATTTAAACAGAAAACAAGTGCTTCTAGTTATCATTGGATATTATCTTATCACCATAAATAAGCAAGCGAGGGCCATCGGCATTATTCTAGAAATTCAAAACACGGCATTTAAGCCATGGAAGAAGCAAAACAAAGCATTTCATGTTTGTGCAAGTCTTATCCTTTTGAGCAATCATTTAAAAGTGAGAATGGAGCCTTATGAAGAAAATAGAAACAACCATACAAGCAGCTAAAACTTAATCAAAACTAAAAGTGTGCATGTGAGAGGAGACAAAACACAGTTACTGCATAAGACTCGTCCATCATAAGAAAATTTCGGTAGTTGAAAACAGAGCAACTTCCATTCACCTAAAGGCTCACTGGGATAAGCCATCAGCGGCCCATCGAGGCCTTGAGATTTTAACGAAACTTAGGGACGACGGGCCTATGGTTTGAAACCAGTCCACGACAAAGCTTAGGATGACAATTTTAATGTCAAAGGTCGGGAACGCTTGGCAGAAAGACATAATTCACCATCCAACCCACTTGGTTCTTGTTTAGCCTAAAGCCTTCATACGCATGATTACATATATTCCTAGCACTAGGCAGAGACTGTTTCAGAAAGACACACTTCCACTGTACTGAGAGATTGACCACCAATGCACAGAGATAGAGACATGAACTACTCTACAGAGCAGAAAAAAAAATAAAAAATAAAAATAAAAAATAAATAAATAAAAATAAAAAATAAAAATAAAAATAAAAATAAATAAATAAAATAAAAAATGAGACTAACATTAACAGGAAATCCGATTTGGGAAGAAACAACTACGGGTAAAAAATGTTGGGGCTCAACTGCCTCATGATGTTACTTAAAGTTAAAAGGGGGGTTGGATCTAAAGGATTTTACCTTCTATACCTTCTGTAACAAGCTTAAAATGACCCAAACGCTAAACTCGACACCTAAGCAGACAAAGCTAACGGAATGGGTTCAAAGACCTACCTATTAATACTGGAAAGGTTTGCTGCAGTGAGTGCATGTGAGCTCTGATTGGTGATAGTTTGCAGCTTTGAATGGTGCTTCTCCTACTTCTCATTTTTGCAAAAGATGGAATGACAACACCCAAAACCTCGTTCCCTATACATACAAAACGGAGCAATCAAGTCTCGCGGGTTGGTAGCTAGGCGCATTAATTGTGCATGGGGCTCGATGGAACGGACCATAAATTCACACGGAGTAAAAATAAAGTATCCAGCTACTAACCCCTCTACTTTCCAAAAACAGATTGCTTCGACAGTCGGTGAATCAACCCTAACTCTTGAGCAACGATTGGCGAGAAAAGAGTTAAACACTACGACGAGGGGAGACACAAGGCTCTAGGGAAGTCATTTGGTCGGCGAAAAGTAAGACGAGCACCAGCATAGCAGTCAGCAAGCCTAAGCCTTAAGACTGTGATGAGAACATTGCGATGAGGTGGGCGGTGCAATGATCGGCGACCCCTTTCAAAATAGAAAACTTGCGCAACGGACGGTGGATTTGTGGTTAACACTACAACCGGGTGTTGCGACGGGGATCGGCGAAAAAGTTTGACGAAGATAAGACTCGGTTTAGCACAATTTCCAGCACCCAATGGCTTAAAAGCTATGATCGATCGGTGGAAAATAATCCTAAAGGATCGCACAACGGTCGGAGACGCTAGCATTAAATGTTGCGACCGATCAGTGGGCAATAAGTCAAAAAGGTGCGCGTTGGTCGACGAAAGATAAGACAAAAAGGTGCGCAACGGTCGGCGAAGTTAGACCTAAAACCTACGCAACGATCGGCAATGCTAAGAATAAAAGTTGCGACCGCTTTAACAAAAAAGACCAATGGTCGGAGAGAAATAGACTAAAAAAGATGCAACCAACCTTTTGGGAGAGAAACTTGAAGTTTTTCCTTAGTCACAAAAAACAACTTCTTTTGGCGAAAAGAAAAGGAACAACTTAAAAGGTCAAAAACTAACTTTTGAAGAGACCACAAAACTTTCTACAAATAAAAGGAGGGGCCCTATAATTTTCAGAAAATTATGGGGATCAGGTTGCAGCAGCAACACAACAACATTGTTGAATATGAGGCCCTGGTTCAGGGACTCATGAATGAAATTGACCTGGGCGCTCAGGTAATTGAATGCTACGGGGATTCTGAGATTATAGTAAAATAGGTGAGAAATAAAATCCATCATTCATCTCCTCATTTGATTAATTATCAGAAACTTGTAAGGGACCTCACTAATTCTTTTTCTGCATTCAATATTAAGTCAGTCCCTAGGTCCCAGACTTTTTGGCTAACACTACATCTAAGTTGATTCCTCCAAAAGGTTTGTCTCCTAACACCTTTTCTATTGAGTTAATGTACAGACCTTTTATTCATGATAATGTAACTAGTTGGAAGGTGTTTGATGATGACCAACAAATCTTAGATTTTCCCACAGCCCATGATATGTTTCAAGATGTGGCAATAGATGAGGTTGAGCATGAGAAGTCTTTATCTGATCCTAGATATCCTTCCAATATCATTCCCAAGCTAGTCATCAATATGGAAAAATACTATGATCTACAAGACAAATTCAAACATAAGACAAACTGCAAAACTCAAAGCTCATCCCTGAATTATGAGCTTGTCAACCTGGGAACCGAACAAAACCCTTGGTTAATCAATCTAGGGGTTGACTGCTCTCTTGAGGAGAAGAAAGCTTTCATTAAACTGTGCAAAGAGTTCAAAGATGTGTTCGCTTGGACATACAATGAGCTCAAAACCTTTGATACCAATATCATGCATCACAACATACCTTTGAAACCTGATCTTAAACCTTATCAGCAAAAGTTGAGAAAGATGCATCCCAGCCTAGAACCATCTATCAAAAAGAATATTGAAAAACTTCTAGCAGCAAGAATTATTTTTCCTGCCAGACACACAGAGTGGATTGCTAACTTGGTACTTGTTCAAAAGAAGAATGGAGAAATTAGATTGTGTGTTGATTTCAGGAATCTTAATAAAGCTTCTAAAAAGGAAAAGTACCCGGTTCCCCCCATGGAGCAGATTTTACAAAAGGTTACAAGTGCTGAGATGTTCTCTCTTCTAGATGGCTTCTCAAGATACAATCAAGTTCTAGTATCTCCTGCTGACCAATTGAAAACAACTTTTAGAACCCCTTGGGGAACGTTTGCCTACAGGAGAATGCCTTTTGCATTGATAAATGCAGGTGCCACTTTCCAGAGAGATATGGACATAGCTTTCAGGGGATTAATGCATAATTTTGTTGTTGTTTATTTAGATGACATCACAATTTATTCTAAAAAGAGGCATGAACATTTGTCTTCTCTTAAACAGGTGTTTGAGCGGTGCAGAAAGTATGGGATTTCATTGAATCCGAAGAAATCTATCTTCGCAGTCACTGAATTTAAGCTGTTGGGTTTTATTGTTTCAAAACACGGCATGATTATTGACCCAGAACACACAGAAGCTATTTCCAAGATCGGTCTTCCTAGTTCTCGAAAATCCATGCAATCGTTTTTAGGTAAGATCAATTTTGTTAGAAGATTTGTACCAAATTTTGCACAAATTGTCAAACCATTACAACAACTTGATTAAAAAGGATGCGCAATATAAGTGGTTTGATGAACAAAGGAATGCCTTTGTTGAAATCCGGAAGGCAATTGTGGAAGCTCCCACTCTGATGTATCCCGACTTCACCAAAGATTTTATTTTATACACATTTCCTACTGACTTCTCCTATGCAACTGTTCTCACACAGAAACATCCAGATGATGTTGAGATTCCAATCTCCTTCATGAGCTCCATGTTCAAAGGGGACGAATTAAACTATTCTCAGATTTACAATAAATCTTATGCGGTCTACAAGTCGGTAAAACATTATAGACCCTACCTTCTTAAATCTCGGACTATGGTTATTGTCCCCTATGCATCCATCAGGAATGTTTTGATACAAAAGGAGTTGGGTGAAAAGTGCTCACTGGATGACAGTGCTACAGGAGTACGACCTCGAGATCAGACCTGCGAAAATTGTGAAAGGTCAAGGCTTGTGCTTGCTCACTACTTAATCCAATGACCCTTTACAACAACAAATTGAGTGGGATCAAGAAGAAAATACATCACAAGGTTTTGTAAATGTCATTGCAACTCAAACATCCGAATGGTATGATGACATCAAGTTTTTCTTAACCCATGGGTTTTCTCATGAAACCCTTGATTTTAAGAAACGTAGAGCTTTAAGGTTAAAATTTGCACCATATCAATTTATTGATGGAGTATTGTTTAGGAAAAACTAAGATGGTATGTTTCTTGGATGTTTGGAGAAGGATAAAACTGATAACATTTTATTGGAATTTCATGCAGGACCTGCAGGAGGACACTTCTCAATAGAAACTACTGTTAGAAAAACAGGATCGCAGAGCAATAACAATAAACAAAAATGAAAATATAATCACACATACACATTCCAAGAGAGACATAGATATATCGTGGTTCACCCAACTTGGGCTACGTCCACACTGAAGTTTACAGTCCTTATTATTATACCGTCCAGCAAAGTGAAGGGATACAACCTGCAGCACAATCGATGCACTTCCTCTTCATTGTTTCACAGTCTCTCTTCTGATCTCAGAGATCTTTAAAATGCATAAAACCTAATGCATCAACCTTATCCATGTTACAATTCTTTCTTTTATAAGGGAGATACAATGGGAAAATACCACTGGTTACCCAAAACCAAGGGCCCATAAAACAACCCCAAAAATTTCCTTTGAGGGCACTGCCCCAAGACCCCGGTGGGGGGAGGCTTCGCCCCCCCCACACCCCCCCGTTGGGGTGAGTGTACAATCATTTTTTTACATATCATATAAAGCTGGGGTACAAACACGGTTGAATAATAATATCTCTGAATCTGGAGATCAGGCTCCACAACCAACAATCTCCCACTTGGAGACTTATCACAACAACTCCACCAGTATTGCCTTTGCTGGACTTAGACTTGGAAACTTTCTCCTCTTCACCTTCATGCTAGAAGGCCAACTGAAACCAAGCAGGAACTCAGTTTCTCTCTGGTCACTACCTTTGTGAACATGTCTGCAAGATTCTGGCTAGTGTGTATATTTTCCAGCTTCAACAGTTCATCTTCCAGAACAGAGCGTATGAAATGGTACTTGAGATGTATATGTTTAGTCCTGGAATGGAATGCTGAGTTCTTTGCAAGATGAATGGCACTCTGGATGTCACTATACAACCTGCTATCCTTCTGCTTCTTACCCAATTCCTCCATAAACCTCTGCAACCAAATCATCTCTTTACTAGCCTCTGTGACAGCAACATACTCTGCTTCCGTTGTTGAAATTGCAACAACCTTCTGCAGTTTCGAAATCCAACTTACTAATGTTCCACCTATAGTAAACACATACCCTGTGGTGCTCCTCCTGCTATCCTTATCACCTTCCATATTGTTAATATTTAATATGCTAAGACTGAAAATAGCAGCATTACATTCCATTTCACAATAATAGCATATACAGGATCACTGAAGAAACAACAAGCATAGCATAAACACAAGAGACACAGATTTATCCTGGGAAACCCTCATGGGGTAGAAAACCCAGTAAAGCTTCCTCAATATAGATGACCAACAATACACAAAGATGCAAACCAAAGATATGATCTCCTCCTCCACCATAGCAGACCTCTCCTCCACAAGTGCTCCTTTCTCAAGTGAGTGTATGTGTCAAATGAGGAACACACCTCCTCTATTTATACACTACACTGACATGTATTTTACAAAGGTACACGTAGGCTCGTATTTAACCAATGGGTTAAATACCCCACTACAACTGACTGGGCCGACCCCTCTAGGGTGGTCTAATAACCCTTTGACCCACATAACATATACAGGGCCGACCCCCACTAGGGAAGTCTAATAACCCGAGTTACCACATTCTGACGGAGGAATAAACATCTCCGGATATACAATAAGATCTTCACGGAGGAATGAAACATCTCCGGAATAATAAAGTACAAATATAATATTCTTTGAAGTTACAATATCTCAACACTCCCCCTTAACGAGAAGGATATTATAACAACATCTGCACGAGCAAGGAGTCATCAACATCATACATGATACATCTATAAATCATTGGAAGCTTTCTCAACATCATCAGTAACTCAAGCAGTTACTGGAACATCTTCAATACTAGAACATCAACATCTTCAGTATTGAGTCTTTATCTTCTGTAGCACTTGAACAGCTACAACAATATCATCATCTGGATCCTCACGATTATCGTCATCACACGATCATCAGCATCGTCATCTCACGATCATCAGCATCGTCATCGCACGATCATCAGCATCGTCATCTCACGATCATCAGCATCGTCATCACACGATCATCAGCATCATCATCACACGATCATCAACATCGTCATCACACGATCATCAGCATCGTCATCACACGATCATCAGCATCGTCATCACACGATCATTAGCATCGTCATCACACAATCATTAGCATCGTCATCACACGATCAACAACATCGTCATCTAGATCATAACGATCAGCAGCATCGTCATCTAGATCATCACGATCAGCAGCATCGTCATCTAGATTATCACGATCAATAACATCGTCATCTAGATCATCACGATCAACAACATCATCAATACAAGTATAAATATCATTAATACAAGTATCCTCATCAATACAAGTATACACATCATCAATACAAGTATCCTCATCAATACAAGTATACACATCATCAATACAAGTATACTCATCAATACAAGTATACACATCATCAATACAAGTATCCTCATCAATACAAGTATACACAATAGCAGCATACCCTGCAACACACAAGATCCAATTACGGGATGATCAATCCCTCTCACTTTAGGACATAGGTCCAAGGATGATACAATCCTGATCCGCTTACGGGATGATCAGTCCCTCTCAGTTTAAGACAACTCTCATGTCCATGGATGATGCAATCCAGATCAACTTACAGGATGATCAATCCTTATCACTTTAAGACACCTCACCATGTCTAGGGACGAGGCAATCCCAATCTATTTACTGGATGATTATTCCTTATCACTTAAGACATCTCACCATGTCTAGGGACGAGGCAATCCCAATCTATTTACAGGATGATTAGTCCTTATCACTTTAAGACATCTCACCATGTCTAGGGACGAGGCAATCCCAATCTATTTACAGGATGATTAGTCCTTATCAGTTTAAGACATCTCACCATGTCTAGGGATGAGGCAATCCCAATCTATTTACAGGATGATTAGTCCACTCAATCTCATTTAGGACTATCCTTCCTTTCAAAATTACTGGATTTACTGTCCAAGGAGGATTTAATCCATTCAATTCATTTAGGACTATCCTTCCTTTCGGAATTACTGGATTTACTGTCCAAGGATGATTTAATCCACTCAATTCATTTAGGACTATCCTTCCTTTCGGAATTACTGGATTTACTATCCAAGGATGATTTAATCCACTCAATTCATTTAGGACTATCCTTCCTTTCGGAATTACTGGATTTACTGTCCAAGGATGATTTAATCCACTCAATTCATTTAGGACTATCCTTCCTTTCGGAATTACTGGATTTACTGTCCAAGGATCATTTAATCCACTCAATTCATTTAGGACTATCCTTCCCTTCGGAATTACTGGATTTACTGTCCAAGGATGATTTAATCCACTCAATTCATTTAGGACTATCCTTCCTTTCGGAATTACTGGATTTACTGTCCAAGGATGATTTAATCCACAACCGTACATTTAGGACTATCCTTCCTTTCGGAATTACTGGATTTACTGTCCAAGGATGATTTAATCCTCAACCATACATTTAGGACCTACGTCCAAGGATGACTTAATCCTCAACTGTACATTTAGGACTACGTCCAAGGATGACTTAATCCTCAACCGTCCACCAAGGACTTCATTCTCGAAGACATACGTCTACGGCTCTTCTTTAGGACTGAAGTCCAGGGATGATCCAATCCCCTCACATGTTCACCAAAAACTTCATTCTCGAAGACATACGTCTACGGCTCTTCTTTAGGACTAAAGTCCAGGGATGATCCAATCCCCTCACATGTTCACCAAGAACTTCATTCTCGAAGACATACGTCTACGGCTCTCTTGAGGATGATGCAATCCTATCATGTCCACCAAGGACTTCATTCTCGAAGACATACGTCTACGGCTCTTCTTTAGGACTGAAGTCCAGGGATGATCCAATCCCCTCACATGTTCACCAAGAACTTCATTCTCGAAGACATACATCTACGGCTCTCTTGAGGATGATGCAATCCTATCATGTCCACCAAGGACTTCATTCTCGAAGACATACGTCTACGGCTCTCTTTAGAACATATGTTCAAGGATGATGCAATCCCCTTGTCACCTTTGACCCTATCTAAGGACCATCCACCAACCTCTTTGTCGGCATCACTAATATAGGTATCCTCATTATCAACCTCACTGTCGATGCAGGCAATCTCATCATGAGTTATCACATCACTCCCCCTTTCGAGGAGGGTCCTTCTGAACTATATTAAGTTTGTCTCAGAAAACTTTACTTGAGGTAGAGGTTTGGTTAGTACATTGGATCGGTAGAGGTTTGGTTAGTACATTGTTACAAATTCAAACTTTTGGTTCCTTTCTGCACCATATCGTCTGTGTATAGAAACAATATTCAACCTTGTAGCAAAGTTTGAGATCCTCATCATCCATGGTGATCATTAAGCTCATCAATTGATTATCGATCCTGGGTACCCATACAGAACCTGATTCACACTTCTTCTTTAATTACACCATTAAGAGAATGGTCTTATCTAGCCACTTGGAGCAAACATCTTATCATGATTCTCTTCCTCTTTCTAAGAGAATTTTCTAACCACAAGCCTTCTATAGTGTGTTTGATTTGTAAATCCTTTTGTTTGAACATCCATCGCTTGTTCAGTGTTCATCATTCATCATGATCTTTCCTACAAATAAAAATTAAGTACATGATTAGTAATACTTCATAATCATCAAATCATATTGACATGATAACCTATTATGCATACAGATATCATTTACATAGTTATGTAACTATTTTGACCAATACTTTGGCACAACACTTTCCCATATCCTGTATGCATACAGTGGCTATCTAGATGCCTTCCATCTCTACCAGAACATACTATTGAGAGTGTGCACAGCTCTCAGCATGTCAGCAAAGAGGTTTCATTTTAGACAAGCAACAATGGAATGTTTGTCCAACTTACCAATCATATGCATATTAGTAGTATACTGTTCAATGCTCTATGAATGTTTACACTCAGCATGATATATTCTAGGAATACAAATATGCATACAAGCAATATCATTTACTATTTCAAATAACATCTCAAATACTTATCTTTTATGTTTGTGTGGTTGCCTCCCGCTTGATCTTCTATATGTCTTTTGAACTTCTATTCATTCTGTACCACTGTGCATGCTCAAGTGTGCACTAGTGTCATCCTCATACACAGACATACATTCATTAGTATATTCTCAATATTATCAAAACATTCTAGTTCTAAATAATCTTTGAAAATGTATAGTCATGATTATAGATAATATTCAAGGTTTCAAGGAAGTCTTCTTTTAATTCTGCATATTCTTGTTTGATCATAGTACTCTTCTGGTTAATTAGATCATCAAGATAAGAGACATAATATGCATAAACCCTTGATTGCTAACTTTATGAATAAGCATAACCAATCATACCAAGTATACTTATATAAGGGATCCTAAGGTAAGATTCTAACTTGTCATAGGAAAACATACCTGGATTAGTATATCTGCTTAGCTATGTACAACATACCTAAACAATCTCTTCAATGATTTAGAGATCCTGAGCTAGAACCTGCATGTCTCATAGGTTAAGCATAATATAACAAAGTCATACATACCTCGTAAGTAGAACAAAGATTATGGATGAGTCTTTGTCTTCATGTTGTCATGTTTTAAGGAGCTTGATTTGTCTTTTGTGATGTACCTGTATCTTGTTAGCAAACGACATCAACCTCATACAACACCATAATGCATTAGTACAATCATATAGCCCTAATCAATGAATGTCTTCGATCATTCACATGCATTCATACTATTACTAGGGTGATAAGACAATTCTAACATTAATCAAGATTGTACTAATAAATAGCATGAAGACAAACACTTTATGAACTTAATCAAGAATCAGATTTCAAGACATACCTGAACCTCAAGTCATACCTGTCGAGACTTCTTGTAGTCTTCTTATGTAAGGCCTTAGCCTCAACTCCCCCTGAAACTTGATCTAGAGATTGATTAGGGTTTGCTAGATAAACCCTAAAAATTCAATCTTTGACTTTCACACTTCCGAATGAATGGAAGGATGTGTCTTGCTAAGCTAATCAAACTAGCATACTTCAATTTTGAAATCTCCAAAAATTGACCCCTCAAAATTGCCTTTCAAACTTCTAGATCTTCTTGACAGGATCCCGAACTAGGGTTTGATGAAGCCCACCCTTTTGCTCAATCAAAAGGTTTGATCCAAGGCTCTAAACTCTTATTTTTCTGAGGATCTTCCAGCCGTGGATTCCAATTCCAAAAATTCTAACTTTCTCCGAAACCCTAAATTCCGGAAGCCATGAATAAAGGTGCTCCAAAAATAATTATGTTTTGACAGAAATATGCACCTGATTGTTTTTGCTATAACTCTAAAATTTTTGCTCCAAAGGGTCTAAAAACATTTTTTGTAGTAGCCTGACCTGTCATCTTTCCATCCTGATAGGTCTGACCTCAATTGGATTTTCTAAGAGAGAGTTATGCCAAGTGTCGCAACGTGACCTGTTTATGGGATAAAACAGGAGAGCGAACTTGTACGGCATGCCACGTGTCACTGTTTGACCTTCGTCCTCTGAAAACTTTTCGTGAGATAGCTCTCCCTGCTATATTTCTATCCTGATAGGTCTGACCTCAATTGGACTCTCTGAGAGAGAGTTATGCCAAGTGTCGCAACGTGACCTATTTATGGGATAAAACAGGAGATCGAACATGTACGGCATGCCACGTGTCACTGGTTCACCTTCGGTCTCTAAAAAAGTTTTCTGAGATAGTACAGTCTGTGTACTACCTGTCACTTTTTACGAAATTTCATTTGGAGCTTCCTATCCCAAGTTATGACCTTTTTCCCAAGGTTACCTGATTTTTACTGAGATCTGGAAGAGGTAGAAACCCTAACTTGTACTAATCATAACTCATAAAGTACAACGAATCTGAGGGTTCCCTTTGGACACAAGGTACCTGGGGATGTTATCTTCAACCTGTAAACTTTTCAGACCCTGAAACTTTGCATAAATGGATTTATAGTGAAAGTTCCACAATGACTGGTTTTTGCTATGTAAAACCCTAACCTTCAAATTGTCGTAAGTAAAGCAAGTGTCGTAAGTGCCATACCTTGCCTTCCTTCAGGTTAGCTCTGATACCATGTTAATATTTAATATGCTAAGACTGAAAATAGAAGCATTACATTCCATTTCACAATAATAGCATATACAGGATCACTGAAGAAACAACAAGCATAGCATAAACACAAGAGACACAGATTTATCCTGGGAAACCCTCATGGGGTAGAAAATCCAGTAAAGCTTCCTCAGTATAGATGACCAACAATACACAAAGATGCAAACCAAAGATATGATCTCCTCCTCCACCATAGCAGACCTCTCCTCCACAAGTGCTCCTTTCTCAAGTGAGTGTATGTGTCAAATGAGGAACACACCTCCTCTATTTATACACTACACTGACATGTATTTTACAAAGGTACACGTAGGCTCGTATTTAACCAATGGGTTAAATACCCCACTACAACTGACTGGGCCGACCCCTCTAGGGTGGTCTAATAACCCTTTGACCCACATAACATATACAGGGCCGACCCCCACTAGGGAAGTCTAATAACCCGAGTTACCACATTCCGACGGAGGAATAAACATCTCCGGATATACAATAAGATCTTCACGGAGGAATGAAACATCTCCGGAATAATAAAGTACAAATATAATATTATTTGAAGTTGCAATATCTCAACACATATCTGCATCAACATATCCCTGTAGAACAGTGTCTAAACTTCCAAAACATAATGCTTGAGTGGTAGTACGTCTCAAATACCTGAGAATCCACTGTACTGCCTTCGAATGTTCTTTACCTGGATTGTTCATATATCTACTCACAACTCCCACTGCTTGTGCAATATCCAGTCTTGTGCGCACCATGGCATACATCAAGCTGCCAACTCCTGATTGATAGGGAATCTTAGACATGTAATATGTCTCTTCCTGTGTCTTGGGACACATTTCCTTACTTAGAATGAAATGGATAGCCAAAGGTGTACTTATAAGGTTTTGCATTTTGCATTCTGAACCTCTCCAACACCTTTTGTATGTACTCACTCTGAAACAATGTCAATTTGTGATTTTTCTTATCTCTCGTTATTCTCATACCAAGGATTTGCTTTGCAGCACCCAAATCCATCATCACAAATGAATTAGCTAGCTTCCTTTTGAGTACATTTATATCCTGCATGTTAGACCCTGCAACAAGCATGTCATCCACATATAATAACAAGATAATATATATTTCATTGTCTAGCTTCTTGAAATAAACACAATGGTTAGAATAACATCCACTATAACCGTGTTCTGTCATAAACCTGTCAAATTTTAAATACCACTACCTTGGAGCTTACTTCAAGCCATACAAACTCTTTTTCAACCTGCATACCAAGTTCTCCTTATCTTTGACCTCATACCCTTGCGGCTGTTGCATATATATCTCTTCCTCCAAATCCCCATGGAGAAAGGTTGTTTTTACATCTAACTGTTCAAGATGCAAATCTTCTACCGCCACTAGACTTAAAATAGTCCTAATTGAAGTCATCTTAACAACAGGAGAAAATATTTCATCAAAATATATACCTTTCTTTTGTGCAAACCCCTTTACAACAAGTATCGCCTTATACCGCTTCTTACCTCCTTCTTCCTTCAACTTGTAAATCCATTTGTTCTGCAATGCTCTTTTACCAGCAGGAAAATGAACCAAATCCCAAGTCTGGTTTCCTACCAATGAGTCCATCTCCTCATTCATGCCTTGCTCCCACTTCTTTCTAGTTTCCACCTGCATTGCTTCTTCATAACATTCTGGTTCACCAGCATCAGTCATCAACAAATAATACATTGAAGGAGAGTATCGTTCAAGGAGTCTACTTAACCTGGTAGATCTTCTTACAGTTGCAGGAGTTTCAGATACTTGTTGTTCTTGACTTTCTGGCACCTTTGGAACTTCATTTTCTTGAATTTCATCAAGTACTGTGTACTCTGTGTTTTCTTTTTCTTGTTTCTTCCCTGCAACTAATCTTTATACATGACCTTTTCATTGAATATGGCATCTCTACTTCTAATGATTTTGTTATTTTCATAATCCCATAAACGATAACCAAAATCATCAACCCCATATCCAATAAAGGTACATTTCTTGGATTTAGCTTCAAGCTTTGTTCTATTTTCTTTATCAATATGGACAAATTCTTCACAACCAAACGTTCTCAGAAATGAGTAGTTTACCTTTTTATCTGTCCATGCCTCCTCCGGAATACCACTATCCAAAGCACTTGAAGGCCCTCTGTTTATTAAATAAACAACAGTATTTACAGCATCTGCCCAAAACTGTAAGGGCAACCTTGCATGCAATCTCACACACCTTGCACGCTCCATGATCATTCTATTCATCCTTTCAGACACACCATTTTCTTGTGGTGTTTCTGGGACTGTCTTCTCTCTACGAATCCCATGGTATGAACAGTAACTATCAAACTACTTGCCACAGTACTCACCTCCATTATCAGATCCGAGACATTTCAACCTTTTTCCTGTCTCATTCTCAACCAAAGCTTTCCACTTCTTAAAAGTAGAAAACACATTAGATTTCTATCTAATGCAATAAACCCAAGTTTTCCTAGTTGCATCATCATTAAAGGTAACATAATAATGAGAGCCACCAAGAGATTGTACCTGAGTCGCTCCCCATACATCAATATGCACAAGCTCTAACTTTTCATTCTTCTTCTATTTCCCAACCCTGAGAAATCTAACTCTCTTCTATTTTCCATAAACACTGTTTTCATAGAATTACAAACTTACCTGCTTCAAATCTGGCAGCAGCTTCCTTGAGTGGAGAATCTACATCCCCTTCTCACTCATGTGGCCAAGCCTATGATGCCACAATGTTGTATATGTTCCTGTGGAAGCTAAAGAGATGGTTAGGTCAGTATTATGAGGACATAAATACAACGTACCTACCCTGTCTCTTTTTGCTATCACTATTGATCCTTTAGTGATCTTCCACCACTTTTCTCCAAATGTAGATAGATAGCCGCCATCTCCCAACTGCCCTGTTGAGATCAGATTTATTTTCATAGCAGGAATATGCCTAACATCTTTCAACAGCCAATCAGTTCCATTCTTAACTTTTATCCATACCTTACCCATTCCAACAATTTTACATGGCTCATCATCACCCAATAAAACATGTCCAAAATTGCCTAGAACATAATCATGAAAATATTTCCTATGGGGTGTAGCATAACATGAAGCCCCTGAATCTACTACCCAATAATCACTAGTATTATCTAATGCAGGAATTAAAGCATCTTGTAACACATCACCTGCTACATTTGCTTCCTGGGTAGTCTCCTTCTGTTCATCTCCTTTCTTCTTTAGAGATCTGCAGTCTTTCTTCAAATGCCCTTTCTTTCCATAGTTCAAACACTCTATCTTTCCTAGTCTGGACTTGGATCTTCCCTTTTTAGATTTGTTGTGATTACCTTGGCTCTTTCCTCTCTCCCTTTGTCTTCCCCTGCTCTTCATGGTCAACGCATTACCTGATGTCTCACCTGTGCTTTTTCTTTACATTTCCTCGCTAAGAATAACACCAATAACATCATCAAATTTCAAGGTGTTTGAACCAGAGACTGAGTTACTTATAGCCATGACCAAGCTATTCTAGCTTTTTGGCAATGAACACAAGATTAGAAAATCCCTAACCTCATCATCAAATTTCACACTTACAGAACTTAGTTGATTTGTAACTGTATTAAACTCAATTAAATGATCAGTAACAGATCTACCTTCAGACATCTTCATATTAAATAAATGCTTCATTAGAAATACCTTGTTGGAGGCTAAGGGTTTTTCATACAGCTTACCCAGTGCGCTCATCAAACCCTCCGTTGTCGTTTCTTTTGAGATATTGAAGGCCACCAACGAAGCCAGGCTCAGCCGTTTTGTTCCAAGAGCCTTTCTATCAAGAACCTCCCATTCTTCGTCCTTCATGTTCACCGGCTGCTTTGCTCTTTCTCCCAATGACAGGAATAGATCCTTCTGGTACAGATAGTCCTCCATTTTCATCTTCCATAACTGGAAGTTTTGGCCGTTAAACTTCTCGACCTTAATGTTGATGTATATGTAACTTCAGAATGTATTTCATCTATGTATAATGTACTCCTATAGAGATGTGTTATTCCTCTATAAGGAAGTGTCATCATTTGTATTGACAAGTGTCGCAAGTGTCGTAACTTGCCGATGGGTTATTAGACCACCATGTGTGGGGTTGGCCCTGATTAAGTTAACCATGGGTTACTGTACTAAGCTAGACAAGTCAGCCCCATAAGTTTATTGGGCTGTCAGGACAAGTATAAATAGAGATCTTCCGATCTCTATTTTGATCACTTCAGAACTCACTCTTCCTTCACTCAGAAAGTGGCGCACATGTGAGGAGGAGGATCAGCTGCTAGGAGGAGTCTATCTCTGTGTACTTTGGTTGTATCATTGCTCTATCTATCTCTAAGGAAGTTGTGGGGCTTTTTCACCTTAGGGTTTTCCCTACGGAAACTCTATGTGTCTATTGTCTCTTATGTTTACATCTTGTGATGATTGATATGCTTGATATGCTTGATATGCATTGATATACTGTACATGTTATTCTGTCAATAAAGATCCTAGAGTATATTGAATTAATGCTCAAAAATTAACATGGTATCAGAGCTAACCTGAGAAGAAGACATTGTGCAGTGACGGAAACTGGGGTTTCTTGTTTATTGGGTTTCTCTCCACAGATTGTGGAAAATTAATATGATAGATTGACTCTCCTCAGCAAGGTGAATCTATCTACCCAATCAGAATTCAATTCTGAGCACTTTCAGTTTTGGCCCTAAAAATTAGGGTTTCCTAAAACAATAGGAATTTCTGAAATCTGAAGACACAACTGGAAGCTCGTTGAAAAAATCGAAGTTTAGAGATTTGGATCGAGATTTGTGGCTAGGTAAAACTCCGGGAAACTCAAACCCTAATTCAGGGTCCTCCTTAGTGAATCCGAGAAGACTAAAAGGCACTTCTGAAGGGTGAAACTTTGCAGAAATCAAATTCTGAGTATACCAGGCTGATCAGCTCATCAAGGCGCATCTTTGTATCCTTTCATAAATTTAAAATTCACATTTTGAATTTTTAGGGTTTCTCTGACAAACCCTAATCTAGGACCAGATCCAATTTTCAACAAATCAAGTGGTAAGACCTAAATATTCTCTATTTCCATTTGAAGTACTCTTTAAGATGTCTCACCACACCAAGCTTGAGGATAAGTTTGAAGGGGCTGATAATTCCGAGCCTAGAAGTATAGGATTGGGTTAATCCTGGAAGAAAATGAATTGGACACCTACATCAGCTCTGAGGTCCCTATCCCAGAGGATGAAGAGGCTAAGGTATTGCATAAGAAGAACTTGGTCAAGGCAAAGAGAATCATTGTTGATTCTATCAAAGACCATCTCATACCACATGTGTCATCTCTGAAGACGCCCAAGGAGATGTTTGACTCTTTGACCAAGCTATTTGAAGGGAAGAACATAAATCGGAAGATGACTCTGCGGAATCAATTGAAAGGGGTCAAGTTGTTGAATGGAGAGACCATTCAATCTTACTTCTCCAAGGTCTCTCAGATCAAGGAACAACTTGAAGCTGTGAATGAAGTAGTAGACAATGGTGAAGTTGTTATGACCACTCTGAATGGCCTACCTAGGTCATGGGACTCTTTTATTCAAGGAATCTGTGCAAGAAATAAATTGATCTCTTTCAGTAGACTGTGGAAGGAATGCTCTCAAGAAGAAGCAAGGCTTGTAGCACGAGAATAAAAGATGGGAAGTGAAGACCAACCTCTCGTAGCTCACACTAAAAGAAGCAAGCCTAAGAGAGAGACATATTATAACAAGAAATATTCACACCACCATCAACATAAAGAGAAGAAAGATCTCAGGTGCTTCACATGCAATGAGAAGGGACATTTTGTTGCAGATTGTCCCAAGAAGAAAAACAACAACTTCAACAAGAAAAAGAAGAGCAACAAGAAGAGATATCATGCTCATGCTGCTGAGGATGATGAACCTCCAAAGAAGAAGGCTAGAGCAGAAAGTGATGATGATGACTCATCAAGTGAAGAAGAGTATGTTCTAATCTCTGCTCTCACAGGTACTATTTCTCATGGATCTAATGATTGGCTTATTGACAGTGGGGCTTCCAAACACATGACTGGGTTTAAAGAATATTTTGTAAATTTATCTGAACATGAATCACCCCATAAAGTGAAACTTGGGGATGACTACCAATACCCCATCAAAAGAAGTGTTGAAGCTTCCTACAACCTATATTCTGGAAAATATTTGAAGATGAAAGAAGTTCTTTATGTTCCTGGGCTCAAGAAAAACCTACTCTCCATATCTGCATTGGATGTAAAAGGTATGAGGGTTGCATTTGTAGATGGCCAAGTTTTAATGTGGCCAAAGGGAAAGACCATAAATGATGCAGTGGTGATTGGAGAGCAAGAGGGAGGGTTGTATAAATTGAAGGGACAACCTGAACATGCCATGGTGCATGATTCCATGGAGCCAAGTGAACTTTGGCATAGAAGACTTGCACATATGCACTATAGAGATTTACCAATTGCAAGTAAGGCTGTAGAAGGTCTTCTTGAAATCAAGACCAAGCATGAAGGTGTTTGCAAAAGGAAAGAACATAAAGAAGGCATTTCCAAGGAGTGAAAGCAAGGCAAAAAGTATCTTGGAAACTATCCACTCCGATGTATGTGGTTCGATGTCATCCAGTTCCCTGAGTGGGTATGTTTACTATGTCTATTTCATTGATGACTTCTCCAGGAAGACTTGGGTCTACTTCTTGAAGAACAAAGATGAAGTGTTTGATAAGTTCAAGGAATTCAAAACCTTGATGGAGAACCAAACTGACAAGAAGATCAAAACATTCATATCTGACAATGGTGGAGAATTCACTTCAGGTGACTTCAAGAAGTTATGCAGTGATTCAGGGATTAAGAGGGAGTTGACTGCTCCGTACAATCCACAACAGAATGGAGTTGCAGAAAGAAAGAATCGAACAATCATGGAAGTAGCAAGGGAAATGCTACATGACCGGGATCTATCTATGCATCTATGGGCAGAAGCAGCTAGGACAGCTGTATATGTGCATAACAGAACACCCCACAAGATATTGGACAACAAGACACTAGAAGAGGTCTTTTTTGGTAAGAAACCTGAAGTCAGCCATCTCAGAATATTTGGTTGTCTAGTATACACACATGTCCCAAAGGAAAAGAGGACCAAACTATATCCTTCAGGAAAGAAGGGTATCTTTGTGGGTTACAGTGAAAGCTCGAAGGATTACAGAATATACTTTCCAGGGTTCAAGAAGATTGATGTCAGCAGGGATGTGACATTTGATGAAAACTCAGCATTCATCAAATCAAGGAAGACACATGTTTAAGATTATGAAGAACCTAAGGAAACTAGATTTCAAGACACTACTATGACTGAAGCAATTCCAGATGCAGATTGTGAAATTGAAGATCCACAAGAACTTGTAGATCCACCCCATGAGAATAACTCTCACAAGAGGAAACTGCATGGCCTAGGGAGCTCATTCAAGTTGCAGAAAGTATGGTATTCCAGAAGAAGAACACAGAGCAAAGAAGAGAACTAGATCTCATACCAGCTATGTTTCTTTACTATGTGATATCATGAACAAAGAACCTTCCAATTATGAAGAAGCAGCGGAAAAGAAAGAATGGAAGGATGCCATGGTCAAAGAATACCAATCAATAATGAAGAATGATGTTTGGGATGTTGTCCCAAGACCTGAAGGGAAGTCTGTTGTGACTTCCAAATGGATCTACAAGATCAAGCATGATGCATATGGTAGCATAGAAAAATACAACGAAAAATTCTTAGCTCGTGGATTATCTTAGAAAGAGGGAATAAATTATGAAGAAACTTTTGCTCCTGTAGCCAGGTACACTTCCATTAGAACAGTACTTGCTCTAGCTGCAATGATGAAATGGAAGATACACCAGATGGATGTCAAGACTGCTTTCTTGAATGGTGTAGTTAAAGAGGAAGTGTATGTGGAGCAGCCACTTGGTTTTGAAACACATGACATGAAGTCATATGTGTGCAGATTGAAGAAAGCCTTGTATGGCTTGAAGCAAGCTCCCAAAACTTGGTATGGTAGGATGGACAGTTTCCTATCTAGTTTGGGCTTTACCAAGAGTAAAGCAGATTCCAACCTTTACTACAAGGTTGAGGAAGGCAATCCTGTGATACTACTCCTGTATGTGGATGGCATGTTTGTTACAGGTAATGATATTTTGATTGTTGATACCAAGAGGAGGCTTGTTGCTGAGTTCAAGATGAAGGACTTGGGGATGATGCACTATTTTCTAGGCATGGAGGTGTGGCAGAGTGCAGATGGGATCTTCCTTGGACAAGGGAAGTATGCAATAGAGATCTTGAAGAGGTTCAGGATGATGGACTACAAGGCCATGGCCACACCCATGGCATCGAACCTGAAGCTTCTATGTGATGCTTCATCTGAGCCTGTTGATGTCACTATGTATCATCAGATGATTGGGTCCTTGATGTACCTGAAGAAAACGAGACCGGATATTTGCTTTGCGGTGAACACATTGAGCCAGTTCATGATGGATCCAAGGAGTGTTCACCTGGTTGATGTAAAGCATATTCTGAGGTACCTGAAGGGTACAGTTGACTATGGGCTCAAGTATGATGCGAATAAAAAGTTTAACCTGCAGGGTTATGTTGATTCAAATTGGGTAGGCAGTGCCGCAGATAGGAAGAGCACTTTTGGGTGCTGCTTCAGTATGGGATCAGGTGTGATCTCTTGGTTTAGTAGGAAGCAGTCCTGCATAGCACTGAGTACAGCCGAAGCAGAGTATGTTGCAGCTTGTTCGGCTAGTTGTGAGGTAGTATGGCTTCGGAAGCTACTGTCTGAGTTATTTGATCTACCGCTGGAGCCTATTGGTATCTTTTGTGACAACCAGAGTTGTGTGAAGCTGTCTGAGAACCCAGTGTTCCACGACAGGTCGAAACACATAGAGATCAAGTCCACTATACCGGAGATATGGTGCAGAGAGGAGCAGTGAAGCTCCTATATGTTGCAACGGATGAGCAGATTGCAGATGTGCTGACGAAGCCACAAGCCAGAGTGAAGTTCGAGTACTTCAGAGAGAGGCTTGGTGTTCTTCAGATCGATGACACTTCGAGGAAGAAGTGATGGAGACATTTTGATGAAGCCATTCCAAGCATGGTGGAAGGAGGATCCTTCACATGGCTATGGATGTAAGCGTTGGATGATGTTCTAGTTTCTGCTTTATATGATCAGTTGGATCATTTATGTATGTATTCATCGTGTTGGATGCTAGATATGATCAATTGGATCATTTATGTATGTATGCATCATGTTGGATGCTGGATATGATCAGTTGGATCATTTATGTATGTATGCATCATGTTGGATGCTAAATATGATTAGTTGGATCATTTATGTATGTATGCATCATGTTGGATGCTGGATATGATCAGGTGGATCATTTGTATGTATTTTGTATATGCATCATGTTGGATGCTTGGACCATGTATCTGTATATGTATTAGGTGGATACTGTGTATGATCAGGTAGATCATGTATGTTGATATGTATTAGATAGATACATTATGTGATCAGGTGGATCATGTATCTATGTATGTATCAGGCAGATACATTGTATGATCAGGTGGATCATGTATGATGATATGTATTAGGTAGATACTTGGTATGCATCAGGTAGATGCATTGTATGATCAGGATGATCATGGATGACGAGCTTTAGGATGTTGCTCCAGATATCATGCATCAGGATGATGCAGTGATGATGATCGGGATGATCATGTGTACATCAAGATGATGTATGGTGAGTATCAGTTTGTTACTCTGAGGCCATGGAACAGGTTGTGCAGATGAGCATGTAAGTAGACCTGGGAGATCTGGACAAGATGAAAAAGGTCTCAGATGCTCTTTCGAGGCATTGCTCTGGGATGGCATGTAAGTAGACCTGGGAGATATAGACAGGATGAAAAAGGCCCCAGATGCTCTTTCGAGGCATTTCCATGACCACATGTAATAAGTCTTAGAGATCTGGACAGGATGAAAAAGGCCTCAGATGCTCTTTAGGGTTCTTGCTTGGCAAGACACTCTTTTAAGGTTTTGTGGTGACCACATGTAATAAATCCTAGAGATATGGATAGGATGAAAAAGGCCTCAGATGCTCTTTAGGGTTCTTGCTTGGCAAGACACTCTTTTAAGGTTTTGTGGTGGGGGTCACATGTAATAAGTTTTGGAGATCTAGACAGGATGAAAAAGGCCTCAGATGCTCTTTAGGGTTCTTGCTAGTCAAGAGACTCTTTTAAGGTTTTGTGATAGTCACATGTAATAAGTCCTAGAGATCTGGACAGAATGAAAAAGGCCCCAGATGCTCTTTAGGGTTCTTGCTAGTCAAGAGACTCTTTTAAGGTTTTGTGACAGTCACATGTAATAAGTCCTAGAGATCTGGATAGAATGAAAAAGGCCTCAGATGCTCTTTAGGGTTCTTGCTAGTCAAGAGACTCTTTTAAGGTTTTGTAAGGCACGTAATAAGTCCTGAGGATTCCACAGTATGGCCAGTGATGATTAATACCTGCAGGTGGTGGGCCTACATCCAGTATGAAAAAGGACTGGCTCTGTAGAACTTCCTATGACAAGTAGATTTAGAGATTGATTGAGATAGCAGCAGCAGTGATGATGACGATGATTCGTTGATGATGATACAGAGAAGAAGACTTGTGCTAGTAGATCTGTGTGGAGAAATACCTTCCTAGTTAAGAGGGAGTGTTGATGTATATGTAACTTTGGAATGTATTTCATCTATGTATAACGTACTCCTATAGAGATGTGTTATTCCTCTATAAGGAAGTGTCGTCATTTGTATTGACAAGTGTCGCAAGTGTCGTAACTTACTGATGGGTTATTAGACCACCATGTGTGGGGTCATCCCTGATTAAGTTAACCATGGGTTATTGTACTAAGCTAGACAAGTCGGCCCCATAATTTTATGGGAAGTTAGAACAAGTATAAATAGAGATCTCCCGATCTATATTTTGATCACTTCAGAACTCACTCTTCCTTCACTCAGAAAGTGGCGCACATGTGAGGAGGAGGATCAGCTGCTAGGAGGATTCTATCTCTGTGTACTTTGGTTGTATCATTTCTCTATCAATCTCTGAGGAAGTGGTGGGGTTTTTTCACCTTAGGGTTTTCCCCACGGAAACTTTGTGTGTCTATTGTCTCTTATGTTTGCATCTTGTGATGATTGATATGCATTGATATACTGTACATTCTATTCTCTCAATAAAGATCCTAGAGTATATTGAATTAATGCTAAAAAATTAACACTTAAAGTTTCCTTCTTCCACCATTGCTCCAACTTGAACTAGAAACCCTAGCTTCCTGCGGGTTTATCTGCCAAATAGACTTTTGGCTATGATACCAATTGTTAGAAAAACAAGATCGCAGAGCAATAACAATAAACAGAAATGAAAATATAATCACACATACACATTACAAGAGAGACACAAATATATCGTGGTTCACCCAACTTGGGCTATGTCCACACTGAAGTTGCTAGTCCTTATTATTATACCGTCCATCAAAGTGAAGGGATACAACCTGCAACAAAACCGCTGCACTTCCTATTCACTGTTTCACAGGCTCTCTTCTGATCTCAGAGATCTTTACAATGCATAAAACCTAATGCATCAACCCTAGCCATGTTACAATGTCTTTCTTTTATAAGGGTGATACAATGGGAAAATACCACGGGTTACCCAAAACCAAGGGCCCGTAAAACAACCCCCAGACCCCGATGGAGGGAGGCTTCACCCCCCCCCCCCCCGTTGGGGTGAGTGTACAATCCTTTTTTTTACATATCATATAAAGTTGGGGTACAAACACGGATGAATAATAATATCTCTGAATCTGGAGATCAGGCTCCACAACCAACAACTACTACCCATAAGATCCTAAGAGTAGGCTACTACTGGCCAACTTTATTCAAGGATGCTTATGCTTATGTCAGAAAATGTGAAGCATGTCAGAAGTGTGTTGGAAAAGTTAAGAATCATGCATTCCCCCTCCAGCCAGTTATAGTCTAGTTTCCATTTCAACAATGGGGCATGGAATTTGTTGGACCTATTAACCCTACCTCCTCCTTACAACATAAGTACATCCTCATAGCGACAGACTATTTTACCAGGTGGGTAGAGGCATCTCCTCTCAGACAATCCAATACAAACCAAGTGATATCCTTCCTCGAAAGTCAAATAGTCACTAGGTTTGTTGCACCTGAGTTTTTGGTGTTTGATAATGCATCTTATTTTTCCTCCATCGACCTTACCCAATATTCCCTTGAAAAGGGGATAAAACTAAAATATTCTGCCAACTACTATCCGCAAGGAAATGGACTGGCTAAGTCTTCCAACAAAAACCTGATTAACATATTAAAGAAGACAGTATCCACCTGCCATAAATATTGGCACACCCAATTGTATAATGCTCTTTGGGCAGACCGTGTCACCCCAAAAGTAGCCATTGGAAACTCCCCTTCCTGTTTGGTTTATTGTAAGGAGGCCATCTTACCATCCAACCTTATGATTCCTTCGCTACAATTAGCACATTCTATATAAGAGGATGATTCTTCTCCACTCCAGCAAAGGATTGATACAATACTTAAGCTAGAAGAAGATAGGGAAAAATCCAAGAACAAATTGTATCAGCACCAACAGCTAGTGAAGAGATGGTTTGATGAGAAGTCCTCATCTGATAGGGAGTTCACTTTGGGAGATTTGGTGTTAAAGTGGGATAAGAAGCACAAAGACAAGAATGACTACACCGAATTTCAAATCTTATGGCTAGGACCATTCATTATTACAGAAAATATTGGCCCTAGTACTATCCAGTTGCAAACACTGGAAGGTATTCCAGAAACCTATCCAGTGAATGTCCAACTGCTCAAAAATTAGTTCTTTTTAGAGGAGCTTATTAGCTCACTTGTACATAAGTGTGGTTTCCTTTCTTTTATTTCTTTGTTTTGTTTGTTTTCTTTTACTTTTTTTTTCTTTTGAATAATGTCCACACATTTGGCAGACGTTGTTGATCAGTGTGTCTCAGATCAATACAGTCTAGATTTTTGGGGTAGCCTTGTCAATTTTACTTTAATTAGCCCATATTTGAAAATCTCTTTCATGAAATTTAACAACCATTCTTTTGCAGAGCTTTAATTGATACTTTCCCACCTTAATCACTATCTTTATAGGTGTTTCATTTTGTTAATTGAAGTTTTAGAAGTGATTAGGTTTTCTTACCTTATGTTTTATTAGTGATTGGCAGCGAACCCTTATAGCCTGATCGACTTTCAGTTGTTCTGGATCCCATTCTCATCACCTTGAAAATTCAAATGCATTCTAATAACTGTGAATTGCAAGATGGGGGGTCTTATCACAAGCAAACCCATTACGTTCATAGATGTTCAGTGGAATGGCATATTGACATCTGGTCACCAAGCTAGGGAGGTGACTTTCAGCTACTGTTGGAAGGTGGAAGATCCTATTATAGGTCGGTCCATTCATGATCCACAAACATCAATGAGTAACAATACTACAATTTGGTTACCAAGCCATGGTAGTGTCTTGTAATTTACACACCAATAAATTTTGTTTCTTTTTCATAAGACATCTTGTTGCATGCAAGGACAAGGGGGTCTTATCACAAGCCATCCATACCATGATCATGAACTTTATGTTGGACTGGAATTATCACCATATGGTTACAAAGCCATGATAGTTGCTTTTAGCGTCTAAAGATAAAAGACAAGGAGTCTCCTTACAGAGCTAGCTTGTTCAGTTTCTAGATGAGGTTTGTGAATGGCGTTGCCAAAATCTGGTTACCAATTCAGGGAAATGGCCTTGTTTCAATGAAGTCTTATTTGTACATTTTCATGTTAAAAAAAAAAAGGAAAAAAAAAGAAAGGAGAAAAAGAAAAGGAGTGTATATATATTTTAATTAATGCATCTATACATACCATTAACAAATGCTTAATAAGTCAATGTGACTCATGATTTTGTGATCTGGAATGGCTGTAATTTTGTTCTAAGGTTTATCATAAACTGCCCTCCTATGTTTGCATAATGGATGAGAATTCTTTCTTTACTTCTAGGCTACGTTTTCAAATAGACATCATAACTAATTGATTTTGGATGGGAACATACCAATCATGAGATCTAACTCTACTCTTTGGTTGTAGTTTGACGAGAAAAAATTTGGAAGTTACAGGTTGAAACATCTTTCATACTGACGGACCTCTCTCATAATTAAGGATTAAATTTACAGAGATAATTGCTTCGCCCAGCCAGTCGCCATTTGTTGTAGGCACAACAGATCCCATGTTTTTATTAAAGATGGGAGCCCCAAGTTTTATTTGTTGAGGTAATGCTTAAATTCCTTATTCATTTTTGGGGTTTCATGATGTTGATCATTTATTTTATTCCTTTGTCATAAATCAATCTAGTTAATAATTTTCCCTTCAAAAATTCATTGATTTTTGTGTGTTTTTTGTGAGTTGCGGAAAGCATAGATTTTCTTCAAAATTTGTCCTTTCCGCAACCCGCAATCTGCAATGCGGATTTGTTGACGATTGCGGATGCTTGGTTTTCGGATTTGAAATTTCTTCTTTTTGCAACCCGCAATCCGTAATTGTGGATTGCGGATGTTGGAAGTGATTGTTGAATAAAGTGGGTTATTCTTTCCCGCAACCCACAAATGCAGATTGTGAATTGTGGAAAGAGTTCCAAAAATAAGTTTGCACTTTGCGTTTATGCAACCTGCAATGCGGATTGTGGATTGCGGATTGCGGAAAGTGTTTAAAAAATAAATCTGCGCTTTTCGTTTCCGCAACCCGAAATTGCAGATTGCAGGAACTTTTGGCATTTATATTTAGAGTTATGTTTCCGCAACCCGCATTGTGGATTGCAGATTGCGGAAAGGAAGTACATTTTTGCAATAAATAATTTCCGCATCTCGCATTTTAGATCTTAGCCATCGATTTGTCTTAATACTACAATCTAGATTTCATCCCCCGAATTTGTTAAATATGTCGATTTTCTTTATTTTCTATTACCATTTTCATTTTCGAGAATTTCACCTACGATGAGGATTTTACTGTCGGTTTTTACCAGGGTTGTTTTCCTTCCATTTTTCATCAGCACAGGTTTGTTTGCTGTTTATTTTTATTGGTTTTTTGCGGATTTTATTCAATTTCAAACCGTTTTTAATTGGTTTTATTTTATTTATCAAAATTGCCAGATTTCCCACCATGTCAAGAATAATCCGTTCCAAGACAACCCAAAAAGACCTGATAAACAAGGACCCTAATTTTGGCATTCTTGCCGATACCAGTGATAGAGTGTCTGAAACCTATCAGCTAGATTGGTCACGAATTTATGCAATCTTTCATAACGATGACCTGTCGGAAATCCAGGATAACTAGTCTATTTATGAACATATTAGGGATTCTCAATTACATGTTATAGCAGCCATACCATCCATCCTCCCATACATAGATGTCGTGAAATGGATAATTGACCATGCAGACCCTAAATACCATTCTTTCAACGATAATGCAGGGTCCCAAGTGGCTTCTTTCTGCTCAGAGTTTTTTGTCAGGGCTTATGCCCTTAGGTCGGTCGCCCAACTACTCAATGCGGCTTTCCTAGATTCTGTGAAGACCAGGTTTAACTTTGATGAGATGATAAAATATTGGATGAACAACCCAACCAACTTCATTCCCAAAGCCGATAAATCTTACCCTATTTCATGGTTCAAGGAACCCTTTTCTCTCCTAGCCGCCATGTTGTGTAGGCTATACGGCCTACCTAATTGTTTTGTGTTCAAAGCTGAATGGGAACCTGTGGCTCACCACGTCCTTACAACAGGGGAATCATTTAATTGGGCCCAGATACTGTCAGCAGAGCTAAAATCAGAAATAGAACATTACCAAAAGACATCAACCTCAAAAAAAGCTCCTTTTTTCTATTAGGCCTATGTTATTGATGTGTTATGTTCAACACTCCAGTTCCCTTCCATGGGATCGAATTGGACCCTATCAGCACCTCCAGTTGACATATATTGTTCAACATTGTGGGAAAACAACTATGTTCCTTTACTATATGATATATGTGATCATTTCTTTGGAACAATCTATCACAAGATGTTCAGAGAAGATGCACCTTCCTTCTCTGCTCATGCCAAAATACTCAACCCTACCATTGGTGATTGGTATGTACGAGAATCCTTCTCCTATGTCAGAGTTTGGGGAAGTAATACAGTTCATTTGCTTCCAAGGATAGTCCCAGATATACTGTTGCTTGAATAAATTGCTTACCAAACTGTTACAGATGGAGTATTTCTCAAGCTAACTAGGCCTAAAAGAAAAGGATGGCCCAAATTTCCATTGAACCTTGGACCTTTGGCCATCCAGAACTCAACACATGCTGCAATGTTGGGGAAGAATATTGCTTCGTTAAAGATGGGAAAATATCCCAAAAGGATGCATGACCCTAAGGCATTCCTGGCCAAAAACTTTTTCCAGGAACACATGAAGACAACCTATTCTCATGAGACTGCCCCTCATGATTCCATTTATCAGGCAGTAAATTTGTTTTCTAAAGTCCTGATCATAGCTAAAACTAAATAAGAACAGAGTTTCATTATTCAATATCAACAGGAGCTCAAGACTAAGGCTTTGAGATACAGGAAAATGGAATTATCACTTGTTGAACAGGCTAAAAGGGACAGAGTAGAGAAAGATGCACAAAAGGCAAGTACTCCCTTAATTCTGACCTACCTAGATGAAGGCAAAGGCAAAGGCCTTGTGGAGGATGTTCAACAGGTCAATAAGATTTTGATTCAATCAACTGATGAGCTGAAGAAAGAACTGGAACACATGACTGCAATGGTTGATACTCAGGTGATTGCTGCAAGCACCCCAGCCAAAAGACAGAAGATTCATGCCCCTGCATCTCAAATACCTACATTGAACATTGAGGATAGTGATGCAGAAGATGAAAGACTCCCAATTAGATCTCTTTTCCCTCCTGTTCCTTTCATACAAGAGGTCACTAGGGTCTCCCAGACTATTATTGATTTGCTTGATAGTATTGAAATGGATGATATTACTTCAGAGGTTCATTTTCCTGAAGTTATCTACTCTTTTGTCACATCAACTCCTTCACCCACACTCTCTTTTGTTGAGATTCCTTCCACCTCATCTGTTGAGGTTACACTACCACCATCCACCATATCTGAATTATTTGCTGCATTAACCTCCATCGCTACTTCACATCCAACCTTGTCAGTTCCACCTATCACCTTACCACCAATAGTCACAGAGATGCAGTTACCAACTATCTCTCTGCACCCATCACCTACCATTGCCCCTACTTCCCTTTTTGAGGTTGTCACTTCGACTACTTCTCCAATTCATGTACCACCAATTTCTACAACTAGACCTTCTTCTGTATCCACCTCCCAAATCACTATGTCCGTCCCTAATTCCACTATTACTCAAGTAGTTATGTTAGTTGCAACATGTAATGTTGCTACATCTTCAACTGAATTGGCAACTGATTCTGGAGATGATGTTTTGGTTTCCCTTGGGAAATACTTTTATAGTAGATCAACCAAAGAAGTGGTAAAAAGAGGTAATAAAAGAAGAAGGGAACCAACTATGCTGCAAGCACCTGTCCCCAATCAAATAATTTGGGCAAAATAGTCTGCTGACATCCAACAAGAGGCATTAGACACTGCTGCAGTGATGGGAGCATTTGTTGGAGCCAATTATGATTCAGTGACTTCACTGAATAAAGAGATTGACATCAAGAAAGAAGAATTGAAGAATCTCCAAGAGAAGCAGATCAAAATCAATGAAGAACATAAATATGAGCTTCATGAATTAAGGAATGAGTATGAAATTCATCTCAAGGATCTGCAAGAACAAAACACTTCTCTCCAGGATCAATTTTAGGATACACAAGTCCAAAATACTGGAAATGTTGAGAAGATAGCAGTACTGGAACAACAGTTGAAGGATGCAGTTTCCAATGCAACCACTTCTTCTTTTCCTAGATTCTCTGAGGGAGAGTTCAAGGATTTGGCCTTTGAAGTTAATGAGGAGCACCACAAGATTTTGGCTGAGTTATTTAGTTCCCTGAATGATATCCAGGAAACTTATAATGCTTTTGAGAAACTCTCTATTATTCTTGAGTAGCAAATTGAAAAAAGGAAACAAGCTTCCAAGGCCATTGAAGATATTTTTTATTGGCAAATGTATATTAAGGATAATCCTGAGGATATCCCAGTCTTCAATAGCTTCAATTTCAAGAGAATAAGAACATCTTTGTATGCCTGGCAGAATGCTTGTGAGATGGTTGAAGAAACAATTAAGAAGGCACAAGCAATTTGTGGGAGAAGATGGTATGGTGCAAACAACATCTTGGTCATGCTACATTTTCCCACTCTGGACCTCATTGAGAAGGCTTTCCCACCAAAGCTGATGATTGAGCAGGTAGATAGTAGGTGTGTGCAAGTCAAAGAACAGATTCAGCAGCTCGAGCACATACAGATTTTGGAAGTTGACAAATTCATCAAGCAACCTATCAATATGGAAGCCAAGATCCACATCTTTCTGCATACTTGGCACAAATTAAGCAAGAATGAGATTGAATCTTTCACGTTTTATGCCCAATTGGGACTCGAGTTGGATAAGTATCCTTATGTGGATGAGCTGTTAGAATTTTGGGAAAAGTGGCAGGGCACCCTTGGCCATTCTTAGACTAGATTGATTTTGTAATTCCTGATTTATGGGAAGTCCACCCTTTGTATCTTTATTGTAATTATTATTAAAGGGGTAGAGATATCATAGGATAAGGGGGGAGAATATCATCGAAAGAGGACTAGACATACTCTGTGTCATTCAAGACTTCGTAATTTTTTACAGGCTCATTGAAATACAGTTATTTTTTTCTTGTTATCTCTTTTGTTTAATTTATCAAATTTGTTTGATGGATTTTGATTTTTGCTTCACCTTATCAATGAACACTGTTTTATTTTGCAATCATTATTAATACATTGATCTACATTTTAGATTTGTCTTGACTTATGATCTGTGTGTCTCATGTATTAAATGAATTTATTTATTTAAAACATTTATCTATTTCTGCAAATGATAAACAAATATTATTAAATTAATGCCAATTTTTCAATTAGCGTGATATAACAGGATAATCGTGCATGTGCTTCAATCCTTAATTTACAATCATTCAATTTTCATTTTATGACTGTGTCTTAAGCTGATAAGTAAAAATCCACTTCACATGTCTGTCAATTGGTGATTATTAATTTCCAGATCTGGTTATCCTGCATACCAAAACACATTCCTTTAATTTAGATCTAACTTAGTTTAGGTTTCTTTTAAAGCAAACATTACTCACTTCTAGAGATAAGGAACACTTTTTTCTCTTCCCTCACGGGAAGACAGATCCATCAGATCCAAACCACTTAAGTGCCAGCGAAAGCCTTATATCCATGGGAGTCAGCCACACCAAACAGTCTGGGAATAGAACTGCTCTTGCACAGAGTTTTTTGAAACCTTTCAGACTGGGCTGTCACCCTCTATTGCTAGCCTTGGAAAACATTCTAGCACTTACATACCTAGGGCTTCAACAGGTCCATATCAAATTTAAAATGTTGCAGATAATACTTCCTTTTACTTGAGTCATTTGAATGGATAAAAATTGCTCTTTCCCATTAATGGGAAAGCATTGAAGATATTTTACCTAGGTTATATCTAATGTCTTTGGGACATCCCTTGTACCATAGTATATTTAGGTTCATTTGATCTGTCATTTGTTTTAACCATGCATTGCATTTGTTGTGTTGTTTTTATACATTTTATATTTTGATTTGAACAAAGGTAGGACTAAGGTGTCTATCTCTGATGCATTTGATGTCTTTTTTGTTTGAAGTGTGTGTAGGTCTACAGCTACTAGAATATTTCATAGGTTATCATGCGATCCTAGGAGAAGTGCATGTCGCACAGTTGGAGCTATTTGTTATGCCCCAGATTCTCTACATCACACCTTACCAGATGTCCCAAAGAGGGGTGTATTTTTTCCATTGTAAAAGTACAAGTTGAGACTTCTTTATGTAAAAGTGTTGGTCTAGCAGGGCTCAATACCCTTGTTTCAAGGTCATGGCATGTTCTCTTGGTCCTCATTTCAAGTAGTGATGGTCTTGTGTACCAGCTGACTACCCCTTGATGAGTGGAGTTACCTATCATGTCTAGTATTTATGCCCTGGGTAGGTATTTGGTGCACCTTGGGATGAACCCATTAGGACACATGGCCTAGAAGCCCCAGCCACACTTATGGTTTTTGTGAAGCACCTAAAACAATTAATTAATAAGAATATGCGAAATAGCATAAATGACAGAACTCAGAATTACTTTTATATTGATCGCAGGCCACTTCGAGGGGGAAACCTCCTTTGAGCAAGCTCAATACAAATAACTTCACGGTGCCTTCAATGACCTCAACACACACTTATATACTAAGTCTATGCCCAGTACTATGATTCAAAACCATGGGACATATAATACTACGAGATGACTTACAAAGCATATGCGTCCAATACTATGGGTCAATACTATGGACTAATATAAACTATGGATCAACAAATACTACGGAATTACTTACCAAGCATATGCGTCCAACAATAATATACTAACATAGTAAAGAGAAGGGTTGACATGGGTTTCTAACATCCCCTCTCCCTTAGAAAAATCTTTGTCCTCAAAGCTTCGGTTGGAGAAATTGCTGCAGAATCTAAAGGAGTGGTTCCCCGGTAGCATCCTCGGGTTGCATTTCGGGCCACTGACGCCTTTGGAGTGTCAGGGAGGATTGCTTGGAAGGTTGTAGACAAAGAAGAACCCTATCAGTTGTGTGGAAAATGCGCTCAGAACGATGTTGATCGGCTTGTTGTTTCAGGCGAATTCTGGCCATGTGAAGATTGTCCTGCAGAATGAGAAGAATTTGATCGCGTTTTCGAAGAACCCAGTCAATTTCCTGAACTGGGGAGCTGTTAAGGGTGTATGGAAGAAGAAATGGTGGTGTCTGTCCATAGACTGTGTCATATGGTGTCCTCTAAGATGTGGTATTGTACCACCAAAGCGTTGCTAGGAAATCCATAGAAATAGTTGGCCAAAGCTGTGTAGGGATGGGCAAGGGTTTGAGCAATCCTGAAAGGAGTGGCGTTTCACCCTTGTTGACCTAGAAAGTATCACAGTCAGCCACCATCTGTTGAATTGTCATTTTCAGTCACTTCCAAAAGAAGTTACATTGTTCCCGGTCATATTTTTGAAGAACCTAGAGTGCCCTGCTGATGAAGAAGCATGGAGTTCATAGAAGAGATAGCCCTGTTGAACATATTGCAACCAATTTGGAACAAGCAGAGAAAGAGCTGTAAGAGAAACTGGGTCATCAATTGTGCGAGAAGGAGCATCTGCCACCATATTGTCTTTACCCTTCTTGTAAGTGATCGCATAGGGATAACCCATGAGTTGGATAACCCATTTCAGGTGTGTTGGGGAGGAGACCCATTGTTCCAGAAAATTTTCCAGACTCTGGAGATCAGTCTTGATGCAGAAATAATTCCCTAATAGGTATGGCTGCCACTTCTGTACTGCATGCAAAATACCCATCAGTTCCTGCTGAGAGGTAGATGCGATTAAATTCTTACCGTAAAGGTATCTTGAAGGCGGCAAGCTCATTGGTTCAGCAAAGACACCTGCATATCTATCCAAGGAAGTAGTGGATACCGTTGATGGGTGCATCTAAATGGAATGGAGCTGAGCGATGATACCATGTGAATTCTTCTTAAGGATTTTTTCCAGGCGATGTGAACTGATGATGCGGAGAGACCCTGGTTGTAAGCCCATTAATTTGTTTTGTGCCCCATTGACTGAAAACTGCATCCAAAGTTCTGCAAAATCCCATAAGATGGGGCCAAGTGTGCGTAACCATTGAACGCCCAAAACCACATCACATCCGCCTAAGGACAAGGCAAACATGTCAGAGCGCAGGTTATAATCTTCCATAGAGATACGCACATTGTGACACTTCCCCTTGCAAGGTAAGGTGCCCCCATTGGCAACCATGACTTCAAAGTTGGAGCAAGGATGGACAAAACAATCAGCCTGTTTGGCAATCCGAGGGTCAATGAAGTTATGACTGCTACCAGAATCAATGAGTATGGTAAGAGGGAGCTTCTTGAAGTATCCCTTGACTCGCATTGTTTGTGGGGTGGTGATGCTGGTTACAGCATGGAGAGAGATCTCGGGTGGGTCGTCCTGAGATGGGGTGTGAATAGGCGGGTGTTGAATGTCGACCTGATCATCTACTGTATCTGGAGCTTCTTCATCAAGTTCTGAGGCAGGCGGAGAATCCACATCCAAGAGATAGAGCTTTTGTTGAACACATCTATGTCCCCGAGTGAATTTCTCATCACAATTATAACAAAGCCTTTTTTCTCGGCGTGCCTGCATCTCTGTTTCAAACAAATGCTTGATAGGAGTTGGTTGAGGAGCAGGCATGATGCGAGGTCGTTGGGTCCCATATTTCTAAAGGGAACAAAGGTGGGTTTGGAGCGTTGTTGAGCTGCGATCTTGTCCTCTGCCAACTTAGCCAACCCTAGGACTTCCGTCATTGTGTTGGGACAGAACATTTTGACCTCTGAACGGATTTCATCCTTGAGACCACTGATAAAACAACTCCTGTAGAATTCAATAGACAATCCTTCTGTGTGATTGGCCAGTTTCTCAAATTCTATCTGATACTCTCTCACCGTGCCAATTTGGTGAAGTTTAGTGAGTGCTCCTGTGAAGTCATCAAAAACACTAGGACCAAATCGTGGCAAAAGGAGTTGGCAAAAATTTGTCCAGTTTGGCTCGGGATGAGCTTTGATGTACCAACGGTACCATTGAAGGGCTTCTTGTTCCAAATGAAAGGATGCAAGTGGAACTTTCTGGACATCAAAAGTATTATGCAGACTGAAATATTGTTCTGCTCGGTATATCCATCCAGTTGGATCAGTACCATTGAAGCGAGGAAAATCAAGCTTCAGCTCGCGAAAATTGCTGGAAGAAGAGAACCCGGTGGCTGCAAAAGATTCTGGCTGTTGGTTATTGTTCATGGCTGAATGCTGAAGATGGAGGCTGAGAAATTTTTCATCTAGATCTTGGAGTTTGGTTTGGATGGCTGCAAGTGCTTCCTCCATGGTTTTTGCTCCTGCACGGGTGACAACCACAACCAAGAGTTTTTTTTTTTTTTTGGGGGGGGGGGGGGGGATGGATAGAAAAACACAAACAAAAGCTTATTTAGTAAAGGAATATTTGGATTTGGGAAAAAATCGGAGGGGTAATTTGGGTTTGACTAGGTTTTGGACACTTTCTGATGGACAGGGAAGCAAAAAATGGGGATTTCAGAAGCGGGGTGAAAGAATGAGAAAATTTGGTAGAGAGGGACAAAGAAGCAGAATTAGGAAAGGAACATGGTGGAAAAATTTGAAGGCGTTTGGGTGAAAATTGAAGGAGTTATGGAAAACCCTAAAAATAGACAAATGTGGGATTTCTGGTCTTGGGAAGTGGAATTTGGGATAGGGTCTTCAGGAATGAAATATGCAAAATGGGATTGCAGGGATGTCAGTGAAGTTTCAGGGAAAACAGAGTTGAAACAAGGGAAATATGGAAAACACTTTTTTTTTTTTTTTTTTTTCCAGAAATGGATCAACAACAACGGCACGGAAGGGATCCGCAACAGATGGATCTGCAACGGCGCGGAAGGGATCGAAAACGGGTGGATCTGAAACGGCGACTAGATCTAGAACGGCTTTTAGAATAGATCTGAAATGGCTGGATCTAGAGCGGAAGTAATCGGCAACAGTTCAGCTGAAAATAGATATGGACCCCAGGTATGTGCGGCTTCCTATCGGTTAAGGGGATTCACTCGGCCACCAATGTTGTCTGATGGCTTGTGTATTGGGGCAGTACCCCTCACTCCACGGCTCAGGTGAAACTGATAACCACTTTGCCACAAACGACAGCTCTTGGTTTACCTCACGGGTGGGAACTAGTCAATCAGGTAGGGGTCGTCGCCCTTTTCACTGGCAGGTCCTCTCAATGGGCCATCTACTTTTGGGTTCCTGTGGTACTCCTCACAATGAGTTTTAGGGATTATGCCCAAGTACTTCCCACAATTAAGCGGATAGGGGTTATCCCCGGATCCGAACTTGCAACAGATGCGAAAAAAAAAATTGGCAGAAATTCCACCCAACGAGCCCAAGAAAGTGCTATGATACTAGATGTGAAGCACCTACAACAATTAATTAATAAGAATATGCGAAATACCAGAAATGACAGAACTCAGAATCACTTTGAGCAAGCTCAATACAAATAACTTCACGGTGCCTTCAATGACCTCAACACACACTTATATACTAAATCTATTCCCAATACTATGAGTCAAAACCATGGGACATATAATACTACGGGACGACTTACAAAGCATATGCGTCCAATACTATGGGTCAATACTATGGGCTAATATAAACTATGGATCAACAAATACTACGGAACGACTTACAAAGCATATGCGTCCAACAACAATACACTAACATAGTAAAGAGAAGGGTTGACACGGGTTCCTAATAGTTTTATGCTATGTAGAGGTGATTGCGCTTGTAAGGGTTGTCACACCCACTCCAACACACCTCATTCATACTCTCTTGGGCATCATTTTATTGTATCACTCCTCCATCTTGGTCATCTTGGTCAAAAAGAGCAAATCATTTACCTTGAAAGCATATTTTTGGAGGTCATACCAACCTAAGGAGGGCGTTGATGGAAAAGGACATATGTTGGGGTTAGATGGGGCATGAAATATCCCTTCCAATATCAAATTTTCATCATGTTGAGTTGAAGCATATCATTAATTTTTATCATTATTTTATGTTTTATGAGGTTTAGTCCTCATATTGTGGGTGACAAGCCCTAAAAGATAATTACAAGTCATTTTAAAGACAAATTGAGTAGGACACCCTAGAGGAGGGATAAGGTGAGCCTTTTTTTTATTATAAATAAGGCATCCTCCTCTCATTTGTAACCAAGATCATGGGATCAAATATGGCTGAATTTTTATTTTGTACTTGTGTGCGTTAACAATTAAGTGGAGCACACCTCCTTTCTTGGCATTTCTAGGGTTTTTCAAGGATCATGTTTTATGTTTGTGGTCTTCTTTATAAAGTTTCAAGGTTATTCTAAGGTGAAAGAATTCTTGAGGCATTTTCTCTTCTCCTTTTCACTCTCAATTGTGGTAAGATCTTGAAACTCTTGTCTTGCACTATCGAAGGCATCCAAGGTAAGAGAAATTTAGAGTTTTATGCATGATAGTTTAGTCTTGTCTGGTGAGACATCCCTCTTGAAGGGTCTCTCTTATTTGGGTCTTGGCATCTCAGTTTCCCTAATTAGGTGAAATGCTAACATAACATTGGGTTTATTAGCCTTGCCCTAATGCATTCAAATATTTAATTGTCAATTCTTGGGAGAAATGTTAACCCATATTTCTCATTTCCCATTGGAATAATATATAGGTCTATTTCCCTCATCTTCACCAATTCAATTTTACAAAATTCCTTGTACGATATTGGAAAAAATACAAAAATAAAAAGCCCTAAAAAATAAATATTTTGCAAAAATCCAAAAATATTTACTTTTACTATTGTATTTAATTTGATTTATGTTTATTTTATCTTATAAAAAATTCAAATTTTTATCGTTGTTATAAATTTTTGAGTTGTTCATATTATTCAAAAATCCATAGAAAGTGAAAAAAAACTCCACAAAAAGTTTGTTTTGTGGCATATATAGGCCCTAAACTAGAGTGATGGCAGCCCTAGGAGCGTGACGTCAACTCTCAGGGGTTGGTAGATCCCTAGTGTAGGACTGGTTGAAGTGTTTTGCAGGCCCATATTTGACAAAGGGAGAATCCCTAAGTGTTGGAAAGGGTTTGTACTTCATCTCCAAGCATTGTTGGGTGACCTAGGGGGGTTTGAAGTGCCAAATCAAGTCATCCACCCATTTTTGCAGGCTAGTTCAGATCTAAAGTAATTAAAAACCATACATTGCATCATACACTTACCAACCTTGAGCTGTAATAAGGGGTACCTAATATTACCCTTGGTTGGTGAGTAGCGAGAGGTATTTATTGTGACCTTTTTCAAGGTTTGATACAACATTTTATACAAATTATTGGTGTTTGTTTATACTGGATTTTTGGTATATCATAGTGATCAAATGGTACCAATTTGCATTTCTCCTAAACCTCCTATTCATTGAGTATTTATTGAATATCTTGTTGACTCCATTAAGGCGCTGGTTGAATAATTTAGGAGGGTCTTGTTAGAATTAGAGTTGTCCTCATTGCATAATTTATAGGGTTAATTCTATTCGCATTTGGAAATCCTCCTAAGGCCAAAGGAACATACCTAAAGAGAGAGGAGAGTGCATTGTGGTGACAGCCATTGCATCTCCTAAGAAGTTTACAATCGTAGCACTAGCCCTCGTGACCTAATTGGAATGGTGTTAATTTGCATGGTAACACGAGACCTCTGATCTGCTCAAATTCAAATAAATTTTCCATTTTTCTTATGCAATGTATCAATTCTTCTATATTTAAACTTCCATAATAGGACAAAATTTCATGTTTAGGTTCACTCCAACATTCTGGATTGCTATAACCATTCTCTATTCAATTGTCACTCAATATTCTAGTTCTTCTCCCGCATTGTGTGATTTTTCTTCATCATCAATGGTGTCCTGAAACACATGGTAAATACCTCTCCTTTGGTTTGTCTCCATAGAATCCACTATTTCCATCATTTTCCTCATCATTGTTGCAATCACATCCACATCTTACGCACCCTCCAGTCTCCTAGGTCTTCCATGACCTCTTCATCTCTATGACATCACTCTAATTGTGTTCAAATATCTCCTCCTATGAGCTCCAAACTTCACCAAAATTCACAGAGTATTCAGTATGATATGAAGGTCTCTCTTTGTTAGTTTTTCATAATTTAATTCAATATGATCTAGGATCTTAACTGAGAGAACAACATGTACAGCATATCAAACATAAGAGACAAGAGACACAAAGCATTTCATCGGGGAAAACCAAGAAGGTGAAAAACCCCGTAACTTCCTCAGAGATAGAATGAACACCAATACAAAGATCACAAAGATCAAACCCCAAAACAAGGGATAGTCTCCTAGCGGCTTCTCCTCCTCCAATTATGCGCACTCCTCCTCTCTCTCACTAATGCGAAGTAAGTGAGTGTGTGTATGAATAAATAGAGAGGTGCTCCTCTCTATTTATACTATACCTTTACTTGCCTTTTACTCTAACTGGGTCGACCTCCCTTAGGAGAGTCTAATAACCCATTACCACTTCTCACTGGGCAGACCCCACTAGGGTGGTCTAATAACCCTTTAACACATACAGGGCCGACCCCACCAAGGTGTTCTAATAACCCATCATGTATAAGTTACGACACTTACAATATAACTTAATACACTTGCAAATACAAATGATGACACTTCCAATCGGAGGAATAATACATCTCTTTTGGGGATACAATAAAGTATAAATGTAATACATACAATATACAAGTGAATATCTTCCGAAGTTACAAATACATTAACACTCCCTCTTAACTAGGAAGGTATTCTCTTGACACAATTCATCAATACATATAGGCACAAGTCTTCAATACTGGAGCTGGATCATCGTCACTGAATCATTGGAGCATCATCGTCACTGTTGTTGTACTCGTCATCTCGATCACTGGTGCTATCTCTCAATTCTTCTCGTCATAGGATGTTCTACAGAGCCAGCCCTTTTTCATGCTGAATGTAGGCCTAGCCTCCTGTAGGTCTTCATTATCTTTGTGAGTGGCCTGAAAGAGGTGGAATCTTAGGAATGATTATGTGCCTCTGCAAAACCTGACAAGAGCATCCCAGGATCCTTTATGTGCCTTAGCACGACCGGCAAGATATACCAGGATTGATTACATGCATCCTTCACAAAACCTTTAAAGAGCATCTCAGGATCCTTTATGTGCCTAGCATGACCGGCAAGATCTCTAAAGAGCATCCCAGGACTAATTACGAGCTTACTGCTCAACCTATCGGATCTCCAGGACTGATTACATGTGAACTTCACAAAACCTTAAAAGAGCATCTTGCGACCTGCAAGATCTCTAAAGAGCATTCCAGGACTTTTACGTGACTAGCACAACCTATCAAATATCCAGAACTGATTACATGTGAACAGGAAAAACCTTAAAAGAGCATCTTGCAACCTACAAGATCTCTAAAGAGCATCCCAGGACTTTTACATGCCTAGCACAACATATCGGATCTCCGGGACTGATTACATGCCTACCTCGCAAAACCTCGAAAGAGCATCCTAGGACTGATTACGAGCTTACTGCTCAACCTATCGGATCTCCCAGGGATCTATTATATGCTATTGCACAACCTGCCACACATCCACGGCCTCGAAGTATCACCCTGATACTCATGATCAACCTGATCATCCTCGCACGGAGCATCATCCTGATGCTCATGATCATACTGATCAACATCATACAGTGCATCATCCTAATGCACATCATCATCACATGATCATCCTGATCATCATCATATATAGCATCATCCTAATGCATATCATCATCACATGATCATCCTGATCATCATCATATATAGCATCATCCTGATGCATATCATCATCGCATGATCATCCTAATCATCATCATCTGGAGCATCGTCCTGATGCTCATCACACAACACTTACATCCACAGCCATGGGAAGGATCCTCCTACCACCATGCTTGGAATGGATCCTGCAAATTTGTCCCATCACTTCCTCCTCGAAGTATCTTCTATCTGAAGAACACCAATCCTCTCTCTGAAGTACTCAAACTTCACTCTGGCTAATGGTTTGGTCAACAACTACAATCTGCTCGTCCATCGCAACATACAGGAGCTTCACTGCTCCTCTCTGCACCATATCCCTGATATAGTGATACTTGATCTCGATGTGCTTTGACCTATCATGGAACACTAGGTTCTTAGACAACTTCACACAACTCTGGTTGTCACAGAAGATACAAGTAGCATCCAACTGGAGATCAAATAAATCTGGCAGTAGCTTCCTTATCCATACTACCTCACAACTAGACGAACAAATTACGACATACTCTGCTTTGGCTGTACTCAGTGCTATGCAGGATTGCTTCCTGCTAAACCAAGAGATCACACCTGATCCCATACTGAAGCAACACCCCGAAGTGCTCTTCCTATCTGCAGCACTGCCTACCCAATCTTAATCAACATAATCTCCAAGTTGAACTTTTGATTTGTATCATACTTGAGCCCATAATCAACCATACCCTTCAGGTACCTCAGAATATGCTTTACAGCAATCAAGTGAACATGTCTAAGATCAGTCAGGAACTAGCTCAAGGTGTTCACAGCAAAGCAAATATCTGGTCTCGTGTTCGTCAGGTACATCAAGGACCCAATCATCTAACGATACATTATGGTATCAACCGACTCTAATGAAGCATCACTCCATAGCTTCAGGTTCAATGCCATAGGTGTGGCCATGGCCTTGCAGTCAATCATCTCGAACCGCTTTAGGATCTCTACTGCATACTTCCCTTGTCTAAGGAATATTCCATCTGCACTCTGCCACACCTCCATACCTAGAAAGTAATGCATCACACCCAGGTCCTTCATCTCGAACTCGGCAGCAAGATTCCTCTTCGTGTCGACAATCAATCTATCCTCACCTGTCACAAACAGGTCATCCACATATAGTAGGAGTATCACTGGATTGCCTTCCTCAACCTTGTAGTAAAGGTTGGAATCCTCTTTACTCTTGGTAAATTCCAAATTGGACAGGAAGCTGTTTATCCTTCTGTACCATCTTCTAGGTGCTTTCTTTAAGCGATACAAGGCTTTCTTCAATATGCACACATATGACTCCCTATCATGTGTCCAAAACCGAGTGGCTTCTCCACATACACTTCCTCTTTGACTCCACCATTCAAGAAAGTTGTCTTGACATCCATCTAGTGTATCTTCCACTCCATTACTGCAGCCAGAGCAAGTACTATTCTGATGGAAGTGTATCTGGCTACAAGTGTAAAAGTCTCTTCATAATCTATCCCTTCTTTCTGGGAGAAGCCATGAGCCACAAACCTTGCCTTGTATTTCTCTATGCTGCCATCTGCAGCACGCTTGATCTTGTAGATCCACTTGGAAGTCACAACAGACTTCCCTTCTGGTCTTGGGATCACATCCCAAATATCATTCTTCATGATCGACTAGTACTCCTTGATCATGGCACCCTTCCATTACTGCATGCTGGATCCTGGGAACTTTAGATTCTTCAATATCTTCAATAGGTAGTTTTCTAGATTTGTTGATTCTTCGCCGCTTGTTCTTCAAAACAAGTCTCTCTTATAGGTGATGGTACATGGTCTTTCCTACAAGGCAAGTTCAATTTCATGACTAGAAACATCTCATAGATTTCAGAACAAATTCTTACACATAAAGACATATGTCATGCAGTCATGCAATTATCTTAGCCAATGCTTCAATACAACATTTATCCATATCCCGTAAATTTCTATATGCCTTCCATCTCTACAAGAACATTGTTAAGAGTGTGCACAACTCCCAACATGTCAACAAATAGGTTTCATTCTAGATAAGTAGCAATGGAATGATGTACAGTACCATAGGCCACTTACCCATTACTTGTATATTAGTAGTATCTTGTTCATTAATGCAACTTTTCTAATATGCATAATATACATCCTAAATCTAGGAACATAAGTATGTACATGACTAAACAACATTATTTAAGTAATCATATATACAAGAAATGACAACTCAAATACTTATCTTTGTTTGGTTGTTGGGTGGACTCCCTCTCAATCTTTGCTTCCTTGCAGGAACTACTGGAGTGTGCTCCCTCTTGATCTTTGCTTCCTTGCAAGAACTACTGGATTGTGCTCCCTCTTGATCTTTGCTTCCTGGATTATCTGTCTTTGAACTTATATCAATCCTGGACCACTATGCATGCTTAAGTGTGTACTAGTGTCATCATTGTGTCATCCTCAAGATCTCATGCATGCATTAAGATAATATCAATACTATCAAAACATTATGATTCTAAATATGTATGGTCGTGATAATTTCATACACATGTAATTTATCACAAGCGTTAGTATTAAAGGTTCCAGGAAGTACTTCTTTTACTCATGCATCTTCTTATTTTACCATAGGACTCTTCTAGTTTGCCATATCATTAATCAAACTAAGAAGCATAATATGCATAAACCCATGATTACTCAAACTTATAACTTCATGAATAATCATTATCAATCATACAAAAGTATACTTATCTAAGATCCTAACACAAAGTAGGGTTCTAACTTGATATAGGAAAAACATACCTAGATTATCATGCTTGTCTAACATAAACAAGCAATGTCTTCTTTGTTCTCTTCAACCTTGTGCTAGTAACCTGTATGTCTCATAAGTTAAGCATTGTAGAACCAAATTATACATACCTAGTAAGTAGAGCTTGTATGTGATCAATGGCTACGGATGAGTCTTTGTCTTCATGTCACCATGGCCATATGTTCTTGATCTAGAACTTGATTTGTCTTTCTTGATGTACCTTTCATGTTAGCGGACAACATCATCCTCATACAACACCACAGTGCATTAGTACAATCATAAGTGTCATAACCCTAATCAATGAATGTCTTCTATCATTCACATGCATTCATACTTTTACCAAGGTGATAAGACAAGTCTAAAATTAATCAAGATTGTACTAACCTCAATAATATGAAGACAAACATATCAGAAACTTAATCATGAACAGATTTCAAAACATACATGTATCTCCTCAAGTCATACCTATCAAGATTGGTTGTAGTCTTCTTATGTAAGTCCTTAGCCTCATCTCCCTATGGAATAGGAATCTCTTCACTTATGTAGGTGTCCAATTCATTCTCTTCTAGGATTAACCCAATCCACTTTGATTTGCTGAAACTGGATCTAGAGCTGGCTAGGGTTTGACAGAGAAACCCTAAAAATCCAAACTTCGAATTTCAACCTTATGTATGGACAAGGAGATTAAATTGACTAAGGCGAGAAATCTGGTGTTCTCAGATTTTGAAAACTCCAAAAATTGACCCCTCAAAAGTGACTTAAGAATTTTGAATCTGCAACTTCTGTCAAATTTTGGTTTTCGGGTCCAAAACCCGAACTAGGGTTTGATAGATCTCGGGGTTATACCCAACCAAAAACTTCGATCTCGAACTCTAAATTTCAATTTTATTGAGGAGAGAAATCTTATGCTAAGAGAAATCCAAATTCCACTTCTGTCAAAAGCCTTAATTTCCCGCAGCAATGACAAGCCAAAAATGAAAATGCTCAGAATCCAATTATGTTTTGACAGAACTACATACCATATTGTTTCTGGTGCATCTCTGAAATTTAGGATCCTCGGGATCTAAAAATTCGGCCTATGGTAGATTGACCTGTCATCTTTCCAACCCCATAGATCTAAGCTTCAATGTATTCTCCATGAGAAAGATATGCCAAGTGTCGCAACATGACCTGTTTATGGGATGAAATATCATAGTGAACTTGTACGGAGTGCCACATGTCACTATTTAAACTTAGGCCTCTGACACTCGTACCTGTGAAACTAAAGTCTGTTCCCTAACTGCCTCGTTTTATGGAATTCCATTTGGAGCTTCTTATCCCGAAATATGACCTTTGTTCCTAGGTCACCTATTTAGGGCTGCATTCTGGAAGAGGAAGAAACCCTAAGTTGTACGAATCATATCTCACAAAGTACAATGAATCTGAGGCTGATATTCAGACACAAGGTACATGAAAATTTCATATTCGTCCTGTAAAAGTTTCAGATCCTGAACCTTCGCCAAAACTAATTTATAGCGAATGTGCCACGATGACTAGTTTTTACTAAACTAAGCCCTAGCTTCCAATTTGTCGCAAGTGCAACAAGTGTAGTAAATTCCATACAATGTCTTCCTTCAGGCTAGCTCTGATACCATGTTAGTTTTTAATCATTTAATTAAATATGATCTAGGATCTTAACTGAGAGAACAACATGTACATCATATCAAACATAAGAGACAAGAGACACAAAGCATTTCACCAGGGAAAACCAAGAAGGTGAAAAACCCTGCAACTTCATAAGAGATAGAATGAGCACCAATACAAAGATCACAAAGATAAAACCAAAAAACAAGAGATAGTATCCTAGCGGATTCTCCTCCTCCACTTGTGCACACTCCTCCTCTCTCTCACTAATGCGAAGTGAGTGAGTGTGTGTATGAATAAATAGAGAGGTGCTCTTCTCTATTTATACTTTACCTTTACTTGCCTTTTACTCTAACTGGATCGACCTTCCTTAGGAGAGTCTAATAACCATTACCACTTTTCACTGGGCCGACCCCACTAGGGTTGTCTAATAACCCTTTAACTCATATAGGGCCAACCCCACCAAGGTGGTCTAATAACCCATCAAGTATAAGTTACGACACTTACAATATAACTTGCGACACTTGCAAATACAAATGACGACACTTCCAATCGGAGGAATAATACATCTTCGTTGGGGATACAATAAAGTACAATTGTAATACATACAATATACAAGTGAATATCTTCCCAAGTTATGAATACATCAACACTCTTGTCCTCCCCAACTGTAGGCTCAACTTTTTATGACACCACTTGATGTAGAGAAATCTACACACAGAGATGCACAACAAAAATATCCAACACAAATGACAAATTAAATATAACAATGAAACAATAAGAATCCGCAATAGAAATATAATAGATATGATCCCAAGTATTATTTACATTCCATAGGGACATGCTCTAGAATTCCTTACCATCTCTCAACCTCTATAGACCCCAAACTAAGAGAGTGAAATGAACCTTTCCCATCTCAAGGCCAACAATGTATGCACATCTAAAGGAAGTTGTGTTAGTATAGAATTCAACCAACTAGATGATTCAATCAATGGTCAATCCACCTGACTCTTCTCCATAATATTCATGTTGGCAAGTCTCATTATGATTCACTAGTTGGGACCCAGACATCCATTGGGTACTCGCATGGCATTCTCATTGTGTAAAAGTTCAACATGTATTTAAATGGCCCTTTGTATTCTTAAGGACACACAATGCATGTCACATTTAACAAATTCTCCTAAAGTGGGGACATCATGATCATAAATATTTTCCTAAGTTCATCCAGTTACACAAAAAAATGATCATAAGTTAGACTCCAACTTAAACTATGAACTTGATGACCTTCAGATGGTTCTATCTATTTGAATGACTTCATATGATAATTCATAACTAGAAAATCATACATACAAACAGAGTAATCATAGCTACCTATAAGAACTGATGACCTTGGGTGGTCAATAACCAATATTAAAAAAACATAAAAGTAACATTAATGCAGGGCAGCTACACAGACAAAAAATGTGATGTCCCCACCCATCATTTTGGCTATAGGAGGGGGTATACACTACAACAAAATAGTCCTTTAGGGGCGGTTTTAGCTTGTGGGGGTCTTGGTAAAAGGCGGTATTTTAAAACCGCCCCTAAAAGTCATGGAAATTGGACTTTTGGGGGCTGTTTTTTTAAATCCGCCCCCAAAAGTACTGAAATTTGACTTTTGGGGGTGGTTTTTGGAAAACCCCCCCTAAAAGCCCAATTCTCATAACTTTTGGGGGCGATTTGTCAAAACCCCTCCTAAAAGTCATGAGAATTGAACTTTTGGAGGCGGTTTTTTTTGGAACCCCCCTTAAAAGTCATGAGAATTGAACTTTTGGAGGCGGTTGTTTGAAATTCCCCCCCCTAAAAGCCCAATTCTTATAACTTTTGGGTGCGGTTTGTCAAAACCCCCCTAAAAGTCATGAGAATTGAACTTTTGGAGGCGGTTTTTTTTGGAAACCCCTTAAAAGTCATGAGAATTGAACTTTTGGAGGCGGTTGTTTGAAAACCCCCCCTAAAAGCCCAATTCTCATAACTTTTGAGGGCAGTTTGTCAAAACCCCCCCTAAAAGTCATGAGAAATGAACTTTGGGAGGCGGTTTTTTTTGGAACCCCCCTTAAAAATCATGACAATTGAGCTTTTGGAGGCAGTTGTTTGAGTCCCCTCCCCCTAAGAGTCATGAGAATTGAAATTTTGGAGGCGGTTATTTGGAACTCCCCCTTAAAAGTCATGAGAATTGAATTTTTGGAGGCGGGTTTTTGAAACCCCCCTTAAAAGTCATGAGAATTGAACTTTTGGAGGTAGTTTGTTGAACTCCCCCCCTAAAAGTCATGCACATTAAAAATTTGGAGGCAGTTGTTTAAAAACCCCCCTTAAAAGTCATGATAATTGAACATTTGGAAGCGGTTTTGTGAAACCCCCCTTAAAAGAAATGAGAATTGAACTTTTGGAGGCAGTTTATTAAAACCCCCCCTAAAAGTCGTGCGAATTGATCTTTTCGAGGAAGTTTTTTGAAAACCCCCTAAAAGTAATTTATGTACGTGGGTTAGGTGTGTCACATGGGTTCAACAATGCATCTCATCAAAACATTGGAGCTAAGCGCACAAGCTATTGTAGTGTTAGGAAGGGTGTGCATCATCATTCAACACCGTATCCCATTAGAGTTCTACAATTGAGGTAGTCATGCTAGGTTTTTCACATCAAAGATGGTTCTCACACTCCAACTTTCCATGATCCATGGTCAAAATACAAACTCATGTGCCATGACATTATCCTTTATGGCTAATGGGCCATGTGTAGGGCCCTAATCACCACATGATTCCTACATAAGGACTATTTAGCTTGCAAGTGGGTATGGTGGCCATTTCAAGATTTACAACATCCTGGATGGTTCTTGAAGCCTAATCTATGGTGTCCATGGTGTTAGATCAAAATCTAGTTTATAATGACTGGTAGTTACCTCAAGGTCTTGTGACCTATGGGCATTTCTCTGTACCACCACATAGGCCATAGGCAAGGAATATTTAGCTTTTGAGTAACACAATGTCATTTTTTTTATTATTTTCATGTCATGGATGGTTCTAGGAGCCTATGTTACGGTCTAGGGCCAAAATGTAGGTTCTTGGGCAATAAAAATTTATTTTGAGACTCATGGGCCATGCATAGGGACTTGAGTCATCATACATACCCTAGATAGGGAATATTTTTTTTATAGTCTAAGTTCTTGTGTTTATTTTTGCACTAATTTTGGTTTGATAAAATCCCATACAATGATCATTCAAAACTTGATGTCAAATTCTTTGAGCTAAAACCTTGGTTATAAATAACCCAAGCTCAAACTTTATTGTGTTAGTGTGTTGATTTGGTGTAGTAGGCATGTTAGTGATTGGGTTAGGGGGTAGTGGATTAGGGTTAGAGGGACACTAGCTTAAGGGGATATTTTCTACAATTTCATAATGTGGTAGGATTTCGGGAGTTTTTGGATTAGAAGTGAGGCACCTAAGGGTTCAGTAGGTTAGTGGGAAAGGGGTTCTGGTTTTGTTGGTACTAGTGGTTAAGTGGTTTATAAGTTATCATGTTATTCGGTTTGGGGCTAGATATTAAGGTTAGGTACGAGGTGAGGGGGTTAGAGTTTGAAGCTTCCTAGGTGCATGAATTCATTACATGGATCAAGTGTGCCAATTGCATGATTCATTTACATGGGTTGGTTGTGTTAGGTCAATGTCTAATTAGTGGAATTATTTATGGTGGCCATTTCAATAATTGTAACACAAAGGATGGTTCTTGTGGCCTAGACTATGGCATGTGAACTAAATTTAGGATCTAATTCCATATTAATTTTCCATGGGGTTGATGGTCTATGCATGTTAACCTAGATTACCACATAAGAATCTCTAACCTACATGTGAGATCATCATGATCATCATTGTCACCATCGTCAATGTCATTGTTGTTGTTGGTTTTCCATGGTTATGTAAACCAATAAACCAACCATGGTTTAATATTTATAGGTTATGTAAACCCATAGTGGTTCTCATAACCTAAATAATGGTCCATGGTTAATAAATTTACTATATCATTCATGGTCCAGGTGTAGGGCCCTACACATAATTACTTTACCTTACAAGCGAGATATTGTGGCCATTTCAATATTTGTAACATTGACGATGGTTCTCGTGGCCTATACCATGGCCTATAAACTAATTTTAGGGCCTAATACCATATTAATTTGCTATGGCATTGATGGTCCATGCATGTTAGCCTATACTACTACATATGACCTACATATGGAATATCTAGCCTATATGTAACAATTCCCTCTGTTGCTCTTGAGTGATGATTAAGGCCTTGTGACATCACATAATCTCTAAATAGTGAATCTAATTTCAACTACAAGTGGGATATGTTGGTAATTTTTAGATCTGTAGCACCAAAAATGAAAATTTTCCTACCAATTTCAACATGCTAGTAATTTTCATTCCATCACCCTTTCTTCTCATTGTTTTCCCCTTTTTGTGAAGGGTGACTCAAGTCTCTGCCTCCCATTCCACGTCTAACAAATACTCCATTCTTCCACATATACACAACTAAATGGAGAAAGTCTTCATGCACTTCTAAAACACCGGCAAACACCAGAAAGTTTGAATTATGAATATATCATGATATCTTGAGATACTTGTAGACTCACCCACCATTGACTGCTAGGTAGTGGCGATGGGTGAAGTTTTTGACCAACTATGATTACAAGTTATTTCACATAAAAGGGGAAGAGAATCAAGTGGCATATGCCTTGAGGTGAAGATGCCATATATATGCAATCCCCCAAGCTTAATAAAATTTAAGGACAATGATAGGAGGTGATCCAATGATGACAAATGTTACCAAGAGGTGTGTGAAGCTCTATTAAGAAATGAGAGTTGGATGGAGAAGGAAGTCAAAAATATGAATAGACACTTGAGTTCAATAAATTTGAAATAGACACTTGATTTCAATTATGAGTTCACACAAATGGCTGATGTATGAAAGGTTAGAACATGAGACATGCAACCTTGTGGTAAATGTTGGACCCGGGTCTAGATGGCGCTGGACTAGTGTAGTTTCATTGTTGTCGTCCATTGCCTTGATGTTTCTGTTATTTCCTTGGCCATGGGTCATGAGCTTGATCGCATAGAGTAGCATCATCTGCAATTAGAAGCACTGGACTGTAACGCTACCTTTTCACCTATGTTTTTTTGGGGGGGTATCGTTTCTCAACCATATACAATTTAAGCATAGAAATAACAAAAATAAATTATATCAAATCAAAACTAGTTTTTTTTCACATAAAAGATGTCGATACTTCATATTAAAGTATTAAAAGATACATGATCAACATAAATAGAATGTCGTAATGACTCCAGGAGTAGCCACATAGAAACATAGCAATATCAAAAAGAGAAAATCTCAACCCACATGCCCATAATAAGAACTAGTTTGATTACCAAGTTATCCAACCGTAAAAGAAAAATGTCCCTAACTTTAACTAGAAGAGATTGTATACATGGCATAGGTTATAAGCATAAGATTAAAGAAATATAAGCCAAAGCACCCTAGGAAAATTCTAGGGATGAATGCAAATGATACATTAAATGAAATAAAACGAAACATGGATACATTAACATGTATTCATTGTCATAGATCTTTTTCACTAAATACTAACTAAAATAAACTTTGGCCATCAAGCAATCATTAAGGCATATAGAGACATGACCACTACCTAAAAGTACCATGCATGACTTTGTAGAAGTATCTATGGAACTATGTATCTAGGTCGTGTGGCCTTGGGGCCTTGGACATAGCCAGTGAAGGAGACTTGAATCTTGAGCTCTAAAGGAATCTTCTATCCATATAGGGATAAGAAGATTTCCTCCACCAACCATGCATTCCCTCTTCAGGGTATCATTGGCCTATGATTGATTATGCCATTTCAATTAGGTAGTTTCAAGTAGTATCTACATGTCTTAGGGCATTGTGAATGATGTTTCAAGGAAAATGACCATGCATTTGGCCCTAAATAAACCATTGAGGCATCTAGAGCAATGGACAATGCCTGAATCACCATGCATGGCCTTGCATGGATATTTGTGCCACTATGTATCCATGTCTTGGGGGCTTGGGTTATTCAGGCCTTGGACATGATCAAGGGAGGAGACATAAACATATGGCCCTAACATAATCTTCTGGCCATCCAAGGCTAATAAGATCACCTCAACCAACCATACATGGCCTCTTGAGGGTATCATTGTCCAATGATTGAGAATATTAATGTTATTATGTGGTTGGTGGAGAAAAATATCTTTTCCACTGACCATGTTGAAATCCCTAAGGCCATAAGGCCTAGATACAAATGCCATGGATACCTCGAAAAAGTCATTTGTGTGGTTCTTCGAGACATTGTTCATGGCTATGTATGTCTCAATCATTTCTGAAGGTCGAAATACATGGTCTTCCTCCTTACAAATTCATTCCCAATGCCTTAATACATGTACATACTACTCAAAATCACCTAGCGGCACTGAAATCCTCAATCATAGTCCAATGATATCCTCAGAAGACCATGTGTGGTTGGTGGAGACACCTTTCTTAGCCCTATATGGATAGAAGATTCCTTTAGGTCTTGAGCTTCATGAGGGTATGTATCACTGTCTAAGAATTTTTCCTCCACCAACCACACATGGTCTCTTAAGGGTATAATTGGCCTATGATTGGAGATGTTGGTGCCATTAGGTGGTTTTAAGAAATACACACGTGTCTTGGGGTCTTGGGAATGACATTCTATAGAATTGAACTTTTGGGGGCGGTTTGTCAAAAACCCCACTAAAAGTCATGAGAATTGAACTTTTGGAGGCGGTTTTTTTTGGAACCCCCCTTTTGGAGGCGTTTTTTTGAGAATTTACTATATGATTCATGGTCCATGTGTAGGGCCCTACACATAATTACTTTATCTTACAAGCGATATATTGTGGCCATTTCAATATTTGTAACATTGACGATGGTTCTCGTGGCCTATACCATGGCTTATAAACTAATTTTAGGGCCTAATACCATATTAATTTGCTATGGGGTTGATGGTCCATGCATGTTAACCTAGACTACTACATATGACCTACATATGGAATATCTAGCCTATATGTAACAATTCCCTCTGTTGCTCTTGAGTGATGATTAAGGCCTTGCGACATCACATAATCTCTAAAGAGTGAATCTAATTTCAACTACAAGTGGGATAAGTTGGTAATTTTTAGATCTGTAACACCAAAAATGAAAATTTTCCTGTCGATTTCAACATGCTAGTAATTTTCATTCCATCACCCTTTCTTCTCATTGTTTTCCCCTTTTTGTGAAGGGTGACTCAAGTGGATTCCAATGGACAACAATGGAAACAAACACCCCTCTATCTATAATCTAGTTTTTTTCTGTAACTTTTTCCAAATCCTCCGTCGACAAGAAGTGGAAAATAATCCAATAGTTGGACAGTAAACCGAACCATGGCCAGTAGCCCAAAACTTGTTTCCATTCAGTGGAAATCCAATTTTAAGGTCATAGCCTTCACTATTACAAAACAAGACATTGGCGAGGGGCATGCTTGTAATGGGCCTTAAAGGGTCGTCACCAATGTCACAAATGATAACGAACCTTAAAAAAATGCCATTGTTATTGTATTTGGAGACATTCATTTAAGGTTTGTCACCAAAACTCTTTTCAGTGACACTTTTTGTGAGGGTTATTAAAGGCTCGTTTCCACTTCTCTCTTTAGTGACACTTCTAGTGATGATCCTTTAATGGACCTCATTAATATCCATTAGTGAGGGTAATGGTTGTGACGGACCTTAAAGGACCGTCACCAATTTCACATATGATGACAGATCTTAAAGAACCATCATTATAATCATCTGGGTATTCATATTCTCCTCTCCACAATTCTGAAAGGGTTTTATCTCAATGGAAGAGCGCCTTCCTTACAAGCAGGAGGTTGGTGGTTTGATTCCTCCATGCCCTATTGATATTGAAATATTGGTATTTTTAATAAAAATATATTGTATTATGATTTACTATGGCTATAGAGGGGGTTTCAAACCGTCTTTGTATGTTTCTACGAGGGAGTTCTAAACCGCCTTCATATGTCACTACGAAGGGGGTTCTAACCCACCTTCATATGTCACTACGAGGGGGGTTCGAAATTGCCCTTGTATGTTACAACGAGGGGGGTTTAGAACCACCCTTGTAGGTACCTATGTGGGGGGTTTGTAACCGCCCCCAAAGGTTTGTAATAAGGATTTTTAGGGGGGTTCCAAACCGCCCCTATAGGCATATACGAGGGGGGTTCCAAACTGCAACTATAGGCCTCTATGAGGGGGGTTTCAAACTGCCTCTATAGGCCTCTACGAGGGGGGTTCGAAACCGCCCCTATAAGCCTCTATAAGGGGGGTTCTAAACTTCCCCTATAGGCCTCTATGAGGGGGGTTCTAAACCACCCCTATAGGACTATACAAGGGGGGTTAACAGCCGCCCCTATAGGCCTCTACGAGGGTGGTTTGAAACCGCCCCTATAGTCCTCTATGAGGGGGGTTCCAAACCACCCCTGTAGGTTTGTATGAGGGGGCTTATGAGGGGGGTTCACAACCTCCCTCATAGGTATCTATGAAGGGGGTTCAAAACCGCCCCCGTAGGTCTCTATGAAGGGGTCTACGAGGGGGGTTTAAAACTGCCTCCGTAGACCTCTACGAGGGGGGTCACAGACCGCCCCCAAAAGTGAATTTTGGGGGCGGTTCCAATCTCATCAAAAACCTCCCTTAAAGGGAAAAATGTTTAACATCGGTTCCTCTAGGGGCGGTTTTTCCACCCCCCCCCCCCCCCTAGGTCACTTTTGCGGGCAGAATACAACCCCCCCTAAAGGCCAAAAATGTAGTAGTGGTAGTTACGAATTTCATGTTTCAAAAATTTTCCCCATGGAACCATTATTTGAATTCAAAACTATTTCATGCCTCCTATGGGAAACATTAACTAAGAAATGCATGTACAAATTCATGAGTATTAAACATGGTGGAATTAAAACTATATCTACACACACATAATGCATAAACAAACATATTCATAACATCAAGTAAATAGAATCATTACATATTCATAGACATCAATGAATACTTATCATTTAATAAAAGAATATCCAAGTAATCAATTGTGTAAGATAAATTTTCCACCCAAACGTAGGTATCAACTGTATATACCATCCCCAAGTTGGGCTATGAGGCCACCAAGGAAGAAGAATCAGCAACAAGATTCAGTCTCTCTCATCCCAACCAATTTTCTTTCAGGATTATCAAATCTACTCACCTATCAGCACTACATGCATCTCATTCAATCATCCTAGCCATGGAACTCACTTCCACCACCCCACCCAATGCAAGTAAGGAATATTCTTTCTCTGCTCAATGGTCCCTCAAAGTACCCAACCTTTAGAGTGATTTTTAGTGTGTGCAAAAAGAGTCCAACCTATTGTATTCTTTCAAAGAACCTCTTGTAAAATAAATTCATGGATTATCAAGCATCTTGAACCAGAAAATGAATAGTGGGTAATGGTTCTATCTTACCCGGACTCTATACCCACCTATAGCCATCCCCTTCGCTCTAATGTTTGGCATTTTCCTCTTTAGGGAGCTAATTTCTAGTTGATCTCATAGTCTGGTAATTGGGAATAGAGAAAAATAGCATGAAGATACGTAGTGTATGAATTATGCATGGAAAATGACTAATAAACTTCAATGGAGATGAGAGGATTGGTGAAAAGACAACGGACATTACTTATGGCCATATAGGGAAGGATTCTTACAATTGTCATAAAATTATATTCAACCATGCTTCCATAACTACATTAGAAGACTTTCACACCATCCTCACCCATGCATTTAATGATTAGATTATATAAGTCAAAGAGAAGTAAATGGTTCATTTAAGGAACATGGAATAAATGTATGAGTTATAAGGTTAACACTACGGAAAAAGAGGATTTAATCTTCCATAGGCCCCCTTTCCTCTTACCCTCTAGTGAAATCATATCCCTTCTAGTACTCTTTACATAGCCTTATTGGACCATTTTATTATTTTCCATCATAATATTTGCATAGCTTTTGATTCATCATGATGAGCCAACTACATGGACCACATAGAAATATTTATATTATGCACGTCTAGACATTCACTAGTCGAGCATTGACCTTGAAATCTGCACTAGAAATCCATACATGCATATTTACATCATCTTACATAATCTAATTTAATAAATTGCAAGGGTCAAAACTAAGGGTATTACATTCTCGTCCCCCTTGGAATAACACCGTCATTGGGGAATTTCCTCAAAATCAGAGAAAAAATGGATATGCCTATCTCATGGCATCCACCGGCTCCCATGTAGCCTCATTGGAACCAAAGTGCTTCCATTGCACCTTTACATGTCTGATGACTCAGTTCCATAGCAGTGTTACTTTCTTATCGAGGATGTGTATTGGCTATGTTTGGAACTCTCTCTTGAGTTCCACCTAAATCACATCCTAATCAATCACATGGTTGGAATTATGTACATGTTTCTTAATCAAAGAAACATGAAAAACATTATTATCTTTGTGTTAGAAAGCATTGTATTTCTATTTGCAACTGACCATGTTCTCTCAAACACTTCAAGTGGCCCACAGCATATCGATGACATCTTGGCACAACTTCCAAGTTTCAAGGAACTCTTCATTGGCCTCACTCAGAGGTAAATGTGATCCCCAATTTGAAATTCCCTATGCACTCTATTCTTATTTTCGTAGCTTTTATGCATGTCTTGGGTTACCTTCAAATTCTACCTAATTTTTTCAACCTCTTATTCCATTTCCTTAAATATTTCTAGGCCAAATAAAATTTGTTCATGGGGTTATCCCAACTTACTGGTGTCCTACATATTTTTCCATATAAATCTTCAAATGGACTCATTTCCAATTATTCTTGGTATCCATTGTTTTATGCAAACTATACCTAGTGTAAATAATCCTCCCACTTGGATGGCTTATCCATACATACATGTGAAGCATGTCTTCAATCACTTGATTTAATATTTATGTTTTCCCATTTATTTGTGAATGGTAGGTGGTAATAAAATTTAGTTGTGTACCCAAATTTGCAAAATACTTTTCCAAGAGTTAAGATGTAAACTTTGTATCTTTGTTGGATACAAATGCTTTGGGTAAACCATACAGTTTGAATAACTTTCATAAATATATTTCATATATCATCATCCTTGGGAGTTGATTTAACTGGAATAAAATGTGGTGTCTGAGATAATTTATCCACCACAATCATGATAGAATCATAATTATAGTTGGTAACCTGGTGATAAAATTATAGTTACAACTTCTCATTTTCACTCTGGAATTGGAAAAAGTTGCAATAAACCTATTGGATGTTGATGTTCATCCTTTACTTGTTTGCATTCCATACATTTGAAAATATATTCAGCAACATCATTCTTAATTCCTGGCCAAAAAAATTATTTCATTGTTGTAGCAATTGTTTTATGGTTGCTTAGATGTTTAAAATATGACATTTTATTGATTTAATCCATAATATTTTTTATCAAATCTGTAGAATTAAAAATATACATTATATTATTATAGACCTAAGAAGTCCATTATCCCCCAATTGATAAACTTCACACCTCCTTTCTAAAAAAAATTGTTGTAATTTATCCTTCACTTGAACAGAGTGTTAATATTTAACAAAGGAATCCACAATCATTTGTCTTAAATATGCTTGGCAATTACTATTGACTATCACATGAATTGCATGCATTTTTCTACTAAATGCATCAGCCAATTTATTTTGTTTATCTTTTATGTGTTTGATTACAAAATCAAATTCACATAAAAATTCTAGCCATCTAACTTATCTCACTGTGAATATTAGTTGCTCAAACAAATATTTCAGACCACGGTGATCAATTTTGAACTCATATTCCATGCCCATCAATAGTGCCTCCGCATTTTCAAAGCATGCACTATGGAAGCAATCTCTAAATCATGAGTAACATAAAAAAAAGTCATATTCTTTCAGTTGTATTGATGCGTAACATACCAAATGATGGTTTTGCATAAGAACTCCTCCAATTTCTTGTTTACATGCATCGATACACACCACAAAATCATTTTCCAAATCTGCAATTTTCAAAATTGAAGCACTAGTAAGAAGTTTCTTCAACAATTGGAAGTTTTCCTCACATTCTTATATCCACTCAAATTTTATTCTCTTCTTTTGCAAAGAACTAGTGGGGTGTGCAACCTTGTAAAATCCTTCAATGAACCTCCTATAATAACAATCAAAATCCATAAAAATCTCACATTTGTCATATTCTTTGAAGTTGGTTAATTCATAATAACCTCAATCTTTTATGGATCCATGGATATCCCTTCCTCTAAAACACTATTACCCAAATAATGAATTTGTTTTTTAAAACATTTGCATTTGCTTAGCTTTACATACAACTTATGCTCTCTTAACACTTGCTAAACCATTCTCAAATGTTCTTCATGCTCCTATTCATTCTTAAAATAAATAAGAATATCATCTAGAAAAACTAGCACAAATTTTTTCAAGTACTTGTTGAAAACACTATTCATGAGACACATGCATGTATTTGGTGCATTAGTGAGACCAAATGACACCACCATTGATCTGTAAACCGTCGTAGATATTCCATTGGAACAGTTCGTCGCAATGGATCTTATAGCTTAGTTCTTTTTTTATTAGCTTATTTCCAAAGCATGCTAAATAACTGGAACTGAAAGGAAAAAAATTAGAAAAAAATAACACATCCACACAAAATAACACTAGATATACCTTGAGAAAACCCAACCAAAAGTGAGGACTACGCCTTGGTCTTTTCTTCTCCAAATATGCAGTACAAAAACAAAGAAAGTGGTACTCTCTATGGATTTACCTATGACCCTACAACCATAATTTCTACCATAGGATCTCCTAATTCATCTATTCTTCTCTACTATCCACTCCCATGTTGTTGTTTAAATATGGAAAAATACATAATATCAAAAGAATGGAACCCCTTCCTTTCTTAGCAACCTGGTATTTAACATAGTGCAATAGTTGTCTAGGTTTAAGTTTAGTGCTTCTACATCCTCCAACTTCCAATTAAGGTTAGGCTTTTTTTACCTTCGAGAATGTTCTTGAAATTCAGCACGTGACTAGCTCTGCATGTGTGAGAAACGAGAGCTGATGTGGAATCTACTCAATACCATGGTGGTCGACTAGATAGGTCAGCTTGTGGGAGGCATAAATTCTTCATATGGAAGGCATAACTTTTGCATACGGACTCCAATTGAGACGATATTTGGACCGATGGAAAGGAATCTGACTATAGAAATGTGTCATGGCCCATAGCATTAGTGATGGGTTGTTTTACCCCAAAAAATGTTGTTTAGACCCTCAAACAGGCCTCGAAAGGTTCAAGATGCCAAATCTGCAAAATAAGACATGCCCATAAAATAGGCCCTACAAGCCAATTCATCCAATATTTCAACCCCGAAAGCTCCAAATAGGTGATAAATTATATATTGATCCATTTTGGATTACACCTTTCCATTTTTGGAGGATTTCGGTCAATCTTTCATTGAATGACATGAGGAAATTTTTCCTCGAACTTCTCCTTGGAGTACCATTTATCCTTGCTTGGAATTTTTCATTTCAATCCCACTTCTCAAAGTTCATATTGTCCCCAACTGGTAGTTTTGGGATTCTTCTACAACATTGAGTCTTTTGTTAACTATGCTTGAGCCTCTGGTGTTGATGTATATGTAACTTCGGAATGTATTTCATATATGTATATTGTACTCCTATAGATATGGTATTATTCCTCTATACGGAAGTGTCGTCATTTATATTGTAAGTGTCGTAACTTATACTTGATGGGTTATTAGACCACCTTGTTGGGGTCGGCCCTGTATAAGTCAGGTGGGTCAAAGGGTTATTAGACCACCCTATTGGGGGTCGGCCATGTGGGTCAAAGGGTTATTAGACCACCCTATTGGGTGTCGGCCCAGTCAGCATTGTGTTATGTGGTTAAGTTGAGGTCGACCTAGTAAAGGTTATTAGGCAAATCAAGTCAAGTATAAATAGAGTGCGGGAGGCACTCTATTTCATCATTCTATTTCTCTCTCACACTCTTTGGAGAGTGGTGCACTTGTGGAGGAGGAGAAGCTGCTGCTAGGAGATGTCTATCTCTTATGCTTGGGTTGTATCATTGCTCTATCTATCTCTGAGGAAGTTATTGGGGTTTTTCACCTTTATGGTTTTCCCCAAGTAAACTATGTGTCTCTTGTGTGCTTGAATTATTGTGTCCATGATTGATATGTTGTAGATATGTTGTACATGTTGTTCTCTCAGTTAAGATCCTAGATCATATTGAAGTAAATTCTGAAAAACTAACATCTAGTGCTAATTCCTCTGCAAAAGGTAAAACATGCTCATGTTCTTGATCCAACATGGAAGGTTCTTAGAATTTCAGATTTTCCACTTTCACTATGGAGTAAATGTGCATATATGGGGGTAGATTGAGTCTATAGGAATTATCTCCTCAAAAAGGCCATACCTTGAAGCCTTTATCTTCTTACCAAGACCATGTAATGTTTCCTTGTTCATGTGTAACCATACTCCATCTCCCCCTTTGACTGATTTTTCAACCATGTGTTGGTCATGCCTAGCCTTGTATTTTTCCTATGACTTCTTCAATGCCTCACGTACTTGTAAATGGATCTTCTCAATCTTATGAAAGAAATTTTTGGCTCCTACTGCTTCACATTGTAACGTCCCCACACCTCCAAATGAACTTTTAAAGGCATAGGAGACCCTCCAATATTTTTTTTTCCCAAATTTGACCAAATCCACACACAACCACAATAGGCTCGGATCCGCAATCCACCATTGTGATCCACAATCTGCAATTGTGATCCACAAGAAATTGCAATCCGAATTCCACAATTGCGAATGTGTAAATGTGGAAATCCCTATTCCATCTCCGGAGCAACTTTTCCTTCCGCAATCTGCAACCCGCATTGCGGATGCAGAAATTCATAATTTACAACCGAAAAATGTACCTTCCACAATCTGCATTGCGGATGAGGAAATGCAGAATTTCCCACCAGGAAACTTACCTTCTGCAATCCGCATTGCGGATATGGAAATGCAGAATTTCCCACCAGGAAACTTACCTTTCGCAATCTGATAATCCGCATTGCGGATGCGGAAATGAGGAATCATACCCCTGCAACAATGACTTTCCAAAGCAAATTTGGAGGGGCATAACTTCCTCCTCCAAGATACAAATGGAACAAGGTTGGTAATGTTGGAAATATCTTGGAGAGCTTTATCCAATGGTGTAAATTCCACTCATAATAGGGGTCTTCAACCCTGTTATTTCTCCAACTGAAAATCTTGTGCATAACTCCACTTAAGTACCTTAACTTTCTACCAGGGGTTCTGCCTCTTTCCTGACATGAACCTTCTCTTCCCCTGACCATAGGAACTCATAAATCACCTCTGTATTTATCCCCCTTCCTTCCCCAAGTCCTGGTGAGGTCAACCATCCCTTGAAGGTGAATACAATGCATAATAAATGTATGTAATGGACTAAGATAGTCAATCCTATTAATAACCTGCAAGGGTTATTCATGCCTATCATTCGTGTAAACAATGAAATCCTTCAACATGAATTCAATCTTACATTCAAGCTTGTACATGGATACCTAGTGAGGAATTTCATAGATTCATTCATTCATTAGTCCAAACATGACAAGCATAACATAACAACTAGTTATAACACATGAATTTGCATCATTTAACACATAGGAACACTTATCTTTCTCTTGAAGCTTCCCCAAGCAACTGGCTAAGTGAGAGAAACATTCCACCCAACCTTAGATCTCTTTCCATCCTATACTCTTTCAGCTGAGAGATAACCCCCGAGCTAGGTTGTGTATCCACTAGGGAGGGCTATCAAGTTCTCTCACAGTCAAGGTCCCATCCCAATGCTAATCCAATATGTAGTTGGGTTTATCAAGCATTCCAGGGAATCTACCCATGCTAATCCAACCTATAGTGGGTTTATCAAGCATATAAGGACAACAAGGAAGGTATTGCTAAGACAGTGAGCTCAACCACAGAGCTATAGGAATCTCAACACTCAGCCGACATGGAACCCACATTACCTACCTCACCCAACACAAGGAAGGTCCTCTTCTCTGTCGCATAGTCCCTCAAGGCCTCTTCCCTTCCAATGTTATTCAAGGTGGGCATAGAAAGGTTCAGTTCCTAGTTCTATGAGATTACAGCCTTCACTGGGTTTATCAACCAACCCAACCCTAAATTGACCTTCTACCATAGTTTAACCAAGTTGGTTCTTCTCAGAGTTGTGGACTAAGCTCTGTTCCGCAGTCTGACTCTTTGCAACCCAATCCTCTTTTCTCACGGCTTCCCTAGGATGTTTAAGCTCTGTAATCATCTCAGGGTTCTTTCATGATTATCTCGAGCAGACTATATTCGTGCAAGTAGTTTCTATGGAAATGGATTCTATGATCTTCCAAACTCACACAGGAAACGTGATTATCATTCCTCTTCCTCACGGCTGGGCTCTGTGGGTCTATGAATACCTCCCCCCCTAAATGCATGAGTGTTTTCCTTCCCCACAATGGGTAGCCAAAATAGGTTCTGTCAGTTCCCAGGCGCTTGAATGTCTTCAAGGACAAGTAGTCAGAGCCATGCCCTACCATACGAAATTGCAATTATGCTCCATACTCCATCGGATTCAGCAGCAGGGTTCCCAACCACTCTCTCCAACCGAATTAATACCAGCAGGAAGGTCAAAAGGGTTCACAGTTGGACATGTGGCAGCATAGGTACCAATATCATAACCCCCTCACCTTTTCCTAGTGTATACACATGGCCCCTTCTCATTGGTTGCCTCCTTAGCCATCTTCTTGGGTATTTTATTGCATTGATTAATAAATAAATCATTTACATTTCTTCATGGCTTAACAGCTCATGGTTAATCAAACTGTCAAATACTTGCCTCTGCAATAACCTTAAACATCCACTAGTGGGGCCTTGGCCTTGAGCTCCACACCAAGGTAGATACACACACTGCATATACACAGTATTTACATTGAATCCAATAAACATAAGGGAGGAATGGGGTATTACAACTCCCTCTCCCTTAAAATAACACCGTTCTCAGTGTTCTCAAAATCGAACAAAAATGGGAATGCCTCTTTCATGGCATCCTCCAGCTCCCACATGGCCTCTTCGGGACTAAGGTGCCTCCATCACACCTTTACCTGCCCAATGGCCTTGTTCCGGAGCAAGGTGAGTTTCTTGTCGAGGATGCATATAGGCTCCACCTGGAACTCTTCCTCTGGTTCCACCTGTATCACATGCCAATCAATGATATGATTAGGATCGTGTACATATTTCTTAAGCAAAGAGCCATGGAAAACATTATGAGATTTCATGTTAGAAGGAAATGAAATCCTATATGCAACTGGTCCTATCTTATCAAGGACTTCAAATGGCCCAAAATATCTTGGTGCCAACTTGGCACAACTTCCCAACTTCATGGAACTCTTCCTTGGTTTCACTCTCAAGTAGACATGATCCCCAATCTAAAATTCCTTATGCATTCTTTTCAGATCTACATAAATTTTATGTCTGTCATGTGTTTCCTTCAAATTCTGTCTGATCTTCACAATATCTTTCTCCATCTCCTCAATCATTTCTGGTCCAAGCACTACTATGTTCATTGGGTTGTCCCAGCTCATTGGAGTTCGGCATCCTTTGCCATACAACACTTCAAAAGGACTCATTTTCAATGATGCTTGATGTCCATTGTTGTAAGCAAATTCACTAATTATAAATAGTATTCCCACTTGGAAGGCTTGTCCATCACATACATCCTTAACATATCTTCAAGAATCTGATTTACTCTCTCAGCTTGACCATCAGTCTGAAGACGATAGGATGTGATAAAATTCAACTGAGTTTCTAATTCCTGGAACAATCCTTTCCAAAAATTGGATGTGAAATTGGTGTCACGGTCTAAAATTATTTCCTTGGGAAATCCATGCAATCCGAATATCTCTCTCGTGAAGATATTTGCAATGTCATTGGCCTTGTAAGTGGACTTGACTGGAATGAAATGAGCTACCTTTGATAGCTTGTCCACCACCACCATGATTGAATCATGTTTCTTTACTGTCATTGGAAAACCTGTTATAAAATCCATAGAGATCACTTCCCACTTCCATTCTGGAATGGGAAATGGCAACAAAAATCTTGTTGGATGTTGATGCTATTCCTTGACCTGTTGAAACTTTTGACACCTAGCAATCTACTCAGCTATGTATTTCTTCATACCATGCCAAAATTACTGTTTCCTTGTTGGTGTTATAGATTTCTAGTATCCTGGATGTCCTGAGTATGGTATTTGATGTATCTCATCCATTACCAACTTCTTCAAATATGCATTGTTTGGAATGTACAGTCTAGTATTTTGATAAATGAGAACATTACCCTCACCCAGCTGATATCTTGCATACTTTTCGTCCACAATACCATGATGCAATTTCTCCTTGACCTGAAGGTAGACTTCATCATTTTTTTGAGCCTCTAAGATCCTTTCCTTCAAGTCTGATTCACACCTACTTACTACTGCAATATGAAATTTTCTGTTGAGTGCATCAGCAACTTTATTCTCCTTACCTTTGACATGCTTAATCTCCAAATCAAACTCACAAAGAAACTCCATCCATCTAGTTTGTCTAGCATTCATATTTGGCTAGTCAAACAAGTATCTTAAAATCATATGATCAGTTATGAGCTCAAATCTTCTTCCCAAGAGGTAGTGTCTCCATCTCTTGAGGGCATGAACTATGGCTGTTAGTTCTAAGTCATGGGTGGCATAGTTCCTTTCATGCTCTTTTATCTTCCTTGACTCATAACAAATTACAGACCCTTCTTGCATTAGCATTCCACCAAGTCCTTCAATGCAAGAATCAGTGCATACTACATAATCTTTACTTGGATCTGCAATCTTCAAAACAGGTGCACTAGTAAGTAATTCATTTAACTGATGAAAGCTTCTTTCACATTTTTCAGACCATATAAACTTGACTTCCTTCCTCTATAATGAATTGATTGGGTGAGCTATCTTGGAGAATCCTCCAATGAATATTCTATAATAACCTGCAAGATCCATAAAATATCTAACATCTGTTGCATTCCTTGGAGCAGACCAATCCATGATGGCTTCAATATTCTATGGATCCACTGCAATGCCTTATGCCGATATAATATGACCCAAATACTGTACTTGTGGCTAATAGAAGTCACACTTACTCAGCTTATCATACATCTGGTGCTCCCTAAGGACTTGCAATACCATTCTCAAATGCTCATTATGTTCTTCTTCATTCTTTGAATACACAAGGATTTCATCCAAGAATACAATCACAAACTTATCCAAATATTTGTTGAAGACATTGTTCATGAGACATATGAACATAGCAGGTGCATTGGTAAGACCAAATGGCACCACTGTAAACTCATAATGGCCATACCTATTCCTGAAGGTTGTCTTATGAATGTCTTCTTCCCTTATCCTCACTTGATGGTACCCGAACCTCAAGTCAATATTTGAAAACACTCTAGCTTCCTTCATTTGGTCAAACAAGTCATCAATTCTTGGCAAGGGATACTCATTCTTAATTGTCACTTTATTGAGCTGCCTGTAATAAATACACAACCTCAATGTTCCATCCTTCTTCTTAACAAATAACACCAGTGCACCCCATGGGGATACACTCTGTCTGATATATTCTTTATCCATTAATTCCTGCAGCTGCATCTTCAATTCTACCAATTTTGGTGTGCTCATTCTATAAGGATATTTGGAAATTGGTGCTTCCCTGGGACAAGGTTAATGGAAAATCCAATGTCTCTCTTGGGTGGAATCCCTAGAACTTCATCCGGAAATACATCCTGAAACTCTTGCAATATGTGTAAGTCTTCTAACTTGGGTCATTTATCCTTTGTTGAATCTGATATATGCACAGCATATAATTGACAGCCCTTTTTGTAAAACTTCCTCAACTGTAAGGCTGAAATATTCCTTACTAAAACATGATTTGGAATTCCTTTTACCCACCTTGACCTTCCTTCATCATCCAGGAATTTCAGTTATTTCTCACAAGAGTTCACCTTGGCTCTATGTCTTTCCAACCAATCCATGCCAATTAGGGCATCATATGATCCCAATGGTAAGACATTTAATTCCTCATGCGTTAGGAGTCCATTCAATTCTATAGGGCACTCCTTCACTACTTCACTTATCTTTCTCTTGGTATCGGTGGCTAATTGAACTATCCAAGCCTTATCATGCTTTACTTTACCAAGAGAAAAAATTTCAACTACCTTAGGAGATATATAACTATGAGTAGACCCTGGATCAATCAAAATAGAAATAGATTGCTTAGCAATCTTACCTTCAACCTCCACCACTGTTGATTGATGGTATTCTTGGTGATCATCCAGTGCTGCATAAATCCTAGGTGTTTCTCTTTCCATATATTCCACTTTGGCTTATCCTGCAAGGTTGTGTAAGCTCCTGGGGTTCTCCCTTCTAGTTGGACAATCTCTAAGCATTTAGTTTCCTCCACAACCCCAACACTAAAGTGGCCCCTTTGATGTATTTTCTACTGCTACAAGTGGCTTAAATTCTCTTCTTGCATCTTGGCCCGGTGGAAATATTCTAGGATGAATTCTGAATAGTGGTTTGAATTCACCTTTCCTCTGTTCAACCCTTTCCATGGGCTTACCTTTCCATGCTGGTTTCATCTATGCTTTACCTTTACCCTGCTCATAGAAATGCTCTACCATCCTAATGGCCTCATCCAAGCTTGGTGTATTTACAAATTCAATAATATCTTTGTAGTTCTGTGGTATACTACCAAGGAAGCATTGGATCTTTACTCTTTCATCCTTGATGTAGTCCACATACCTCAGCAGCTCCATAAACCAATGGACATGCTCATCCACGGTATTCTTCCATAATCTAAGTTCATTGAACTCTTTTCTTTTGTCATCCTAATACCTAGTTGATAGGTACTTCTCCTGGAAGTGTCTTTTAAACCTTTCCCAGCTGACTCATCTTTCACTAATTCCCTTCACTTGCATGAGGTGTTCCCACCATATTGAAGCTCTTCCACTAAGGTTATAGATGGAAACCCTATCCTTTTCAGTCTCTAAATACTCATGCATTTTGAAGTACTTTTTTATTCCAAGAAGCCATGCCTCTGCTTCGTGACCTTCTTTGCTTTCACCATCAAAAGTGGGAGGCTTTGCCTTCCTAAATTCGCCTAGTGGAATACCTCTGTGATTCTTTCTGCTCTTACTCTTGCTGGAAGTGTGTCTTGGGGTTCCTTGATAACCCTCTGAATCATCTGACCTGCTAGAGGAAAACCTAGGAGAGGGTTTCTTGTGCCTTCTTCTCATAGAACCTCTTCTAGGGCTTGGAGTTCTTATCATAGAATGTCCCCTAGACTGACTTTCTGCATTTCTTTCCTCTCGGCCTTCATTTCTTGGGTTAGATCCACCATTTATTCTTTGATGTATTTATGTGAGACTCTGTAAGATGGCCGCATTGAGTTGATGTTATTCTTCTGGTTCTTTCATGATCCACTCATTAAATCTTACCATAGTCTCAACCAAGTTTGGGGGCGTTACGTGTGCCCTTCTTCCATCAGACTCAGCCTCTGTATGTGCTTCTTGCACATTCTCACCCAGCACATTGTCCTCTGGTTCAAACGGATCTTGTGCATCATTTAAGGTGACCATTCTTCTTCCTTTATGTATGTTGTCATGTTATAAAATTCATCTTACTATTGTTGCTTTCACTATGCATATTAGAGACATATATTAGACATCACAAGCATGTCGCATTAAACTCTATCATACCCATTAAAACCTGGAACTATTCATTTGAACAATCAATTAATAAAATAAGTTTATCAAAACCATGCCATGGGTGCATCTCTTGACCAAAAATTCATGCACGATTAGGCCCAAACAACTCCCAGTGTTGAAACTGAAGCTCTGATACCACTTTGTAACGTCCCCACACCTCCAGATGACCTTCTAAAGGCATGGGAGACCCTCCAATAATTGTTTTTTCCCAAATTCGACCAAATCCACACACAGCCGCAATAGGCTCGAATCCGCAATCCACCATTGCAATCTGCAATCCGCAATTGTGATCCGCAATCCGCAATTGTGATCCGCAATCCGCAATTGCGATCCGAAATATGCATTTTGCAATTGCGAATGCATAAATGCAGAAATCCCTATTCCATCTCTGGAGTGACTTTTCCTTCTACAATCTGGAACCCGCATTGCAGATGTGGAAATGCGTAATTTACCACTGGAAAACTTACCTTCCGCAATCTACATTGCGGATGCGGAAATGCGGAATTTCCCACTGGGAAAATTACCTTCTGAAATCCGCATTGCAGATGTGGAAATGCAGCATTTCCCACTATGAAGCTTACCTTCTGCAATCCGCAATCCGCATTGCGGATGCAGAAATTCCGAACCACACCCCTGCAACAGCGACTTTCCAAAGCAACTTCAGAGGGGCATAACTTCCTCCTCCAAGATCCAAATGGAACAAGGTTGGTACCGTTGTAAATATCTTGGAGAGTTCTATCCAATGGTGAAAATTCCAATCATAACAGGGGTATCTAAACCTGTTATTTCTCCAACTGAACATCTTGTGCATAAATCCACTTAAGTACCTTAACTTTCTTCCAGGGGTTTTGTCTCCTTCCTGACATGAACCTTCCCTTCCCCTGACCATGGGGACTCAGAAAGCACCTCGGTATTTATCCCCCTTCCTTCTCTGAGTCTTTTTGAGGTCAACCATCCCTTTAAGGTGAATACAATGTATAATAAATGTATATAATGGACTAAGATAGTCAATCTTGATAACAACCTGCAGGGTTTATCCATGCTTATGATTCGTGTAAACAATGAAATCCTTCAACATGCATCCAATCATACATTCAAGCTTGTACATGGATACCTAGTGATCAAGTTCATGGATTCATTCATTTGTTAGTCCAAACATGACAAGCATAACATAACAACTAGTTATAACACATGAATTTGCATCATTTAACACATAGGAACACTTATCTTTCTCTTGAAGTTGCCACAAGCAACTGGCTAACTGAGAGAAACATTCCACCCAACCTTATATCTATGTACATCATGTACTCTTTCAGCTGAGAGATCACCCCCGAGATGGGCTATGTATCCACTAGGGAGGCCTATCAGGTTCTCTCGTAGTGAAGGTCCCATCCCAATGCTAAGACAATCTGTAGTTGGGTTTATCAAGCATTCCATGGAATCTACCCATGCTAATCCAACCTCTAGTGGTTTTATCAATCATATAAGGACGACAAGGAAGCTATTGCTAATCCATTGATCTCAACCACAGAGCTATAGGAATATCAACACTCAACATACATGGCACCCACATTACCTACCTCACCCAACACAAGGAAGACCCTCTTCTCCGTCACGCAGTCCCTCAAGGCCTCTTCCCCTACAGTGATATTTAGGGAATAATAGAAAGGTCCAGTTGCTAGTTATATGAGATTACAGCCTTCACTGGGTTTATCAAGAAACCCAACCCTGCATTGAACTTCTTGTTGACTCAAACCCAATCGACAGGGGTTCCCATCACTATCGACACCAACACACCGCGATCTCCCTGAGCACCGGCCCAGACAGGTTTTACCCTGTCCGGAAACACCTGTAGAGCAAATGAGGTCTCACCCGAGGTGATCAAGGGAGAGTGGACATAACCATGTTTCCTCCGAATGAAGGAGGATGATTGCGGCAACAATTACTTAACTTATCGCAGCATTCAAGACAGATCTATGCATTCAAGATTAACATCACTTATATTCATAACATCATTCAATAGAGACATTCATCATGACAAGTATAACATTAAAGTATTAACTGCAGCAAGAAATCATAGCATCATTTGTGAATCGCAGCATCCATCATCATAAAAAAATACACAGGGAATTTCGCCAAACAGTTCCGTCATGTCATATTAATTCAGAAAAAACCCTGATACAACATCTCCGCAAAACCATATCTCAGCAATATCTCTTGATCTCACATACAAACTCAAAGATGCGCACAATCAACATCCAAAAATTGTACTCTCTTCGGATTGTGCAACACTTACAACTCATGTTTATATATAGGCTTCCGCCTTTACAATGCTTGTCCACTTGCTAACAACTTACTAACCAACACTTGGAATAATGACCCAAAATATAACTGACGTAGTCCAAATGACCCAAAAACCTGCCTACTGTGGTACAATTAGCCCAAAATTACATATCATATGGTCCAATGACCCAAAAACCCGCATTCTGCGGTACAATCGACTCAAAAATACATAAAATAATGCATCCTTATTCCTTTCGCAACCTCTTCTGACGTGTCATAGCATCGGCGATGTTGCGATTCTTCCTTACCAAACCGCCAGTCAACAGGCCCCCCACACAATCTTGTGGTTCGCCCTCGAGCCACGTCAACTGGACATGGTGTATTTTGTGGTATTCACTTTGAAGTCCTTGTACTACTGCTTGACGATTGTAACCATCTCCTTTTCTACCGTCGCCACCTTCTGGTTGTCGATGACATCCTGGGGTGATGGATGCTCGATCAGCTTCATAGCCACTTGCTGACGATGTCCCTGTATAGCTTGGAGAACTTTTCCAGCCTTCGTGATGAACTAGCCACCAACATCCTGGAACTCCTCCAGCTGCGTGGCACACTTCTTCAGTCGCTCATCTGCCTTAGAGACGCGCTGCTGCAGATCTTTTAAATCTATAGACTTGGAAACCTGCTCCATAGGCAGCATCATGCGCATCACCGCTTTGAGTGTCGCCAAATGCCCCTCCGCTTCCTACCGAACCTTCATCAGCTGTTCAACCTGTTCATCCTAAATGATCTGACCCCAAAAATGCACTGTGTCGGCTGTGAGCTTCGTCGTTGCGGTTTCCAGTTCCACCAGCTGTGTTGCTATCTCTTCGATGGATCATTTGTGGTTGTCTAGTTCCGCTTGTGGTGTTCTAGGATTCACCTGAGCTCGCGACTCCTAATTATCGTGCCGCAACTAGAAAATAGCAACCCCCAGTAGCTGCACACGTTGAAGCATATCCAACCCTTCAGTGAGCTCCGACACATGCTAATAATCTTTCGCAATGGCCCGCTCTACCCACACACTGTCATCCCACATATGATCCTTCTCTGCGATGAGGTGGTCTTGTTCTTTCTTCAGCTCTTTAATCTCACGAACCTTCTCAACTCGCTCCTTCTTGATGTCTACCTCGATCTCATCCACAGCTTGTCGTGCTGCAGCGGCCCGTGCTGTCAACTCCGCAATGGCTAGTTGTGCAGCGGCCTCGCACTCCTACACCCTCATGCACTTAACACTGATCTCGTGCATTCTGTCACCTATTTCTCGGCTAGCGACCATCTGCATCATTGTCAATCCTTGCGTTGGTAATGCATTAACATTGATGGACACCTTATGTAACTGTTGCATCAAGGCATTCACAGCTTCATCTTCATTCACAATCGAATTCGAGGGAATCTCTACATTCCTGACCTACGGTTTGGTGCTGATTGTGATAACTTGTAGCGCCATTGCTTCGTCCGGTGCTCTTCGTGAAACCATGTCATACAAAGAGTCCATACAAGCAGTGAGCGCATGGAATCCTTCATCTGTCGCCTTTGTCATCTTCTGAGCTGCTGTGGTGGATGCATCAGCGATTGCTTTGATAAGTCGACCCCAGGATATTAGTGGCCAAGAGTCCTTCCCATGCAGCATACTCATCAACCCAACGGATGGAAGGGCCCGCTTCCCCTTAAGCTTCCCCCGCCCCAGCAGTGGAGGATCGAAGCTGACACTTGCTCTGTGGTGATTCAGATAGCTGATCTCCCCGATGTTTCTTGGCAATTACGGATGCTCCCACTTGCATGTTTGCAATCTCTACCTCAAGATTGATGTCTCTTGCAGACTCGACTTATTCTTCAATGGAAATCCCGGTAAAAGGAGACTCAACTTCACTATTGATCTCAACTATTTCTAGCTCTCGTGTCATACTTCACTCAGCGTTCTCAATTGGTGGCTCCACCTACGTAATGCACAGACCTACTTAATGCTCAGCACTCAGCAAGTTCAACCGAACCTTTCCCAACTCGCACCTACACTCACCAGGAAACAATAAGACTCTTCAACTCTGCATAGGCACTTAACAACTAAAATCTTGGTGCCTTCTGACCAACTTCTACCCGTTTTTATAGTGTCCAGCCGAATCCTCCATAATCATCACTAAATCCTGCATTAACTCAACCGAAATCCTGTATTAATGACGCAAATCCGTTGTCGATCCTGTCAGCTGATCGGCTGGATCCGCCATTAATGCCCATCATTTGAACAAGCGTCATTAATTAATTGTTTTAACTTTTGGCATTTATTGTTGATTTGACCCGGTCGTGACCCTGCCATGTGTCACGAACCGCTCCTAACTTGCGACACAAGCCTCCCTGCTTCCACATTCTGTTCTTGTTGCTGCGCCATCCTGCCACCGATCAATCTACACAATTTTTTCTTTTTCTTTTTCTTTTTTTTCCGTGATGCGACTCAAGCATCATGCTGTTCCAAGCCCGACCGATAGGGATTCATCCTGCTACCATTAATCAACTTGGGGAGCATCGCTCCATCCAACTGCTGCAACTGTACCACTCCCCCTGAAGTTATGCTACTGATGCGATATGGACCAAGCCAATGCATCTGCAATTTTCCTGGATGTTTCATAAACTTGTTGTCATACAACAGCACCAAGTTGCCCTGTTGAAACTATTTTTTTTTTATGTGGCGATCATGCCAAGCCTTCTGGCGATCCTTCTCCACACCCTGAGGGAAATCGATGATAAAGCAATATTCCTCCAGCTGCACTAGAAGTTCCTCCAATGCTGCCTCAGAATCCATTCTTATCATTGCTGCAATGCGTAGACTTGGAACAATGTACTCCATTGGCATGATTGCTTCTTGTCCATACACCAGCTTAAATGGTGTCTGACCTGTCAACCTTTTACATGTGGTGCGATAGGCCCACAATAATGCTGGGATTTTGAGATCCTAGTTGTCGTGGTTCGCATTGCACACCTTTGTCAGCGCATGTTCCAATATCTTATTGAAAGCTTCCACCGTGCCATTTTCCTATGGATGATATGGCGTACTCTTCTTATGCTGTATCTGTAGCTGCTCTGTCAATCCACTGATGGTGCGATTGAGAAAGTGGTTGCCTTGATCACTCAGAAATATCTTGGGGCAGCCGAAGCGAGTGATAATGTTGTCAAACAAAAAACGTGCAGCCGTGGCTGCGGAACAATCAATGACTGGTGTAGCTTCCGCCCATCTTGTCAAGTAATATGTCACCGTGATGATATATCTGGCACCAATGCACTTACCCGGTGGATTCATTGATCCCACAAAATCCACTTCCCATTTGTCAAACGGTTTTAGTGTTAACTGAGGCATCAGCGGCATCTCGTCCCTCTTGGATGGCTTCCCAGTTCTCTGACAAACATCGCAGGACCGTGCATAGTCTGTCACATCATTATGTAGCGTGGGCCACCAAATCCCTGCACGAAACACCTTCCTAGAAGTCACCCGACTGCCGTAGTGTCCTCCAGCCACTCCTCCATGTGCTTTTGACAGTATCTGCGCTTGCTCATGTGGAAAGACACATCATCGCAATATCTCATCTACACCCATCTTGTATAACTCTACTGCGATGAGCTAAAAGCCTGCAGCTTTAACCCCCAACTACTTCTTTTGACTAGCGGTGAACTCTTTTGGTGCAGTACCTGTTGCCAGAAACTGAATAATTTCTTCAAAATAGACATCGGCTACTTCAACCCAAAACAGTTGTGCATCAGGAAACCCGTCTTCAATGTTAGTTGGCTCCTCTCTTGTTTCTATCTGCGATAGATGATCAAGGCCAGAATTCAACCGCCCTGGATTCACAATTACTTCAAAGTCAAACTCTTGAAAGAGAAGTAACCATCGGCATATCTTCCCACCCAACACAAGCTTATTGACCAGGTACTTCAATGCAGAGTGGTCTATGAACATCTTAAAATGTCTTCCCAATAAGTAGTGTCGGAACTTCTGCAGCACATAGACCATTGCCAATCCTTCCCTATCAGTAGTGGTGTAGTTCTTTTCTACGGATGACAGCTTTCGACTAGTGAAAGCAATAGGGTGATCAAGATCCCCCTCTCCTGGTTGCGCTAGCACCACACCGAGTGCAATTGATGATGCATCAACATGGACATGGAATTCCTTACTCCAGTCCAGGAATACTAGTATCGGTGCCGAATCCATCTTAGCCTTTAGCTGCTCAAAACTATCCTGACATTCAGTGCTCCATTGAAATACTGCATCTTTCTTCAATAGCTTCTCCATAGGGGTGGTGATCGCTGCATATCCCCTGATGAACTTGCGGTAATACCCAGTATGTCCTAAAGTCACCCTCAGCTGCTTGACAGTGGTCGGTGGTGTCAGACTCAAAATAAGTGCAATCTTCGTTGGATCGACTAACAACCCTTACTTGCACACAATGTGACCCAGCAATATCCTAAATGGCACGCAAAAAATGTACTTCTTCAAATTCAATGATATCTAGGGTTGTCGACAGCGCTCCAACATCAACCGCAGATTGGCCAAGTGATCGCAGATCAAACCATAGACTGTCCAATCATCCGTGTATACCTGCAAGAAATTCTAGATGAAATCCTTGAATGCAAAAACAACAACCCACGAAAATATCGTAGGTGAATTCTTCAGTCCAAACGACATTACAGTATACTAAAAACATCCCCATTCTGTCACAAAAGTCATCTTGTGGCGGTCTTCCTTTGCAACACGGATCTGATGATAGCCTGAGAACCCATCCATGAAAGAATACATCCCCTGGCCACCTACTCCCTCAAGTACTTCATCAGTAAACGGGGTCGGAAAGGGATCATGCAAGCAGGCATCATTCAACTTCCGCAGATCGACACAGATGCGCACCTCACCAGTCTTCTTGTCCTGCACGACCATAGGACTGATCCATTCTGACTCTTCAACTGGTTCAGTGATACCAGCATCCAACATGCGATCAAGTTCTTCCTTGACCTTTTCCTTATGTCGCGGATTGAGCCGATAAGGTCGCTTCCTGATCGGTTTAGCATCTGGTTTCAAGGGAATCTTCATCTCACCTAGATCACCCAAAATACCTTTCATTTCGAAGAACTTCATAGGAAAAAGGTCTTGGAAATCATGCAACAACTCAGTGACCTTTCCCATCATCTCATCACCCCAATAATATCCAACATTCACGAACTTAGGAGTGGCCTCCATCCCAATATTGATCTTGCGAAGCTTCAAGGGCTGACTGAATGGATCACTTAGCGCACCAGGTGGTACCACATCGTGACTTCCTTCAGACTCTGAAATATTGACATTTTGTGGATCATCACCATCTTCAGGCCCACCAGTGATATTATAACATTCCATAATGGATTGCATCTGGCAATGCGTATGCTGATCTGTCGGGTACACCACAGGAACAACCTTTAGAACCACATCGCAAATGATCTGCAGAGCATTATGGACATCCGAGTTGGGACCAGCAAAACGGAACGTATGAGTAAAACATATGGTCAACTCCAACCAAGTAGTGATTTCTCCCCTTAACTTAGCTGCAGTATACCATGACCGCGACATTTCATCTAAGGTATGGATAAATGCATGGACCCACTCATCTCTTGGTTGTGATGCCCATAATGTGTGACACTCCATCAAATGGCCTCCAGGATCGTTTCGACCATCATACTTCCCTGCGTGGTAGACCTCGGTATCACCAAATCGTACCATCATCAATCTTCTGCATTTTGACCATCCATCAATTGATGCCTTGTGTGTCACCCACCAGCGTGCTGGAGCAACCTTCAGTGCTTCGTCCAATGCCAGCAATCGTTGTGGTTCTGAAACTCTTTCCTCAAACTCCGTCAGAAAGTCAGACAAGCTAGGTAGTCCTTCATATATTGGTAGTGTGACCGTTTCAGTCACGACGCGGCATAGCGACTGAGTGATAAACCCACACTTACAGAGCGACACCTCGTGCAAGTGGTTCTGCCAGTGTTCTAGCACGTCATCAAATTCGGAAGGCGCAAAGCTATCACTGCGCCATACTAGCTCACCGTTGGCAGTTGGATGAATATATTTTTTGGAAATATTAAATGTGTGGTCCCATCCCCTGGGATCATCATCCTTTACTGGCTCAAAGTATCTGCGACCTTCATCCGGATCCAATGGGGCTATGACTCTAAGATCACGGTTTTCAAAAGTAATCATCCGCCGCTTGAAGTTGATTACTGCTCCACTGTCGTTATCCCATCTGATCCCCAACAACGCAGGATACGAACTTATTCCTTCAACCACTTCGATGACATCGAAGTCAACGTAGGTCTTCATGCCCTCAATGTCCACCACCAACCGAGGGAATATCCCAATCGACGTCACTTTAGCGTGATTAGCTAACCGGAGTTGTACAGGAGACCAGCTCAATGGGGGGCTCCCCATTTTCTTCCATGCTTGCTTGGTTAAGATGTTGACATACGAACCAAGGTCCAGAATAACTGAATCAACATCATAATCCCTAATCTGGATATTCATTCGCATCTCCTTAACTGTCTTTCTCCGTTGTAAGGAGTTTACTACTGACTCCTGTCATCCCTTAGCTGGACGCTGCAACAACCCTTCAATCTCAGCCAGGGCCACGGGATCTCTTGCCAACAATAAGCAGCTCTCAAGAAACTTCTGTAAAGTTCCAGACTGCGCTAATGGACCTGCCTCTGAAGTCGTATCAAACACACAGGGCATGTCGTAGATGATATCTTTACCGTGGTCCTAGTCGAATGCACGATGTGCTTGGAAGAACGTATCATGCTCAGACTCAACATCAAATAGTACCTTCTTCTGCCCAACCTTTCGAATGTCTCCTCCTATCGCTGCACCTCCCTGTGTAATGACTGCAACCGCCGCATCCTGTGGTCTTGGCTCTGCATGAATTGTCGCAACATTCACACCTTGATTCTGATTAGGTGCTGGATTCCCTTGTTGGTTCATATTTAGATTAGCGTTTTGGTTTTGGTTCTGCACTGGTTGCTGCACCTGATTCTCTACTGGCTACTGTGCCTGGTTCTGCAACTGCGGAATATTCCCTGCCTACCATTATGAAATCAACTGCGGGCAGTTTTCCACTGTATGGTCTGTAACAAAGAAAAATGTACACTGATTCTGCAAGAGTGGGCAATCGCACTGATTGTGTCCCCATACTGCACAGTGATAGCACTGAACAGGTCTGTGACCTCCTCGTCCTCCTCCATGACCAAATCCTCTGCCATGTCCACCCCAGAATCGTCCACGAAATCCGCCCTGCTATGGGTACTACAATTGGTTGTACTGTTGTTGCATCTAAGAGGGTTTCATGCCTTGCCCTTGCTGTGTAAAAGGCGGTTGTTGAACGTAATGTGGTTGTTGTGGAGCCATTTGCATTAGGGCATATTGCAGCACAAACTACTGCTGCGGTACAAACTGTAACTGCGGTTGAGGTAGCGGCTGGGCTACCTATGGCTGCAGTGGTGGTTGTTGTACGGCACGTTGGTCATCCTTTACATAGAATGCATCGTATGTTCTCTCATGAAACAACCCATATGCCCGAAAATATTTGTCATCATGTCCCACCGACTTACAAAAAGTGCAATATAGATTCATTGTCTTGGTGACCATTTTCTACATATATGGACATTCTTCATGGCGATGCCCAAATACCTGACAAATGCGACACCATGGCATGCCACCACCATTCAACGGGTTTGGCGCTCCTGAAACCAAGTAGTTGTGGAAGTCGGGGAAATTGTACTTCGTATGCCCTTCCCCTCGACATTGCATGCACCATACTTCTTCGCGATGCTCCTTTCCCTTCTTGAAATCTTGCAGCTGTATGGTCAAGTTAGCCAACTATGTCTGTATCTACGGCATCCCAACTATATTTTCTCCAATCGGCGACACCTCCAACCACATTGCAATCTCCAGAGCTTCACTGGACATCGAGATGTTTTGTTGCATCAATGGTAGCTGAATATGCGGGTAGCAGTGCCGCGATGAACCATTCTTTATGTTGGACAGTGCTCATATCGAAACTAACCCTTGCCATCAGCGTCTTGAACCATTGATCGAAATCCCACACCATCTCATTGGGATACTACTTAATTTCTTTCAATTCTGTGATATATTGGGCCTCAAACTTGGACTTCCTGAATTTTGTAATCAACCCATCCCTGATCTCATATAGTTACTTCGTTGGAGCTCCTATAGGGACTAGAACAAACTTCATAAACCAGTCTAAGGCGCGACCTCGCAGGGTCGTCTCCAGCTGTCCTTTCTTGGCATCATCATCAATGATCTATTTTACGGTATAGACCGCTTCACGTAAAAACCAATACTGTTCTGGGTTATCTATCCCATTCCCATGGAACAACAGTAACTTAGCATCATCGCCCGCCATCCTGTGCTTCCTTCCTCGAGGTATTGAACTACTAGCGATCAAGTTTTGTTGACTTGGTGGGATCGGAGTGGTGTTTCTCACTGGTTGACAGATAGTGAGTGGAGGTGTGGGTACGTTGCTTATGGGGTTAGGTCCTGCCTCTATCCTGGGAATAGCCTGTGCATCCTTGTTCGGACTGTGAGGTTGCTTCGTCCCGTGTGGTCTCCCTTCATGAACTTGTGGTTTGATCACAGCAGGACCTTCTCCTATCCTCTGCCTATTTTCCTGTCAAAACCTCGCTCCTCCCCTTGTAAGACCACTCTCTTCCTCGGCTTCACTCACAGTCTTGTCGTGAGCCGCACCCATCTACCCCTGATCATTCCATGCACTGCCCCCCTGCTGTCGTGATACGCATGGCCTCCGCCCACCAGGTTTCTTACTAATCTATATGCATCTTCAATATACCCTTTTCAAAAATAAGCATCTTAATGGACAGTTGGAGCGACAGCAAAAACCTTCCTCGGGGTTCATGGAAGAAATATCTTTCAGCTTCACTATAAGACTTTTGTGTATCAACCGCAAATTCAGTGATATACCCTTCCAAGATGCTATCAAGCCACACTTCGACAGCCCGTGACACTTTATTTTCAACTTCCTACAGTTCTTGGATCAGCTCCGGGGTCCAAGTCGTCGGTTCACCACCTTGGTGGTTGCTCTTCTGATAGGTCAAATTTTCCAACCACTCAAACGAAAGGACCGAAAATTCACAGAAAAACCATTCGTGCAGACCATTGTGAATATATCTATCCACCCACTAATATACCATCATTCGATTGTTTTGGCTTTCTTCTTCAGCAAATTCCTGCAACCTCTGATCAAACCAACTCTATATCTCCTGTTGCGTCGGATGCCACAACATATCTCCTTTCACTTCGTACACGGTCCCGGCAACGAAACCATTTGCTGAATCAAACCCAGTCGACAGGGGTTCCAATCACTGTCGACACCAACCCACCGCGATCTCCCTGAGCACCAGCCCAGACAGATTTTACCCTATCTGGAAACACATGCAGAGCAGATGAGGTCTCACCTGAGGCAATCAAGGGAGAGTGGACGAAACCATGTTTCCGCTGAATGAAGGAGGATGATTGTGGCAACAATTACTTAACTTATCGCATCATTCAAGACAGATCTATGCATTCAAGATTAACATCATTCATATTCATAGCATCATTCAACAGAGACATTCATCATGACAAGTATAACATTAAAGTATTAACTGCAGCAAGAAATCATAGCATCATTTGTGAATCGCAGCATGCATCATCATAAAAAAATACACAAGGAATTTCACCGAGCAGTTCCGTCATTTCATATTACTTCAGAAAAAACCCTAATACAACATCTCTGCAAAACCAGATCTCAGCAATATCTCTTGATCTCACATACAGACTCAAAGATGCGCACAATCAACATCCAAAAATCGTACTCTCTTCGGATTATGCAACACTTACAACTCATGTTTATATATAGGCTTCCGCCTTTACAATGCTTGTCCACTTGCTAACAACTTCCTAACCGACACTTGGACAAATGACCCAAAATATAACTGACGCAGTCCAAATGACCCAAAAACCCACCTACTGCGGTACAATTAGCCCAAAATTACATATCATATGGTCCAATGACCCAAAAACCCGCATCCTGCGGTACAATCGACTCAAAAATACATAAAATAACGCATCCTTATTCCTTCCGCGACCTCTTTTGACGTGTCGCAGCATCGGCGATGCTGCGATTCTTCCTTACCAAACCGCCTGCCAACACTTCTACCACAGTTTAACCAAGTTGTTTCTTCTCAGAGTTGTGGACTAAGCTATGTCCCACAATCTAACTCTCCGCAACCCAATCATGTGTTCTCGCAGCTTCCCTAGGTCTTTTAAGCTCTGTAATTCATCTCAGGGTTCTTTCATGGGTATCCCGAGCAGACTAGATCCACGCACGTAGTTTCTATGGAAATGGATTCTATGATCTTACACTCTCACATAGGAAACGTGATTATCATTCCTCTTCCTCACGGCTGGGCTCTGCGGGTCTGTGAATACCTTTCCCCCGCCCCGTGAATGCATGATTTGTTTCCTTCCCCACAAGGGGTATCCAAAACAAGTTTTGTCGGTTCCAAGGAAAATTTTAAGGGCAAAATTTCACCAATTGGCTATTTTTTGGGCATTTTTTCAAAAAATAAATTCGATATTTGGTCATTTTTAGTCTCTATATCGCCTATATTTAGATCAAATATGTTTTTTTATCATAATATTCGCCAAAATTTATAATTTTCAATAGTAAATTGTATGTTTCATATTTGATATTTGCCTACCATTCTATATATATGTTTTTTCCAATCTAAAATAATCTCCTAGAATACTATACTTAAGTATACTTTTATAATCCTTAAAAAATACCCTGGTCGATTCCCAGGTGCTTGAGTGTCTTCAAGTACAAGTAGTCAAAGCCATGCCCTGCCATACGAAATTGCAGGCATGCACCATACTCCATCAACTTCAGCAACAGGGTTACCAACCACCCTCTGCAACTGAATTAATGTCAGTAGGGAGGTCAAAAGGGTTCACAGTTGGACATGTGGTAGAATGGGTACCAATCTCATAACCCCCTCGCCTCTCCCTAGTGGATACACATGGCCCCTTCTCATTGGTTTCCTCCTTAGCCAGCTTCTTGGGTATTTTATTGCATTGATTAATAATTACATCATTTACATTTCTTCATGTCTTAACAGCTCATGGATAATCAAACAGTCAAATACTTGCCTCTGTAATAACTTTAAACATCCACTAGTTGGGCCTTGGCCTTGAGCTCCACAGTAGGGTAGATACACATACTGCATATACACAGTATTTACATTGAATCCAATAAACATAAGGGTAGAATGGGGTATTACACGTGTATTGTGTCTTCCCTCACTCCCACTTATTGTTCATAAAGAACACCCAGAGGTGAAGGTGGTAAGTATCCAAAACAAGTTTCAAAATGGGACTTCCGAATGGAAGTGTGGATTGCTATGTTATAAGAGTGGTGTATGTAGACCACATTTTCATCCCATGTCTTCAGATGCTCTTGATTGTAACCCATCAAAAGTTGTACCAAAGTGTTATTCTCTACTTATGTATGTCCATCTATTTGTGGACTGAATGTTGTAGATATCTTCAACTTGGTGTCCATCTTTTCCCAAAGTGTAGTCCAAAATGTACTTGGAAATCTAGTATCTGTGTTTGATATGATGCTCCTTGGTATCCCAAAGTTCACCCAAACTTGATGAAAGAACATGTTTGATGATTCTTGTCCTTTAATTATCTTTTTACAAGGTATAAGAATGCACATCTTGTTGAATTTGTCAACTACCACAAATTAATAGTCATGTCCCTTCCTAGTGGTTGGAAGTCCACCCACAAAATCCATGGAGATCCTCTCCCGTGGTCTCATAGGAACATGTAAGGGATAGTATAGACCTCCCTTCATATTAATAGGCTTGCTTGTACAACAAAGTATGCATCCCCTGGTAAACCAAGCTACATCTTATTTCATTCTAGGTCAATAAACATACCTTTACAAGTTGGCTACTATCTTCCCAACACCAAAATGCCCTGCAACTTTGGAGGTGTGAATCTCTCTCATGAGTTGCAGTATTTCACCGTTAGGAACATAGAGCTTGTCAAACTTGTAAAGTAACCTATCCTGGATATGATAATCAACCTTGTTGCCACCTTATTCTACATGAAATTGGCCTTGTATTTGTTGAAATACCCCTTGAAGTCCTCATCTTCTATGCATTCCTCCTTGTATGCATCATGCCAGGTGAAAGGCTCCATAAGCATAAGAGCATGTTTTTCAGCTTCTTCATACTGCACTTATTATATTTGATGATTAGATGGAATTGTTTGTTGATGTATTTGTAACTTCGGAATGTATTTCACTTGTATATTTTATATTGTAGTCATGTGTCATTGTACTTCCGATGGAGAGGTTTCATTCCTCCGATCGGGAAGGTTATCATTATACTAGAGTGGGTTATTAGACTCCCATAGTGGGGTTGGCCCAGAGTTAGGGTATAATGGATTATTAGACTCTCCTAGGAGAAGTCGGCCCAGTTAGGGAAAAAGGAAAGTGCGGTAAATTATAAATAGAGAGTGTGACTCTCTCATTCTATTCATTCACTCACTCACTCATTCGTACAAGTGAGAGAGAGAGACAAGTTTGCACAAGTGGAGGACGAGGAAGCTATTGGAGACCATATACCTGTTTTGGGGTTTTGTATTATTGCTCATTCTATCTCTGAGGAAGTTGCAGGGTTTTCTCCTTTATGGTTTCCCCGGTGAAATGCTTTGTGTCTATTGTCTCCGGTGTTTGATTTGTTGTGCATGTTGTTCTCTCAGATAAGATCCTAGATCACATTGAATTAAATTGTGAAAAACTAACATGGTATCAGAGCTAACCTGAGATGAAGACACTGTGCAACTGCGGAAGCTAGGGATTCTTAATGTTTGGGTCTCTTTCCACATATCATCAGGATCAGGAGGCTAGGATAACTCTCCTAAGGAAGGCGCATCTTTCTGTTGAAACAGACTTTGTTTCTGAGCATTTTCAGTTTTTGGCCTGTCACTACTGCGGGAAATTAGGGATTTTGACAGAAGTGGAATTTTGGAGTTCTCTCAGCATAGGATTGATCTCCTCAGTAAAATCAAAATTTAGAGACCAAGATCAAACTTTTTGGCTGGGTGAATCTCCAGGAAAATCAAACCCTAGTTTGGTTTTTGGACCAGAAAACCAGAATTTGACAGAAGTTGCAGATCCGAAATTCGCAAGTCACTTTTGAGGGGTCAATTTTTGGAGTTTTCAAAATCTGAGCACACCAGATTGCTCACCTCATTCAATTGCATCTCCCTATCTAGACGGAAGTTTGAAATTTCAAGTTTGTATTTTTAGGGTTTCTCTGTGAAAACCCTAGTCAGCTCCATATCCAGTTTCAACAAATCAAAGTGATAAGACCTATAAAGTTTTCTATTTCCATTTGAGTTTCTCATTAAGATGTCTCACCACACCAATCTTGAGGATAATATTGAAGGGGATGATAACTTCCAAGCATGGAAGTATAGGATTGGGTTAATCCTAGAAGAGAATGAATTGGACACCTAAATAAGTGAAGAGGTTCCAGTTCTAGACGGAGATGAGGCTACGGCCTTACATAAGAAGAACTTGGTCAAGGTCAAGAGGATCATTGCATATTCTATCAAGGATCATCACATACCACATGTGCCATCTCTAAAGACACCCAAGGAGATGTTTTATTCCTTGACCAAGCTATTTGAAGGAAAGAATATCAATCGGAAGATGACATTGTAGAACCAATTGAAGAATGTGAAGATTCAAAATGCAGAGACTGTGTAGTCCTACTTTTCAAGGGTCTCCCAGATAAAAGAACAACTTGAAGCTGTGGGAGAAGATATAGAGAATGGAGAAGTAGTGATGACCACCTTGAATGGTCTCCCTAGGTCATGGGATTCCTTCATTCAAGGAATTTGTGCTAGGAAGAAGCTCATCACATTCAGTAGGTTGTGGGAGGAATGCTCACAGGAAGAAGCTCGAATTATAGCTCGAGAAGAAAACATGGGTAATGAAGACCAAGCTCCCACAGTACACACCAAGAAGAATAATAACAAGAAGGAGCATCCTCATCACAAGAAGAGTAAACACCACCACCAAAACCGAAGAGAGAACTTTGGAGGATCTATGAGAGATCTTTCTCACATTCGATGTTATACTTGTGATGAGAAGGGACACTATTCCAAAGATTGTTCCAAGAAAAAAAGTAACTCCCACAAGAGGAAGAACACCAAGAGAAGACATCATGCTCACACTACTGAGGATGATGAACCTCCCAGAAAGAGATCCAGAGAAGAAAGTGAAGATTCTTCAAGCAATGAAGAGTATGTTTTGATTCCTCCCTCACAGGAACTATTACACATGGAAGCAATGTGTTGGTAGAATTTTTCCCTACAGATAAGTAAAAATTCTCTTAGATTAAAGTAGACTTTAACTAACTCTAAACTAAGACAAAACTAAACAAATGCTACCTTGAATTCCTAGATCTAAATAGACATCTCAAGATTAAAGTGCTAGAAGAAGTAGAAGAAATCTAATTGACCTACTAATCACAGAAAGTTAGTTAGGATCGAATTAGGGACACCAATCCTCCAAAATCTCTCTAAAATCAAAATCCCACAAGCCATGGCAAAAAGGCTAAAAAAGGTGTATCGCGCCTTTACAACATAGCATAATGCGGTAGTACCGCATGGCAAAGAAAGAGCATAGCGCGGTAGTGTGGACTACCGTGCGCCTAAGATGGAGCAAGGCGCGGTAGTGAGGGTAAATGAAGTCTCAGCTAGGTTGATTCTTGTCAGGGTAGGTTTTCCATCAAGGATCACTCATCGTTTTTCTCTTCTGGGTGTTTTAAGCAGTAGGGGAAGCGTCGTCAACTCTTTTTGTGGTGAAGATGCGACACTATGAAATATGGAGGTATAAAAAATGCCCCCTAAAGTGTGAGGTCAGAAGGGACTGATGGCTAAAAGACTTTACAAATACCGTGCAGAGATAGCGTTGAGGAGAGCAACAAGGAGCTGAAACAGAAACAAGATGTTAGATATACCACCGAGGCGGGCATCCCCATGCTCGGAAACAAATGACTCAAAGCATGGCTGCCGACCAATACATTGCAGATCCATGAGTACCGAGATGACATAGACTGTGGACAAATCATTGCTACTATGAACAAGCGTAGATCCATGAGACAGTAATGACACAGCCACGACCAATACGAAAAGTGGATCTGTGTGACAATACAAAGGATATCTCCAACGCAACCTGGATGCAATCAAGCTACAAAGGTGCACCCAGGGTCTTTTACCCGATCGCAAATGATACGAATCTAGCCATGTGATTACAAAGTGTTGAAGTCGAACATGGTAGAAACCATTTGATTACCGGTCAATGATGTGAACCGTTAACAAATGCGAGGGAAATCACCAATGATGACGATGATCCCCAAGGTATCTGAAGTACATCTCAACAAAATGCGAATAGATGAGTTGATTTCGAGCATTCGAGAGATTGTTCAATAAGAGGTCAGTGATGTAAACCTACTATTGAACACGAGGAAACCTGCCATTGAGGCATGCAGGTACCAAGGTATTAATGGTTGATCCCTAAGTCTAATTCCCGGATAGTGATTTGGCGTCGATGGGAATAGACTCGTCGAAGGTGGGCCATAATGATTCCCACATCATTAACACGAAATCGGAATGAAAGATAGTATCAGATGATGGAACAATGGAGTATGTACTGACACAGCAGAGGTCTGACACAATGAATGACTCTGAACAATGCAACCCCTTGAACATATAATGGCATGTAACAGGACTTGGCAGCAGGGATTATTGATAGCAGAGGATAGACACCGAACGAGTAGGCTCGTGGCCAGAGAGACGACTCATGATGATGACCATAACTCAGTGACTGTTGGCCCGGTTTTGCAACCAGGCTTAGTGCTATGGGCACCTGCTAACTAGTAGCAGCAGTTTCAATGAAAATAAATAACAATAAACTAATTAAACAAGACTATTCATGGATCTAAGCAAAGATATTAAGCAAATAACAAAAATAATTTAAGATCAAGAACAAGAACATATAAAATAAAGAATTTGTATTGAAAGTATGGGGCAAGCAAGTGCTTGCGGAATCAATACCTCTAATGGTGAGGTTGAATAGCTCCAAGGATGAGCAACTTCCAATCTCCAATGGTCTCTTCTCCAATGTGGTTTGCAATGGCTAAAATGCTCAGGGGAGATTTCAGCAGCATAAGGATGAGATAATGGATGGATGGGAAATGAGGAGCCCCTACCACCTTTTTATAGGTTTTGGTGGTGGGAAATACCATTTGTGGTTTTGTGGAAACCAAATGGTATTGACCAACATGGTTTAGGTACTTTTCCCTCCTTTTTCCTTTTTTGAATAAAAATAATATTTTAATTCCCTTTTTAATATTTTTGGGAATTTGGACCCTTTTTGAGGGTTTTTTATGATTTTCTTGGAAAAATAATCTTTTTTAATGGAAAAAGGGGTGTACTAAGGTCTTTTGGTGACCTTTTGTTGGTTTCAGAGGCTCTGATGGTGAAAAAGTGGATAAATGGGTCATGTGAATAGGGAAATGAGCTAGTGAGCACTTTTTGGGTGTTAACAGATTGCCCCCTGATGTGTGAGGGAAGGAGCTCATCGTATGGCCGATAGACATCATAGTTCATTTGTCTTTTTCTGGGGTTTTAGGGGAGAGAAGAGACCGGTTGGAGACTGGAGCCACGGCCCTTGGAAGCTGCAAAAACAAAAAATATTACATGGCCTCAATATGGATGAGGTATAATCACTGATAAAGGACGAGGCGGGCATTCCCATGCTCGTATCAAGACATATACAAAACAATTAGTCCCAAGAAGGGGGATCTAATACGTAAAGAAATATACTGGTACATCATAATGGTCCAGAGGGGACGTTATTGTGGGATATACTCATGATCATGGCTGATCTCAATAACTGATACACTGGAATAACTATTGAACTGCTGAAACTGAAGGTGTCCAACATCTGTATGGACTCAATGACTATGAGTCATCTCTGAGAAATAATGTAACCGTATACTCAAGGGAGTATGAAACTGGGATAAATCTGCATACTGTCGCCATGCGCAACCCGGATATGTATAGAAAAAATGTAACTGGTTGTATCCATAGGTAGACTCTCAATTGTGGAGGAGTCAGGTGGTATCCAGGGTCTTCGACTAATAACTGAACGGACCAATACCCTGTGCGAGTCTCAACGATGCGATTAAGGTGTTGAAGTCGAGCATGTGAGAAACAACCATTCAGAGAGGCGCGGAGGATTCCTCTCGAAATGATTCATAGGCACTCATCATAAATGGTAATGAGTCCAAGACACAGGGACCTCTAGGTCTATCCTCTGGAATCAATGTAGTTGTCGTCGACAGAGGGAGACCAGCAACTAACAAGGCAATGATGTTTCCTTGATAGGAGCACGAGGTGTAGAACTAAAGTGATGTAGTACTGATGGTAGGACTGACATACTTGTGGGGAAGGGAAATAACTGGGTCAAAAAGTGGGTAGACTCAAACTTCCTTTGTTCAGAGCATGATGACATGGTTGACCTGGCAGCGTAGGGAACTGACTTGTAGGTGTGGGGATCATTGCTTTGACTGAATGGTATATATTGACTCTGGGGGGAGGACGAGCTGATAGGTGCTGTCGAGGGATTATGAAGGTGATATACTGCAGAATTCTCTGAACAAAGGCGACCAAAATGGGGAAGCTGCCATATGAGTAGATGTGATCTGTCGTGGCGCCAAGAGGCACCATTGATTCCTTCTTCGTAGTTTTAATGAGCTCCAAGAAGGGATAAAAGTGTGCTCTGAAATGGTACGATCCTGTGGATTTTGTGAGCCCAGGACGGCTCATGCTCATGGTTTCTTTCATGTTTAGAGAGTCTAAAAGCGGTAAGTGGACTCTATTGGTGTTTCTTTTTCGTGAGTTTAGTCTCCAAGGCCCGAAAAAGCATAAAATGATGCGTATGGAGAACTCTTCTAGCCGATGTGACTAGAGTATACCTTTTTCGTAATTAGTCTACGAGGTCCGGAAAAGGGGTAAACTTATACCAGGTAGACGCCCTTTCAAATACGTTTAGCGAGCATGAAAGGAAGCAAGATTGCTCGGCGATCTTTTCATTGTTTTAGGAGTCAGAAAAGAGCTTAACAGAAACTCCCTAAGTGCCTTTTTCGTAAAAGGGGTTGCTCGGCCCGAAAAAGGGATAAAATTATACCGAACAATAATGGATTGATGAGGGCGAGAAAAGGTCTCAAGCATCGTCATCAGTGCGGAAAACTGGATCCGGTGACTTAAGGATTGTTGAAAACGGAGAACGGCCGATGTGGCGCGCAAGCCGAGGTGACGAAGGGGTCACAAGGCAAAATGCCCGAAAAATCTAGAGGTGAGAGCGAGAAATGATCCCGAGCGTCGTCACGAGCGCGGAAAACTGAATCCGGCGATATAAGGCACGTCGAAAACGGAGAACGGCCGATGTGGCACGCAAACCGAGGTGACGAGGGGGCATGGAAAAAATGCCCGAAAAATCTAGAGGTGAGAGCGAGAAATGATCTCGAGCGTCGTCACGAGCGTGGAAAACTGAATCCGGCGATATAAGGCACGTCAAAAATGGAGAACGGCCGATGTGGCACGCAAACCGAGGCGACGAGGGGGGCATGGGAAAAAATGCCCGGAAAATCTAAAGGTGAGAGGGAGAAATGATCTCAAGCATCGTCACGAGCGCGGAAAAATGAATCCGGCTATATAAGGCACGTCGAAAACGGAGAACGGCCGATGTGGCACGCAAATCGAGGCCACGAGAGAGGCCAAAAAATGGTGAAAAAATGGACTTCGTGAAAACGTGAAACGGAAAGAACTTGTATGAAGTTCTTGCTGTGCTGATCCCAACGGTACCAACGGTTTGAGAAATGGACTTTGTATGCTACCGCAATGGTTGTTTGAAATTTGTGGAATTTCTATAAATAGGGCGTGGGGCCCAAAATGACATTTCATTGTTACGTGTGAGTTTGATAGAGCTGTCAGAGCTATTTCTCGATTTCCGGGAGATTTCACCGTTGGTTTTCGATTTAGCGAGTTGCAGGTAACTCTATTCGCCTTAACCCTGTCAATTATGTCTTTTTTTTTTTGTTTGGCGGCGGGCCCCCGAAGGCCGCGAAACTCCACGTTGACTCTCTAACGTGGAACCGCGCGGGTTTCAGGGCTGAACCCGCGATGAACCGCGCGGGTTCTAGGCTCACAGTCGCGATGTTCATCGCGACTGTGAAATAGGAACCCGCGATGTTCATCGCGAGTTCATGGGGGATAGTCGCGATGTTCATCGCGACTGTCTGGCCAAAACCCGCGATGTTCATCGCAGGTTTTTTCATGGATCCCGCGATGGCCATCGCGGCTTTTTGTGGAAAAGCCGCGATGGGCATCGCGGTTTTTTGTGTAAAAGCCGCGATGGGGTTTTCTAAAAAATTTTATGCTGGGGCTAAAAATTTCTTCTGTTTTTGGCAGGATGTTGCGGAGACCTCAGTCTGTGTGGCGGGAGAGGGAGATTGATGCGGATCTCATGCTGAGGATTGAGACTGATGGAGGGGTTAGAAAGACCCTGGCCATGAGCGGACTCCTAAAGTTCGCTCAGATTCCTCCTATACGTTCAGTGAGGCGACTCCTGAACAAGCTCGTGCAGTGGTGGGTGCCGGCAGAGGGTGCCTTCATTATTGGTGGTGAGAGGTTGGAGATCACTCTCACTGATGTATATTTTTTGACCGGGTTGCCTCGCTTGGGTGAGGTTGGTGATATGTCGCCGAGGTTGCCTCCGGGTGTAGATATGGAGGACCTCTTACATACTTTCTGTGTGGATGATGCTGTTTTGGTAAACAGCTCTATTAGTCTGAAGTTCCTACGTGAGTGGGATATGCGGGCTGTTGGTGCCTGTGTCCTGAGGATATTGGGTGCTGCTGCACCACATCGTATGTCTGGGGGGCAGACGGTGATGGTGGATTCCGTTCTACGGGGTACTTATTACGCCTGGGCGCAGATGTTCCTGGCCGGTGTCCGGAGAGATCTGGACAAGGCTATTAGAGAGGGAGGCGAGTTTTGTTACGCCTCGTTTTTATGTTGTTTTTTCTTTGAGCGGGTGCCGACCTTGCGACCACATGTACCCGTTCGTGCTGGGCTTCCGAGCGAGCCTCGTATGATGAGGTGGGGGCAGATGATGCCCCGTGCAGGCGGTGGTATCCGTGGCTACTTCACAGAGGATTTCTACCAGCAGTGGGAGCAGATGCCTCTGGTGATCGAGGACTATCCCTACGCCGGCATGGACTACCGGGGTGACCCAGAGATGCCACGTGCCCCAGGACAGGCCTGGAGCTTGGACGGTATGTTTTTGTGTTTTCTGTGATATTATACCATATGTAGTTTGATTTATCATGATGATATCTGTTGTATAGTATCTGATGGTTTTATTTGCTTTGTACAGATGTGGGTCCAGTACCACCACGTGACTATGTGGCTCGGCAGGGGCGGGCGATGGTGGTCGCTCGTCCCCCTGTACCTGTACCTCCTCCACGCGGTGGAGGATATGCAGCTCGTGGGCGAGGGGTTGGCCCTCACGACGACGCTATAGATGGTGTCCGACGGACTTTAGCCCGGATCGTAGCTGGGCTCCCCGAGGATGGCTGGAGGGACCTTGATCGGGACATCTTGCAGGGATGTCTTGGTGCGCCGCCTGAGTGGCAGTCACTTCTGTTGAGGGCAGCGGTGTTCGTTGCAAGACACGGGGGTGGTGGACAGGGTGCTCCGGCAGAGCCGGCTCAGGGGAGGATACGTCTGAGGGACGATCCAGCGGGGCCAGCAGAGCGGCGAGTTCGGGGTCGTCATGATCCGGCGGGGCCGGCGGAGGAGGAGTCGGAGGAGGAGCCGGAGGAGGAGCCGGAGGATCCTAGGGATCCTGATGAGTAGATATATGTATTTGCCCCCAAATGCTGATGAGCATATGAGGAAGCATTTTTGTCTGACAGATGTATTTTTTGTATATCGGGTGTTGAGGGTACTTATGACATTTGACTATTTGATTTATATATATATGTGGATATATATTTTAGATATATTGTCGTGTATGCACGTGGATGCACACTTGTCTTTTGTATATGCCCGTGGAGGCACATGTTATGCACGTGGATGCAGTATGTTTGTTGATTTATGTATGCCCGTGGAGGCACCTGTTTATGCACATGGATGCATTATTTGGTTTGTTTGGTTTATGCCCGTGGAGGCACATGTTATGCACGTGGATGCAATATTGGTTTTTATATATGCCCGTGGAGGCACATATTTTGCACATGGATGCATTTTTTGTTTTATGGATATGACATGATGTGATTGGTGTGCCAGTCGAGGACACTGTTGGCCATATTATCTGCTACACTATTGAGGTGTCTTGGGACATGTGTGAATGTAATGGATTCAAACTGTCTAACCATTTGTTTAGTGCGCAGGAATTTTCTGAAGAGACAGGGATCGCGTACCTGGTAATCATTGTTGAGCTGGGAAACTAGGAGCTGTGAGTCCAAGAAAACGTTGAGGTGACGTATGCTCATCTGGAGAGCAGCGGCCAGGAGACCGGTCACGGCATCGTATTCAGCTTGATTATTGGTAGCGGCACCTAAACATACTCCGTCAATGTGAATTAACTCATGTGAGGGGGAGTATATTACCCAGGCTGCGGAGGCGAGATTGGGAGACCAACGGCTTGCACCATCAGCGAAACCGATATGGTAGAGTGGAAGAGGCTCCATCTGTGGTCATGCAGAGAAAAACAAATATTTAGTTTTTTTTAAATTTTTTGTGAATCAAACAATGTATGCCTATACTAAAATGGACGATGGTGTCCATGAGATTTTCTATGGGTAAAATCTTTTAAGGTACAACCCGTTGCGTGGGTTGCGCAGGGTGTTTCCTTCTGAATCGGTCAGAATGTATGCCCCCTGCCCGAGGCAGGTGTGTATGATGTAGGGGCCTTGCCACATGGACACGAATTTTCCCTTTCCGGTTTTATCATGAGCTTGATCGTAAGCAAGGACAAGGTCTCCCTCAGAAAAGGTTCTTGGTTGGACGCGTTTGTCGTAGCTTAGTTTCGATCGTTGTTTAGCTGCTTCCATGTTTTGAATGGCTGTGCGCCGATCTTCATCGGCCTGCTCTAGGAGTAGTAAACGTTGCTCGATCGGGGAAGTGTCCGGTAGGAGTTCAACGGCGATATGTAAGGCTGGGATCTGACACTCAATGGGGAGGACAGATTCGACACCGTGAACTAAATGGAAAGGGGTAAAACCGGTGGCGGTTTTGGTTGAGGTGCGGTAGGCCCATAGTGCCAGGAAAAGCATGTGGTGCCAATTGGATTTGTGCTTGTCTACAGTACGTTGGAGGATGGTCTTCAAAATTTTATTGATCGCTTCGACTTGGCCATTTCCTTGGGGATAGTAAGCGGAAGAGAAATGGTGTTCAAATTTCAACATGGTTGATAATTCCTTCCAGACGGCATCTTCGAAGTGAGAGCCGTGGTCAGAGACTAGTTGCTTGGGCACTCCGAAACGAGTGATAACATGGTTGAAGAAAAACCGTGCTGCAGTGTCGGCTTTGCAATTGTAGGTCGGCATGGCTTCTGACCACTTGGTGAAATAATCTACAGCCACAATGATGTGTTTGTGACCGCCGGCTGACGGGGGGTTGCAGTCGAGGAAGTCGATGGCCCATTTGCAGAATGGTCCAACAGTGACGACTGGATGAAGGGGGGCGGGGGGGGTTCTTGCTTTGGGGGCAAATAGTTGGCAGTTCTGGCAATGCTTGACTACGGTGATGCAATCAGTAAACAATGATGGCCAAAAATAACCGGCCCGAATGATTTTCTGGGCAGTTGTCATGCCGGAGAAATGGCCTCCGCAGGCGCCGCTATGACAATCATTGAGGACTTGTTCTGCTTCACTATGGGATAGGCAGCGGCGTAAGATAGTATCAACGCCGCGTCGGTAAAGTACATCCCCAATCAGGAGGTATCGGGGCGCGTGGTGTCGTATGCGACGGCGTCCATCGCGATCGATGTGTGGTCGGAATTTTTGTGTACGAAGGTAAGTCAAAATGTCTCCGTACCAAGGGTCGTCAGACGAAATGATGAAGATCTGCTCGTAAATCAAGTCCGTTTGGATAACGGGTGATGTTGAAGAGGATGGGAGGTCTGTAATGAGATGAGCAAGCGCGAGGGCTTTGGTGCTTTTGGGAGTTTTGAAAGTTAGGTCATATTCCTGGAGGATAATGACCCATTTAGCAACACGACCTTGTAGGAGCCGCCGGGTGAGGAGGTAGACCATGGGGTTGGAGTCGGCCACGACCGTGGTATGACTGAGTAGGATGTAGTGTCGCAATTTTTGTACGGAAAAGACTACAGCTAGGGCTAATCTTTCCTCGTATGGGTAACGTAGAGGTGGGCCAGACAAGGTTTGGCTGACGTAATAAATCACATGCTCTTTGTGGGAGACATCTTCTTGAACCAAAACTCCGGACACAGCATGTTCAGATGCCGAGACATAAAGGGTGAAGTCTTGAGAGAAATCCGGTGGGGATATCAAGGGGGCTTGTGTGAGAGCTTTCTTGAGGGCTTCGAAGGCCGTGTCTGCTTGCTCATCCCAAACAAAGGGTATGTGGGTGCGAAGCAAGCGTAAGAAGCCATGGACTTTGGTGGCATAATCAGGAACGAAGCGCCTAAGAAAATTGGACCGCCCTTGCAAACTCTGAAGCTGCCGAAGCGTGCGAGGAGGGGGAAGTTCTAAGATGGCTTTGACTTTCAGGGGATCGACAGTGATTCCGTCTTGGGAAACAATGAAACGCAACAAGCGGCCTGCTGGAACGCAAAAGACACACTTGTGTGGGTTCAAGCGGATTTTGTATTTGCGACAACGCAGGAAAACTTGCCGGAGGTCGTTAAGGTGGTCTGATCGTTTTCGGGACCGAGCTGTGAGGTCGTCAAGATAGACTCGCAGGATATGGACTAAGTCATGAAAGCAATAGGTCATGGCTCGCTGGAAAGTGGCACCAGCGTTTTTAAGGCCAAATGGCATGACGCGATATGCAAAGGTGCCCCATGGGGTGGTGAAGGCAGTCTTGTACTGATCTTCCTTGCGGATGTGGATCTGGTTATATCCGGAAAACCCGTCCATGAAGGATAGGACTTCATGGCCCACACACTCATCAATGCGTTGGTCAATGAATGGTGTGGGGAAATTGTCTTTTGGACAAGCGTGGTTTAAATCGCGGAAGTCAGTGCATACTCTAAGGGTGCCCTGCTTTTTGTTGACGGGAATGGGATTCGACACCCAGGTGGTGTACGGAATAGGGTAAATGAACCCTGCTTTTCGAAGTTTCTCGACCTCAGCCTTAACAGCAGGGAGCTTGGAAGGGTGAATGGGTCGCTGTTTCTGACGAACAGGGGGTACCTCGGGCCATGTATCAATGTGGTGTTCAATAATGGCGGGGTCGAGACCAGGCATCTCAGTGTAGGACCAGGCAAAGACATCACGGAACTCTTGGAAGAGTTTTTTGTATGCCTGAGTTTCTGCTTGAGTGCAAGATGCGCCCAGCGAGATGAGTTCAGGTTTCCCTGGTGTTGTGGAAATGTCTATCTGTATAGTGGGGGAAATGTTGGACATGTTCCCTTCTTCAAAGGCATCCGGTGTTGGGATGGGGTCCTTTAACCAGTCGACCTTAGTGGGTATGAAATCCTTCGATTCAACAGATAGCTGATCGGATGGGAGGGTGTCGATGTTTCCGGGAGGAAGTACGAGCGATGATGCATATCATCCCAAGGGTAGTCGGGTGCAGTGAGTGTCTCCAAAATTTGCTCATCAGTATTGAAGTAGTCAGACCATAAATCAAGGGGTTCTGGTTTGAAAGTTGTTGAAATCATATATATCGTATTGACTTCTTCCGACGAGGATGATGGCGGGGGGTGAATCTCCTCGATGAGGGGAGGAGATATCTCTAAGTCAACATTGTTTAACTCGTACAACGCTGCTCTATAGTTAGGTAGATCAAGACAATGGTGAGAGTAGTGGCCGTAGACACTGCATATAGCACAAGGATGGTTGGTGCGCAGTGATTTGTCGCGAGGATGTAGAGGTGGCTCTAATCTAACTACTGGGATGGTGATGTCATCGTCCAACATATTCATATGCTCTTGGAGTGCCGGTAAGTGTGGGCATTGATGAGTTGGATGGCCAATCTCATCGCATAATGAACATTTAGGGGGAGCTCGAAACACTGGTGGGGGTTTAACTGCCTTAGGAGGTGGTATCGCAGTGTACGGTTGTGGGCCTCTGCCCCCAGTGGGTTTAGCAAGAAGAGGGGGATTCGTTGACGTCGAAGCAATCGTGAGACCAGGAGGAGGTTTCATTGACAACGAAGGGATTGCAACACCAGGAGGAGGTTGATTTGAGGTAACAATAGGTTGTACCGGTTGGAGGATGACGTTTGGTGTCGGCGGTGGAACGGGAGGTGAAATATACCACACGGGTAATCCCAATGTTAACCCGGGTAGACTAAGGGTAGCCATAACCGGGGCGCTTACTACACCCGAAGGAGGAAATAGAAAGGGGATGGTGTGGATGGGTGTAACACCGATGTGACTCGGTACCAATGGTGGTTGACTACCGGGTGTTTGTGTATTCTGTGAAAGAGTACAGAGGTTTGCGACCTGGGTCTCTGGTGACGGTGGTGGAATGGCCTGGAATGTAGAGGTCATGGGTGTATCTGAATAGAGTCCGGGTCCCACAGAAGACACAAAGGAGGTAACTGCACTCGAAGCGGGTTGTTCAATCATGGGGAGAACATTTTCGGGGGCTGCAGGGGCATTGGGATCATAGTAGGTGAGTTGGTCAATTTTGACCACGCGTCCCTCATGGGGGAACATCATGGTACGAAAAACGGAGGAGGCGACCGCTTTCATGGCGTACATGTAACTACGACCCAGTAAAAGGTTATAATCAAGCTGGGCGTTAATGACCTCTATGTCGATGAGCACAGTTTTCCCACCCAATTGGACGGGGACCTTGGGTAGTAGACCTTGAGGTTGAGCTGACCGACCGTCATAGGCCCGTAATGTAGTGGTGGATTGCTGGAGAGCAGGGGATCCCAACTTCTGCCAAACAAATGTGGACATGACGCATGTGGAGGCACCTTCGTCGATGATACATCGATGGATGACAAGATTCCGGATAGAAACGGAAACTTGGACTGCTATGGTAGAAGGCAGCCGTGGTTCAGACTGGTCTAAATCAAAAGTCATTAATTTCGAATCATTTGGGTCGATCGCCCCAATGGCGGAAAGTAAAGTCTTGCGCTGCGTAGGACAGTTCTTCAAGACTTCTAACGCAGACATGGCTGCGGGAGATTGAGCTAGGTCATCTACGATGTTGTAATTGGACGCAGCCCGTGCATTGGGGTTGTTGTTGATTCGGCGAAGGGGGAAGCGAGGTGCTTTCGAAGCGCCATCGAGTGGAACCTGAGGTATACGCAATGTTTGATCAGTGGGATTAGCATTAGTATCCTTTTCGGCGGGGGGGGCTTCGGAAGTCGGTCCGTATTGATTCCGATGGGTTTGGATATTGACGTCGGTAGTGGACATCATCAATAGGTGGTGAGTTCCTGTATCAAACATGGGTTGATCAGGAGCGGCGTAAGTGATTTGTTGTGGTTGCACGTTGCCCTGTGGGGGGGCTAACGGCTGAGTGTTTACCACCCCTTGTGTGGGAAAGGGGTTTTGTAGTACCAAAGGTTGTTGTGGAGGTGGTGGGGGGTTGGGTGGCGGCTGAGGAGCTGCCTGCCCTTGACGATGGGCGTCATTTGTCCATAGTTGTCGAGCTCGCTCCAGATGTGGGCAAGCATGGGTATAGTGGCCATAGACACCGCAAATGGAACAAGGATGGTTTGTTCGTAAATTAGCATTTTTGGGTTGCTTAGGTGGCCGATCAGGATTTTGATGAGCAGGCGCCGCGTTATTGTCTTGCGGAGGATGGGTAGGTTGTGGAGCTTGGTTACGGTTTTGATTGTTTCCACGGTTGCGTCCTCTGCCGCGGTTTGGTTGCCCACCCTGGTTGCGTTGGTTATTTTGGTATTGGGGCTGATGTTGTTGTGCGTACACATGCCCTTGAGCATTGGGGGGATTCTGAGGAGCCGCAGGTGCGGGAGCAGGTTGCGGTGGATAGTATGCTGGTGGAGCTGGAGGTGGTCCAGTTGCCTGCTGGGGTTGTTGGTACCCCTGAGCTGGAGGAGGTGTGAGGTTAGCCGGTGCAACCAGTTGTGGGTAATGCATGGGATGTTGTGGGAACTGCATGGGGTTTTGTACCGTAGGTTGAGCATAGTATGTAGGAGGTACATATGGTGATGGCGCCTGGCCATAACAATGTTGTGGACAAGAGGGTCCATGAATGTGATGGGTCTGGTTTGTTGGAGCATAAGAAGTTGTTGCTCCGGAACTAGATGTAGCCCTAGAAAGGTCTGGGGCGGGCATGGTGCTCACCATACTGAAAGGTTTTGCTTGCGGTGTAATTTGGCCAATAATGCCATCAACGGCATGTGATGCCCCCGGTGTGTCACCGCGTGCAGAGTCGCCTCGTGGGGCGTCCGGAATGATCGTGTATAAGTAACCCGACTGGGCGTAGATGAGATCAAACTGTTGGTCCTTGAGGATGGCCTCCTCCTCGGACTGGGGTCTTTCAGATGCTACATCCTTCGCAATGAGAGGAAGGAGGGATTTAAGGAACCAGTCTAAAAAGATTCGGTCGTCTAATTTGATCTTGCATAGGCTTCGGCGCCGATGCCAATCATGGATATGGTCAGTGATATGCGTGGCCGTGTTCTGTCTGCAAGACAGTAGGATTTCGACGCCCGCATCATAGCGGACCGGTAGCTGAAAGAACTGTAGGAAGGTCGAGGCAAGGGAGGTAAATGTGGAATGCGTCCCATGGGGTTGCTCGATATACCATTTGGCTGCGGAGCCAGTGAAGGTGCGTTGTAAAAGCCGTAGGCGGATTGATTCATCCACTATGGAGTTGGAGGAACACCATAAATGGAAGGACATGATGTGATTTTGGGGGTCTTCTCCAGCCTTTCCCTCAAACTTAGGGATGTCAAAGGGAAGCTTAGTGGGCATATGGGGCCAAGCAGGATCATGTCTGATGGGGTCATTTGTGAGCCTAGCTAAATCTGGCAGGTTGAGACTTGCCATGTATGGTAGACTAGCGGATGTGGTGACCGGAACCGGGACCTGCCTAGCCATAGTGGTATGGTGTAGGGGTCCAGTAGCGCCTATAGGCATGCTAGGTATGGAGGGTATGTGCCCTCCAAAAGGTGTGGCCTGATATGGGTTAGCGCTCCCAAGTGCAACTTGGGTTACACTTGGGTTAGGAATCGCACTAGGGATTCCTGGTATAGCACTGCCAAGTGCAACATGAGTCACACTTGGGTTAGGAATCGCACTAGGGATTCCTGGGATAGCACTCCCAAGTGCAACAGGAGTTACACTTGGGTTAGGAATCGCACTAGGGATTCCTAGGATGGGGTTTGTGGAAACCGAAGGGGGTATGACCCCCATGTTGGGCATGCCCATGACAGGTGGTGGCCCTGTGCTAGGCATTCCTAAATGTGGAGTGTTACCCATATTGGGCATACCCAGGGGGGTGGTTGTTGCCATGGATGGTACTACAGCAGAAGGGTCTGCGGATGTCTCACCTATGGTACTTGTAAATAGTGGATCAAATGGTGTTCCATACATAATTGTGGTTGGTGGTAACTCTGTGTGGTTTTCGGATTCTACCTCCAAATCAAAGGTGAAGTGGGGTATGTCAGAATCGGATGACTGTCTAATTGATTGACGATGTGCCGAATCAAGGGATAGGGCTCTGCGTCTGTGACGTGGAGAGCCAAGTGGACTAAACTCTGGGAGTTCGCCCTATAGACGACGAGAACGTCTAGAATTCTCAATGGTGAGAATATAAGTTGTTTGATGTAAAAATTTGTTTAAGTATCAGGTGGTGATATATATGTAAAAGACTCAAAACCCTAATGCAACCAAGGGGGTGCAAGAAGGGGAGTGAAAAAAGAAGGCTCACAGGCCGAAAAATCAATCCTCAAAAAATGCACTTATTCTAGCAGCTGTGCTACAATAAGTGGAGGAATGCAACAACCGGTCAGAATACCAACATGCAAACGGCTCCTAGAAAAAATAGGTGTAACTAGACCACAGGTAGGTTGAAATCATGCAAACACCTAATCTAAAAAGTATTGTGACTCAAACAGACGATATCCCCTGCAAGGTGATGAAATCCAAGTCAGACAATATGAATGTTGAGACAACGGCTAGATATCCCCCTACCGGGAGGGACACCGGGTAATCAATCCTAAAAGACAGGCTACTAGGATACTCCGTTCATGACGCGTCGAGAAAAGGTAAATCTGCCGTTTGGTCCTTTGATCGCAATATCCCAATACAGGGATATCCCGAGAACTGCGAATGGTAGCCCTTCGGTTACTGAATGGGTTTCGGTATCCCACTCAGGCTTCCGGAACCATCCTCGCGACTTCAACCCTCCTAAGGGAGAGGCCTTCCCACAAACCGGTTGTGACCGCGCCAAAAAGTACTAAGAGATTTTAGCTCCCTAATTGGACAACTTCTATGTCTCAGATGTATGAACTGAGGGGTGTTATTGGAACACCTATCCCCCCAATACTACCTAGCTACAAGAATTCTTTTAGTGTTCCCCAAGTGGGGTTAAAAGTGTGTTCAAATTAGGTTTCGTTTTAAGGCTTAGTTCAATTAAGTGATCGTGTGAGTGCACGTGAGGTGTTGTAAACTGAACTTGAAAAGAATTAAATGCTTTACAGGAAACTTTCAAAAAATAAAGGATTTTTCAAAAATAAACAAGCAAATATTTATGACTTTTCACTAAAAGGAACTTAAATGCTTTTCAAAAAATAACTAAAAAAATAATGGATTTTTTGGATTTATGAAAGCAAATAATAGACTTCTTTAAAAAGAAATAAATGGATTTCTTCGTTTCAAGAAAAATTGCTAAGGGCAAGATTTTAAAGAAGTAAACAAGAAAAAATTTGAATCTAGATGAAAATGCAAAATGAGTCTTTCTTTCACTTTCTTGAAAATTTTTAAAAAGATTTCTAGATATGCACTTTAAAATAGTAAATAATTTTTTCAAAGCTGTAAAAATGTGCAGGATTTAATACTGTAAAAAATGTGATATGGGCAAAAAGTACAGTAAAAAATATTTTTCGCAATCGAGATGGCCGAAAGAAAGATTCAGCCGCGCGGGTTTTGGGCTCACAGTCGCGATGGACCGCGCGGGTTTTGGGCGCACAGTCGCGATGGACCGCGCGGGTTTCAGCCGCACAGTCGCGATGGACAGCGCGGAAATCGGCCGCGAAGCCGCGGCGTGCAGCGCGGAAAAACGCAGAAAAGTCGCGATGGACCGCGCGACTGTCTGGAAAAAGGCCGCGATGGACCGCGCGGAAAAACGCAGAAAAGTCGCGATGGACCGCGCGACTGTCTGGAAAAAGGCCGCGATGGACCGCGCAGAAAAGTCGCGATGGACCGCGCGACTGTCTGGCAAAAAGCCGCGAGGCGGAAGCCGTGCACGGAAACCGAGAAACGAACCCGAAAATTGAAAATTTCGGGCTGTTTATGGGGCCAAATCTCAGAGCAGCAATAGATCTGCTGTCTAAGATGGCAGATCTATGGATCTAAAGGTTAAAAACTCATAAAAAACTAAGATTAAAGGCAAAACTAGAGATCTATAGTTCAAACCAAAGCGGAGTCGCCAAAAAACTGTTGGCCCGGTTTTGCAACCAGGCTTAGTGCTATGGGCACCTGCTAACTAGTAGCAGCAGTTTCAATGAAAATAAATAACAATAAACTAATTAAACAAGACTATTCATGGATCTAAGCAAAGATATTAAGCAAATAACAAAAATAATTTAAGATCAAGAACAAGAACATATAAAATAAAGAATTTGTATTGAAAGTATGGGGCAAGCAAGTGCTTGCGGAATCAATACCTCTAATGGTGAGGTTGAATAGCTCCAAGGATGAGCAACTTCCAATCTCCAATGGTCTCTTCTCCAATGTGGTTTGCAATGGCTAAAATGCTCAGGGGAGATTTCAGCAGCATAAGGATGAGATAATGGATGGATGGGAAATGAGGAGCCCCTACCACCTTTTTATAGGTTTTGGTGGTGGGAAATACCATTTGTGGTTTTGTGGAAACCAAATGGTATTGACCAACATGGTTTAGGTACTTTTCCCTCCTTTTTCCTTTTTTGAATAAAAATAATATTTTAATTCCCTTTTTAATATTTTTGGGAATTTGGACCCTTTTTGAGGGTTTTTTATGATTTTCTTGGAAAAATAATCTTTTTTAATGGAAAAAGGGGTGTACTAAGGTCTTTTGGTGACCTTTTGTTGGTTTCAGAGGCTCTGATGGTGAAAAAGTGGATAAATGGGTCATGTGAATAGGGAAATGAGCTAGTGAGCACTTTTTGGGTGTTAACAGATTGCCCCCTGATGTGTGAGGGAAGGAGCTCATCGTATGGCCGATAGACATCATAGTTCATTTGTCTTTTTCTGGGGTTTTAGGGGAGAGAAGAGACCGGTTGGAGACTGGAGCCACGGCCCTTGGAAGCTGCAAAAACAAAAAATATTACATGGCCTCAATATGGATGAGGTATAATCACTGATAAAGGACGAGGCGGGCATTCCCATGCTCGTATCAAGACATATACAAAACAATTAGTCCCAAGAAGGGGGATCTAATACGTAAAGAAATATACTGGTACATCATAATGGTCCAGAGGGGACGTTATTGTGGGATATACTCATGATCATGGCTGATCTCAATAACTGATACACTGGAATAACTATTGAACTGCTGAAACTGAAGGTGTCCAACATCTGTATGGACTCAATGACTATGAGTCATCTCTGAGAAATAATGTAACCGTATACTCAAGGGAGTATGAAACTGGGATAAATCTGCATACTGTCGCCATGCGCAACCCGGATATGTATAGAAAAAATGTAACTGGTTGTATCCATAGGTAGACTCTCAATTGTGGAGGAGTCAGGTGGTATCCAGGGTCTTCGACTAATAACTGAACGGACCAATACCCTGTGCGAGTCTCAACGATGTGATTAAGGTGTTGAAGTCGAGCATGTGAGAAACAACCATTCAGAGAGGCGCGGAGGATTCCTCTCGAAATGATTCATAGGCACTCATCATAAATGGTAATGAGTCCAAGACACAGGGACCTCTAGGTCTATCCTCTGGAATCAATGTAGTTGTCGTCGACAGAGGGAGACCAGCAACTAACAAGGCAATGATGTTTCCTTGATAGGAGCACGAGGTGTAGAACTAAAGTGATGTAGTACTGATGGTAGGACTGACATACTTGTGGGGAAGGGAAATAACTGGGTCAAAAAGTGGGTAGACTCAAACTTCCTTTGTTCAGAGCATGATGACATGGTTGACCTGGCAGCGTAGGGAACTGACTTGTAGGTGTGGGGATCATTGCTTTGACTGAATGGTATATATTGACTCTGGGGGGAGGACGAGCTGATAGGTGCTGTCGAGGGATTATGAAGGTGATATACTGCAGAATTCTCTGAACAAAGGCGACCAAAATGGGGAAGCTGCCATATGAGTAGATGTGATCTGTCGTGGCGCCAAGAGGCACCATTGATTCCTTCTTCGTAGTTTTAATGAGCTCCAAGAAGGGATAAAAGTGTGCTCTGAAATGGTACGATCCTGTGGATTTTGTGAGCCCAGGACGGCTCATGCTCATGGTTTCTTTCATGTTTAGAGAGTCTAAAAGCGGTAAGTGGACTCTATTGGTGTTTCTTTTTCGTGAGTTTAGTCTCCAAGGCCCGAAAAAGCATAAAATGATGCGTATGGAGAACTCTTCTAGCCGATGTGACTAGAGTATACCTTTTTCGTAATTAGTCTACGAGGTCCGGAAAAGGGGTAAACTTATACCAGGTAGACGCCCTTTCAAATACGTTTAGCGAGCATGAAAGGAAGCAAGATTGCTCGGCGATCTTTTCATTGTTTTAGGAGTCAGAAAAGAGCTTAACAGAAACTCCCTAAGTGCCTTTTTCGTAAAAGGGGTTGCTCGGCCCGAAAAAGGGATAAAATTATACCGAACAATAATGGATTGATGAGGGCGAGAAAAGGTCTCAAGCATCGTCATCAGTGCGGAAAACTGGATCCGGTGACTTAAGGATTGTTGAAAACGGAGAACGGCCGATGTGGCGCGCAAGCCGAGGTGACGAAGGGGTCACAAGGCAAAATGCCCGAAAAATCTAGAGGTGAGAGCGAGAAATGATCCCGAGCGTCGTCACGAGCGCGGAAAACTGAATCCGGCGATATAAGGCACGTCGAAAACGGAGAACGGCCGATGTGGCACGCAAACCGAGGTGACGAGGGGGCATGGAAAAAATGCCCGAAAAATCTAGAGGTGAGAGCGAGAAATGATCTCGAGCGTCGTCACGAGCGTGGAAAACTGAATCCGGCGATATAAGGCACGTCAAAAATGGAGAACGGCCGATGTGGCACGCAAACCGAGGCGACGAGGGGGGCATGGGAAAAAATGCCCGGAAAATCTAAAGGTGAGAGGGAGAAATGATCTCAAGCATCGTCACGAGCGCGGAAAAATGAATCCGGCTATATAAGGCACGTCGAAAACGGAGAACGGCCGATGTGGCACGCAAATCGAGGCCACGAGAGAGGCCAAAAAATGGTGAAAAAATGGACTTCGTGAAAACGTGAAACGGAAAGAACTTGTATGAAGTTCTTGCTGTGCTGATCCCAACGGTACCAACGGTTTGAGAAATGGACTTTGTATGCTACCGCAATGGTTGTTTGAAATTTGTGGAATTTCTATAAATAGGGCGTGGGGCCCAAAATGACATTTCATTGTTACGTGTGAGTTTGATAGAGCTGTCAGAGCTATTTCTCGATTTCCGGGAGATTTCACCGTTGGTTTTCGATTTAGCGAGTTGCAGGTAACTCTATTCGCCTTAACCCTGTCAATTATGTCTTTTTTTTTTTGTTTGGCGGCGGGCCCCCGAAGGCCGTGAAACTCCACGTTGACTCTCTAACGTGGAACCGCGCGGGTTTCAGGGCTGAACCCGCGATGAACCGCGCGGGTTCTAGGCTCACAGTCGCGATGTTCATCGCGACTGTGAAATAGGAACCCGCGATGTTCATCGCGAGTTCATGGGGGATAGTCGCGATGTTCATCGCGACTGTCTGGCCAAAACCCGCGATGTTCATCGCAGGTTTTTTCATGGATCCCGCGATGGCCATCGCGGCTTTTTGTGGAAAAGCCGCGATGGGCATCGCGGTTTTTTGTGTAAAAGCCGCGATGGGGTTTTCTAAAAAATTTTATGCTGGGGCTAAAAATTTCTTCTGTTTTTGGCAGGATGTTGCGGAGACCTCAGTCTGTGTGGCGGGAGAGGGAGATTGATGCGGATCTCATGCTGAGGATTGAGACTGATGGAGGGGTTAGAAAGACCCTGGCCATGAGCGGACTCCTAAAGTTCGCTCAGATTCCTCCTATACGTTCAGTGAGGCGACTCCTGAACAAGCTCGTGCAGTGGTGGGTGCCGGCAGAGGGTGCCTTCATTATTGGTGGTGAGAGGTTGGAGATCACTCTCACTGATGTATATTTTTTGACCGGGTTGCCTCGCTTGGGTGAGGTTGGTGATATGTCGCCGAGGTTGCCTCCGGGTGTAGATATGGAGGACCTCTTACATACTTTCTGTGTGGATGATGCTGTTTTGGTAAACAGCTCTATTAGTCTGAAGTTCCTACGTGAGTGGGATATGCGGGCTGTTGGTGCCTGTGTCCTGAGGATATTGGGTGCTGCTGCACCACATCGTATGTCTGGGGGGCAGACGGTGATGGTGGATTCCGTTCTACGGGGTACTTATTACGCCTGGGCGCAGATGTTCCTGGCCGGTGTCCGGAGAGATCTGGACAAGGCTATTAGAGAGGGAGGCGAGTTTTGTTACGCCTCGTTTTTATGTTGTTTTTTCTTTGAGCGGGTGCCGACCTTGCGACCACATGTACCCGTTCGTGCTGGGCTTCCGAGCGAGCCTCGTATGATGAGGTGGGGGCAGATGATGCCCCGTGCAGGCGGTGGTATCCGTGGCTACTTCACAGAGGATTTCTACCAGCAGTGGGAGCAGATGCCTCTGGTGATCGAGGACTATCCCTACGCCGGCATGGACTACCGGGGTGACCCAGAGATGCCACGTGCCCCAGGACAGGCCTGGAGCTTGGACGGTATGTTTTTGTGTTTTCTGTGATATTATACCATATGTAGTTTGATTTATCATGATGATATCTGTTGTATAGTATCTGATGGTTTTATTTGCTTTGTACAGATGTGGGTCCAGTACCACCACGTGACTATGTGGCTCGGCAGGGGCGGGCGATGGTGGTCGCTCGTCCCCCTGTACCTGTACCTCCTCCACGCGGTGGAGGATATGCAGCTCGTGGGCGAGGGGTTGGCCCTCACGACGACGCTATAGATGGTGTCCGACGGACTTTAGCCCGGATCGTAGCTGGGCTCCCCGAGGATGGCTGGAGGGACCTTGATCGGGACATCTTGCAGGGATGTCTTGGTGCGCCGCCTGAGTGGCAGTCACTTCTGTTGAGGGCAGCGGTGTTCGTTGCAAGACACGGGGGTGGTGGACAGGGTGCTCCGGCAGAGCCGGCTCAGGGGAGGATACGTCTGAGGGACGATCCAGCGGGGCCAGCAGAGCGGCGAGTTCGGGGTCGTCATGATCCGGCGGGGCCGGCGGAGGAGGAGTCGGAGGAGGAGCCGGAGGAGGAGCCGGAGGATCCTAGGGATCCTGATGAGTAGATATATGTATTTGCCCCCAAATGCTGATGAGCATATGAGGAAGCATTTTTGTCCGACAGATGTATTTTTTGTATATCGGGTGTTGAGGGTACTTATGACATTTGACTATTTGATTTATATATATATGTGGATATATATTTTAGATATATTGTCGTGTATGCACGTGGATGCACACTTGTCTTTTGTATATGCCCGTGGAGGCACATGTTATGCACGTGGATGCAGTATGTTTGTTGATTTATGTATGCCCGTGGAGGCACCTGTTTATGCACATGGATGCATTATTTGGTTTGTTTGGTTTATGCCCGTGGAGGCACATGTTATGCACGTGGATGCAATATTGGTTTTTATATATGCCCGTGGAGGCACATATTTTGCACATGGATGCATTTTTTGTTTTATGGATATGACATGATGTGATTGGTGTGCCAGTCGAGGACACTGTTGGCCATATTATCTGCTACACTATTGAGGTGTCTTGGGACATGTGTGAATGTAATGGATTCAAACTGTCTAACCATTTGTTTAGTGCGCAGGAATTTTCTGAAGAGACAGGGATCGCGTACCTGGTAATCATTGTTGAGCTGGGAAACTAGGAGCTGTGAGTCCAAGAAAACGTTGAGGTGACGTATGCTCATCTGGAGAGCAGCGGCCAGGAGACCGGTCACGGCATCGTATTCAGCTTGATTATTGGTAGCGGCACCTAAACATACTCCGTCAATGTGAATTAACTCATGTGAGGGGGAGTATATTACCCAGGCTGCGGAGGCGAGATTGGGAGACCAACGGCTTGCACCATCAGCGAAACCGATATGGTAGAGTGGAAGAGGCTCCATCTGTGGTCATGCAGAGAAAAACAAATATTTAGTTTTTTTTAAATTTTTTGTGAATCAAACAATGTATGCCTATACTAAAATGGACGATGGTGTCCATGAGATTTTCTATGGGTAAAATCTTTTAAGGTACAACCCGTTGCGTGGGTTGCGCAGGGTGTTTCCTTCTGAATCGGTCAGAATGTATGCCCCCTGCCCGAGGCAGGTGTGTATGATGTAGGGGCCTTGCCACATGGACACGAATTTTCCCTTTCCGGTTTTATCATGAGCTTGATCGTAAGCAAGGACAAGGTCTCCCTCAGAAAAGGTTCTTGGTTGGACGCGTTTGTCGTAGCTTAGTTTCGATCGTTGTTTAGCTGCTTCCATGTTTTGAATGGCTGTGCGCCGATCTTCATCGGCCTGCTCTAGGAGTAGTAAACGTTGCTCGATCGGGGAAGTGTCCGGTAGGAGTTCAACGGCGATATGTAAGGCTGGGATCTGACACTCAATGGGGAGGACAGATTCGACACCGTGAACTAAATGGAAAGGGGTAAAACCGGTGGCGGTTTTGGTTGAGGTGCGGTAGGCCCATAGTGCCAGGAAAAGCATGTGGTGCCAATTGGATTTGTGCTTGTCTACAGTACGTTGGAGGATGGTCTTCAAAATTTTATTGATCGCTTCGACTTGGCCATTTCCTTGGGGATAGTAAGCGGAAGAGAAATGGTGTTCAAATTTCAACATGGTTGATAATTCCTTCCAGACGGCATCTTCGAAGTGAGAGCCGTGGTCAGAGACTAGTTGCTTGGGCACTCCGAAACGAGTGATAACATGGTTGAAGAAAAACCGTGCTGCAGTGTCGGCTTTGCAATTGTAGGTCGGCATGGCTTCTGACCACTTGGTGAAATAATCTACAGCCACAATGATGTGTTTGTGACCGCCGGCTGACGGGGGGTTGCAGTCGAGGAAGTCGATGGCCCATTTGCAGAATGGTCCAACAGTGACGACTGGATGAAGGGGGGCGGGGGGGGTTCTTTCTTTGGGGGCAAATAGTTGGCAGTTCTGGCAATGCTTGACTACGATGATGCAATCAGTAAACAATGATGGCCAAAAATAACCGGCCCGAATGATTTTCTGGGCAGTTGTCATGCCGGAGAAATGGCCTCCGCAGGCGCCGCTATGACAATCATTGAGGACTTGTTCTGCTTCACTATGGGATAGGCAGCGGCGTAAGATAGTATCAACGCCGCGTCGGTAAAGTACATCCCCAATCAGGAGGTATCGGGGCGCGTGGTGTCGTATGCGACGGCGTCCATCGCGATCGATGTGTGGTCGGAATTTTTGTGTACGAAGGTAAGTCAAAATGTCTCCGTACCAAGGGTCGTCAGACGAAATGATGAAGATCTGCTCGTAAATCAAGTCCGTTTGGATAACGGGTGATGTTGAAGAGGATGGGAGGTCTGTAATGAGATGAGCAAGCGCGAGGGCTTTGGTGCTTTTGGGAGTTTTGAAAGTTAGGTCATATTCCTGGAGGATAATGACCCATTTAGCAACACGACCTTGTAGGAGCCGCCGGGTGAGGAGGTAGACCATGGGGTTGGAGTCGGCCACGACCGTGGTATGACTGAGTAGGATGTAGTGTCGCAATTTTTGTACGGAAAAGACTACAGCTAGGGCTAATCTTTCCTCGTATGGGTAACGTAGAGGTGGGCCAGACAAGGTTTGGCTGACGTAATAAATCACATGCTCTTTGTGGGAGACATCTTCTTGAACCAAAACTCCGGACACAGCATGTTCAGATGCCGAGACATAAAGGGTGAAGTCTTGAGAGAAATCCGATGGGGATATCAAGGGGGCTTGTGTGAGAGCTTTCTTGAGGGCTTCGAAGGCCGTGTCTGCTTGCTCATCCCAAACAAAGGGTATGTGGGTGCGAAGCAAGCGTAAGAAGCCATGGACTTTGGTGGCATAATCAGGAACGAAGCGCCTAAGAAAATTGGACCGCCCTTGCAAACTCTGAAGCTGCCGAAGCGTGCGAGGAGGGGGAAGTTCTAAGATGGCTTTGACTTTCAGGGGATCGACAGTGATTCCGTCTTGGGAAACAATGAAACGCAACAAGCGGCCTGCTGGAACGCAAAAGACACACTTGTGTGGGTTCAAGCGGATTTTGTATTTGCGACAACGCAGGAAAACTTGCCGGAGGTCGTTAAGGTGGTCTGATCGTTTTCGGGACCGAGCTGTGAGGTCGTCAAGATAGACTCGCAGGATATGGACTAAGTCATGAAAGCAATAGGTCATGGCTCGCTGGAAAGTGGCACCAGCGTTTTTAAGGCCAAATGGCATGACGCGATATGCAAAGGTGCCCCATGGGGTGGTGAAGGCAGTCTTGTACTGATCTTCCTTGCGGATGTGGATCTGGTTATATCCGGAAAACCCGTCCATGAAGGATAGGACTTCATGGCCCACACACTCATCAATGCGTTGGTCAATGAATGGTGTGGGGAAATTGTCTTTTGGACAAGCGTGGTTTAAATCGCGGAAGTCAGTGCATACTCTAAGGGTGCCCTGCTTTTTGTTGACGGGAATGGGATTCGACACCCAGGTGGTGTACGGAATAGGGTAAATGAACCCTGCCTTTCGAAGTTTCTCGACCTCAGCCTTAACAGCAGGGAGCTTGGAAGGGTGAATGGGTCGCTGTTTCTGACGAACAGGGGGTACCTCGGGCCATGTATCAATGTGGTGTTCAATAATGGCGGGGTCGAGACCAGGCATCTCAGTGTAGGACCAGGCAAAGACATCACGGAACTCTTGGAAGAGTTTTTTGTATGCCTGAGTTTCTGCTTGAGTGCAAGATGCGCCCAGCGAGATGAGTTCAGGTTTCCCTGGTGTTGTGGAAATGTCTATCTGTATAGTGGGGGAAATGTTGGACATGTTCCCTTCTTCAAAGGCATCCGGAGCTGGGATGGGGTCCTTTAACCAGTCGACCTTAGTGGGTATGAAATCCTTCGATTCAACAGATAGCTGATCGGATGGGAGGGTGTCGATGTTTCCGGGAGGAAGTACGAGCGATGATGCATATCATCCCAAGGGTAGTCGGGTGCAGTGAGTGTCTCCAAAATTTGCTCATCAGTATTGAAGTAGTCAGACCATAAATCAAGGGGTTCTGGTTTGAAAGTTGTTGAAATCATATATATCGTATTGACTTCTTCCGACGAGGATGATGGCGGGGGGTGAATCTCCTCGATGAGGGGAGGAGATATCTCTAAGTCAACGTTGTTTAACTCGTACAACGCTGCTCTATAGTTAGGTAGATCAAGACAATGGTGAGAGTAGTGGCCGTAGACACTGCATATAGCACAAGGATGGTTGGTGCGCAGTGATTTGTCGCGAGGATGTAGAGGTGGCTCTAATCTAACTACTGGGATGGTGATGTCATCGTCCAACATATTCATATGCTCTTGGAGTGCCGGTAAGTGTGGGCATTGATGAGTTGGATGGCCAATCTCATCGCATAATGAACATTTAGGGGGAGCTCGAAACACTGGTGGGGGTTTAACTGCCTTAGTAGGTGGTATCGCAGTGTACGGTTGTGGGCCTCTGCCCCCAGTGGGTTTAGCAAGAAGAGGGGGATTCGTTGACGTCGAAGCAATCGTGAGACCAGGAGGAGGTTTCATTGACAACGAAGGGATTGCAACACCAGGAGGATGTTGATTTGAGGTAACAATAGGTTGTACCGGTTGGAGGATGACGTTTGGTGTCGGCGGTGGAACGGGAGGTGAAATATACCACACGGGTAATCCCAATGTTAACCCGGGTAGACTAAGGGTAGCCATAACCGGGGCGCTTACTACACCCGAAGGAGGAAATAGAAAGGGGATGGTGTGGATGGGTGTAACACCGATGTGACTCGGTACCAATGGTGGTTGACTACCGGGTGTTTGTGTATTCTGTGAAAGAGTACAGAGGTTTGCGACCTGGGTCTCTGGTGACGGTGGTGGAATGGCCTGGAATGTAGAGGTCATGGGTGTATCTGAATAGAGTCCGGGTCCCACAGAAGACACAAAGGAGGTAACTGCACTCGAAGCGGGTTGTTCAATCATGGGGAGAACATTTTCGGGGGCTGCAGGGGCATTGGGATCATAGTAGGTGAGTTGGTCAATTTTGACCACGCGTCCCTCATGGGGGAACATCATGGTACGAAAAACGGAGGAGGCGACCGCTTTCATGGCGTACATGTAACTACGACCCAGTAAAAGGTTATAATCAAGCTGGGCGTTAATGACCTCTATGTCGATGAGCACAGTTTTCCCACCCAATTGGACGGGGACCTTGGGTAGTAGACCTTGAGGTTGAGCTGACCGACCGTCATAGGCCCGTAATGTAGTGGTGGATTGCTGGAGAGCAGGGGATCCCAACTTCTGCCAAACAAATGTGGACATGACGCATGTGGAGGCACCTTCGTCGATGATACATCGATGGATGACAAGATTCCGGATAGAAACGGAAACTTGGACTGCTATGGTAGAAGGCAGCCGTGGTTCAGACTGGTCTAAATCAAAAGTCATTAATTTCGAATCATTTGGGTCGATCGCCCCAATGGCGGAAAGTAAAGTCTTGCGCTGCGTAGGACAGTTCTTCAAGACTTCTAACGCAGACATGGCTGCGGGAGATTGAGCTAGGTCATCTACGATGTTGTAATTGGACGCAGCCCGTGCATTGGGGTTGTTGTTGATTCGGCGAAGGGGGAAGCGAGGTGCTTTCGAAGCGCCATCGAGTGGAACCTGAGGTATACGCAATGTTTGATCAGTGGGATTAGCATTAGTATCCTTTTCGGCGGGGGGGGCTTCGGAAGTCGGTCCGTATTGATTCCGATGGGTTTGGATATTGACGTCGGTAGTGGACATCATCAATAGGTGGTGAGTTCCTGTATCAAACATGGGTTGATCAGGAGCGGCGTAAGTGATTTGTTGTGGTTGCACGTTGCCCTGTGGGGGGGCTAACGGCTGAGTGTTTACCACCCCTTGTGTGGGAAAGGGGTTTTGTAGTACCAAAGGTTGTTGTGGAGGTGGTGGGGGGTTGGGTGGCGGCTGAGGAGCTGCCTGCCCTTGACGATGGGCGTCATTTGTCCATAGTTTTCGAGCTCGCTCCAGATGTGGGCAAGCATGGGTATAGTGGCCATAGACACCGCAAATGGAACAAGGATGGTTTGTTCGTAAATTAGCATTTTTGGGTTGCTTAGGTGGCCGATCAGGATTTTGATGAGCAGGCGCCGCGTTATTGTCTTGCGGAGGATGGGTAGGTTGTGGAGCTTGGTTACGGTTTTGATTGTTTCCACGGTTGCGTCCTCTGCCGCGGTTTGGTTGCCCACCCTGGTTGCGTTGGTTATTTTGGTATTGGGGCTGATGTTGTTGTGCGTACACATGCCCTTGAGCATTGGGGGGATTCTGAGGAGCCGCAGGTGCGGGAGCAGGTTGCGGTGGATAGTATGCTGGTGGAGCTGGAGGTGGTCCAGTTGCCTGCTGGGGTTGTTGGTACCCCTGAGCTGGAGGAGGTGTGAGGTTAGCCGGTGCAACCAGTTGTGGGTAATGCATGGGATGTTGTGGGAACTGCATGGGGTTTTGTACCGTAGGTTGAGCATAGTATGTAGGAGGTACATATGGTGATGGCGCCTGGCCATAACAATGTTGTGGACAAGAGGGTCCATGAATGTGATGGGTCTGGTTTGTTGGAGCATAAGAAGTTGTTGCTCCGGAACTAGATGTAGCCCTAGAAAGGTCTGGGGCGGGCATGGTGCTCACCATACTGAAAGGTTTTGCTTGCGGTGTAATTTGGCCAATAATGCCATCAACGGCATGTGATGCCCCCGGTGTGTCACCGCGTGCAGAGTCGCCTCGTGGGGCGTCCGGAATGATCGTGTATAAGTAACCCGACTGGGCGTAGATGAGATCAAACTGTTGGTCCTTGAGGATGGCCTCCTCCTCGGACTGGGGTCTTTCAGATGCTACATCCTTCGCAATGAGAGGAAGGAGGGATTTAAGGAACCAGTCTAAAAAGATTCGGTCGTCTAATTTGATCTTGCATAGGCTTCGGCGCCGATGCCAATCATGGATATGGTCAGTGATATGCGTGGCCGTGTTCTGTCTGCAAGACAGTAGGATTTCGACGCCCGCATCATAGCGGACCGGTAGCTGAAAGAACTGTAGGAAGGTCGAGGCAAGGGAGGTAAATGTGGAATGCGTCCCATGGGGTTGCTCGATATACCATTTGGCTGCGGAGCCAGTGAAGGTGCGTTGTAAAAGCCGTAGGCGGATTGATTCATCCACTATGGAGTTGGAGGAACACCATAAATGGAAGGACATGATGTGATTTTGGGGGTCTTCTCCAGCCTTTCCCTCAAACTTAGGGATGTCAAAGGGAAGCTTAGTGGGCATATGGGGCCAAGCAGGATCATGTCTGATGGGGTCATTTGTGAGCCTAGCTAAATCTGGCAGGTTGAGACTTGCCATGTATGGTAGACTAGCGGATGTGGTGACCGGAACCGGGACCTGCCTAGCCATAGTGGTATGGTGTAGGGGTCCAGTAGCGCCTATAGGCATGCTAGGTATGGAGGGTATGTGCCCTCCAAAAGGTGTGGCCTGATATGGGTTAGCGCTCCCAAGTGCAACTTGGGTTACACTTGGGTTAGGAATCGCACTAGGGATTCCTGGTATAGCACTGCCAAGTGCAACATGAGTCACACTTGGGTTAGGAATCGCACTAGGGATTCCTGGGATAGCACTCCCAAGTGCAACAGGAGTTACACTTGGGTTAGGAATCGCACTAGGGATTCCTAGGATGGGGTTTGTGGAAACCGAAGGGGGTATGACCCCCATGTTGGGCATGCCCATGACAGGTGGTGGCCCTGTGCTAGGCATTCCTAAATGTGGAGTGTTACCCATATTGGGCATACCCAGGGGGGTGGTTGTTGCCATGGATGGTACTACAGCAGAAGGGTCTGCGGATGTCTCACCTATGGTACTTGTAAATAGTGGATCAAATGGTGTTCCATACATAATTGTGGTTGGTGGTAACTCTGTGTGGTTTTCGGATTCTACCTCCAAATCAAAGGTGAAGTGGGGTATGTCAGAATCGGATGACTGTCTAATTGATTGACGATGTGCCGAATCAAGGGATAGGGATCTGCGTCTGTGACGTGGAGAGCCAAGTGGACTAAACTCTGGGAGTTCGCCCTGTAGACGACGAGAACGTCTAGAATTCTCAATGGTGAGAATATAAGTTGTTTGATGTAAAAATTTGTTTAAGTATCAGGTGGTGATATATATGTAAAAGACTCAAAACCCTAATGCAACCAAGGGGGTGCAAGAAGGGGAGTGAAAAAAGAAGGCTCACAGGCCGAAAAATCAATCCTCAAAAAATGCACTTATTCTAGCAGCTGTGCTACAATAAGTGGAGGAATGCAACAACCGGTCAGAATACCAACATGCAAACGGCTCCTAGAAAAAATAGGTGTAACTAGACCACAGGTAGGTTGAAATCATGCAAACACCTAATCTAAAAAGTATTGTGACTCAAACAGACGATATCCCCTGCAAGGTGATGAAATCCAAGTCAGACAATATGAATGTTGAGACAACGGCTAGATATCCCCCTACCGGGAGGGACACCGGGTAATCAATCCTAAAAGACAGGCTACTAGGATACTCCGTTCATGACGCGTCGAGAAAAGGTAAATCTGCCGTTTGGTCCTTTGATCGCAATATCCCAATACAGGGATATCCCGAGAACTGCGAATGGTAGCCCTTCGGTTACTGAATGGGTTTCGGTATCCCACTCAGGCTTCCGGAACCATCCTCGCGACTTCAACCCTCCTAAGGGAGAGGCCTTCCCACAAACCGGTTGTGACCGCGCCAAAAAGTACTAAGAGATTTTAGCTCCCTAATTGGACAACTTCTATGTCTCAGATGTATGAACTGAGGGGTGTTATTGGAACACCTATCCCCCCAATACTACCTAGCTACAAGAATTCTTTTAGTGTTCCCCAAGTGGGGTTAAAAGTGTGTTCAAATTAGGTTTCGTTTTAAGGCTTAGTTCAATTAAGTGATCGTGTGAGTGCACGTGAGGTGTTGTAAACTGAACTTGAAAAGAATTAAATGCTTTACAGGAAACTTTCAAAAAATAAAGGATTTTTCAAAAATAAACAAGCAAATATTTATGACTTTTCACTAAAAGGAACTTAAATGCTTTTCAAAAAATAACTAAAAAAATAATGGATTTTTTGGATTTATGAAAGCAAATAATAGACTTCTTTAAAAAGAAATAAATGGATTTCTTCGTTTCAAGAAAAATTGCTAAGGGCAAGATTTTAAAGAAGTAAACAAGAAAAAATTTGAATCTAGATGAAAATGCAAAATGAGTCTTTCTTTCACTTTCTTGAAAATTTTTAAAAAGATTTCTAGATATGCACTTTAAAATAGTAAATAATTTTTTCAAAGCTGTAAAAATGTGCAGGATTTAATACTGTAAAAAATGTGCTATGGGCAAAAAGTACAGTAAAAAATATTTTTCGCAATCGAGATGGCCGAAAGAAAGATTCAGCCGCGCGGGTTTTGGGCTCACAGTCGCGATGGACCGCGCGGGTTTTGGGCGCACAGTCGCGATGGACCGCGCGGGTTTCAGCCGCACAGTCGCGATGGACAGCGCGGAAATCGGCCGCGAAGCCGCGGCGTGCAGCGCGGAAAAACGCAGAAAAGTCGCGATGGACCGCGCGACTGTCTGGAAAAAGGCCGCGATGGACCGCGCGGAAAAACGCAGAAAAGTCGCGATGGACCGCGCGACTGTCTGGAAAAAGGCCGCGATGGACCGCGCAGAAAAGTCGCGATGGACCGCGCGACTGTCTGGCAAAAAGCTGCGAGGCGGAAGCCGTGCACGGAAACCGAGAAACGAACCCGAAAATTGAAAATTTCGGGCTGTTTATGGGGCCAAATCTCAGAGCAGCAATAGATCTGCTGTCTAAGATGGCAGATCTATGGATCTAAAGGTTAAAAACTCATAAAAAACTAAGATTAAAGGCAAAACTAGAGATCTATAGTTCAAACCAAAGCGGAGTCGCCAAAAAACTGTTGGCCCGGTTTTGCAACCAGGCTTAGTGCTATGGGCACCTGCTAACTAGTAGCAGCAGTTTCAATGAAAATAAATAACAATAAACTAATTAAACAAGACTATTCATGGATCTAAGCAAAGATATTAAGCAAATAACAAAAATAATTTAAGATCAAGAACAAGAACATATAAAATAAAGAATTTGTATTGAAAGTATGGGGCAAGCAAGTGCTTGCGGAATCAATACCTCTAATGGTGAGGTTGAATAGCTCCAAGGATGAGCAACTTCCAATCTCCAATGGTCTCTTCTCCAATGTGGTTTGCAATGGCTAAAATGCTCAGGGGAGATTTCAGCAGCATAAGGATGAGATAATGGATGGATGGGAAATGAGGAGCCCCTACCACCTTTTTATAGGTTTTGGTGGTGGGAAATACCATTTGTGGTTTTGTGGAAACCAAATGGTATTGACCAACATGGTTTAGGTACTTTTCCCTCCTTTTTCCTTTTTTGAATAAAAATAATATTTTAATTCCCTTTTTAATATTTTTGGGAATTTGGACCCTTTTTGAGGGTTTTTTATGATTTTCTTGGAAAAATAATCTTTTTTAATGGAAAAAGGGGTGTACTAAGGTCTTTTGGTGACCTTTTGTTGGTTTCAGAGGCTCTGATGGTGAAAAAGTGGATAAATGGGTCATGTGAATAGGGAAATGAGCTAGTGAGCACTTTTTGGGTGTTAACAATGACGATACCCAAAATAAACAAGAGACAGATGCATGCCACGTTCAAAGGTAACGACTGACAAGCTGCCAAAACAAGCTTGACTTGTTCCCCATAGTCCCCCGACATGATAGACGAGTACCTCTTTGTTGTTTTTCTAGCTTGAAGAGGATAACAGATGCTCGGTATAGTTCATCTCATAGATGAGTCCAATCTCACATGTTTTACGAACCTGAGAAAGGAGGGGTTCGTCCCAAAGTGGGTCCTTCGATGTTAAATTTTAACGAGTCCAAGGAAGGAAAACTTGATAGTTTTTCACAGTTAGAGAGCCTGAAAAACTTTAAAGGAGGCTCCACAGTGTACTTTTTCGTAAATTTAGTCCCTCGATCCCGAAAAAGTGTAAAACAATTCCCGAGAGAACTCTCCCAACCAAAAATTGACCGAGGTATACCTTTCTCGTAAGTAGTCTAGACGGGCCGAAAAATGGGTAACCTATCACCGAATAGACGACCTTTCAAATACTTTTACAAGTGTGAAAGAGTCAAGATCACTTGGCAATCTTTTCAATTTTAGGGAGTCTGAAAAGAGCTTAACTATGGACTCCAATGGTCTTTTTCGTAATTTTTCATTACTCTGGTCCGAAAAGAGAATAAAATACAACCAGGATAATACTTTCCTCATTGTTTTAACGAGCATGATTAAAGCTGACCAAGCTCGACACCATTTACTTAAGTTTGACAAGCACGACATGGGTGTAAAAGCGCTTGGAATCTTTTTCAAGTTTTAATCCAGAGCACGAAAAAGATAAAGTAGGCTCAAAATGGAGGTCAAAGAATAAATGAACGCCAGTGTGAACATATTGTCTTTAAAGGAGATCCTGTCAATAAGTTCTCATGAAACCAAATATTAGTAATGTGAAATGGGTATTATTTTAACTAGATAAAATAATAACTGAAAAAGTTATATAAAGGAAGGGTAAATATAGAAAGTTACCATTTCACTTGTGCATTTACCAAAAGAGGATATTTTACCCATTTGAGGAGCAAAAACTTCAAGAGTTCATATCTGGAGATTCGGGGCACCATTTCAACAGCCGTCTGCACCAGGTAAGAGCCTTCAAGCCCCTCTTTCATTTCATGTACGAATAACTTGTTCTACTAATCACAGAAAGTCAGTTAGGATCGAATCAGGGACACCAATCCTCCAAAATCTCTCAAAAATCAAAATCCCACAAGCCATGGCAAAAAGGCTAAAAAAGGTGTACCGCGCCTTTACAACAGAGCATAACACGGTAGTACCGCATGGCAGAGAAAGAGCATAGCGCGGTAGTGTGGACTACCACACGCCTAAGATGGAGCAAGGCGAGGTAGTGAGGGTAAATGAAGTCTCAGCTAGGTTGATTCTTGTCAAGGTAGGTTTTCCTTCAAGGATCACTCATCATTTTTCTCTTCTGGTTGTTTTAAGTAGTAGGGGAAGCGTCGTCAACTCTTTTTGTGGTGAAGATGGGACACTGTGAAATATGGAGGTATAACAGATGCCTCCTAAAGTGTGAGGTCAGAAGGGACCGATGGTCGAAAGACTTTACAAATATCGTGCAGAGATAGCATCGAGGAGAGCAACAAGGAGCTGAAACAGAAACAAGATGTTAGATATACCACCGAGGCGGGCATCCCCATGCTCGGAAACAAATGACTCATAGCATGGCTGTCGACCAATACATTGCAGATCCATGAGTACCGAGATGATATAGACTGTGGACAAATCATGGCTACTATGAACAAGCGTAGATCCATAAGACAATAATGACACAGCCACGACCAATATGAAAAGTGGATCTGTGTGACAATACAAAGGATATCTCCAACGAAACCTGGATGCAATCAAGATACAAAGGTGCACCCAGGGTATTCTACCCGATTGCAAATGATATGAATCTAGCCATGTGATTACAAAGTGTTGAAGTCGAACATGGTAGAAACCATTTGATTACCGGTCAATGATGTGAACCGTTAACAAATGCGAGGGAAATCACCAATGATGGCGATGATCCCCAAAGTATCTGAAGTACATCTCAACAAAATGCGAATAGATGAGTTGATGTCGAGCATTCGAGAGATTGTTCGATCAGAGGTCAGTGATGTAAACCTACTGTCGAACACGAGGAAACCTGCCATTGAGGCATGCAGGTACCAAGGTACTAATGGTTGATCCCTAAGTCTAATTCCCGGATAGTGATTTGGCGTCGACGGGAATAGACTCGTCGAAGGTGGGCCATAATGATTCCCACATCATTGACACGAAATCGGAATGAAAGATAGTATCAGATGATGGAACAATGGAGTATGTACTAACACAGCGGAGGTCTGACACAATGAATGACTCTGAACAATGCAACCCCTTGAACATATAATGGCATGTAACAGGACTTGGCAGCAGGGATTATTGATAGAAGAGGATAGACACCAAACGAGTAGGATCGTGGCCAGAGAGACGACTCATGATGATGACCATAACTCAGTGACGATACCCAAAATAAACAAGAGACAGACGCATGCCACGTTCAAAGGTAACGACTGACAAGCTACCAAAACAAACTTGACTTGTTCCCCATATTCCCCCAACATGATAGACGAGTACCTCTTTGTTTTTTTTCGAGCTTGAAGAGGATAACAGATGCTCGGTATAGCTCATCTCATAGATGAGTCCAATCTCACATGTTTTACGAACTTGAGAAAGGAGGGGTTCATCCCAAAGTGGGTTCTTCAATGTTAAATTTTAACGAGTCCAAGGAAGGAAAACTCGATAGCTTTTCACAGTTAGAGAGCCTGAAAAAATTTAAAGGAGTCTCCACAGTGTACTTTTTCATAAATTTAGTCCCTCGATCCCGAAAAAGTGTAAAACAATTCCCGAGAGAACTCTCCCAGCCAAAAATTGACCGAGGTATACCTTTCTCATAAGTAGTCTAGACGGGCCGAAAAAGGGGTAACATATCACCGAATAGACGACCTTTCAAATACTTTTACAAGTGTGAAAGAATCAAGATCACTTGGCAATCTTTTCAATTTTAGGGAGTCTGAAAAGAGCTTAACTATGGAATCCAATGGTCTTTTTCGTAATTTTTAATTACCCTGGTCCGAAAAGAGAATAAAATACAACCAGGATGATACTTTCCTCATCGTTTTAACGAGCATGAGTAAAGCTGACCAAGCTCGACACCATTTACTTAAGTTTGACAAGCACGGCATGGGTGTAAAAGCGCTTGAAATCTTTTTCAAGTTTTAATCCAGAGCACGAAAAAGATAAAGTAGGCTCAAAATGAAGGTCAAACAATAAATGAACGCCAGTGTGAACATATTGTCTTTAAAGGAGATCCTGTCAATAAGTTCTCATGAAACCAAATATTAGTAATGTGAAATGGGTATTATTTTAACTAGATAAAATAATAAGTGCAAAAGTTATATAAAGGATGGGTAAATATAGAAAGTTACCATTTCACTTGTGCATTTACCAAAAGAGGAGATTTTACCCATTTGAGGAGCAAAAACTTCAAGACTTCATATCTGGAGATTCGGGGCACCATTTCAATCGCCGTCTGCGCCAAGTAAGAGCTTTCAAGCCCCTCTTTCATTTCATGTATGAATAACTTGTTCTACTAATCACAGAAAGTCAGTTAGGATCAAATCAAGGACACCAATCCTCCAAAATCTCTCGAAAATCAAAATCCCACAAGCCATGGAAAAAAGGCTAAAAAAGGTGTACCGCGCCTTTACAACAGAGCATAACGCGGTAGTACCGCATGGCAGAGAAAGAGCATAGCGCAATAGTGTGGACTACCACGCGCCTAAGATGGAGCAAGGCACGGTAGTGAGGGTAAATGAAGTCTCAGCTAGGTTGATTCTTCTCAGGGTAGGTTTGCCTTCAGGGATCACTCATCATTTTTCTCTTCTGGTTGTTTTAAGCAGTAGGGGAAGCGTCGTCAACTCTTTTTGTGGTGAAGATGCGACACTGTGAAATATGGAGGTATAACAGATGCCCCCTAAAGTGTGACGTCAGAAGGGACTGATGGTCGAAAGACTTTACAAATACCGTGCAGAGATAGCGTCGAGGAGAGCAACAAGGAGCTGAAACAGAAACAAGATGTTAGATATACCACCGAGGCGTGCATCCCCATGCTTGGAAACAAATGACTCAAAGCATGGCTGTCGACCAATACATTGTAGATCCATGAGTACCGAGTTGATATAAACTATGGACAAATCATGGCTACTATGAACAAGCGTAGATCCATGAGACACTAATGACACAGCCACGACCAATATGAAAAGTGGATCTGTGTGACAATACAAAGGATATCTCCAACGCAACCTGGACGCAATCAAGATACAAAGGTGCGCCTAGGGTCTTCTACCCGATCGCAAATGATACGAATCTAGCTATGTGATTACAAAGTGTTGAAGTCGAACATGGTAGAAACCATTTGATTACTGGTCAATGATGTGAACCGTTAACAAATGCGATGGAAATCACCAATGATGACGGTGATCCCCAAGGTATCTGAAGTACATCTCAACAAAATGGGAATAGATGAGTTGATGTCGAGCATTCGAGAGATTGTTCGATCAGAGGTCAGTGATATAAACCTACTGTCGAACACGAGGAAACCTGCCATTGAGGCATGTAGGTACCAAGGTACTAATGGCTGATCCCTAAGTCTAATTCCTGGATAGTGATTTGGCGTCGACGGGAATAGACTCATCGAAGGTGGGCCTTAATGATTCCCACATCATTGACACAAAATCGGAATGAAAGATATTATCAGATGATGGAACAATGGAGTATGTACTGACACAGCAGAGGTCTGACACAATGAATGACTCTGAACAATGCAACCCCTTGAACATATAATGGCATGTAATAGGACTTGGCAGCAGGGATTATTGATAGCAGAGGATAGACACCGAACGAGTAGGCTCATGGCCAGAGAGACGACTCATGATGATGACCATAACTCAGTGACGATACCCGAAATAAACAAGAGACAGATGCATGCCACGTTCAAAGGTAACGACTGACAAGCTGCCAAAACAAACTTGACTTGTTCCCCATATTCCCCCGACATGATAGACGAGTACCTCTTTGTTGTTTTTCGAGCTTGAAGAGGATAACAGATGCTCGGTATAGCTCATCTCATAGATGAGTCCAATCTCACATGTTTTACGAACCTGAGAAAGGAGGGGTTCATCCCAAAGTGGATCCTTCGATGTTAAATTTTAACGAGTCCAAGGAAGGAAAACTCGATAGTTTTTCACAGTTAGAGAGCCTGAAAAACTTTAAAGTAGGTTCCACAGTGTACTTTTTCATAAATTTAGTCCCTCAATCCCGAAAAAGTGTAAAACAATTCCCGAGAGAACTCTCCCAGCCAAAAATTGACCGAGGTATACCTTTCTCGTAAGTAGTCTAGATGGGCCGAAAAAGGGGTAACCTATCACCGAATAGACGACCTTTCAAATACTTTTACAAGTGTGGAAGAGTCAAGATCACTTGGCAATCTTTTCAATTTTAGGGAGTCTGAAAAGAGCTTAACTATGGACTCCAATGGTCTTTTTCGTAATTTTTCATTACTCTGGTCCAAAAAGAGAATAAAATACAACCAGGATAATACTTTCCTCATCGTTTTAACGAGCATGAGTAAAGCTGACCAAGCTCGACACCATTTACTTAAGTTTGACAAGCACGACATGGGTGTAAAAGCGCTTGGAATCTTTTTCAAGTTTTAATCCAGAGCACGAAAAAGATAAAGTAGGCTCAAAATGAAGGTCAAACAATAAATGAACGCCAGTGTGAACATATTGTCTTTAAAGGAGATCCTGTCAATAAGTGCTCTTGAAACCAGATATTAGTAATGTGAAATGGGTATTATTTTAACTAGATAAAATAATAAGTGAAAAAAGTTATATAAAGGATGGGTAAATATAGAAAGTTACCATTTCACTTGTGCATTTACCAAAAGAGGAGATTTTACCCATTTGAGGAGCAAAAACTTCAAGAGTTCATATCTGGAGATTCGGCGCATCATTTCAACAGCCGTCTGCGCTAGGTAAGAGCTTTCAAGCCCCTCTTTCATTTCATGTACGAATAACTTGTTCTCAGTCGAAAAAAGTAATTTTTTGGGCAAGCCCTATTGGGAAATTTTCACCCTTCACAGTACCCGCGCGGGGGACTTATCGGGAAGCGTGGTACTGTGCAACACTACCCGCGCTGTAATGTTAAACCGAGGTGCAGTAACGTGCAGTCAAATTTCTCCTAGGCGCGATAGAGGCGAAATTTAAGATGAAAAAATCATTTTTTATCTAATTTTTAGCTGAGATCAAGTTGTTAATTAATTGCTGAATGTTTCCTATGACCTTTTGTAGGTGTTTGAAACTTGTTTGGAGCAAAATGGTCCATTGGAAAGAAACAGAACATGAAGCGGATGATTTGCTGGCTGAAAATGACCAAAGGACTGTGACTGCACTACGGGAATGTGGTTTGTTAAAATTCTTCAAGACTAAGGGTATTCGTAAGCAGGCAAAGCTTCTCACCCACATTATTCAAATGTGGGACCCCGACATTCAGGCTTTCTGAGTAGGAGAACACATCCTCAAAATTCAACTCGAGGACATTTATTTCCTCACAGGCCTCTCAAAAAGAGGAGCCCAGGTGAGTTTTACTGGATACACAGCCTCGGAGGCGAGCACAGATGCTTTGATTGCTCGTTACTGCCGTCAGGGTTCGGGGAAGAAAAATGGCAAGGTGGTCATCAAAGACATTATAGAACTTCCTATAAAAACCGTGTTGTTCACCATCACACGTGCAGCAGGGAGCACGGGTCCCCATCAGGCATCCCATACACAGATGAATCTTGCAGTGGATTGTATGGCAGGAACAGTATTCAACTGGTGTGAGGTAGTGTTGACCAACCTCAAAGAGCAAGTGAACAAGTGCAGGATTGGAGAGAATTCCCAATTTGGTTATGGGAGCATCTTAGTCACCTTATTTTTGGTGAGGGTGCCATTGTTGCACCCACAGATAGCCATGCCCCCCCGTCCACCTACCGAGCCATGGATGGCTCGATGGAGTGAATATGCAAGACGTCTTGGGGGACCTCAGCATTTGGCTTTCGGTGAGGATTTCTTCTCGTGGCTCGAGGAACAGATAGTGATGATCGATGACTACCCCTATGCAGGGGTGCACTTCCACGAGGATATAGACTTGGCACTGCTAGAAGATGAGGATTGGGACAACTCAGGTATGACCTTCATGGATATATTTTTTCTTTTTTGAATATATGATTTTTATTGCTTTTTAGAATGTGTAAAAAACTTTAATATATGTACGTGTGCATGTCGGAGATCGTGGACCACAGAGACCGGCAGGGTACTCGCCATTACGTCGAGGTGGTGTTGATCACCAAGCCGTCCCAGACGAAGAAGAAGACGAAGATGAAGCGGGAGGGGTCCAGGAAATAGAGATGAATTTGCAGGGTTTAACCCACGGTATCCCTGCTATGAGGGTGGATGACATCCCCTTGCATCTCCAGCGGCATACTGTAGGTGTGCCTAGGCGTATTGGCCGACTCCTTCGCAGGGTGGTTCGAGCTATAGTGTGTTATCACCAGCAGCGTGAGGAATCTGATGAGGGACATGATAGATCTCCCAGATCTCGTTAGATGGTGGTTTTTATCTTTTTGCGGCATGTATACGATATGTAGGCTTTGAGAGCCAAATTTTTGTATGGGATTTGGTCCCAAATTTTGTCTTTAAACATGAACTTTATGTATTTGGAAAAACACTTTTATATACAGTGATGTGGGCCTATTTTTATGATCTATTTATTTACAATGACTTGTGTGTTTATTGTGATGTGTTTTTATGTATGGGCAAGATGCCAATCCAAAATGTAATTAGCTAATAAATCAGCTATACAATTGAATTCCCTTGGTACGTGTTAATATGAAATGAAATTAAAAGATCATTCCAAGAGGTGTACCCTTCGAAATAAACGAAGTAGAATAGGAACGCGAACTATGTAAACACGATTCAGATGATAAACCACGAGTTGGGAGTCTATAAAGACTGATATGGAGTCAATTCCAAGGGAAGCAACCTCCGTCAAGAGTCCGATGACTGCATGGTACTCTGCGATATTGTTGGTTCCAGGACCCAAATAATTGGCTCCTGAAGATAGCAACTCGCCAGTGGGAGAATAGATTACCCATGCTGCGGAAGCAAGGTTCCGGGTATGCCGACTTGCACCGTCGGCGAATCCGAAGTAGGCAGACATCTGCGCACAAAATCACAAGTCAAGGTAAGAATGGGTACATGAGGTCCATGTGGGCACACCAAAATATGAGTGAAAACACGCTAGGTACATTATGTACAAAAAAGTATCTCGCGTAAGATAACCTTACGCGTAGAAGCATTTGAGGTATAGCCCATTGCGGGGCCGTGCCAATGGTGTGCCATCACAATCGACGAGTTCATAGGCTCCTTTCTCCAAGACATGTTTTACAACAAAGGGGCCGTACCACATAGATTCTAGTTTTCCTTTTTCGAGTTTATCGTGCATTTGATCATATGTGAGTACGAGGTCACCTTCATTGAAAACCTGAGGTTGAACGGATTTATCATACTGTGCTTTGACGCATTTTTTATGAGCTTCGTTGGCTAAAGCAGTGTCGCGGCGGATTTCATCTAGCTTGGCTAGGTATAGAAACCGTTCCTCTTTGGAAGTGGTGTGGGGAAGTAGCTCTATGGCTATCTTAAGTGATGGGATTTCACATTCAATCGGTAAAATGGCTTCCAGGCCATACACTAGTTGGAATGGTGTAAACCCAGTAGCACTTTTTACTGAGGTTCGGTATGCCCATAGTGCTGAAAATAGAGCTGAGTGCCAGTTGGATTTATGAGTACCCATAATACGCTGAATCATTCATTTCAAAACTTTGTTAATGGCTTCAACTTGGCCATTAGCTTGTGGGTAGTATGGGGTTGAGTTTTCATTGCGAAAACCCAACTTGGCACTTAGTTCCTCAATCATATGGTTCCTGAAGTGGGAGCCATGATCGGTCACAATGGATTGTGGGACACCAAATATAGCTATAATGTGGTTGAATATGAATTGTGCTGTTGTTTTGCCATCCTCAGCATAAGTAGGCATCGCTTCAGCCCATTTTGTGAAATATTCAACAGCTACTATGACATAGCTATGCCCCCTGGCTGAAGTGGGATTACAGTGCATGAAATCTATGCCCCATTTGGAAAAGGGGCAGATGACAATAACAGGATGGAGTGGAGCAGGGTGTGAGCGTGTTTTATTATGAATGAATTGACATGGTGGACATTTCTTGACCGTTTCAATGCAGTCTTTGAAAATCGATGGCCAGAAATATCCTGCTCGCATTATTTTCTGGGCCGTAGCCATCCCAAAGAGATGACCACCACATGCTCCAGCGTGGCAGTCATTAACAATGCGTTCCACCTCATCTAGAGTCAAACAACGTCGAAGAACAGTGTCGACACCACGTCGATAGAGGGTATCATTGACTATGAGGTAGTACTTGGCGTGATGTCGGATGCGTCGACATTCATCGCGAGTGAGGTCGGGGCGGAAACGTTGGGTTTGGAGATATAATAAAATATCCCCGTACCATGGATCGGGCGTGCTAATGAGGAACAACGATTCATCAGGAAGAGAATCGATGGGCTTGGATTGCTCGGCAGCACGGGATAAGTTACAAATCAACTCAACAAAGACCAAAGACTTCTTGGACTTGGCTTTGACAAATTCCTAGTCAAACTCTTGTAGGATGATGATCCAACGAGAATATTTTCTCCCAAGCACTTGATGCGTGAGGATATAATACATTGGATTGAAATTGGCTATAACAGTGGTCCAGCGGAGTAGAATGTAATGACGGAATCTCTGGACAACAAAAACTGTTGCTAGAGCCAATTTTTCAACATGTGAATAACGAGTTTCAGAGTCGAGAAGACTCTTACTAAGATAGTATACCACATGTTCTATGCCGTTATGGTCTTCCTGGACTAGCACCATACTGATGGTGGAAGTCGAAGCTGCGAGATAATGAATGTAATCCTGTGTGTAATTGGGGGGTTGGATCACAGGATCTTTAGTTAAGGCCGCCTTTAGATTATCAAAGGAACGTTGGGTTTCATCATCCCAGATGAAGGGAGTGTTCTTCTTGAGAAGCCTCATATATCCGTTTGTTATCTCGGAAATATTACAGATGAAACAACGTAGAAAGTTTGCATGCCCTTGCAAACTTTGAAGTTCTGGAATTTTTGTGGGGGAAGGCAGGGATAGGATAGCTTCTACCTTCGCAGGATCTAAGCGTATCCCACTTTTGGAGATTATGAATCCCAAAAAAAATTCGGCTTCCACGCAAAAGACGCACTTATGTGGATTCAAACAGATATTGTAGCGATGACACCTTTCGAAAATGGCACCTAAATGATCAGGATGGTCATCCCGGGTCTGAGAATGAGCGGGAAGATCATAAAGATATGGTTCTACAATATGTTTGATATCGTGAAATGCGTACGACATCGCCCATTGGAAAGTTGCCCCGGCATTTTTAAAGCCAAAAGGTAACTTTCGATATGCGAAAATCCCCCAAGGGAAGATAAAGGTTGTTTTATGCTGGTCGGCTGGGAGGATATTGATCTGATTATAGCCAGAAAAGCCATCCATAAATGAAAAGATGACACTCCCGGTGCAGTTATCGATGATCTGGTCGATGAACGGAGTTGGGTAGTTGTCCTTTGGACAAGCTTTGTTCAAGTCACGGTAATCGATACAGACTCTAATCATTCCCTGTTTCTTGGCTACGGGAACAATGTTAGATACCCATTCTGTCAATGGGACAGGATAGATAAAACCAGCACGCAAAAGTTTTTCAATTTCTGCTTTAATAGCGGCTGCCTTACGAGGATGGACGGGTCAAAGTTTCTGCCGAACAGGTCGGGTGCCAGGGAAGGTTGGAATTTCATGGACCACAATCGAGGGATCTATTCCTGACATTTCTTCATAACTCCAAGCAAAAACATCGTGGAAGGTTTTGAAGTAGGCAGTGTAGAACTCTATTTCGAGGGGAGTGCATGTTTTGCCAATATGTATGTTTTCCACGATACCAGGCTTCACTGAAATGTCTATGGGAGTGGTTGCCATAAGGTTAGCCAAGTTTCCTTCGGAAAATACTTCGTCGAGGGAAGTGGGAAACTTGGTTTGAACTGTTCCAAGTGAAGGACTGGGTTTTGTATCGGGCTTAAGTGTCTGAATGGTGGGGAATGAAGATCGATGATGAAAATCTCCCCATGGTGGCTCATCACCGCACATAACCTCCATAATTGATTCGTCGGTGGGAAAAATAAAAGTGAGAGGATCGATAAGTGGTGGGGATGAATGAGTCTCAGATGAGAGCTGTGCCACGGTGTGATGGGTAGGACAATCGACCCAATCGGTGGCTAATTGGATCGCTTTGTACACTGCAAGGTTTCTATTCAAAGGCATGGAGTTGCCATAGTTTAGAATCTCAGCGGAACTCGAAATCACCCATAAATCATTGCAAGGGGTGACATTTGATGAAATCATGTTTACTGGTTGAACATGGGGCCCCAGCTCTGGAAAAAATGCAATAAGGGAAGAATCCTTCATAAGACCAACGCCAACGTCTTGGAACCGGTACCAAGGTTGATCCAATAACGGGACGGTGTTGGCGGAGTTCGGATGAGAATTTGGGATACAGTAATCAAGTTGATCTATGGTGACATTTTTTCCTTCATGAGGAAATTGCACAATCTGGAAGACAGTAGATGCTATGGTGGTCATGGCATAAAACTAGTTCCGACCAAGTAGAAGATTGTAATCTAATGTGTACGGATACTGTTTTGCCCCCCAGTTCAACACCAATTGAGGGAATGAGTCCATAAGGTTGAAAACCGTGTCCATCAAATGCCTTGAGAGTAGTGGGAGACGTTGTGACTTCGGGTGAGCCTAAGGCTCTCCAAAAAATCAAAGACATGATCGACGTGGAGGCACCTTCATCTAAAACAGTGCGATGGATGCTATTTCCACGGATTTTTGTATGAACCTGAAAGGCTAACTGGTGGGAAAGCCGAGCTTTGGCATGCTCCAAGTTAAACATGATAGTGTTTGAAGTATCTGGGTCCATTTCCCCCAGTGCTGAAAGTAAGGTTCTACGCTGCGTAGGGCAGTGTTGAAGAACCTCGAGAGTCGACATGGCGCAAGGTGCTTGAGCTAAATCTTCAACAATGTTGTAATTTTGGGCAGCTCGCACATTGGGATTAAATGTCACCTTTTGTATGGTGCCCTTGGGTGGGCGTAGCATTGTGTCCGTAAGTGGTCTCTCGATATGGAGATGGCCGGTAAGGGGAGGGGTAGGAGTTGGATCTTCAACAGGAGATTTGCCTTTGGCTATCTCCGACTTTTTGTTTGAACTTGGAGGGTTCTCATATGTCTTTGAACAAGTGGAGATTTTTCGCGATTTGTGGACGACTCTCCGCGAGTTGGGTTGCTCAAGTTGCCCCCTTTTGGGGTTTCTTGGGCAACCATCTGCTATTGCTGCTGAGGGAAAGGGTCAGTTAATACTGCCGGGCGAGAGGATCCTTTAACGAATTTGTTGACTTCTTCCTTGTAGGGGCAGTCACGCGTGTAGTGATCGTCTTGATAAATTAGGCAGGGAAGCTTAGCCTTTCGACGTGGTTTCAGGTCATTGTGGGTGGGTTGTGGCTTGGGATTCTCCTGCTGGTTCTTCTTGGATTTACCACGATTGTTCTTCTTCTTTCCTCCAGATGGTTGTGACGTAGATTGAACTGCGTTCACTTCGGAGGAGATAGCAGGAGAAGTAGTAGATTTTGGAGCAGCCCGAGGTAGAGCGAGGGAAGCAGAATCTTGTTTCCCCGTCAAGTTGGTAGTAGGTTGGGCCTTGATTGAATCGACAATACCATCAATGGGGGGTTCAGTGGCAGGTTTCGTTGGATCAGTGGTAACGTGGGTGGCATGGGGAAGAAGTTCGTGTAAAGTGTCGCATTGGGTGTATACCAAATCCATTTACTGAGCTTCTAAGATGGCTTGTTCTTCTATGACCGGCCTGCGCATAGCGATATCCCTAGCTATGGGAGGCAAGAATGACTTTGTGAACCAATCAGTGAGTAGCTGATCCGGAATGGGTTCCTTGATTAGACTACGGCGTCGATGCCACTCATGGATGTGATCCGAAATGTGCATGGAAGTGGTTTGATGCAGCGAGGTTAACAGTTCTGTTTCAGTCTCATACCAGATGGGGAGCTGGAAATGGGTCAGAAACTGCATAGCCAAGGTGTTGAAATCATGGAAAGAGTGTTGTGGCAGCTTGATGTACCATTTTGCTGCCGTGCCGGTAAGCATACGCTGGAAGAGCCGTAGTCGAATGGAATCGTCCATCAAGGAGTTGGATGAACACCAAAGATGGAAGGTCATTACGTGATTCTTGGGGTCTTCCCCGGGCTTAGCATCGAACTTAGGAATGTCCGATGGAAGTTTGGCTTGAATGGGTGGCCAGTGAGGTTCATGCCATATCGGATCGTTAATGAGCCTCGATAAATCAGGTAGGCCTAGCATGGCCAAAAAAGGAAGTTGACGATTAGTCTGCGGGTATGAGTAATAACCGTGTGGTGCAGAGAAACCTGGGGGGGCTACATAGCATACTGTTGCGTGTTATACCCATATGTGTTTCCCGGGGGGTACTGCTGGAAGTTCTGTGGGTAGTAAGCCATGTGGTTAACCGGTTGAGTGTTGGTAACTGGTTGGTGGATGTTCTGGTGAGTGGGGATGGTAGGTATGGTACCCTGGGGTTGCTGAAACCCAGGAATGGTTGCTACTTCTGGTTGGGAAAAAGTTCCTTGGAGTTGTTTTGTTCCAGGAATGTTACCACTATATTGAGCAAGTGGAGGGTTTCCCATAGCAGGGTTGGGGGGTGGCTGCGACAGTGGTGTTCGTGGAAGGTTCGTTCCTCCTTGAGGAACGTGTGGAAATTGAAGGGATGGGTTCCATGGAGTTGTAGCAGCTGAAGGGAAGCTGGAGTTCAAGTTGGGGGGAATCTGAGATTGCCCCCCAGCTGGGTTCCAGTTTCCAAATAGTGAGTACCCCCCACTCTGTGGGATTTGAGGTTCCCAAGAAGGAAGCGTACCTGACGGGGGATGTTGAGGATGAGGCCCGGTTGGAAAACCGGTATAAGGTTGTCCGCTGCCAGGTGTGTTGTACATACCATACTGAGCAGATGTTGCTGGTTGGGAGGGTTGTTGGATGGATCCAATGGGTTGTCCTCCAACAGATGGGTTGGATGACCCTATAGGAGGAGGTTGTTGACTAGAAACGGGGTTCCCAACAAAGCATTGTCCTCCAGCTGGTTGGGTTGATGGCCCACCAAGAGGAGTTTGGTTGTTGGAGTTGGGGACCACGGCAGTCGGTTGTCCACCTCCTGAGATAGTGTATATAGTGGCCAAAGGTGAACCTCCGGTCAAAACGGAAGATCCAGCAGTATGACTTGGTGTTCTTCCGCCGCTAGCCAAATACGATAATGTCGATTGGCCAACGGTGCCAAAAGTATCGATTTGTGGAGGGGGTCTTCCATATCTGACAGGAAAGGATGGAGAAAAAACTGGGTTATCCCTCATAGAATGTGCGCCAAACATGGGTGATGGCAACAAATGTGGGGAATTTAACCAAGGGGTATCGGGGGTATCGTCCATAGTGTGTTCAATGATAGGAGGACCATTGAATATTGGGTCCGAGTTCATGTCCTGGAAAGGGTTTTCGGGGTCCAGCGGGAACCTAGGTATAGTAACGTCTGAAGGTCCAGAGCCGTCTGCATAGGAGTGATGAAATTATGTACTAGACGGGATGTTGGGATCCAGATAGTCGGGAGGACGGGTAACAGGGGGATATCTAGAAGTTGTCGAGATCATTTGCTCCGTGTCATGTTTAAACTGTGCCAATGCTAGCGGGGAATTTGCTAGACTAACCATACTAGACTGAATGGAGGCCATGATCTCATGTCCCGGAGGGAGATTGGGGAGAGATATGGTATGAGGTACATTGTTGGAAGAACTGGTTTCCTGCAGATGAACGCTGGATGGCGTGGTGATAACAGGCAGAAGCTCCGCCTGGGAAGTGATAAAGCCGTAATCATGTTCAAAAGGTGTGTCAGGAAGTCGAGTATCCTCAATAATTTCGACGTACCCGCCCGGGACTGAAATCAAGCCAGGTATATCCTAGTCGGACCCTTCGGTGGTGTCAACAGATCCGTCTGTGTCATCATGAAAAGTTTCTGGTGGAAGGGAGGTGTTGACATCAGGTAGGAGGATGACCTCTGGTCTAGTATTTTGGGCTGTACTAGATTCAGCCGCTGTAATGTTGTCCACTGTGGCAGATATATCTGGAATAACAGTGGGTGAAGTGAAACTGGGAATCTCAGATATGCTAGTGGTTGCAGAAGCTGCAAGAGATTCTGAGACTGTGCTGTGAGTAACGGTTACAGACGGAACTAAAGATGTAGTATGTATCGACGGTGGAATGTTCCCTCAACCAGCACCGCGGCCAGGAGGAGCGGGAATGCGTGATGCAGGTGGACTGGAGGTCCGTGGTGGTGGTGGTGGTGGTGGAGGGATTTTGCCCTGTACTCGTCGTGATCTCCGTGGTGGTTCTGACATGATGGCAGGAAAATGAAATCCGGGGGCAGTTTCGTAACAAAGAACTCAAAAACTCTAATGCAGCTGAGTGTGCAGAAGAGGAGCTAGAAAAAGCAAGGCTCGTAGGCCAAAAAAGCAAGCTCTAAAATTTATACTGAGACTGGTGTCTCAGTAAGCGAGCTGAGAAAAATAATGGCCAGAATGCCAACAAGCAGACACTAAAAAAGAAAAATGACCCTCTATAAAGATGAGATAACAAGCAAACTCCTAACTAAGAGCTGGAGACCTCAACAAGCTGTATCCTTCGCAAGGTGATGAAATCCAAGTCGAACAATACAACGTGAGACACCAATATGAGAAGGATATCCCTCTACCGAAAGGGATCCTGGGTAAAAGAGCCCTAGTAGAAAAGTCACTAAGCTACCTCGTTCATGACACGTTGGAAAAGCTTTTCGGCGCTTCTCCAAAAAGACAATGATCAATGTTTCCTTAGGGCTAAGTGGAGTGCGACATTCCACAGATTCCATCTGGTTCTCAATCTCACAGTCGTTTAACCCCTGAAAGTTAAAAACAGTCAGGAGGCCCCTCCATAAACTAGCTGTGACCGTGTCAATAAATACTAGAGGATTTTAGTTCCCTAGAGGACAACAACTATGTCTCAGATGAAAATGACAAGGGGGAATTATTTTGATGCCTATCCCCGGTGTCCTACCTAACTACCAAATTCTTTTGATTTCCTCAAGTGAGTTTAAACTGAAAACACTTCTTTCCAATTCACTGATCTTACAACTAAGATGCTTCAAAAAATGAGAATTTATGTGGCAAATTTCAATGGTTCACTTCCTAATGCACAATAATACTGCTAGACCATTTTAATCAAAACAACACAAATTTTTTCCAATGATAATTTTCAATATGGATTTTTAATGGTAACAATGGAAACAATGTGACTATGAAAGCTACACAATTCAGTAAAAGAGAACAGTAGTAATGGTCTGGTTGTGATGAGAAGATCAAGCCAATGCAATCAAACTGAAGGGGTGACCCAATGTGCAAATAATGCCACAAACTCACAAAATAATCAAGCTCACAAAAGAAATAAACACACCGCAAAGATTGTGTAATGAACAGGATGGTAACAGGCAACAGAAAACACCAACTAAGGCAGAGAAAAATGAAAAATGACTCAGGAAACCAAGCAGGGAAGAAAAAATTAACAGTATGCAGACACTACCGCGTGGCAGAGTAAGACTAGAGCGCGGTACTGTTACACTACCGCTTTGGTAAGAATGCAGGAGACGCGGTACTACCGCACTGTAGTCAATGCTGAGGGTGCAGTATTGTTGCAAAGTATGGAAAAGTGCAACTTTTGGAAAGAAAGATGAAATTTGCAGGGTTGCTGCAGACCCAGAGGACTCACTGATCACACAGGGAGGAAAAATACAGAGAGGAGGGGTGAATAAAGGTCAAAGAGACCAAAATTCAATACTGGTTTGAAGAGAAACAAAAAATCACAATCACAAAATGGGTGAAAGTGAACTCAATCAATCAAATGGAGTTCAAACAAGCGGAGTCGCCATTCTTGTTGGCATAATTTTTCCCTACGGATAAGTAAAAATTCTCTTAGATTAAAGTAGAATTTAACTAACTCTAAACTAAGACAAAACTAAACAAATGCTACCTTGAATTCCTAGATCTAAACAGACATATCAAGATTAAAGTGCTAGAATAAGTAGAAGAAATCTAACTGACCTTCAATCCAATCGCTTGTCTTTATGGTTGCTCCAATTTCCAAGTCCTCGCGAATGAACCTGTCAAAATGAAACCAAGATACAAGCATATACAATTCTCTAGCAACTTGAAATATGAGTTAGGATCTAAATATACAATAGATACAAATCATATCATTGAAAAAAAATCAATACATGTGATTTGGGAAACAAGACAAGTTATGTTCTATTATCAACTTGAAGTCACTTACAATGGTTGCTTGATATCCAAGCCAACTTCCAGCTCCAAGTGCTTCCTCCTCTAGCTATCTCCACAAAGCTTCAAGATCATAAGTTTGATGTCTCCAAGAGTCCTCCCCTTTGCTCATGGAATGCCTCTCTCTTATAGTGTGTGGTAGGGTTAACCAACAAGAGAGAAGGGTGGATCTTGAGAGAGTTTAGTGGATCAGGCCTACTAATCACAGAAAGTCAGTTAGGATCGAATCAGGGACACCAATCCTCCAAAATCTCTTTAAAATCAAAATCCCACAAGCCATGGCAAAAAGGCTAAAAAATGTGTACTGCGCCTTTACAACAGAGCATAACACGGTAGTACCACGTGGCAGAGAAAGAGCATAGAGCGGTAGTGTGGACTACCGCGCGCCTAATACGGAGCAAGGCGCGGTAGTGAGGGTAAATGAAGTCTCAGCTAGGTTGATTCTTGTTAGGGTAGGTTTTCCTTCAAGGATCACTCATCATTTTTCTCTTCTGGGTGTTTTAAGCAGTAGGGGAAGCGTCGTCAACTCTTTTTGTGGTGAAGATGCGACACTGTGAAATATGGAGGTATAACACAATGATTGGCTTATAGATAGTGGGGCTTCCAAGTATATGACAAGATTCAATGAATCCTTCATGAATCTATCCAAACATGAGTCACCCCACAGAGTAAAACTTGGGGATGACTACCAACATCCTATAAAAGGAAGTGGTGAAGCCTCTTATAAGCTAGACTCTGGAAAGTCTATGAAGATGAAAGATGTTATATGTGTACCAAGACTAAAGAAGAACCTTCTCTACATATTTGCATTGTATGCAAAAGGTATGAGGGTTGCATTTGTAGATGGCCAATTTCTTATGTGGCCTAAAGGAAAGACAATAAATGATGCAATAGTGATTGGAGAGCAAGAGGAAGGATTATACAAATTGAAGGGCCAACTAGAACAAGCCTTAGTCCATGAATCCATGGAGCCAAGTGAACTATGGCATAGAAGGCTTGCACATGTGCACTATAGAGCACTATCTCTTGCAAGAAAAGTTGTTGAAGGTCTTCCAGATATCCAGGAAAAGCATGAAGGAGTTTGCAAAGGTTGTGCAAAAGGAAAGAAAACAAAGAAGACATTTCCAAGTAGCGAAAGCAAGGAAAAAGGAATTTTGGAAATCATCCTCTCCGATGTATGCAGTCTAATGTCATCCAGTTCTTTGAGTGGGTATGTATATTATGTTTCTTTCATTGATGATTTTTCTAGGAAGAGTTGGATATATTTCTTGAAGGGAAAAGATGAAGTTTTCAGTAAGTTCAAGGAATTCAAAGCCTTGATCGAGAACCACACAGAGAAGAGAATTAAGACTTTTCGATTAGATAATGGTGGAGAGTTCACATAATAAGACTTCAAGAAATTATGCAGAGATTCAGGGATTAAGAGGGAGTTGACCACTCCATATAATGCACAACAAAATGGAGTTGCAGAAAGAAAGAATAGAACAATTATGGAAGCAGCAAGGGAAATGCTTCATGACCAAGATCTTCCTATCATCTATGGGCAGAAGCTGCAAGGACAGTTGTGTATGTACAGAATCGTACTCCACATAGAGTACTTGACAACAAGACACCAAAAGAAGTCTCCTCCGGAGAGAAACCATAGGTAAGCCATCTTAGAATATTTGGTTGCTGTTGGGCCCTGGAAATGCCCCTTTTTACCACATTTATTACATCATTTTTCCCTGTTACACCCTACTTTCATAAACCATATACATGCCTTTCTTCCAAATTAATCAACAATCCTAACAAGGTATAATTCATTATTGCTTCATTTATTTAATGCCTAATATTTTTATGGTTATGAATTCTAGCCTTTGATTTATGCTAACTTGTGTTGATTTCAATAAGTCAAGATCAAAGCATAGGTGTATCAGCCGTAATGCCTTGAGAAATAATCACACATGGTTCCAGTTGTTACTCTTCAGATTTAATTCCTCATATTCAAAGGGACAACGTACCTTTCCACGTGAAGCTGTAACAGGACTTTGCTGAAACAGAGCATTGTTGCAACAGACAGGATGCCTCCCAATTGGTTAATCCATTGATCCATTGACTGCCAGAGTAACAACATCCTTCATGACTAACGGCCTTATTCAATACGGCTGTAACAGTTCAGTTGTAACTCTGCAGCATGAAGATCAGAGATCTTCATTGCTACGCGAAATTCGTGGATCTCAAATTGTATTTTTCATGTATAAATATGGGAAGGCTTTCAGAGTCTGGCGTTGGTTAATTATCATTTGGTACGGGCTGTAACAGAGACTGAGACTATGGATTACCATCTTTAATATAAAGAGCAGAGTTCTTCATATTTATGTGTCTTAATTTGTGGTAGTTCACGTCGTCTCTGTTAGAAGGCCAGGGCCCGCCTTCTCATAGAGATTGCCAAGTTAAGTAGGTAGTTTAATTTATTTCCTGTTGTGTGGTGTGGAATCGCATTAGGCGTATTACTGTTAGCTACAACAAAGAATTTATAATTACATTCTTTTCTGGTAGTTTATTATTACATCCTGAATAGATGCAACTGTGTGGTGTTACAATCGACTGTGTAGGTTAGTTTAATTAATGCATGGTGTGTTAGAATTAGCTGTTACGGCCAAGCTCAGCTTCAATTCCTTTCAGTCATTTATGCTTTCTAGGATTTCCAATATTTATCAAATTAGAGTTCAAGCTTATTTTCTAATTCTGGTTGTTGTTGTATCTTTCTTGAATTCATTAGATTAGGTAGATTATGATTGAGCTACAGTAGCTTCTAGATGAATTAGTTTGGTAGAGATTGAATACTGTAGTTTGATAATTATAGGGTTTAACTTCTTGCAAAAGTAATCTAGTTCATTTTTATTCTTAGATCAAATATGCTGGGTTGATTTCTGTATGAAGGTGATTGTACTTTGAATTCCTAGATGGAAAAGTTAGATTAGTTTTAGTCATGAATGTTAATTTTTCAGAATTTAATTCATTATGATCTATGATCTTAACTAAAAGAATAACATGTACAGCATATCAAGCATAAGAGACAAGAGACAAAAGACACAAAACATTTCACCGGAGAAAACCAAGAAGGTGAAAAACCCCGCAACTTCCTCAGAGATAGAATAAGCATCAATACAAGGATCACCATGATCAAACCCAAGAGATAGATATCTTTAGTAGCATGCTCCTCCTCCACTTGTGCACACTCCTCCTCGCTCTCACTAATGCAAAGTGAGTGAATAATAGAAATGTGTAAAATGAGAGAGAGACACTCTCTATTTATACACTAACTTGACTTGCCCTTTACTCAGCTAGGTCGGCCCCAACTTAACCACTTAAAATAATGTTGACTAAGCTGACCCCTCTAGGGTGGTCTAATAACCCATCAAGTATAAGTTACGATACTTACAATATAACTTGCGATACATGCAAGTACAACTGACGGCACTTCCAATCGGAGGAATAATACATCTCCGTTGGGGATACAATAAAGTAAAAATACGATATACAAGTGAATATATTCCGAAGTTACAAATACATAAACACTCCCTCTTAACTAGGAAGGTATTCTCTTGACACAAGTAATCAATACATATAGGCACAATTCTTCAATTCTGGAGCTAGATCATCATCACTGGATCATAGAGCATCATCATCATCACTGCTGCTGTACTTGACATCTCAATCACTAGGATATCTCATAATTCTTCTCGTCATAGGAAGTTCTACAAAGCCATCCATTTTTCATGTTGGATGTAGGCCTAGCCTCCTGTAGGTCTTCATCATCACTGGCCATACTGTGGAATCCTCAGGAATTATTACGTGTGTCACAAAACCTCGAAAGAGTATACCAGTATCCTTTATGTGCCTAAGCACGAATGGAAAGATCTCTCAGGGCGCTATTACATGTGACCCCACCACAAAACCTTGAAAGAGTATCCCAAGATTGATTACGAGCATATTGCTCAACCTATCAGATCTCCCAGGGCGCTATTACATGTGTTCACCACAAAACCTCGAAAGAGCATCCCAGGACTGATTACGAGCATACTGCTCAACCTATCAGATCTCCCAAGGCGATATTACATGTGGTCATGGCAAAACCTCGAAAGAGCATCCCAGGACTGATTACGAGCGTACTGCTCAACCTATCGGATCTCCCAGGGCGCTATTATATGCCATAGGACAAAACCTCAAAAGAGAATCTGCCAGATATCCCAGGGCGCTATTATATGCCATAGGCAAAACCTCGAAAGAGTATCTGGAAATCTCCCAGGGTGTTATTATATGTCCTCCCAAGCAAAACCTCGAAAGAGCATTTTCCAAATATCCCAGGGCGTTATTATATGCCATAGGAAAAACCTCGAAAGAGTATCTGGAAATATCCCAAGGCACTATTATATGCTTATCTTCCACAACCTGTCCATAGCCACGGAGTATCAACTTGGTACTCACCATTCATCATCCTGATGTACATCATCACATGATCAACCTGATCATCGTCACTGCATCGTCCTGATGCATATCATCCAGAGTAACATCCTGATACTCATCACACATGATCATCCCGATCATCGTCATAGCATCATCCTGATGCATATCATCCAGAGTATCATCCTGATACTCATCACACATTATCATCTTGATCATCGTCATAGCATAGTCCTGATGCATATCATCCAGAGTATCATCCTGATACTCATCACACATGATCATCCTGATCATCGTCACTGCATCGTCCTAATGTATATCATCATACATGATCCAACTAATCATACAAAGCATCCAACTTATGCATAGACAAAGCAGGAACTGGAGAATCATCTTGATGCTCATCACACAATGCTTACATCCACAGCCATAGAAGGATCCTCCTATCACCATGCTTGGAATGGCTCCTGCAAATGTGTCCCATCACTTCTTCCTCGAAGTGTCTTCAATCTGAAGAACAACAAGCCTCTCTCTGAAGTATTCAAACTTCACTCTGGCTAGTGGTTTCGTCAACACATCTGTACATACTCATCCGTCGCAACATACAGGAGCTTCATTGCTCCTCTCTGCACCATATCCTTGATATAGTTATATTTGATCTCGATGTGCTTCGACCTGTCATGGAACACTGGGTTCTTAGACATATTCACACAACTCTGGTTGTCACACAAGATTGGTCAGTAGCATCCAATGGGAGATAAAATAACTCAGCCAGTAGCTTCCTAAGCCATACTACCTCACAACTAGCCGAACAAGCTACGACATACTCTACTTCGGCTATACTCAGTGCTATGTAGGACTAATTCCTACTAAACCAAGATATCACACCTGATCCCATACTAAAACAGCACCCTGAAGTGATCTTCCTATCTGTAGCACTATCTTCCCAATCTGAATCAACATAACCCTCCAGGTTAAACTTTTGATTCGCATCATACTTGATCCCATAATCAATCGTACCCTTCAGGTACCTCAGAATATTCTTTACAGCAACCAGGTGAACACCTCTTGGATCTATCAGGAACTAGATCAATGTGTTCACCGCAAAGAAAATATTTGGTCTCCATTTCGTCAGGTACATCAAGGACCCAATCATCTGATGATACATCGTGACATCAATCGACTCAGATGAAGCATCACACAGAAGCTTCAAGTTTGATGCCATAGGTGTGTCCATGGCCTTGCAGTCCATCATCCCGAACTACTTCAGGATCTCTACTGCATACTTCCCTTTTCCAAGGAAGATTCCATCTGCACTCTGCCACACCTCCATGCCTAGAAAGTAATGCATCATTCCCAAGTCCTTCATCTCGAACTCGGCAGCAAGCTTCCTCTTTGTATTGGAAATCAATCTATCCTCACCTGTAACAAACAGGTTATCCACATACAATAGTAATATCACTGGATTTCCTTCCTCAACCTTGTAGTAAAGGTTGGAATCCACTTTATTCTTGGTAAATCCCAAACTGGATAAAAAGTTGTCTATCCTACCATACCAAGTCCTAGGAGCTTGCTTCAAGCCATACAAGCCTTTCTTCAAACTGCACACATATGACTCCCTGTCATGTGTCTCAAAACCAAGTGGCTTCTCCACATACACTTCCTCTTCGACTACACCATATCCATCTGGTGTATCTTCCACTTCATCACTGCAACCAGAGCAAGTTTTGTTCTGATGGAAGTGTATCTGGCTACAGGAGCAAAAGTCTCTTCATAATCTATCCCTTCTTTTCGGGAGAAGCCACGAGCCACAAACCTCGCCTTGTATTTCTCTATGCTACCATCTGCAGCACGCTTGCTCTTATAGATCCACTTGGAAGTCACAACAGACTTCCCTTCAGGTCTTGGGACCACATCTCAAACATCATTCTTCATGATCGACTGGTATTCCTCGATCATGGCATTCTTCCAATACTGCATCCCGGATCCTGGGAACTTCAGATTCTTCAATATCTTCAATAGATAATTTTCTTGAACTTCATTGCTGGAACAAATGTTGTAGTCCTTCTTTTGTAGGTGATTGTACACGATCTTTCCTATAAGTCAAATTCAATTGCATGATTATAAACTTCTCATAGTTTTTCAAAAGCACATTCTTATGTATTAAGACATATGTCATACAGTCATGCAATTATCTTTAGCCAATGATTCAATACAACATTTATCCATATCTCGTAACTTTCTAGATGCCTTCCATCTCTACGAAACATTTTTTAAGAGTGTACACAACTCCCAACACATTAGCAAAGAGGTTTCATTCTAGATAAGTAGCAATGGAATGTTGTACAGTACCATAGGCCACTTACCCATTACTTGCATATTAGTAGTATCTTGTTCATTAATGCAACTTTTCTAATATGCATAATACATATCCTAAATCTAGGAACATAAGTATGTACATGACTAGACAACATCATTTAAGTAATCATATATACAAGAAATGACAATTCAAATACTTATCTTTGTTTGGTTGTAGGGTGGACTCCCTCTCAATATTTGCTTTCTTCCAGGAACTACTGGAGTGTGCTCCCTCTTGATCTTTGCTTCCTTGTAGGAACAGCTGGAGTGTGCTCCCTCTTGATCTTTTCTTCCTTGCAGGAACAATTGGAGTGAGCTCCCTCTCGATCTTTGCTTCCTAGATTATCTGTCTTTGAACTTATATCCATCCTGGACCACTATGCATGCTTAAGTGTGCACTAGTGCCATCCTCAAGATCTCATACATAATCATACATACATTAGTATAATCTCAATACTATCAAAACATTATTCTCCTAAATACTCTTAACATCTATGGTCATGATCATTTCACACACAGGTAATTTATCACAAGCATTAGTATTCAAGTTTTCAGGGAGGACTTCTATTACTCATGCACATTCTTATTGACCATAGGAATCTTCTGGTTAGTCATATCATCAATCAAAGTAAGAAACATAATATGCATAAAATGTTGATTACTTAAACTTCTATAATCATTCATACAAAAGTATAAGATCCTAACATGAGGTAGGATTCTAACTTGATATAGGAAAAACATACCTAGATTATCATGCTTGCTAGTTATGTCTAACATACCAATATAATGTCCTTTTGTTCTCTTCAATGACTTGTGCTTAGTAACCTACATAACTCATAAGTTACCATTGTAGAACCAAATTATACATACATCGTAAGTAGAGCTTCTATGTGATCCATGAGTCTTTGTCTTCATGTCACCATGGTCATATGCTCTTGATATAGAACTTGATTTGTACCTTTCATGTTAGCGAACAACATCATCCTCATACAACACCACAGTGCATTAGTACAAATCATAAGTGTCATAACCCTAATCAATGAATGTCTTCTATCATTCACATGCATTCATACTTTTACTAGGGTGATAAGACAAGCCTAAAAATTAATCAATAATTGTACTAATCTCAATAATATGAAGACAAACATATCATAACCTTAATCATGAACAGATTTCAACACATACATGTTATCTCCTCAAGTCATACCCATCGAGATTGCTTGTAGTCTTCTTATGTAAGGCCTTAGCCTCATCTTCCTCTGGAACTAGAACTTCTTCACTTATGCAGGTGACCAATTCATCCTCTTCTAGGATTAACCCAATCCACTTTGATTTGTTGAAACTGGATCTGGAGCTAGATTAGGGTTTGTTGGAGAAACCCTAAAAATTCAAACTTTGAATTTCAAACTTCTGAATGGATGGAAAGATGTGCCTTGTTGAGCTGATCAAGCTGGTATACTTCAATTTTGAAAACTGCAAAATTTGACCCCTCAAAATTGCCTTTGAAACTTCCGAATCTTCTAAACAGGATCCTGAACTAGGGTTTGATAAAGCCCGGTCTTCTACCCATCCAAAAGGTTCGATCTTGTGTTCTAAACTTCGATTTTTCTGAATAGCTTCCAGCCGTGGTCACAAATTTCAAAAATTCTAACTTTTGCAGAAGCCCTAAATTTCCACCTTTCCGATCAAAATCCCGAACTAGGGTTTGATCAAGCCCGACCTTCTTCCCAACCAAAAAATTTGATCTTGGTCTCTAAATTTTGATTTTTATGAGGAGCATTCATCTATGGAATCCGATTCCAAAAATTCCAACTTTCTCTAAAACCCTAAATTCCTGTAGAAGTGACAAGCCTAGAATGAAGGTGCTCAGAATCTAATTCTGATTTGACAGAAATATGCACCTGATTGTTTCTGATGCATCTTTGAAATTACAAATCCATAGGGTCTGAAACTTTGGCCTGTGGTATCATGACCTGTCATATTTACAACCCCACAGATCTGACCTCAATTGGATTCTCTGAGAGAGATTTATTCCAAGTGTCGCAACGTGACCTGTTAATGAGATAAAACAGGAGAGCGAACTTGTACGGCGTGCCACGTGTCACTGGTTCAACTTCGGCCACTGAAAAAATTACCTAAGCAAATGCAGTCCGTTCTCTTACTGTAACTTTTTACATGATTTCATTTGGAGCTTCCTCTCCCAAGTTGTGACCTTTTTTCCTAGGTCACATGTTTATGACTGATATTTGGAAGAGGCAGAAACCCTAACTTGTACAGATCATAAATCACAAAGTACAATGAATCAGATTGTTTTCTTCAGACACAAGGTACATGGGGATGTTATCTATGACTTGTCGAAGTTTCAGAACCTGAAACTTCACCAAAATGTATTTATAGCGAAAGTACCACGATGACTGGTTTTTGCTATATCAAGCCCTAGCTTCCAATTTGTCACAAATGCAAGAAGTCTCATAAATTCCATACCATGCCTTCCTTCAGGATAGCTATGATACCATGTTAATTTTTCATAATATAATTCATTCTGATCTAGGATCTTAACTGAAAGAATAACATGTACGGCATATCAATCATAAGAGACAAGAGACAAGAGACACAAAACATTTCACCGAGGAAAACCAAGAAGGTGAAAAACCCTGCAACTTCCTTAGAGATAGAATAAGCATCAATATAAGGATCACCGTGATCAAACCCAAGAGATAGATATCTTCAGTAGCATGCTCCTCCTCCAATTGTGCACACTCCTCCTCTCTCTCACTAATGCAAAGTGAGTGAATAATATAAATGTGTAAAATGAGAGAGACACACTCTCTATTTATACACTAACTTGACTTGCCCTTTACTCAACTAGGTCGGACCCAACTTAACCACTTAACATAATGCTGACTAGGCCAAACCCTCTAGGGTGATCTAATAACCCTTTGACCCACAAGACTCATATAGGGCCGACCCCACCAAGGTGGTATAAGTTACGACACTTACAATATAACTTGCGACACATGCAAGTACAACTGATGACACTTCCAATCGGAGGAATAATACATCTTCGTTGGGGATACAATAAAGTAAAAATACAATATACAAGTGAATATCTTCCAAAGTTACAAATACATCAACAGTGAAATGAGTTTGGCTGAGCAGATAGGTAGGATCACTCATCTCCATTTATTTAATCAACTACTTGAAATGTTTATGCATAGATTGTGCTTATTGCCATTGAAATAAAAGACTTCCCTGGGTTGACAATTTATATTGAGCATCATGTGTGTTAGTTGTAATTAATTAGCATATAGGGTGACCAACATTTTGGCACCATTTTCGGGTATGGTAATTGATAGACGTAGTTAGTAGTTGGTTTATTGATTTCATTTTGGTTTGATTATTTACAGCATGCATGAATACAAGAAAAAAAATCAAGGACACCCTTTGAACACTAACATTACAGGTGGAAGAGGTCGTGGTCGTAACACAGGTCTGGGAAGACAAACATTTATCGACAAAATAATTGCTAGAGCTGATTCTTCCACCAAACCACCACGGACATCTATAGGAAGAGGAAATTATGTTCCTCCCAATCTTGAGAATTCATCATCAACTGTGGAGAACACAACAGGACCATCTACTCCCATTGCAGAGAAGAAACCTCCTGAAGACAAGGGAAGCGTTGTGGGTGCACCAAATAGAGAGGATATTTATCGTATTAACGGAACCAAAGTTACTAAAGAAGTGTGGTTGGAGACTCGCCGAGAAGCAGAGGAAGAGAGAAGGAAAGAATAAGAAAGGAGGGAAGCAGAAGAGGCAAAAGCAGAGGAAGAACGAATAAAGAAATCCATTGAATATTGGAACAACATGGCTAATAGAGAGCATGAAGGAGAGAATGAACACCAGGAGAACCGTGAAGAGGAATTGGAAGATAATCAGCTTGGTGACACTGTGGTCACACTTGAATTCCCTATCCTCCAGACACCTGGAGCAGCCCCTATGAAAAATATCTCACCATCAATTCTCTCGAATTTCCATGGTAAGTCTTCAGAAGATCCTGATGAATTTCTTTTTGAGTTTGACATTCTTTGCCGCAATTATGACTATACCTCCAGTGCTCAGAAGCTAAAACTATTCCCAACCACTTTGAAAGGAAATTCTCTGCATTGGTTCATGAGTCTAGGTCATGAGACCATTACTACTTGGGATCAAATGAAACAAACCTTTCTTTCTAAATATGAAGAATATTGTAGAGCCATAGATAGAAAGGAAGAGTTGTTTAAAATGGTTCATAAGGAAGAGGAGAGCTTGGAATATTTTGTGGAAAGATTGTTGTATAATTTACAAAGGTCTGGTCACACTACAATTGGAAAATATGTACTCAAGATTATCTTGTTGCGAGGAATTAGAGAAGATTTCCTTGATATGTTGAATTTGTTGGGGAAAGGGGACATCTCAAAGGAACCCTTCAAGAAGATCATTTAATTATGTCGAAGGTATTCAAGAGGATCCTCTAGAACTAACAAACGGGACAAGGATTGAGACCAAGATGTCTTCACTAGGACACAGAAGTCGGCTAGTGGAGGAGCCACTCGAGCAAAAATAGGCAACTTACTGGAGAATTTTAAAACCGATATGATGAGATCCATTTCCTCAAAGTTAGATGTTTTGAGGGCAAAACAGAGGAAAGCAGTAGAAGATCTTACACTTAGTGTATTCTGTCCTAAATGTAGAAAAAATCACCCACTGAAAGAATGCCTGTTGGACAAGGTAGAGATATGTAGGATATGTGAATTGGAGCATGATACCAAGGAATGTCCTTCATTACCCAAAGTCAAAGCAGTCCTGCAGGCATCCACTTCAGATGTGGAACAAGCTTACTTTATTGCACAGAAGAAACCTTGGAATCCTCGCAATCAAGGTATGAATCAAGATCCATAATTTTTTTTAATAATATGAATGGAATGAATAATATGAATACACAATTCCCTTCACATTATTCTAATAACCAGTGGCATCCATCTCAGAACCAATGCAAAATTCTAACTCTTGGACACCATGGTCACAACAATCGAACCCTCAAGCTCCTTGGAATTCCAACTGGAGAAATTCTTACCAAGGAAATAAATTTCCTCATCACCAAACTCAATATCAATAGTACCCTCCTCAGCAGTATCCTCACCATCCATATTAGCAACCAAAGCTCCAATTTCATAACAACGCCGCACCTATGAATGCACCACTTCGACCACAGTTACCTACACAACCTAACCCAAACCCGAATAATAAAGCAGTTCATCAATTTGAGACTGCCAACATGCCTGCGTATTCCATCTCCCAAATTCCCTGCAATGACATACAATTACGATCAAGGAGGGTAGTGGAACCCATCATCACTGAGGATGTTCCATCCCTAGTTACTGAAACTGGAGTGAATCGTCACTTTGAAAATATGGTTAGCTCAGCAATCCCCATCATTGAGGATGATGACATTCCTACTGAAACAGTAGCTGAAACTCAAGAAGTAACACACGATGAAGCACATCCTACACAATCAATGAGAGAACCGCCATATCCTGAATGATTGGCCCTACAAAAAATAGTGGAACAACCTCGATTCAATCTCTTAGGAGAATTGAATAATCTGTATGTCAAAATCCCACTGTTATAAGCCCTCCATGACGTGCCCATTTATGCCAAGACTGTTAGGGATCTGTGTGTTAAGAAACCAGGAAGGAAGATGCCTAAGGATCCTCCCACTGTCCATGTATTGGGAAAGCTTTCCAAATTAATAATGGGGAAGAATCCTGTGGAAAAATACGATGAGCCAAGAAATCCTACCATTATAGTTCACATAGGAAACACACAAATCCCCAACGTATTGGTAGATTTAGGCGCGGCTATTAATGTCATGACCATAGAAAATGCGAAGAAACTTGGAATCACTAATATTCGGCCAACCCCTACCATTTTAGAACTTGCTGATAGATCAACAATAAAGCCTGAGGGAATCCTGGACGACCTAGTAATCTCTGTTGACTCGTGGGAATACCCCACGGACTTCTGGGTGTTACAGTCGAAGTCCCAGTTGGCGGGACACCCACTGATCTTGGGGAGACCTTAGTTAGCCACAGTGGATGCGTGTGTCAGTTGTCGGTCGGGATCCATGACTATCTCAAACAGGACTGAAATCAACAGTCTAACTCTGTACCCTCCAGCCCGACCAAGCACAGAAGCTAAAACTCCACTTTGGGTGGATTTGGAGGAAGAGGAAGGAGTTCATCCATTACAAATGATAGGGAGAGCCTTAAATTTTAAAGATGAAACAGAGGATGATGCCTTTAACAGTTTCATCAGTGAGCCCATGTCCGTCAATAAACATGTTTACCAGATTCTGGATAGTACATTGGATGAGAAAGAACAATAAAATCTCACGGAAGAAACTCTAGTCGGTGATGCAAATATAATTCCAGTACTTAAAAATTTGAAAAGTGTCCTAGTGGAAATTGAGCCAGGTAAAACGTTGAACATCAATCCAAACCTTGCGCCCAGTGAGATGGAACAGTTGATCACTCTACTAAAACAACATAAAGGATCTTTCGCTTGGGAGTACACAGACATGAAGGGTATTCCTTCTAATCTGTGTACCCATCACATTTATATTAAGAGCGACTCCAGGCCAGTGTCCCAACCACAACGAACGATGAACCCGAACCTAAGGGACGTAGTGAAAGAGGAGATCCAAAAAAATTTGGAAGTAGGATTTATATACCCAATTTCAGATAGAGAGTGGGTTTCTCCACTCGTGATTGTTCCAAAAAATAATGGGAAATGGAGGGTCTGCATGGATTACATAGAATTGAACAAAGCAACGCAAAAAGATCACTTTCCCTTACCTTTTATCGATTAGGTCCTTGATACCTTGTCTAGGAAAAAATTATTTCTCCTTTCTAGATAGCTTTAGTGGCTATAACCAAATCCAGATTACTCCAGAATGCCAAGACAAAACCACTTTCACCTATCCTTGGGGCACCTTTGCATATAGGGTACTTCCTTTCGGGTTGTGCAATGCACTAGCCACATTTCAAAGAGCAATGATTGGAATCTTTTCAGAGATGGTAAATGACTGTATGGAAATTTTTATGGATGACTTCACTCCATACGGTAGTAGTTACGAAGAAGCATTGAAAATTTTAGAAAAGGTTTTGAAACATTGTGAACAAAGCCAGCTATCTTTAAGCACTAAAAAGTGCCATATGATGATGAGCAAGGGCATAGTTCTAGGGCACTTCATCTCTTCTGATGGTATCCAGGTAGACCCATCCAAAATCAAGGTAATTGAAAATATACCAACTCCTGGAACATAAAAATATGTACGTAGATTCTCAGGGCATGTTGGCTATTACAGAAGATTCATAGAAAAAAATTTCAAACTAGCTTCTCCTTTGTTCACTTTGTTGATGAAGGATGCACAGTTTGTTTGGAATGATGCATGCCAAACAACGTTTACTGAACTTAAGAAAAGGATATCTACAGCACCCATCTTATGCGGGCCCAACTGGGCTCTTCCTTTTCATATCTCTTCCGATGCTTCAGACACTGCCATTGGAGCAGTTTTAGGACAGTGGGAAGGTCATGCCCCATATGCAATTTATTATGTTAGTAAGAAACTATCCCCTGCTGAACTAAACTATACTGTCACCGAGAAAGAATTCCTTTCCATATTTTATGCCATCAACAAATTTAGATACTACATGATTGGATATTCCACTTTTGTGCACACTGATCATTCAACCATCAAGTATTTAATGAATAAACCCATCACGAATGCTCGAGTAACTAGATGGCTGCTATTGTTACAGGAATTTGACATCACAATTATTGATAGACCAGGGAAGGAAAATGTTGTTGCAGAATTTTTATCTCGACTCACTAACAATGATGACAATTTACCATTCATAGATTCCTTCCCTGATGAACATTTGTTTGTAGTATCAGCTCATTCCCCATGGTATGCAGATATTTCTAAATTTTTGGCTGCAGGTAAGCTTCTAGCACATCTGTCGCAGAGAGAAAAAAGAAAGATCATACAACAGAGTGCTAGGTATTGTTGGATCAATGGACATATTTTCTACACGGGTCTTGACTTAAAAATCAGAAGATGTGTCAGAGAAGATGAAATTTTCAGTATCCTTAAAGCTTGCCATGATGAGCCCTGTGGAGGGCACTTTGCTGACAAAAGGATAGGTCATAAGGTTTTAAGGATGGGATATTTCTGGCCTACATTGTTCAGGGATGTGAAGAAGTATGTTCAGGCGTGTGATAGCTGCCAGAGGATGGGCCAGCCCAACAAACTAGATGAAATGCCTCTTCATCCACAGCTCGTGGTTGAACCATTTGACAGATGGGCTATAGATTTCATAGGGCCTATCAACCCTCCCTCAAAATAGAAAGTTCACATCTCGGTTTGTACATATTACATGACCAAATTGGTGGAAGCTATAGACTTGGTCAAAGCTAATGATCAGGCTGTAATTGATTTCCTATATGAAGAAATTTTTACTTGGTTTGGAGTACCTAAGGAAATCATTACAGATGGTGGACCACAGTTTGTGTCTCACAAATTGGAAGCCCTGTTACAGAAATTTCACATTCAACACAAAATAACCTCGCCATATTATCCACGGGCCAATGGCCAAGTGGAGAGTACAAATAAGGTCATCGAGGCTATTTTAACAACAACAGTGAAAAGCCATCGTAAAGATTGGGCTGAGAGACTTTCGGAGGCACTATGGGCCTATCGCACTACATGGCGTAACACCACTGGTTTTTCCCCATATGAATTGGTGTATGGAAAAAATGTTGTTTTCTCGATTGAATTTGAAATCAAAACTTTGAAGACAGTTGTAGAAGCAAACCTTGATTTATCATAAGCACGGAGGAACTGACTGAATCAGCTTAATCAATTGCATGAGAAGTGCACAGCCGCAGTGCATCATATAGATTTAATCCAACAGCAGCGCTTTAAATGGAATGATAGATTTATAAAGAAGAAAGTCTTATGAGAAGGAGATTGGGCTCTGTTATATTATTCACGGTTTAAGAGGGACTTCAAAGGCAAGTTACGCACCCGTTGGTTGGGACCTTATCAAATAGATCGAGTATTTGATAATGGGACAGTTGGGTTGATCGCCATTGATGAAAACAAGACACCATTATTTGTCAATGGTCATCGGCTCCAACTGTATCACAAACCGATCTCAAAGAATGCCTTAATTTCACATGTTGCAGCTGATCTAGATTATCAGTTAATGTCAGGACAGGGATTTTTCTCAACTCCTGTGAATTTTTAAAAAGAAACTGCAATTTCCACACATAATTTGTACATAAATATTTTTTTTTCTTTCTGTTGTTTTATTTTTCCTTTACGCTTGATCGAGTTTTGTTTTGAAGAACTGTGTACAGGAATTGACTTGAGGAGTAGAGGTCGTGATTGGGCCAGACGATTGCAGATACCTTATCTTATTTTCTTGATCTAATAAGCTCTTTGAAGAAGATGGATGATTCGTCAACTTTCAGCAACCAGCTGAAAATTTGCCTATTACTCCATTTCATGCAGCTGCGACTCCATATCCTGCTCATTTTTTTCCTTTTTCACGCAGCTGTAACTCCGTTATTTTCCATTCATTTCGCCTTTTCCAGCAGTTGCGACTCCGCTATTTTTTCCCATTATTCAAATTTTCGCAGCTATTACTCCTCTATTTTCATCCATTTCATCATTTTCCAGTAGCTGCGACTCCGTTATTTTTTCCCATTCTGCCAATTTTCGCAGCTGTTACTCCGCTATTTTCATTCATTTTGCCTTTTTCCAGCAGTTGCGACTCAAGCTATTTTTGTCCTTCCTGCCAACTTTCGCAGCTGTGACTCCACCAAATTTTGACATTTTTCCTTTTCTGCATAGTTGTGACTCTGCCAAATTTTTCCATTTTTCCTTTTCCGCACAGCTGTGACTCCACCGTATTCCGTCGAACTCTGCTAAAATTTTCATACGACTCTACTGTATTTGCTTATTTTCCAATTTCCTTGTCACAATTTCATCAGATTCCTCTTATTCATCAACTGTAACTCCGCTAGATTGTCTGCCTCTTAGAACAATATAGCCGCTAATGATTTGACCGGGCTCTAATTTAAATGATGACTCCACAGTTCCAACCGCAGTCTGCCAAGAACGAAGAAAACTATTGGGCCATCTTGTGTACCTGTCAGCATGGATGTACTTATCAGCCTGGTTGGCGGTGGCCAACGCATCTCAGCACATCCGCATTTATGATCTCTTAATGGAAGTGATGACGAAGTCAGGTTATGATGGAAATTTAAGGCTGAGCTCATAACGTGAAGGTACGAATTCTGACCTTTTACATGATTAAGCATAAAATTAAATGTGGCAATGATGAGCACGCCTTGTCTTTTGTCCCAATCAGCAAGCTATACACACTTAACCACCAAAAAATGTGTTAGGATTAGCAACCATATCTATTACATGACATCACCTTACCCGATTCATACCAAAATTCCCAATTATGCCATTTTTCCTTAACTGTATCATCTTACCGCAGATTGAAAACTGTGCCAACTTTCCTAAAATACCCAATTTCAAATTCTAGCTAATCCATGAATGTCCGTAGGCTGCAACTTCCACGTCTGAACTAATAATCGTTGTATTCGTTGTCTGAATTATGAAGGAAGGTTGATATGGGTAACCCCGTCCGTCATGAACCTGAGAATACGGAAGCTCTGCATTCCAACGTAGAAATTTTTGCCATTTTTGCAGCGGTTGGGTGGACTAAGTATTTTCAACGCTTAAGAGGTTTTCACACTGAAACGGCATTGCAGTTTGTCCTTAATTTAACTGATACTCACTCTGAGGTCAGGGGATTGCACGTAGAAGTTACAGAGGCCATCATATCAGAGGTCACTGGCTTATCCCAGGTTGGGAAGAAATTGTTTGGACGAAAAGCACCAAATGTGACTGCAATAAGGGAATTTCTAGCAGTCGGGAAGAATGTTCATCCAAAAGGCCACGGAATAGCACTGGAATCATTACCTCGACCCTGGGATCAAGTGGAAATCTTCCTAAAGAAATATATCTCCTGTGAAGGTAGGTACCAAACTGTCTATTTCTCCAAATTTCCTCTATTATCTCACCTACGCCATGGTAACTTAGTGAATATGCCATTTTATCTCTTTAAGACCCTACAAAACATGGTTGGGTATGCAAGAACAACCCGACACCCAATTTCCTCCCTCACCAATCATGGCCTAATTAAATTGCTAATCTTGAGGACCCTTGCACATCAGAATTTGACCTAGGCACAATTTCTTGCCGGGGTCGGGGTAATTAGAGAACTTGCATTAGAATTGGGGGGTATTGAAGAAGGAGACGAGGACCGGAGCCCCTCAAATTCAGTTGGGGGGGAGGATGGAAACCTAAATGAAGGGGAAGAAGAAATAGACATGGGGGAAGCTGTGACAGCAGTGAACCCTGTTACAGATGGAGTATCAGGAGACTTAAATGAGGGGGAAGAAGAAATAGACATGGGGGAAGCTGTGACAGCAGCGAACCCTGTTACAGATAGGGTATCAGGAAACTTAAATGAGGGGGAAGAAGAGATAGATATGGGGGAAGCTGCGACAGCAGCGAACCCTGTCACTGAGGAAGTGGTGATGGAAGCCGTGACAGATGAGGATGCAACAGCAGCAAATATTTTAGTGGAAGAAACAGACCCAATTAAAATTGCAGTTAGGGTGGCAGCAGAAGCAGTAGAAATGGCATCACTAGCAGCTACAGCAGAGGAAGTTGAAACTGGAGTAGCTATTGAAGCTACGACAGTGGAAATTGTAGCTGCAGAAGTGGCAATGCAAGAAAAAGAATATCAGGCAAAGGCAGTGGAAGAAGGAAATAGAGAGGTATTGGATGTCCAATCCTCCCCTGAAATAAGGGGAACCATTATTGAAGAAGAGATCCCTGTGTCACAAAAATGAAGAAAAAGGTCAGGGTTTAAAAGTCAGACATCTACCCCAGCAAAGAATAAGAGAACCATAGCTGCTACAGCAGCAGTAGCATGCAATGAAGACCAGCCATCGAAAGTTGTGAAGAGAAGAAGGACTCAATCTATGGAAGCAACAGAGACAGCATGTGCAATTGGGGAAAATACTGAATTACCCTCAGTAGAAGCAGCATGTGTAACTGGGACAGGCATAGAAATTCCTATTTTAAACCCCAAAACACCTACTGTCACACAAGAACCTGCTGTGGACGAACCCCAAATTGAAAATATCCTTTTTGAAAATGAATTGTTAAAGGAGGAAGTGCAAATGCTTCGGGATGAGTTGGAGAAATGGAAGGAAGTGACTTGGAAACAGGCAGAGAGGAATTTGAATATATTAGTAGAGGCTGCAAATTTGTTAGAAAATTCATCTCATGTTTTGTCAAATGAGGAACAAGGAGAAATGGTATGCCCAGAATGTGGGGACATATTCTTTTCGACGGGACATAGAGTCATAGTTCTGGGTTTGGGAGCACAAGATCCTGTACAAGCAAAGCAAGGAAGGGAAAGTGTATTTGTAGTAGAGTTGATGAAGGAGAACAAGGAAGAAGTTGACATAATCCCTGACCTAGATTTAGGAGAAGATGAAGCAATGCAATCCCAGCCATCAGGAAATAATGAGCTATTCCAGGACCAATCTCTTCTTTCAGAAGATATCGAGGTAATTCAAGAACAACCTCAGCAATTTGAAGAAATAAGTGAACAGGGTGCTCTTACACAAGAACCAACACCCGTGAAATTGTTTAGTGCAGTTGCAACTCAGACAGCAATTGCTGACATTGAGGAACAAGGGGAAGACGTTGTTACACAAGAACCAGTGTCCCTAAAAATATTTGTTGAGACTGCAACTCAAACTGATGTTGCTGAGGTAGAATTGAAGGGATGAGATGCTTCCACACAAGAACCAACATCTCAGAAATTAGCTACTGAGATTGCAACACAAGCATAGGTCACTGCAACACCAATGGAAGATGAGGCTGCTACACTGTCAATCCAAAATGGGGAAGCTGGAACATCTGGTGATGAGGTAAGAATGCTACTACCTCAAGGAATCATTAATTTAGATTCTGATGATGAAAAAGAGGTGGAGGATAGAAGGATTCAACGACTGGAGAAAAATCTTTCCTTGCTAAATCTTGAGCTAGATAAATGGAAGAAATATATTACTCAGTGCAGGGAAGGGATGGTCCCCCTCCATGAACATAGAAATAATGTCAGGGAATTGAGAGAGAAATGGGATGAGGAATTGTTCTTCCAGAAAATCCAGTGGGAAAATGTTCAAAAACAGTTGGCAGAGTTGAATAAATTCAATTCCATGCAACAAGAGAAGGACCAATTGTATATTCTTTCCCAGGAATTGTTGAGTTGCATGGCTCCATCCCCTTCTTACCCTGTCTTTATTTATGAACAGACAACTTTATTCAAGGTGGGGGCATTAAAATTAGGAAGTTCATATGAGCTAGCAACAGTCTCCCAGTTTTTAGAAACTTTCCTACAAAGTAATGATGAGGAGCAAAATTTGTTGTGTGGGTTATATTTACATGATAAAGCCTGCTATATTGACTCTCATTCTAATCATGTGCCCCATTTGGGGGATGCTCAGTTGAGATCGTTTGCTTCTTTTGTCATCAACCATGTAAAATGGCAAGATGTCTTCCAAACTATCACAAAGAATGAGGATAATGCCACTCTTTGGATTAGAAATGAACCTCTACTTCCAATAGGACTCAAAGCCAGGCATGCAAATTCTCTCGAGTTTCCTGAGATTCTTCAGCACTTGGAAAATCTACGAGAGAATCATCACTACCTGTGTCCAGATAATTTCTAGTAATCAGCAGTATGCCCTAGAGGGTAGTGAGTACAGATGGTTATATTCTTCCCCATATTTGAAGGAAGGGGACCCATATTGTTTTGAGAATTTTAAGCAAGATTTAACAAGGGTTCCTGGGTATGTGCAGTGCATGAAAAAGTGTGGACCCTGGTGGCTTGGGCTAAGATTCAAGTTTCCCCTCATATGGCTACATGTGATTCCTTATAGAAATAGCTATGTTTTGACTAAAAAGGAGGAGAAGTAGGCTGCCTGTCATGGATTTGTGCATCATGGGGAACCAACGAAACTTGCCTACAATATTACCAATCTTTACAGGTACAGTTTGGATTCAAATTCGGACTAGTGAAAGTTGTTGCATGAGGACATGCAAATGGATAGTTGGGGGGAGATGTTGGGCCCTGGAAATGCCCCTTTTTTACCACACTTATTACATCATTTTTCCCTTTTACACCCTACTTTCATAAACCATATACATGCCTTTCTTCCAGATTAATCAGCAATCCTAACAAGGTATAATTCATTATTGCTTCATTTATTTAATGCCTAAGATTGTTATGGTTATGAATTCTAGCCTTTGATTTATGCTAACTTGTGTTGATTTCATTAAGTCAAGATCAAACCACAGGTGTATCAGTTGCAATGCCTTGGGAAAGAATCACACGTGGTGCCAGTTGTTACTCTTCAGATTTAATTCCTCATATTCAAAGGGACAACGCACCTTTCCACGTGAAGCTGTAACAGGACTTCGCTGAAACAGAGCATTGCTGCAATAGACAGGACACCTCCCAATTGGTTAATTCGTTGATGCATTGACTGCCAGAGTACCAACATCCTTCATGACTAACGGCCTTATTCAATACGGTTGTAACAGTTCAGTTGTAACTCTGCAGCATGAAGATCAGAGATCTTCATTGCTGCGCGAAATTAGTGGATCTCGAATTGTATTTTTCATGTATAAATATGGGAAGGATTTCAGAGTCTGGGGTTGGTTAATCATCATTTGGTACGGGCTGTAATAGAGACTGAGACTGTGAATTACCATCTTTAATATAAAGAGCATATTTCTTCATATTTATGTGTCTTAATTTGTGGTAGTTCACGGCGTCTCTGTTAGAAGGCCAGGGCCCGCCTTCTCAGAGAGATTGTCAAGTTAAGTAGGTAGTTTAATTTATTTCCTGTTGTGTGGTGTGGAATCGCATTAGGCGTATTACTGTTAGCTGCAACAGAAAATTTATAATTGCATTCTTTTCTGGTAGTTTATTATTGCATCCTGAATAGCTGCAACTGTGTGGTGTGACAGACGACTGTGTAGGTTAGTTTAATTGATGCATGGTGTGTTAGAATTAGCTGTTACATCCAATCTCAGCTTCAATTCCTTTCAGTCATTTATGCTTTCTAGGATTTCCAATATTTATCAAATTACAGTTCAAGCTTATTTTCTAATTCTGGTTGTTGTTGTATCTTTCTTGAATTCATTAGATTAGGTATATTATGATTGAGTTACAGTAGCTGCTAGATGAATCAGTTTGGTAGAGATTGAATACTGTAGTTTGATAATTATAGGATTTAACTTCTTGCAAAAGTAATCTAGTTCATTTTTATTCTTAGATCAGTAATTGCTGGGTTAATTTCAATAGGAAGGTGATTATACTTCGAATTCCTAGATGGATAAGTTAGATTAGTTTTAGTCATGAAATGAGTTTGGCTTAGTAGATAGGTAGTATCATTCATCTCCATTTATTTAATCAACTACTTGAAATTTTTATGCATATATTGCGCTTATTTCCATTGAAATAAAATACTTTTGTTGATGCCTCGAATATCGCTAGACTAAATAATGTGCACGTGCCCTAGACTAAATGCATGCGATAAACAAATCTATATTAAACTAAACTAATCTAATCTATCTATCCTTATAAGGATCAAATTTAAAGAAGGGGTGAACAACTAGAAAATACACCCAAAACAATTCCACAGTTAGTTGTTAAACTGAAAGGAGCATTTACAGCAGAAGAAAGAAAGATCATCTAAGATAACTCAAATTAATATAACCATTCAATTGCCCATTTAACATGAAAATTTTACATAAGAATATGAAACCTTCCACAGCAAAGAATAATTCATAAAATCCAGGAAAGATCTCACAGGAAATGTATGAGAAAAATTGCAAAAGTAGTTCAGCAGCTTAATCAACAAGATCATATGTAAAATAACATGCTAGCTTTCACAGGCCAAAACGATTTCCATTGATGTAGCAGAAATAGTTCCTTCACAAAATAGAAAAGAGTTTCACCTACCAAAAGTCCTTTGCTTCTCTTCTTATTAGCTATATATAGCTTTACAAAATGTGCCCAGAATTGACACCTATACCCTAACCGTTTAGATTCCTCTATTTTGTCTTGTAGTGCTTGATATTACATAAGAGAAATATTCTAAATGTTTTACAAAATGGGAGTTACAAAATTACAAATGTTTTAACATTCCAAATGTATGTACAAAGATGAATATCCATGTAGCATGCTGAAGAGCGCGACCTATCCCTGACTTGGCTCCTTTGGTGGCTCAGGCGCTTCTGGGATTGTTGGGGTCTTTTCTTGCATCACTGCAATGGTTGGGCCACTTTCTGATGTAGTAGCTTGACTAGCTGCCATTTCCTTATCCACCTCTGCTATGTGAATTCCCAAATGATTTGTGTCTTTCACAATATTTGTTCCAATCAAGGGGCTCATGAATCTGAGATACATCTTTTGCTTGACCAGCTCTTCTTCTAAGGTGGTTACTTCACCTGCAGTGATCCGGAGGCTTTCTTCCAGGCTATGTTGATGAACAGCAGCTTGGCTGATAAATTGGCATAGATCTTCTGCTATCAGTGTGTCTAGCTTCTGCACATATTCACTTTCTGCCTAGAGCTCTATACTTAGATTAGCTGAATGCTGAGCCTTATCTAGGAAGTCCTCTATCATTTGAGGTGTGGCTATTCTGCAGTTTTCCTGCATCGTCCGGACTCAGGAGTATACAACCTTGCACTGTTCATAAGTTTCTACAGTCACGGAGGCCAATTTTACTCTGCAGTCTCTGGAATACTCCAGGATGCGTATATCTGCTTTGTACTCGGTAACAAACTTAAGGGGAAGGGTTGCTGGGAACCCTGACTTTCCTTCTCTCCATTCAATATGCCTTCTGATCTCCCCACTGATGCGTGAGTGTTTCCTCCTGATCCTGGTGGCTTCAACATTTACTTCCTTGACCTTGGCCATGACTCTTTTTAGTCTGTATATCTCCTCTACTATGAGTTCTCTAACTCCATAGGTTTCTTTTAGGATTCCACAAGCCTGCTCATGGAAGGGTCTGATATCTCCCATTTTGTTGTTTGCTAACTCTAATTGTTGCTCCAGTGACTCATTCTCTCCTTGTAATTTTTCAATGTTCTCCTTCAAATCATCTAACTCCTGAAGGTTGTCAAAATTATCCGACTCGAGCTTTAAATTCTTCCCTTTAAGCTCTGCATTTTCATCTTCTAATGTCCTTACTTGCATTGACATAGCTCTCCTATCTGCCTCTAATCGTTGGAGTGCTATTTGCAAGTCTTCCTTTTGAGATATGAGAGCATTATTCTTCTCAATCATCAGATTTGCATAGTTCTGCTCTTTGAACAAGGCTTCCTGAAGCTATTGTGCCTTCTCCTTTTCTTCATGTAACTTGTCTCCCAATATAAAAACATTGTCTGTAGTTGTTGTGACCGTGGCTACAGAGATGGATGCTAGGTGTCTAGCTGCTTCTTCAGTGTTCTTCATGACCGTGGTCTCATGCGTGGTGATGATGTCTGGCCAAAAAGGTCTTTTCAGTATGGACCCCGTCTCTTTGACAATGGTCGTCCTCTTCTTGTTGTAAGCAAAATTCTTCCAGTTAGAGACTGTGCTACCTTTATAGGGTGTAAAGGGAACAATAGGTAGATCCCTCATGGGAGAGCCCATATCCAAGTTCTGCACGTCGAGCTTTTGGGGTCAATCTCTTCTTGGGATTTATTTTCTTCCTCTTCTTTCCTCTTTTCCTTTGCTTCTTGCTCCTTCTTTCTTCTGTCCTCTTCTTCCAGCTTAGCATTAGTTTCTAGCCTAATTCTTTCTTCCTCTTCTTTCCTCTTTTCCTCTGCTTCAGCTTCGGTTGCTTGGATTTTCAAATTTTCTTCTTCTCTTAATTTATCTTCTTGGATCTTCTTTGTGTGTTCCAAGAGCTTCAGTTCTTCTTCAGAGAGAGCCTGGGAGCTTGATTTGACTCCTCCTTTTCTTACCTGAAAAATTTGTAGCTCGGCCATATTGTTGATTCCTCTATATGGTTCTTCCTAAGGATCATAAAAATTGGCATATTCACAGGGAATAGAGTGCTCTTTGCAATGCTGCGCAATTTTGCCTTGTCGAACGTTCCTATGGAAAATCCTTTCTCCAAAGTAAAAGTTCTTCAATTCTGCAACAAACTCCTTTACAGTCGTGATTCCTGCGAACTTGTAGGAGCCAACATAAAAGGGTAGGGGGGGGAAGGTGGATTTTTTGGCCTTGTACAAGGTGTTACCCATTCCATCAATGAAGACCTTCTTGACCATTTCCTTATGAATTATGTAATCTGTAGCATACTTTGGAAGAATATATGGTGCTTTAGAACCTCCATACATTCTTATGTAAGTACCTTCCAGAGAGAAGTAGAAATCGCCATACTTTTCCAAGGCTTCCATGGCATTCTCCGATAGACAATTTGGTTCTTCATGGAATATCATTTCAAAAAGAGGCATGATGAACTCCTCGCAAATGAGTTTGTAGTCCCTCTTGTAATTCTGCGCCCAAAAGATTTTATAGGCAAGGAATACTGGAATTTCTGCCAGACTCCACATGCATCCCAATTTGGGAAAAATACATTTTGCCACAATGCAATCTATGAGATACGAAGCCATATAGAATTATGCCTTTCTTTCCTCTAGCCCTTCTTTAGCCATTGCTACTGCTGATGTCAAGCTATCTGAGAGAATGTCATCCCAATTGAATATCGTGCCTTTGAAAGTGACAAAATATATGATAGGGACCCACTGCAACATGAACATCGTCCCATCCGGTCTCCCGAAGATCCTGCTTAGCATGAGAGCAATTAGTCTGAATGGAGGCCTTAAATTCTGGACTTCGTATTCCTCACTGTCTCTTCTTCTGAATTGCTTGCCTGAAATTAACATCCTCCTTGCCATATCTAAATTATCCATATTGATCTCCCGCAACCATGCATCATCTAGTCACTGCTGTGCTTTGGGTAGTTTGTAAGCTGTTGCACTGTAGGATGGGTGAAATGAGGGGAAGGCATTACCCGTGCTATCTGCTATGACTATGGTCTCATCGTTGGCATGCTGCAGCACCCATCCGATAACCTCTGAACATGGGAATAGTTCTGTACGTGTGGACGCTTTGGATATGCAGGAGTTCCGGATGTTTTGATACAAGCATTCTTCTTCAAGGAGGGCTTCCGGAAAGTCTTGATCCCTTATCATACGGTAGACATCACCCTAGTTTACTTCCGGAGGCATGCTTGTAGTGCTTTTGGTGTCCTGAAACGTCGTCTCTAGTCTGGAGCTTTCTTCGATCACTTTCAACCTCCTCTTTCCACCTTTTGCCATAATGAGAATCCTGTACAGTAATCGTCGTGAATGAGCATGCATGACATAGTGTTTTACAAATTTAAACTAATACCTGTAGATGGTCTTAAAAGAATATTTTTTGAACATGTTCCTTTCTCATATAAATGCAATAGGAAGAAAACGTGAAAACATTAATCAGGCTATCCTTATGGCTTGTGTGCTGGAAAACTGATGGTTACAAGATCAGGGTTGGTCTAGATGTTCAAGTCTTTAGGATACCGATGAGTGCGCGGGCGCGTAACATGTCAACACATAACAGCCGAAACCAAGACAAACAATGCCCTATGAAAATGATAGGATCGCCGTATTAACAGGACCCTGGTTGAGGAGGTGAGACTAGGCAACATGATTGCTCGTATGAATGCACTCTACGTTAGGTGCGTGAAAGGGTCGGTAAAAGGGTTCCGAGAAAACGTCGTGGCAAAGAACAATCAAAATGCAGCAATGAGCCATCATTGTAAGCAGGCCTATATGCCCTACAGAGCAGGTGAATTTACTTACTTGGAAATCTAAACGCTCTACGTCAACGACTATCAAGCAAACTGTGGATGTAAGCCTCCAGACAACGATAGGTGTGCTTGGATGTTCAAACGGAACTGGCAGATTCTATGAGCGATGAAAACAAATGACAAGGTAACGGAGTCTCGCCCATATATATATGAATTGTTGCATGTGAAACCTTAATGAGGTTGGTGCAGGCCATTAAACGGATATTAAGCCTACGTACGGTCGGGTCATGTCAAAACTTTTTTCCATAAATGCGACCGTCAAAAGCGGAAGGTTTATACCAATGCTTCCGACTCACGTGGGAATAAAAAGCGAAAATGTTCCACCTTTTGCGGGAGAGTTGTGTGAGTGCTTCCGCAAATGGCTCATGTGTCACGGTGGATTTGAATGAAAGCTTCCGCTTCCACGGGAAAGTTATCCAAACTCTTCCGAAACGCCAAGGCTTTGTCAGTGCGGAAGTAATGGATGAGTCCTTCCAAAAGAAAAAATGTTGCGTTTCCAGCGCGTGCGGAAGAGTTAAAAGAAAGCTTCCGTTGTAGCGGAAGGTTTTGATGAGTTCTCTCCACCGTGAGCTTGTTTAATTAAATGTTTCGTTCCTTCGAAGACTTTTAAGTTAACTTTTTCCGCTTCAGACCAACTTGAGGTTTTTCCTTCCGCAGTTTCGGAAGACTTAGGCCAACTCCTCCACTATTTCGGCAAAGTTAGTTCAAAGTTTCCGCTATTGCGGGCCAAAAGGCTGAGTTTCTTTAGTCAAAGGACATAACTCAAAAATTTCTAAGGCAAGTTTAAGATTGAAACTAAGTAACAGGATGCCTAAAAGGTACAGAAAAACTTTTAAAGGCAATCGTAAAAAGAAGGAGGGTCCCCAATATTTTTTCAAAATCTAAGGGGGGGTTAGTTGTTTCAACAACAACTTCCATGGGTTGACAATTTATATTGAGAATCATGTGTGTTAGTTGTAATTAATTAGCATATAGGGTGACCAATAGTTTCCCAGTGTACATACACATTCCGAAAGAGAAAAGGACGAAGTTATATCCTTCATGAAAGAAGGGTATATTTGTGGGATATAGTGAAAGCTCGAAGGCTAACAGAATATATTTCCCAGGATTCAAGAAGATCGACATCAGCAGGGATGTAACATTTGATGAAGACTCAGCATACAACAAACCCAAAAAACTACATGTTGAAGATATTAAAGAACCAGAAGCACCCAGGGTTCGAGATACAACAATGAATGAAGTAAATCCAGAAGAAGACCATGAGATAGAAGATCCACAGGAACCTATAGATCCACCTCGTGAGAAGAATTCCTATAAAAGGAAACAAGCATGGCTATGAGAGGTAATTCAATATGTAGAAATATATGGAGCTTCGGAAGGGATGCATAGAGAAAGTAAGAGACCAAGGCCATACACTAGTTATGTAGACCTGCTATGTGACATCATTGACAAAGAAACTTCCAACTATGAAAAAGCGACAAAAAGAAAGGAATTGAAGGATGCTATGATCGAGGAGTACCAGTCGATCATGAAGAATGATCTCTGGGATGTGGTCCCGAGACCAGAAAGGAATTCTGTGGTGACTTCCAAGTGGATCTACAAGATCAATCATGTTGTAGATGGAAGCATAGAGAAATACAAGGCAAGATTTGTGGAACGTGGCTTCTCCCAAAAAGAAGGGATAGACTATGAGGAGATATTTGCACCTGTATCCAGATACAATTCCATTAGAATGGTACTTGCTCTAGCTGCAGTGATGAAATGGAAGATACACCAAATGGATGTCAAGACAACATTCTTGAATGGTGTAGTGGAAGAGGAAGTGTATGTGGAGAAGCCACTCGGGTTTGAGACACATGACAAGGAGTCTCATGTGTGCAAACTGAAGAAAGCCGTGTACGGTTTGAAACAGGCACCCAGGACATGGTATGGCAGGATAGATATCTTCCTGACTAGTTTTGGATTTACCAAGAGTAAAGAGGATTCCAACCTTTACTACAAGGTTGAGGAAGGAAATCCAATGATACTCCTACTGTATGTAGATGACCTTTTTGTGACAGGTGAGGATGGATTGATTGCTGACACGAAGAGGAAGCTTGTTGTCGACTCTGAGATGAAGGACTTGGGTATGATGCACTATTTTCTAGGAATGGAGGTGTGGTAGAGTGCGGATGGAATCTTCCTTAGGAAAGGGAAGTATGCAGTAGAGATTCTGAAGAGGTTCGGGATGATGGACTGCAAGGCCATGGCCACACCTATGGAATTGAACCTAAATCTATTGAGTGATGCTTCATCATAGTCAGTTGATGCCATGATGTATCGTCAGATGATTGGGTCATTGATGTACCTGACGAATACGAGACCAGATATTTGCTTTGTTGTGAACACATTGAGCCAGTTCCTGATGGATCTAAGACATGTTCACATGATTGCTGCAAAGCATATTCTAAGGTACCTGAGGGTTACGGTTGATTATGGATCAAGTATGATGCAAATCAGAAGATTAACCTGGAGGGTTATGTTGATTTAGATTGGGCAGGAAGTGACATTGATAGAAAGAGCAGGAATTCTTGATATGTACCTACTGTATAACTTCCTATGATGAGTATATTGGAGATTGATGGTCGAGATAGCAGCATCTGTGACGATGATGATCCAGCTTTGATGATGAGCTAGTGACGAATACTTGTTCCAATGAACTGTGTCAAGAGAATACCTTCCTAGTTAAGAGGGAGTGTTGATGTATTTGTAACTTCGGAATGTATTTCACTTGTATATTTTATATTGTACTCATGTGTCATTGTACTTCCGACAGAGAGGTTTCATTCCTCCAATCGGGAAGGTTATAATTATACTAGAGTGGGTTATTAGACTCCCATAGTGGGGTCTTCCCAGAGTTAGGGTATAATGGGTTATTAGACTCTCCTAGGAGAAGTCAGCCCAGTTAGGGAAAAAGGAAAGTGAAGTAAAGTATAAATAGAGAGTGTGACTCTCTCATTCTATTCATTCACTCACTCACTCATTCGTGCAAGTGAGAGAGAGACAAGTCCGCACAAGTGGAGGAGGAGGAAGCTGCTGGAGACCATCTACCTATTTTGGGGTTTTGTAATATTTCTCATTCTATCTCTGAGGAATTTGAGGGGTTTTCTCCTTTATGGTTTCCCCAGTGAAATGCTTTGTGTATATTGTCTCTTGTGTTTGATTTGTTGTGCATGTTGTTCTCTTAGATAAGATCCTAGATCACATTGAATTAAATTGTAAAAAAATAACATTGTTGTATGAATCCCATCCATTTATAATGCTTGGTTTTTTGTTGCTTACTATGTGCCTACAAATACTACAGTGGTTGGTGATCAGTGTGAATGATAGTCTCCTTTCCTATCAAATAGTGCTTCCACTTCTTAATAACGTGTACCATGGCATAGAGTTCCTTATCATATGTAGGTTAGTTCAAGATGCCACCATGGAACATTTCAGAATGATAACATAATGGCCTCCCTCCTTGCATCAAAACCACTCCCATGGCATACCCACTTGCATCTGTCTCCAATTCGAAAATCTTATGCAAGTTAGGCAATGTGAGAAATGATGCTTAACTAATATTTATCTTGATTTCCTCAAAGGTTTTTTGTTGATTCTAAAGGTATTGTGATACCCCCAAAAAATTCCTAACTTTAGTGACATTTGTAGGAATAGGCCACTTAGTGATGGCCTCCATATTTGCAGGATCAATCTTAAGTTCTCCTCCACCAATCACATACCTCAAATACACCAAGGACTACTGAAAAAATTTACATTTCTTCATGTTTGCTAGCAGTTGATGTTTTTTCAAGGTTTCCAACACTTGCTTGAGATGTGAAATATGCTCTTCCCAAGTAGCATTATAAACCAATATATCATCTAAATACACTATCACAAATGAATCTAAGAAAGGGCATAAAAAATCATTCAACAAACACATAAATGTAGTTGGTTCCCTACATAAACCAAACGAAATTACTAACCATTCATATAGACCTTTCCTAGCCTTGAAGGGAGTCTTATAGGTGTTTTTCCTTCACTTGTAGCTGGTGGTATCCTGATTTGAGATCCAACTTGGTGAAGTACTTGGCATGCTACAACTGATCAAACATATCATCGATCCTAGCCAGAGGGTATCGATTCTTGAGTGTGGTCAGTGATCTTGTTCAATTCTCTATAGTTGATGCACATCCTCCAAGTCACATCCTTCTTGGGTACTATGATGATAGGTGACCCACAATATGAGATGCTTGGTCAGATCACATCCTGCTCCAACAACTGTTGCAATTGCTTCTTGAATTCATATGCTCCACCTCCCTCTTAGGAGGTATCCCCTTAGGCTCCTATAACAATTCTATGTATGTCTACAAAAGGTTCTTCAGCTAGTGTTTCTGCTCTTTGGTACATCCCTATAGGGATGCCTTCACTTTTATCGATTCACCTTCTTGTTGATTTTGTCTTAAGAAAAGCACTACAGAATTCCTGCTTGAACTGATTAGTTTTTTCACATGGTTGGAACTTCCATAGAGATCTTCAGTTTACCTTTGTGTGTGTTGATGATGAAGTATTGGTTGGATCTCCTCATGAAGATCGCATCCTTCATATCCATGTAGGTGCTTTCAAACACTACACCACAAACATCTAGGGGTACTACATTTACCTCCACTTCATCAATATACTATGAACTTATGGAAAAAATGATCTTGCACTATTCCAAGACTTTGAGTTATGCATCCTTATCTACCCATTCCAATGGGAAAATATTGGAATGATCATGTACATCCAATCCAAGCTTACATACCAGATCCTACACTACGATATTTTCTTGGGAACCGGAATCAAATAGAGCGTCGATATTGGTCCTCTTGACCTGGATATTAATGTGGAAGAGTTTTGCCACCTCTTTATCTTCCTTAGGGTGAAGGCTACTTAGATTCACCTCCTTTTGCACTGTGGTATAGATCATCTTCTCATCCACATCTGAACTGCTTCCTAACTCCTTGCTTGACTCTATGGCTAGAAGGTTCTTTTTCTTGGAATCCTTCTTGTATTTCTTGGGGTTTAGATCAGCATGTAACTTCCAACACTTGTCTTCAATGTGGCCATCAATGTTGCAGTGGTTACAGTGGTTTTTCGGATCCTTGCACTAATGTGTTGTGGTTGTAGTCTTCTTCTCCTTTCCCTTCCACTTCCTCTTCCCCTCCTTGGAAGCATCTTGGTTCTCTTTCTGTTTGGAACAACTTGGTTGTCCTTTCTTCTAGCCTATGTTTTCTAGGTATTGTGCTTGTACACGGGCTTCGCCAATTGAGCTAGGCTTGAAGAGCATCACATGCCTCCGTATGTGATTCTGTCAACCCCCCGAATACTTGAGGAGTACATTTAGGTTCTTGGGTGATATGTTGGTTGTGATCCTGATCTTCTTGATCCACAGGTCCTGTTTCAGTCATGTTTGGATCCCACCCCATGACGGGGGGTGTTGGGGGGATTCCCCCCCCACTATAGTCACCATGGGTGCTCCAGGAGGGGCGGAGGCTACATTTTGGTAGCCCCCCTAGTGGGGGTTCGAGGGTGGCACCCCCATAGTGAAAATTTCAGAAACAATTCCTTGTAAAATGTTGTAATTTCATAGTCATGACTTGGTCAATAATGGATGATTTACGGTCCCATGGTATTGGGTATCCCATGGTATTTTCCCATGGTAATACCTCTTTAAATGGAAGGCATTGTAATACAGCTGTGTATTGTAGTGTTGTAAATATCTCTATGATTGTGTGAGAGAGACTGTGAGAGAGTATAGAGGAAGTTGCAACAGATGTGTTGCGAGTTGTATCCCTTCATTTGTTGGATGGTATAATAAAAGGACTGGAAATTTATTCGTGGATGTATCCCATATTGGATGAACCATGTACATTGGTGTCTCTCTTGTATTTTGTTTATGTGTTTTATTTATGCATCTTATTTTATGCTATTGTTCTGCGATCTTGTTTTTCTAACATGAGATACCCAACATGATATCCATCTTCTTGAACTCGGTGGTGTCTTCTTGCACACTCTTCCCTTTCCTTTTCCTAAAGTAATGCCAACGGATCCACTGGTCCTTTGCATAATCCATAGGGTAGAACTAGGAATTAATGAGGGTTTTAAAATCCTCCCACTTAGTTACTAGCAGATCACTCTCTATCCTAAGTGTCTATGTGTGGCTTTCCCACCTAGTTAATGCATGGCCTTCTAATTTCAGTCGGGAAAATTAATTTTTTTGCTCCTCATCTATTTGATGGATACTAAAGTGGACCTCTAATTGTTGGAACCAATGATTCAAATTTAAATAATCAATCCCACCTTGGTATGACTTGATATCAAACTTTGCTTCCATCTTGAAGAGATACTGGAAAGGAATATTGGTACTGGAACTCGATTACTCTTTCTCGAGCTCTTTCGTTGGCTCCTTTTCTAGGTCGCTTTTATCTTACGATTTCCCCTCTTACCCAAAATCTAAGTTAGAGCCTCCAGAATCTCTGAAAGTTCCAAACTTTCTCTCCAGAGCCACCATGAGGATTGGCATGTTGTGTGAGATATCAACGACTTGTCATTCTAGTTTTGTAAATCGTTACTCAAATCTTCTACCACTCCTTGAACAGACTCATCTGCCATGGCTAGGGTTTGAAGACTTTTTTTCACCAACTATTGGATCCTATGATTACCCACAAAACCCAAAATAAAATTGCTCTAATACCAATATGATCCATAAAATGCCATGGATATTCTATTGGAATAGTTCGTCACAACAAATATTGCAACTTAGTTTTAGCTTATTTCCAAGACATGTTAAATAACTTGAACTAAAAGGAAAATAACTAGAGAAAAATAACACATCCACACAAAATAACACTAGTTATTCCCTGGGAAAACCCACTAAGGGGAAATATCCAACAAGAAGTGAGGACTATTTCTTGCTCTTTTCTTCTCCAAATATGCAGTACAAATACAAAGAAATTGGTAATATCTATGTAGTTACCTATGATCCTACGACTATAATGCCTACTACGGGATCTCTTATTTCCTTCTTTTTTTCTCTACTATCCACTCTCACATTGTTTCTCAACTATGGAACAATACATAACATCAAAAGAATGGAACCCCTTCCTCTCCTAGTGGTCTAGTATTTAACATAGCACAATAGTTGTCTAGGGTTATGTTTAGGGTTTTTGCATGCACCAACTCTTGATTATGGTTAGGTTTTTTGGACCTTCTAGAATTTTCTTGAAAGTCCATAGGTGAATAGCTTCACATGTGTGATAAATGAGAGATGACATGGAATCTACTCGGTACCATGGTGGTCAACTGGATAAGTCAACTTGCGGGATGCATAACTTTTGCATACGGACTCTAATTGAGGCAATCTTTGGACCGTTGGAAAGGTATCCGAGTGTAGAATTGCATAATTTCCTATGGCACTAGTGATGGGTATTTTTACCCTCAAAATTTTCATTTAGAACTCAAATAGGCCTCAAAAAGTTTCGAACCCTAAATCTACAAAATGGGACATGTCCATAAAATGGACCCTACAAGCCAATTCATCCAATATTTTGACCTCGAAAGATCCAAATAGGTGATTGTTATAGATCAAATCTGCACTTATTCGTCTGTGATCACATTGCTCTGTCGATCACACAAAAGGACACTATGGATGGAAGAGCTAGGTTGACCTGGATGAGTCATTGCTGGAACTACACTCTTTAGCTGAAAATATTACTTTGTCCGCTGATTTCACAACATGTGTGCTACTATTGGTACAGTAAACCAGCGTTCTAAACATTGCTTTGCTCAAGGACAACCAGCGCACACCTTGAAAAATGTTGCAAACGCTTGTTGTAAAGCACAAAAGTTGCATATTGTGCGCTACTCTGGTTGTATGAAACCCGTGCACACCTTAAAATGAAATCAAAAATATATTAAGATTACAAATTGGGATTAGTTGAAGTTGGTTCTGCAACTTCCCCAACCTCCCAATTCAACCACCTCTCGAATTCAACTGCCTACCTTGTCCCATAAATACAAGGAGGATCCATGAGAGAGGGACCTAGAAGGAATGCTTTAACTGCTGTTACACTGGAGGAATTCCCAAGTCATTGTGAAGAGCAGGAGCACAAGACTCAGTTGCAGAAGTGTCTGGACAGATCAAGTATATATGTAATTATCTACATTTTTTTTACAATAAAAGGTGGAAATACCCTTCCCGTCCCAAATCCAATGTCTATTGGATTGAATGTTCATTTGGTTAATATCTGATTGTATTTGATGTTAAGTTGTTTCTGATTTCATCATATTTATTACAATCAAGATACGTTGAGGAAGGTTAACTTTGTGTTGTAGGTTCATCATAGCGGAAGATCAAGCGAAAGCTAGGACCAGTCATCGATAAAACGGTACATCTTTTGGTATCTCGATCTCTTTCCATTTGGAGTAACTAATGCAAGACAATGAATGTATTTACCTGTCACCCCACCCAAGTTGGTAGTGTCGTCTCCCCACTATAAGGTATTTTTCCTACACAAAAGACTGGCGACTCCGTTGGGGAGTAACAGGTTGTTTTTCTGCTCTAGGAGACCTTGTTACATTTTCTTCCAGTTCATTTCAGTATTTTTGATTCTTTGAGAAGTCTTATAGGTCTTTTTTCATGTTATTTATATCTTGATTCATCTCAGTCTACTTTATCAAATCCCTTTTGTTTGCTTCAAGTCCATGTGCGCTAGTTTACCCTACTTACAGTAGCACATTTTATGTCATGAACGATGCTTTGTCTTGCACATAGTAGCGCATCTTTCCTGGCATGCATTGGTTTTTGTACCACACAATAGTGCATTTTCTGATGTGTGTGCGGGTTGCTAGTGTATACAATAGAGCATTTTCTAATGTGTGCGCGGGTTGCTAGTGTATACAATAGAGCATTTTCTGATGTGTGCGCGGGTTGCTAGTATTACAGCCTGCATACTTTCTGATGTCTGCACGGGTTGTTAGTGTATATAGTAGTGCACCTCCCTGTAAGTTTGAACCTTTTGCTGTAGGGTTTGATTTTTGGTTGTTGGGTTAGTTCCTTCTTTTGCTTTGCCTCTCTGCTTATGTTGAGACACCCTTGTGTCTTTTATTGGTTTTGTGTAACCTCTCGAGAGTCCTTTTAGATTGCTTCAGTGTTTTTTAGGTGTCTTTCTGCTTTTATGCCTTTTTGCACCTGTGCGCTACTCCATGCTAGTTACAGCAGGGCACTTTGTGCCCTAGATGCGTGTTGCACTTCTGCAAACCTGCGCACAAAACTCATGTTGTCTGTTGCAATACCCACGCACATTTACTGTGTTTGACCTTTCTACTAGGGTTTGACCCTAGTTTGAACTCTCTTGGGTGATTTTGGAAAGTTCTGATGATTTGATTCCTTCTGAACTTTTGTTCAGATCAGTTTGATTTGCTTGAAGCCTTCTTAGCTTTTCTTTTCAGTTTGTGTAGTGGTAAAGTGATTTTTGGTTTGCTTGCCTACTCTGTTTACTTGGCTGGTGTTTTACTGGGTTTTGATGCTTTGGAGCAGCCTTATCGGTTTGTCTTTCGGCTACCCGCATCTTTTTCCCCTTTTTCTTTTACATTCAGTTCAAGGTCTAGGTTTTTTTCGTTTCGAAACAACTCAGTAGGTCGAGTCTTTCTCAGTTTTGCTTTGATTGTTTAAGCCATTAGTCTCTTATATTTACCTACACCTGTGTTATATCTTACTTGTTCCATTTTCTGATTCAGTTTCTTTGGAAGAAAAAAAGGAAAGATAAAAAATTGAAAATTTGTAGCATCACTGTAAGATTTATCATTTCTTTTCAAGGTAGCATAATTTGTCTTGCTTTTAAAATTTAAAAGAAAAGTCAAAAAATGTTCTTAGGTTTGCTTATCTTTAGTTTTGCAAGGTATATAAACGGAAAAGTTTGGTGAAAGTTGTTTCCTTTTTATGCACTCTCCATTTCAGTCACAACCACGCCACACACTTCACTACAACCTTTGAGTAAAAAACAACCTTTAAAAAGAATACTTAATAGAATTTATTAGCAACTTTTTCTTTTTAGGGTTGTCACTACACCAACTAGCTTAGGCTAGGGTTTCGGATCAGAACACATTTAAACTATCCGGAATCATTTTTCATTACTCAACAATCATAGTAAGACATTCTTTAGGTAAATCCATTTGTATCAAAATTTCTTGGGAAACTCCACTGAAACTGGAGCTAAGCACGAGGTCGTGTGAGACTGGAATTGTTGAGGATAACCCCTCACTTTCCTTTTGAGCATAAACTAGAGTTGTCTCACGTACAGGGGTCCTTTGGACTTCGGGATTTGTTACCCTGCCCATGCGTTACGACTATATTGATGACTGTCCCCCCAAGAATTTGTGTACTTGTGGTAGCCTTAGTATCTTGACCATCTAGGATTCTTCACTGGTAGAGTGGAAGGCTATTTCCACTTCACCTTGGATAGACGTGGAGGGTAACCCTTTGGCAGTAATCCCGAGAGGGCGGTTTGGTGATTCAAACGCTTGCAACCAGAGGACCTCCATTGGATGTTGTGTAACTGGTCATCGATACTCTATTGGTTTGTTCTGGGCCCTCATCATCCAAGACTTGCTTCTGAGAGTATTAGCTTTGTTTTCCTGGTTTTGATCACTGTAGGACATTTTTAGTGGTATGCTCTTTATGTTTCTTGTTTTTAGTTGGCCTTAGAGATTTCTGGCCCATTGAGTCGGAGATTATAGATACCATCCCGGTGAGCACCAATCAAGGGACCCCTGTTCAAGGGGTTCCTTGTGATTTTCCATTCATTGGGAACATTGGTACTCCCTCAATGGCAACCTTGAATCTTCTGGGATTCACTATAGGGCTACCGGTTTGGTTTTTTTCCACTCTGAACATCTTGCATGCTCCTGATGCTTCTCAAGTAAGCACCTCACATCAAGAGCATCAAAACCCTATGCATGCTTTGCCAGTAACATCTTCTCCTCCTCCTTCTACCTCATGTGGTGAAAGTAGTAACACTAGTAACTAGCAGTCTAAAAGGAATAGACGGAGGAAGAATAGGAAGAAGATGCCAAAGCAAGGGGGCAGCCACCCAGCCTTTGGAAGTCATGCTGGGGGCACCCACCCAACCTCTGGAGGTAATGTTTGGGGAACTCTTTCAGTCACTGTAAATCATACTAAACCTATGCAGCCAGCCTATGGAGGTCATGTTGGGAGAACCTACCCAACCTCTAGTGGTCATGTTGGGAGAACTCACTCAATCACTGTAAATCATATTGAACCCACCCACCCATCCTCTGGAAGTCATGCTGGGGGAACCCACCCAACCTCTGGAGGTCATGTTGGGGGAACTCATTCAATCACTGCAAATCATACTAAAATTATGTCTTCAACAACTGCTAGTCATGTTGAGTACACGTCATTGATCACTGATGGTCATATTAATGACAAGTCACCAGTTACTGTGAGTCATACTGGATACACTACATCAGCCACTGCAAGTTATGCTGAGAAAGTTGACATTGTCGACAAACCTAATAAACAGAAGCTTAAATTCCCTTGTAAGTTTTGCGAGGGATACCACCTGACCTATTTGTGCCATGTACTTCCAGAAGTACAAAGAGTGTGGTCCTTAGTTCAAAAGTATTTTGCTTATGAGTAACCAGCCAATGCAAGTCATGCTGGGGGAAAGCTGTCAGCCAATGCTAGTCATGCTGAGATTATTGTTGTTGTAAAGGATTCTAAGCTTATAAGACACAAGCCAAAGTTCCCTTGTAAAATTTTTAAGGGAGATCACCTTACTCACCTGTGCCCTGCTATTCCATAGGTGCGGAGAGTGTGGTCCATGTCTGAAGTATCCCCTGCTCCTGAATTGTCTATAGATTCCCAACATCCTGATCAACCTTTGGTTGATGAAGTGGTTGAACCAATGCAATCTTTGTTCAACCCCACTCTTTCTTCAAAGAGTGAAGTGATCGAATGGATGCAATCCTTGATCGATCCCATCAGTCCTTCGGAGACTGATGCACCTGTCCCTGAAGTCTTCTGCATTACCAGTTCGGATGTTTCTAAAAATGGGGGCACTACATCTGTGCCAAGTGAACCCCTACCAAGCTCTGGGATCATTTCCTTTTATTGGTATAGTCTAACTGGGCCTTGCCTTCCTTCTTCTACACCTTTCCAGATAAAGGTTGATATCGGAAACCATGCGGTTCATCAATGTATTGTAGATGAAGGAGCCTCTGTTAGTATCTTATCCCCTTATGCTTGGAGAGACTTAGGTTTTCCTAACCGTGTTCCAGCTATTAATTGGCCGTTGACTTTCGATAAAAGACCTAGTAAACCATTAGGATTCCTCCCTCAAGTACCCGTTACTTTAGGTGGAAAAACAGTCTTAGTTGATTTTATGGTTTTAAAGGACCCTATGGATTTTGATATAATCTTTAGGTGTGATTATGTATATGCTATGCAGGCTGTGGTGTCTACACTCTTTCGTGTGATGCATTTTCCTCACAATGAAAGCATTGTCACTATCGATTAGCTTACATTTGTTAATCCCTCTTATTACCCGAATATAGACCAAGTATGTCCCTCGTCAATAGGCACTACCATGTCACAATCAAATTATGTGGCATATTGTTCCTTGAGTCCAATTTCTACTAAGAAGAAGCCTCTAAATTCATGCTTACCTTCTCGGGATTGGGTCCTGGCAATTGACCAGGTGATGACTCCATCTGAATGTTTAGATATGTGGTCCATCTGGGATAATATACTTCCTTATGATGAAGTTTTCGAGTCTATAATGCAGTCTACCATTCATTTGGACATTGATCCACTAACGAGCATTCTTTCACCTTCACTTCGAGCTTGTTAAAAATAGTAAGGAGGTTACGAGCATTCTTTCACCTTCACTTCAAGCTCGTTAAAAAAAGTAAGGAGGTTACGATCATTCTTCCACCTTTTCTTCGAGCTCGTTAAAAAGAGTAAGGAGGCTACGAGAATTCTTCCATATCTCCTTTGAGCTCGTTAAAAACAGTAAGGAGGTCGCGAGTTTAATTTTTTGGGCTCGTTAAAACTTTACGAAAAATATTTTTATAGAGTTCTTTCACACTCTTATTAGACTCTTTAAATATGACAAGATTGCCAAGTATAGTTGTCATTTCAGACTCGTTAAAGGATTTGAAGCGACATCCACTTAAGTATAATTTTACCCCTTTTCCGTACTTTTGTGGATTAGTTACGAAAAAGATATACTCTAGTCATATGTGGCTAGAAGAGTTCTTCTCTCATCGTTTTACACTTTTTCGGGGGAGGAGACTAACTGTACGAAAAAATACTTTTGGATCCTTCTTTAGGGTTTTCAGGCTCTCGAAACATGAAAACACCAAGCGAGCACTCACCTACTCGGGATCGATGTGAAATCCATGAGAGGGTATATAGAGGATTTTTTAAGTTTTTCAGACTCTATAAATAAGAAAACACCAGCGAGCATATACCAACCCAGGCTCGATACTAAAATCCATGGGTAGGTGTATGGAGTTATTGTTTAAGTTTTTCAGACTCCTTAAAATTGAAAACACCAGCGAGCAAGAACAGATCTCGACTCAATATTAAAATCTAGAGATCAGTATTATAGAGTATTCTTCTATCTCTTCTCTGAACGCTGTAAACAATGAAGAAGGTCTTGAGTCTTCCTCCCATGGGCTTTTTAAAATTTTACATGGTTGGGATTATTGAGTTTTCTTTCTTGGACTCATTAAAATAACAAGAAGGACATTCTTTTACCAAAAAGAATAAGGGATGAGAAGGGTATATCACATCTTTTCAGTTTCAAAGGCAGTTAAGTCAGTCATGTCCTTGAACACAACACCTATTTGAGTCTTTCATTTCAGTTGGGTTTTAGTTTTTGACCTTAGGGTGAACTTGATCTCCGAGTTTTTTACTCCCCTGATTGGTTATTTTTCCAATCATATGGAGGGTCTGTTAATGTCTCCTACATTGCAGGCTTATATCACTTCCCCTTCTAGTTAAAAGCTTCCTAAGTCACTTTGTGTCGTGTTCACTGTTCAAGGATACAGCCTGTGTCGGCCATTCTGCAGTTACCTTGACTTCATGTGTTGGCCATCCTGGTGTTAGTTTGTTTCATCTTGTTACTTTCCCTACTCCAAATCAGCTCAAACTTTTGAGTGTTCCTCGTGTTGGATGATGGAGGATGCATTAAGGCCTCCCTTCTAGCGGACTTCTTCCCGTCGACTTCAACTCATCATGCTCTAGGAATGAATTTTAGAGTTTCGATTAGTACCTTGGGGATTGAAATCATCAGTGGCAGTTTCCCTCGCTGTTGAATAATGGGAATACATCAATGTCTCTTATTCGACAGGTTCCTCAAGTGTTAAACCTTCAAGTCGACTTATTCACACTTGTTGGATCATACTAGGTACCTTGGGACCCATTATCATTATCGATGGAAGTCCTCGCGTTTGTTAACGGTATACATCAATGAACGGTAATCAAACGATACCCCCCATGTTCGACTCCAGCTCATTTATTCACATGGTTATGGTTTGTACCTTGGGTTGTTTGGATGAAGACCTTGGGACTCTGATAGCATCTCCATATTTATGTTATCACTCAAGTTGCGCAAGACTGAGCCTCACTTATTTTGGCTCTTCATGAGACATAGATCCAGTTTGTTGTTATGGTTATGATCTCTCATTTTGACATGGATCCATGCTTGTAATTTAGTGGCCATGCTATATATGCATCTCCTAGTTATGTATCGGAGATCATGTTGTATCCTGCTACACATCTATATGATGTCAATATTGTAATTGCTCGTTGACCTTGATCGTTGTTTTCAGGTACTTTTGTGACTTGGTTCTGCGGTTTCTTGCTCCTCCTTTGACTTGGAATTATAATGTATTTCGGCCATCGTTTCCCTCTGACCTCACACATTAGGGGGCATCTGTTATAAGTCAATTTTGCACTTCTCCATTCGTGATCACATTGCTCTGTCGATCACACAAAAGGACACTATGGATGGAAGAGCTAGGTTGACCTGGATGAGTCATTGTTGGAACTACACTCTTTAGCTGAAAATCTTACTTTGTCCACTGATTTCACAACATGTGCACTACTATTGGTACAGTAAATCAGTGTTCTCAACGCTGCTTTTCTCAAGGACAACCAGCGCACACCTTGAAAAATGTTGCAAACGCTTGTTGTAAAGCACAAAAGTTGCATATTGTGCGCTACTCTGGTTGTATTAAATCCGCACACACCTTAAAATGAAATAAAAAATATATTAAGATTACAAATTGGGATTAGTTGAAGTTGGTTATGCAACTTTCCCAACGTCCCAATTCAACCACCTCTCGAATTCAACTGCCTACCTTGTCCCATAAATACGAGGATCCATGAGAGAGGGACCTAGAAGGAATGCTTTAACTGTTGTTACGCTGGAGGAATTCCCAAGTCATTGTGAAGAGTAGGAGCCCAGGACTCGGTTGCAGAAGTGTCTAGATAGATCAAGTATATCTGTACTTATCTACATTTCTTTGACAATAAAAGGTGGAAATACCCTTCCCGTCCCAAATCGAATTCCTATTGGATTGAATGTTCATTTGGTTAATATCTGATTGTATTTGATGTTAAGTTGTTTCTGATTTCATCATATTTATTACAGTCAATATACGCTGAGAAAGGCTGACTTTGTGTTGTAGGTTCATCATAGCGGAAGAGCAAGCAAAAGCTAGGACCAGCCGTCGATAAAAAGGTACATCTTTCGATATTTTGATGTCTTTCCATTTGGAGTAACTAATGCAAGACAATGAATGTATTTACTTGTCACCCCACCCAAGTTGGTAGTGTTATCTCCCCACTATAAGGTATTTTTCCTGCACAACATTGATAAATTATATATTGATCCATTTCTTATAAACCACAAACTCATAATGTTCATGCCTTATTCTAAATATTGTTTTATGGATGTCTTCTTCATTGATTCTAACTTGATAGTAACCAGACCTCAAATCAATCTTTGAAAATATTTGTGTCCCTCTCATTTGGTCATAGAGGTCATCAATTTGAGGTAAAGGGTACTTGTTCTTCACTGTAAATTTATTCATGTGTCTGTAATCAATGCACAACCTGAGGGTTTCATATTTTTTTTTCACAAATAGCATTGGTGCTCCCCATAGATACACACTTGGCCAAATGTATATATTCTCCAACAACTCTTGCAGTTGCATTTTCAGCTCAAGCAATTATGGGGTACTCATTCTATAAGGTGTATCAGACACCGGTGCAGCTCCTAGCATAATATTAATTGTGAAATCAATATTTCTCTTTGGAGGAAGTCCTAACACTTCATCGAGGAACAAATCATTGAATTCTTACAAGACTTGATATTCCTCCAAGTTGGGAACTTCATTTTATGTTGTCTAATACATGGGATGCATATAAATGACAACCTTTTATAAAACACTTCTCCATTGCAAGTCTGAAATCTATCTAATAGAAACCATTTTTGAAATGCACTTTATTATCCTTGGGTTTCAATCTTCATCAATGCATTCACAAGTCTTATTGTAGCAATCAAGTTTAACTTAATTTGCTTCCAACCAATCAATTCCAATGAATTTATTATAAGAAACAAGTGGAAAAATATTCAGATTTGTCCATGTGAAGAGTCCATCCATCTCTAATGGAAATTTCTCCACCACTTTGCTAACTTTTCTCTTGGTTCCAGTGCGTAGTTGGACCAACCATAATTTATTATGTTTTCTTTTCTGAAAAGCACAAATCTCAACAAATCTATGAGTAACATAATTGTGAGTAGATCCAGGGTCAATTAAAATAGAAATAGATTGTTTGGTAATGTTACCTTAACCTCAACCACAGCTGGTTGATGGTCTGCTTGGAAACCTTCTAGTCTAGCATAGATTATAGGGATAGTACTTACTACATCACCCACAGATTCAATATCTTGGATGTTTTGAATATGTTTTGTTGATGTATTTGTAACTTCAGAAGATATTCTTCTATGTATTACATGTGTACTTTATTATATTCATGATGGAGATGTATTATTCCTCCAATCAGAAGTGTCGTCATTTGTATTTGTAAGTGTCGCAACTTATATTTGATGGGTTATTAGATGGCCACTAGTGTGGGGTCGGCCCCGATTATATTATGTGAGTGGGTTATTAGACTTCCTTAGGAGGTCGGCCCAGCTAGACTTAAAGGCAGGTTAAGTTGCGTATAAATAGAGAGTGAGTGTGTCTCATTCTATTCATTCACTCACTCATCATCCAACTCGCATTAGTTGAGAGAGGAGTGCGCACAAGTGGAAGAGGAGTAGCTGTTGGAGTCACCTATCTTTTTGGGATTGATCTTTGTGATCTTTGTATTGATGCTTATTCTATCTCTGAGGAAGTTGTAGGGTTTTTCACCTTCTTGGTTTTCCCCAAGGAAACTCAATGTCTCTTGTGTTTATGATTGATATGTTGTGCTTTTTATTCTCTTAGTACGATCCTAGATAATGTTTGAATGAAATTATCAAAAAATTAACATGGTATCAGAGCCGTGCTAAGAAGAAGACACTATGCAACTGCAGAAGCTAAGGCTTCTTAATATTTGGGTTTCTCTCCTCGGATCATCAAAGGAAGGAGGCTAGGATAACTCTTCTTGGAAGGGCACATCTTTCTGTCGAGACAGAATTCAATTCTGAGCACTTTCAGTTTTTGGCCCGTCACTACTGCGGAAAATTAGGGTTTCGGAGAAAGTTGGAATTTTTGGAATCCGAGACCACGGCTAGATGCCCCTCAAGAAAATCGAAGTTTAGAGACCAAGATCGAACTTTTTGGTTGGGAAGAAGGCCGGGCTTAATCAAACCCTAAATCAAGATTTTGATCGAAAAGGTGGAAAATTAGGGTTTTTGCAAAAGTGGAAATTTTTGGAATCTGTGACCACGGCTGGATGCTCCTCAGAAAAATCGAAGTGTAGAGAGCAAGATCGAATTTTTTGGCTAGGTAGAACCCCAGGCATTATCAAACCCTAGCTAGGGATCTTGTCCAGAAAATCTGGAAGTTTCAAAGGCAATTTTGAGGGGTCAAATTTTGCAGATTTCAAATTTGAAGTATACCAGCTTGATCAGCTCAGCAAGGTGCATCTTTCCATCCTTTCAGAAGTTTGGAATTCAAAGTTTGAATTTTTAGGGTTTCTCTGACAAACCCTAATCCAGCTCCAGATCCAGTTTTCAGTAAATCAAGTGGTAAGACCTAAATCTTTTATTTCCATTTGAGTTTCTCATTAAGATGTCTCACCACACCAAGCTTGAGGATAATCTTGAAGGAGTTGTTTCGAGCATGGAAGTATAGGATTGGGTTAATCCTAGAAGAGAATGATTTGGACACCTAAATAAAAGAAGAGGTTCCAGTTCCAGAGGGAGATGAGGCTAAGATCTTACACAAGAAGAACTTGGTCAAAGCCAAGAGGACCATTGTTGATTCTATAAAAGACCATCTCATACCTCATGTGTCTTCCCTAAAGACACCTAAGGAGATGTTTGACTCCTTGACTAAGTTGATTGAGGGTCAGAATATAAATTGGAAGATGACTCTGCGGAATCAATTGAAAGAGGTAAAGTTCCAGACTGGAGAGACCATCCAATCCTACTTTACTAAGGTCTCTCAAATCAAAGAACAACTTGAAGTTGTGGATGAAGTAGTGGAGAATGGATAAATTATCATGACCACATTGAATGGCCTACCTAGGTCATGGGACTCCTTCATCTAAGGTATTTGTGCTAGGAAGAAATTGATCTCCTTTAGTAGACTATGGGAGGAATGTTCACAAGAGGAAGCTAGGCTTGTGGCTCGAGAAGAAAAGATGGAAAGTGAAGACCAAGTCCTCACAGTACACGCTAAGGGAAGTAAGTTCAAGAGGGAGAAATCTTATAGTAAGAAACACCATCACTTCCATCAGAAGAAGAAAGATCTCTCCCGTGCTCGATGCTTCACTTGTGATGAGAAAGGACATTATTCCTCAGAATATCCCAAGAATAAACAAAGCTTCAACAACAACAACAACAAGAACAACAAGAATACATATCATGCTCATGCTGCTGAGGATGATGAACCTCCCAGAAAGAAGGCTAGGGCAGAAAGTGAAGACTCGTCAAGTGACAATGAATATGTCTTAATCTCTGCTCTCACGGGTACTATTTCCCATGGGTGTGATGATTGGCTTATTGATAGTGGGTCTTCCAAACACATGACTTGGTTTAAAGAATCCTTTATAGATCTATCTAAACATGAGTCACCTCATAAGGTGAAACTTGGGGATGACTACCAATATCCTATAAAAGGAAGTGGTGAAGCCTCCTACAAACTAGACTCTGGGAAGTCCTTAAAGATGAAAGATGTTCTATATGTACCTGGACTCAAGAAGAATCTTCTCTCCATATCATCTTTGGATGAAAAAGGGATGAGAGTTGCATTTGTGGATGGAAAAGTACTTATGTGGCCTAAAGGTAAGACTATTGATGATGCAGTAGTGATTGGAGAGCAAGAGGGAGGATTGTAAAAATTGAAGGGACAACCTGAACATGCCATGGTACATGAATCCATGGAGCCAAGTGAACTTTGGCATAGAAGGCTTTCTCATGTGCACTGTAGGGCACTACCAGTTGCAAGCAAAGAAGTAGAAGGTCTTCCTAAAATCCAGTCAAAGCATGAATGTGTTTGCAAAGGATGTGCAAAAGGAAAGAACATAAAGAAGGCATTTCCATGCAGTAAAAGCAAGGCATAAGGAATCTTGGAAACTATCCACTCCGATGTATGCAGTCTGATGTCATATAGTTCTCTAAGTGGGTATGTATATTATGTTTCTTTCATTAATGATTTCTCTAGGAAGACTTGGATTTGTTTCTTGAAGAACAAAGATGAAGTATTCAGCAAATTCAAGGAATTCAAAGCCTTGATAGAAAACCACACTGAAAAGAAGATCAAGACTTTTAGATCTGACAATGGTGGATAATTCACTTTAGAAGACTTCAAGAAGTTATGCAGTGATTCAGGGATTAAGAGGGATTTGACCACTCCTTGCAATCCACATCAGAATGGAGTTGCAGAAAGGAAGAACCTCTCATCCATTTTTAGCATTGGTTAAGGTGCACAATATCAGAGACTCCAGTGGTTCCTACAAGGAAGCAAATATTGAGAGGGAGTCCACCCAACAAACAAACAAAGATAAGTATTTGAATTTGTCATTTCTTGTATATCTGATTGTTTAAATAATATTGTTCAATAATGTATATACTTATGTTCCTAGACTTAGGTTGTGTATTATGCATATTAGAATAATTGCAATTAATGAACAGTATACTACTAATATGCATGTGATGGGTAAGTGGCCTATGGTACTATACAACATTCCATTGCTACTTATCTAGAATGAAACCTCTTTGCTGACATGTTGGGAGTAGTGCAAACTCTTAACAATGTTCTGGTAGAGATGGAAGGCATCTAGAAAGTTACGGGATATGGATAAATGTTGTATTGAAGCATTGACTAAAATAATTGCATGATTGTATGACATATATTCTTATGTGTAAGATTTTTTTATGTAAACCATGAGAAGTTTCTAATCATGCAATTGAATTTGACTTGTAGGAAAGATCGTGTACAATCACCTACAAAAGAAGGACTACAACATTTGTTCCAGCAACAAAGTTCAAAGAAAACTATCTATTGAAGATATTGAATAATTTGAAGTTCCCAGGATCCGGGATGTAGTAATGGAAGAATGCCATGATTGAGGAATACCAGTCGATCATGAAGAATGATGTTTGGGATGCAGTCCCAAGACCAGATGGGAAGACTGTTGTGACTTCCAAGTGGATCTATAAGATCAAGCATGTTGCAGATGGTATCATAGAGAAATACAAGGCAATATTTGTTGCTCGTGGATTCTCCCAAAAAGAGGGGATAGATTATGAAGAGACTTTTGCTCTTGTATCCAGATACACTTCCATCAGAACAGTACTTTCCCTGGCTGCAGTGATGAAGTGGAAGATACAACAGATGGATGTCAAGACAGGTTTCTTGAATGGTGTAGTCGAAGAGGAAGTGTATGTGTAGCAGCCACTTGGTTTTGAGACACATGACAGGGAGTCATATGTGTGCAGATTGAAGAAAGCCTTGTATGGCTTGAAGCAAGGTCCTAGGACATGGTATGGCAGGATAAACAGCTTCCTGTCTAGTTTGGGATTTACCAAGAGTAAAGAAGATTCCAACTTTTACTACAAGGTTGAGGAAGGCAATCCAGTGATACTCCTATTGTATGTGGATGACCTGTTTGTGACAAGTGAGGATATATTGATTGCCGACACGAAGAGGAAGCTTGATGTCGAGTTCGAGATGAAGGAATTGGGCATGATGCATTACTTTCTAGGTATGGAGGTGTGGCAGAGTGCAGATGGAATATTCCTTGGACAAGGGAAGTATGCAGTAGAGATCCTGAAGCGGTTCGGGATGATGGACTGCAATGCCATGGCCACACCTATGGCATCGAACCTAGATCTATTGAGTGATGCTTCATCAGAGACGGTTGATGTCACGATGTATCATCAAATGATTGGGTCCTTGATGTACCTGATGAACACAAGACTAGATATTTGCTGTGGATGTAAGCGTTGTATGATGAGCATCAAGACGATGCTCCATTTTCTGCTATGATGATGATCAGTATGATCATGAGTATCAGGCTGATACTCCGCGGCCGCATACAAATTGTACAGGTAGCATAGAAAAGATCCTAGAAGATCCAATAGTCTATGCTCGGATGCTCTTTCGAGGTTTTGTTACAGGTAGCATAGAAAAGATCCTGGGAGATCCGATAGTCTATGCTCGGATGCTCTTTCGAGGTTTTTCTACAGGTTGGTCATAGACAGGTTGTGCAAATAGCATAGAAAAGATCCTGGGAGATCCGATAGTCTATGATCAGATGCTATTTCAAGGTTTTGCTATAGGTAGCATAGAAAAGATCCTGTGAGATCCTATAGTCTGTGCTAGGATGCTCTTTCGAGGTTTTGCTACTAGAGGCATGTAATCAGTCTTAGAAATCCGATAGGTTGAGCTATGTGCTCGTAAAATTCCTGGGATGCTTTTTAGAGTTCTTGCAGGTTGCAAGACACTCTTTTAAGGTTTTGCCTAACAACATAGAAAATATCCTGGGAGATCCTATAGCCTGTGCTAGGATTCTCTTTCGAGGTTTTGTGGTGGTGGTCACATAGAAAAGATCCTGGGAGATCCTATAGTCTGTGCTAGGATGCTCTTTCGAGGTTTTGTGACAGTCACATGTAAAAGATCCTGGGAGATCCTATAGTCTATGCTAGGATGCTCTTTCAAGGTTTTGTTGACGCACGTAATCAGTCTTGAGGATTCCACAGTATGGCCAAAGATGATGAAGACCTGCAGGAGGCTAGGCCTACAACCAGCATGAAAAAGGGTTGGCTCTGTAGAACTTCCTATGACGAGAAGAATTGAGAGATATCCCAATGATCGAGATGACCAGTACAGCAGCAGTGAGGATGATGCTCCATGATCTAGTGACGATGATACAGCTCCAGAATTGAAGACTTGTGGCGATATGTATTGGTGACCTGTATCTAGAGAATACCTTCCTAGTTAAGAGGGAGTGTTGATATATTTGTAACTTCGGAAGATATTCTTCTATGTATTACATTTGTACTTTATTATATTCATGATGGAGATGTATTATTCCTCCAATCAGAAGTGTCGTCATTTGTATTTGTAAGTGTCACAAGTGTCGCAACTTATATTTGATGGGTTATTAGACCACTAGTTTGGGCTCGGCCCTGATTATATTATTTGAGTGGGTTATTAGACTTCCTTAGGAGGTCGGCCTAGCTAGATTTAAAGGCGAGTTAAGTTGTGTATAAATAGAGAGTGAGTGTGTCTCATTATATTCATTCACCACTCATCCAACTCGCATTAGTTGAGAGAGGAGTGCGCACAAGTGGAGGAGGAGTAGCTACTGGTGTCATCTATCTTTTGGGGATTGATCTTTGTATTGGGGCTTATTCTATCTCTGAGGAAGTTGCGAGGTTTTTCACCTTCTTGGTTTTCCCCGAGGAAACTCTGTGTCTCTTGTGTTTATGATCGGTATGTTGTGCTTGTTATTCTCTTAGAATGATCCTAGATAATGTTTGAATGAAATTATAGAAAAAGTAACATGTTTGGCACTCCCATTTCGATGTGGACAATTTCTTAGTAGCTCTCTCCACATCCCCAACATTGAATGAGATCCCTTGGCTTGTCCCTCATAATCATAGTTGGTTGAGCCTCACCATGTGATGGTTTCCTTTGCTAATTTTTTAAATGAGGAGGTTTGAGGCTTGAATCTTTTCCTCCTTTCGTCAAATGTCTCATTCTTCTTGCCCTTCCATACCTTATGGAATTCTGCCTTGTTTTTGTTTTTATTATAACAATACTTAGCCTTCCTTATAGTCTCATCTAGAAGTTTGGAGTTCATCAAACTCAATTCGGTCATTGTATGATTGAGGTAAACCACTTAGAAAATGGTGAATTTTTACCTTATCATCTTTGATATACTTAACATAACTTAACAACTCCAAAAATTTATTTTCATATTCATTCATGGTTATTTTCCCCAACTTTAACTCATGGAATTCTTTGATTTAATCATCATAGCACCTATCGGAGAGAAACTTTTGCTTGAAGTACTTCTTGAATTGTTTCCAAATAACATTTATTTCATTGATCTTCTTGAATTGACTACGGTGATCCCACCATATTGATACTCTACCATTAAAATCAAATATGACCACTCTTACCTTCATATTCACAAAGTAGCCATGGACTTGGAAATACTTTCTCATCCCAAGAAGTCAAGCTTCAACTTCTTGCCCAAATTTCACTTCAACATCAAAGGTATGGGATTTGGTCTTCCAAAATTCTCCATGAGAGTTTCCCTTGAAATATATCTCCATTTTAATCATGTGATATGAAGATATTGAGTTATTAGTGGAGTCCTTAGAGGCAGATGACTCTCTAGCCGAAAATTCTAGTATATATATCATATCTCTATAAATTCTTCTTAAGCTATAGGACCTCTTGTGAGAATGTCTCCTGAAGATATTCCCACTTATCATTATTGTTTGAATTATGTCCATGGTACATCCTCCTATTGATGTTTGTTAAGTTTTGAAGCATGGATGTATTTAGTTGGTTATGTTCTTCCTGGGATTTAATAAGTCTTCCGTCATCTACTCTACAACTTTGTAACTCGACGCTTAGACTTTTCATAGTCTCTGCAATATCTAGAGGTGTTATTAGGTTTCTACGGCCATTATATTCTATCTTTGCATTTTTAGCATGTATATTTTCTCCCATGGCATCTATTTCAACTTCATAAGGAATTTGTGCCATGGTGATAGTTTTCTTAACCCAACTGAGACCAAAGCCTTTCTAATTGCATTATCTTGAATGTTGACCCCTAACTCTTTTTTGATATAGTATTGTATCTACAAAAGTGTTCATATAATTACACTTATTAACTGCAATACATGCTCAGAAAAATATAAAATTAATTTTCCTTGATCCAGGTGGATATCGATGGCGGCCCACCTCTTCCTACTGGCTCAAAACAGTCTTCTGGCAATTTTGGCAAATTACTATTTTTAGCAGTTTTTCAAGTCCTAAACTTCCGGAGCCGTTTTGAGGCCCTAAACGACGTTTTTTGGCATCGAATGGTCGGGAAATACTAGTACTGCGCGCCTACCCGTTTCGCGTGTTGAACTCGATATTTGCTGACACTTTTTGTAGTCACTCAATAGATCTTTCCAACGAGATATTGTACACCCCAAATGGATATCGTATGCAAAAGTTACGACCACAGGAAGTTGATGTACGAACTTACCCAAACGGGGCCCACATGACTTTTGGCGCTTCATCTCCTAGAGTTAGGTTTTTGGATGGTGGGGATTCTTTCCCTCATGCTTATGATAAATAGGCCTTTTTGGCCTCTCTTTGTATTCATCTTGGCAACGAATCAGCATAGCAGCCACATCTCTTCTCAAAGATAGCTACCACCATTCTAGCTATTGCATTTTACAGTCTGTTCTATTTCCTCCATTTAATAGAATATGTGTTTACTGTATCAATGTGTCATTTGCAATATATATATGTATCTGATTCTGTAAATGCTCTTTTATTTCGTTCCCACATAAATCCGGATCAGTGATATCAGAGTAGTCTACTCTTTTATTGTTTCTCGGTGCATGTCCTCGACGAGGTCAGGATACATAGAGTTGGGTCTCGAACTAGTTTCACTTGGGGAAGACCACTCTCGCTGCCCCAAATGGCCTCCTATGGCAGAAGAAAAGAGTGACGACGGAGCAGTAGATCCTATCAAGTTGTTGCTCGAGGAATCCCTCACGCGACAGAGGAACGAGATGATGGATAATTTCGCCCATATCCTTCAACGCATGTTGACGGTAACAAATACACCTTCGACAAGCATCCGTTTTGGAGATGCGACTCCCTTCAAGGTACAAGTTAACTTTGATATCCCTTTATTTGAAGGCTAGATCGATGCTGATGCCATAGATAAATGGTTGAATCTACTAGAAGGGTATTTCTCTGTCCACAATTTTTTCGATAGGGAAAAGATTGTCTTTGCGCTCCTCAAGGTCATCCCCCATGTCAAAAATTGGTGGGAAACTTATTGTGAGCAAAACGCATCAGACGAGTCTGGATTGTTTGAACATTCCAATCCCACTTGGGCCTCTTTTATAGATGTCGTCAAGGAACAATATTACCCTGTTGGAAACTATGATGACCAGTACACAAAATGGGCCATTCTACACCAAGAGAGGGACCAAACAGTGTCGGAGTACACCAACAAATTTCATACCTTGCGCACAAAGCTAAGTATCAAGGACTCCGAGCGACACCTAGTAGTGAAATATTGCAGTGGCCTACACCGGTACATACGAACAGAGATGGATTTCCTGGAAATATCTTCACTCAGATCCGCCTATCGATATGCTGTCAAAATTGAGCAGAAATTTCAGCAAAAGAACAAGCGTGACTTCGGACCTGCGCAGAAGCAGGGCAAGGGAAACTCTGGCTCGCAGAACACGGGCTAGGGAAAGGACAACCAGTCCCAACCACAAGCGAAGAAGGGTAATGAAAAGACAAAGAAGGACACCGAGAAGTGGCGCGAGTTCCACAAAATCCCTTGGCACAACACTGATGAATGTCGCTCAAAATAGTCATTGGTGGCTGAGATCAAAGCTTCAAAATCATATCCCAGTTCTGATTCTGACTCAGAACCTAATTTCACAGCCGTGCGGAAAGGAAAGCAGATCATTGATGCAGAACCCAATGTCATTGTTGCCACCACACAGATTCAACCGGAGGAACCTGAAGAGTCGGAGGCATAGGAGCACCTTTTCCACTCACAAATGTGGGTGAAGGGAATTCCCCTACACTTTGTTGTGGACAATGGCAGCCAGAAGAACCTGATCTCAGCAGAATTCATCAAGAGACTGGAGCTACCAATAACACCACACCCACAACCATACACCATTGGATGGCTAAGCCAAGGATGAGGGATTCGCGTCAGTCACCAATGTCGCCTACCATACGGCATCAAGCCCTTCAAAGATGAGGTATTGTGTGATGTGGCCCCACTTGAAGTATGTGATGTTCTTTTAGGACATCCATTTATCTGGAAGCGTCATGCTGTATATGAATCATGACCTCGCAGTGTCATTGTCACTTTGGGAGGACAACTCTATCGGATACCAGAGATAGTTGCACCTACCCCAACCAAGCAGGGTAGGAAGATAATCTCCCACACTGGGAAATTTTCCCTATTCGCAATTTCCAATGAAGAAGAACATCAGATCGCAGAGACATCCACAACCTCTTCCCATTATCCCTCTACTCAGCAGAAACAAGAAAAACAGAAGTTCAGTGCAGCATCGCCTATTCAAGTACCTTTGCAGTGCAAGGCCACGCATTCAAGGTGCTCCCCCAAAAAGAAACCATCCACACCAATGCAGACCAAGGATACCACAACAACCAAAACTGTTGAACAGCTCCAGCGCAGCCAGCAACAACAATTACAACCCTCTGAAGATTTCAAAGAAAGGAAACCTTTTCGTTTCGGCAAACGTCGCACCAGGAGCTGAACTCAACACACAGTTCGACATATGATAAGGGATTTAACGCAATGCAGACCATTGCTTCCTAAGGAGGGAGGATTGATCCAGGTGGATATCGTTGGCGGCCCACCTATTCCTACTGGCTCAAAACAGTGTTCTGGCAATTTTGGCAAATTACTATTTTTTAGCAGTTTTTCTGGTCCTAAACTTCGGGAGCCGTTTTGAGGCCTTAAACGATGTTTTTTGGCATCGAATGGTCGGGCAGGTACGAGTATTGCGCGCTTAACTATTTTTCATGTCGGACTCGAGGTTTGCTGACACTTTTTGTAGTCACTGAATAGATATTTCCAACGAGCTATTGTACGCCCAAATGGATATCGTATGCAAAAGTTACTACCCCGGGAAGTTGGTGTACGAACTTACCCAAACGGGGCCCACATGACTTTTGGCGCTTCATCTCCTAGGATTAGGTTTTTGGATGGTTGGGATTCTTTCCCTCATGCTTATGATAAATAGGCCCTTTCAGCCTCTCTTTGTATTCATCTTGGCACGAATGAGCATAGCGGCCACATCTCTTCTCAGAGATAGCTACCACCATTCTAGCTATTGTATTTTACAGTCTGTTCTATTTTCGCCATTTAATAGAATATATGTTTACTGTATCACTGTATCATTTGCAATATATATCTGTATTTGATTCTGTAAATGCTCTTTTATTTTGTTCCCACATAAATTCGGATCATTCCTGCATTCTGGAAACTACCCATATTGACATTTTTTATCAAACCAAGGCTACAAACTCTTTTATGGAAACATGTGAAGAACTTATTCAAAATCCAATAATGCAAATTCATTCTCATATGTATTAGCTTTTCCAGTGACTGTAACCATGTTCAATTATGATTTGGGAGCTTAATGTTACAGCTCTCCAAAAATACCATTTTTGTCCAATTTATGCACTTTTCATGTAGGTGCATTTAGTCTCAGAGAGAAACTTCAACCACCTATAGAAGAAAATGCATAGAAAACTAGAAAAAAAAATTGTATCGTGAACTGATAATACTTATGGCAATAATTATTCAACAACTTTCAGATCTATAATTTCATGATCCAATCAATTTCTATAATATTTTGGAATTGACTACTTTGTTTTATTTAATTTTTCCATACTTGAATATTTTCCAAAAAACTGCTATCTCCCAAACTGGGCATTTCTAAGAAATCTTCAATTCGACAAATTTGTTCAAATTGATGAGGAGGTAAAATGTTGAAATTGTTAAAAAAAATAGCATTGAATACTTTGGTCACCTTTGTAATGTCCCTTCCTAAGTGATCATTTGTCCAAGTCCCTAGCCCATCCAGTCCCTATGCGTTTAGGAGAAGAAAACATTAATCAATGGGATTAATTTTGAACAAGGCAATAGTAGCTAGGAAATTTAATATTTCTAATTTTTGTGATGATACATAGTATTTTTATTTTCATGAATAAAGTAATTATGTGGCCAAGAGGGCACATAGGAGATAATAATTTGACCATAAGAAGCTTTCCAAAGAAGGAAATTGGAAGAGAGCAATCAAGACTAGAAAGCAATGAAAAAGAAGGAAACTAGATAAAGCAAGGAAAAGTTGGCAGAAGGCAAAAAAGCAGAAAAAACAATGCAAAGCAAAAAAGGAGTGGAAAAGCATAATAAAGCAAAATGAAAGCAGGTAAAGCATAAAGCAAAAAAAGAAAAGCTTCAGAAAGCAACAAGTCCTAAACTTGTTCATGAAGGCGCATTGGGCTAGGTAGCTTGCACAAGAATTCATTTAGCTTATAAAGACGAGGAAGAGCACACTATTCACATATTTTGGCCAATTATGTTCTGATGTTGATAGCTCGTGAGCTCTCAACTCGACTTGGGAGATGTGCCCCTGCTGCTTCAACTAGGTGATTCTTTAGTTAGATGTTTGGATGATGGCATCCAGCCATTGTCATTGATTTATTGTAGGTCCTAAAGTTGATTCAAGTCTGGTTCAAAATTTAGAGAAGGTGTCATGAAGTCTGTGATTCGAATTCTCAAGTATTCCAATGTTTTCCAATGATAATTGATTGTACTGAAAGAGGTCAAGTCTTGGGGATATTCTAAGAAGCCTCTTGGATCCCATTTGATGTATTTATTGTTATGTTGAACCTATTATATCATTCATAAACTTTCATAATGCAGAAGTCTAAGTTATTATGAGTTTTCTTCAACCCTCCTAGATTTGCATAGATTTTAACTAGTTTTCAGTATTGCTTCAGTTTACAATCTTCTACTCAGTGGAATTCTATTATGTCAGTTCCTAATGACAAATAAGATCCTAATGAACACAATACATGTCTAAGTTTGCAAATTCGTTTGCCCCTTATGTTGTTTGGAATGTCCTAAATATTAACTAGCTATGTAGTCTCAGAGTTACCAAATCTTCTCCATTGTCCCAAATTTCACCAAACCAATTCTGAACTGTATTTTTGAAGTTTGATAGAGGGATTGAGACTTAGACATGGGCCATCCATTTCCATCAAGCACCAGAATCTGTTGAGATCCACAGAAGTCCTTGGGGAATGTGCATTTATAGCCTTGGTTTTGCCAAAGAAATCTTCCCAGGCGTGTTAAGCTCAGAGAAAGTGTTGATGTCATAGTAGGGAGCTTGTATAGGTTGTCACTACTCTCATAAACCTGTAAGTTAACCTTTACCAAGTCTTGAAAGGGTTTGGGATCAAGTTTCAATGTTTGTGCAAGTTTTCTTTAAAACTAGTCATTGTCTTTCCTTCAATCGTCTTCCTAGTGTGCCTTACATCCAGAAAGGTACATTACAACCTTTCCCTCTTGCAATATTTTTAAAATCCCCAAATGGTTATCCCAAATAGTGGACTTTGGCCTATTTCTACATCTTTGTTCCACATCTCTTTAAATTTGACAAAAATCTCTTTGGGTTATCTTTGTGCCTAATCGAATATCGCATTGTCAAAATCTCAACCTCGATAGGGCCCCTGTCAAACAGTTGAGTACGAGTCTTCAAAAGTCACTAATTCCCCATTTCTAGATCATTGGAGCTGAACAGACCCACCCCTCTAGTATTTTTGCAGTCCTTACTATGGACAAACACTTGAAATTTCATCAAATTCCGTGTTTATCTACTCATGTTATGGCAAAAACAAGATTTTGGCTCTAGACTTGATTTTTTTTCTTTTTTAAATATTTTCCGTATGCTAATTTGGCATCTTGTTGATCTATCATGTCATGTGACATGTAATGAAGTGGCACTGTACCCACTTGGACCCTACCTAGCATCCTCTAATGCTACCATGTCATGTTCTCGTCAATCCCTATTCATATCATCGCACCACAATTCTCACGTTGTCTAGAGAATCTCACAATCAAACCCGAGCTCTAGATCTCATATCTCAAAATGATTTGAGCCATTATGCAAGGCACTCTATCTGTTTCCTTTTTCTCCATCCAACCTCAAAAACAATTTGAACCATCATTCTCATCCATGCGACAAGATCATGACCATTCATTGAATCACATCATTTATTATCGTCCTAGTATGTCCTTTTGCGTGAAAATACAAGATCTATAGGTCAAACTTGCACGGTTTAATCTCAACCATTCGTGAAAACATTCCCCTTATTAACTCTCAATCATGTAGCTTTGCGCAAATGGTAAAGATCATATGTTTTAATCTGTGTGATTTAATCGAGATCGTTCATTAAAATACCCAACATGCTAAGTCTCGCTCACTTCCTTTAGCACAAACGAACGAGATCTTTCGCTCTAACTTTCCCAATGCAATCTCATCCATTCATGGTGATGCCCCTTGCGATAAGACCTGATCACCTCAATTTGCGTGAATAGTCAAGATTTGAGGACTTGATCTGCTCGATCAAATCTTAGTCATTTGCAGCAATGCTACTCTTGTTATGCTATGGTTCTGTTCCTATGTATGAATGGTTCAGACCTAACGATGGGAGTTGCTCGATTCAATCTGGCCATCCCTGTGTTAAAACTCACACTTACCTTTGCACAACCAATTCTAATTTGATAATATCAAAGGTTTGCTAAGGTCTGGACCATCGATCATCCGTTAACTCTAAAACATAACTATGAACCCAACCATTTGGAACCTAAGCTTTTGTTAATAAGTAAAATGGGGATTTTAACCAATTCCAAAAAAAAATCCAAATTTTCCTCAAAAAAATTTGTCATTCCTACTGAGAACCACAAGATTTAATCTCTAGACTCTGTCAAACACCATTTAATAATTAAAACCATGATTTTCATGTAATCATTTTGTTAAAAACTTTGCCTAAAAACTCAAATTTCTTCCTTTAAATATTGTTTCTAACCTATACATCCCCAATGCTACAACCAAGAGCTCTGATACCACTTTGATGTCTTCGTCCAACATTTTGGCTATAGGAAGGGGTAGTTATGAATTTCATGTTTCAAAATTTTACCCCATCAAGCCATTATACGAATTCAAAACTATTTTAAACCTCCCATGGGCAACATAAAATAAAAATGCATGTGCAAGTACATGAATATAAAACACAATGGAATTAAAACTATATCTACACACGCATTATGCATAAACAAGCAAATTCATAACATTAAGTAAATATAATCATTGCATACTCGTAGACAACAATGAATACTTATCTTTTAACAGAAAAATATCCAAGCAACTGGTAGTGTAAGAATGATTTTTCACCCAGCTGTAGGTATCAATTGTAGATACCACCCTCAAGCCAAGCTATGAGGACACCAGGTCAAAAGAAACACCTACAAGCTTCACTCTCTCATCCCAACCAATTTGCTCTCATGCTTAGTCAATCTGCTCACCTCTAAGCACTACAGGCATCTCATTCAGTTATCCCAACCATAGAACTCTCTTCCACTACCCCACACAAGACAAGGAAGGCCTACTCTTTCTCTACTCGACAATCCCTTAGAGTACCAAATCTTTACAATGCTCTTCAGTGTGTGTAGAAAGATTCCAACTTGGTGTATGCTTTCAAAGAACCCCTTGTGAAATCAATTCATGGCTTCTCAAGCATATTGAAGCAAGAAATAAATAGTGGGTAAAGGTTTCTATCTTGCCCAACCTCTATGTTCACCTACAACCATCATCTTCACTCTAATGTCTACAATTTTCCTCTTCACATTGCTAATTTCTAGGTAATTTCACAATCAAGTAATTGGTAATGAAAAAAACAACATAAAGCTACGTAGTGTAAAAATTCTGCATGGAAATTGAGTAATAGATTCCAATGGAGGTGAGAGGAGTGGTGAAGAGACAGCTGATATTACTTATGGCGATAGAAAGGACTCTTACAATTGTTATAAAAGTATATTCATCCCATGCTTCCATAACTATATGAGAAGACATTCCCACCAACTGCACACATGCATTCAATGATTGGATTTAATAAGTCAAAAAGAGGTAAATGGTTCATTTAAGGCACATGGAAAAAATGGACGAGTTCTAAAGCTAACACTTGGCAAAAGAGGATTTAATCTTCCGTTGACCCCCTTTCCTCTTTCCCTCTAATGGAATCATAGCCCCTCTAGTGCTCTTTACACAGCCTTTTTGGACCATTTTATTATTTTATATTATAATATTACATAGTTTTCGAATCATTGTGACAAACCAACCACATGGCCCATATAGAAATATTTACATTATACATGCCTGCCCATTCACTAGTCAAGTTTTGGCCTTGAGCTCCGCATTAAAAATCCATACTAGCATATTTACATCATTTTACATAATCAAATTTAATACATTCCAAGAGTCAAAACTAGGGGCATCACAGGAATGCTTCTGCATTGTATTAAAATTATAATTATTAGAAAAGATAAAAAAAAGTAATTAAAATTGTTAAAAGTAATTAACTTAACCATGGGTTGTTAGTGTTGTGGAGTCAAAAGGTCAAATTTCCCATTGTACTTATAATCTAAGTCATCGGATTCGACTATTTTTCGCCTTAAAATTCGAAATTCGCCGATTTTTTGTGACGGGCGAACTAAATCGTTTAAAATCGGCGATTTTAATGACTGAATTCGATTTTGAACGGTTTACGAATTTCAAGGCGAATTAAATCACCTAAACATCTGTTTGAATTTTTGAGAATCGGGTTAAATTCGTTGAAATTCATTTTTTCAGTTTCAGCGGCCTGCAAATTTAACCTCTATTAGGTAAACTATTGCTCATTGTGTGAGTGAGGTTGTCGCCATTGAGTCCGTGAACCCTGATCTGATTAAGTGCAAAGCTTTGAGTTTGGGCAGTTGTTGAAGGTAGCGTCGACTTGACGCAGGCGCAAACACAAAGGGTTCAAACTTCAGGGTTGTCTCAAGTCCAAGTGAGTCTGGGCAATGGGTGTTGTCGTGCTGGTGTACCAATAGCAGCTGCAGGCTACAGCATACAGCCACAACCCACGGGCCACATTTGTAATACATAGTTCCAAATTTTTTTAATCTTTTCTAAAAGTAACCTTAAAGTATACGATAAGTGTCTAAGCAAATTAAAACTAATGTTAATGTTATTTATAAGTTAATATCTAATGTTTTTAATTTGATGAAATAAAAAATATAATAATGTTATCAACATTATACATATTAAAAATTAATGATATAGAAAATTAATTTACTTCAAAATGCATTTTAAAATTATACTTTGTTTTAGTTATCTAGTTTGAGGAGTTATATAAACTTCTCTTTGAATAATGAAAGAAAAATTTGAAATTTCACTATTATTGTAAAATTCATTTAAACTAAATTTTAAATAATTCAAAATGGTTCCTTGTATGTCGATTATAACTATTTTCCCCGTAGTATCTCTTCATGAAATCAAATAAAATCAAATAGTTACATATCAATAGTAAATTGTTTCACTTAAACTCTGATTTCTTAAACAAAACAGCTCCTCACGACTTCTATTTTACTTCTATTTTAATATGCCTAACAACCTTTTCTCAATCATCCTCTCACCCTTCTCCATCAAATTTGAAAATATGCAAAGGCCCACGTGACAGCCGACAGTAGTCAGAATGCCCGCGCGAAGAGGAGACTGGAGTCATGTTAATGTGTTCAGTGTTCACAGTTTAATGGGCATGATGAATTTTATTGAAAATTTTCATAGATTTTTTAATTTCCAAATTTGATGGTCACTCGAATTTAATGCCGAATTTTATGTCCAAATTTTTCATTGCCGAATTTCAAGGTCTCATTCGAACACGAACACGAACCAGGTGACTTAGGTGACTTAGCTTATAATATATTGTTAAAAAAAAAGTTTCACTAGGAGAAAGCCACTGTACATGAGGATAACGAATCATTCTTGCCTGATGCAAGACAACAGACAAATGAAAGTAGGAATATTAGAGTAAAAAGCTTATTGTGCACTTCGCAAATTCCATAAGAAAATAGTTATTCAGAAATAATGAATGGGGTGGAACTCTTAGTTGTCACTGCTCACAACTACCATAAGATAATAGTCATTCATTCAGGGATGATGGATGGGGAGCAACTCTTATTTATTACTACTTTGTTGAGGTCAATGTTGATCCGGGAGGGATATTAAACACAATGGTCTCCATTGTTACTAGAGAGGATCGTCCCTCTCTCTGTGTCATCTCTCTGTCAGTATTGAGATACTTCTTGAAACAAATATTGCATTTTCATTTTAGAATTTTCCTCATATATATGAACAATACTTTTGCTCCGTCGACTTTTTCCCACACTTATGCTCTATGAATTTCCGCTGCATCGAGGTCAACATAACTGAAAAAGGCTTTTAACAGTTACTAAGTGAAGAAAAAGTGGTAACTGGAAAGACAATATTAAAGAAATATAAATTTTAATCCAGAAAATGATGCAACAACAGAGGACTTCAAGACCAAAAACTGAATTTGTAAGGAATGGATATGGCTGGGCTCATAACCAATCCTCTTTGGGCCCATCATGAAATATAACACAGAAAATAACACCACCTTGCAAGAACCAACAACTTAACATGCTATAGATGATTCACAAGAAGCTTGACGATGGAACTTTTGGAAGCCTTGTAATAAAGGCCGTGTCTTCTTTGAGAATCGACTCTAGATATCTCTCCAAATGATATAATGTTTCATATTTCAAAATTGACATCAAATAAACCTCTAAGATACCACACAAAAGGACCTTCTCTGTATGTACTGATAAAAGTACCTATCTTCCATAAATAGCCCATCTTATTATAAGTTCTGGATGAAAGCACTTATTTTGATTGTTCCATCGAGTGCCTGTTTTCTGATTGGAATTATCTATGCATACTTTAATTCCCAAATAAATTGCAAAATGAAGTTGTACATAAATGAAAGCCAGGGGCAAGCTGGTTTCCTATCTATGAATTATGGTTGACACCCAGAAACTGAAATTACTTTTCTTTCAGGAGTGATGACAACTGGGTTGGGGAATTACTTTCACTTTTGATTGTGCCTAATTCTCGGCCTTTTCCTGTGAGATTTGATGTATTTGAACCCTTTGGTGTCTCTGCTTTCTAAGGTTATTACATTTGAATAAAAATGGAAACAGAATCATCTTCAGATTTGATCTTTACGTAATTACAGACACACCACCCGATCCATTTGCACTAAGAAAAGTGTTTGCATTCAATGAAACAAAATAAAAATAATTTCTCCCTATTTTTCACTTAACTTCATCAATATGCTTCAAATACAGGCAGTCATTTCTATTGTTCTTACTCTTATGCAAGGCCTCCAAACATGGGAAGCCAGAACCATAAATCATAAAAAGAAATGCTTCAAACTCAAGTGTGCTTCAAATTTCACTTTTTCTTGACATAAATGCAAACGACAATAGCCAAGCCCAGAAAGGCCAACGGAATTGCCAATGGCAAAAGTTTTGTCACAGAGTCAATAATTTTCCCAGAACTGTTATGTGCTTGTTTAACTGTGGGCTTTGAGGAGGACGGAGAGGGATCGATATCTCCAATGTAATATTCTTCCATCAATTCCCTTGCACTGTTGCTATGTCCAGCATCTTCAAAATCATCCGTTGCATCTTTGCCTGTACCAATGTAAAAACAGCAAGAACAATATACCAAGAGTGAGGTACTACCTTGTGTTCTTTCAAAGTTTCACGAGACCTTCATCTGATAAGATGTGAATGTTCCATCTGGAAAATTCGTAGTTAGAAATACAAAGAATCACAAATGCAGAGTCTCAATCAATTGAACACCCAATAAAGGAAATATCTTTTGTGATGAACAATGGAGAAAGGAAGTATGGAATCTCTGATACCCCTGTAATTGATTAGAGAAAGGGAAAATGCAATACCAGTTGCTGACAGCAACACTTCATCTCCACCTGGATGCTCCTCCATGTAATTGGTCACATCATATACCTGTTGACATGTATGTATTGATTAAGAATTGTCAAATGAAAGCACAGAGCATTAAATTATAACACTACCATGTAACCTAAAAGTTAAGAATTGCATCCCAAAGCATGTCTGCAAATGTAGCAGTTAAAAGGAAAATCTCAAAATCATGTTTGCAGCTGTTCTTACAGTGCCATTGCTAGGAATCTGAATTTGTGTGTATATAAAACATAGTTACCAAGTTCAAATTCGAATTCAGTTCGATAGAGAAAAAAATCAAGTGAAAATTTTTCAAATCGAAAAAAAAATCACCAATATACATCCTAAAACAGCATAAGTCGGAGGATGTTTATAAAAAAGAAAATGGATAGCCATACAAAGTTTCAATACCTGTACTACAAGCTATGCTTGCATTCCAAACAAAGTGAAATACCTATTGTTCATAATGCAATTAAAAGACCTTATTCTCCAACAATGCCTGGTTATGGTTATGATCTTAGATCCAACTAATCAACGTTAGTTTGTTGGTTCACCCACACATCAGATAGACAGGGTGCTTTAGATTGGGTTTCTGCATGGGAGAAAATATCTACACTTATTCCAATTGATATGGACCACAGAAAGAAGATCAAAACCTCAATGATGTGGCAGGTTCCTGACCTTCAGCCTAAGCAATTTGAAATTTGGATGCTCACACCCTAGGCAGGCAGTTTGGACAAATTGATCAAACCGAATTAAACCCAGTAAACCGCTAGACGAATAGAATTTCCATATTAATGGCCCTGATTCGGCCAAATTTGGTAGCTATGATATAAAATGCCGCTCCTGTGACATGAAATTGAAAGAGAACTTCATTATTTATAACCCACCCAATATTGCCTTTAACGATTTTATAAATACAAAAACACCAACCTTCGCCAGGCTTAAAATGGCTATAATTGGGATCAATCATGGTTGCACGCAAAACACATGTACCAGATGTTGCAGACCAGACTATCAATGCACCAGAATGAGAGAAGATGACCAAGAAGATTAGATTCGATTGGGAAAGAATAGCCCTCAACAGCACAGTGAACCTTCCTTCTTTGAAAAAAGCTGCTACTAGTAAAAAGAGAGGATGTTGTCTGCCCGCTGAGCACCACTGTCAGGGCTAAGAAGTTTTAATCATTTGCTAAGCAGGCAGATTTAACTAAGTTGCTAGGTCAATGTTCAAATAGCAGTGTTATTTCCCCGCTTTGCGGGAATGGTTTTGGCCCTACGTTTTAAGCTCTTCCTTTTTTGGGAAGTTTTATGCCAAGCTTTTTGGACCCACATTTTTTGTCCTTTTCCTAGGTGCCTTATTATCAGACCTGCATTTGCAGCAACACAACAACTACATGAAGATGCACCCAACTGAAGTTGTATAGGACTATTCAACACCATTTTGAGAGAGATTATTCATCCAGTTGAAAGGTAGAATTACAGAATTTCCATGGCAATATTGGAATACTTATTACCTTTCAAACTATGCACAAAAGTGGGAAAACGTAAACCCTGTTGTTATTTACTTTTTGTATAAATAAATTAGAATAAAAAGGAGATTGTTTACAAGTGTCCATTCAGTTGGCTCTATGTGAAAAGTTGCCCTGTTACTTGCCTTTGAACCATCTTCCTAATTTCTCATAATCATTGTTCAAGTATAAGAAACATACCGGAGGATGTCATCCCCCATAGCTCTTATGTGGGGTTTGTGTGCCCTTGCTAATTCCATGACGAGGTGATCATTTGTATATATTCACCAAATAAAAATAAGACACATTTATTTGCTTCTACGCAGATTATTTCCCTACGCGCATTCGTAATTAAATGTTTGTATACTGCTCTTTCATTTCTTTCTCTATTCTCTATATGTATCTGTAAATTCCACAACTCAGTAATTACTCTATTAAAGGAATTGCCTAATCTATGTTTTGACACCTGACATCATTGGCAATTCAGAGTTAACATGGGAAATTCTACCACGTAAATATTTGTCTAATTTATTATATATATATATATATTAAAAAAAGTGCCTCAAGGCTATGTCCTCTAATTAATAGGAATTCCAAAACCTCTTGAAGAACTATTATATTTTTTGGTAAGTACATTTTATGTTTACAAAAAAAATATTTACAATGGACATCATAACGTCTTCTATAAAGCAACTAATGCCAAAATAAAATCAGAATAAGCTATGGGATCAAGAGATTGGGCATCTTTAATCAATGGACAGAGTCACAGACCTTAGCCAAGTGCTTATGGCATATCTCATCCCACCACAAGGAGTAAAAAGTAGACAATGAGCTATGCTCATTCTCAAAAACAAACTTACACTTTGTTAGCACCCAATTTGTACATGAGCAGACAAAATCCCAACCCACTAGCAAAACCTAGGTGGCAACAAAGGTTGCTCGTCACTGTCACCTCAACTCACAAACTCTCATTTCAGGCTGTCTTTAAATCTAAGCCTAGGGGGTATCCCAATTAGATTGATTATTAGTTTAAGTCTAGATGGAAGATATAGCAATGTTAAAGTTCATCTAGGCATTTCTAAGCACAATATACAATGCAAATTTAGTTCATGCACTTAAAAAAAAGCTTGAACAACATGTAAAATAATCATTAACAACGGATGTTCAAACTTGGCTAATGAATTCCCTTCTTATATTTAATAACAATGGTAAACCCAATAGCAATGAAACAAGACAATATACTAAATCCACAATAATAATATTTAGCAATATGTCTTAATTATTCACTAAATGAATTAGATCTTATCAATAAAGCACAATAACCATTGACAACAGCAAAGATAACAATAACCGCTTGTTGGATAAATACAAATGCTAAGACCCAATCAATAACACTTAGATTATTAATTATTAGTGATTAGAGCTTGAAGGACTTTGGTGGTTAGAACCACTGAAAATTTCCTCCTTGTATTTATGATTAATTTATTTAGATGTAACAAGGAAAAACTTAATTCTAGGTTACTTAAAATATTAAATAATAAAAAATTATAATAGCTAGGAAAATTACCAAAAATAACATTTTTTCTTATCAAATTCTTCCAACTAGTTGCTGCAAATTATTAGTTATATGTTGCATACTGAAAAAAGTTGTAGCAAAGTAATTCTTTCCAAATCTAGAATAAAATAGTGAAATTTTCAAAATTACTAAATATGAAATTTTTTTCTATTTTTTAGGAAATTTCCAGATTGCAGAAATTGCATTAAATAAATAAAAATTCAAAAATGATATCTAATCAGGAGATAAATACTAGATTTTTCAATCTAAATAATATTCAATTAAACACAAATTTTAATTTATTGTTCAAAAATATATGGATTTTTGTGGAAAATAAATCTGAAAATGAAGGTTGAACTATAACAAAAATTTCCAAATTTTTATCTAATGCTAATTTCCCCAAATAAAATTTATGTATGGTATTCCAAGGAATAATTAACAATTTTCTGAATTTTAATCAATTTTCCATGGAATGAAAATTCAGAAAATTAAAATATCTACTAAAGATATTTTAATTTAACCAATAGATTAGGTGAAATCCAAAATATTTTTGAGGTTTTCTTTTAGAGTTATATTCCACCAACTAAAACAAAGAAAATAAAAGAAATTTACTTTGATTTTATAGATGGTTGCAAGAGAAATAAGAGAGACAAATACCTTACCTTTTGGGGGGGGCTATAGAGTCAACAAATAATTTCTTCAATGGACTAGTTCTACAAAGATCACCTAGAAATAGTAAGTGCTCAAGGCCTCCAACCCTTCATATATGTATTGGAAGCTATAATCATGCAAAATTACAAAGGGGGAATGGACTCCTCCTCTACTTCTTACTTGAATGATACCTACACTAGAAAGGTTAGGTTTGCAAAATCTTAATGAGGATTAGTACAAAGAAGAACCTCCCTCTATGCAAGAAAATCAATTGAATCCATATTAAACTCTTACCATAGATCCAATCCCTTTGGACAATATTTCCCCTAAAGAAGCTCAAAATAAATAAAACATAATGTTAACATAATATTACCTCCAATAGAATAAACATGAACAAGAAAAATACCATCACCGACAGGATGCTCCAAGATTTGACCTCCAAAGCCAAAGAAAAATTTATTATAGAAGAAATTTATTTTACAAAGATAGTTCTCTTGTAGCACCAACAACCAACAGATGAAATGAAATAGGAGCTTTCATTTTATAGCTTTAGAAGCTCAACCTCTTCTCATTAAAAAATAATAATTTTTACTTCTAGAAGACTCAAAACCCTAACAAATCCCTCGACATGAGAAATAATATAAAAAAAATCACCAAATGGTTGAGAATGGCCAAAAGGAGAGGACAATAGCTCAAAGAGGGCCAATGATTCGCTTAGGAAGGATAAATGACCAAAAGGAGGGGGGGTGACTTTGCGTTTGAGAGAAGCTTCTAGCTTTCCTCGGCAGGTGTGGGCCTAAGAAGCTTCTAAAGCTCCTAACCAACTCCAAAAAGGTAGGGAAGGGTCCATTTAGGTCAAACAAGGGACAAAACCAAGGGCAAATTAAGGAAAGATGGCCAGATGTGTGAGGAAAGGAGGGACGGCTCACACGGGTGGGCTCTAGGAGGGACGTTTTAGCACTTAGAGGAGGGTGTTTGGGAAGTTAGGGGTCTAGATAGGCTTAGGAGAGTTGAAGTACTAGGATAGACCTAAAAAGTAGGGGGGTGCTAGCCTAGGTGGCTAGTTTAGGAGGGTGCATTGGGATGCATAAGATTTGCATGAAAATATGGTGAGGGTCTCACATTAGAAGGGGAAACTTTAAGTTATAAAGTTAATGATCAATTAGAACATTTAACTTAAAGTTAGACTTAGAGAAGCTATGTCCTAACCTCATTTTAACTTGTTTTTAACCACTAGGATATTAGAATTATCATGTAACCATGTGCAAGAGAGACTCCTAAGACTCTAGACTCTAACTTGACATTACATAAGTGTCCATGGTGACCATATACATTAGATGTTTACATTACATAGACTCATACGGTTCAAGTGCTCTAACGTATGGTGAATTGCACCTAGGTCCCTGACTTGGAGGATTTCGAATGAAAAAACCTTGGATTATTTATGATCGTGAAGATGTAAATAATCCTCGGTAAAAAAAACACTCAGGAGACAATCCCTTTGTGCAATCGTCATAGGGGCGCTAAGTATAAGTGATAGCTGGCCCTTCACATATACAAAATACATCTTAGTTACATCATTACATTACATTACTTACAACCATGGATCACCTGATACAATGGTACAGTTTACATGACTGGATTAGACAAGCCATACATTGAACATCATCTGAATCATCTACATCTTTACCCCTGGATAAGTCCTCGTACAATCTGAGGGGTAACACACCTTACTCTCCAAATGGATAAAGTTGAAATCCACAAGCACTGCCAAATCCCAAAGAATGCAGTACGAACAAGAAAAAAGTAATCTCCAAATATTGTAGCATGCCAATGCAACTCCTCAAAGAGAGTTGAAAATTGATCCTCAAAATAACTCCAACATTTGGAATAATCATTAGTGTACAAGTTTGAGGACCAAACTGATCGACACGAGAAAGTTGATAAAATTATGGTGCATGTTCCTCGTCTATTGGAAGAGCATTTCACAAGTTGGAGCAACAAAAGCCTACAAGACAAGAAGAAGTCGACTGTCAATTGTCAAGAGCATGCATGAAATAGAGAGAAGTTGCAGTGTTCGAACACCCAAAATGGAACTACTATTGCAAAAATGGAAATAACCAAAATAGAAACATAAAGTAAGAGATAAAAGCAATGAAAAAAGTTGGGGGAACCTGCACACCCAAGGGATAGAGGAAGACATTTCCAATAAACACTAGTTCATGGAATAATATGGTTGATTATACTGAAAAATGACATAAAATACATATGAGATGGAGGGAAACGCCTATTTATAAAAATAATGATGCAAAAAGCCTAACAAAACCCTAACTTGAGATTTATTCCAGTAGTAAAGTCATTAGGCCCTTATTATATATAAGTGACATTTTTTCTACCAAAATGATTACTATATTTTATTAAAAATCCATAGACCAAAGTCATGATGTAGTTATTTGAATTTTGTTATCACCCAGTACTTCCAAAAATTCAAACAGAGTGCATGTTAACATTATGAACCAGGAGTGCCTCCTCAAAATTCAGCAAGTGTACTACCTGTAGAACCATCCTACTATGAAAATAAAATGGAAAAACATATAAACATTGGTAAAACAAAATAATTATGGTTTTAGGTAGGCACTTGCTGCCATTTCTAATGCATCTCGAGCAGTTGGGGTTGTATCTTCTAATAGTGCAAAGGTCCATATGCTTTTGAGTGAATTGCCAAGGAGAGTCAAACCAAAGCTTCAGTTCTTCAATATCTAGAAATACCACCTTCAATGTTGAGATGTGCCCAATTACTAAATGTTGGAGGTTTTAGAGGTCCAAACAAGTGCTAACCTCCCAAGCTTGGAGCTATCAAATGTGACGCTGCATATCACCATGGGATGGTAAATTCGCTGCTCCATGCTCGGATTGCATGATATCCAGTCTTTCTCTACAACCAATGACGACGAAACTAGCATGGGATGCAACCTCATTTCATTGCCCTAATGTAAATAGTGGAGCTCTTCGACCAAACAGCAGTAGCAATGCGAGTGATTCAAGGCCATGGTGGGGAACATGTAGTCAAGGCACCATCAACACAAAGTTGAAGAGAATGGGGTGGGACTCTAGGAGGAGGGCTCCATCGTTGTGTAATGTAGGGGACGTATTGTCGACCCTCCCTTTAATCAACTACATGCAAAAGGATGGGGACAAATCACTAATATGCGTAGAGTTATGCCACCTCCTTCGTTCATTAAATTTACTTGATTGGAGTGGGGTGGGGAGGAGGCCCCCCTTCAAAACAAACTTTTTTTTATCAGGAATGATATGGACACGGGACAAAGGTATGGTGGGTTACCCCATTCTTGTTGGTGATGAGAATGCCTTTCCCAAAAATGGCTCCTTGATTCACCCTTTCATCCACGTTGGAATTGTTATCTCAAAAGAAGTGGAAGAGGGTTGCTTCATGAAATTTCTGAGTAGAAGTTGAGCTCTCTAGATGATATGAGAGATGGAGGGAGAGGAGATGATGTTTAGTCCTTTCAATGCCTTGATGATAATTAGAGAGTCTCTTAGAACATATATTGTCACTTGAACAAAGGAGCCAAGTAGAACAAGACCTTGCCAAGTTGGTGGGTACTTATGCTTCATTGTTCAATGCAATGCCCAACCCTCATGTAAAGGAGGCTATATATTGTCCCTTAGGGGCTATGATTACCAACCCCCCCCTAAACATAGAAAAGTCACATTTATACAAATATAACATTATTACAAAATCATAAGCATAGACACAAAATAGCTCATGTGCTAGGGTCTAATACCTACTAAAGATGTGGTCAAGGACATAACATACCCTCCCCTTTAAAAGAGATTTTCCCTCAACAATGAAAAATCAAGCAATAAAGGCCAATGCTGAAAAAAGTCTAGAAAATTAAAAAATATGCATTGATGCACGAATCAATGTCCAAAGGTGGTAGTATAATAACTCAAAAAAGCATAAACATGCCTCTTGATCTTGTTGCAGCATCAAAGTGCCCAAATGCAGATACTAAATAGGCCTCCAGAATAATTTTTGAAGAGAGCATGCAAGGAAAAGAAGGATGTGCTATATGACTCAAGTCAATTGAAGAACAACGAGCAAGATTTGAACCCCAAACCACTTATTCTGAACATTACTACTTCAACCAAGTGAACAAAAACATTATTATATCTAAAGCATAAAAGTAGAATGGAGGACCCCTTTTTTTAAACAATGCAAACCCAAGAAAAGAGGTGCATTACAACATGTGAAAATTTGGGTGTTCCACCAAAAATGCTTCAGACTCCCATGTAGCTTCTTCTTCAGGGAGGCACTTCCATTTGATCATTTACTCTATAATTTTACTATTATGGAGTTTCTCACCTTTACCTCAAGAATGCCTTCATGCTCCAATATGAGCTCACCTTCCTCATTCGTGAGGGGAATCTTTGTTTAGGTGACCACCTTGATGCCTAACTTCTTTAAGCAAAAGACATGGAAGACTTCATGGAATCTTTCCGTGTTGCAAATTTCAAATGCATAGGTTTGTGCAACCTTCCCAACTTTTGTTAGCACTCTATATAGGCATGAAACAAGGGTTGGAGCTTGTTCTTACCTTGTTGTCAAAGGGTTGTTTGTTTGTATGGTTGTAGTTGAACAAAGACCATATCGTCGATTATGAATTATCTTTTGGAGCATTATTGAGCAACATGTTGCTTCATGCGGTTTGCTACCATGGAAATTTGTGCTTGAGGATGCGAAGGATGTTTTGCATTTCCTATTGTGTTAGTTGCAACAAGGACTTTGGCATTTTGAATGATCTGGTGATTGGGTGATGGGAGTTCATAGCCATATAATGCCTAAAAGGGAGTCATCTTGTTGGAAGAGAGATAGGTAGTATTATACCATTTTTCTACAAGATGCAACCACCTAATCCATTTTCCCTACTTATCCCATCTATACATCCAAAGATATCCTTACAAGCACTTGTTAACGACCTATGTTTTCCCATCTATTTGAGGATTATAAGAAGTACTCATTAAAAGTGACAATAATTTGAAATGCTTTTGCTAGCAAAGACTGACAAACCACGGATCTCTATCACTCATGATGCAATGGGGGAGCCCATGGGGCTTATAGACATGCTTAAAGAATAAATCACCAACCCCAAAAATTGTAAACTTGGTAGTCAAGTAAATAAAATGAGCTTACTTGGTTAAACGATCAATTACCACAAAGATAGCATCTATACCATCAAAGAGTGACAAACCAAAAACCAAAGAAAACTCCATAGATACCTTTTCCAACTTCTAGTTGGGAAAGGCATTTGGTTGGAGATGACTAGGATAAGGAATTATTTGCACCTTATTTTGATGGCAAATGTCACATATTGCCACAACTTGCTCAATGTTAGACTTCACTTTTGGCCAATAGAAGTTATAGAGGAGACAATCTCGTAAGTTTTGTGGAAACCCACATGACCAGCAAAGGGGAAGCATGCCCACGTTGAAAAACTTGTTTCATAAGAGGAGATACATGTTGCAAATAGATGTGAGTTTTAAATGAAATGACACATTCCTAATAGTCCAAGGTTGGCTCTTCTTGCCAGCAAAAATGTCTCAATGAAGTTGACCTATAGGAGGATCTGTTATCACATCCATGTTAGCTAGAGCTACCATGATGCAGACTGTATGGTCAGGGACCATTATACAGATTTTTGATTTTTTTTTATCAGAGCACAGATGACCTGAGATTTCAGAGGGGGGCACTATGTATTTTGATTGTCCAGATGTCACTACCGAGCGGTACTGCAGAGCCCATCCTCCTTTCCCACCTTTGCATGACCCCATTGAGAGGGATAACTTAGCCATATTATGATGAGAGCAGCACAGTTCAGAGCTGGTTCACTACTTCTTGCCCACACACAACAGAGATTGGCCTTCAGATCTACTTATAGCAACAGGTATATGGTATGGAAGGCATACATTATTTATGGTTATTGCTCATGGTTTGCTTTGAGGCTTGTTTATTTGTATTAGTACATTGACTTGACATATGATGGCTGACTTGGTGATCTCATGTATGATTTGTATGATGCTTCTGGCCCATGGTGATGTCAGTCCACCCCTTCCCTTAGAGACTCTTGTTTATGCACACTGGTTCCTGTCCCCTTTTGGGTATAGATTTGGCCATTCGACTTCCAGGTAGCTAACCTTGGTTTCACTTGTCACTTCCTTCCACTCATTCGACCCATCCATCTTTTTCTTTTTCCCGACTTAGACCAGATTAGGTGGCCTTAAGGACCCCTTCCCCCCAGTGGCCCCTGAGTACATTATGATTCCATGTTGTTTTGTGCCTCGGCTCTTTAGTGTGTGAGATGCATTCTCAAACCTGGGATTCACTTCCTGTCGGTTGCCCCTGATGTTGTGATGCAGTTTAGGATTGTGTAGCCTCACCGGGTGCTCTCCATTAGTCCTCGAACCATGCACACTTGCCACCATTACTATGATGCAGTATGCGTATCATTGTTCTATCTGATGTGAAATGTATGAAATGTGAAATCCAAGAATGTGTTTCTTAACACACACGGATGATAAAGCCTATGAAATGTAAATCCAAGAATGTGTTTGTCAACACACATAGACAAAGGCTAGCTATATCTATTTGAGCATGTAAAGGTTATTTCCTCACTGATTCCAAAAGGACTGGGAGGTGAGATGGAGTAAGGGACAGCTAATTCTAAGTGTCCCCTAGAGTCTCAAGTTACGGTTTGTCGGATACCCAGTCATGGCGGCTCTAGAAAAGATCCTCACGGAGTCTGTTGCAGGCATGGATGTGAGTTGCAAGGTGTGTGTTAGAGTCTAGTGGCGGTTTCCCTGCACTATACCCATTTGTGAGGCACCGCCCTTCCCTGTGTTTTCTCATGGTGTACTTATGTCATTGGGTCCTGTTTTCCCCGCTTATCCGAAGGGTCACTCAATCTTGGTCTTTGTCATTCCCCTCGTCCTTTTAGCATCGTTGTCCACCTCACCCACAGTTAGCTCAATGACCAAATCTATAAGTGTGCATAGCAGTAGAGCCTTTGTTGGAAGTGGTGGGCCCACCTCACCATGGGCCTATTTTTGAGATATTGTTTATTTATGATCACCATATGTTTGTCATTCTATGCTCGTAGTTATTGTACTAACATAAATAAGGGAGCCTTGACATCCCATATGCATGCAGAGACATAACAGTTCAGCCATTGCCATTTTTTACCCAGAGTTGACTTGGTCAAACTAGCTTGACTAGGCCAAAAATGGGCCCCGAAAAAAGTTGGAACCAAAACTTCGATTTTGGTTATTTGGTATGCATTAGGGTTCCATACAAGCCCCCAAGTGTCAGATCGTCAAAATAATGAAGCATCTATGAGATTTTTAATTATTGATGGCCAGCAGGGCCATACTTTAATTAAAAATGCTTGGCATTGGGAAAATTGTGCCTAGATGATGGATCATGGTCGCTCTAGTGACCATTATTAGTGAATTTGGGGCCTACGATTGCATTGCAACAGATGGCTCATCAATCCGGGCAAAATAAGTGGGTCAAAAGAGCAATTTTCATCTTCAGCTATGTGAACCAGCAAATAATTAATGGAAAAATCAAAATTGGCTAAGTTAAACTTTGAAATGGTAAGTGCAATGTTGGGCAAAGGTAAAAGGGTCTCTCATTAGCATTTTTATATAGTTTGGACATACATTATTTGGTGTGGGGCCCTCCATTCAGCCCAACTATGTATATGGGTCGAATTTGGCCATACATGGGCGTTTTTTGGGCAAGCAAATCTTCATTTTTTGTAAATGTAATGTCATGAAACTTAAGGCATGGGGCCTAGGGGGCTAAAATAGCCTAAAGCCACCCCCTAGGTGTCCCCACTCATTGTATTAACCACTAATGTGGTCCCTCACTCTCCACATGGGCGCAATAGGGTAACTCACCCCCCCTCTCTTGCTCATTCGATCTCAACCATCGATTTGGCATTTGTGAGATTTAATCTCAGCCCTTCATCTTGGTGGGAAGGGTTTTTGTCATGATTTTTCTCTACCTAAGGAGAATCTCTCTCATTTGGAGCCTCTCTTGGCATATTATACACTTGAGACTGATTTCTATAGAGACATTTCTCCCGATTTCTTGTGAATTTGTGTATGGATGATGGTTGCTTTGACTAATAGCTAGTTTCCATAGCATTGTTGAGTGGTTTTAGTGGTGTTTCTGTCCATCCTTGGATAATGCAAATTGCAGGTGAAGAGGCCACCTGAAGGGGAGCGCAATACTTGGAGCTAGTAGCTCCACTCTTGCTCTTCACTCCGGGAAATTAACAAAGGGAGTTGTTTTTGCTTACTAGCTTCTCAATCTCCTCATTTTTAGTCATTCATTTGCAATATTTACTTAGTTATTTGCCGCATATACTGATTTTATCTTGTTTGTGGCAGGTTGCTAAGGTGCAGTTGGTCATCTGGCTACTCAAACACTCAAGGAACTCGTTGGTTGCTCAACACTTGAGTTTGGGGCTCGTCTTCAAGCAATTTCATCCATTCACTCTCATCCCAGGTATGCTTGTCTTGTAGATTTCGATTTCACTGTGTTTGCTAAGCTGGAACAAATAAGAAAATCAACTAAAAATTTAACATCTTTCAATTTCACCGTTAAAACTCTATTTTTTATTTCAAACCCACATTGGAAACATTTTAAAACGCCTATATCTTAATTTTCAGCCCATTTCGACTCCATTTACCCACCTAATAGGCACTGGAAAAAATTTTGAATTCGCCCTCCTTGGGCAGTTTGCCCTACCACACTATTTGGGTCATTTTGGGGTTGTGGGTATTGTTGGTTTTGATTTGCAGAACTCGAATATCATCTCATATCAAGTTAAAACCATTAGAAGTGTTGTTTAATCGCCATTTTTACTTCTATTATGTATGCCCAATCAGTTTGAGACAATTTCCCCCATAGGCATAAATTTAATTTGCACTTCTAGCATAATTTGGGGTCTCTGATTTAATTTCCATCCATCTCTTACTTCAAATCCACTATCTTTATTGCGCACATCAGATCTGAAATAGCTCAATTGAATGCTCTAATTTCACTCATAATTTCAGTCTTCCGGTTGGAAAGAGTTTTAGGGCACCCTAGACACTTCTTTGTCTACTCTTGTTTATTTGGGGTTTGTAAGTGTATGATTTTGTGTTTCAACCATAGCTGGTTGAATAGGATCTCCCCCTTGACTTGGCTGCGTGCCTTGTCCAAAGTGACAAACACCCTGTCCGAAGTGACAACTGCTCTACCGATCAGTGGACTTGGTGTTTGCAGGTGTCACCTGCCTAGCTTCCCTCCTCTACCATCCCGGATGGGATTCATTTAGTCGCAACTAAAGTTTGTGTGATAACAGAATCTACTAGGTAGTTGGTGAGGAGCTCTTGTACCCAAGAAAGTTGGCTGATTGAGATAAAATTGAAGGTGTTTGGTTCATATTGCCGAGATAAAACATCTAAAGCAATTTTCTCCTTACCTTTCTTATAGATGATCTCAATGTCATAGGATTTGATGTGATCAATTCACCTTTTTTCTCCTTTATGACCGTACCTTGCGTTAATAAGTGCTTCAAGCCAAGGTGATTAGTTTTAATAAAGATCTTCTTAGAAAGGAAGTATTGACGCCACTTGGCCACTACATGAAGTATGGCCAACATTTCCTTGTTGTATGTGGAAATGCACCTTGCTATGTTATTCAACTTTTGGCTTCCAAAGGAAATAATTTTATCATCATGTAAGAGTATTGCACCAAGTCAAAACCATGAGGAATCACACTCAATGGTGAAGGAATGGGTGAAATCAAGAGTAGTAGTTATCGATGCTAAAGAAAGGGATTCCTTTAAGCATTTAAAAGCTTGTTGTGCCTCAATAGACCAATGAAAGGAATCTTCTTTGTTAAATCAGTGAAAGGATGAGCAATAGTAAAAAAATTGAAAACAAATCTACAATAGAATCCTAATAAGCCCAAAAATCCTCAAAACTTCTTGAGAATCATAAGTATTGGTCACTCTTGAATGGATTGAACCTTTGCAGGGTTAGTGGGCACAGTGAAAAACCTCTGTAGAGATAACATTGCCACAACATTCCAGGAAAGTCTTCACAAATTCATACCTGGATTATTTTGCATAAAGGCTATGTTCTGCTAAAGTATCTAATACAAGGTCCAAATGCTCTAGTTGCTCTATGAATGTTCTACTATATATATATCATCAAAGAAAACTAGGACCCACTTGTGGAGATACTTACCAAAAACATTGTTCAATAAGGCGTAAAATGTAGCAAGAGCAATGCAAAGGCAAAATGGCATCACTCAAAATTGGAAGTGGTCTTGATGCATTTGAAATGTAGTCTTCTCTTAGTCTTGGAGCCATATAGGGATGTCGTAATAACCTAAATAGAGGCCAAGCTTAGAAAAGAAATCAACACCATGTAGCTCATCTATCAAATCATCTATGCAAGGAATTGAGAACTTATTCTTGATAACGATCTAGTTAAGTGCTCTATAATCAATATAGAGCCAATAAGAATTATCATTTTTCCTCGCCAAGACAATTAGGGCAACATAAGGTCATTGAAACTCTCCTCCATAATCCTTTCAATCTCAAACTTTTAAAAATGGCCACACAAATGGGGATGAACCACTATGGAACCTATAGTGGGGTCCAACTCAATAACATGTTCCATGCCCTTGTCTAGTGGATATCTACAAACATCTCTCGGAAGACCACCTTATGCTTTTGGAATAAGTTGGAAACACCTAGAATATAAGTTAGTTGACAAGGAGTTGCCTCCATGCATTATAAGAGAGCCATGAGGCCAAAGTGGCCCTTCTTTAAAAGTTTAGATGTATTTTGTTAGCTTTTAGTTGCTCTAAAAGAGTTTCCACCTAGCTAGGAGAGCGCATCATGAGATGTAAAGGGCTTGTGAAGGGATTGTGGTCTCCTATCTCCTTTGTTTATTTTTTACTTACATTTGGAGAGCTTAGATTGGGTGTCTGCTTGCCTTGGGATCAGTGCTAGAGAAGCACACTTCTTGATGTGGTAGTTGGCACATTTGGCATATTTGGCATCATCTACAAGGGTGCACTTGTTTAGGAGGATGGGTGCTTGGCAAGTGTAGATACCACTTTGGAAGGTTTTAGCATAACATACTTAACTAGTAAAAATATCAATGCATAAACAATATTCCAAGAAAGTAAATGTGGAAAAGCAAATACAAGAGAAAATAAGATTAAACCTACATAATATATTCCTTGTATTACAGATCTCCAAAAGAGTGAGTGTTTGCATTCAAACCTACACTACTCCTTCAATGGAGACTCAATGCAACTTGTAGATACTATGCCCACTGTCACCTCGATGTATGCACCTCTATCTTAGGGTTGGTTCACGCCAACTCCAGGGGGGTATCTGTCAGATTCCAAGTCAAATCTGATCTTTAAATTTCACTTTACTGCTGGTTGCATATGTTTTACTGCTGCCGGTCTGTATGGTTGCTTGGTTTGGCAAGGTTTTGTGTAAATATTGGTTTAACCCCGGATTAATTGTAAACCATTTATAAATAACACATTCCCATAGAAATTCAATAACATCAAACTTGGACACTTAAGGGACTGATCATAACAATCAGTCAATTCTGAAAATGGAATTACAGTCAAATAAATACTAGAAATCAGATCTCCAACATGAGATAGATCTAACCTGTACCAATAATAAGCTTGGGAAAAGATGGCTGTAGCAGCTAACTCGACCCTGGAGATTGATATAAGATTGCTTGATAATGCAATCTCTATCTGGAATAAATTGCAGATCTGATATAGATTGAGTATTGCTGCCCCCAGATATTAATATGGATAACTTCCTGCTGTAAATGCCCTTGACTTGGTATAGCTTGATGCTAGAGAAGATTAGGAGTTAGGACTTGCCTTCGTTAAATATAAGCCCACTGTTGTATAACTTGGACCAGCTGGAGAGAAGACGCGCCACAAGATAATAGATGGTACATGAGAGGAAAATCACGCCTTCAACAAGTTCTGATCTCCAATTGTTTTACTGCTGGTTTGGTTCTGTCTTAACGCTGCTCAAGAGAGAAAGATGCTGCCAAAATGATGGAACTCAATTGAATGTGCTTGAGGTGGGTAAGAGCATAGAGGAGACATGCAGACCATGCATTCGATCTAGGTCAAAGCGTGAGAGACCTCTCCTTGTATTAATTTTCCCATGTGCCTCTTCTGATGTGTAGAATGATACGCCCTTATAAATCCTTCAACTGCTTTGGATGCCCTCGCATCCTTGTGACGGATGATGAATATGCTATAATAATGAAGAACAATGATAAACATGTATGATTTACCTCTGGAGTGACTAGGGCAGATAGATTTTGCTGCCGAAATACACTTGTTGGCTAGGGCAGTGTGCCCTAAATCCTAAATGGCTCTCAGAGCTCACAACACAAATCGCGATGATCAATAATAACAATAGATGTCGAGTAACTCACTTTATCTTTCTTTTATAACCTTGACATTGCATGCCCTATACCCAAGTCACTTTTCTTTTCTATTTCTCAGTTGAGTTGCATGCATCTCACTTGTTGCATGCATCTCCCCTTTTGCATGCATGCATGATTGCATGCATCTCACTTTTGCATGCCTGCATGATTGCATGCATGCATGCACGCTCTTGAGATAGGGCTCGCATGCTCTGCATGTCCTTTGTTCCAGTTTTACCCAAAGCGGAACATTACAGTCCTCCCTCGCCAAGATTGCTTGTCTTCAAGCAATACCAATGCAACTCCCCAATCCATCGAGTTGAGCCAACTGAATTTAGGGATGATCCCAAGGTCCTAGATCATCCTAGGAGATCTGTAGCACCATCTCCTCAAGGTACTATCGTGCGAGGTACCATCACAAGAGATATCTTGAAAGCATCCTGTAAGTAGAGTAATCAACCACGATGGGAACGCGGCCAGCTCGTCAGAAAATACCTCTACTAAGCCTCCATTCCCTGTACCTGCAAAATAAATGAGGGTCCTCTTATCTCTAGTAACCACTGAACTGCCAGTCACTTTAATCCCAGGGTCCCAAATCAATATGAGAATGGCAGAGTACATACTGCATCCACCACTACCCTGTGTAGCATCCCTACAAGGAGCATCCTATAGACTCCAAATCGTTGTTGTATTGTCCACTACTGCAATTCCCGGATCCCAAGTGATCCGAAAATGATAGGATCTTTATAACCATTATTTGCATGTGAAAGTTTGAATGCTTAAATTCATTAAAAAGGCTTTAAATGACAAAATTAGAGAGCATAATTGAAGCATATAAATACATACAAGAGATATGCAAACCATAAAAATGAAGACACCATGTGATAACGGAGTTCGTCCCTAATGGACTACGTTTCCGGGTCCAGCTCCAAATAGGACCGATCTTATTAGTTTTCAAAAAGAATGCTTGAACAAGTACAAAATGCCTTCTTCAAAACTACTACAAAGAGACTTAGGCTTCAACAATGAAGTCCTCTCACTCTCAAAAATCTCCCAAGAGTGCCTAAAAAGCCTCTTACAAATGAGCATAAGCTTACAAATCCTTCAAAGGCACTTTGGCATCATATCACCAAAACTTCAATGCATCTTCCAATGCCTTTCCATGGAAAATTACAATGGTTTGTAGTTTGTACAGCCCAAAGATACCAAATCCACCTCCAAATACAAAAGGATTATCAAATATTTGATCCCCAAACTTAATGGGATGAAAATCCATTAAAAAATGGAGAAAATATGGCAAATATCCATAAAATAATATATTTTTGTTAAAAATAAACCAAAATCCAAAATATAATATATATAGTTAAAGAAAAACCATATAATAGTTTGAAGTTGAACTTGGTTTAAAATAGGCAAAAAGTGGAGCGCGCCCTTTTGGGGGTTAAATCCGATCCAAATTCTAACTTAAAAATAATATATACCATATCCCTTGATATGTGGCGCGCTTGGTGCAATGGTTTGGGCGCTTGGCAATGGGGGAGGAGGTCACGGGTTCAAACCCGCGGGCCTCTCCCCATAACACGTTTTTTTGGTGTTTGATTGTTGACGAGGGGTTGGCCCTTGGTCCGCCGGTGCTATGGTTTGGATGCAATATGGTTACAACACAACACATGGGGCCCAAGTAATGCACCCCACATGTGCCAAAAGTAGGTAAACACATGCCAAGCACACTCCTCCATGTGGTGGTCACACACCAAGCACACTTCTCTATGCATTGATGCAACTCCTCAAGTAATGCACCCTACATGTGCCAAGAATAGGTAAACACATGCCAACACATGCCGAGCAGACTATTCAATGTGGTGGCCACATGCCAACTGCACTCCTTTGTGTGCCAAACACACACCAACACATGCCAAGTGATCAACTCATTATTTAAATGCCAGTAACTCACTTTTTACTAATCACTAATCAACCGATCAACTCTAGCCTATAAATAGAACTGCTAAACATAGAAGACCCCTAAAAATAGGAAATGACAGAAATTGATGGTTGATGGAGAACAGGCTCGGAGCAACAGGAAAACTAGCACTTCTTTCCCTAGGAACTCAAGGTTGATGCCTTGAATCATTTAGGGAACCCCCCTCAAATTGGCATGTACTGATTCAGAGGTGAGAAGAAGTAAAATCAGTGGCATGGACCTACTTCTTAATAGTTATCTGAACACCTTTTGGTTCTTTGGTTCGAACTTCAAAGGTATTTCCAAATGATAACACAAAGTATAGTCGACTTCAAAATTGTGGAATGTCAATGAATCTTCATTTTATCATAGAAAAGATAACATCAGAAGGTGAATGGATGCCCTCAATTGGCAATGTTTCTACTATATTTTGTTTCTTGATCTGTCTAATTCGGAATGTCCTCTTGATCAGTGGCTCCAATAGGGCAATTTATATTCAGGTACCAATATTGGTGCTACTCAATCGGGGCTACCTTTTTCGCTAGTTATGGAGATAGACAATGATACTTTCCTTTGACTGAATTTATCTCTTTATATTTATTAGCATCTACCATAAACAGATTGTGAATGAAGTAGGACATGGATATTCTTCTTGGGCATTTCACACTGGATGTCAAGGTTGATTCCTTGCTGTAAAAAAAGCAGCTTCATTGATGCTAGCATTATTTAATCATGTGCTTTTCAATCGCATTATATCGAATTATCCAAGAGAGTCAAATTTCATATTGTTGATGACCTGCCCTGAGATACAGATAATACTACATGGGGAAGGCCCAAGAACACTTCCAGAAGCACTTCAATTGCTTTCAGGAAAAAGCAATTCAAGGGGGTGCACTGTCATGATGCTCAAATAGTATATATTGTCTCTGGCTGAGAAGAAATGCCCAGCAATGAATAAAAAAGTAGGGAAGCACAATTTTGTATTAAAAGGGTTAGCACAGATTTTTAGAGGAATTAGAAGTTGTATGTAAGCAGTTTAGTCTGAGTGTAAAGATATTAAAGGAATTTTACTAGAATAAGTTCATGATGTAACAGTGAAACCATTTATCCCAAATGCAAAAGATAAAGAAACACACATGGGAATACTAGTTATAAATAATCTCTTAAGACTTTTGGGGAATGCTTTTTGGTGAATATTTTGGCCATAGTCTAAGCGTTCTACAAATTGGTCATTTTCCAGCCACTCAAAATAACTAGAAGGGAAACTGACATTTTTTACCTGAAATCCGGCAAGAATCATTTGGATTGATGGAATTGCAGATATCAGATGCTAACATTGCACAATCCAGTTACAGTAGGGGTATTCTAGTGTGCTAAGTCCATTTCTGCATTAAAAACAACAATTTCATCACTCCAAAATTACTATTTTGGCAAAGATTATCTGGCCGGATTCCAGTGATGGCAAACTGGAAAAGGTCAAAAACATAGAACATCTAGCTTTCTTCAATATTGTGTATGGGTATTCTATAAGAGAATGCCTATGTGACCATGTGCAGCATTGATAATGCTCTTGGAGTTGCTTAAGCCTGAATTTGCACCCATACCTCCTCGGCAAAATTATTTTATCTTATGCAATTGTCTGAAATAATAAAAGTGTATGTTACTTTGGCTGACAACTTTCAAAATTTTGTTTAAAAATTAAGTTTTCCAACTTCAGTCCAGAAATCTTGAACTTCAGCTGTAAGTTTCCAATTTTCAGTTCAACTAATAGTTAGTGGGTTGTTTTTCTTATAACAGCAATTTTTGGTTAGGTTCATAACAAGATACACCCCCACTTCATGCCCAGAAGGTGTTGAGTAAGAGATAATAACATCAGAAGAAGATTTTTTTTAAATGCGAGTAGAAAACAACGATCTCATCCATAAATTTTGACCACTATTAGGTACAACATATAAAAAAACAATTATTCGGATGATGGATGGTAGTTGAAAGAAAAAAGTAAAATATGATAACAGTATCTTGGGAAATGGTAAGTGCAAACCTTATACAACAATATCTTGGGAAATGGTATGTACAAACCTTAAAAAAACATTTAAAGTCATATGAATATAGGACTTAAAGTTGTAGGAAAATACAAATATAAAGATTTTGAAGGCCAGTTCTTTCAAAAGATAGGATTTGTTGTGTGGCTAAGTTTATTGGTGCTGAATTTCAGCACTGACAATTTTGTTGTGGTAGTTTAGACTTTAGATATATCAGAGGGTTGTTTGTACTATACTCATGCAAGCCAAACTCAAGATTTTCACCTTAGGTTATGCCTTTTCTGAATTAGCATACAAAGCTAGAGATATCTAAGGCACTAAGCCAAGTTGAGTTGAAATTTAAAGTTGTATTTACATATATCATTAGAGCTTCATTTAAATGCATGATATAAAGTGCTTATACATTTTTCCAAGATGCATGAGGCATGTACTATTTGTAGCCAATTCTACAATATTCACCTAAAATTTGAATGGCCAAGGTTTTGATCTAAACATGTAAATATTTTGTAGGAGAAGCTATTCAACTTAACTGTCAAGTCTTTCTTTATAAACCACCTTCCATTTTGAGTCTCTTGTAGAGTCTGGTATCTATTGATTAGATTTTCACCATGGTTGCCACTAAAGAGGAATAGTTCATTGGACTTTGATATTCCTTGCAATGTATGGACAATTTTTCATCAATACACAAAGTATTGTCCTGACACAAAAATGTCTACCACGCTTTAGTTGAAATGAACCTATACTTCACAACATAAATGTTTTGATAAGTACAAACTAGGAGTTCAATATATGGAAGAAAATCAGTTCTTGGAAAAAAAAATTGCCCTGTAAAGTGGACAATTAGTCTATAGGGCTGATCAAAATGGAGGAAAGAGGAAGAGGAGGAAGAACTTGTAGACTATATTGAAGACCTTATGGTTGGCATTAGGATTTTCAAGTATTGTGGCTCCTTGGCACACAAGACCAAGGGAGGCCTTTTGGAGTCCTAATTGAATACTTTGGAATCAGGTTTCACTATGGGTAGCGATGACTCCAAGGCCCTGCTTTCAGATCATGTCAGGAGGCATTATGGTTTGCACAAGGAAATCAAGCTATTAGGTGGGTCATCCAATGTGGAACCATCTCGACAATCTTGTCGAGGTGTGAAGGTGATTGAGGTTCATAACACCATTATTTCTTGTGAGGCTTTCCAGTTTACCTTCGAAGGATCACATTTCCTTGTCTTCTCCTTTGGTTGCTATTAGGGTTTGTGTAATGTTCCGTTTTGATAAACTGGAACAACTGACATGCAGAGCATGCTAGCCATAACTCAAGAGCAGGCAAGCATGCATCAATTAAGTTGCATGCATGCAACTCAACTAAATAAAAGAAAGAAAAGAAAGTCAGGGCATGCAAAAGTTAGGGCATGCAATCTCAACATGATAAAAGAAGGAAAAAGTGAGTTGCTCGGTATCTACTGTTATTATTGATCAGTGAGATTCATGTTAAGAGCTCTGAGAGCCATTTAGGGTTGAGGGCACACTGCCTTAACCAACAAGTGAATTCGGTAGCGAAATCCATCTGCGCTAATCGCTTCTAAGGGTAGATCACCTAGATCCACCATCGTTCTTCATCATCATATCAAGATTCAGTCACACTCACCAAAGTCGAGGGCATTCAATCTTTGAAGGATTAAGACGAGGGCGCATTCATTCTTTTCTGACAGGCAGTAACTCATCCATTGAAGGAGGTGTCTCCCATCAAAGTAGTAAGGCCATCAAACATGCAAGGGAGCAAAGCACAGTCCCATCGTTTACCACTGCTCACTGCCACGTAAATCTCAGGAATGATGTGAGCCCTAGGAGCAGAAAACTCTTCTTTTAGGAGCTGCGATCTGCATGGGGGCGCATCAACTTCATCATATTGACATCCTTATTCCCTTGGCAGCAACGTATTGAGTAAGTTCAGACCTAATACTAAGAAGGCGTGATCATCATAAAGTCGTGGTCTGTTTACAGGCTGAAATAAGGGCAGCAAGCTTGGAGCAACGTCATACTTTATCTCTGTATGTTCTATTTCTTCTTATAGCAGCAACCTTCTGTTGGATACCATTCTCATATAAGGTTCAAGCATTCAAGCATTCAGATTGCACAACAAGCATGGATCAATTCCTAAAATCTGAGAGATATATATATCATTAAGGAGGTCGTGAACCTCTCGTATCAGTTGCATGCTCCAGAAATGTAACGAGGTCTGTACCATCAAAATATATTTAAACTTGGAGGTGAATTGCAGCACTCTCAACGATCTCCCTATCAATTCTTATGGAACACGACAACTGTTGCAGCTCTATTTGACTCCTATCAGCAGTATATAAGGTTAGAAATTCTTATTTAATTATATAGGACTGCTATTTAATACACTTTCATAATTGTGGAAATCAGATTTATGGTTGATGGTTTATCATGGCATACCATTGAACCTTGGGTTAAATAAATATTGGAAGGATTACCTTGTTCAAAACCAAAACAGTACATAAACTATTGACTGTGAACCCTTTACAAGGAAGCCATTAGAAGTGGTATTTTACAGTTTGGAATCTGCTAAGAGAGTCGAGGTATTGGCAAGGTTACTCCAATTCGAAGTGTAGGTTTCATTGGTGGTGTTACTGCGCAAACTAGCACCTGTAGTTAAAGCCTCAAAAATTGCTACTAGTTCATGGTAACCTGACAAGTGTTACCCATTGTCACCACAATAACTACCTCTATGAACTTGTGGTTGGCTCTTCTCCAACTCAAGGGGGCGTCCCTAGATAGGATTGCTAGGCTATGGGAATAAGCGGACAAGGTCATTTGGAAGAGATAGCCTTTGCAAAACGGGGTTGTAGTTTTTAAGGTTTTTTGAATAGGTGATGGAGAGACTTGGAGATCAGTTGCAATATCCAAATAGGGAAATGGTGTCAAGGTGAATCAAATGGCAAGTGAGGCCAAGAAGAATGGTCCTTCAAGAATTGGTCTATTTCCTTCTAAGGTTAGGGGTCGGGACACACTAGTCACATCACCCAATTGAGGATAAACAATGCACTTCAAGGTCTACAAGAGGGAGCTCCAACGTTGGAAAGTCCCTAGCCACCCAAGATCAACTGTGGAGAAGATAAATACCTAGTAACCCTTGCCAAGGGGCCAAATGCATATCAAGGCAAGGTCTAAAATACTCACCCAGACAACAAAGGAGAATGTGCAAGCCAGTAGCTTAGGACGCCCTCCTTCCAACTATTCTTTGGATCAATCATGAGAGGTTTGTAGAAGACTTGAACGTTCCATCATTAACCCTTAAGCACAATAATAGAACCAAGAAGAAGAAGCTTCAAGAATTGACAACACTTTTCACCGCATAGAAAGAACCCTTAACACCATAAATTGCACAAAAGAAAGATATATCGATGAAGCTCCAAAAGGGAGAGAACTCTCAAAGTCCAACCATGAAAATGAAATGAAGAAGTAGCTCTATATTTATAGGAGGCTAAAACTTCCTTTACAATAAAATATCAATTGTTTTCGTAGATTTAGCCTAGGGTGGGGTAAAATAAGTACAAGCAACTAACTATTGACAATACAATAAAATAAGGTGGTCAAGGACACTTGTACAATATGAGATACATGGGGCCCCTAACAAAAGGGGATGCCTCCACCAAGCATGGAACAAGTTGTTGATGATGATTCCACACGGCCCCCAAAGACCCCTTCAAAGAATGTGCTCCAAGAAATGTCCACAAGACCACCTTAGCTCCTCTCCAAATAGGGTCTTCAACCCACCAGGTGCTCAAAAGATGCCCACATTAGCCTCCACAGGCTTCCTTAAGATTGCTTATTCATCAAGCAAGGTCTTCAAGGGGTTTGAAATCACCAAGTTTCCCCACAAGATAACTTCCAACAATCTTCAAAGAGCTTCTCCTCAAGGATATGTCTAGATGTGCCCTCAACCATTCAAGAATAAAACCAAGAGAATAGGGCACCTCTTCCAAGGGATGCCCACATATTACCATCTTTAGTCCTCATGGTATGAGAGGATATGGGATGGTTCCAACTCAATATTCTCTCCAAAGCAACTGATCCATAAAGTAGCCCCTTTTCAAAGCTGGACGCTCCACATATCAAACAATTTAATCACGAAAAAGGGCACTTGAAAGAGGACAGACTGAGGAAAAAAGGGCAAATCCCTTGCTTGAATGATCAAATGATTCCCCAAAGGGCACCGAAACGTACCATAGGCTGGCGCCCTGGGCACTCCTATATATTGCTCAATTCAACTTCAAAGGATATCAAAACAAGGGAAAACTGAAAACTCTGCCTAAAATTCGATGAGACTGAGGCAGGGCGGATCTGAGACTGAGGCAGGGCAGATCTGAAGGCCTGATATCCAGAAGCTGCAATCTGAGGACAGGAAGGTGCGCCCTCTTCTGCAACCTAAAATCCTTTCCAACTGAAACAGGAGCTCTTTCCATGCTGTTAACTCACAAATCTGCCAGTCATATGATGATGAAACAAGGTTGAACCTGAGATCTGTAGGCTGCAAAAGGCCTTTCCTACAGGGCTGAAACAGTGCTGAGAGAGGGCTGTGATCTGTTACAGGTCTGCAACCTAACTTGGAAATCACCTTTATAGGGCTGACATCAGCCTCTTTTCATACCCATGGTTGCCACAGGAAGCAAAGATGGGACTGAAACTGCTTCAAGATGACCTCAATTCTGCCTTTTACCACTGGTTTTCCTCCAAAGGTTGTCCAGGATTGACCTTACTGCTGCTGTTCTTAGGTCCAACAGGCCTAAATATGCAGTGTGCACATATCCACTGGCTTAAGGCCGCTGAATCATTTGCTATTATAACTTGTTCTTGCTGCAGACTTTTAAGGTGACTTTTAGTAAATTTTACTCATCAAATTCTGCCTGAAGACAGCCATCCTGAGGTCTGAAAGTAACGCAGTCTTCAAGCTTACCATTGCTGGTTGCCTAAAATGCTGTCATACATGCCCATAATGCTTGATGGTGGCTGTCAACTGCCCAGAAGTACTGTAGGACTGCTGCTGTACACGGCTGTGTCATGCCCAGAATCAACATAGGAAGCCTCAAATGGTGTCCTAGCATAAACGAGGTACAGGTAATAGTAATACCTTGAGTACTGTAGATGCTTCAAAGGTCAGCTCAAGGGCTGCAATATTCCCAGAACTTAGAAACTAACTGTCTGCATGCTCAGAGCAGCCTTTTCTATGTTTCCAATCAGCCCTCTTCAAGAGTGGACACCCATACAGAATGGGTGGTAACAGGTGGTAACCTGGACTTGGGGTGTCTGATACAGTGCTTGAATACTCTGCCAAAGTCACCCATACATGAAGGGGAATAGAAGATGAAAAATGGTCGTAAGGTTTTAAAAGAAAGAACTGAGAAACTTAACTTTGTGGTTAGTGAGGATATTCGGGAAGACCAAATCATGTCTTTCTCGGGCAAAACCTTGATAGGTAAGTTCCTTGGCAAGCAAATTTCCTCAGAGACCTTGAACGAGTGGATTCAAGCTAAATGGCTTTGGTTCTAAGTTACGTTCCTATTTTTTGATATTCTTTCCAGTGGCTGGCATGGATTCATTTTCAGATCTGATGTAGATGCTTCTACAGTTTTGGGAGGTAAGTGGGTTTAGGGGTCCTCTTTTCTATCTTTAAAGACCCGGAACCTGTTTTTCGACCCCAGGATGGAGTCAGCAACAAATATCCCCATCTGGGTTAAAATGCCAGGCCTTCCCCTAGGATTTTGGTCTGACTGAATTTTGGGTGGTCTAGGGAATACTTTAGGCAAAACCATTCAGGTTAACCAGGGATACAAGTCTAATGCCTTGCGACCTGGGGCCAAGTTTTGGTGCAGATTGATATTAGCCAAGGGTTGGCAGAGTCGATGGATATTGAGGTAGGCAAATAAGTATTTGTTCAACCCTTGGTCCTTGGATTACATAAACATGTTGTTCCACTATATGTGTTGCCATCAGTATGGCCATATTGTCTTTGATTGTACTAAATCATTTGTGAAACAAGTATGGCATAGAAAGGAACCTATGAAAAGCACTATGACTCAAGTGGAGGTTGTAAATCTAGAATGAAATCTAAAGGTTGTCACTCACAAGGAGTCTGACAAGACTGATAAGGCGCCTGGGGTTTCCTTTTTGATGGAGGAAGAAGAATCTTCAAAGGAGGAGGGACCTATGGTCGACCCTGTGATTCCTTCCAAAGACAGGGTTTCTGCTACTTGTAATTCCCCACAAGACAGAATCAAGGCTACAGTTCCGGTTGATGGATCAACTATTGTTACTAATCTGCAACCAAAGCTTGCATCTGAGATTCTAGTTGGTGTGGTTCTTGGTAAGTCCACTTCTATTTGTGATTTTTTGAACTCTGTTGTATCCATTGAATTGAATGATTTGTGGCCTTCCCCTTCAGAAATGTTTAAGTTGAAAAACACTCCTGCTGGGGGGAGATGGTTATTAGATAAAATGGAGTCAATTTAGAAGGCTTAGAGTGGTCTGAGGAACCCCTAGTTGGTCGATTATCTAACTCGAAGTCTAGTGTGCTTCCAAGCTCCTCATTGGAAGGCCTAGCTCAAGATATTGGGTTTGATTCTAAGATAATGGAACCAAAAGGAAAAGATAGATATTCCTTTAGACCCAGGAAAAAGGAAAAGAATTTGGAGGAGGCTTGTTCGAGGAGTTTGGGTCATGACCTATGTAGAGAGTTAAGATCGTCTTCAATGGGTCAAAAATCTTTTCTGCAATATGCATAAGAAAAAGCAATAAATGAAATCCAACAAGGACAACAACGTCCTATCACAAGGGCACTTAGAGCCATTATGTAATATGTCCTCACGAAGGTTCTGAAATGAAGATCCTCTCTCTCAATGTCCAGGGTTTGGGCAGACTCATCCAAAAGCTGGCCCTTAGGCGACTTGTAGACTAAGAGTTTCCAGAAATCATGCTTTTACAAGAAACAATGGGTAGAGGGGAGGGTCTTATGGTTGATCTGAAAAAGACCTTCAAGGATTGGGATTTTTGTTCAATTGATTCTTGTGGCTAGTCTGGGGGTATTATCACAAGTTGGAAAACAAGTTTGATACTTACTAATTCTTTTGCTGTTTTTTCATGATTATGCATGGTTTTCTCCAGTAAAAGCCTAGGACAAGTAGTTACTATATTGAATGTGTATGGCCCATATGAGGATAAGCAGGTTTTTTGAGAGAGGTTATTTGATTTACAGTGTTTGAGGGGATGGTAATGTGATTCTAAGTGGTGATTTTGTCATGTTCCCTCATTGATGAATAGTGGAAGGAGTTCCTAGCCCAACCAATCCCTTGGGTTGAGGAGGAAATTTCGTGCACTTGGGGTTAATTCTGAAGTTAAGGCATTAATTAGTTAGGAAGTTTAATTTTATTTTTATCCTAAGTTTGAAATGCACTTGGTAGAAGTAATTTTTATTAATTAGATATTTTTATTTTGGAATAAAGTGGATAATGATCCACAAGTGTGCCTTAGAGGATAAGGTTGACTAAGAGGTAACTTGCAAGACAAGAAAAAAACACAAAAGCAGAATAAAAAACAAAAGCAGGACAAAGCAGAAAATCAGGATAAAAACAGGACAAAGCAAAAAAGCAGGACAAAGGCAGAAAAGCAGAATAAAGCAGAAAAGCAAGAAAAAGTAGAAAAGCAGGGTAAGGCAGAAAAGCAGGACAAAACATAAAAGCAGGATAAGGTAGAAAAGCAAGACAAAGCAGAAAAGCAGGATAAGGTAGAAAAGCAAGATAAGGTAGAAAGGAAGGACAAAACATAAAAGCAAGATAAGGTAGAAAAGCAGGGAAAAAGCAGGATAGAAAAGCAAAAGCAGGATAAAGCAAAAGCAAAAGAAAAAGCAAAGCAAAGCAGAAAGCAAGGCAAAAGCTAAAGCAGAAAGCAAAGCAAAGTAGAAAGCAAGGCAAAAGCTAAAGTAAAAAGTAAAGCAACCTTATCCACTCCATGAGGGGGCGCCTTAGCCTATCTTACTTGCTCAACAAATCACCTCAATCTATAAAAGAAGGATTCCAACTCCATTTCACATCTTCTGATCATTTGTGATTTGAATTGAGTGCAATTTTGCCTCATTGACCTGGGAGATGTGCCCCTAGTCCTAGCTGGGAGATGTGCCCCATGCTTCTACTGAAAGAATGATGACATCCAGTCTTCATCACTGAGTCTATTGCAGGTCCTGAAGTCTGATCCATTGGTTTGGTGTTCTCGTTATGCAGTCCAACTCCTTCATTCAGTAGAAACAGTGTTGGAGGGACAAAATGAAGGTTTTGGTTTCAACCTTTATGAGCATTTCTGGACATTGAGACCTATTCCATTGCGTCTGTAGCATCGTTTCCAATAGGAAAAACTTTTTGTCTCATCAAAAAAGGTGTCCGGATGAGCAAGTTATGGCCATTTTACTAGATCAGGGGGTTTCAACTGTGAAGAATGCGCCCTTGCTTTTCTATATGGTTTGGTGAATGCGCCCATGAGCAGCTCCTGAGTCTTGGTGTGCCTCCCATGAGCAACCAACATCCCATGGTCATCCTCCAGATGAAATCCAATGGTTATACCTCCCCTTCTCAATCTTCTCTAAAGCATTCTCCTCCATTCATTGTAAAATCCAAGATTCTTGACTTTCTATGTAATCTGAGCCATGAGACTTATATTGTTTACTTAATCAGCTGAGTTCTTGTTGTTGTTGTATTTTTAATTCATGTCTGAATGATATTAGTCCTTAGAAGGAGAATTTGAGAGCCTTAAAAGCTATTTGGATTGACTTTTCTCAAGACTAGCTCTTTAGCATCTTTTAATTGACTAGTTTTCCAGGATTTGCAATATACAAAGCTCGGAGTAACTATTTCCTTTCTGAAGGTTGCTGTAGTTTTTTAACTGCCTGTATAATCCATCACAATCCAAAAATCAGAGAGTCGTGACCTTATCTGGCTGTTTGAGTCCATGATTATCAAGACTAGCTCATCGGGCACCCGAATTTGACTAGTTTTGCAGTTTGTTTAATTAAAAAGTCTTTGTATGCTCAATTTCGGTTCTCTCAGTCATGTTGGGTCCCTGTGACATTTATGAAGACCATCCCACCATTAGACTGAGAATTCATGGCTTTCTCTGCATGTTTGGAAGAGCCTGGAAGAAAGCTAGTGGAGCAGTCCACCATAGCACACTTTCTCATTTTGCCACCAACTCAGTCAAACCTTCCCTAAACCTCAAAAACTCTTGTCCATCATCAAGTTAGGGGTTGATTGACCTGTTGTACACCTATGGTTGATGTCAAGTGTAAGTTAATGAGTTTAGTATGCATATGCTGGTGTGCCCAGGAAGCCTTGGAGTAGACTTCAGCCTGGCTGATGTTCGAAACATAAATGGCCCCAATACCTTGTGCATAGAACTCAGAAGCTGGCCTTGATGTTGTTGTCCTTGTTGTTGCACACTCCCTAGTACATCTTGCAGATCCAAAAGTGTTCTCCTATCAAGCTCTGGGTGGGTTATTCACTGACCAAGACTAGTTTCATCCTGTCTAGTTTTATGAGCTAGTTCTGCTTGTGAATTTTCTGATTTTAAAGTTTGTATTTGAGATAATATCATCTGATATCAGATCAAGGATATTATAGTGGTATCAGAGCACTTTCCTTGGCTCAACTTGTGGAAAGTAAATCTCAAATGAAGAAATATCTCATAACTATCTTCAAGTTGCAGCCATGAAACTAGATACAGTCATGGAAGATGAAGGCTTTGAGTTATACGAGGAAGAAGAAATCATTTACTTTTATGGAGGCCTACCAAGATATGAGGATGGTTACATTTGTGATCAGGTGTACAATGAAGATCAATGGGTTGAACAACAGATGGATAATCCTAAGAAATATTTGGCAAATGTGATATCTGTATGTGAGAACTTGCCCCACCACTATCAAGAGTATCTTGCCTTGGGGGAAGAGATTTGTAAAGCCATTTCTTTCAAAGATTATTTTTATTGCAAATTTAGGTTTGAGCCTAGGAATGCCAATGAGGAATCATTGAAGAGCAGCAAATTAAGTTGTTCTACTACTCAAATCAAAGAAGAAGAAAGAGCAATAGAAAGTGAAGCCTCATTGGATGCCATTGGTTTTGGCATGAAGAGACTTTTTAGATTCTCTTCAAACAAAGTCTCCAAGAATTCTAATTCTAAGACAATAGAGGAGCAAGATACATCAATTCACTTGAAGGAGCATAAACAAAGTACAAATCAATCATCTGAAGAAGATGAAGGTACAATCCTTACTAAGGAGGGTTGTAAGCATGAAGAAGCATCTCCTGATGGATGTTATGAAGAGGTGCCTACTGATGGGTGCCTAAGTTTTGAGGAGACATCTACTGATGGATGCTCTCATCTCTATATGGGTGACATAGAGATCAGCCTTGATGAGGTTGCTGCAAGTCCCAACTCCAAGGAGCACGAAGAAGAAGACCTTGTAGCAGAAAAATATGAACCACGATCATCTTCCCAATCACCACTTGAGCTTCCATGTGAAGTTGATCCCAATAAAAAAAAAAAGAGGAGGTTCGCTCTCATGAACCATCCTTCATTGAAGGGTCTTTGAAAATGAGTGAAAGGAAGATCTATGAGGCCCTTAGCATACTCCATGGCACTCAAGCATTGGTATCAAATTCTTGTTGGAGAGTCTCTTCATTGGAGGAGCCATCCTTCCTTGAAGACATGGAGAAGATTCAAAGAGCAATGTGCAACATCGAAGGTAATTTCATGTCTTTGTTTTTTGATAGAAACAATTTGATTAAGCTTAATGAATGGTTACATGAGGCATACTTGAAGAATAATGAGAATATTCATAAGCTCAAAATTCAAAATGAACAACTTCTTGAGAGGTTGCAAGATACTTGTTCTTTCTCCTATGTTTCAGATTGTCACATGGTAGATTGCTTGGAGAATTCTCATGACATGATGGATCATGAAAAACATGGAAATTTGCATGTGCTTGATGTGTTCGAAGATGAACTTGATAAGAGCCAAGCACTTGTTACAGTGGAAGAGGAACTTGGGTTGCCTCTTAATGATGCTTACACACTTTTTGAAGAAGTGCATGATTCCACTACCTTGGAACCAACCTATGAGGAAAGTTCCGCACTTTTGAGGGAGGTGCATGATCCTACCCCTATGGAGCCTTCACATGATGAAACTTTCACACTTTTTGATCATTTGGGTGAGTTGGTTCATTCTCCTACATCCCGCACTTCCACATTTTGCAGCATTCATCCTAAATGAAGTATGGGTGAAAGGTTTCTTTTTATTGGTGCCATATGAGTAGTGTGAGACCCCTACTACATGATGATTCTATGATGAGTACACCGCATTCACTTTTGCAGCATAAGTATCCATTGCTCTCATTTGATGACTCTCACATGCATGGATGCACCTACGATGTTCACTTGAGTCACTTGAAGACTCATAATTTTCCTTGCTCCTTGCTTAGTTCATTTGATGTTGGAGGAACTTCATCCAATACTTGGGTGAAGAGATATATGGTTGAGCACATGCTTATTGGAAGCAACATCCTTTGTTATTTCTTGATGATATACATATTCATGGATGTATTGATGAGACTTCTTTGAGCGACTTGAAGTCTCCTTGCTTTCTTTGGTCCTTACTTGGTTCAAATTTTGGTGGAGGTTCTTCATTCACTTCTTGGATGAAAGAACACATGGCTGATTATTTTGAAGCTTCTTATTATTCACCCATGTCATTGGAGCAGATTTGATTGGTCACTTGATGCTTGTGTGTACTTGGCAAGTGGTGGTCTACTTGCTTGGATGGAAAAGCACTTTCATGATCCCTTGGTGAGGCACCTTCTTGATGTACATTTGTATGATGTTGATATGTACTTTGATTACCTATCTTGTGTACTTATGATGTTTGGGAGGATTCTCATTAGAGAGTGGGATCCTAGCATCCCCCACCTTGATGTAAAATTTTGTGTTACTTTGCTCATTGATGGGATGCGCTAGTTACGGGATCCTAGCATTCCACACTTAGTTGAAATAATTTGGAGGATATTGTACACCTCCTACTTTGAGGTATTGTTTTGGGAGACCTTGTGCATGATAGAAATGCACAAGCATTGGGACATGGGCATCCCACATTCTGATTTATATGTGTTCACACTATGTATTGTTTGGGTGCGCAAATGTTGGGACCCTGGCATCCCATACTTTCTATATTGGTTCTTGATGATATTGTGCACTAGGAGGGTGCACAAGCAATGGGACCCAGGCATTGTTGATCATTGGCAACTCATTGGGAGCACATTTCGGTCGGTTGGCTTGAGCAAGCAAGCCTATTCTCTTCCCCATGGGTTCATCTTGGCAGTAGATGGTGATGGTATTCTACATGGGAAACATATTTTTGGATGGACTTGTGTTTTTCTTGCAGGGTGTTATGATGACTTCCATGTGATTCTTATGCATTGCATAGGAGAATATATATTGCACCTTGTATTCTTAAGGATCAATTGGGATCCTGGTATCAGTTTTGATTGGTCTCCACACTAAGTGCATGGTTGGATGGTAATAGAACAATATGTTGGGAGAGTTCATGAGCAGTTTATAATCAGAGTGGTGCAGTAGAAGCATGATGGCTAATGATGCTTAGTTGGGTTGGATTTGATTATTGCTTGAGGACAAGCAATCTTGGGAGGGGAGGACTGTCATGTTCCCTCATTGATGATTAGTGGAAGGAGTTCCTAACCAACCAATCCCTTGGGTTGAGGAGGAAATTTCATGCACTTGGAGTTAATTCTGAAGTTAAGGCATTAATTAGTTAGGAATTTTAATTTTATTTTTATCATAAGTTTGAAATGCACTTGGTAGAAGTAATTTTTATTAATTAGATATTTTTATTTTGGAATAAAGTGGATAATGCTTCACAAGTGTGCCTTAGAGGATAAGGTTGACTAAGAGGTAACTTGCAAGACAAGAAAAGATAAAGCAGTCAAAGCAAGGAAAGTAGGAAAAGGAGAAGAAAGCAGAGAAAAAAAAAGCACAAAAGCAGGACAAAGTAGAAAATCGGGACAAAAACAGGACAAAGCAGAAAAGCAGGACAAAGGCGGAAAAGCAGGATAAAGCAGAAAAGCAAGAAAAAGCAGGACAAAGCAGAAAAGCAAGGTAAGGCAGAAAAGCAAGGAAAAAGCAGGACAAAGCAGAAAAGCAAGATAAGGTAGAAAAGCAGGATAAAGCAAAAGCAGAGGAGTAAGGCAAAAGCTAAAGTAGAAAGCAAAGCAAAGTAGAAAGCAAGACAAAAGCTAAAGTAGAAAGCAAAGCAACCTTATCCACTCCATGAGGGAGCCTTAGCCTATCTTACTTGCTCAACAAGTCACCTCAATCTATAAAAGGATTCCAAGTCCATTTCACATATTTTGATCATTTGTGATTTGAAATGAGTGCAATTTTGTCTCATTGAACTGGGAGATGTGCCCCTAGTCCTAGCTGGGAGATGTGCCCCATGCTTCTACTGAAAGGATGATGACATCCAGTCTTCATCACTAAGTCTATTGCAGGTATTGAAGTCTGATCCATTGGTTGGTGTTCTCGTTATGCGGTCCAACTCCTTCATTCAGTAGGAAAAATGTTGGAGGGTCGAAATGAAGGTTTTGGTTTCGACCTTTCTGAGCATTTATGGACATTGAGACCTGTTCCATTGCATCTGTAGCATCATTTCCAGAAGGAAACCCTTTGTCTCACCAAAAAGGTGTCCGGATGAGCAATTTATGGCCATTTTACTAGATCCGGGGGTTCCAGCTATGAAGAATGCACCCTTGTTTTTCTGTATGGTTTGGTGAATGCGCCCATGAGCAGCTCCTGAGTCTTGGTGTGCCTCCCATGAGCATCCAACATTCCATGGTCATCCTACAGATCAGATCCAATGGTTATACCTCCCCTTCTCATTCTTCTCTAAAGCATTCTCCTCCATTCATTGTAAAATCCAAGATTCTTGACTTTCTATGTAATCTGAGCCATGAGACTTCTATTGTTTACTTAATAAGTTGAGTTCTTGTTGCTGCTGTATTTTTAATTCGTGTCTGAATGATATTAGTCCTTAGAAGGAGAATTTGAGAGCCTTAGAAGCTATTTGGATTGACTTTTCTCAAGACTAGCTCTTTAGCATCTTTTAATTGACTAGTTTTCCAGGATTTGCAATATACAAAGCTTGGAGTAACTATTTTCCTTTCTGAAGGTTGTTGTAGTTTTTTAACTGCCTGTATAATCCATCCCAACCCAAAAATCAGAGAATCGTGACCTTCTCTGGCTGTTTGAGTCCATGATTATCAAGACTAGCTCATTGGGCACCCGAATTTGACTAATTTTGCAGTTTCATTAATTAAAAAGACTTTGTATGCTCAATTTCGGTTCTCTCAGTCATGTTGGGTCCCTACGACATTTATGAAGACCATCCCACCATTAGACTGAGAATTCGTGGCCTTGTCTGCATGTTTGGAGGAGCCTGGAAGAAAGCTAGTGGAGCAGTCCACCATAGCGCACTTTCTCATTTTGCCACCAAACTCAGTCAAACCTTCCCTAAACCTCAAAAACGCTTGTCCATCATCAAGTTAGGGGTTGATTGGCCTGTTGTACACCTCTAGTTGATGTCAAGTGTAAGTTAATGAGTTTAGTATGCATATGTCGGTGTGCCCAGGAAGCCTTGGAGTAGACTTCAGCCTGGCTGATGTTCAAAACATAAATGGCCCCAGTACCTTGTGCATAGAACTCAGAAGCTGGCCTTGATGTTGTTGCCCTTGCTGCTGCACACTCCCCAGTACATTTTGTAGATCCAAAAGTGTTCTCTTATCAAGATCTGGGTCGGTTATTCACTGACCAAGACTAGTTTCATCCTGTCTAGTTTTGTGAGCTAGTTCTGCTTGTGAATTTTCTGATTTTAAAGTTTGTATTTGAGATAATATCATATCAGGGATATTACAAATTTAAATTTTAAACTCAGTGGTAGAGAGGTTTGGGTCTTGACTACTGGGCTGGACCATCTGGCTGACTTTCTAACTTATAAAATTGAGGTGGTAGGACTGGTTGATGTGCAGCCCATCTCTATGGACCCAATTTGGAGGAATAACAACACTAGTGAGGAGGCCATTTCTAAGAGGTGGATAGATTTTTGATATCAGATGCTCTCCTTCAGAAGTTTGACACGTTTAGGTCATGGTTTGAACCAAACAAGGTTTCACGGCATAATCCATTTTTTCTAGAGCTAGCCTTGAATGATCCTAAACCAGGCAATACATTTAAATTTAATTCAGGGTTGGCTTGGCAAGGATGATTTCAACGAGCTGGTTTATAGTGTATGGAAATCCTAAGATGTTAACTTGGGGGCTTCAGCTAGCGAACAATTTAATACAACACTCAAATCTGTCAAAGAAAAAGTTTTGGTATGGAGGAATGAAAGATTGTTGAAAAGGGATAGGATGTTGAGGGAAACTGGACAGGCTATCAAAGAATTGTTTAAGAATAATAATAGTGGTACTTTTAGTGAGGCAGAGCTTAAGGAAGTAAAGGAACTGGAAGCACGAAAATGCAAGCGGTTAGCAGATCAAGAAATGGAATGGAGCTTGAAAATTCATGCCAATTGGTTAAAATTGGGGGATGAAAATACAAAAATTTTCCACGAGTTTACCAGTCATAGAAAAAGTGCTAATACCATTTGGGGGATGCAGAACAAGGTACGGGGGGACTGTGAGGAATTTCAACAACTTGGCAGCCCTGGGTGTCAAGAATCTTGATACTGTTTACAAAGAAGTTGAAGGGTTTAACATAGCTGGAATAGTTAAGGTTGCTTCCTTTTTCCCAAGACTGGTTACATCAACAAACAACCAGATGATCTATGGAGAAGTCCCCAAGGTCGAACTCTAACAGTTTTAGCTGCTTTCAAAAAAGATAAGAGCTCGGGACCAGATGGTTGGCCACCTAAATTCTTTTCGGGATATTTTTTTATCATCTCCGTGACGATTTTGTTAGGAACCCGTGTCAACCCTTCTCTTTACTTTGTTAGTATATTGTTGTTGGACGCATATGCTTTGCAAGTTATCTCGTAGTATTATATGTTCCATGGTATTGATCCATAGTATTGGACGCATAGACTTAGTATATAAGTACATGTTGAGACCAATGAAGGCATCCACGAGTTATTTGTATTGAGTTTGCTCAAAAGAGGTTGCCCCCTCGAAGTGGCCCGCGATCAATAAATCTCTTTTGTGCTCTGTTATTTCTGATATATCGTGCATTTTCATTAATTAATTGTTGGAGGTTCCTCACATCTGATATCAGAGCACTTTCTTGGGCTCGTTAGGTGGAATTTCTGCCCAAAAAAAATTCGCATCTGTATTGTTCCTTTCAATTGCAGGTTCGGATCTAGGAATAATCCCTATCCGCTTAACTATGGGAAGTACTTGGGCATAGCCCTAAAACTCATTGTGAGGAGTACCACAGGAACCCCGAAATAGCTGGCCCATTGAGAGGACCTGCCAGTGAAAAGGGCAACGACCCCTACCTGATTGACTAGTTCCCACCCATGAGGTAAACCAAGAGCTGTCGTTTGTGGCAAAACAGTTATCAATTTTACCTGAGCCGTGGAGTGAGGGGTACTGCCCCAATACGCAAGCCGTCAGACAGCATTGGTGGTCGAATGAATCCCCTGAACCGTTAGGAAGCCGAGCATACCTGGGGTCCATATCCATTGCCAACTGATGAATAGCAAATTACATCTGTCCAGAACTGTTGCAGATCAATTCCGAGCCGTTATAGATCCATTCCGGAAAATTTATATTATATATATATCTGTTTTTCACCATATCTTCTTCGCTTTCACTATTTTTCCCTTGAAAATTCACTGACACCCCTGCAATCCTATTCTGCATCTTTCATTCTTGAGGACCCTATCCCAAATTCCACTTCCCGAAGCCAAAAATCCCACATCTGACTATTTTTAGGGTTTGCCATAACTTCTTCGATTTTCACCCAATCACCTTCAAATTTTGCTACAATGTTCATTGCCTATTTTTGTTTCTTTGTCCCTCTTTGACAAATTTTCCCATTCTTTCATCCCGCTTCTGAAATTCTCATTTTATGCTTCCCTGTTCATCAAAAAGTGTCCAAAACCTAGTCAAACCCCAATTAACCATCAGAGTTTTTCCCAAATCAAAATTTTCCTTTACTAAAGAAGTTTTTGTTTTTGTTTTTCTAGCCATTACCAAAAAAAAAGAACCTGGTTATGGTTGTCACCCGCGCAGGAGCAAAAAACATGGAGGAAGAACTTGCAGCCCTCAAGACCAAACTTCAAGATCTTGATGAAAAAAAAATCGGCCTCCATCTTCAGCCTTCAGCCATGAACAATAGGCGACAGCCAGAGTCTTCTGCAGACACTAGGTTCTCTTCTTCCAACACTTTTCGTGGACCGAAGCTTGATTTTCCTCGCTTCAATGGTGATGATCCAACTGGATGGATATACTGGGCAGAACAATATTTTAGTCTGCATAATACTTTTGATGTCAACAAAGTTCCACTTGCATCCTTTCATTTGGAACATGAAGCCCTTCAATGGTTCTGTTGGTACATCAAGGCTCATGCAGAGCCAAAATGGACAGATTTTTGCCAACTCCTTTTGCAATGATTTGGTCCTAGTGATTTTGATGACTTCACAGGAGCACTCACTAAACTTCGCCAAATTGGCACTGTGAGAGAGTATCAGACCGAATTTGAAAAACTAGCCAATCACACAGAAGGATTGTCTGATGAATTCTCCAGGAGTTGTTTTGTCAGTGGTCTGAAAGATGCAATCCGATCTAAGGTTAAATGTTCTGTCCCAGCACAATGAAGGAAGTCCTAGGGTTGGCTAAGTTGGAAGAGGACAAGATCACAGCCCAACAGCGCTCCAAATCCACTTTTGTTCCATTCAGAAATATGGTTTCCCAACGACCTCCCATCACGCCAGCTCCTCGACCAACTCCTATCAAGCATTTGTCTAAAGCAGAGATGCGGGCACGTAGAGAAGAAGGGCTTTGTTATAATTGTGATGAGAAATTCACTCGAGAACATATATGTGTTGAGCAACAGCTCTATCTCTTGGATGTGGATTCTCCGCCTGCCTCTGAAATTGGTGAAGAAGCTCCAGATACAATAGATGATCAGGTCGACATTCAGCAGCCGCCTGTTGACTCTCTGTCTCAGGATGACCACCCAGAGATATCTCTCCATGATTTAGCCGGAGTCACCACCCCACAAACAATGCGGGTCAGGGGTTACTTCAAAAAGCTCCCTCTTACAATACTCATTGATTTTGATAGCAATCATAACTTCATTGACCCTCAGATCGCCAAACATGTTGATTGTTTTGTCCATCCTTGCTCCAACTTTGAAGTCATGATTGCCAATGGGGGCACCTTACCTTGCAAGGGGAAGTGTCACAATGTGTGTATCTCTATGGGAAATTATAACCTACGCTCCGACATGTTTGCCTTGACCTTAGGCGGATGTGATGTGGTTTTGGGCTCTCAATGGTTACACACACTTGGCCCCATCTTATGGGATTTTGCTGAACTTTGGATGCAGTTTTCAGTCAATGGACAAAAACACACATTGGCAGGCTTACAACCAGGGTCTCTCAACATCATCAGTTCACATCGCCTGGAAAATCTCCTTAAGAAGAATTCACATGGTGTCATCGCTCAGCTGCATTCCATTCAGATGCACGTCTCCACTACTCCTTTGGATCTACAACAAATTTTGGATAGATATGCAAGTGTCTTTGCTAAACCAGTGGGATTGCCACCTTCAAGAGCCCTTTCCGGTAAGAATTTAGCCGCCTCTACATATGAGAAGGAAATGATGGCTATTTTGCACGCAGTACAGAAGTGGCGGCCATACCTATTAGGGAATCATTTCTCCATCAACACTGATCACCGGAGTCTAAAACATTTCCTGGAACAATGGGTCTCCTCCCCAACACAACAGAAATGGGTTAGCAAAATCATGGGTTATGACTATGAGATCACTTACAAGAAGCGTAAGGATAATCTTGTGGCGGATGCTCTTTCTCGCACATTTGATGACCAAGTTTCTCTTTCAGCTATTTCTATGTTTGTTCCAAATTGGTTGCAATCTGTTCAACAGGGCTTCCCTGAGATACAAGGGTCGTCTAGTGCTTCCCCAGAGCACAGATCTTCAACGGGTTGTCTTCTATGAACTCCCTGCTTCTCCATCGGCCGGGCACTCTAGGTTCCTCAAAACGTATGAGCGGGCACGGCATAACTTCTTTTGGCAGGGAATGAAAAGGACAATTCAACAGATGGTGGCTGAATGTGATACCTGCCAGTGCAACAATGGTGAAACGACACTCCTTGGGATTGCTCGAACTCTTGCCCATCCCTACACGGATTTGGATATATATTTATATGGATTTCATTGAAGGGCTCCCTAAATATGGAGGGAAGATAGTGATTTTGGTTGTGGTTGATCGCCTCTCCAAATATAGTCATTTTTGTGCCCTCAACCATCCCTATACCGCCTCCGCAGTCGCACAAATTTTCCTGGACCAGATCTTTCATCTTCATGGAATCCCTTCTTCCATTGTCTCGGATCGCAATGCAACTTTCACCAATCATTTTTGGACAGAACTATTTCACCACACTGGCACCACACTGAAGATGAGTTTAGGGTATCACCCACAAACAGATGGTCAGACTGAAATTATCAATAGATGTTTGGAAACTTATCTTCGTTGCTTCACCTCCGAACAACAACATCAGTGGGAAAAGTGGCTCCCTCTCGCTAAATAGTGGTACAATAGCTCCTACCACACATGCATCTAAAATGACTCCATATGAAGCAATCTATGGTCAGGCACCGCCAGTTCTTCTTCCATACACCTCCAGCAGTTCACCAGTTCAGGCAGTTGACACAGCTCTTCGAAACCGCGATCAGATTCTTCGCAATTTGCAGGACAATCTTCACATGGCAAGAAATCGAATGAAACAAGAAGCCGATCAACACCGTTCTAAGCGCACTTTTCAAGCAAGTGATATGGTTTTTCTTCGTCTACAGCCTTACAAGCAATCCTCCCTGAAACTCAAAGGGCATCATAAGCTCGCTCCAAAGTTCTATGGGCCATATAAGGTTCTTCAGAAGATTGGGTCCGTTGCTTATAAATTGAAACTTCCTCCTTCTTCCCGCATTCATCCCATATTTCATCTCTCTTGTCTAAAGAAAGTTCTTGGCACCAACATTAGAGGACAAACTATTTTACCAGAATTGGATAATGAAGGATCCATCCTTTTGGAGCCGGAGGCTATCCTCAATAGGCGCACTCGTCAATTTCACTCTCGATCTATCCCAGAGGTATTTATTCAGTGGCACCGAATGCAACCAGAGGATGCTACAATTTCCACATCTAAAGCTTTGAGGACTGTTATCACACCATAGTAGCAAGGCCACTATTCTTGCTTAGCAGATATCTACACATTCCAGAGCTTCGATTATGTAGAGCTTGGCTATGATGAGTTTATTATTCTGCGATCACTCATGATCAGAGCAGTATATTATTCAGACTTATGTTAGACCTTGTGTCAAGGCTGAGCCTTGAGAGTTCAGATTTGATGACCAATGTGACCCTTTATTCCATACAGTTTCAGTTTAGTGCCCAGAGATGTATTGCAGCAGTGTTTCAGATGGTTTATGATGATTATTCTTATGATGATGTTGTATGACCTATGGATGTTTGATCGTTGACTGTGGATTATTATCGTGTTGTTTTAGTCATGTTCATAGCTTCAGCTTGGTATATCATTCATGATGTGGCAAACTTTGTAATACTTGAAATGGACTATCTGAATGATGAATTATAAAATGAACAGTTTACTTGCACATTTAGGTTGTCTGACAAAACTCACTGGTTCACTACCTTGCATAGATATGGTCTTCCTTGACACCATTTGTCTGCTAGCTTAGGCTCCACCATCACTTGACTCCATCCATCCATGACTTTCCTATTTGGCTTTAACCCTTGACTAGTCTTACTTGACTTTCTGATATTGAGGATGTCCTTTTTTTACTACCTATGTGTTTGGACCGCATCCCTGTTTGTTTAGTGTCTCGACTCTGAGTTGGTGACAGAACTTGCCTTTGGTAAGTTGGATTGTAGGCCTAAATCATTCCTGTCGGTTGTTCCGATGTTTGGCACTGACACGAACTCCCCCTAGTCACTTGAGATGTTGTTGGTTAAAACTGAAAGCTCATGTACTACTTATGGAAACTTATGTAAATTCGCCCATGGAAACTAAAAAGGGCAAGAGCGTTGAACTGCTAAAAATACTCCTCGAAGAGTATAAGAAAGGTCCAAAAAGCAATGGTTCTTAAATTCTATATCTAAACAATTGCTAACCTTATATATATAAAAACATGCCCTAGATGCAAGCTGCAATTAGTTGTGCTTATCAGCACGCCTGAGATCCGAAGGGTTGTGTAGGCCAAAAAGGCCATGAAATGAAATTGAATGATCCTAATGAACTTGGATCAACTTGACGTAGACATGATGCCTAATTTGAATAAGCACTCTCTAAACAACTTACCCATTTGTGAGGCACAGCCATTCCCCGTGTTTATTTTGTCCAGCACAGAGTTTGTAGCTTCCCCTTTCTCCCAGTCCAAAGTGTCTTTTAGTTGAGTTTAGACAAGTCACCCCCTTTGCCCAACCTTGTTCCTAGCCTTCATCCTTGGCTAGCAGTTAGACCATGTCCAATGGGTGAGTTTGTCATTTAAGTTATTGTGCAAGTAAATATAAATAACAACGAAATGAATGAATATGATTAATGCCACTGAATGATGTTATACTTTAAGTTAAGCTATGAGTATGATTAAAGGAACATGTCTTAGTCTATTGATATGATTTATCCTTGGTTATATATTGACCTCGTCAAACCCAGTTTGACTATGGTCATTTCTTGGGATCCGTGATGATGTGGGCCATGAAGGCTTATTGATGATGATAGATGGACCCACATACTCTTGATGATGATGCTATATGATGGACATATGGTTCAGGTGATGATTGATGCAGTTCAGCAGGTTTTATTATTTCTTCAGATCATCAGATTATACACTGTCCATATATGGTGGACCCTACAGTTAGCCCATCAGGACAACCCATGGTGTATGAGTACACATTCTTAGTAGATTTGGGTCTCCTAGATCCAATGAGACACTTACCTTTCAGTTCTGGACACTTCTAACAGTGATAGATGCAGTTTTACACTTGTTGACCAGATTTGGGGTTGATTTCCCAGCCTGAGCAGCAGGGGCCATGAGAGGCCAGTTCACCTAGGGCGCTGTATGAGGAGGGGGTGATCCAACCACTTGATATTACCATTTACCCCCCTTCTGGAGAGCCTGGTGGGCTCAGTTTGACAGTGCAGGTGCCCTAGGAGGCAGTTTCAGCACTTTCACAGTTACCGAGGCAGGATAAAAATGGAATAAAAGGGTCACTGAGGAATTCAATTTGGGCAATTGAGGCAAGGTTTTGGCACTTGGTCTTCACAGAGGTCTTCCAGGGTGAACCCCTTATCTTCCATCCAGTTTTCATCAGTCAATGGGGTCCACAGAGGCCACAAGAGGCCTTTTACTGCATGTCTCTCACAGATTTTGAGGACAAATTTGATCATTTGTATTTATTTTGGACATTATATTATTTTATTGTGCCATGGGGATGAGCTAGCAAGGATTGATGCCTCCTAGCCCCACCATGTGCTTCATGTGTCATGTCCTCGTCATATGAGGTGGGCCCATGTACTTTTGCCCCCTCTAGAGGATGACGTCACCCTCCATGAGTACTTTCTAGCTATGACATCATCACTATTTTGAGTGATCCATGTGTTATGTTGTTATGATTCATCTTAGCCATTGATTATGTATTGAGATCCTTTAATCTCAACCACTCATTTCAAAAAGTGGTTTTGAGATCTAGGGTTTTGGTCTTTATTATCCTATATAAGGAGGAGACCCCCTCATTGTAAAATCATCTAGAGAATTTGGCTCTTGGCTCTTGGAATAAAATTTCTATCTTTTGGAGTACATGCTTGGATCTTGGAGTGGATGTTGGTTGCTTTGATTGTAAATGCTTTTGTCCATTGCACTGGAGGATCTCTTGTAGCTATCTTGCATATTTTGCCATACTTTTTACAGGTTGAGAAGACGTTTTTGGACAAGTGCGAATTGGTGGGGAGGCCTACCCTTCAAGCTTGGAGGAGGACGTTTTGGTTAAACAAGGAGTGGTTTTGTCTTTGTACCAACTATTCTTTGCTTATCTCTTTCTTGCTTGTATCTACCTTCAACATGTTAAACAAATTGATGCTTTGCTCCTTGGTTCTGACAGGTTAGAGGGACACACATGCGGCTTGGAGAAAATCAATTTGGCAAGAGGGCTTCAAAATTCTTCATTTGATATTTGGCAAAAGTAATCCTCATCTCAACTATCATTCATCTCTTCATCCAGGTATGCTCCAAAGGTATGGTCTTCTTCTTCCTTGGCTTATCCATGAATTCTAGATCATAAAACCCTAATTAATTAAAACCCTCATTTTTTACTTTTTCTTAGTTCTACTTGGATCTAACTTGGCTTTGGGTAAGATATTGAAAACCCACCTCTATAGCATCCACGGCAATTCGGATCTATAGTTTGGTGTGGATTGGCCCTCATTTGACATGCTTTCCAAGGCACTTTAGCCTCCTTGAGGGAGGTCGCACTCCTTGAGGGAAGCTATTGGGGCTATTTCCAAGAGATGGGTAGGTGAGATCCCACTTTATTCATGATCCTCATACTTGATAACCTACCCCTAGTGCTTCACTTCATTGATTTTTGCCTTGTGGGCCCCATTCCTCATTTTGAGGGTTGTGCCCCACTTGGGTCAATTTGGTGATGCATGTTCAATCTCAGATCTATGGAGATCTAGCCATTAGATGCCCTTGATTTTCAAGATCCACATTAATAATTGCTTAAACTACCCGGATCTAAACTTTGGTGGCTTTTGGACTTGATATGACACACTTTTCCATGCATTTAGCCCTCCTTGGGCAAAGTCGCACTTCTTGGGGGTTTGAGTTGACCCACTTAGAGAAACTGGGTGTTTGAGATCCCACTTGATTTGAAAAGAGCATACCTTGAAACCTACATCTAGTGTATCACTTTGTGAAGTTCTGCCTTGGGGGTATCATTCCTCGTTTTGGGGATTGTTGTCCACTTGGGTCACTTAGTGAAACATTAGATCTAGTAAGATCTAACCATCACATCCACTTGATCTTGAAAAGCCTCCTTGGTTTGCATCTTAGGTGTTCCGATCTACATTTTGACACCCTTTTGATTCCATTTGCCCATCCATTTCAAGGCACTAGTCCACCTAAGGCAAATCGCACTTCTTGGGATTTGTGTCAATTACTAGATCCCATATGTGGGTATCTCTAATTTCATCTTAAATCCATAGATCTACTCTTTGCATACCCCTTGGTACCATTTGCACCCTTAACTTCACCTTGTGGGCCCTATATTGAACCATTTCCATATCCCAAGGCTGTGGGCCCCACTTGTGTATTTCATGGTACTAAATCTTGTCATTTGATCTTGTTATGTGGCCTAAATTATTCATTGGTTGAAACATAAATCATCCTTTAAGCCTCTTTCAACCATACTTAAAACCTCTAGGTCCACCTAACCTTGCATTGGTTTCCGTAACTTGTCTTTCACATACCCTAGGAACCTTTGTTTTGGTCCAATCACCTTAGATTGGCTATAGGGTCTCCCCCTTGGTCTTGATTCATCTTGATCTAAAGTGAAGAGTGCCTCGGTTGACATGACTCCCAGCTTGCATTGGGAACTGTGGCATCTCTTGGATCACCTCTTTAGTTGTCCATCTCCTCTACCATCCCGGATGGGATACCACTAGAGACAACTACAAGTTGTGTGATAACAAGGACAAAGCTTTTTCTAAGGGGGAGGGGATGTTAGAAACCCGTGTCAACCCTTCTCTTTACTTTGTTAGTATATTGTTGTTGGACGCATATGCTTTGTAAGTCGTCCCGTAGTATTATATGTTCCATGGTATTGATCCATAGTATTGGACACATAGACTTAGTATATAAGTACGTGTTGAGGCCAATGAAAGCATCCACGAGTTATTTGTATTGAGTTTGCTCAAAGGAGGTTGCCCCCTCGAAGTGGCCCGTGATCAATAAATCTCTTCTGTGTTCTGTTATTTCTAATATATCGTGCATTTTCATTAATTAATTGTTGGAGGTTCCTCACAGATTTGTTATAGGTGGTGGAGGAAGTCAGACTGTTGGAGAAATTTTTGGGTTCACTTAACAGCACCTTCATTGCACTTATTCCCAAGGTTGTTAGACCAGGGTTCTTTGATGAGTCCAGACCAATATTGCTTTGTAACTGTGTGTACAAAACTATTTCAAAGGTTCTAGCTGTTCCATTGAAGAAATTTCTGTCATCCATCATTTCTCCAGAACAATTTGGATTCCTAGAAGGAGGTCAAATTCATGAGGTGATTGACTCGGAGCAGGAGGGTCTTCACTCAATAAAAGTCAAAAAACTTCCAGCTACGGTTTTCAAACTGGATTTGTCAAAAGCCTACAATAGGACTTGTTGGTTGTATTTGAGGCTATTCTGATTCATATTGGCTTTGATTTGTCAATCATCAATTAAATAATGGGCCGTGTCACCTGTGTTTCATATGCGGTCTTGATAAATAGGCTTAAGGCAGGGCTGCCCTCTGTCTCCTTGTCTTTACTGGTTGCAAAGGGTTTGAGTAGACTAATCCAGGAAGCAAAGAGGAGTTGATCTATTCGGGGGATTAGAGTGGGTGGATATGAATTTCTTGCACATTTACATTTTGTGGATGATATCTTGCTGTTTTCCAATGGTTCTGTGGCCAAGGGCAGGAATTTGCAGGAGATTTCAAAGTTATACTGTAAAGCCACTGGCATGGAAATAAATATGATGAAGTCTGCTTCATATTTCTCTGGTTTAGAAGATGCAGAAGTTAATCTAGTGAGCCATCTGTTTCTTTTTAGAGCTCAGTAGATACAGGAAGGGATAAAATACCTTGGATTTATTCTTAAACCAAACGATGATGGTAAGAATGACTGGGCCTGGCGCTTGTCCAAAATTGAAAGCTGAATTAATCATTGGTGTAACAAGTGACTCTCAAGAGGAGGCAGACTTACACTTGTAAAATCAGTGTTAGAAGCAATCACAGTTTATTGGCACTCACATGTGCATATTCCCAAATGGGTGCTAGAAAGAATTAGAAAGGCCTGTTTTGACTTCCTGTGGAGAGGGGGTGAAGATAAGGTGGGCCCACATCTGTCAAAATGGCAGTCTATAGCTCAGCCAAAGTATGAAGGCGGTTGAGGCCTGAAATATATAGACACATTTGGTACTGCTCTGGCTGCCAAATCTCTTTGGAATTTATTTCCTAAAGAAAGTTTGTAGAAAATAATTATTTCTCAGAAGTACTTAGCTCCAGATTCTGTCATGGATTGAAATAGGGATGACAGGAATCATATCAAAAGTGTTTCGAATCAATGGAAAGCTTTGGTCTTAGCTTTTCCAATAATTGGGTCAAATCTTGCTTGGAGAGTTGGTTATAGTACCCAGATCAGAATAGGAGTGGATGCTATTATGAGTTGCAATAATGTGGTTTTTCTTCTAGCTGACTTGATTCAGAGATTACAGGATCTGGGCAAGTTTACACTTGACCAATCCAGTGACCTCATTACAATAAAATTATAAATATCTGGCAAAAAGCCTGGCTCACTGCTCAGAGGTTAGGCTTGATAGGAGATCATGTTGTGTATTGGGATGGTTTTTTAAATGGACTGAAAAAAGATCACGAGTGTTTTTGTGATGAACTGGACTCATTGGTTTGGGTGAAAAATCAAATTGGTGGGTATTATTCTGCCAGACTGGGCTACAGAGTATTACAATCTGCTGATAATCTGGAACATAGGTGGTGGTGGTCAAAAATCTGGAAAGTCGAATTGCCAAAAAATACTGTTGTAATTCTGTGGCTAGTATTGAAAAATAGGGTGCTCACATGGGAGATGCTTCAAAAACATAGCAAGCAGGGTCCTAGCTGTTGTGCTCTTTGCAAGCGAGGTGAAGAAAATGTTGCTCACTAATTTCTTCTCTGTCCTTTTTCACAACAAATCTGGAAAGGGTTTAGTAGATGGATTGGTTTCAGGGATATTTGGCTGGGTCAATCAATTGAGGAGTGCCTCAAACACTGGTTCCAGAAGCCTGAGATAAAAGTTTTTAGACCTGTGCACTATTTGGTATTATGGATTATTTGGTTGGAGTGGAATGCACTTATCTTGGAGGATAGAATTGTGCCTACATTTCAAGTTTTCGCTCAGGTGGGTGCTATCTTTCAGTTATGTAAGTTTGATTAGGAACGTACTACTTCCGGCCATATTGGAGGACTACACATTGACAAATCCCAACATTAGGTTGTTTTTTATGGGGCCTATCAGGGGCCAGAGCATATTTGTAGTCCAGGTGGCATTCTTTATCTCACAGGATCACATTTCATCAAATTCCATGCTTGTCTCAGCACTGGAATAAATTACAACAGTAAATTCATGGTGTTAGTATGTTACTCATCTTTCAGCAAGGGGTAAATGTTGATCAGTTGTCCTTAGATGGTATCTGTGGTTGCACTATAGATGAGTGGTCAGAGATTCATCCAGCAGCACTAGATGGTCCAGGGTCCTTGATATGCCTAGCTAGAGACAAAGCATCACCCCCTAGTGTTGTGACATCTTTAACCTTCATCTTTACTTAGCATGTTGGTATGTTAGCATGAGATATTACATTTACCCTTTCATGATGACTCACGCACTTTGATCATTGCTTGTCTTAGTCCAACCTTGGTGTTTCTCTTTTAACTTAATAAGTGTGTTATTCAATGTTAAAATGTACCTTGGTGAACTAAGTCAATGTGATTTCATCCATCTCACACAATATTACCTACCCATTTTCACCCTGTTGAGCCAATTCATCCATCCCCTTCACTTTCCCCTTTGTGAATCATCTATTATTAGTGAAGACATATGGTCTCACTACTATTCCAACAGAATCCAATGTATGAATGCCTTTCTCAAAGTTAAAAAAATCTTGTACTCTCAAAAAAGGAAGATGTTGAATAAATTAAATGCGAAGGAAAATATCATGAGAAATACTCCCCATCGCAAAAATCAAGTTCCCTTGTCCCAGGTTGTCTAAGATGCATCTAAAGAGAAACGGACTGAGCCAATGAAAGGGCTAAGAAAAATGTGCAAATGAAAAAACACCAAAGAAATTTAAAAAAAAAAGGATCACAATATGAAGGCACGAGGATGGATGACCCATGACAGCTCTTCCTAGGCACACGTGGAAAAAAAATCTAAAAAATTATAACTCTTGAAAGTTAAGGATAGACCAAAAACTCCTATGTTGCTATGATAGTTATTTCAAAAAGAACCCTTTCTTCCCTATGTACGTAATTCACTTCATTTACCCTCACTTGACTTGGGTAAATTAAGCTCTGCATGTTAATTTAGGGTCTCACATGTAAAAGAGTTCTAAAGGTTACACCAATATTAGGTTGGATAGGTAGACATTATTAATTAATGAGTTACTCAGGGAAAGTGTGTTTGTAATGTACATCTTGTATATTATTATCATGTTAGACTAACATTGCCTAAGTGTTGATGTTGGGTTATTATTATTTCACTAGAGGGGATTCCGATTTATTAAACATGTACTTTGATGCTTGGACATTATTGATGGCTATTGCACTATTTAATGAGGCGCTACACTTGGAGGACATTGCATGTTGTGTTTCCTAGCTAGGAAAAGGGATCAACCCCTTTCCTCATGATGAAGACCCTTACTACTTGGCACGTGTGGATGTTCTAGAGCCTCCTTCCTAGACGTTGAAGTTTGGACTTCACAATTGGACCATTTCTTCACATTCCATGCCACTTGGAGCTGGATCGTTGGGGTTTATTGAGCATTCATGCCATAGGTGTGAACCATTTGAGGAGTTCGTTGGCCATTTTGAGGAGGTTGTTGTGCTTGTTGAGTATGTTTGGGCCTCCTCCCAATCACTTGGACCATAGTGCATCACTTTGGGACTATTTGTCTCTCACACATGTGAAGCGCCCTTCATTTTTGGGCCATTTTGCTGAGGTTTTGACCACATCTACTTGGAGAACCCTCATTCTATGAGTGGTATTGTGGTTAAGTATGACTTTGATGGTATTATACTCGTGGTATTGTGGAGCGCCCCCCTCTCTTGGAAATTATTTGGTATTATTTGCTCACATCTTTACCATATTAGCTAGTGCACCCTCCCTCACTGAGGATCTTGTTAGGGTTTGAGGATTATTTTATCATTTTGAGGATTCCTAAATCAAATCTAGGGTTTTGAACATGATATTATTATTTTATTGTACTAGAAGTTGAGTTTTTCTTCTATATAAGAGAGCTCACTTCTCACTTTCATATGTTGTTGATCTTGGAGAGTAATACTATCATACTTTCTCTATCTTTGGCTCTTGTTTCTTGGTGTCTTCCTGGTGAGCTCAACTTGGTGAATCTAATTGAGGTAACTTGTCTAAATTTTGTCATTGTTATCTCTATTTGCTAGTCCAACGAAGAGTGTTATGCTACATAGTTAATCATATACTAGTATATGTTGCATGTTGAAATATTTGGCATCTGAGGGATATCCAATAAGTGATATAGGTTAGTGTCTAAGCTAGACAAGTAGATTGAAGGTGCATGCATAGTTGCCCGCCCTTGATAAATTTGGCAGGTCAAATCAATTGCTTGTAGGGAGAATTTGTCATACAATTTTGCAGGGATTCTACATCAAGCATATTCAAACAAGACTCAAGTGGGAAGATCTAGGACTCCATTAGCCCAAGGATCTAGAAGGCACTAATCTTTTCTTCCATCCTTCAACCACAAATTCTGAAAATTCTCTTTAATTTTTAGGATAGTAAGTGATAAAAAATTTATTCAGAAATCCAAAAACAGAGAAAAATAAGTAAGGAAAAAACCCAAATATATTTTTCTAATTTTTAGGAATTTTTCTTTTAATTTTTAGAGTAATTTCCTATAGGTTACTTTTTCTGTTTCTGAAGTTTAACAGTAAATTCCAGCATTAAAAACCTAAAAAAATCATCTTTTGAAAGAATTTCACTTTATAGAACTTAACTAAAAATGTTATGGCCATATTTGGCATGTTTGTGTGATGTTTTGGCTAGCTTAAAGGTCACTTAAACCACTAGATTGAATTCTAGAAATTATTTTCTGCATATTATTAATTCTGGAAATTACTGTTTAAAGTGACTAAACACCCAAAAATTTAGATTTCATGCTTCATTTATTTTTCTGAAATTTTTCCAAGGTTAAATCTGAATTTTTCAAGTGATTTTCTTGTTGATATATGCATCAAATTGGCAATGATAGCAGTAATATACATTCTAGAAATTTATGTGGAGTGGATAATTATATGCCTAAGTGATATATCTTGTTAATTCACACCCTAAATTGATTTTGAAATATTCTGATTTACTGTCATAACTAATGAACAAGAAGTTAATATGAATGAGATGATATATAAGTGTCAAACATGCTATCCATTTTTCTGACTATTGCTTCAGCACATACATGCTTAAATTCCAGATTGTTATGGTTCTTAAATACATCTTTGATTTAATTTAGTATTCTGGAAATTTTCATAAGTTGATGCAAGTAATCTCACTGTTTATCCGTTGCTCATGGACATTGAATGTAATGGTGAACACACTATCTAATAAATCTTAAGTTTGTGGGATTAATAGTAAGGCAATTTGGTTGCAGTGATTTCAAATAACTACAACTTACGTGGGCATTCTAATAAGTTTGGGTGACACCCTTTTGCATAGATTTTCATCTCTCCAAGAGGGAATCATTCAAGTAAACAATTTCATAAACTAATCAATTTAATTTGTCACCATCAGCAACAATTACTTGTAGATGAATTGGGGAAATGGACCATTTGCTTTAATGCAGTTTTATCATTGATATATTGTGGTACATTGCTGATCTTTATTTCCACGGGTTCTCTTCTTATGTTCATGAATGCTTTACTTTGAGCAGTGATTATGAAACACTTTATCTCATGCTCATTTTACATTCATCTGCTGAAGTATTCCGTGGGATGCTTAACTTGACTAAGCACTAGATTTTTAATAAGCTAAACATCTTAAGATCATCCCAAACTTGATAGGAAAGCCTCCCTTGGCCTTGAAATTGGCCTAAAACATGGGAAGACTCAAACTAAGGTGACAGTGGTAGTTGTCTTTCGAAGTTACATTTCTAGGCACTAGTGGACTGGGGATTTGCCACTAAAGTGCTAATTTGAGCTGTAACACATGGCTTTGAGAGCCCTTTTGCAGGTAGTTGCTAACAAAGAAGTTCAGCATTTACAAGTATTTGGTGATTCCCTCTTGGTGGTGAAGTGGATGAACAGCGGCACAGCCAACAGGACATACAGAACATTTATCTGCAGGATCTAGCTGCACAACTAAAGGACATCTCACAACATTTCACTGTGATCTCATTCACACATATTTATCAGGAGTTGAACGGCTTTAGCTGATACGTCATCCAAAAAAGGATTACATACTAAAGCCGGGGTTCTGTTTCTGGAAGAAACTCTCAATGGGGTAGAATCTACGTACAATCGACCAGTCTAAGCTCATATGTTAAAGTTTTATGTTGTTTCTGTTTAGCTCTATTACAGTTCAAGTCTATTTTCTGTAATGTTGGAAGTATTATGACCTGTTCTGATTTTGATCCTCGGAAGACTGATTATGTCATGTCCTAGACACTTTAGCTGATAAAATAACTGATTTATAGTGAACTATATATCAGTTTAGTAACTGTTTTGATCCTTGTAGGAGGATAGGTTTAAATGATGTGAAGTATGTGCAGAATCTGTGGGATGAATTTTTTTGTGAACACCCTCATATGTATAGTGCCTCGGAACACCTGAAGAGTGTTTTTCTTATCCTCTACTGGAATTAAAAAAGCATTTTTTTCCTTGGAAAAAAAATTAGTCTATAAATCACTGTATAATGGACCTCTTCCATTGAAGGTCTTGGAATCGCCACAAGTTTATTTGCATTGTTTCTCAAACATATACAAGGAATTTATAAGTTGCATGCAACATTATTTCACAAAAAATTATTTTTGCCCAACCATCTGAAGTTTGAAGTTTTGAACCAAGCTTTAGGGCATACCCCATACTAGAAAGATCTCAGTTTGTACCACAGATATTTTAATCCTTTTACATTAAAAGCAATCTCATATCAATTGACGTTAAGGACATCCTCCCTTCCGCCACCCCACTCCACCCCATCCCCCCATGGTCATCCTTTAAAATGTGAACAATTTATATTTGAATCCTCTGAAATCAACATGTCATTTACACATTCTGATCATCTATCATGATGCATGTCCTAGTCCAAGTCAAATTATAAATAATAATATTATTTTGCACATTTGATAACAAGGTCTTGTTTACCCATTCATGCCATGAACTGCAAATATAAGAAGTCATGCATACAATCCTAGTCTACTTTTGTAAGCTATTCTTCATGGTTCGAATTTGATGAGTTTCCTCAACAAGTATGTCAATTGGCCTTATGGAACAATCTTTTTTCATCCCATTCCATCCCCTTAGTCTCTCAGAAGTCGATCTAGAGTATGTCTTCAGTGACTCATTCTTGGGATTTATTACGGGCTAATGGCCTTGAGAATAAAATGAATTGTAAAAATATCAATCAAAATGCTTTTATACATGAGATATTATAACTCAACTAGGGAACACAGACAGGCACCTTATAATGGCTAAATATGTGAAGAAAACCCTCAAAAACAACTCCGGGAGTCCAAATAAATCACGGAAACCATAATAATATTTGTATAAATAACTGCTCAGAGTTACCAATCACGTGCTGTAATTCAATCCTTGTAAAAGTGTGCACCACTGTAACATAACCTGGGAGTTTCGGAGTTGAGAAAATTTCTCCTAAACACATGGTTGCAGCGACTATAGCAAGTTGAGCCACCAGATCTAAATTACTAGGCAAGGCGGTATGCACAATACTATTTAACAGTTCTACAATTTCCAGTTGAAGGCAATGTATTTTTAGAGTATGCTTCAGACATTCAGAATCAAGAAAAATCCAATGAGATAGAATGAGCCTCTTCCAAGCAAGTTAATTTGTTATCTAGTACTCTTCTTCTCACAGAACAAAATACAAAGAAATTGCTATAATTCGAGTTCTAGGCTACAGCCTAGCCAATGTGAGAATGAGACATACAGTTAGAGTTGCCTATCTCAACATGAACTAAACCAACTTGATCATATCATAACCGAGGAATATCAACTCGCTTCAATTTAGCCAGCTTACAATAATGTTGATTTTAGAGTAACTGAGGACAAGTGCTCTGCATGGCTTCAGTGTCGGAAGCTTGCATGAGATGTCCATGTTAAAGTTAGTGCAGCTGCGAGACCCATTCTCAGAGAGGATGGTACCCTAGTCAGTTAACTAGGGTTCTTGGTCAAGTTAACCAGGAAGAGTAAAGAGTAAGTCCCTAGAAGGTACCCTAGGGCCCTCAGCTGTCTCTTGGGGTTCTTGGTCGGGGACCAAGCAGGTTGATGCCATGGCAAAGTCCCTAGCATGTGGCTAGGACCCCTATTTGTTGCTAGGCTATTCTGGTCTGGGACCAGACAGTTTCTTGGTCACGAGGACCAAGCAGATTCTGCAGGTTGAGACAGAGACCTCCTGGTCTAGGACCAGGCAGATTCTTGGTCACGAGGACCAAGTAGTTCCTGTAGGTACATACCTGGTCAGTTAACCATGTGGATCTTGGTCAGTGGATCAAGATGATGATGTGTGATGACCTCCTCTCATAGGTCTTCGAGATGGTTGAGCTAGATGGTCTTCTCAAGGGACTGGCCAACCCTTGATGGAGCCACTAGCAATTGACCTAAGGAGCAGTCTGGAGGACCCCAGGATCACATCATCCAATGTGGACCTTCCTTATACAGTGATGATGAACTTTCAGGTTGTGTATAGAACATTTGTACATTTGAGAGAGAGAGATGATTGGTTGTACCCCACCTTGGTTGCTCATCCTTGGTCTTTACACCTTGTTGTTCTTGGTCTTGTGGTACCTTGTCTTGTCCACTACTTTGACTTGTGATTAGTAGGGTCATCCACCCCCCTTGAGTTATCTTGATTTGTAACACCTTGATGCTTTATGGGTATTAGGGTTGATTGCCCACCTTTGTGGTTCACCCTTTGGTCCTAGGGTTATGGGTCATATACCCACCCTTGTTTTATGTTTTGACTTGTACCATGTGATGGTCCTTGTACCCTCACCTAATTAATTATATGTGCGGTAACTTGACCCTAGTACCCACCTAAGACACTTTATTTATATTTTATATTTTGAGTTTATTGTTTTGGTGTCTTAACCTTTAAGAGCTAGTACCCACCTAAGACATCATAATTATATTTTATTATTATGTGTTGGTACACACCCTAATTTATTGGAACCCTATCTCAATAAAGAATTTATTTATGATCTTTCTAGAAGTCTTAAGATCCTATTTATTGAGATCTAATGTTTCCTCATTTATTATCAACTTATGATCACACACTCAGCTCTGATCTTTATGCTTGACGTCAAGGGTTTCACTACTGCTTACTCAACTGTTTTGGAGGCCGCCCACCTGCTAAACATCTCAAATCTGGTTTGAATGATTGTTGAAGGTTGACGTCTAGGGTTATTGGTTGCTAGGGTTCGCTACTGCTTTATGTGATGGTATGTTTTTCCTAGCCGTGACCTTGTGAGGCCCACATCCAACTATTTGTGAACTTGCCTGAGGTCTGATCTACTGTTAAGCGTTTAATTGAAGTCTGATTTGTCTGTCGGGGTTCTAATTGAGATCCAACCTGTTGCTGTTGTCTTGTTTTGACCTGGGCCGTGAGCTCCATTGGTCAAATCTACCTACTGTGGCTTAGATTGAGGCTCGATCTGCCTGTTATGATATGCTTGAGGTCCGATCTGCTATAGATCTGCCTGTTGGGGAGGCCGTGACCCTGAAACCCATCCGTGAGCCTATTTTTGATCTTCGATCTGCTTGTTGGTTGCTAATTTGTGGAGGCCATGATGTCTACAGGTCTGATCCAGTCTGCTAGTGAAAAATTGTGGAGGCCGTAAGGCCCTGGGGTTTGTCCTACTCTGTTGTGTGCATATCTGTGGCAGCCATGAGTGTTGGTGGACAGATCTATAGTGATCAGACCATGTTTATATGTTGAGCATTGCTCTTTTACCAGATCTATATTGTTGAGATTTGCCTTGACCATATCCATATTGCTGAGACTTGATCTGATCTATGTGTTGATTCTTTGTGTCCGATTGAGGTCATATTTTTGCTAGGGTTCAAACCTCTTGTGCTTATATCTATTGGACTTCTTATGCAGGGGCTTGATTGAGATTGTCACTGTGTTTTGACTGTCATTGACTATCACTACTTGGCTGTAACTCAACCTATCATCTCTCTCTCTCTGGTTTGTACTTACCCTCTAAGTTAGGGTCAATTGGTTCCTAGTGATTGACTGGCCTCTGAGAGGCTCAGTTCATTCTAAAAGTTAATTTCTTCTTAGTATAAAATATGAAGGGTCCCACACTGTAGGTTAGTATCCTAACTTGTCCTCTCATTATTAGTTAGACATGTTATTGTTAGTTATACTACTGTTAGTAATTACATGTTACTGAAGATTACTTTAACACGAGGACCTAATTGGTAGTGTTAAAGATTATGAGATAAAAATTATGTTTTGAATTGTACTGTTTGTTTACTGATGTACTATTATGTTTCAGTATTAATTTGTTACATTTAATTTTGCATTAAAGTATATAAATTTTGATTTTTTCTGCATCAAACCCTAACCCTAACCAAAATTAACATGGTTTCAGAGCTTAGGTCTTGTAGCTAACTCGGTTTTGCAGGCTAACAGAATCTACATAGATCCTAAGGTAAGGGTTTGTCTTAATCAACTTGAGTACAAGTTTACAAGTATACTTGGCAAGTTGATTGTAAGGGTTTGAGATGACTTCTAACTTAGTGAAGGCAAAATATAGGCTTGACGGAGCCTCAAACTTTAATGCATGGAAGGCTAGGGTCTTGAATATTTTGGAGGAGAATTATTTAGATGATTTGGTAACTAGGGTTGTGGAAGAACCCACAACAGCTCAAGGAAGAGCAGCATTTAAGAAGAAACAAGCCAAGGCAAAGAGTCATCTTTGACTCAGTTAAAGACAATTTGATGCCTGCGGTAGCTCCTCTAAGGACAGCTAAAGAATGCTTTGATGCCCTAGCAAACCTTTATGAGAAGAAGGCACCTACTCAGAAGAGGGTTTTGAAGAAGCAACTTTGTTCATTGAAGATGGAGGAGAAGGAGTCAGTTGCCTCATTCTTCTCAAAGATTGCACAGACAAGAGATCAACTCATGGCAATTGGAGTTGAAGTAGATGATGATGACCTTGTGCAAACAGCCGTAGATGATCTCCCTACATCTTGGGAGACATTTCTTGCAGCAGTGAATGGAAGAGAAATACAACCAAGCTTTGACAGGTTGTGGCATGATTGTCTAGAAGAAGGCAAAATTCATAGTAGATCTGGGCCTTCTGCTGAAAAGAATCATGCTCTTGCTACCAAGACAAAGAAAGGAAGAAGCTTCCCTCATCACCAGAACAAAGGTAAGGGACCTCAAGGTAAGCACTTTCATAAGTCAAAAGTAAGATGTTATAACTGTAGCAAGCTTCGTCATTATGCAAAACACTGTAAAAATCCTCCTAACAAGAAATGGCATAAAGGTAAGTATCATGCTTCAGCTGCTAGAGAAGAAGAAGAGCCTCAGCAAAATAAATCTAAGGCTAAGACCAAAGAAAAAGATCAAAGAGAATTCATCTTGGTTTCAGCACGCATAGGTTCCATCCCCAACTCATCAGACTCATGGTGGATTGATACTGGGACCACCAAGCATATGACTGGATTCAAAAGGGCTCTTGTAGGTTACAAGGCCAAGAAGTTCAATGTGAAAATGGAGCTGGGAGATGGAAGTACCTATACAATAAAAGGAGTTGGTTCAACTGCCTTAAAGCTTGATTTAGGTACGTTGATTTATGTTGAGGAAATTTTATATGTTCCTGATTTAAAGAAGAATATTCTTTCAGTGGCAATTTTAGAAGACAAGGGGTTCTCTGTCGCCTTCTCAGAAGGAAATGCACTAGTGTGGCCTAAGGGTGGAAATATGAGCTCAGCCATTAAGATTGGTGTCCGTGAGGGTGACCTTTATAAGGTCTCAGGACATGTTGTTAAAGCTCTAATAAATAACCCCTGTCATGTTTCAGAGATCAAGAGGGAGCCAACTGTGCTCCTCAATCCCCAGCAGAATGAGATTGCATAAAATAAAAGTGGAGATGTGTCTTCCAGTGACTCAGATATGGAATCCTATGAGACATCTCGTTTAGAGAAGCAAAGAGAGAAGGCCAAGAAGCCTTCAGTTGATCTCATTGAGAATCCTATTGAGAGGCTTCAAGGGTGCTCCAGTGTGAACCCTGTCACTGATTCAGGATGATCCACCGATGTGGAGACAGCCAAACATCAGGTTTGGAAAGATGCTATGATAGAGGATATCCAACTGATAATAGATAATGACATGTGGAAAGTGATTCTCACACAACAAGGGAAGTCAGTTGTAACTTCTAAGTGGATATATAAGATCAAGGTACTTGCTGACATTCAGAGCACTTTGAAGCTCTCAGAAAATCCTGTATTCTATGACAGGTCGAGACACATCGAGATATGGTGCAGTTGTCAGCAAAACAGTTTATTGAAGTGTTGACTAAGCCTCTGTCTTCAACAAGCTTAGTGTTGTTGAGAATGCCTCTCTTGCTGAGAGGGAGTGTTAAAGTTAGTGCAGCTGCAAGACCCATTCTGAGAGAGGATGGTCTGTTTCTCCTAGCCGTGGCCTTGTGAGGCCCACATCCATCTATCCGTGAACTTGCCTGAGGTCTAATCTGTTATTAATGGTTTAATTGAAGTCTGATTTGTTTGCTAGGGTTCTGATTGAGATCCAACCTATTGCTGTTGTCTTGTTTTGACTTGGGTCGTGAGCTCCATTGGTCAAATCTGCCTACTGTGGGTTAGATTGAGGCTCGATCTGCCTGTTATGATATGCTTGAGGTCCGATCTGCTATAGATCTGCCTGTTGGGGAGGACGTGACTCTGAAACCCATCTGTGAGCCTATTTTTTATCTTCGATCTGCCTGCTGCTTGCTAATTTGTGAAGGCCGTGAGGCCTACAGGTCTAATCCAGTCTACTAGTGAAAAATTATGGAGGTCGTAAGGCCTTGGGGTTTGTCCTACTCTGTTGTGTGCATGTTTGTGGCAGCCATGAGTGTTGGTGGACGGATCTATAGTGATCAGACCATGTTTATATGTTGAGCCTTGCTCTTTTACCAGATCTATACTGTTGAGATTTGCCTTGACCATATCCATATTGTTGAGACTTGATCTGATCTATGTGTTGATTCTTTGTGTCTGATTGAGGTCATATTTTTGTTAGGGTTCATACCTCTTGTGCTTATATCTATTGGACTTCTATTATGTTGGGACTTGATTGAGATTGTCACTGTGTTTTGACTGTCATTTACTATCACTACTTGATTGTACCTTAACCTGTCATCTCTCTCTCTCTGGTTTGTACTTACCCTCTAAGTTAGGGTCAACTGGTTCCTAGTCATTGACTGGCCTTTGAGAGGCTCAGTTCATTTTGAAAGTTAATTTCTTCTGAGTATAAAATAGGAAGGGTCCCACACTGCATGTAAGTATACTAACTTGTCCTCTCATTATTAGTTAGACATGTTATTGTTAGTTATACCACCGTTAGTAATTACATGTTACTGAAGATTACTTTAACACAAGGACCTAATTGGTAGTGTTAAAGATGATGAGATAAAAATTATGTTTTAAATTGTATTGTTTGTTTATTGATGTACTACTATGTTTCAATATTAATTTGTTATATTTAATTTTGCATTAAAGTATATAAATTTTGATTTTTCTGCATCAAACCCTAACCCTAACCAAAATTTAACAGTCCAAACTTTACCTTTTCACTTTTCCAAAAAAGTGACTTTTATTATTTTTGGTGAAAAGTTAATTAATTAATTTGACTTTATTTTCTAACATGAGTTTAGAAAAATATTCCAAGATGGAATTAGGGTTTTGGAACCCTAAAAGTCGCTAGAGGATTATAAAAGAGAGGCAGAGGGTAAAGGAAAAAGCAATTGACACATTCACTCATTCAGAGATTGACTGAAAGGGAGCAGATATTCTTGAGCAGCAAAGGACGAAGAACTAGGGCATGAATTCCAAGAAAGAGAGCACACTTTCCTAAGTCGTGAGGACAGAGAGGAGGGCACAAATTTCGAGGCAGCTGTGAGGGCTAACGTTAGCAAGTTTTTCAGCAAGAGAGAGGTCACACGCATTCCAAGACAACAATACAGCAGGTTGTACAGCTGTACGAATTGGAGGAAAACGTGTGGGTTGAGGCACACTTCCCAAGGTGCATTAATTGCAGTTGTTTTGTTGCGTGGGATTGGCGAAGAGATTTAACACAGATCCCAAGGCACCGGGTTCCTTTATCTGTGAAATTTCTGCTGCAATAATTTCCTGTTTCTTTTCTGGCATGATTTTCAAGAAAGCTTCGTTTTGCTGGTTTTTCCCAATTGGGTTTCCAAGGTAAAAATTTGTGTTTATGGTGTTATTGGTTTCTTGTTCCGCTGCGCATGTTATCAAAGTTATTAAGCTTATGTATTGTTGTTCATAAAATCAGATGTAAGAATTGTTGTTGGATTTCGTGCTTGCATGCATCTGAGATTTATTTGCATGCAATCTGAGTTATTTATTTTATTGGAAATTGCAATTAGTTTATAAGCTCCAAGAAAATTAACATGGTATCAAATCACTAGTCTCTGAAAGAAGCCAAGACAGTTTGCACAATGATCTACTGTTTGTTTTGATCCGGAGGGTTTGAAACATAGGTTATCAGATATAAAGGGACATGGTGATAGGTCTGAGATTTGAAGACCGGTTGGAGGGGGCAGCTAACTTTAGCCTCTGGAAGGAGAGGATTACTCTGTTGTTGGAAGAGCATGAGTTGTTGAACATTATCAAAGCACCTGTTACTCTTCCTACAAATCCAACAGACTTGGCCGCTTACAACAAGAGAAAGGTAAAGGCAAAGAGAATCCTTCTAGATGCTGTGAAGGATCACATGATTCCACATGTGACCGAAAAGACGCATGCCTACGAGACGTGGGAAGCCTTGACTAAATTTTTCTAGAGTTGCAACGAGAACAGAAAGATGGTGCTACTGGAGAAGCTTCATAGTTTGAAGATGTCCAGAGTTACAAAAGTTCGAGATGAACTTCCTGTTGTTGAAGAGAAGATTGCAGATCCATAGTTGGTTCGATCAGCCTTGAAAGGCTTCCAAACCATGGGACACTTTTGTCCGTGGCATTGTTGCTAGAGAGAGAAACTTACCAACTGGGATAGATTGTGGGATGATTTCATTCAGGAGGAGATGAGAGTGGGATCCAGTTAGTCAGGCCATTAGCATGGTGATGATGAGGAGAAAGTTGCTCTTGTGAGAAAAGGCAAGGGAAAGTGGAAGAAGAGCTCCAGAGGTGGAGCTACTTCGAAGGGTGAGAAGAAGGACTTAAGTAAGGTGAAATGTTATGCATGTCACAAGATAGGACACTATGCTGGTCAGTGTTCTAATAAGAAGAAGGGGGGTACGTCACAGGTCGAAGCTTCTGCAAAGGTGGATGAGTTTTCCACCAGATTTGATAAGGAATTCTCATTAGTGGCTTGTCTCACTTCCAGTTCATCTCCATCTAGTATTTGGTACATTGACAATGGCGCTTCCAGTCACATGACAGGAGTATGGGAGTATTTCTCGGATCTATCCGATATGGATATTGTCAGATCTATCCGAGATGGATCTAGATCTGGACATTGAGCTTGGTGATGATTCCAAGGTCAAAGTAGTTGGCCGTGAAACAATTCAGTTTCAGAGGGAGTCTCAGTCGTCGATGAGCGTGAAGGAAGCATTGTATGTACCAGGTTTGGCGAAGAACCTAATCTCAGTCTCACCAATAGAGGATAGAGGATATGGGGTGATTTTCTGAGATGGAAAAGTACTCATACAGCCTAAAGGATCAAGTGTTGGTTCAGCGAAAGTGATTGGGGTCAGACAAGGTAAGCTTTATCAGATTATGTTTCAGCCAGCCCAGGCTTTGGTTCACTACAGCAGCAGTGATTTGTGCGAGTTATGGCACAGGAGGATGGCACATTTGCATCATGGAGCATTGAACGTTTTGAGATAGTGACTAGGTTGCCAAAGTTCAGTGTAGATCACCATGGTGTGTGCAAGGGGTGTGCACTTGGCAAGTATGCCAATGCTGCTTTTTCGAGCAGTGACAACAAATCCAAGGGGATCTTGGATTTCATACATTCAGATGTATGTGGGTCAATGTCAGCAACGTCGTTGAGTGGATACAATAATATGTCTCATTCATAGATGATTTCTCCAAGAAAACCTAGATCTACTTCCTGAAGACCAAGGATGAGGTCTTCGACAGATTCCAAGAGTTCAAAGCTCTTGTGGAGAATTAGACGGGGAAGAAGATCAAGGTGTTGAGATCAGACAATGGGGGTGAGTATACCTCCAATGCTTTCAGGCATTTTTGTTCGCATGCAGGGATCGGGAAGGAGTTGACAGTTCCGTACAACCCGCATTGCAAAGCGGAAGAAAGAGCCATCATTGGGGCTGCTAAAGCCATGCTTCATGATCAGGACATTCCTATGTTTCTACGGGCAGAAGCATGCAACATGGCAATCTACGTAGAGAAGAGCAGTCCTCATAAGGCTTTGGGGAGCAAAACTCCTGAGGAGGCTTTTAGTGGGAAGAAGCCTGAGATTGGGCACTTGAGTATTTTCAAGTGTCTTACTTATTCCCACGTCCCTTCAGAGAAGAGGATGAAGCTGGAACCCACGACAGAAAAGGGCATCTTTGTCGGGTATACTGAGACTTCGAAGGGCTACGGGATTTACATTCCTGCACTGAGGAAAACAGTGGTGAGGCGGGATGTAAAGTTCGAGGAGGATAGAGCCTTTCGGAAGTCACATGAGTCACTTCCAACAAAGATGGGGGAGCAGCAAGCATCGAAGGTTGAGGAGGAACCAGTGGTTCATCAGCTTTCAGATGAGGAGGAGGAGTAAGAGGCTCCTACCAGACAACAGGAGCAAGAGGCTCCTACCACACAGCAGGGCACTTCCACTTTAGGGAGGAAGACGTCGAGATGGCTGCAGCAGACCTTGAAGTATGCTCAGGAGCTTGTAAAGGCTCCTAGGAGAACATTCGGGGAGAGTAGGCCACCACAAAAATTTTCAAGCTACATGGCACTGATGTGCGACATCATTGATTCAGAGCCTACCAGATTTGAGGAGGCCTCAGAGAGACAGGTATGGAGGGATGCCATGGTGAAGGAGTATGCCTCCATAATGAAGAATGATGTGTGGGATATAATCCCAAGGAGGGGAATTTTGTGGTGAGTTCGAAATGTATCTATAAGATCAAGCATGCAGTAGATGGCAGTGTGGAGAAGTAAAAGCCAAGGTTTGTGGCGCGGGTTTTTTCACAAATAAAGGGAGTCAATTATGAGGAGACCTTTACACCAGTGGCCAAATATACTTCCATCAGATCAATGATTTCTATTGCAGCAGAGATGGGTTGGAGGATACATCAGATGGATGTGAAGACCACATTTCTGAATGGGGTCATTGAGGAGGAGGTGTACATTGAGTAGCCTCGGGGATTTGAGACGCATGGGAGAGAGTCTCATGTGTGTCGCTTGAAGAAAGTGTTGTATGGACTCAAGCAAGCTCCTAGAGCTTAGTATTCTAGGATTGACAGTTACTTGTAGCAGATGGGCTTTGAGAAGAGTGAGGCGGATCCAAATATTTACTTCATTATTATTGGCGAGGATCCTCTCATTCTTGTCCTATACGTAGATCATTTGTTCCTGACGAGATCATAGAATCTCATTGAGGGGTGCAAGAGAGATCTTGCTTCAGAGTTTGAGATGAAGTACATCGGGTTGATGCATTACTTCTTGGGATTGGAGGTGTGGCAGAGGACAGGTCATATTTTCCTAGGGAAAGGAAAGTATGTTGTGGACATCTTGAGAAGATTCGAGATGACAAAGTGCAGGCTACACCTATGACGACCAACTTGAAGAAGCAGGATGCTTCTGAGTCAGAGTTGGTTGATCCTACAGTGTATCATCAGTTGATCGGGTCCTTGATGTATCTGGTCAACACCAGGCTAGATATTTGTTTTGTTGTCAACACTCTCAGTCAGTTCATGGTGGAATCGAAGAGAGTGCATTGGGTTGCAGCAAAACATGTGCTCAAGTACTTATGAGGTACGATAGATTATGGTTTGAATTATGAGCAGGGGGATGGAGTCAGATTGATAGGTTATACAGACTCAGATTGGGCAAGCAGTGCAATGGACAGAAAAAGCACCTCAGGGTGTTGCTTCAATTTGGGTTTGGCAATAGTGTCGTGGTTCAGTCAAAAAGTCGATGGCATTGAGCTCAGCAAAGGTAGAGTATATGGCAGCGAGCCAAGTGAGTTGTGAGTCTGTTGTCTCTCAAAACTGGCATGCGTGTGTTGAAGCCCAAAATGTAACACACCAGCTGGATGACAACTCTCAGGAGAAAGGCCAATGTCACCACACTCCTCTCCTCTCCTCTTCGCTTAAGGTTGGCTCTTCTCCAACTCCAGGGGGGGTATCCCTAAGATAGGATCGCTAAGGCAGGTGCAACGGAGGGCAAGGTGAAATGAAGAGGCTGCCTTAGAGAAACAGAAGTAACAAAATAAAGTTTTTTTACTTGGGTGATGGGAAAGACGGGAGGATCAACCCTCGAAGAAAGGCCAATGCCAGTACCATCAGGGAGAATGGAGTCAAAGAGAACTCGAGGGCGCTTCACACAAGGGAGATTAGTCTAGGACGTCACATGATCGAAGACACGAGGAGCATAAGTATAACCGACTACATTCTGCTACCCCTAAGATAGTTCGAAAATGTGACGTAAGCAAACAACTTGACAACCGCAAATGTTTGCCCAATGGGCTAGAAACCCTCTACGCTAGATTTACTCTACACCTTGAAATAAAACTCACAACCACATAAAAGATGCTCAATCTATCCAAAAAGTCCCGTCATGGTATTTTTTCTATTAAGGTCTGAGGGAAAAGCTCCCAAAATTTTTTATCTTACAAAGGAGAAGGTTGGCCCCTTAAAAAGACCAAAAAGCCTCTCATATCTCATTTTTTCAAAAAGGAAACAGAAAATAATAAAATAATGGAGGACAGTGGAAAAAGTGAATCCTAACTCCACTTTATTAAATGAAACTCTTAATCAGCAAATCGTGAACTGGTGTCATCTGCGTATCAACCATCGGTGTCTTTTTTTATGTGTGAACAGAACCTTCAAACTAGTAGTGGCTCAATCCCAAAGTTTGATCCAGAAATCATGCTCGTTGGATGCCACGAAATTATAGGAAATCTCCACGTGGTCAGCTGCCAGAATGATGTGTGGGCTAAAGCCTGGAGCTCAGCAAACCCCGATTAGTTCTAATGTATGCCGTGCTAATTAATCGCTGAAACCTTGAGTATTGGCATTGAACTGAAACTGTTGAACGATGTAGGCGAGCCTCAATATTAGAACCCTCCGCTTTTACCAACCAACCGGCTGCCAAAACGAGGTGTGGAGCCAGAATTCATGTGAAGAACTGTTGCTAAATGAATGAGTGCGCCAATCTTCAAAACGATAATGTTGCCCGTGAAGAAATGCTGTGGCTGAAAAATCGCGATGGACCGGGTTAATTTGAAACTCGAGCTCTGAATTAAATATAACTCCTGCATTATAAACCGGCTGCTAATGATATCGTGGGTTCCTGCTCCATGTGAAGAAAAACGCCGATGTCTGAGTTGATTAATTTGCTGAACCCCGATCTCCAGACTAGTAGTGGTCCGATTCATTAAACTGTGCTCACGAAATTTTAGAAATAAAATTCTCCACGCAAATCAGCGTGATCCACTGCGCCTAATCCAGGGTCAACGGCTGAAGGTAACACGCACCAACTCCAATCGGCATCATTTAGACGACCAAACTCAACGACACGATGGCCAAAAGGAAAACACGATTGTTTGATAAGAAAAACACGGGTCACCATATGCTTCGGCTGCCAGCAAATGCGAGTCGAAAACCTCAGCGTTTTATACGAACTGGAGTCATTCTCAAAATTTCCGAGTGAACCCCAATCACGGCTAAAATTTCTGTGTATTGATCATTCGATTGAACCCCGAATTCTTCCAGCTTCGTCGTCCTCCGGATGGGTCGAGCATACAGTGGAGACCCCGAGCCTTGGCGTCTGTGGAACGATCTGAAGCGAGCAAGCTTCACGCTGTTTAACAAAACTTAAATGCCAGTGGTTTTTTACAGTTGCTCTGTTAATGTCATTCATTTGTTCGTCGCTGAGATTTAGATAAGGGAGGACCAGTTCATATTCCAACTGTGCAATCTGTAGGAAAGCCCACGAATGTGAGGAAAAACGTGACCAACAAGCCACTATAGCCCATGTACCAGAAAACTCCGGTGCTCTCTGTCTCTATCAAGTTTCATGGCTACGAGTTGTGCTGCTTGAACTTCAACGAAACAAGATTCAGCTTTCTTAACTCCGGCCTTTGCAGCTGCTCGTTTTATATCTGTTACACATTCTTTATTTTTCGGTGCTTAGCATGCAAAGAAGTATGCTTCTCCTGCAGATCTGCATACTGATCTAAGAGGCGGGCATGGCCATCAAATTCAAAAAACCTGTAAAATCAAAGTGCCAATATGTATGCAAAGTGCCTTCATTTGAAATGGTCAAAGAATCCATCAAAAAGCCCTCATTGTTGCTCATCACAAACTCCTTAGTTTCGGCCATGTGCCACTTGCATCTTTTCCTTGCAGCCATCTTTAAATAGCTTCTCTAAAATCAATACCTCTTTTCTTGGTTGGTTCTGATCATCATTTCCTTTGCACTGATTTGACGCCCACTTCTTAAACTATCCTTTGCTAAAACATACAACACAGTCTCCAAGTTATAAATAGCTTGATGAAAAACAAAGTGCAGTTGGATTGTTGCCCAGAACCTGTCATGATCATCCCCTGCGTGAATTTGGATTTTCAAATGCGGGCTTCAAACACTGAAAAGACAGAAAATTTGACTATTCAGGTACCATAAGTTTCCTCTGTGCTTTAATAGTTCTGCAGCTGTCCAACTGGTACTGAAATGCTGATTTGTGGATACCCCTGTAGCATTGGGAAGGTAACAGAGTCCATTTGGCTTCACAAGTTACTCATGTGTTTATTTAGTCAAAGGTTGTAGCCGACCATCATTCATTGCGATAATCAAAGTTGCATCAAACTCTCTAAGAATCCAATGTTTCATGATAGGTCAAAGCACATAGAGATCAAGTATCGCTTCATCCAAGATTATGTTCAAAGGGGAGCTGTGAAGCTTCAGTACATATCTACAGACGAGCAGACTATGGACATTCTTACGAAGGCTTTGGTGAAGGGGAAGTTTGTCTTCTTCAGAGATAAGTTGGGAGTGGTGCAAAAAACTTTCCTCATTAAGAGGGAGTGTCGATTTGAGAGTAATTGAGGACAAGTGCTCTGCATGGCTTCAGTGTCGGAAGCATGCATGAGATGTCCAGACTTTACCTTTTTCACTTTTCCAGAAAAGTGACTTTTATTATTTTCGTTGAAAAGTTAATTAATTAATTTGACTTTATTTTTCTAAAATGAGTTTGGAAAAATATTCCAAGATGGAATTAGGGTTTTGGAACCCTAAAAGTCACCGAAGGATTATAAAAGAGAGGCAAAGGGTAAAGGTAAAAGCAATTGACACATTCACTGATTCAAAGATTGACTGAGAGAGAGCAGATATTCTTGAGCAGCCAAGGACAAAGAACTAGGGCACAAATTCCAATAAAGAGGGTGCACTTCCCTAAGTCATGAGGATGAAGAGGAGGGCACAAATTTCGAGGTAGTTATGAGGGCTAACGTCAACAGTTTTTTCAGCAAGCAGAGAGAGGGTGCACGCATTCCAAGACAACAATACAGCAGGTCAAGGAGCTGTATGAATTGGAGGCAAATGTGGGTTGAGGCAGACTTCCCAAGGCTCATTAATTGCATTTGTTTTGTTGTGAGGGATTGGCCAAGAGATTTGGCACAAATCCCAAGGCACCAGGTTCCTTTATCTATGAAATTGTTGTAATAATTTCTTGTTTCTTTTCTGGCACGATTTTCAAGAAAGCTACGGTTTGCTAGTTTTTCCCAATTGGGTTTCCAAGGTAAAAATTTGTGTTTATGGTGTGATTGGTTTCTTGTTCTGCTACGCATGTTATCAACTAAGTCACCTGACACGAGGACACAGGACACCGAGGACACGCAAATACGAGTATCCGACACAAACACGACGACCCCTGAAATCGCGACATGGAGGACACGTTATATATATATATATATATATATATATATATTAAAACTTATATATATTAAAAATATAGACATATAGATCCAAATTTGTTTAGAAACTAGAACATTTACAAATATTCAATAGAAATTAGAATCAATACACATTACACATTCACAAATCATAATGAGACACATAGATGATAGTCATAGATCAAGATGTTGGAACCATATTTCTCATTAAGTCATCCAAATCAAAATGTATTACATAGATGTCGCAATGCCACTAGCAAATAGTAAATACAAAAAGGGGTAGATCAAGATGGAAGAATCTCATCTGTCAAGACTCAACAGTCCTCCTCCATACCTAAATCAACAAACTCATTACTGCTTTTTTTTTTCATCCTCCTCCTTCTCGTCTCTGCCCATCTCAGGATCTAAATCTGCTGGTGTGGAAGATGACCCCTCCAAAGGATCACTATCATCAAAAGTCACAGCCTCTAGCACTAGATCATTAAGATCCAGGTTGGTTAATGCCAACTCAGTACTGTTGTCCAAACCCATATCATTAGGAAAGACATCCCACATCTTTGTCTCTTCCTTCACCCACTCCTCCCTCTTCCTATAAATAAGATGAAGGTTGGTGTGCACATACACCATCGTCTCTGCCCTGGACTGCTCAAGCCAGCTCTTCTTCAAACTGTACAAGTTTCCATATGTGCTCCAATTCATCTCACAACTAGAGGAAGATGTAACTTGAGAGATGATCCTCAAGGCCCACCAAACATAGGGTTCCATAAGCCCCCTAATTCCGACCACATCATAGCCTCCAAATCTCCCACTGGCAGTGGAAAACTCTACAAAGCCCTCCTCCACCTCATCCAATAAGTCTCTATCCTGAAATGGCCACCTAAATGCTATCTTCCTCCCCTATGAAATCTCTCCATCCATGTGAGGAGGGACTCTATGTGAGGGCCCCGACACACCATTGAACCATTCCTGACTGTAGAGCTTGGGGTTCAAGGAGTGGGCCAAGCAATGGAGAGATGTGCAATTCGTATCCCACCTGGAGATAAGAATATCCTATATGGTGGACCATACGTTCTTTGTCGATGTCTCATACTCGGGACACTCATTCTCCATAACAATGGTCCTCGTGGACTCAATCATGGAATCCCACCCCTCATAAACATCTTGCTAGGATGGGATAGTCCGCATCTGCGAACCGCAACAAAGAAATGACTGGCTCCATGATCTTAATGGTAAGATCTACCCTCTCCCACCAACCATCATCTAACACCGTGTCCTTTACCTTTTTTTAAGCAATATGATCTGTCTTTCTCCAAAAAGACCAAAACTCTGAAATCACCATGGACCCTGTTATACCTCCATATTTCACAGTGTCGCATCTTCACCATAAAAATAGCTGACGACACTTCCCCTACTGCTTAAAACACCCAGAAGAGAAAAATGATGAGTGATCCTTGGAGACAAACCTATTCTGTCAAGAATCAACCCAGCTGAGACTTCATATACCTACACTACCGCGCCTTGCTCCAGCTTAGGTGCGCGGTAGTCAACACTACCGCGCTATGCTCTTTCTGTGCCACGCGGTACTACCGCGTTATGCTCTGTTTGAGAGGCACGGTACTCCCTTTTTAGCCTTTTTGCCATGGCTTGTGGGATCTTGATCTTCGAGAGATTTTTGAGGATTGGTGTTCCTGATCCGATCCTAACTCACTTTCTGTGATTAGTAGGCCTGATCCACTAAACTCTCCTAAGATCCACCCTTCTCTCTTGTTGGTTAACCCTACTACACACTATAAGAGAGAAACATTCCATGAGCAAAGGGGAGGACTCTTGGAGACATCAAACTTATGATCTTGAATCTTTGTGGAGATAGCTAGAGGAGGAAGCACTTGGAGCTGGGAGCTGGCTTGGATATCAAGCAACCATTGTAAGTGACTTCAAGTTGGTAATGGAACATAACTTGTCTTGTTTCCCAAATCACATGTGTTGATTTTGTTTCAATTATATGATTTGTATCTATTATAGATTTAGATCCTAACTCATATTTCAAGTTGCTAGAGAATCGTATATGCTTGTATCTTGGTTTCATTGTGACAGGTTCATTCGCGAGGACTTGGAAATTGGAGCAACCATTAAGACAAGCAATTGGATTGAAGGTCAGTTAGATCTCTTCTGTTTCTTCCAGCAGGTTAATCTTGAAATGTCTGTTTAGATCTAGGAATTCAAGGTAGCATTTGTTATTTTTTGTCTTAGGAATTTCTACCTATCTTAGTTTAAAGTCAGTTAAAGTCTACTTTAACCTAAGAGAATTCAAGGTAGCATTTGTTAGGAATTTCTACCTATCTTAGTTTAAAGTCAGTTAAAGTCTACTTTAACCTAAGGTAGCATTTGTTATTTTTTGTCTTTGTTATTTTTTGTCTTGTTGTAGAATTTTCTCCCTACGGATAGGTAGAAATTCTCTTAGGTTAAAGTAGACTTTAACTGACTTTAAACTAAGACAAAAAAATAACAAATGCTACCTTGAATTCCTAGATCTAAACAGACATTTCAAGATTAAACTGCTGGAAGAAACAGAAGAGATCTAACTGACCTTCAATCCAATTGCTTGTCTTAATGGTTGCTCCAATTTCCAAGTCCTCGCGAATGAACCTGTCACAATGAAACCAAGATACAAGCATATACGATTCTCTAGCAACTTGAAATATGAGTTAGGATCTAAATCTATAATAGATACAAATCATATAATTGAAACAAAATCAACACATGTGATTTGGGAAACAAGACAAGTTATGTTCCATTACCAACTTGAAGTCACTTACAATGGTTGCTTGATATCCAAGCCAACTCCCAACTCCAAGTGCTTCCTCCTCTAGCTATCTCCACAAAGATTCAAGATCATAAGTTTGATGTCTCCAAGAGTCCTCCCCTTTGCTCATGGAATGTCTCTCTCTTATAGTGTGTAGTAGGGTTAACCAACAAGAGAGAAGGGTGGATCTTAGGAGAGTTTAGTGGATCAGGCCTACTAATCACAGAAAGTGAGTTAGGATCGGATCAAGAACACCAATCCTCAAAAATCTCTCGAAGATCAAGATCCCACAAGCCATGGCAAAAAGGCTAAAAAGGGAGTACCGCGCCTCTCAAACAGAGCATAACGCGGTAGTACCGCGTAGCACAGAAAGAGCATAGCGCGGTAGTGTTGACTACCGCGCACCTAAGCTGGAGCAAGGCGCGGTAGTGTAGGTATATGAAGTCTCAGCTGGGTTGATTCTTGACAGAATAGGTTTGTCTCCAAGGATCACTCATCATTTTTCTCTTCTGGGTGTTTTAAGCAGTAGGGGAAGTGTCGTCAGCTATTTTTATGGTGAAGATGCGACACTGTGAAATATGGAGGTATAACAGATCCAAGAGCGGTTTTGACCTCCCTCAACCTCTTGAGCATGATGAATGAGGAAGCAAACCGAGTATCCGCAATCTTCCTCAATGAAAGACGTGTATACTCTTTGTAGATTGTGAGGGCATCATTGTGGTTTTGTACAAAGTTATGGATATGGCATGCATCATCAATAAGGTTTCCAATCCATGTCACATCTAAAGCAATAGATTTCAGTGCTAAATTCAAAGAATGGACAATGCAAGCTGTCCAGAATACCTATAAGAGCAATAAAAGCAAGTATAAATGACTCTACAACTAACAACTCAAATCTATAAAATGACCATTCCCCTAGATGAATCTTGTGCTAAATTCAAAGAATGTACAAATTAACAATGCAAGGTGTCCAAAATGAAAATACCTGTGGATATTTAGCTTCCACAATCATGCCAATAGCCTTGCACAATCATGCCAGGAGCCTTGCAAACAGGTGCATAGTCCATGATGATTTGTACACAAGAATCAACACCTACTTCTTCAATGACTTTGATGAACAACTCACCCATATACTATGCATCCTTGTATTTCCCAAGAGCATCCACCGCTTTCAAAAACACCGGTCCATTTTGGGAAGACGCCATGAAATTGATGAGTGGATGGCGTGCTACATCCGTCCATCCATCGGAAACAATACTGACACCAGATGAGGGCCATGTTGATCTAATTGGCTCAAGAATTTTATCCACCTCCTTCTTTGCCATGACCAACAATGCGGTTCTAAGCTTCTCTGAACCAGGAGGCACATAACAATTTGGAGCTCGTTCCATAAGACTTCGACACATCTCAAAATACAATGGTGTTTGTGCAACATTGAATGAAATGAAGTTGAGGTAGAAAAAGAATGCAATGGCAAGGTCCACCTCTTCTCGCGCCTCTTGTTGGAAAATCCTGTCCATTGGACCACTTGGAGTTGGCCTCTTTCTTGTTGGATGAGTATCAACCTCACTCCCATATCTGCTAGGTGGAGGCCTAGTGCTAGAGGGTTTCCTCAAGAATGGAAGAGGATCCTCATTCTTTTGTTTCTTGCTTGCTACTGCCACCTTCCCTAAGCCAACATGATCCTCTCTTTCCATCTCCCTTCTTTGGGTAACACTCACTACTTTACATGAAGCAATCCCACATGGAAGGGCCAACAAATGGATCCTCATTCTTTTGTTTCTTGAACTCATTCTTGCAAAAATTGCAACTCCAACTCAAATTACCTCCCCCGCCAAGCTTTGCCCCAATCCCTTATTTCCTTGTCACATACGTCCACAAAGGGTATTTATTCTTGTGGGCTTGTCTTGCTAAAACAAGGTTAAATGGAGCATGAGCTCCACTAGCAACAAATGGAGCACTAGCAAGAGTAGATGAACTTAGGCTTGGAGGAGGAAGAGGAGAGGAGACACTAGATGGGGCATTTCTCCCTTTCCTTTGCCCTTTAGCAGCTGCCCTAACTGATTGAGACATTTTTCTTGTTGTTTGATGGTGAGCTTGCAATCATCCCAACGAAATCCACCCTCAAAGGCACTTGGAAACCCTTGAAAATCCTTCTCTTGCTCTTAACCTGCAAAAAAAACCAATCTCACACCTCTCTCCACACTTGCAAATGACCAAATGAAGGTGAAAAATCAGTTTTAACCCCTGCAGGCCCTCATTTCCGCCTTTTCCATGTCCTGGAATCGGGACACAGTGTTGACAGTGTGGGACAAAATGCAAACACGTGCTCGACACGTGTTTGCATCATGTCCGACATGATGACACGGAACACGAAGAGCATAATGAACGTGTCCGGTATCTTAGGTTATCAGAGTTTGAGCTTATGTATTGCTGTTCATAAAATCAGATCTAAGAATTTTTATTGGATTCCGTGCTTGCAAGCATCTGAGATTTATTTGCATGCAATCTGAGTTATTTATTTTATTGGAAATTGCAATCAGTTTATAAGCTCTAAGAAAATTAGAAAAGAAGTGGTTGCAGATGCTGCATTGCATTAATTGGATCGACTTTGTCTGAAGTTTGAACAGTGAAAATGAATCAACCTTATTTTTGTGAACATGAATGTATGTGTCACTACATTTGATTGTGGGCAATGGGCATGAATGAGCATACATACACCTAAGATTATTCAATTCAATATGCATATGCTGTCACTCAAGGCCTGAATTCCCTGATTAGTAATTTTAATCAAGTTTGACCTTACAATTATAATCTAATCTAGCTTGTAATAAAACTCCTCCCATCCCAAACCAGCTAGTAGAGGTCCTGAGTCTAGACTCCTCGTAGGGTTGCAACTGCCAAGCTCCAACTACCAAACCACAACGAAGATCAGGACACCAAAGATAACTTAGCTTTTCCACTAGTTGAGTATACACACACCAAGCACTAAGTTCCCTACAATAAAAAGTCATTGCACATAACAAAAAATATATCTGCAAAGGATATGGGCAAACAATAAATACATATAATTTCCTTGTTTGGAAATTCACGACAGTTAAATCTAGTAGTAGCCACTCACTGCACCAAGTACGAACTGTTATAATTTATTCCTTCTCGACTCATGCCCTCCTCCCCTGCCCCTGCAAATATTATCGTTTATTGTGTATCCCAGTAGTGATGTAGTAAGCCCCATTGACAGCAGCTTTTGCTCATTTGTGCACATCAATATGAATATAAAACTTATTTTAATTCCCAGCATGGATCGGTTCCTTGTTTGTTTGGAATGGTTCCTTGTTTGTTTATAAATGAATGATTTCTGTTATTGGAAAAATAAATGATTACATAGACCTCAATTAAACAGGCAAATACTTAATTTTATCACTAGATTTGAAAACGAGATTCAAAACCTTACATAATTCCTGGAGGAAATAGTTTTGGATGCCTCAAAACACACAGTGTGTAGCAAGGGCTCGCCTTCCCAGGCGGAGTATACAGTTTAGATAATAAAATGACAAACAGAAAGGAACAATGATATACATACATACCTTGCCATTGATGATAAGCCAGCAATCCTTGTCGTTGTTGTGCTGAGAGACCTCCGCGAGGGTGTACAACTTTGGGATTGGATTCACAAAAGAGGTAGGCATGGCTATCGTATGTGCTGAGGGAGATGGATTCCCTTGGCTTTGACTTCTCAACTACGCATTACATACATACCTGCTACTCGTCCAAACTACAATTAATTAATGGCATCGTAATTAGCAAAGGTAATTTCGTTACGGCATGAAACGTGACTTCACCCAATTAGTATCTAGACGGACTTTTACTTTTTCCAACTTCCAATTTCAACTAAGTTAATATGTAGTTAAATGGATTATATTTGGGAATAATCTAATTAGACTATTTAGAAATTTTAGGTATGTTGTATTATGATTCTTTATTAATTATGATTAAATATGGAATAGATCTATATTTTTAAGAAATTGATTAACTTCCAATTTCAACTAAGCTAATGTATTATTTGGGAGAATGATACAAATTTTAGGTATATTTAGTGTTACCCCCAAATTGCAACTAGATGAACTTGCACTTGAGTCGCTAAAAATTGAACAAACATTTGTTCAAATTCAAAGTTCAGAAATCCACTAGGTCATTATGGCCCTTCTTTTTCTTCACGCATGTTCCATACCTCCATGGGGGAATTGTAATAATAAAAGGCTTAGCATGATGAATTTTGTAAAAGGCTTGGCCTCCTAAGACTTGGTCACTAGTACACTACTCTAGAGTGTTTTTTTTACTTGTTAATTATATCTTGTGTTTTAGTGACTTATAATTTTCGAGTTTTTTCACTTAATATCCTCTAAAGCTGGAGTTTTGTCCTGGTGGTTAGGCCTTGGTGGATTGTTAAACCCTAGTGTCCAATGTATATTACCATGATAGTCATTGTCCTAGAGTCTCGTGGACATGCGTTAAGCCCCTCTTGGAATTTTTTAATGTTTTTAGTCATTAAAAAATTTCCTGCAAAACGGGATATTTTAATTGTAATTCTTGTGTAAGTTAAAAAAGTGGTTAGGAGGCATCATATGCCTTGGGGTGCTCATTTTCTTGCTTAGAGCACCCACTTTACCCTTGTACCCCCTTTGAGAGTGAAAATAGTGATTTTGAATCACTTAAAAACATTTTCTCTCCAAAAATGTGTATAAAAGGAAAAATAAAAAGGGAAAAATCATCATCCCTATTGTCAGGGAAACATGTCGGGGATATGTTTTAATCTGTCTCCAATATTGGGCGTAGGTGGCGATCTCAAGAGGAGTTGATGACGAGCTAGCATGAGTTAAAACTCATGATCTAAAGTGTGATTGAGATCTCCATGGAGGGGAGCACATTTCTCATGGAGGAGGGTGCATTTCTCTTGGAGAGGTGGCGCAAGATAAGAAGAGGTGTGACCAACCTCTTGAGACGTGTCACCCACCTCTCTCAGTTCACCCTCACTTCACTCCTATTCACCCACCACTTGGCATTTCGCTCTCACATGTGGAAATTCACCCTCCTTGGCTAATGCGCCCTCTCTTCTCTATTTAACCAGTGCGCCCTCTCTCACTTGGGATGGTTGGAGCCTAGAAGTTATGCTTCAGTACTGTATTACTATTGTATCATTTTTGTTGGAATAAAAAACTTTGGAGGTCAATCAATGGTGTAGTGAGCAAATGGTGTGGATGTTCATTATCATGTGTTTATGAGGTGATTGTAGCATAGTTGTTTGTTGCTTATTTTGTTGACCTGGCCTTGGAAGGATTGCTATCAATTAGTAGGATAGAATGAAGTAAGTTTGGTTACTTCTTTCATCTATTATCTATTTATGCATAAAGATCTAAGATTTACATGTTTTATGAGTTTATATGCATGTTATCTAAGTATTTTGTGTAGATGATACCAAGTATTTGATTATTGGGTTGCACGTATTCTAAGCTTTGCAGGCGCTCTTGCTTGAAGAAGTGGATGATCTATTTTTCTTCTTCCATGATCTTCAAGCTTCTTGGAAAGACATAGTCCCTCCGCTCTCCACCAATAGACTCCATAGCTCCATATTTCCAAATTCTCAAGCTGATTTCTTTCTCTCTCCTTCACTTAAAATTAAAAGTTTATTCTTGATTACTTTATGCATGCAAGATCTAAATAGTTTATTTTCAAAATAAAATCAAAAGGCTATTTATCAGTGTGTGCATTTCAAGATTAGATCTAGTTGTGCTCTTAATGTTCATCTATTCAAAGTAGATAAAGCTTCTTGAATCTTACATTTAGCTAGTTTTAAAGGAGATTTTTAGTATTAAAGGTTAAGACATTTTTTAAAGAACTTTCATTTGATTAATCTGGCATTTTTAGTGCCATGTTGTAGGTTGTTTTTTTCTCTTTTTAAGAACAAGTATGAGGAGACTCTGCTCAAATTTTGAAGAGTTGGACCATTCAGGACCCTCGAGAGCCTCTTACCTTTCTCTATAATAAAAATTCTAAAAAACATGTAAGTTTGTTGGTCCTAATTCTACGAAGGACCACAAACATTCCCAAAAAGTATTTGTAAATCATAATTAGTGGGCTACCTTATGCCTAGTGCCAATCTCCCTGGGGGGATCCGTGTCACTTGTGTAATTGCCTTTTTCTCTTTTATTTTTACTTTCATTTACTAACCCAGGGATAAAATGAAAAGTGCATAGCAAAACATTTAAGTCTATAGATTAGTTAGATTAGTCATTTCATTTTTTATTAAGAGTAACGAATCCAAACTTTTTGTTTGTCAGCATGCTCTTATGACCATTGCGGGCTTGCCTGGCATGTGGTTACAACCAGAAAAGAGGCACTTAGTGGCTAGTTAACAAGGAAATCCACCAAATTGTTATTGTTCACTTGAGATATTACATTGAGCTTGTGTGAAAAGTCAGGGGATACTCATTGAGATTCATTCTCTCCCCGTTGGACCTTCGACGTTGTTCTATGTACTCTTTTGGAGGATAACTTTTGGTGGCTCAAACAAATTAGATTAGATTTCCTTTTGCAACTGCATGCACAAGTGTGTTCACAAATGAATCCACTAAAGAAATCACCTTAATAGTTAAAACTGTCAAGAGCTCTTCATCACGTATTTCAACGGCATTTTACTTTGGCACTGGTCTACAACTCTTACAATCATTTACTTCAAGTATTTATTTATTTATGAATATGCCATGATGTATTGATGATAAATTTGTTGCTAGATTAGATTTACTTGTATTGCTCTTGTTTCATTAAATCCTAGACTTATTTCATACTATAGGTTATCTAGCCTTAGTTCTTTTTTTAGGGACCACCCTCCTTCGCTTCGCTAGGAATTTGCATAGACGGAGGACTCAAGTGTTGATGACAATAACCCGACTCGAGGCTTTCCCCCAAGGACTCACCCAATAGATTGAATATTTCTAACATGTTACCCGAGGTGTGGATAAAGGCGGCACCAATCTTTGGTTCTGTTGCCGAGGATAAATCTTTCTATTCCCGGAATATGACTTTTGGCTTTCCTTTTTGTTTTTTACTTTCTTTGATGTATACCGTGAATATGTGAAATCGACTCGATCATCTGGTGACTCCACTATCAAATAGTTCTATAATAGATTCTACAAGAAGGAACTCACAAGGGCTGCTCAATTTCATTCCTAAACCGGAGAAGGTTTATCAAAGGAGATTGAACAAGCTCACTTCTCATAGGATCCTTGATAATCCAAGATCCAAGTCTATTTTTTATATCCACTTTTTATTTAATAATTTGCAAGTAGAAGAAATGGATGATTATTTTAACCCAATTGATTTTACTCAAATAAATGGCTATCTACATGATATACCTACAAAGGCTATTGAAAAGTTGCCTTTTTTTTAAGGGAACAACGTTGTTAGTGCCAAATCTCATATCAAAGCTTTTTTCACAATGTATTAATAAATGGTGTCATGCGGTGGCTCATAATCATCAAGATGTTAAGATGAAACTCTTTGCCTTGTCTCTTGAAGAAGATACTTATGACTAGTTTTATGGGTTAGAGGACAACAAGTTCAAAACTATCACCAAATTAATAGATGCTTTTACAAAGAGGTGGGGAGACAAGAAAGAACATCATCACATGTTGGCTGCTCTTCATACTATAAAGAAGAACAAGAATGGAATGTTAGTTTTTCATAATTCAATTCATTCTTATCTAGGATCTTAACTGAAAGAACAACATGTACAGCATATCAAGCATAAGAGACAAGAGACAAGAAACACAAAACATTTCACCGGGGAAAACCAAGAAGGTGAAAAACCCCGCAACTTCCTCAGAGATAGAATAAGCATCAATACAAGGATCACCATGATCAAACCCAAGAGATAGATATCTTCAACAACATGCTCATCCTCCACTTGTGCGCACTCCTCCTCTCTCTCACTAATGCGAAGTGAGTGAATAATGGAATGTGAAAAATGAGAGAGACACACTCTCTATTTATACACTAACTTGACTTTTAGTCAACTAGGTCGGCCCCAATTTAACCACTTAACATAATGCTGACAGGGCCGACCCCTCTAGGGTGGTCTAATAACCCTTTGACCCACATGACTCATACAGGGCCGACCCCATCAAGGTGGTCTAATAACCCATCAAGTACAAGTTAAGACACTTACAATATTACTTGCGACACTTGCAAGTACAACTGACAACACTTCCAATCGGAGGAATAATACATCTCCGTTGGGGATACAATAAAGTACAAATACAATATACAAGTGAATATCTTCTGAAGTTACAAATACATCAACACTCCCTCTTAACTAGGAAGGTACTCTATTGACACAAGTCATCAATACATATTGGCACAAGTCTTCAATTATGGAGCTGGATCATCGTCACTGGATTACGGAGCATCATCATCATCACTGCTGCTGTACCCGTTATCTCGATCACTGGGCTATCTCGTAATTCTTCTCATCATAGGAAGTTCTACAGAGCCAACCCTTTTTCATGCTGGATGTAGGCCCACCACCTGTAGGTCTTCATCAACACTGTCCATACTGTGGAATCCTCAGGAATTATTACATGCGTCACAATGCCTCGAAAGAGTATCACAGGATCATTTATGTGCTAAAGCATGACCGGAAAGATCTCCCGGGTCAACTTACATGTGACTCCCACCACAATTCCTCGAAAGAGTATCCCAGGATCCTTTATGTGCCGAAGCACGACCGGTAAGATCTCCCAAATCTACTTACATGTGGTCACCACAAAGCCTCGAAAGAGCATCTCAGGACTGATTACGAGCGTACTGCTCAACCTATCGGATCTCCCAAGTCTAGTTACATGTGGTCATGGCAAAACCTCGAAAGAGCATCCCAGGACTGATTACGAGCGTACTGCTCAACCTATCGGATCTCCCAGGGTGCTATTATATGCCATAGGACAAAACCTCGAAAGAGTATCCCTGGATCCTTTATGTGTCGCAGCACGATCGACAAGATCTCCCAGGTCTAGTTACATGTCCTCCCAAAGAAATGCCTCGAAAGAGTATCCCAGGATCCTTTACGTGCCGCAGCACGACCTGCACGATCTCCCAGGTCAGCTTACATGCTCATCTGCACAACCTGTCCACGGCCACAGAGTATCAACCTGATACTCACCATACATCATCCTGATGTACATGATCATCCTGATCATCATCATATCATCGTCCTGATGCATATCATCCAGAGTATCATCCTGATACTCATCACACATGATCATCCTGATCATCGTCCTGATGCATGTCATCCAGAGCATCATCCTGATACTCATCACACATGATTATCCTGATTATCGTCACTACATCGTCCTGATGCATGTCATCCAGAGCATCGTCCTGATACTCATCACACATGATCATCCTGATCATCGTCCTAATGCATGTCATCCAAAGCATCGTCCTGATACTCATCACACATGATCATCCTGATTATCGTCACTGCATCGTCCTGATGCATGTCATCCAGAGCATCGTCCTGATACTCATCACACATGATCATCCTTATCATCGTCCTGATGCATGTCATCATACATGATCCAACTGATCATACAAAGCATCCACCTGATTCATATACATATAAATTATCCAACTGATCATACAAAGCATCCAACTGATGCATATCCAAAGTGGTAACTGGAGCATCGTCCTGATGCTCATCACACAGCGCTTACATCCACAGCCATGGGAAGGATCCTCCTATCACCATGCTTGGAATGGCTCCTGCAAATGTGTCCCATCACTTCTTCCTCAAAGTATATTCAATCTGAAGAACACCAAGCCTCTCTCTGAAGTACTCAAACTTCACTCTAGCTAGTGGTTTCGTCAACACATCTACAACCTGCTCATCCGTCGCAACATACAGGAGCTTCACTGCTCCTGTCTGCACCATATCCCTGATATAGTGATATTTGATCTCAATGTGTTCGACCTGTCATGGAACATCGGGTTCTCAGACAACTTCACACAACTTTGGTTGTCACAAAAGATACCAGTAGCATCCAACGGGAGATCAAATAACTCAGACATTAGCTTCCTGCCTCACAACTGGACAAACAAGCTGTGACATACTCTGCTTCGGCTATACTCAGTGCTACGCAGGACTGCTTCCTACTAAATCAGGAGATCACACCTGATCCCATACTGAAGCAACACCCTGAAGTGCTCTTCCTATCTGCAGCACTGTCTGCCCAATCTAAATCAACATAACCCTCCAGGTTAAACTTTTGATTCGCATCATACTTGAGCCCATAATCAATCGTACCCTTCAGGTAACTCAGAATATGCTTTATAGAAACCAGGTGAACACCTCTTGGATCCGTCAGGAACAGGCTCAATGTGTTCACCGCAAAGCAAATATCTGGTCTCATGTTCGTTAGGTACATCAAGGACCCAATCATCTGACGATACACCGTGACATCAACCGGTTTAGATGAAGCATCACACAGAAGCTTCAGGTTCGATGCCATAGGTGTGGCCATGGCCTTGCAGTCCATCATCCCGAACCGCTTCAGGATCTCTACCGCATACTTCCCTTGTCCAAGGAAGATTCCATCTACACTCTGCCACACCTCCATGCCTAGAAAGTAGTGCATCATCCCCAAGTCCTTCATCTCAAACTCGGCAGCAAGCTTCATCTTCGTATCGACAATCAATCTATCCTCACCTGTAACAAACAGGTCATCCACATACAATAGTAGTATCACTGGATTGCCTTCCTCAACCTTGTAGTAAAGGTTGGGATCCGCTTTACTCTTGGTAAAGCCCAAACTGGATAGAAAGCTGTCTATCCTACCATACCAAGTCCTAGGAGCTTGCTTCAATCCATACAAGGCTTTCTTCAATCTGCACACATATGACTCCCTGTCATGTGTCTCAAACCCAAGTGGTTGCTCCACATACACTTCCTCTTCGACTACACCATTCAAGAAAGTTGTCTTGACATCCATCTAGTGTATCTTCCACTTCATCACAACAGCCAGAGCAAGTACTGTTCTGATGGAAGTGTATCTGGATACAAGAGAAAAAGTCTCTTCATAATCTATTCCCTCTTTCTAGGAGAAGCCACGAGCTACAAACCTCGCCTTGTATTTCTCTATGCTACAATCTGCAGCATGCTTGATCTTATAGATCCACTTGGAAGTCACAACAGACTTCCCTTATGTTCTCAGGACCACATCCCAAACATCATTCTTCATGATCGACTGGTATTCCTCGATCATGGCATTCTTCCATTACTGCATCCTGGATCCTGGGAACTTCAGATTCTTCAATATCTTCAATAGATAGTTTTCTTGAACTTCGTTACAGAAACAAATGTTGTTGTCCTTCTTTTGTAGGTGATTGTACACGATCTTTCCTACAAGTCAAATTCAATTGCATGATTAGAAACTTCTCATAGTTTTTCAAAAACAAATTCTTACACATAAGTACATATGTCATACAGTCATGCAATTATCTTAGCCAATGCTTCAATACAACATTTATCCATATCCCGTATTCACACGGTAACTTTCCAGATGCCTTCCATCTCTACCAGAACATTTGTTAAGAGTGTGCACAACTCCCAACATGTTAGCAAAGAGGTTTCATTCTAGATAAGTAGCAATGGAATGTTGTACAATACCATAGGCCACTTACCCATTACTTGCATATTAGTAGTATTAGTAGTATCTTGTTGTACAGTACATCCTAAATCTAGGAATATAAGTATGTACATGAATGAAAAACATAATTTACGTAATCATACATATAATAAATGACAATTCAAATACTTATCTTTGTTTGGTTGTTGGGTGGACTCCCTCTTGATCTTTGCTTCCTGGAGTGCTCCCTCTTGATCTTTGCTTCCTTGCAGGAACTTTTGGAGTGTGCTCCCTCTTGATCTTTGCTTCCTGGAATACCTGTCCTTGAACTTATATCCATATGGACCACTATGCATGCTTAAGTGTGCACTAGCATCATCCTCAAGATTTCATACATGATCATACATCCATTAGTATAATCTCAATACTATCAAAACATTATGATCCTAAATAAACTTAACATGTATGGTCATGATTATTTCACACACAAGTAATTTATCACAAGCATTAGTATTCAAGGTTTCAGGGAGGACTTCTATTACTCATGCATATTCTTATTGACCATAGGACTCTTCTGGTTAGTCAAATCATCAATCAAAGTAAGAAACATAATATGCATAAACCCTTGATTACTTAAACTTCTAACTTTCAAGAATAATCATTATCATTCATACAAAAGTATAAGATCCTAACACAAGGTAGGATTCTAACTTGATATAGGAAAAACATACATGGTTATCATGTTTGCTAGTTATGTATAACATACCCAAACAATGTCTTCTTGTTCTCTTCAATGACTTGTGCTTAGTAACCTGCATAACTCATAAGTTAACCATTGTAGAACCAAACTATACATACCTCGTAAGTAGAGCTTCTATAATGGCTATGGATGAGTCTTTGTCTTCATGTCACCATGGTCATATGTTCTTGATCTAGAACTTGATTTGTCTTTCTTAATGTACCTTTCCTGTTAGCGGACAACATCAACCTCATACAACACCACAATGCATTAGTACAATCATAAGTGTCATAACCCTAATCAATGAATGTCTTATATCATTCACATGCATTCATACTTTTACTAGGGTGATGAAACAAGTCTAAGATTAATCAAGATTGTACTAACCTCAATAATATGAAGACAAACATATCATAAACTTAATCATGAACAAATTTCTAAACATACCTGTATCTCTTCAAGTCATACCTGTCAGGATTTGCTTGCAGTCTTCTTATGTAAGGCCTTAGCCTTATCTCCCTCTGGAACTGGAACTTCTTCACTTATGTAGGTGACCAATTCATCCTCTTATAGGATTAACCCAATCCACTTTGATTTGTTGAGACTGGATCTGAAGCTGGATTAGGGTTTGTCAGAGAAACCCTAAAAATTCAAACTTTGAATTTCAAACTTTTGAATGGATGGAAAGCTGTGTCTTGTTGAGCTGATCAAGCTGGTATACTTCAATTTTGAAACCTGCAAAATTTGACCCCTCAAAATTGCCTTTGAAACTTCTGGATCTTCTGGACAGGATCCCGAACTAGGGTTTGATAAAGCCCGGTCTTCTACCCAACCAAAAGGTTCGATCTTGTGTTCTAAACTTTGATTTTCCTGAGGGGCTTCCAGTCATGGTCACACATTTAAAAAATTCCAACTTTTGTAGAAGCCCTAATTTTCCACCTTTTCGATCAAAATCCCGAACTAGGGTTTGATCAAGCCCGACTTTCTGCCCAACCAAAAAATTCGATCTTGGTCTCTAAATTTCGATTTTGATGATGAGCATTCAGCCATGGTCTCCGATTCCAAAAATTCCAACTTTCTCTGAAGCCCTAAATTCGCGTAGAAGTGACAAGCCAAGAATGAAGGTGCTCAGAATCCAATTCTGTTTTGATAGAAACATGCACCTTATTGTTTTTGGTGCATATCTGAAATTAAGAATCCACAGGGTATGAAACTTCAATGAGTGGTAGCCTGACCTATCTTCTTTCCAACCCCACGGGTATGACCTCAATTGGATTCTCTGAGAGAGAGTTATTCCAAGTGTCGCAACGTGACCTGTTTATGGGATAAAACAGGAGAGCGAACTTGTACCGCGTGCCACGTGTCACCCGTTCAATTTCGGCCTCTAAAAAACTTACCTGAGAAACTAAATTCCGTGCTCTTACTGTCACTTTTTACAATATTTCATTTGGAGCTTCCTAGCCCAAGTTGTGACCTTTTTACCTAGGTCACTTGTTTATGATTGAGATATGGAAGAGGCAAAAACCCTAGATTGTGCTGATCATAAAACAAAAATTACAACGAATCAGATGTTGTGCTTTGGAAACAAGGTACATGGGGATGTTATCGACAACCTGTAAACGTTTCAGATCCCGAACCTTCGCCAAAATGGATTTATAGCGAAAGTTCTACGATGACTGGTTTTTGCTATATCAAGCTCTAGCTTCCAATTTGTCACAAGTGCAACAAGTCTCATAAATGCCATACCATGCCTTCCTTCAGGCTAGCTCTGATACAATTTTAGTTTTTCAGAATTTAATTCATTCTTATCTAGGATCTTAATTGAAAGAACAACATGTACAACATATCAAGCATAAGAGACAAGAAACACAAAACATTTCACCAGGGAAAACCAAGAAGGTGAAAAACCCCGCAACTTCCTCAGAGATAGAATAAGCATCAATACAAGGATCACCATGATCAAACCCAAGAGATAGATATCTTTAGCAGCATGCTCCTCCTCCACTTGTGCGCACTCCTCCTCTCTCTCACTAATGCGAAGTGAGTGAATAATGGAATGTGTAAAATGAGAGAGACACACTCTCTATTTATACACTAACTTGAATTTTACTCAACTGAGTCGGCCCCAACTTAACCACTTAACATAATGCTGACAGGGCCAACCACTCTAGGGTGGTCTAATAACCCTTTGACCCACATGACTCACACAGGACCGACCCCATCAAGGTGGTCTAATAACCCATCAAGTATAAGTTACGACACTTACAATATAACTTGCGACACTTGCAAGTACAACTGACGACACTTCCAATCGGAGGAATAATACATCTCCGTTGGGGATACAATAAAGTACAAATACAATATTCAAGTGAATATCTTCCGAAGTTACAAATACATCAACATGGAACAATGGAGGAATTCAATAAGAAGTTCAAGGAGTTGATTACAAGCATTCACAAAGACGGTTAGCTTCTAGATGCTTCCATACTCATTATTATATGGAAGCCTTCAATGGTGAAATAAGGTATCAACTAAGAGATAAAGAGCCTTCCAACCTAAAGCTTTCCTAAGAGATGGCTATTAAAATTGATAAAAACATGCAAGCCTTTGGTAAGTCTAACATGCCTGGTTTTATAGTACTTCTACCTCCAAGCAGTAAGAAACTAAGGGAAAGGCGGTTATATCATATAATAGGGATTCTTCTAATGATCCTTTAAAAGAGTTAATTGATGTGATCAAAGCCATGGAGGCTAACCATGCAACATACCTTAATGCCATGCATAATAGATTAATTTCCATGGAAAAGTCCCAAGCGCAAAGATTCCCCCTAGAATAAATAAAGAATGGCAAAGACGAGGACCTCCCCAAGATCAAAGGCCACCAAATCAGTTGGAATCGAAAAATATGGTTAGTGATGAGGCACCCCCTTGTTGCAGAACTTATGAGGATTTTCATGAAGAGTCCACTTGCCCCATATTTTGTCAAATCAATGAGCAAGGATTCCCCAAAACAAACAATTATGTGGGCTATTCAAGGTGTCCTGATGATTCAGATTTATGTGAGAATGAAACGAAAGAGCATATATAGAACTGCATACACAGATATAATGCAGGAAAGACAGTGATACAGTAAACTCAAATTCTACGAACTGAATAAAATAGATCAGACTGTAAAATAAAGTAGCTTTATCTTTGAGAAGAGATATGCGGCTACGCTCATTTGTCACAAGTTGATTACAAAAGGAATCCAAAGGGCCTTTTTATCATAAACATGAGGGAAAAAACCCTAAACATAAAAAACCTAACCCTAGGAGATGAACCGTAAAAAGGTTTGCAGACCCCAAGGTGGTTAGTTGAGGTGTCAACTTCTCAGGGGCATAACTTTTGCATATTATCTTTGTTTAGGGTGCTCAGTATCCCAGTAGAAAGGTCTAGTCGATAAGTACACATTTCTCCCATTTAGTCCCACCTCAGGCTCCAATTGGACTATGGTGTCACCAAAAAACATCATTTAGGACCTTAAAATGGCCCCAAAAGTTTTTGGACATGAAAATCCGTTAAAAAAAACTATCAAACTGGAAAACTGTGAAATTGGAAAAATTGCCAAATTGGAAAAGTTGTTTTGAGCCAGTGGAATAGGTGGGTGGCCACCAATATCCATTTGGATCAATCCTCCCCACTTAGGAAGCAATGGTCTCCATTGCGTTAAGTTCCCTCATCACATGGGGAAACTTCTACTGAATTTGACTCATGGTGAGCCACTTTCCTCGGTGAAGAAAATGCCCAACTTTGATAACCCAATAGAGTTAAACGCAATGTTGGAGAGTGCCCTTCACCTATGTATCCATGATCCTATCAACTGTATCTTGATCCAAACAGTCAAGGTCGAGTTCTAATGGTGCCAACTGCTCTACCACTTATGAGGTGTCCAACAACGGTGGAAAATATGGGCGAAGGAACTCCACATTAAATAGCGGGTGCAAGCCAAGAAAGGGAGGAATGCTTAATTCGAAGGTATTCTCATCGACTACCTTGGTGATGGTGTACAACCCATATCGAAGTGGATGAAGTTTGTGATGGGGTCCTGTAAGCCGCTCTTTCTACAACTGCAACCAAAACTTATCACCCACCTGAAATTTGTGTGGAACTTGATGTTGGTCATGTCATTGCTTGTACTTGGCATTAGATTTCTCCAAAATGTCATGGACTTGCTGACGGATGTGTTGAATCCTTTCAACAAATCAAGTGACCTTGTCTACCTCAGTGTGAGCATGGGAAGATTCCTCCTGTGTTGAGGAAATGGGCAAATCTACATCAATTGGGTCCAATGGTTGGAACCCCAAGCATACCTGGAAAGGGTTGTGTCTAGTAGAGCTACGAAGGGCTTTGTTGTAGTTATGTTGAATATATGGAATACTTGCATCCCATGTGCGGAGATTTTTAGAATTGTACATCCTTAGAATATGCAAAATCATCATATTGACCACCTCTGTCTATCCATCAATTTGGGGGTGGAAGACAACCAATTGGGTGAGTTTAATGTCCATTAGTGACCATAGGCTAGACCAAAATGTGCCCAGGAATCTGTTGTCCCAATCTGAAATGATAGTCTATGGTAGCCTTGGATGAACCTAGGCACGTTCAGAGAAGAGCTTAGCTTTGGCTTCAGTGGTGATGCTCTTCTTGCAACGTATCAAAATGGTCGTCTTAGAGAAGTGATCCACAACCACAAACACACAATCATTACCATGCTTGGTTGAAGGTAGTCCTGACATGTAGTCCATGGAGATGGATTTCCAAGGTCCATTGGGAGTAGTCAAAGGGGTGTACATCCCTTGCTTATTGATGGTAGGTTTCACAAAGGCGCGGGAAGTGCATGATCTGATATACCTACCGATGCCTTGTTGAAGCTTTAGCCAATAAAAATACTTATGCAATATTGCTACTATCTTTTCTATGTCAAGGGTCTTTGCCACTCGACTGTAATGCACTTCCCAAATCAAGTTCGCACACTCGCTTAAAGGAACATAGAGATGGCCCATGTGGCATAACAGTATCTCCTAGAGATGAAATTCTACCACTATTGTGTCTGCATATAATGCTAATAGGTGGAAGTGAACTTGGGATCACTGCCATATAGTTGAGACCACCCATAGGTCTCACAGCCACCAGAGTTGAGAATTGTGGTTAAGGATACCACTAGAGGTCAACTGAGGCAATCTGCTACTCAATTGGTGCTACCCTTCTTATACTTGATGTTCAGGTGGAATTGATGCAAGTATGCATACCATTTTTGGTGGCGATCATTCTGTAACTTCCCTTATGTTTGCATGAACTGCGGGGGCTTGTGATCAGTGTGGATGATTGCCTCTTTGACGATAATGTAATGCTTCCATTGGCAGCAAGCTTGGACAATGGAATACATTTCCTTGTTATATGTGGGGTATTTGCGGACTGTATCTCAGAGTGTCTCATTGTGATATGCCACTGGATAGCCATGCTGAGTGACGATTGTGCCAATAGCATAGTCTGAAGAATATGTCACAATTTCAAAGGGTTGTTGCATATTTGGTAAGGTAAGGACATGTGTCGAACATAAGCGCTACTTTAGCTCTTCAAATGCTTGTTGTTGTGACTTGGCCCAAATACATTTGGACTTAGATCCAACTTTGGTCACTTGGATAAGGACCCAAGCAATGTGAGAGAATCCCAACACAAACCTGCAATGGAAGTTGGCAAGGCTGAGGAAGCTGTGAAGTTTTGTGAGAATTGTCAGGGTTGGCCAATCGCGAATAACTTGGATCTTGGATGGATCCACATTCACACCATGGTCATCCACGATGTATCCTAGATACTGAATTCTCTCCATGCCAAATGAGCACTTCTCTAGATTAGCGTATAACTTGTGTTGTCGCACGGTGCCGAGGACTTGTTGAATACGCTGCAAATGTTCCTCCCACATTCTATTGTAGATGAGGATGTCATATAGATATACAACCACAAAAGAATTGGTGAATGACTGGAGCATATCATCCATCATCCTCATGAAATTTGTTGGAGCATTAGTCAAGCCAAAAAGCATGACCAACCACTTGAAAAGGCCTTCTCGATATTTGAATGCAATATTCCAAACATCGATTGGCTCAATTGGTACCTGATGATAGCTAAAATTTAGATCAATATTACTAAAATACTTGGCACCCTTGATTTGGTTGAGAAGGTAATTGATCTGGGGAATGGGATATTGATTCTAGACAGTGATTTTGTTTAGAGCTCTGTAATCAATACATAGTTTCCAAGTTCCATCTTTCTTCTGCACCAACACAATTGGGCTCCCGCAAGGTGAGGAGATCGGTCAAATGTGCACCTTTTTGGATTAATTATTGAATCTGTCACTTGATCTCTTCATTTTCCATGAGGAAACACCTATATACTGGCCCATTAGCTGTAGGTGCCCCGTGTATCAAATCAATTGAGTGTTTGACTTGGCAATGTAATGGCACCCTGACAAGTGTGGTGAAGATGTCTCTATGTGCTTCCACAATCTTGTCCACCTACTTTAGTTGTGTAGAGAGACCTTGTGTGGAGGCAGTGGATGTTGTTGTGATCTTTTGTTCTCCTTCAGAGATAATCATGAAGAGGACAAATTTCCCAATCTGGTAGATTACCTTCCTACACTGCTTAGCTATGATGAGAGATACTGCAGTAGTGGGAACTACCTCGGGTATCCTGTAGAGTTGTTTTCCCAAAGTAATAATGACATTACGAGGGCTGGATTCATACATAGCATGATGCTTCCACATATATGGTTTTCCTAAAAGAACATCACAAACTTCGAGTGGGGAAACATTGCACATTACCTCATCTTTGAAGGGTTTGATGTCGTAAGGTAAGTGGCGTTGTTGACTGACGCGGATGTCATGTCCTTGCTTGAGTCATCTGATGTTGTAGGGTTGAGGATGTGGTGTTGTTAGCAGATTCAACCATTTGATGACCTCTATCGAAATCAGATTATTTTGGCTTCCACTGTCAACAATGAAATGTAGTGGAGTTCCCTTTACCCACATTTGTGAGTGGAAGAGGAGTTCACCTTCCTCTGGCTCCTCTGGATTGTCGAGCTGGATCTTTGTGGTAGCGATGGTGACGTTGGGTTCTACATCAATGACCCGCTTTCCCTTGTATGTGACTGCGATGTTGGGTTCTACATTAGAGTCGGAACCAAGATCTGTCTCTGAATCTTTGATCTCGGCCACCAATGTCTGCTTTGAGCGACATTCATCAGTGCTGTGCCATGAGCTCTTATGAAACTCACACCATTTCTCTGTGTCCTTCTTTGCTTGTGGATTGGATTAGTTTTCCTGGGGCTGGTTGTCCTTACTCTATGGGTTTACCCTTGCCTTGCTGCTGCGGCTGATTCTCAAGTCCAAACTCCCACTTGTTCTTCTGCTTCAATTTTTTCTCAATCTTGACAACATATCGATAAACGACTCCCAATGACAAGATGTCTTGAAACTCCATTTCGGTTTGGATGCACCTATGTAGTCCCTCATGGTATTTTATAACTAGACGTTGCTCAGAGTCATTAATACCCAGCTTGCTGCGCAATGTGTGGAAGGTATTTGTGAACTTCGGCATTGTTTGGTCCCTCTCTTAATGCAGTGTGGTCCATCTCGTGTATTGGTCGTCATAGTTTCCCGTATGGTAGTATTGTTCCTTAATGACATCTATAAAAGAGGCCCAAGTGGGATCAACCTCAAACAATTCAGATTCCTCTATTAAGTTTTGCTCACAATAAGTTTCCCACCAATTTTTGACATGGGGGACAACCTTAAGGAGCGCAAAGGTGATTTTTTCCCTGTTGGAAAAATGGTGGACAAAGAAATACCCTTCTAGAAAAATCAACCATTTATTTAGGGCATCAACATTGGTCTAGCCTTCAAACAAAGGAATAACAAAATTAACTTGTATGTTGAAGGGTGTGGCTCCTCTGAAGTGACTACTTGATGATCCCTCCGTTTTTGTTGGCATTCGAAGGATCTGTGCAAAATTTTCTATCATCTCGTCCCTTTGTTGCCCGAGGGATTCCTCGAACAACAGCTTGATAGGATCTCCTGCTCCATTATCTCTCTTTTCCTCGGCCATGGGAGGCAGCTTGGGCCACTGAGGGCAGTTTTCCTCAAGCTCGCCTAGTTCAAGACCCAACTCTCAATATTCAGATCTCGTTGGGGACATGCACTGAGAGACAACAGAGAACAAATTGCTCTAATACCACTGATCTAGATTTATGTGAGATCAAAATGAAAGGGAATATATGGAAACACATACACAGATATAATGAAGGAAACAAAATGATATAGTAAACCCAAATTCTATTAACTGAATAAAATAGAACAAACTATAAAATAAAGCAACTATAATGGTGGTAGTTTTATCTCTTAGAAGAGATGTGCGTCTACACTCATTCGTCACAAGTTGATTACAAAAGGAGGTTGAAGGGCCTTTTTATCATAAAACATGAAGGAAAAAACCCTAAACATAAAAAACCTAACCCTAGGAGATGAACCATAAAAATGTTTATGGGCGACGATGTGGTTAGTTGAGGTGTCAACTTCTTGGGTGCATAACTTTTGCATACGATCAAGTTTAAGGTGCTTGGTATCCCGTTGGAAAGGTCTAGCCGAGAAGTACACATTTCACTTGTCCATTCCTACCTCCTACTACAAATAGACTATGTTGTTAAAAAATTTGTTTTGGGCCTCAAAAAAGCCCCATAAATTTTTGGACACAAAAATCCATAAAAATAAAACTATGAAACTGGAAAAACTACGAAACTAGAAAAACTGCCAAACTGGAAAAGCTATTTTGAGCCAGCGAAATATGTGGGTGGCCATCGATATCCATATAGATCACCTAATTTTATAAATATTGTAGGAGAGCTCACTCCATTTCAAATGATCAATGGAAGTAGAATAAAGAATTAAGTCAGAAGACTGATAATGTGACCAAGTTATATGGTGAGAAGCCTACTCCTGAACATATTCTTGAGATAGCGAGATATAAAGGACTTACATATCAAAGGAAAGGGAATGTGGATTCAACAAAGTCAAACCAATACATTCCTAAAGCAATAACTCCTTCTACAACAGATTTGAATGTTGATTTGAGTGATTGGATTTTTAATGCAAATATTTTAGTGCACGTGACAAAGATCATTAAGATACCCTCTCAGAAAGACAAGTTGTTAAAAGCTATAGAAGTTCCTAAAGGGAGAAATCTTGACAAGTATAAAGAAAAATTACTTAATAAGCATAAGGAGGCCAATGATGATGCCCCTTTTATTTTACATAGCATGGACCCAAGCAAAGAAGATCATCCTCCATTCTATGTTTCTTTAATGATAAATGATCTTCTATTGCATAACTGTATGTTTGATTCAAGAGATTCATCTAATATTATCACTAAGAAGGTCATGGAGCAGTTGAGTTTGCAATTCACTAGACCTTACCAAAATGTCTGTGGCATGGACTCAAGGGAAATTGATGTTGTTGGAATAATTTTGAATCTGCAAGTAAGGTTGGTAGCTTACCCTGATATCAATTTGACTATTGATGTGCCAGATACATGGGGTATGCTTTTATCTAGGAAATGGGCTACAACTTTGGGAAGTTGCATTCAGATGGATTGGTCATATGCTATTGTTCTTGCTTCAAAAAATTCACTTGTCAGAATTCATAGAGAACATGTGAAGAAGTTTCATGTAGAAGATCCAAAGGAACCAATGAATGAAGATGTTTATCACACAGATGATATTGGGATTTATGTTGTCTTTTCCAAATTCTTAACACTTGTTAAAGATAAATTTAAAGAAAATAAAATTGATGAAGTTTGGAAAATGAATTTTGATGGAGCTCACTTAAGATCAGGCAAAGGGAAAGGAATAGTTATTAATTCACCAACCAAGCAGACCTTCAACTTTGCTTTTAGATTGGAATTTGATGCATCAAACAATGTGGCAGAGTATGAGGCACTCTTACTAGGATTGGAAATTGCTAAGGATATGGGGATTAAAATTTTAAACATCAAGGGTGATTTTGACTTAGTAGTCCTTCACGTGAAAAATAAGTTTGCATGTAAGGTGAAAGGTTAAAATGGTACAAGAATGCATCTAGTATACCATGGAGTTCTTTGATGCATTAGATATTATAGCAATTCCCCGAGAAGAGAACAATCAAGCAAATAAACTAGCAGTGTCAGCTTCTATTTTTCAACCTATAGAGGAATTGATGAATGGTGATGGAAAATTTAAAATAAATTTTAGACCATTAGTTCCAGATAATGTGGATCATTGGCAGGTTTTCAGAAATGATGAGCAGATCTTAAGGTTGATTTATAATGTGCAAGAATTTCCAGGTTTCCATGTCAGTTACAAGGAAGAAGGGCATGAATATGTAGAAGAATAGGATCATACAAAGTATCCAGTTTTTGGAGGACGTATTTCCTTAGAGCAAATCTTTGATAGACAAGACAGGCAAAAGAGTAAAAAAGAAACAATTAAGCCTAGCAATTACATTGAGGTAAACATTGGAACTAGTGAGGATCCCAGGATGATAAAAATGGAAAAGGAACCTCATAAAAATAAAGAAAATATTTAATAAATCTTGTGCAAGTGTACAACATACCATCCCTCTTAACAAGATGCCAAGACTTTTCGACAGAAGTCGAGGAAAATAAATCCTAAGTTGCCCCCCATGGTGTAGAAAGAGATTCAGAAAATGCTAGTTGTTGATATCATTGCACCAATTAGACACTCATCATGGTGTTCTAGCTTAGTTGTTGTCCGGAAAAAGAATGGAGAGATAAGACTATGTGTGGATTTCATGAATCTAAATGTTTATGTGAAAAAGATAAGTATCCTCTCCCTAACATGGAAACTTTGCTACAAAGGGTTATAGGATCATGAATGATGTCTATGTTAGATGACTTTTTCGGCTATAATAAGGTTTTAGTGAAAGGAAGATCAAAATAAAACTACCTTCACTACATCATGGAGAACCTATGAATACTTGAGAATGCCTTTTGGCATATTGAATGCAGGTGCCACCTTCTAAAGAGCCATGGAATTTGCATTCAAAGAATTAATTGGTAAAATCATTGAAATCTATCAGGATGACTTGACTGTGTTTTCAAAGAATAGATCAGATCACATAAATCATTTGAGGCAAGTCTTTGAAAGATGTTGCAAGTATGGCATCTCCCTTAATCCGGCTAAATCAATGTTTGTAGTTGATAAAGGGAAATTTTTTAGCCATATTATTTCAAAAGACGGGGTAAGGATTAATCCTGAAAGAGTTGAAGCAGTCAAGAAGATTCCCTTACCCCAATACAAGAAAGCCCTCCAATTCTTCTTTGGTCATATCAATTTTGTTAGAAGATTCATCCCAAACCTACCCAATACAATTAGGCCCGTGCAAAAGATTTTAAAGAAAGGTGCTAAGTTCGAATGGACAAATGAAGGAAGGGAAGCCTTTAAGAGTATTAAGGATGCAAATGTTAGATCTATTGTTTTGATTAGTCCTAACTACTTCAAATATTTTCAAAAATTTCCTTTGCTTTAGAGCACACTATTGCAAGGGTGTTGCTTCATAAAAATGATGAAGGACAAGAGAAACCCATTGCATTTATGAGAAGGGTTTTGCAGAATTTAGAGTTGAATTATATTGTTATGGAAAAGCAAGCCTATGCCCTTGTCAAATATCTTAAGCATTTCAGAGTCTATGTAGGATATTCATATATAGTGGGGTATGTTCCTCACTTAACAGTTAAAGACATTTTGGCTCAGCAAGATTGCTTAGGGGTTAGAGGGAAGTGAGTATCCAAAATCCAAGAATATGATTTAGAGATAAAACCCACCAACCTGATCAAAGGTCAGGATCTAGCTCAGATATTGGCAGAAGGAAATGAACAGGATTTGGGTATGGTATGTCAGAGCAGTGATTTAGCATCAATTATCTCTGTAGAACTTTAGAGGTTAGAACAACATCAGTGGTATTCAGACATCATATTTTTTCTGGTTAACCTTACTTGCCCAAATCATTTGATAGGTCACAGAAGAAGAGCATTAAGGTTAAAAGCTACTAAGTATTGCATAATTCAATATGGATTGGGGTGGAGGGACCATGATGGTTTCATACTTAGATGTGTTGATGAGTTAGAGTCCAAAAGTATTATGACTAAGTTTCATTCAAGATTTTGCAGAGGGCATTTTCCAGCGAAAACTACATCCCATAAAATCCTTAGAGCAGGGTACTTTTGGCCAACTATTTTTGAAAATGTAAATAAGTTTGTCACGGGTTGTTAGCAATATCAGTTATTCACAGGAAAACAAAAGTTGCCAGCCCTGCATTTGCAACCAATAGTAGTTGAGGCTCCCTTCCAACAATGGGGCTTTCATTTCATCTATCAGTTTAAAGACAACTCAAGTAATGGATATACTTGGATTTTAACAACAACCAATTATTTCACCAAGTGGGTTGAGTCTATACCCACTAAGTGAGCGACCGACAAGGTAGTCATGAACTTCCTAGAAGACAAGATAATTACAAGATTCAATGTGCCTGACAAAATCACAACATATAATGCTAAAGCTTTCAGTTCAATAGAATTTTCCTCCTTCTGTTTTAAATATGACATTATTTTGTCCCATTCATCTAATTATTATCTCCAGGGAAATGGTCTAGCTAAGCCAAGTAATAAAAATCTAATGACTACCATGAAGAAGATAGTAGGGGATACAAAGAAAGTGTGGGAAGTAAGATCAAGTTCGCACTTTGAGATGACAAAATTACTAAAAAGAGTGCAATAGGAAGAGCCCTTTTGAGCTTCTGTATGGGTTATATGTCACTTTGTCAGTTCATTTAAAGCTTCCAGTGTATAAGTTTCTTCAAGGATGTAGTACAGATCAAGATGCAATGCAAAATATAATAAGTCATATCATAGAGCTAGATCAGAACAGAAGAAAAGTAGTTGATCATAGTGTCAAGAATCAAGGAAAGGTTAAAAAGACTTTTGATAAATATTCTCGGCAAAGGGCCTTTCAGAAAGGTGACATAGTACTACTGTAAGATAAAAGGAAGGAGACGCTAGGGAAACATGGAAAAGTTGATAGTTTATTAACTAGGCCTTACATTATCCATGATGTGGTTGGTGCTAATTCTTTCTGCCTTGGCCAGTTGGATGGAGAGAAGCTGACTCTACCACTGAATGGTTAGCTCCTCAAGTTGTTCTTCAATGCTATCATATGATTCCTAGGGGGCATCCATTATAACATAGCTCTTTGTAACCCTTTTCCTTGCATTTGATTTTTTAGCATTTATTTGATTCACTATCTTCCTATATATTAGTTGTGCAACTTATATTTCATTGGTTATTTTTTATACATGTGTAACTAATCTTGTGTTGACGAGACACTTGTTCAGTGTTGTGCAGATTACAGATTCTGGACTTCTGGCATGCTTTCCTTTCCTAAAGATCAAGCACATGTCTCTAGATGGAGCCAATGTTACCCCCCAAGTTGCAACTGGATGGACTTGCAGTTGAGCCGCCAAAGATTGAACAATCACTTGTTCAAATTCAGAGTTCAGAAGTCCAGTAAGCCATTATGGCCATTCTTTTTCTTTGTGTATGTTCCATACCCCGATGGAGGAATTGTAATAAAATGGCTTAGCATGCTGAATTTTACAAAAGGCTTGGCCTCTTGATACTTGGTCACTAGTACATTACTCTAGATTGTTTTTTTAACTTGTTAATTATATCTTGCTTTTTAGCGACTTATAATTTTCTAATTTTTTCACTCAATATCCTCCAAAGTTGGAGTATTGTCCCGGTGGTGAGGCATTGGTGGGTTGTTAAAGCCTAATGTCTGATGTATATTACCATGTTAGTCATTTTCCTAGAGTCTTATGGACATACGTTAAGTCACCCTTAGGATTTTTTAATGTTTTTAGTCATTCAAAAATTTCCCACAAAATGAAATATTTTAATTGTAATTCTTGTGTAAGTTAAAAAAAATGGTACTAGTAGGCATCATATGCCTTGGGAGAGAAACTAGTGATTTTTAATGACTTAAAATCATTTTCTCTCGAAAGAAGGTGTATAAAAGGGAAAAATCAGCATCCCTATTGTTAGGGAAACATGTCGGGGACATGTTTTAGTCTATCTTCATTCTTGGGCATAGGTGGTGATCTTAAGAGGAGTTGAGGGAAAGCTAGCATGAGTTAAAATCATGATCTAGAGTGTCATTGATATCTCCATGGAGGGGGGAACATTTATCTTGGAGAGGTGGCGCAAGATGAGAAGAGGTGTGACCAACCTTTTGAGAGGTGTCACCCACCTCTCTCAGTTCACCCTCACTTCACTCATATTCTCCCACCACTTGGAATTTCGCTCTCACATGTGGCAATTCGCCCTCCTTGGCTAATGTACCCTCTTTTCCCTATTTAACCGGTGCACCCTCTCCAATTTGGGATGGTTGGAGCCTGGAAGTTCTGCTTGAGTACCATATTGCTATTGTATCATTTTTGTTGGAATAAAAGACTTTGGAGGTCAATCAGTGGTGTAGTGCAAAAATGGTGTGGATTTTCATTGTCATGTGTGTATGAGGTAACTATAGCATAGTTGTTTGTTGCTTATTTTGCTGATATGGCCTTGGAAGGATTGCTATCAATCAGTAGGATAGAATGAAGTAAGTTTGGTTGTTGCTTTAATGCCATTATCTATTTATGCATAAATATCTAATTTACATGTTTTACGAGTTTATATGTATGTTATCTAAGTCTTTTGTGTAGATGATACTAGGTATTTGACGATTGGGTTGTAAGAATTATAAGCTTTGCAGGTGCTTTCGCTTGAAGAAGTGGTTCATCTAGTTTTCTTCTTCTACAATCTTCAAGCTTATAGGAAATAAATAATGCCTCCGCTCTCCACCAGTAGACTCCATAGCTCCGTATTTTCAAATTCTCAAGCTGCTTTCTTTCTCTCTCCTTCACTTAAATTAAAAGTTTATTATTGGTTACTTTATGCATGCAAGATATAAATAGTTTATTTTCAAGACTAAAATCGAAAGGCTATTTATCATTGTATGCATTTCAAGATTAGGTCTAGTTGTGCTCTTAATGTTCATTTATTCAAAATAGATTTAGCTTCTTAAATCTTACATGTAGCTAGTTTTAAAGGAGATTTTTAGTACTAAAGGTTAAGACATTTTTTAAAGAAATTTCATTTGATTAATCTGGCATTTCTAGTGGCATGTTGTTGGTTGTTTTTCTCTTTTGACGAACAGGTAGGAAGAGACTAGATGCTCAAATTTTGAATATTTCGACCATCCACGACCCCGTGAGTCTCTTACCTTTCTCTATAATAAAATTTCTAAAAAACTTGTAAGTTTGTTGGTCCTGATTCTATAAAGGACCGCAAACATTCCCAAAAAAGTATTTGTAAATCATATTAAGATTAGTGGGCTACCCGACGTCCAGTCCTAATCCACATAGGGGGGATCCGTGTCACTTGTGTGATTTTATTTTTATATTTTTATTTTTTCTTTCATTTACTAACCCAGGGATAAAACGAAAAGTGCATCACAAAATATCTAAGTTTCTAGATTAGTTAGATTCGTCATTTCATTTTTGCTTAAGAGTAACAAATCCACAATTTTTGTCCGTAAATATGCTCTTGTGACCATTGTAGACTTTCCTGACCTGTGGTTACAATTAAAAAAGGGACACTTAGTGGCTACTTAACAGGAAAATACACTAATTTGTTATTGTTCACTTTAGATATTACATTGATCTTGTGTGTGAAGTCAGGGGGATACTCATTGAGATTCGTTCTCTCCCCGTTGGACCTTCAAAATTGTTCTATATACTCATTTGGAGGATAAATTTTGGTGGGAAAAACAATTAGATTAGATTTCCTTTTGCAACTACATGCTATTGGGGTAAAATTGTGTTATTTAATTCTCCAACGATTTAATTGTCAACCCGGGGCTTGTAGGCTTGTGAGGTGCAAGCACAATCTGTGCAGGATTAAATCTCGACTGATTTATCCTAATTGTAAAACTCGAAGACTCTATACGAAATCAATTAATCTCTCATTAGTTCTTTGTTGGACCATTGGGGCTAGGTCTTGGCTACATGTGCTAACACATGCCCATAATATATGATCATGTGTTGCTCAGTACTACGTTTCCAACATCCAATCACTAACTAGCCAGAGTGTCTTTGAGAGAATTCTTCAAGTGTCAAAAGAAAATATACACATGCTGAAAACCTTAAATCAATTTTGCAATTTGCAAGAGTAAATTATCAAACAAATCTATGTTGATCTCAGGTAGAACCACATGTGAAAAGCATCCCTCATGCCTTTAAAGGCCACTGCTCTCACAGTACTTCGTTTACAAATAGATATTGTTGACTATTACTCGTTGGTTTCCTAATCAGATTGGAAAGGTTATTACCTTCAATTATAAATTTGTAACTGTTCTTGGTAGAAGGTTAGGTACTGTTGATATTCTGTAGGCTTGTGCTCTACTCAACAACGCAGTACTATGTTTCAACTTTTAGATTTCACATTAAGAATTATCACTTCCAATCTGAGAAATAATAACCAATCATACCTAAGCAAATGGAAAGGAATTTAAACTAATACAACAATAAGTCTAAGTCCTAAGATATCTCTGGTTTTTTTTAACAATCCATGGAATGTTAAGCCGCTGAAACAAAGTACACAAGCAATCGTGAAATAATAGTAAATCACAATACATAAAGCCACGCATATATAATTTAACAAATAAAGAGTTAATACCCGAACACACCAAATAATAGAGGCAGAAGCACTACTGTTAGAGGGGTCCCTTCCTCATCAGCAACAATTTGCTAAATGAAATTCAACTACTCAACTACAGGAAGATTATGCACAACATATGCAAAATAAGAATTCTCCTCCTTATTGAATAAAATGGTTTCTTACAATAGCAACATCAAAACCCAAGCAAAAATACCCCTTTATTCACCTATGAATAGGTGTTTATACATCATACATCTATTGGACATTATCAGATAAAATCCCCAAATGGAGAATTCAAAATTCACAATTTTAGCTAAAAATCACAAAATCTGTGTTTTTACTAATTTTGGCAGATTTGCTTTAAAGTGCCCCCCTGTCTCTCAAACCATAGCAAAATTTCACAAAACCGTTTGCGACTTACTCAATTTGGTGGTTTCTGAGAAAAACCTATGTCTCATCTTTAGATTCACCTCCATCTGCACACAAGTCAAGGCATAATATGGCTGTCCAAAAAAAACTACTGCTAAAAATCTGGGTTTGATTGGAATTTTAACCAAACCTTAGAGCTTCGCACATGTAAGTTGTGTGCAATCCAATGGACATAGAACCATGCTAGAGACATATTTTACCAATTCCAAGTGGCGTATTTTCATTCGACAACCTGCAACTATCTCAAACTACTCCAATTACAAGTTTTTTGGAAAACTTGTAAACATTGGGAAAAACTTGTAATTACAGGTTTTACAAGTTTTTCTAGAAAAAAATGTAAATAGTAGTTATTTACCATTTTTCATCAACAAAACCTACTCAAATAAGTAAATATTAAGAACATATCATGATTTTGACCTTACATACCTTTGAGAGCATAATCATGAGCTTTTTGAGGTTTGGAATGACAAAAGGATAAGATATGATTGAAATAGGAAAAGTTTGCTAACATAAGCAATCAAAACTACTACATAAAATGAGTCAATTTGGAGACCTAACACATGCACATGTGTGTTCACAAATGAATCCAATAAAGAACTCACCTTAATAATTAAAAATGTCAAGAGCACTTCATCACGTCTTTTAGTAGCATTTTACTTTGGCACTAGTCTACAACTCTTACAATCATTTACTTCAAGCATTTGTTTACTTATGAATATGCCATGATGTATTAATTATTCATTTGCTACTAGATTAGATTTTTTGTTATTGCTCTTGTTTCATAAACTCCTAGATTTATATCATACTATAGGTTATCTAGCCTTAGTTCTTTTTTAGGGACCACCCCCCTTGGCTTCGGTAGGAGTTGACCTAAACAGAGGAGTCAAGTGTTGAGTGACAATAACTCGACTAGAGGCTTGCCCACAAGAACCCACCCAATGGATTGAATATTTCTGCCACGTTACCTGAGGTGTATATAAAGGTGGAAACAATTAGAAATTGATCAACTAAGTTAATATATAGCTAAATATATTATTTTGGGGAATAATACAAATTTTAGGTATATCAAGTTCCATTGTGATTTTTTATAATAAAAAAATTAATTACTAAATCTATCTATATTATTAAGAAATTGATGAACTTCCAATTTTAACTAAGTTGATATGTAGCTAGATTTATTATTTGTGGGTATAATCTAATTAGACTATGTACAAATTTTAGGCATATTAGGTTCCATTATGATTCTCCATGAATTTTGTATGATTATTGAATTGAACTATATTCTTAAGAAATTGATCAAAGTATTCAGGATTCTAACTTCATGTATTGTTGAATTATGATAAGTGATTGGAAATTTTCTACGTTATTAGACTTATATGATTTGTCTCAAATTCCCTAAAATTTGGAGAACAAGATGGGGATGGGGACTCCAGACTACACCTAACATTCAAGTACAACTCCGCTTACATGCCATAAGGTTTGAATTATTTCCTCTGAATTGTTCTTATTTACTACAACAAATATTATAAACAACAAGACTTGCATGACATCATAGTCCTCGCCTTCTCAATTTCAAAGTTGTTTGGAGGTGTATTTTGTTTACTTGCATTTAATTGTTGTTAACATTTATACATTTTCCAAAAATGTAAAATAAATGTATGATTGGTTAAGGGATTAATATGATGGTAAGACCATTTTTCCAATATTATAGTATGTTAAATTACACCCAAACGTTTTGATATGGGCCATTCTTTAGATTCTCTTACTAGCAATAAATAGGAAATCCTCGCAATGGCATGCCCAAGAATGTAGTTTTAACAACTCCAACCCAACCCTAATGGATACATATAGATTATGATAGTGATTGAGGGAAAATAAGTCCCCAAACTCCACCAAAAAACAAGGGGTGTTATGGTTAAAAAAATAGGGAATGAAGTATTCTTATATAGATAATTTACAAAATATGATTATTTTCAAGGAAAATTGTTTTTGAAACATTTGCAATGAAACAACATTGAACACATTTGGTAATCTATTATTATGGGTTTAATTATGAAACAAAACATACATGGTTGGAGTAGAGTGATAGTCAGACAGTCTCAACTTAGTGATTTCTAGTTGGATACCTCGATTCAACTCTTGTGCAATGCACCCATCCACCTCTTGGTGCCAACTGAACTAAGGTTGAGGAGGGTTATTATTGGCAATAGGTTGAGACCATGGTTCTCATGCAGACCAACGAAGGTCTATTGTAGTCTAGATGCACTATCATTTTTAGTCTTCCCAGAGGGAAGAAGGTCTCACTTGAAGCACAACCAAGACCGTGGGAAGACATAGGAAATCTTACTCAGTGGCACAACTAGAGACATATGGAAAATTTAACATCTAACCATTACTTGTATAGGAAAGTAAATACCAAATAGTGGTTGTAAAATATAAGTCATTATATCAAATATTCCATTAGATCTATACAAAAGCAGTAAAATAATTTGACATTCACACAAATTATACACAAAATTTGGGGGGGTAATGCTTTCCTTTATTCATTTTCTTCATAACATACCCATAAAGAGTTCTATTACATCACATCAAATTTAGATAATTTCCTCAATAGAGAAACTAGATCCAATAATTTCATTCCACAACCCCACAATGGAAACCCATCAATAATAGCAATAGTACCGTCATCAATAATAACAACTCCATAAACCAACAACAACAACAACTCCAAAATAAATCATTTTTCCTTGACCCCTGTGGGTCTTATGCAAAACGAGTTGCTAACGTTGACCCTATCAATAATGGTTACAAAAGGTTAAGGATAAGGATGACTAAGTTGACCCTTTCCCCAACTTAGTGCCTTAATTGTATTCCATCCTCATAACAATAGGTGGTTGACTTGTTCCACATTCTCTTAATGTCTTTGTCACATTTCTAATGTTGATCACCATGTGCTTATGCTGCTCTTTCCAACCCATCCATCTTCCACAAGGTTGTTCTAAAAAATGAAGGGGCCAATAAGCCCCAACCACAATCTTTGACTCACCCTTGAGTCAACCCTTTTGCTCTATTGGTCCTTAAAATGAAAGGGCCAACTCATAAACAACATACAAAACCTAGTGCATGTGTGAGTCACAACATTTTGATTAGACAATTCGATGACATGAATATTCAAGCTACAAGTGTTATTGAAAATCATGACAACATATGTAATGGGAGGAATATGAAGTAATCAACTCATGAAGTGACTATTATCATGCCCATGTTTGTCGACAAGGTCCATCTACTTGCATTGGAATGCACAAAAGTGAAACAATCAATAGCTAAATCCTAAATCATGTTGCATGAATTGATATTCCAGACTATGAGGTGCAATTCCCACTCCATGCCCTATTTTTGGATACAAAATCTTACTTGGGTAGGGAGGTGGAAAGGTCAATGCCTTCACAAAATATTATTGTTTGACTCGTATGATCCCTTGAAGGAAACTCTTAATACTGGCACAGGAAGCCAAGGTGCATGCACCCTCACAGTCAAAATTGAAGAAAAGGTTGCCAAACCCAACCCATAGAAAAGTACAGGAATGACAAGATGAGAAAACTGAAGAATCTCAATCATTAGCTTCCATACCGTAGCAAATTCACATGTATTACACATGGAACAATCTTGATCTTTACATTAGAACATCAAACTCACTTGGGAGGAGTAGCCAAATACTAGTGGATCCAACACATGAGGTTAAACTACTAGGCATAACTACACGTAGAAAAAAATAGGATAAAGAGTGAAATAAGGTGAAAAGCAAGAATAACAGTGGTTGCTTACTAGAAGAGGAGCAATACATGAGGAAAAACAATTGTAGAAGGAAGGAGTTGATAGATTAATAGGTCAATGGGGAATCAAATCAAGTAGACCATGTGAATAGTCATCCATTCACACATGCAGACTAGCTCGTACATGATAGATTTCAATAACCGATGCCATGAAAATATCAAGTCAAGTAGAATAATGATATAGCCAATGTCGATGCATCTTCTCCCTGAAGCAATTACCACAATGCACCAAAGTATGATGTTGTCTGACGGGATTAATCAATCAACATTAATACTGTATCTTATCGAAGTAAGACAACAACAAGAGTGATGTATCTAAACCTCTACTTTAATAATCAACCCGAGGATCTGTACAAACTTATGAGGGACCTGCATAATATATGCAACTACAAGGGAACTAACTATGGTTGGTTGTGTGTAAAACTATTCTTTTAATAAAAACAATAAGAAGGAATTGATGTTTAACTACGAGTTGCGAGGGCATGAAATCTAACTTCTGGTCTGAACACTTATTCCTAAACTAGCAATCATTAGAGACAATCATTTTAGGATTTCTCACATATCCTTTTTATTACTCTACCTTCAGTTGAGAAATTCAAGCATTCAGTTGCCTTTGATGCTTCATACTAGTGTTCATAACAAGCAAATGGTCATAGCTATTACTTAAACACATAAAGAAAGATATCATGTGTAAGGAAATAATCTTAAATGTGTGCATGCATGAAGTAAACATCAACTAAGTTCTTTGTAAATAATCTAGAAAACTGTATTTTACTCTAATAATTTAGAACTGCTACAATATGCAGAAAACCTACAATATGTAAAACTACAATGTTCTATCAAAACATATGTAAATGTGGAAAATACTAACTTAACAGTGAATCCTTGTACTTTTCCTTGGAAGGGACCCAATCCAAGGAAAGCCAGGAACGTTAAAAACTCAAGGAGAGAAGCAAATCAAAGTACCTTCATTAAAAATATGGAAAAACTGTCACAATAGAACGGTCTGCATCTTTTTCTCAATATCACGATTACAGAATAATAATGTATTCTTAAAAAATGGGCATTGCTATTTTAGTTAGGTCGTATTGCTTAAATATCTACTTTCCTAAGCTATGAAACAAACGAACTTCTAGTTCTTCCTATAGTGCCTATGCTATGACTGCGTGAAGTGTGTCATGCAAGACAACGTGTGTAGTGGAAGTTCGGTGAGCTTTGTTCAGTCTTCGGGGACTAGGCCTCAGTTGGATGTGGCTTTAGAGCTCGTCGAACATTGATATCGACACCCAACAACTGTAGTTATTCCTTATATTCTACTTGTTTTGTGCATTGGGTATACAAAACTGCCGCAACACTAGAACTTCTTTGGATTTAACTTGAAATTCACCAACGAACTGTAAGTAGACTACTTCGATCATCTGTCTTCGAAGCAAAAACTGGCTTGATGTATTCCATATGTCAAAAATGTATCAGTTTAACACTTGTGTCAAAAATATGCTGCTGAGAGCCAACCTTATTAGTGTCACATGTGCAGTTTAGCTAGAAAAAGGAAGACTACAACATCTAGAATAGATAAACTGAAATCTTTTATAATCCTAACTAGGATTCACATATCATTCACCAACTTGTTACCACAATATTCTCTTTTTGGTCCAAAATAACTGTTTCGAAAAGGATTTAGATGCCTTTTCTTACCTAATGTTAGGAGCCATCATCTCCCCCCAACTACCTTATTGCACGTCCCCGTGCAATCAAGTATTGATTCTGGGTCCTTTGTGGGTTCGAGCTTCTCGAGCTTCTCTAATTGTCCTTCCTGTAACCTCTTAAGCTGGTACCATAACCATATTTCTCTCAAGAAGACTGAGTATACCCTTGAGGGTGACCTACAATGTATGATCTCTTTCATGGTTTTAAAACTTTTCTTGCATCACTCTTCTACTTTGGCCTTCTCTCTTATTTCATCTTTTAGCTCAGCTTCACAACCCTGCAAATCTCTTTTAAGGACGAGATTTTATTCTATTACCTGCTGCTTTTCTTCCGCATTATGCATTTTAACAACTTAGTGATTCTCCTCCAAGGGGTGCATGTCATACTCTTGATGCCCCTATGCATTATAAGCTTTTAAAGCTTCTACAATATGGGCAATCTATTTCCACTTCAAAAATTCTTGTTCCATTTCTTTGAGTTGATGTTGGAGCTTTACGATTTCTTTATCCTTCTCACTGAGCATCTCATGGAGTCTTATGTTGGATATTTTATCACTTGCTGAAGAACCAAACACGTCTTCCTGAGTTTTTGTGTGTTCTACATTGTGCTAGATTTCAAGAAAAAATTCCCCCACTTCTTGTTGATACCCAAGAGAGATTCCCCTTTCTTCTCGTTGTTTCTTAGGAAAAATCTCCTCTACATCCTCATGGTTCAAGTCTGAGGCTCGCTACTCTTGAGGAGAATCAATATTTGAGAGTGAATATTGCAGAATTTTCGGCTCCTCTTGCTTCTTCTTCTTTTCAAGTTTTTCTTGATTGCTGGTTGGCAGGGTTCTCTTCTTGGAAGAGTTTTCTCCTTTCTTTCCTAGGAGGAGGAGGGCATCTGTGATTGTTTCTTCTTTCTTATCCTCCCTAGGTTCTTCTTCTTCATCCTCGATTATCAGTCTCCCACAATTATCTCTGGTCCTTTGAGAAATGTGGCCCTTTTTATTTGGTTTCCTGTGGATTGGGTCTTCTTCTGAGATGTTTTCGCCTCTTGTGTTGCTTCCATCCCTGGTTGCTTTGCTCGTGGAGTTGTCTGCTCTTCAATAGGTACCTGCTATTTTTTGTTTAAGATCTGTATCTCTACTTGACTGATTTTCAAAATGTCTCCAAGTCAAGGGGGTGTACTCTCTTGCCAAGTTATCGTCGATGATCAATTTTACTAATCCATGGTGAGATAGAGAGCCAAGCTTCCCCAACTGGTACTTGATGCTCATGGAGGAGAGCCTTTTAAATAAGAACTAGGGGAGATAAATATTTTTTCCTTTCCTTTGCCACCTGAGTTTCCTTACAAGGTTTAAAATACAGAAGTGGTAGGCATGCACAAGGGCATGCCAACCATGTAATGTACTTCATAATAATTAGAGCTACTTCGCCCCATGGTTCTGGCAGTGTCTCTCTCTTTACACTCCCCTTAACTTCTTCATACCTTTATGTGAAATGAAATAATTGATTCTTATCTTTTTGGGAAACCTCTCTGTCATCCTTATCACACTTCATTCCCTTGGGAAGACTAGTGACTTTGATGAGTATATCCTCATTGAGTTCGATGGAAACCCCTCGTACCTTTGTTCTACAGTTGTCATCATCAATCCTCTTCATGTTTTTGGCAAATTATTCAATTAATCCCTCATGATATCTTTCTAATTTATGAAAATATTGGTCCCAACCTACATCTTGGAAGTAATTCGTGGCCTTTGGGTTTCTAAATAACTTGGCATGGTCCATTGGTTCTCGTTTAACAAAATCCCCAGTCACTCTGATAACATTCCTTACATTCCTTAGAAAGAGAGTCTGAAAGAACTACTCTTCAACAAAAATATAAAGCAAATCTTTGCTATGGAGGGTCTTCAAATTACCTGTCTTCAGCTTGGATGCTTTGATGTTAGCCTCTGCCTTGTGCTCCTTTCCTCGGGGTTCTTCCTATTGTGATCTATACGAATGTTGGTTTAAGATCAGGGTGGTGGAAATGATCGTTTAAACTTGGTCATCGCGTTCTAACATTTACTCATTATAAATCGTCACCTAATTTCAAAATTTTCCAACCACCTCCTCCTTTCATCATCATCCACTCGTTCCTTTGATCGTGTTGACTGTCCCATCTGTCTTTTTTTATTAGTGGTGGAATATGACTTTCGTTAGATCCCTTTTTCATCCAACTTAGCGATCCATGCCAGATTCATCTAACCAATCATCTTTTCTGATGTGGCATGTGGCACACTGTCGTAGCATTTACGTTCTGATTTTTGGCACGTGCAAAACGCTGCCATTTTTCCTGATGCGAATGGAAAGATATGAGAAGGGGGGAGGAAAAAAAAATCTGCCACAAAATACTATTGCACAAATGCTGCCTCTACCATATTTCTTCTCCCCCCAACTTTATTCTTGATGTCCTCATCAAGTTGGTGAATAATTCCACATACACTAGCTAAACAAATATAAGTGATCAAATTTAGGTATTTAGATGAGTAGAATGACCTTTAACTAACTTACTATTTTTCATTGAGGTTGGTTGGTATATCGTCTGCTTGTTGTAGAAGGGCTGCAAGGTGTAGAAATCCTGTAGGTTGTGTTCTTCTGTTTGGTAATGAGATGACCTGCAATTCATATTGGATTAGTAAAATATTTTCTTTTCTTTCTATTTGATGATTTTTTTAGCTGTCTTAGATGCCTCGGAAAAGGTTTTCATCTGAGTATTTTTTTCCTTTTCTTTTTCTCTTTTTCTTTTTCTTTTTCTCTTTTTCTTTTTCTTTTTCTTTTTTTTACTGTAAATAATTTAAGTGAGGGGAGGGAATTGTTGCCCAATGATGACACTAAGATATGCTTTGTCCAATGCATCAGTGAATTCTGTCCTGGTTAGTGGTTTCTTATAAAGTTATAGTCTATGCTCGTTTACTAGCATTGGCACTTGGTCTTCATCTATTCTTGATATCTTGACAGATCCATTATCGTAAATGATGTCGACTTGGTAGGGTCCCAACCATCTAGTTCTTAGCTTTCCTTTGAAATTCTTAAATCTTGAGTCATATAGCCTATTCTCCTTCTTTGAAGTCCTTGGTTTTTATAAATTTTTCATGCCATAGATTCCTTTGATGTTGTACCACCTCCGTGTGATGAATTGCCTGTTGTCCGAGTTCATCCAGTTGACTAAGTTGAAGGAATCTAACTTCTTGTGTTGTTGATAGGTCCATGTTGACTACTACTGTTGTTCTCAAGGTCTTGAGCTTGAATCAATGGGCAACATGATTATTTTTCCATAAACCAATTCATAAGGTGTTAACCCTATGGTGGTTTTCCAAGTAGTGTTATATGCCCATGCTGCCTCATGAAATCAGTTTGGCCAATCTTTTCTATGAATTTGGACCATTTTTGTCAATATATTTTCTATCTTTTGGTTAGTCACTTCTGCTTGGCCATTATCCTATGGATGGTAGGATGGTGATTATCTGTGCTTTACCTTGTTAAGTTTCAAGATGCTTTCTATCACGTTTGATGTGAATTGGGAACCTCAGTCAGTGACTAGTTCTCTCGATGCTCTGAATCTAGTGAAGATCTCCTCTATTAGAAATTTTGTCACTGATTCTTCATTTGTTGATATTAATGATTTTACTTCCACCCATTTTGTTAAATAGTATGTACAGACCAATATGTGATTTTTTCATGTTGGATGGTGGATCTATAGGACCAATAAATTCCATTCCCCATTTTTCAAAAGCTTATATGGTTACCTGGGGATGGATAAGCGTTTCATCTCTTTGTGTTGGATTTCCCATTCTTTGGAAGTCATCACATGTAGAAACATAAGCTGCTGCATCTATGTGTAGTTTTGGCCAATGATATCCTGTTTGTAGAACCTTATATGTAGTTATCTTGGATGCATAGTGCCATCCACATGGTTCATTATGAAATGCATGAAGAATGTCATAGACTTCATCTTCCTGGACACATCTTCTTAGGATATGGTTTGGACCTTGCTTGAATAGGTATCCTTGAATCCAGGAGAATGTAGCACTTTTTCTCGCTATGTTGCATCGTTTCTTATAAGTGAAATGAGGAGGAAAATTCCTAGTGTCCAAATAGTTTGCTATGTCAATGAACCACAAAGTATTTTCCAAGATGGAAAACATGGGTTCATCAGGAAATGCATCATCCACTAGTTCTTTATCTACCACATGGGTTAGTTTGGACAAGAAATCGGCTACCACATTATGCTTCTCGGGTTTATCTAAGATAGTTATATCAAATTCTTGTAAAAGTAAAAGCCATCGATAACCCTACAAATGGCATTTGATTTATTCATGAGATATTTAATTGTTGAATGATCAACGTGGATAAATACCCGGTATCGAGTGATGTAGTGCCTGGACTTGTTAATTGAGTAGAATAATGCAAGGAATTCTTTCTATGTTACCGTGTAATTCAGCTCTACTCTTGCAAGATTCTTGCTGATGTAGTAGATTGCATAAGTATTTGTCTTTTTATTGTCCTAGTGTTGCACCGATTGCCTTGTTTGATGCGTCATAGTGAATGTGGAAGGGAATTTCCCAATCAAGCTCTTGCAACATAGGTGCTTCCATAATTTTCTCTTTGATGTGTTCAAATTATTTTTGACAGTCATTGTTCCATTGAAATTTTGCATCCTTTGTTAGTAATGAAAACATAGGGGAAACTATTTTACTATAATCTTGAATGAATCTTATATAGTATCCAGATTTATCGATAAAACTCCTAACATCTCTATGATTTTTTGGTGGAGGTAGATTGATTATGACTTGTATTTTTGCAGGGTCCAATGTAATTCCTTTAGCAGAGCCATAATGGCCTAGAACTACCCCCTCATCCATCATTAATTGACAATTTTCATTACTTAGACAAAGGTTCATTTCAATGCATATTTTAAGAACATTTTCCAAATTAGTGAGGGCCTCTTGAAACTCATCCCCATAAGGGGTGAAGTCATCCATATATATCTCCATGCGGTCATGGATGAAGTCTACAAAAATACTCAAGACTGATCTTTGGAATGTGGCTAGAGCATTACAAAGTCCAAAAGGACGGACTTTATAGCCAAAAGTGCCCCAAGGATAGGTAAATGTAGTCATGTCTTGGTCTGTTGGATGGATTTGTATTTGATTATATTTGCTAAAGCCATCTAAGAATGAAAATAATTTCTTTCCTGCTAGGGTATCCAGTACTTGATCAATGAATGGTAATGGTAAGTGGTATTTCTTTGTAGCCCTGTTCAGTTCTCTATAGTCTATATAGACTCTCCACTTGCCTCCCTTCTTGGGACAACCACCAATGGTGATACCCATTCACTATCTAAGATAGGATATTATAATCTTGCATAAAGGAGTTTATGTAATTCTGTTTTGACAATATCTCTTAGAGATAGGTTCATCCTACGCTGAGGCTATCTAATAGGGGTTGCACCGTCTTTGATGTATATGTGGTGTTGGAAAATTGTGGGATTGACCAGGCTTTCATGTCGAGATAACTCCATGCAAAGGCTTCTTGGTATTTAGTTAGGAGATGAATCAATTTTTCCTCCTGTTGTGGTAATAAATGGTTGTTGATTTGTAATCTCCTATTAGGAGTAATGTAGATCATCTTGGTGGTTGTTTCTGTCTCTTGCATAAGGAAGAGATTTTGCCACATAGGTTCCTGTAGTCCTATGATCTCTAGTTCCTGAGGTGTGAACTGATCCCCTAGCAAAATTGGACTGTTATAAATATTCTGCATGAAATTAGAAATGACTATATCTTCTTGTGGTGATTTAAGTGCTAATGCAGTGTCTATGGTCAGCATCGGATGTATAGGTTTATCAAAGTCATCTTCTCCTAGCTCCCATAGAGGTTTTCTACTGTCTAGTTGAGGTTTGGAAAGGGCATAGAGGTTTAATATCTTTGTATCTGACCCGTTTTCAATGATCATATCCCCTTGCCTACAACTAATATGGGCATCAGCTGTTGCAAGCTAGGGTATGCCAAGAATAAGTGGGTATCCATTGAGTCCAGCTCGAGTATGTAAGACAATGAAGTCAGCATGGTATTTCCAAGAGTCTATGGAAACCATGATGTCCTCTAGCATAACATCAGGATAGACTGTAGAAGCATATGCTAATTTTAGAAAAGTAGACGTATGTCTAAGGAGGTGTTGGATGTTGAGCCCTAACATTATGTCTTTGGTCACGACATTAATTGCTGCACCTAAGTCAATCAGAGTGTTCTGAATAAAATCACTCCCAATCTGCACGTTTACTACCGGACTCCCTGGATCAATATATTTCAGACTTATTAACTTCCCTAGCATTAGGTCTGCTAATTGGAATACTACGTTAATAGTGGCGGGATCCTTCCTTTTTCTCCCTGGTCTCCTGATACATGTATCTTTGATGTATTGATTAAAAATTGGAATTTCCTTGATAGCTTGTAGGAGTGAAATCTTGACGCAAATATTTTTTAATTCCTCTAGAATAGGGTTTTCAGGTTTCGATCTATCTCTAGGTTACAATCTCTGGGGGTAAGGAGGAGTAGGAGGTAAGGGATCCCCTATTTTGTTTTCTTCTTCCTCAGGTTTTTCGCTAGGGGGATGATTTCCTTAAGGAGATTCAGATTGGTTTATATGTTCTGCATTTCCATAGGTAGAAGGTCTTGTTACTGTTTATCCAAACCGAAGATTCAGGTCATTGACCTCTACTATTTCAAAAGAATACGCCAGATAGTTGGCTACTTCATTGTTGCATACAGGCTAAGGTTTCCTATTATTGCGATTGGGTGTTGGTTGTGTTGGAATAGGTGGTCTTGGTGTTGGAAGGATAGGAGTTTGGGCTTGTTCCTGATTAACTATTGGTTGGTTTGGCCTCCAATTTGTGGAAGGAAAATTTTGACCATATGTGGGAGGTACTGGTTAAGGGTTTTGCCATTTATTTTTCCCAGTAGGTGTCCATTCTGGTGAATGATAAGGATGTTGTACATATGGATTCATCAAATGTTGATTCCCATAGTTTTGCTGAAATGGTGGGTGATTATAGGACTGCTGGTAAGGCAGTTGTGCATATGGTTGATAGGATTGTTTTCCTTGGAAATTTTGATATTGTGTCTGACCACAAGGTTGTTGAAAAGGCCTCTGTAATCCTGGTCTCCTAGGGTTTATGTAATAGATAGGTTCTAAGGCCTCATGTGGTTCGTAAAGATTAGCCTTACGAGATCCTATGTAGGGACAGTCATCGGTGGGATGTTTATCAAAACAAATAGCACAACATTCAACCTTCTTTGCATTGACCTGCATTAGGTTTAGTGGACACTCATTTTTCTTATGTTTCTTTCTACAATCTGTACAGAAGATAGCTAAATTCCTGTATGACTCCTTTTTTATTTCGGCTTGCATTGAATCCATTTGTAATTCCATGGAATGCATGATATCTGACTTCATGTCATCAAGTAGATTACATATATCTAATTTAATGATAGTAGAACCTGATGACTTTGATATTTGGTAGGGGATGTTTCTCCCTCTTGGAATTTTAATTGACCTAGAATAGTTTATGAATATCTGTTTGATTTATTCATCATCCTACTGGTAGATATCACCATCGGATAGGATATGTAAGGTTTCTAAGAGTTCCTCTCTAAGTTCTCAAAGGAGCACAAGTTTAAGAGATTCGTCATCCAGGGTACAATTATGAGCTCTTTTGTAGCTAAGTTGGAATTGTTCTTTGTAATACTCTAATGATTCATTCTCTCCTTATTGCATTCTGAAGATCTCATCTCTAGTCTCTCTATATTTGTAGTAGTCTCTGTATTTTTCTAGGAAAGTACCTTTCTTTTGATCCCAAGAGGTTATATTGTTGGCTTCTAAGCTCATGAACCATCGTAGGGTAGAGTCCTTTAGGGTGGATGGAAAGAGCTTGATCTTCTAGGAATCTAAAATGTAGTCATAGGTCCTACAGACCACCTCAAACTCAAATAAGAAGGTGCCTGGATCCTCAGATGTTAAGCCATGAAAGTTGGGCAAGGCTGATGGGTTAATATTTTTCATTTTTGCTTCTTTGTCATTAACCCCCAAATGGGAAAATCAAATACTCTAGCTTTCTCCTCATATACCATTTTATTTTCTCTTGGGTCAGTGGATGATTAAGAATCAATGCTATCGTTAGTGGATCTGAAGATCCCAACCCTCCTTCTCATGGATTGAAAAGGAGGAGAGTTAACTCTAGAGTTTTGTTCAGAATCTTGGTTTTGTTTAGGATTTTCTTCCTCCCTTCTTGTACTGCTTCTGCTAGGGTTGGATGATACATGTGTCTTTGGTAGAAATCGACCAAATTCGTCCCTCGCTCTAGGCAAGCATACTAAAGGATGGTATCTGTATTTTTGGAGTTTTATGTTTTCTAAATTTTTTTGATTTTTTCTTTTCTCTTTTTTTTGTGTATGAAATATTTAGAATGAATCTAGCTACTTAGTAGAATAAATAAATAAATAAATAAAATTGGAAGAGAGACCTACTTGGAAACATGTCTGCTTCCTGTATACTTGCTCTTCTCCGAGTGTACCTTGCTAAATATAAAACAACTAATATTTATTGTCAGTTTCCTTGAGGTTTGGAACGCCTCCCCGAAAACGACACCAAAAGTGACGGGATTAATTAGTCAACATTAATATTGTATCTTATCGGAGTATGACAACAACAAGAGTGTTGTAGCTAAACCTCTACTTTAATCATCAACTCGAGGATCCGTACAAACTTATGAGGGACCTGCATAATATATGCAACTACAAGGGAATAACTATGGTTGGTCGTGTGTAAAATTATTCTTTTAATAAAAGCAATAAGAAGGAATTGATGTTTAACTATGAGTTGTGAGGGCATGAGATCTAAATTCTGTCCTGAGCACTTATTCCTGAACTAGCAATCATCAAAGACAAACATTTTAGGATTTCTCACATATCCTTTTTATTACTCTACCTTTAGTTGCAAAAGTCAAGCATTCAATTTCCTTTGATGCTTCATACTAGTGTTCATAACAAGAAGAGGGTCATAGCTATTACTTAAACACAAAAAGCAAGATATCATGTGAAAGGAAATAATCTTAAATGTGCGCATGCATGGAGTAAACATTAACTACTTCGTAAATAATCTAGAAAACTATATTTTACTCTAATAATTCAGAACTTCTACAATATGCAAAAAACCTATAATGTTCTATCAAAATGTATGTAAATGAAAAAAATACTAACTTGATAGTGAGTCCCTGTACTTTTCCTTGGATGGGACCTAATCTAAGGAAATCCAGGAACATTAAAAACTCAAGGAGATAAGCGGATCAAAGTACTTTCATTAAAAATATGGAAAAACTGTCACAATAGAATGGTCTGTGTCTTTTTCTCAATATCACGATTACAGAATAATAATGTCTTCTTAAAAAATGGGCGCTACTATTTTAGCCAGTCCGTATTGCTTAAATATCTACTTTCCTAAGCTATGAAATGAACGAACTGCTAGTTATTCCTATAGTGCCTGTGCTATGACTACGTGAAGCTCCTCATGCAAGACATCGTGTGTAGTGGCAATTTGTTGAGATTTGTTTAGTATTTGGGGAATGGGTATCAATTGGATGTGGATTTAGAACTCGTTGAACATTGATATCGACACCCAACAATTGTATTTCTTCCTTATATTTTGCATGTTCTATGCATTGGGTATACAAAACTACTGCAATTGACGAGCTCAATCAATCGTCAATAATACTGTATCCTATTGGGACAAGATGCCAGCAAGGGTTCTGTATCGAAACCTTTCCTTTAATCATCAACCCAGTGGTTCATACAAACTTCTGAGGGTCCTGCACAATATGTGCAACATACAAAGAAACTCTAATGATGCCTAGTAGTATTCAAAAACAAGTAAAGAAGGACTGTTGATAAAAAGCAAAGGGAATTTTAATCTATGATCTAACGGTTGCAAGGGGACTGGATCCCATCATCTGACTAGACATCTATCCCTCTATCAGTGATTCATGGAAAAGTTTTAGAACGTTCCTCACCGAGTTTTAGGCAAACCTTTTGAGGAAAACCACTAATCTACCCTACCATTCACACACCGAGTCCAGGTATTCTGATTACACTAAATTCTGAGTAAGTAATAAAACAAACATAGAACTGCAATGCTTGACCAAGATCATATGACAAGATCCCATGTTATAAAATAAATACTGAATTGGAAATTGCAGAAATAGTAAAGAAACATTTAAATTGAATTAAAGGTGCATAAATAATTTATCAAAGATAATTTGTCAACATATTGTAAATCCTCTACAAATTGCAGTAAATCTACTATGTTTTATCATGTTCATATAAAAGAAATAAATCTAACTTAATTCTCATGCCCCTGTAATCGCCTATGGATGGGCCCTTATCCAAGGTGACATAGGAACACAAGTTTACTCAATAAGATGAGAAAATTGGAATCTTCATTTACTTTAAATTCGTTATTTCAACATCACAAGTCTTAATGTCTGCTTCTCAAAACTGTAAAAATAACCAATTTCATACAAAAATGGGGCCTTGTTGTGTAAGCTAGGCCATACTGCTTAAATATCTACTTTCTAAAACTATGAAACAAAATGAATTGCTAGTGCCTATGCTGCGATTGCATGAAGCGCATTATGGAAGACAACACGTGTAGTGGCAGTTCACTTAGCTATGTCCAGTCTTCGGGGACTAGGCCTCAGTCAGATATATCTTCAGAGTTCGTCGAACACTGATATTGGTGCTCAGTAACTGCAGTTTTTCCCTTAGATTATGATTGTCCCGCGCATTGGTTCATGCAAAATGCTGCAATATTGGAACTCCTTCGCTTTATCTCGAGTTTCACCAACAAACTGTAAGTAAACTGATCCTACCATCTGTTATTCTGAGAAAAATTGGTTTGATGCCTTAGTTCAAGACCTGTGTCAAAAATATACTACTAACAGTTACCAACCTCATCAGTGTTACATGTGCATTTAAGCTTTAGAAAGGAAGACTACAACATCCAGAATAAATAAACTAAAATCTTCTACAATCCTAACTAGGATGCACTCATCTTTCACCAACTTGATATCATAGTATTCCCTTTTTGGACCAAAATGGCTGATTAGAAAAGGATTTAGATGCCTTTTCTTACCTAATGTTGGGAGACATCATCTCCCCCCAACTACCTCATTTGCATGTCTCTATGCAACCAACTACTGACTATGGGTCTTTTGTGTGCTCAAGCTTTTCTATAGGTCTGATTTTGTAGGAATAGCAGCTAGTCATAGCCCTTGACTGATGAAATCCTTTATTTTTCTTAATCTTCTCCTAATTGGTTGTTTCCTCTTCCTGATTCCACTCATGATTATCATTGGATAGAAGTAATGGCAGGGTGAATCTCAGACCAATCCATTGTAACCCCAACTTTTCCACTGCGGTGAGATACAAAGTGGATCGGAAGAGATCTTTTTCTAGGTTAGATGGTGAATGTATTTTGAGCTTTTATAGCTCATGAGGAATGCCCTTCCATATTTTTGTAGTAAGCTGCATGATCCTATTTTTATTTCCTTCTACTGTTAATTATTTGAAATGATTGATGGCATAATTTTGCTTCTCCTTTAGAATTGGTACCATATCATTATCATGGATCAGCAATTGGTGAGAAGTGAGAGAGGTGTCCATAGTAGGTGCTTCTGATCTGATCCGTAACCGAGTGTCCTTTTTAGTTTCAAAATAATGGAGCATCTCTGTGGCTCTTCTATATTCATTAGAGAGACAAGAGCAAATAGATCTGAGTTGTGCATCCCCCACATAAGGATTGGGTGAACACCTGTAGGGGTAAGGTAAGATGAAATGATGAAGATAAAACTCCATGAGCTGGTCTTTACCTAACTCCCCAACTCTTTGGTAGGTCTCTATGAAGGATTTTGGAGTATCCAAATGCTCTGATTGTCCTTCCCATATCCTTTTAAGTTGGTACCATAGCCATATTTATCTTAAGAAGACTGAGTATACCCTTGAGGGTGGCCTACATCGTATGATCTCCTTCACGATGTTAAAACGTTTCTTGCATTGCTCCTCCACTTTGGATTTCTCCCTTATTTCATCCTTCAACTCAGCTTCGCAACCTTGAAAATATCTTTTCAGGAGGATATTTTCGTCTATCACCTACTACTTTGCTTCTTCATACTGCATTTTTATAACTTGGAGCTTCTCCTCTAGGGGGTGCATTTCATATTACTGATGCCCCTATGCATTAGAAGCTTTTAAAGCTTCTACAGTGTGGGCAATATTTTTTCACTTCAACACTTCTTGTTCAATTTCTTTGAGCTGATCCTAGAGCTTCATGATTTCTTCATCCTTCTCACTAAGCATCTCATGGAGTCTTATGCTGGATATTTTATCACCGGCTGTTGAAGAACCAGGCACATCTTCCCGAGTTTCTTTCCATTCGACATTGTGTTGGATTTCAGGAAAAATCCCCCCACCTCTTGTTGATCCCTAGGACAGGTTCCCCCTTCTTCTTATTGAGTGTCTTTTTCAAGGAAAATATCCTCTACATCCTCATCATTTGAGTCTGAAGCTTGCTGCTCATGAGGAGAATCGGTATCTGAGAGTGAGTGTTTACGGATAATTTGTAAGGGTGGACTCAAACAGATCTCCCTAGTTTGAATGGTTCAGATCTAGAACAAAACAAGTACATAACAAAAATACCTTTCCTAGATTGATTGAAATGCAATATAAGTGAAAGAGATGGCTTACCTTGTAGGTGCAGTTCCTTTCTCCTTGTTGATCCAAGTCCCGATCTTTAGATCTTTAGCTGTAAAAACAGACAAAACATGTGGAAACAGACAAGTAATAAAAGAACATGATTGTGAATCAATCTAGATCAACAGTCAAAGAGGTTAATCCTAAACATTATCAATACAAAAAGTTTATGGAAATAATTTGCATTAGATGTAATAATAAGAAGTACAAAGAGAGAGGTGTTACAACCGATGCTTTGACGTCATAACCTCCTTCCAACAATCCTAGCCTCCAAGATCAAATGCTTAGCCTCCTAATGGATGAAGATGATCTCCTAACAAAATTCCACCAGCATGTAGGTACTCTATCCTGGCTCCTTTAAAAATGGAGAGGGGGTTCATATATATAGGGATAAAGAGATAGGAGAGGTTGATGATTTAGGGGAGAAGCTTAAGGGATCATACAACTAGGTAAGGGGATCGAATGCCACCTTTCCAAGTATGTAGGGATAAGTCTCCACACCATCCAAGCTTCGAGAAATCGCTCGAAGCTTCTCTTTATCCACTTTAACCAACAACGACGCACTTTGTATAAGATCAACTCGCGCCAATGGGAGGTCGACGCATCTTGTGAAAGAGCATCATGTGCCGCCAATGCACTCTGCTAAGGTGCAGAGCGCATCACCTTCAGTATGACGCACCTTGCCAGAGATCAGGGCGCGTCGGGGTGACAACACAAAGTTAAAGGGATGAACAACAACTTCTCTTTTTGTGTTTTAGCCCAGGTACTTTAGGGATTAGGGCATATAGAGGACACATAATTCATGATGACGAGATTTTGGTGTAACAGTGAGTATTGCACAATTTTGGGCTCCTCTCTCTTCTTCTTCTTTTCAAGTTTTTCTTGACCGCTGGTTTGTAGGGTTCTTTCTTTGAAGAGATTTCTCCTTTCTTTCCTAGGTGGAGGAGGGAATCTGCAATTGTTTCTTCCTCCTTATCCTCCCCAAGTTCTTATTCTTCATCATCGATTATTACTCTCCTGAGACTAGCTCTAACTCTTTGAGAAACATGACCATTTGTCTTTGGGTTGCACGTGGAATGAGTTTTCTTCTGAGAAGCCTTCACTTCTTGTGTTGCTTTTCTACCTGGTTGTTTTACTTGTAGAGTTGTCTACTCTTCAGTAGGTACATGTTCGTTCTTATGGAATACTTGTATCTCTGGTTGACTAATTTTCAAGAACGTTTCCCAAGTCAAGGGGGTGTATTACCTTGCAAGGTATTGCAGATGATTAGATTTACTAATCCATGGTGAGATAGAGCATCTGGCTTCCCCAACTGGTACTTGATGCTCATTGAGGAAAGAGCTTTGAATAAAAACCAAGGGAGACCAATATTTTTCCCTACTCTTTGCCACCCGAGGTTCCTTAGAAGGTTTAAAATACAGAAGTGGTAGGCATGCACCAGGGTATGCCGACCATCACATGTAATATACTTCATAATTATGAGAGCTAATTCCCCCCATGGTTCTGGCAGTGAATCCCTCTTTACACTCCCCTTAGATTCTTCATACCTTTCTGTGAATCAAAAGAATTGTTTCTTATATTTATGAGTGAGCTCTCTGTCATCCTTATCCCACTTAATCCCCTTGGGAAGACCAGTAATTCTGCTTAGCACCTCCTCATTGAATTCGATGGTAACTCCTCTCAACTCTGTTCTACAGTTATCATCGTCAATCTTCTTCATATTTTTGACAAATTCTTTAGTTAACCCTTCATGGTAACCCTCTAACTTCTGAAAATACTGGTCCCATCCTACATCTTGGAAGTATTTCATGGATTTTGGGTTTAAAAACAACCTGGAATGGTCTGTGGGTTCTAGTTTAACAAAACCCCTTGTCATTTTGATAACCTTCCTTCTACTACCTACGAACAAAGTTTGAAAGAGCTACTTAAAAAATTGCAGAGCAAATCTTTGCTATGGAGGGTCTTTGAATTACTTGGCTTTAACTCGATTGCTTGATGTTAGCTTCTGCATTGTGCTCTTTTTCCTCAGGGTTCTTCCTGCTTGTGGGTTATTCAAGTGTTGGTTCAAGCTCCAGGTGGTGGAAATTATCGTTAAAGCTTGTTCATTATATTATATCCCCCTTTCACCATAACCCATTTCCTGATTTTGAAATTTGCCGACGACCTTCTCCATTCATCATTACCCACTCGTCCTTTTGATTGTGCTTACTGTCCCATCTATCTTTCTTATTAGAGGTGGAAGATGACGACGGTCAGATTCCTTTTTTTCATACAACTTGGCAATCTTGCCAAATTAGTCTACCCAATCATTTTTTTAATGCGGCATGTGGCACTCTCTTGTTGCATTTCTTCTCTGATTTTGGCATGTGCAAAACGTTGCCTTTTCCTTAAGTGAAAAAATAAAAAATATGCTAGGAAATAATATTTCTTTGCACACATGATGCCTTTTCTTCTTCTCCCCCCAACTTTATTGTTGATGTCCTCATCAAGTTGGTGAAAAATGGAACATACACTAGCTAAAAAAATATATAAGAGATCAAATTTATGTATTTAGAAGAGTAGGCTTACCTTTGACTAACTTATTGTTTCTCATTGAGGTTAGTTGTTGTGTTGTCTACTTGTTGTAGAAGTGCTGCAAGTTGTAGATATCATGTAGGTTATGTTCTTCTTCCTAGTACATTGCATTAGTAAAATCGTTTTTTGTTTTGTTTCCGAGATGCCTCATAAAAGGTTTTCATGTGAGCATATTATTTTTGTTTTCTTCTCTTTTTTATTCTTTTTATTTTTTATTTTTATAAGAATTAATGACTAAGTTGGAGAAGGCCATTGTTTCCCTAGTATTACATGTATTCCTGTTGTCCTGAGAGTTTATGTGAACTCTTCCTTGTTGAGAGGTTTCTTATACAACTTTAGTCTATGACCATTCACCAATAATGGTATTCTATCCTTATCTATGGTAGAGATTTGAATAGAGCCATTGTCGTAGATAATGTCAACTTGGTAGGGACCTAACCATCTGGTTCTCAATTTTCCTTTAAAGTATTTAAACATTGAGTCATAAAGTAGGGCCCAGTCTCCTTCTTTGAAGTCTTTAGTCTTTATGAATTTATCATGCCATAATTTTCTCTGCTGCTGGATTATTTTTGTGTGTTGTAAGGCTTGTTTTCTGATTTCATCTAGCTGATTAAGTTGAAGTAGCCTTTCAATCTATGTTGTGTACAGGTCCATGTCAAGTTCTAATGTTGTCCTTAATGTTTTAAGCTCGAATTCAATTGGAAACATTATTGTTTTTTCATAAACTAGTTCATATGGTGTGAGGCATGTAGTGGTCTTCCAGGTGGTGTTGTAGGCCCAGGCTGCTTCATGAAGTCTATCTATCTAGTCCCTTCTGTGAGTTTGCACTGTCTTAGTTGGAAAATTTTCTATTTCCTTGTTGGTAACTTATGCTTGGCCATTGTCTTGAGGATGGTATGATGCTGGCTGTATGTGTTTAACTTTGTTGATCTTTAGGATTTTTTCTATCAAATTTGATTCAAACTGTGTTCCTCTATCAGTAACAAGCTCCCTTGGTGCTCCAAATCTAGTGAAAAATTCTTAAGTTAAGAACTTTGCTACAGAGTCTTCGTTGGCCAATATTAATGCTTTTACTTCCACCCATTTGGTAAGGTAATCAGTGCAGACTATAATGTGGTGCTTCATGTTTGATGGTGGATCAATGGGTCCAATAATGTCCATCCCCCATTTCTCAAAAGCTTCTATTGTGATCTGGGGATGCAGTAGCATTTGATCTCTTTGAGTTGGTTTTACCATCCTTTCACATTCATCACATCTGGAAATGTAAGTTGCTGCATCCTGGGGCAAGGTTGGCCAATAGTATCTTGTTTTAAAAACTTTGTATGCCGTATTTTTAGCTACAAAGTTGCCACCACATGGTTCATCATGACAGGCAAGATGAATGTCATGGACCTCATCCTCTCTAATGGATCTCCTCATGATGTGATTTGGTCCCCTTCTAAAAAGATATCCTTGGATCCATGAGAACAGAACACTCTTCCTGATTATATTGGATCTTTGCTTGTAGTAAAGTGTTTGAGGAACTTCCAAATGGCTAAATAATTTGCAATGTTAACAAACCACAGGGTGTGTGCAGAGATGAAAAATAAGTGTTCATCTAGAAATGTGTCATCTGTTATCTCCTTATCTGTAACACGTGTTAGTCTAGACAAGAAATCTGCTACAATATTATGTTTCCCTAGTTTATCTACAATGGTTATATCAAATTCCTGTAGTAATAAAATCCATCTAATCACTCTACAACTAACATCTATTTTATTCATTAAATATTTGATAGCCGAGTGATCATTATGGATGAATACCTGATATCCGGTGATGTAGTGCCTGAACTTATTGATGGAGTAAATGACATCAAGGAATTCTTCCTCTGTGATAGTGTAGTTGATCTCTGGTCCTGCAAGATTCTTACTGATGTAGTAAATGTAATATGGGACCTTATTCTCTTCTTGGCCAAGGAATGAACCTATTTATCTATCTGAAGCATCAGAATATATGTGGAAAGGAAGCTCCCAATTTGGTCCTTGTAAGACAGGTGCCTCCATGATTTTCTGCTTGATATGCTCAAATGCTTGATTGCAGCTATCACTCCACTAAAATTATGCATCTTTGGTCATTAGAGAAAACATTGGTGCAACTATTTTACTATAATTTTGTATGATCATCCTATAATATCCCGACTTCCCTATGAAGCTTCTAACATCTCTTAGTTTATGTGGAGGAGGTATGTTGATTATTACTTGGATTTTTGCAGGGTCTAATGTAATTCCTCTTTCAGAGACATAATTCCCTAAAACTACCCCTTCGTCCATCATTAACCGACATTTGTCATTGCTTAAGGAGAGGTTCGTTTCAATACATTTTTTAAACTGTCTCTAGGTTCGTGTGAGCCTCTTCAAATTCATCCCCATAAGGAGTAAAGTCATCCATATATATTTCCATATGGTCATGGATGAAATCAATGAAAATAATCAAGACTACCCTTTGGAAAGTAGCAGGGGCAATACAAAGTCCAAAAGGAAGGACTCTATAGGAAAATTTTCCCCATGGACAGGTAAATGAATTTGGATCTGTTTATATCCACTAAACCCATCTAAGAAGGAAAATGATTGCTTTCCTGCTAGGGTATCCAATACCTAGTCAATGAATGGTAAGGGGAAGTGATCTTTCTTTGTAGCCTTATTTAATTCTCTATAGTATATACAAACCCTCCATTTGCCTCCTTTATTTGGAACAATTACTAGTGGTGATACCCATTCACTGTCTGAGATTGGGTATATGAATCTAGCATCAAGGGGTTTCTGTAATTCAGTTTTGACAATATCTCTCAAGGCTTGGTTCATTATGCGTTGTGGCTTCCTAACAGGGGTTGATCCTTCTTTGATATATATGTGGTGTTGGAAAACAGTTGGACTAAAGCCTTTCATGTCAGGGTAGGGCCATGCAAAGGCTGCTTGATAGTTTCTAAGAAGGTGGATCACTTTTTCTTCTTGTTAAAGTGGTAAGTGATCACTAATTTGTAATGTTTTGTTAGGAGCAATTTCTATGGTTTTGTTGGTTGTCCTTCGTTTCTTCCATGAGACAAAGTTTTTTCCATATGTGTTGCTCCATCCCTAGTACATCCAATTCATCTCCCAGTAAATGATCTCTAATGGAAATTGGGTTATCATAAATATACTGTATAAAATTGGAAATGGTTGTGTCCTCTTGTGGTGATCTCAATGCTAGGGCCGTGTCTATGGTCATAATAGGATGAATAGGTTGATCATAATCATTCTTTTCATATTGCCACCAAGGTTCTCGAATATCTAAATGAGGTCTGGAAGGAGGGTACATAGTTAAGGTTTTGGTTTGTAATCCATTTGTGATGGTCATATCTCCCTGCCTACATGCTATATGAGCATCATTTGTGGTGAGCCATGGTCTCCCAAGAAAGAGAGGATATCCATTGAGCTTAGATTTAGTGTGGATGACAATGAAATCAACAGGGTACTGCCAAGAGTCTATGGTAACCATAATGTCTTCCAATATGACATCGGGACAATCTGTAGAAGTATCTGTAAGTAGTAGAACTATAGTTGTTTGCCTCAGAAGATGTTGTATGTCCAGTTTTATCATGGTATCTTATGTCATTACATTTATAGTTACTTCTAATTCAATAAGGGTGTTGGAAATCAGACTCCCTGCTATGTGTACATCCACTATTGGGCTCCTTGGGTCAACATATTTTGGGTTAATGACTCTCCCCATCATTAGTTCTTCTAGTTGTCCTATCACATTAATGGTAACAGGGCCTTTCATCTTTCTACCCAGCCTCTTTATACAAGTGTCCTTGATGTACTGATTGTAGATAGGAATATATTTAATAGCATGTAGGAGTGGTATCTTCACACATAAATTTTTGAATTCTTCCAAAATAGGATTCTCAGGTCTTTGGGCTTCTTTGGATTGTATTCTTTGTGGAAAAGGTGGAATGGGAGATGGTGGATCCCCTACATGATGTTCATCTTCTACAACTTGTTCTTGTGGTGTATGATGTGTTGTGGGTAGATGAGGTGAATCTATTTTTGGCTCTTTTGTTGGGCGTTTTATAGTTTTTCCAGAATGCAGATTTAATTGATTAAATTCTATGGTATCCAAAGAGTATGATGGGTAGTTATTTATCTCGGTATTATATGTAGGCTGAACTTGTCTGTTGTTAGGATTTGGGGCTGGATGAGTTGGAATAGGCGGTCTTGGCGCTGAAGGGTTAGGATTTTGACGTTGTGGATGATTGGTGTTGATCACTGGCTACTGATTTGGTCTCCATCCAATGGGAGGAGCATTCTGTCCATAAGGAGGTGGTGCTTTTTGAGGGTTTTTCATGTCCCCAATTTTGGCTCATTTAGTTCCCAGGGGTAAAGGTGGAAAAATAACACCTAGGGAGATAAATTGGTTTCATTTTATGTATGCTTAGAATAAAAATTATCCTAAGTCTAGTATAAATAATAATTTTATTAATTTTAATTATTTTTATAAATAATTATTCCTAAATCTTGAGCAAGTGGGCCAAGAGGGCGCCCTCATGAGGATAAGTTGCTAAAATGGAATTGGAGGTAAGAAAATAACAAAAGATGAAAAGTAGGGAAGGTGTAAGAAGTTTCCAAAAGTAGGAAATTGGAAACATCCATAAAAGCCAAGGGAGGGTACAATTTCCAAATTAGAGGCCAGTTTACAAAGCAGGCAACTATTTTACAAAGCAGGAAACATCTCAAGTCAAGGAGGGCGCAGTTTCTAAAAGGATGAAAAGCTGTAAGAGAGGAAAAACAGGAAATCCTATCCACTCAAGGAGGGATAATTTGGAAGGGCTCTCACAGGTCACCAAGCACATCAAATTTCTCAACAGGTCATCATAAAGTTTATAAAAGAATCCAAGCAACTCCTTTTCACAAGTTTTGATCATTATTGAATTTGTGTGTGATCACTTTAGATTACCAAGGCACGGAGATGTGCCCTAGCCAACCTATGGGAGATGTGCCCCATAGTTCCAGTTACACTCTTATGCAGATGATCCAGGGAAGCCATTGATGTCAAATTTCAGATCTGATTCAGCTCTCTGATTACATCCTCTCTTATTTATTTTTCTCATTCGGTGGAAACAACGTTGAAGGGCCGAAACGGAGGTTATGAGTTCGAATTTTATGAGAATTTCTGGGTTGTGAGACCTATTCCATTGCGTCCGTAGGGTCGTTTCCAGTAAGAAATGCCTTTTTTCTTGTTGAAAAAGGTGTATGTATGACCAATATACAACCATTCTCACCAAAGCCAAGGTGTTAGTGTTGAGGAGCGCACGTGTGAAGTTTCAGTTGATGAATACGCCCCTGAGAAACTCATGAAGATCAGTGCACACTCCATCTGAATATACCATATATAAATTCATCATTCTTGCAGATTCAGTGCATAAATTCTCCTTCTTCTCCTCCAATCCTACTCATTCTCTCAGTGGGTAAGATTTCTCTAGCATTGGAGATGCCTTAAATATCTTAATGTAATAATTTCTCTAATATCTTCTCAGGAAATCCAATTTCGATTTGCTTCTATTAATAAACTTATATCAGAAACCTCATATACTTCAGAAGTGAATTTTGTAAGCCTTTAAGGGAATTTCGATCAAGCAATTCGAAGACTATCTCTTTAAGCAATTTTTATTGATTAGTTTTACCATTTTTGCAATTCAGAGCTATGTAGGAGTCATTTTTCTGATATGAAGGTCATTTGTGAATCCTAATACATTATTAAAGCATCCCCAACCATTTCCTTGAGGATTCGAAGACATATAAGCCTTTTTGGAAGAGTTTGGAAAATTGCTAGTTGAGCAGTCCAACATAGCACCCTTGTCTCATTTTCTCCCAAACTCACCCAGAACCTCCCAAATTCCCTAAAACTATTGTCCATCATTTAATTGGGAGTTTAATTTCTAACATACACCATTGGTTACATTCAGGTGTAAGCAACTGAGTCTAGTATGCATATGCTGGAGTGCCCAGGAAGCCTCAAAGTAGACCTCAGAGACAACTGTTGTTGAAATGTAAATGGCTCCAGTGCTTTGTGCATAGGACTCAGAAGTTGGACCTGTTTCTGTCATGTTTAATGCTGCACACATTCCCATACATTTTTCAGAACCTAAATATCCCAAATTCATAATCCTGGAGTCATCTAATTGTGTCCTTGACCAGTTTTTTTTTTGACTAGTTTTGTTAACTAGTTTCTGCTTGTCAAAATTGTGTTGTAAAGTTTAAAATTTTGCATAATATCAATCCAACCTGATATGGGATATTAAAGTGGTATCAGAGCACTTTCCTCCACCCTTGTGGAAAGAAATAAGCTCATTGTTGAAGAATATTGCAGAACAAATATTCAAAAGTGTAGTATGAGGCTCCTACCAGTGTTTGAGGAAGATTTTGAGCCATATGAAGAAGAGGAAATTTCCTCTATTGGAGATTTTTATTTGCAGAGGTCTGAAGAAGATTACTTTTATGACCATATGTTTGAAGAGGACATAGGATTTTATCTACCTATGTCTAAATGGGATGGAAAAGTTTCATGTGGAAAGAAGGTGAAGGGATCATTCCAGTATCTCATGGAATACTATGCCTTAAAGGAAGAGATCCATGATCCCTTATATTTTCGAGATTATTGTGAAATTGAGGTAGATAGGATGATCAAAGACAAGAGGGTGGATTCCCTTACTGTTCATAATATGTGCCAAGAAATTAAGCATATGTTGTAGCAGAGAGAAGAATCAAATAGCTCTTCAAATCTATCCCCTAAGACATCAGTTCATAAAGGAGAAAATACTAGTCATAGGTATGATAAGAAATATGATTTTTCATCACTGCCATCATACCATGAGGAAGAGCCTGCAAATATAAATCATCCTATTTTCAGCATCCATAAGGTTGATGAGTTACCAAATCGTTCATCGGAAGAAGATGAAGAAGGTCCATGCACAACTGAAGATCCAACAGTCCAACATATGGTTGTTGGCAATGTGGAAGGTGAAATCACTCATAGTTTCTTTGTGGGTGATCTCAAAATCATTACAAGGGATGATGTTGTTGTCAGTAGTGGTAATAAATATTTTGGATATGATCCAAAGGATGAGCATGAATCATATTTACAGTCACCTCTTGAGCTTCATCAGGAAGTAGAAAAAAAGCACACATTAGTAGGGTGTGAATCAGAAAATTTGGAGAAGAAGCCTGCTGACATAAGACTGTCACATGAGGAGGAGAATTGGGCACAAAGGTATGGCTGCAATTCTGATTTTTGTATACCTTTTTTTCAGCCCCATATGGAAGCCACTTCTAGTGGGAGGACTGGCTTGGTTGATTCCTCCAGTATCGGGGTTCATGAATCAAAGGAGATTGAATTGCAAGAAGCAGAAGAGGATGTTCACCAACAAAAAATTCTTTTCGTGATTGGGCATGTTGATGATGGTGAGGAATATTTTGGATATGATCCAAAAGAAGAACATAAATCAGATTCACAGTCACCACTTGAGCTTCATAAGGAAGCATAAGACAAGCACACATCAATTGGATGTGAACCAAAAGATTTGGTGGGAGGACAAGCCACCATAGCTCCACCAGATGAAGAGAAAGACATGATACAAAGGTATTGCCACATTTTTTATTTTTGTATCCCTTTGTTTCATTCTGATATGGAAGCCACTTATAGTGAGAAGGTTGGCATGGTTGAGTCCTTCGGTATGGAGGCTCAAACTTTTGGTGTTAACTATGAAGGCAGTAATGGAGATGAATCATTGGAGGAGCATGAGTCACTGCAAGGTGATACCAATGGGGAAGGAAGATGTGTAGAAGAGGTTTTTTCAAGAGATAGTTCCCATGAAGATGAATATATTGTAGTTGGGAAAGATGAAAAAGAGTCAACTTCTCATTCACCCCCTGAGCTTCATCATGAAGTTGATCAAACGAAGGAAGAAGAGGATGTTTTTCCTCAAGAACCACATTTTGTTACAAGGTATTTGAAGATGACTGAAGTGAAGATCTATGAGGCCTTGAAAATTCTGCATGACACTACTGCATGGATTTCAAAATCTTGTTGGAGAGATGCATCGATGGAGGAGCCATCGTCCATTGAATACTTGGATACCATTCAGAAAGCAATGACAAACATCAGAGGTAATTTTCTGCATTTGCTTTCTGATAGAGATCATTTACTGGAGCTTGTGGAGATGCATCCTAGCACTTCATTGGAACATGAAGAAGAGGTTAACAAGCTCACTCACATGTTGAAGACCACCCATGATTCTTTGAGGAGTGCTCTTTGTGCACTACAAGAATCTGAGCATTAGATTAAGCAGCTTGATGAGGAGTTGCAAGGATCACCTTTAACTTCTTACATTGTAGACAATCATTCTCATATGGCTGATTGTATTGATGGTGTAGAGGAGGAACTTCATGTGATGATGGGGAGTTTGAAGTTAAGCAATATGAATGCCAAGCACCTGTTCGTTTGCAAAGATATTATGAGTTTCCTCTAGGAGATTATTACCGAGATTTGGAGGAGGCACATGATCTCACTACAATTGATCCAACCTCAAGTATGATGGATGAATGTTGCAGAGAGTTGGTTCACTATTCTCCATCCCACACACATAGGGATGAAGATTGGGTAAAGGGATTCTTTCTTTTGGTGCCCCATGAGGAGCAGGAGGCTCTCACGTATCCCATTGATGAATTAATGGTCAAGACACATGGTTTTACAAGTGCACCATTCCCTTCCCAGTTTGACAAGGAGAAACAGAGGAATCTCTCGAATTGCTCCATCATGCACATGAATGCATGGAAGTTCCACTTGGGCCAGCTGGGTGGAATAAGTTGTAGAATGTTGAGCCTTTGAAGCACAACAAGGATAACACATGGGGAAGCTAGAAGAAGTTCATTTGGACCAATTAGATGTGGTTTTTTTTCATACATTGATTGGTTGAGTGGAGAAATGTTAGAGGTAAGCAATCCCAAAGGTAAATTTATTTCTTGCATAAGAAAATATTCATTAGACATAACATGTATCTCATGTGAGCAGTGGCATGGGCATATATGGTTGCTAGATGATGCTCTTAGTATTCTTGGATGCACATGGGTCACCACCTGTTCCTTGGGAAGAGTTGATATGATTCAGCCCCAGATTGAGGACTTCCATATTTGGTGGGGAATTATCACTGATATTCAGTTTTGCATTGGAAGTTATCAACTTTCAATGTGGTGGTGTGATTTGGGCATCATGCTTGATGATAAACACTCTCAAGTTATTTTGATGTTTGGTAGGGTGCAATTGAGATCTTGGGATCCTGGCTTTCCTTGGAGTGACATATTTCCAAAGGTGGTAGAAAAATTTGGGTCCTTACAAAGGAAGCAGTGGGATCCATGAATTCTACTCAGTTATCCTAACTGGGTTGAAAATTTTGTTATAAAAAAAAAAGAGTTAGTCAATTTTTGAGAATGACTATAATCAAAGTGGATCAACAGAAACATGATGGACCCTTCGTAATTCAGCTTAGATTGGACATCCAATAGCATATTTTTAGGAGTGAATTCATTGGTTGGATTCATAGTTGGTTGGAGTGTTTTCAATTGCTTGAGGACAAGCAATTTTGGGAAGGTAGGACTGTCATGTCCCCAATTTTGGCTCATTTAGTTCCCAGGGGTAAAGGTGGAAAAATAACACCTAGGGAGATAATTTGGTTTCATTTTATGTATGCTTAGAATAAAAATTATCCTAAGTCTAGTATAAATAATAATTTTATTAATTTTAATTATTTTTATAAATAATTATTCCTAAATCTTGAGCAAGTGGGCCAAGAGGGCGCCCTCATGAGGATAAGTTGCTAAAATGGAATTGGAGGTAAGAAAATAACAAAAGATGAAAAGTAGGGAAGGTGTAAGAAGTTTCCAAAAGTAGGAAATTGGAAACATCCATAAAAGCCAAGGGAGGGTACAGTTTCCAAATTAGAGGCCAGTTTACAAAGCAGGCAACTATTTTACAAAGCAGGAAACATCTCAAGTCAAGGAGGGCACAGTTTCTAAAAGGATGAAAAGCTGTAAGAGAGGAAAAACAGGAAATCCTATCCACTCAAGGAGGGAGAATTTGGAAGGGCTCTCACAGGTCACCAAGCACATCAAATTGCTCAATAGGTCATCAGAAAGTTTATAAAAGAATCCAAGCAACTCCTTTTCACAAGTTTTGATCATTATTGAATTTGTGTGTGAGAACTTTAGCTTACCAAGGCAAGGAGATGTGCCCTAGACAACCTATGGGATATTTTCCCCATAGTTCCAGTTCCAATATTCTGTAGATGATCCAAGGCATTCATTGATGTCAAATTCCAGATCTGATCCAGCTCTCTGATTACATCCTCTCTTATTTCTATCTTCTGAAGCATTTTTCTCATTCGGTGGAAACAACGGTTAAGGGCCGAAATGGAGGTTATGGGTCCGAATTTTATGAGAATTTATGGGTTGTGAGACCTATTCCATTGCGTCTGGAGGATCTTTTCCAGTAAGAAACACCTTTTTTCTTGTTGAAAAAGGTGTCCAGATGACCAAGATATAACCATTCTCACTAGAGCCAAGGTTTCAGTGTTGAGGAGCACACGTGTGAAGTTTTAGTTGATGAATCCGCCCCTGAGCAGCTCATGAAGATCAGTGCACCCTCCATCTGAATATACCATATCTGAGGTCATCATTCTTGCATATTCAGTGCATAAATTCTCCTTCTTCTCCAATCCTACTCATTCTCTCAGTGTGTAAGATTTCTCTAGCATTGGAGATTCCTTGAAGATCTTAATGTAATAACTTCTCTAATATCTGCTCAGGAACTCCAATTTTTATTTGCTGCTATTAATAAATAATATCAAAAACCTCATATGCTTCAGAAGTGAATTTTGTAATCCTTTAAGGAAATTTGGATCAAGCAATTCAAAGACCAGCTCTTTAAGCAATTTTTATTGACTAGTTTTACAATTTTTGCAATTCAGAGCTATGTAGGAGTCAGTTTTATGATATGAAGGTCATTTGTAAATCCTGAGACATTATTAAAGCATCCCTAACTATTTCCATGAGGATTCGAAGACATCTCAGCCTTTTTGGAAGAGTTTGGAAAATTGCTAGTTGAGCAATCCAACATAGCACCCTTGTCTCGTTTGCTCCCAAAATCACCCAGAACCTCCCAAATTACCTAAAAATATTGTCCATCATTTATTTGGGAGTTTAATGTTTGACATAGACCACTGGTTACATTCAAGTGTAAGCAACTGAGTCTAGTATGCATATGCCAGAGTGCATAGGAACCCTCAAAGTAGACCTCAACGACAGCAGTTGTTGAAATGTAAATGGCCCCAGTGCTTTGTGCATAGGACTTGGAAGTTGGACCTGTTTCTGTCATGTTTACTACTGCACACATTCCCATACATTTGGAAGAACCTAAATATCCCAAATTCATAATCTTGGAGTAATCTAATTGTGTCCTTGACTAGTTCTTTTCTGACTAGTTTTGTTAACTAGTTTCTGCTTGTCAAAATTGTGTTATAAAGTTTAAAATTTTGCATAATATCAACTCTAACCTAATCTGGTATATTACAGGGTTCTTCCATTGAGCTAGCGCCCAATCAGGTGTAGGATAAGGCTGTTTTCCATAGGGATTTGTCCAAGGTTGATGTCCATAGTTCTATGGAAATGGTGGTTGATTATAGTCCCGTTGTTAAGGAGGTTGGGCATATGGTTGATATGGATGCTTCCCTTGAAAGTTTTGGTATTGAGATTGACCATAGGGGTGTTGGAAATTTTTCTGTAAACCTGGTCTCCTATGATTTATATAACAGAGAGGTTCTGAATGTTCTTGTGATCCGCAGAGGTTAGTTTTCAGAGATCGCAGGTAAGGACAGTTTTCCGTGGAGTGTTTATTAACACAAATTGCATAGCATTCAACTTTTATAGCACTAACTTGCATCAGATTTAGGGGGCACTCATTCTTCTTGTGTTTTTTCCTATATTCAGGGCAGAAAATGGCTAAAGCTTTATCTGATTCCTCTTTTTTAACTTGGCTTGCATAGAAACCATTTGTAATGCCATGGAGTGTAAAATATTTGATTTTAGGTCATCTAGGATATTCCCTAAGTCTAATTTAGTGATGGTGGAGCCATAGGGCCTAGATGGCTAAAAAGAGTCTCTCCCCCTAGGTTTCTTCCTTGTGGATCGAGAGTGGTTTCTAAATATTTGTTTGATCTGATCATAATTCTTTTCACAGATATCACCATTAGATAATAAGTTTAGAGTTTCCAATAATTCCTCTCTTACCCCTCTAAGGAGTACAAGTTTGAGAGATTCGTCATCTAAGGTGCAGGATTGAGCTCTCTTATAACTAAGTTGGAATCATTCCTCATAGCCTTCTAATGACTCGCTTGGTCCTTGTACCATCCTAAAAATATCATCCCTTGTTTCTCTTGCCTTATAGTAATCCCTATATTTGTCAGTGAAAGTCTCCTTCATATGCTCCCAAGTGAATATACTATTTGGCACTAAACTCATGAACAACCTGAGTGCAGAGTCTTTTAAAGTCGAAGGAAATAGTTTTAGTTTCTGGGCATCCATGGTATAATCATAGGTCCTACATACTACCTCAAATTCAAATAGGAAGGTATCGGGGTCTTTTGAGGCTAATCCATGGAAGTTAGGCAAGGAAGCAAGGTTAATATTTTTCATTCCAGCCTCAACAGAGGGAACTCCCCCAATGGTAAAATCATAAATAAGAGGATTTTCATTTTCCTCTTTAGCATCAGAGTTATGTCCATCTTCCATTGCGTCAGAGTATTCATGGTCAGACGAATCACCTGCTGTTGACCCGAAGAGGCCTTGTCTTCATCTTGGCATACATTGGTGATGTGATAAATTAGATTCTTCAGGTGGATTAGGAGGATTATCCTCTGTAGTTCTATTATTTCTTGAAGTCATATTGGGTATGAATCATCTGAACTTGTCCCTTGCCCTAGGCATTCATGCTATTTTGTAGCCAAGGACATTTTTTCTAACCCTCCTTTTCTGTGTTTTCTTCTTTTTTCTTTATATTTTTTTTTTTGTTTTTATGGGGAATTTTATAGAAATTTTTAGGATTTTGTTTTTTATCACTACGCCCACTATGCCAATTGCAAAAAAATAAAAAAAACTGATAGATGGTTAAATGTAAGACTTACTTGAAGTAGCACGTCTTCTTCTTGCTCGTTCTATTCCTCTGAATGTAACCTACATATCACTCATGCAAAAATAAAAACAACTAATTAATATTTTCAATTTCCTTGTGGTTTGGAATGCCTTCCCGACAATGGTGCCCAAAAGGTGACGGGCTCAATCAATCATCAACAATATTGTATCCTGTTGGGACAAGATGCCAACAAGGGTTCTGTATCTAAACCTTTCCTTTAATCATCAACAATATTGTAACCTGTTGGGACAAGATGCCAACAAGGGTGCTGTATCTAAACCTTTCCTTTAATAATCAACACAGGGGTTCGTACAAACTTCTAAGGGTTCTGCACAATATGTGCAACCTACAAAGAAACTCCAATGATGCCTAGTAGTATTCAAACACAAGTAAAGAAGGACTATTGATAAAAAGCAAAGGGAATTTCAATCTACAATCTAAGGGTTGCAAGGGACATGGATCCCATCATATGACTAAGCATCTATCCCTTTATCATTGGTTCATGGACAAGTTTCAAAACGTTTCTTGCCGAGTTTTAGGCAAAGCTTTTGAGGAAAACCCCTAATCTACCCTACCATTCACACACCGAGTCCAGGTATTCTGATTACACTAAACTCTAAGCAAGTAATAAAACAAACCTAGAAATGCAATGCTTGACCAAGATCATATGACAATATCCCATGTTATAAAATAAATACTCAATTGGATATTGCAGAAACAATAAAGAAACATTTAAATTGAATTAAAGGTGCAAAAATAATTTATTGAAGCTAATATTTCAACATACTATAAATCCTCTACAAATTGTAGTAAATCTACTTCGTTCTATCATGTTCATATAAAAGTAATAAATCTAACTTGATGCACATGCCCCTGTAATCACCTATGGATGGGCCCTTATCCAAGGTGACAAAGGAACAAAAGTTTACTCAATAAGCTGGGAAAATAGGAATCTTCAGTTACTTTAAAGTTGTTGTTTCAACATCACAAGTCTTATTGTCTACTTCTCAAAACTGCAAAAATAATTGAGTTCATACAAAAATGGGGCCTTGCTGTGTAAGCCAGGCTATACTGCTTAAATATCTACTTTCTAAAACTATGAAACAAAATGAACTGCTAGTGCCTATTCTACGACTGCATGAAGCGCATTATGGAAGATAGGGCGGGTAGTGGAAGTTCACTGAGCTCTGTTAAGTCTTCAGGAACTAGGCCTCAGTTATATATATCTTCAGAGATCGTCAAACACTTATACTGGTGCTCAGTAACTACAGTTATTCCCTTATATTTTGCTTGTCATACAAAATGCTGCAATATTGGAACTCCTTTGCTTTATCTCGAGTTTCACCAACGAACTGTAAGTAAACAAATCCTACCATATGTTCTTATGACCAAAATTAACTTGATGCCCAGTTCAATACCTATGTCAAAAATATACTGCTAACAACCAAGCTCATCAGTTTTATATGTGCATTTAAGCCAGAGAAAGGAAGACTACAACATCTAGATTATATAAACTGAAATCTTCTACAATCCTAACTAGGATGTACTCATCATTCAACCACTTGATATCATAGTATTCCCTTTTTGGACCAAAATGTCTAATTAGAAAATAATTTAGATTCCTTTTCTTACCTAATGTTGGGAGCCATCAGCAACACTGGAACTTCTTTGGATTTAACTCGAACTTCATGAACGAACTGTAAGTAGACTACTTTGATCATCTATTTTCTAAGCAAAGATTGGCTTGATGTATTCCAGATGTAAAAAATGTATCAGTTAACACACTTGTCAAAAGATGGTACTGAAAACCAACCTTATTAGTGTCAGATGTGCATTTTAGCTAGAAAAAGGAATACTACAACATATAGAATAGATAAACTGAAATATTTTACATATCATTCACCAACTTGTTGCCATAGTATTCCCTTTTTGGTCCAGAATGATTGTTTAGAATAGGATTTAGATGACTTTTCTTACCTAATGTTGGGAGCCATCACTGTCAAAGGACAATCCCATTGAAGCTAATAAATAAGAGGTTGACTAGGCTGACCAAACCTACTATAACCTGTAACACAACAATGAGCGTGTGACCATGGTTGTCCTCATCCTTCATTACAATTAGACTAACTCTTCTTTGATGACTCAAACCAAGAAATTCTATACCATGTGTTATATGGGTTTTACACCCGTCCGTACCACATACTTTTTGCATAACTAAACAAAAAACCAACAAAAAGGAAACTCACATCTACACTAGCAAGAGACATTGGAATCCTTGACATGCTAATCATGTCACAACCAAACTGACTTAACTGATCACCCAACATGACAAAACGGAAAACCTAAAAATAAATAAACATGTCCTACTCTCCTCCTAATAGAAAGAGTGCATGCAACAAAATTTAAGTGATGGAAACGTAGGGCTTCATGTGAGTGCCATTCACCCATCCAGGTTTAAGAACACCATCCAATTGAGCTAGTCGCACAACACCTGACACGCGCAATTCTATTACTATATAAACGGTTCCGACCAATGCATCTATACCTTCCTTGGATTTTAAATACTTTCTATCATATAGAACAAGATCACCCTTATTAAAATTCTTCATCTTAATGTGGTGGTTTTGCCATGATTTTTGCTTGGCCTTCTCCATTAATTAATGGAAATCAACTAAAAACCTAGATGCCTCTAACTGCAATATATATGAAAATATTTCCACAACTAAGTCCTCCTCAATCATACAAGTAGCATGAGCAATGCAGAGATTTGGTACAATGAACTCCACTTTAACAATAGCTTCCCTTCCATAGACTAACTAAAATGGGGTTTGCTTACATAATTGCTTAGTAATGGTTTAGTAAGCCCGTAGAACAACATGAATCCTATCATCTTAATTGTCCCAATTTACGAAATAGACATTGATCAATCTGGTCTCCAAAATCTTATTAAAATCCTTAACTATTCCCTTTTCTTGAGGGTCATTTGGACTGATTCTATGTCGTTGAATGAGAAATTATCTTGTCATGGTAGTGATGGTGGAACTTAGAAAATGCATACCTTGGTTGCTTGTATGTTTCCTAGGAAACCCAAATCCTGTAATGATGGTCTCAAAGATAAATGGTGTTACAATATATGTAAAATAGTCTTTGGTTGGTTCAAATTCATCCCACCAAGTAAGATAGTCAGTTGCAGTAATAATGTATCTTGCCTTTGAATGTCTAGTAGGATGATGCTTTTAAGGCATAATGATTAGTGTAGAATTTTAAATGGCCACCCAATAGGTAGTTATATAACTTTTGCAGAGCATAGACCATAGCCAAACCTTCCCACTCTATCATTGTGTACTTGTGCTTTACTTGTGACAACTTCCTACTTGCGAAATAAACAGGATGGTCAATGATTCCTTCCCCTAGCTGCACAAGGATAGATCCTAGTGCCATCCCAGAGGAATCCACATGCACATGGAATTCTACATTCCACTCATTAAATATAATAATAAAAGCACTCGCCATCTTTTCTTTGTGTAGAGCCAATGTTGCCTCACATTCGAGATCCCAAATGAACATTTTTGTTTTCTTCTGAAGCTATTCCAAGGGTACGGTGATAGAAGCATAGTTGTGGATGAACCTATGATAGTACCTTGTATGCCCTAATGTGGATCACAATTGTGGCACACTTGCAGTAGTTGGTAGATTCATAATAACCATAATTTTAGCAAGGTCTACTAAGACTCCCTCCTTACAAACAATATGACCTAGTAAGTTTCCAAAAGGAATACATAAAATGTATTTCTTCATGTTCAACGATATTTGAAGTTGTTGACACCAATAAAAAATTAGGTGCAACAAACTAACATGCTCTTTTATTAAGATGAAAACAATCCAGTCATCAATGTAGACTTTCAAAAACTTATGAATGAAATTCCTAAAAGCAACAATCACAATGTGGGCACATTTTTAAGTCTAGACAACATGACATTGTAGGAAACTAAACCCTGTTTAGTGGTGAATGCAATCTTGATTTGCTATCCTTACATGGTGATATATTGAGAACACATTAATAAAAGAGTAAGCTTCTTTGCCCACAACTTGATATAGTACCTCATCAATAAATGGAGTAGGGAAAGAATTGTGAACACATGTTGAGTTTAGGCTTCTATAGTCAACACAGACCTTAATATTCTCAATGTCCTTCTTACTTTGTATCACAGTAGGGATGATCCAATCATATTCATCAACTAGAAATATCAACTGTACAACTAAGATACCAGACACATCCTTTTAGGACAAACTATCTTGTGTCATCGTATTTGATATGGACACACTAATGACACATGTTTTGGGCGTGTCATTTTGCGAGAGACGACCAAAACACATGTTTGACAACATGAATTTTGTGTCCCGTCTTGCGCACAATGTGTCTCGAAAACAAGACACAATTTTGATGGAAAAAAGGCACGTGGGTTTATAAATTATGTTTTCTCCCTCATTATTTCACATTTGCAAGTGAGTCTCAAGCTTTGTGAGTGTTTTTTTTGCAAGTGAAGATCATTTGAAGGATGTCCAAAAGAAATACCCTTTGTGGAAGCATGCGACAAGGAAACTAAGGCTTGGGGAAAAGCTGCGTGGGGAAGTGAATGTGATTTGGAATTGTAATTTCTGCAAGAATGAGTTCAAGAGAACCTATTACTGGGTTAAGGGCCATTTGTTGGGACTTCCTTGTGGGTTTGCTGCATGTAAAGCAATGAGTGTTACCCAACGAAGGGATATGGAATGAGAGGATGATGTTGTCTTGGGGAAGTGACAACAGTAAATAAGAAACAAAAAAATTAGGATCCTCTTCCATTCTTGAGGAAACCCTCTAGCACTAGACCTAGCAAATATGGGAGTGAGGTTGATATTCAACCAACAAGAAAGAGGCCAACTCCAAGTGGTCCAATGGACATGATTTTCCAACAAGAGGCACGAGATGAGATGACCTTACCATTACATTTTATTTCTATCAAATTCATTTCATTCAATGTTGCAAGGTCACCATTGTTTATTGAGATGTGTTGAGTTCTAGTTGAACGAGCTCCAAATGGTTATGTGTCTCCTGATTCAGAGAAGCTTAGAACCACATTGTTGGTTAAGACAAGGAAGGAGGCGGATAAAATATTACAACCAATTAAATCAACATGGACCCCATCTGGTGTCAGTATTGTTTCTGATGGATGGACGAATGCAACACACCATCCACTCATCATTTAATGGTGTCTTCCCTAAATGGACCGTTGTTCTTGAAAGCAATGGATGCTCTTGGGAAATACAAGGATGCACAATATATGAGTGAGTTGTTCATCAAATTCATTGAAGATGTAGGTGTTGATCCTTGTTTTCAAATCATCACAGATAATGCACCTATTTGCAAGGTTGTTGGCATGATTGTGGAAGCTAAATATCCATAGGTATTTTGGACACCTTGCATTGTTCATTCTTTGAATTTAGCACAAGATTCATCTAGGGGAAAGGTCATTTTATAGATTTGAGTTGTAGTCTCATTTTTACTTTCTTTTATTGCTCTTATAGGTATTTTGGACACCTTTCGCTGTTCATTATTTTAATTTATCACTCAAATCTATTGCTTCAAATGTGACATGGATTGGAAATCTTATTGATGATGCACACCATATCTGTAATTTTATACAAAACCACACCAATGCCCTCACAATCTACAAAGAGTACACACACCTATCATTTTTGAAGATTGTAGATACTCGGTTTGCTTCCTCATTCATCATGCTTAAGAGGTTGAGGGAGGTCAGAACTGCTCTTGGGTCCATGGTTATTTTAGTGTTTTGGTCTTTTTGGAGAAAGACAAATCAAAATGTTTCAAAAAAGGTAAAGCACACAATGTTAGATGATGGTTGGTGGGAGATGGTAGATCTTACCATTAAGATTATGGAACCAATCATTTCTTTTTTGTGGTTTGTAGACATGAACAAGTCCATCCTACGAAATGTTTATGAGGGGTGGGATTCCATGATTGAGTCCATGAAGACCATTATTGTACAAAATGAGTTCCCTGAGTACGATACATCAACGAAGAGCTTATGGTCCACCATACAAGATATTCTTATCACTAGGTGGGATAAGAATTGCACACCTTTGCATTTCTTGGCCCACTCATTGAAGTTATACAATAATGAGTGGCTTAATGGTGGGCCCTCAAACATAATCCCTCCTCACATGGATGTATATATTTCATAAGGGAGGAAGATAACATTTAGACGGTTATACCAGGATAGAGCATCACTTGATGAGGTGGATGACGGATTTGTAGAGTTTTCCACTTCCAATGGGATATTTGGAGGCTATGATGTGGTCAAAGACAGGGGGGGTTAAGAAACCCTATGATTTGTGGGAAAATCAAGAGGAAACATGCCCTATTCTACAATAATTATCCTTGAGAGTCCTTTCTCAAGTTACTTCATCCTCTTGTTGTGAGAGGAATTGGAGCACATATGAGAACCTGTATAGTTTGAAGAAGAGTGGGCTTCAGTAGTCCAGGATAGAGACGATGGTGTATGTGCACTCCAACCTTCGTCTTATTTACAGGAAAATGGAGGAGTGGTTGAAGGGAAGGACAAAGATGTGGGATGCATTTCCCGATGATATGGGTTTGAACAACAGTGTTGAGTTGGAATTAGCCAACATGGATCTTAATGATCCAGTGCTAGAGCCAATCATTTTGATGATGGTGATCTTCTTGAGGGGTCATCCTCCACACCAGCAGATGCAGATCCTGGGATGGCCAAAGAGGTGGAGGAGGAGGACAACGAAGGAGAGATTTGTGGTGATTTTGTTGATTCAGACATGGGGAGGACTATTAACAGATGAGATTCTTCCATGTTGGTCTATCCCTTTTTTTATTTTATAGTGGCATTCCAACATCTATGTAATACATTTTGATTTTGACGACTTAATGATAAATATGATTCTAACATCTATGTAATAGAACATTTTGATTTTGATGGCTTACTGAGAAATTTTATGAGCCCATGAGTCTATCATTGACATATGCATTGTAATTCACTAATTTGTGATTTATGAATGTGCAATGTCACATCAACATGTGTATTGATTCTAATTTCTATTAAATATTTGTAAATGCTCTAGTTTCACTACAACAATTTACCCCTTTAGCGACGGTTTTGGCTTGAGGCGGTCTTGACAAAACCGCCCCCAAAGGTTTTTTTAGGATTTTAGGGGCGATTTTTTAAGCACCACCCCAAAAAGTGAAATTCTCATGACTTTGGGAGGGTGTTTCATACAACCACCCTAAATCCATTTTGAGGGTAGTTCTTAGAACCCCCCCCCCCAAAAAAAAACGTAATGAGAATTGGACTTTTGGGGGTTGTTTTTAGATAACCGCACCCAAAAGTATAATTCTCATAACTTTTTTTTTTGGGGGGGGGGGTTTCTAAAAACCACCCTAAAAAATGAATTTAGGGGCAGTTGTTAGAAACCCCCCCTAAAAAGTTATGAGTATTGGACATTTGGGGGCGGTTGTCTAAACATCGCCCCAAAAATCCAATTTTGATGACTTTTTTTTGGGGGGGAAGGGTTTAAAAAGACCACCCCTAAATGTATTTTTCAAGGCGGTTTTTAGAAACCCCCAAAGATAAGTCATGGGAATTGGACTTTAGGGGGCGGTTTTTTAACAACCCCCACCTGCAAAGTCATGAAAATTTTACTTTTGGAGGTGGTTTTTTAACAACTGCCTCTAAAAATTCAATTCTCATGATGATGACAATGATGACAATGACACTGACAACAACAATGATGACAGTGACGATGATGATGGTGGTGATGATGACAACAAAACTAATGATGATAATGATGATGCTGTTATTATGTGATGGTGATGACGATGAGGATGCTAATGCTGAAAATGCCAATGATAGTGCCAATGATGGTGATGTGATTATATGATGGTGATGATGACAATGATGATTATATGACGACAACAATGATGATGATGCTAATAATAACAACAACAATGTAATCCTTAACAATTGATTTGAGGAGTCATGGTTATGCTTGCGTTTCTATACTACTACACATGCCATGTAGATTAAAAATTTAGCTTATGCATGGGATGTGGGAACCATTTAGAGGTTTATAATAACATGAAGTGTATTGGGTATTGTGCCATTGCTTGGGGGCACAAATCATATGCTTAGACCCCAACACTTTCTTATAAGGATCATGGGCCACAACTATACTAACTGATAAGGCCACAATATAGGTATCAATTGCATCCATAAACCCCCTTTTCTTCTCTTATAGAGCAACAACTAAGCATGAGGATTAACCCTTTTTGTAGGCTAGGATATCATTTTAATTGATTATGAAGTAATGATGGTTATGTAGTAATATTTTGTGTGCTTAACATGTCTTAATGAGCTAACCAAGTGGATAAGTGCTATGTGCAAATAAGTGTAGGTTTAATGACAATTATGAAGACAACAAATTGCGCCTTCCTAAGTCACACGTATACATAAGCAAGCTTGGAAAAGACAGTTCCAGTTAACCTCATGGAGTAGCAAAAGAGGAACTTGAGATCACTCTATCAGTCTCCCCTGATTTCCAAGAATGACAAATCTAGAATAGATTGATATCGTGGTTTCCAAAGAAGACACTTTTTAGATACTTTTTTAAACTATGTAATAAATATGGACTCACACATATCATGAAGCTCTCTCGGGTTTAATCGTTTCTGTTTAAGACATTTTCCTTTACAAAACACTCAAGTTTTGTACTACGTTGATATGGATTCTCAACCAACTTAATGAAAGAACTATGTTTCATATTACTTGTGAGTTCATAGTTTAAAATAACTCCTACAATACACTTTGAGGTGGGCCCCCTCATTGTGTTGAGCAGGAATTCTATGTTTTCTCTATTATTAGATTAAAAGTATTTCTTTGTTTTGATCCATTAGATAACCGTACTTCATTTAATAGATCATTTGGGGGTTAAAATCTAATTCTGGAAATTTCTTGTTTTCATCCGCAGGATTGTATAATGGTGTATGTAGTTTTATTATATGGTGTCTGTAGTCTTGTAGGTGCGTTACACAAGACAATTTAGCTAGATTTATATCGGAACAGTTTAGTCAGAATTACGATATCGTGCATTTAAGCCTTGGTTTTGAATAGTTTCTTTTATGCTTTCATAGATTAAAATGTTTCATCTTTCACCTCAATAAAATTCCATTGCCTTAGATTAAGTTTTTTAGAGCATTTCTTAGAATAGACTTTCATGTTTTCATAGAATTCTGCTTTCATATATTAGATTTATGCTTTCATAGATTAAACGTCTTCTTTCATAAATTAGATTTATGCTTTCATAGATTAGAACTCTGCTTTCATGAATTAAATCTCCATGCTTTTGTAGATTGTTAGATCATTTCCTTCAACAAGTAGATGATATGATTTCATAGAACAAATAATTTATATGCTTTTCTTTAATCAATCACTTCCAATTCCACATAGTAAGCCTTTAGATCAGATTCTCTCAAAAATTTCACATATAGTGCGTAGTTCCTCTTAAGTTTGTATGATCCCTGGTCGATAATTAAATTAGGACTCCTGAACCGTAAGCCCTTAAAAAGGCTAGCATATCAGTAGACCACCACTTTTTTGTGCTGTTGTCGAGGGAGCTATTGAAACTCTAAGGCAAGACTGTATTTGTTTTTTTTTAGAAAATCTTAAAAATAAAAAATAGACAAGAAGAGATTAAAAACTTAGATCTTGTTTACCATGAATGCCTCGACGGAGGAGAGATGCATTTGGACGTTTTCTGCCTAACTCCCGTATGAGTGAAACTAGCTCAGAAGCTTTCGACTTTGAACTTTTTCCTTCTGACGACGTTGAATCTAGATACAATCCAGATCGTGATAATTTCTTTGCCATCTCTAGTTCCAACACCACCATGGTTGATGAAGAAGACAAACCCAGGGAGTTTTTCGCATTCCCCATAAGTGTACCTCAAGGGGATGCCCGAATGAAAAATATCAATCCTGCAAATCTCCCAAATTTCCATGGCTTGAACTCAAAAGAACCTGATACCTTTTTGTTTGAATTCAAAGTAATCTGTAGATCCTTTGGCTACACAACAGATGCCCAAAAACTAAGACTCTTTCCTTCAATAGTAAAAGATCTAGCACTCAAATGGTTCATGAGTTTAGAAGGAAACAACATTTTTACATGGGATAAAATGAAACAAACTTTTCTGGACAAATACAGGGATTATTGCAAATCCAAATATATAAGAGACACGATTTTTAGGATGCAATAGGGGGAAAAGAATCTTTGGAAGATTATGCACAGCGATTCCAGCTCTGCTATAAGAGAGCCATTTATTGTACATTGGATGAATATTCATTGAAATTGGTACTCCTTAGAGGAATCAGGGAGGAATAATTGGAAATCCTAAACCTAGTTGGTGATGGATATATTTTCTAGAAATCCTTTGAATAGATCTTACAAATATTCAAAAACTATTCAAGGTCTAGGAAAGGAAAGGTTGGAATAAGGGGCATAACCCCACCAACAGGTGGATCATCCTTTCCAGCACCAACCCTCACTAATTTTTATTTAATCAATCTCCTAGATGATATGAAAACCGACATCCTCCAGTCACTGGAAATGCACCTAGATGCATTACAACTCAAGATAAAACAAGATAAAATTAATCAAGCACTAGTTGTGTTATGTCCAAAATGCAGAAAGAAGCATGACAAAGGTCAATGTCCATTAAATCTGATTGAAGTCTGTGGATTGTGCACTAAAAATCATACGAAAAACAAGTTCCCTTTACTTCCTTCATGTAAGGATGCTATGCAAGACCCCGGATCAGAAAACCCTGTGGAACAACTCTATTTTGTCAACCAATGTCGAATAATTTCTCTAGACCATTTCAAACTAATAATCAGGCCTAATTCAATTAGGAAAGTCCTTATCAAGATTGGAATCCAATAATACCACCCTCATGGCCTATGCAAACAGGCCTGAGTCAATGGAAACAAAGCCAAGACCCATACCATCAACCATACTTTGCTCAACCATACCAATAGTACCCTCCACCTTTCCAGCAACCAAAAATAAACTACGGAAATTGATATCCATCTTCTTCTAATTGGAGAACTCTACCAAAATAGGCTGTCATAATGCCTCCACCAAAAAATCGACAAACACCAATACCACCTCCAATTCCAGCTTAGCCCATTCCAAACCCAAATAACATCCGACCAAATAATCAAGTTTACAATAGTGAAGTAATGCAATTCCCAATGTATGTTGTGGAAAAACTCGACTAAAATGAGGTAAACTTGAGATCAAGAAAAACAATAACAGACCCATGGCCACCTACAGAAGTTGAACAACCACACCCACAGTATCAACAACCTATAATTTTGGACCTTCTTGAAGAAGAACAGAATGAATAGAACAAAGAGAAATCACTAGCGCCTACTACTCCAAACCCTCCATTTCCTGATTGGCTAAAACATAAAATTAAGGTGGAAGTAGAAAACGAAATACTTAATGAACTAAAACATTTGAATATACAAATTCCTCTTCTACAAGCCATTAAATACATCCCCATTTGCAACAAATTCATAAGAGAGAATTGCAAAAAGAAACCAGGAAGAAGAAAACGAGATCCTCCCACCATTAACGTTGTAGGATATCTGGCATACCTCATGCTAGGAAGGTATGTCTACCCTAAGTACTTAGAACGAGGCATCCCTATAGTCAATGTGAGCATCAACAAAATTCCTATCCCAAGTAGCCTCATTGATTTAGGAGCCACAATCAAAGTTATGACAAAAGATACAATGCTGGCCCTGAAACTGCAATCTTTTATACAACCAACAACTACTGTATTACAGTTAGCAGACATCTCCACTGTCCAACCAAAAGGTATATTGGAAGATATAATCATCAACATTGAATCTTGGGAATATCTTGCAGACTTTGTAGTCATAGAGTTCAAAAGTAAACTTAGTGGATACCCCCTGATCCTAGGAAGGCCATGGATGGAAACGACAGATGCCTACATAGGCTGTCGATCTGGAGACATGACCATAACCAGTGGACAATCCAAAAAGAAGATCACCATCTATCCCCCAGAAAAAATTGTTGTTAATTCATAAAATCCTATCTGGTAATAGAGGATTATGATGACATTTACGATCAAGTAGTGCACTCAGTCCTCAACATCAAAATTACTTTAACACTACAAGATCGAGATGAGGATACTTATTTATCTAATTTTATTCAGAATGTTTATCCTGACAATGATGTACTAGAAGAAATTTTTGCAACAAGCGAACAAGAAAAGATCATAGGGGATCCACCTAAGGATCTCGACACAATGTGGCAGCGGGTGTTCTCTGTGGAACAAGAACCCACACTAGTAAAGGTAGTAGAAATTCTTCCTAGAAAGATCGCGAACATCGATGCAAATATGAAGCCAGATCAAGAACAACTCCTAATTAAAGTACTCACAGATCATAGTAAGGATTTTGCTTGGACATACATGGACATGAAAGGGATACATCCTGACATTTGCAAGCATCATATTTATATCAAGGAAGGCACTGTCCCAATAAGGTAGCCACAAAGAAGAATGAACCCAACATTAAAAGATATATTCAATCAAGAATTGCGAAAACTACTAGATGCTGGATTCATCTATACTATATCAGACAGTGAGTGGGTGTCAACTCTGGTGATAGTTCCCAAGAAAGGGGGAAAATGGAGAATATGTGTAGATTATAGAGAGCTTAATAAGGAAACCAAAAGAGACCACTTTCCTCTACCATTCATTGATAAGGTAATGGATACTCTTGCTGGGAACAAATTCTTTTCATTCTTGGACGATTTCAGTGGATACAATCAAATCCAAATCCACCTAGTTGATCAAGATAAAACCACATTTAGCTGCCTGTGGGGTACATTTGCATACAGAGTACTACCGTTTAGACTTTGCGATGCCCCTGCAACCTTTCAGAGAACCATCCTGAGCATATTTGCAGATTTCATCAATGATCAAATGGAGGTATACATGGATGATTTCACACCATATGGATAGTATTTTCAGCAAGCACTAGACCATTTATAAGAATCAGTCTTGAAGAAATGCATAGAGATGACTCTTTGTCCAAGCAATGATAAATTTAGAATGCTAATGGAAGAAGGCATAGTTCTAGGGCACCATATATCATAAAGAGGAATTGAATTTGATCAAGCCAAGGTAGCTATCATTCAAAATATGGCCCCACCGGTCAAACAAAGGGATGTGTGCATCTTTTTAGGCCAAACAGGCTACTAAAGACGATTCATAGAAGGATTCAATAGAGTGGTAGCTCCCATGTTTGCACTATTGACTAAGGATATAGATTTCAAATGGACTAATTAGTGCATGACAACATTTGAGCACCTAAAGGAGAAAACTACTACCCCTCCTTTACTCCAAGGGCCGAACTGGAATCTACCTTTTCACATTCACTTTGATGCTTTTGAAACAACTATTTGTGCATTTTTATGATAGGAAGAGGAAAATAAGCCCTAAGCCATCTATTACATCAATAATAATTTTGTAGGAGTAGAGCTCAACTACACAGTCACCGAGAAGGAATTCTTAGCTGTGTTCCATGCGATTAATAAATTTTGGCACTACAAAACATGATATCTTGTTTTTGTACACACCGACCACTCAACAATAAGGTAACTAATGAACAAACCTCATATCAGTGCTAGAGTTATAGGATGGCTGCTTCTCTTACAAGAATTTGATTTGACAATTTTATACAAACCAGGGAAACACAACGTAGTGACAGATTTTCTATCAAGACTAACCCATGTACAAGACAAATAATTTGTAGAAGACACTTTTCCAGATGAACACCTATTTGAAATATCAGTAGAAATTCCATGGTTTGCTGACATTGCCAATTACATAGTCTCTGGAATATTTTCACAACATTTTTACTACAATCACAGATGCAAAATAATAAGGCAAAGTGCAACTTATAATTGGATACAAGGACTGCTTTTTAAGAAAGTACCAGATCAGATATTAAAAAGGCGCATAAGAGAGGATGAAGTACACGATATACTTCATGCTACTCACAATGATCCATGTGGAGGCAACTGTGCAGTAAAAAGAACAACCTACAAGATACTCTAAACATGGTACTATTGGCCTACGCTCCATAAAGACACTTAAGAGTATGTATCACGTTGTGATGACTGCCAGAGGATGGGTAAACCCACACAGAAAGATGAAATGCCTCTTCAATCTCAAGTATCACTAGATCCATTTGATAAGTGGGGATTTTACTTTATGGGACCATTTAACCCACCATATAACCAAAAGAAATACATCCTAGTATGTACTGATTACCTTACCAAATGGGGAGAAGTTAGAGCTCTTACTATTGCTGATGAAAATAGTGTGGCAAAAATCTTCAGCAGGTTTGGAGTCCCAAGGGAGCTAGTCTCTGATCAAGGAACACAATTTACCTCCAACCTCATTGAATAAATCTTGAGAAGGAACAAGATAAAGCATAGTTAGTCTTCTTCCTAACACCCACAAGCAAATGGGCAGGTAGAAGTCACAAATATGGAGCTAGAGAAAATCCTAACAAAGACAGTTCAATTACATAACAGAGATTGGGCAGATAGGTTGAATGAAGCAGTTTGGGCCTACAATACAACATGGAAAACAACCACTAGGTTTACTCCCTACGAATTAGTATATGGAAAAAAGGTTATGTTACCCATTGAATTCAAGATCAATACACTCAGAACAATTGCTGAACTAAACTTGGAATTGTTAGAGATTAAAAAAGAGCGCTTTCTACAATTACATAAGCTAGATGAATACCGACAACATGCCTGATCTCACACTGAAATAGTACAACAACAGAGGAAACAATGGTATGATAAGAACATAAGGACAAATAAATTCAGATAATGATATTGGGCATTGTTATATGACTCCAGATTACATAAATTCAAAGGCAAGTTAACAACTCGGTGGCTAGGACCATACCAAATAGACACCATTTACGATAATGGAGGAGTCAAGATAAAAACAATAGATGACAGTCCGTTTCCGATGTTAGTTAATGGACATAGGCTCAAGATGTAAAAGAAACCATTTTCTAAAGAATAATTCACACATAACCTATATAAAAATAATCTCATGCTTATTGAGGACCCAGACGTCCTCTACTTCAGCTGAAGCCTTCTTCTTTGAAAAAAAAGAAAAAGAAAAGAAAAGAGAAAAAAAACAAGAACATAAAACAAACATAACTACGAAAATTTTCCTAGCAAGCAATCTAGCAAATAATTATCAAGCGATCCAGCGAATTACTATCAAGTGAGCCAACAAATAATTATCAAGTGAGCCGGTGAAGTACTATCAAGCGAGCCAACAAATGATGATCAAGCAAGCCATAAAAAAAAATCAACAATACCTCCACTAAAGATAAGAACATAACAACTACAGAAAGAGCAACAATAACTACAGAAAGAAACATGTGCGATCTTCCACATCATATGAAACAAATCATCGTCCACATCAGCAATCAAGCTACGCTAAGCTTAAAAATTAACTTCTAACCTCATTATTTCAAATTAATAGAATCTATTCTACCTACATAAAGCATGATTACCCCATTACCGAGCTGAGGACAAATCAATTTTAGAAAGGGGGAGGTGGCGCGCAGTTCAAAGGAAGGACATTTATCCATGAGATATAATGATTGTGCATTCAAATTGGGAATAACAATATGAGGTGGCGAAGAAGATGCATGAAAGAAACATAATTAAGGCATGAGTTACATATCTACCCACGATCTGACTATCAATCAGTCATAGAAATGGAAAAATAATGAAGTGGTAAGGCAAAAAGAGGATAGTCGAATGGTTTTGGCCTGCATTCATTCAAAAATGAAGAACGCAACAGAGAGAAAGAAAGTGTAAAGAAGCAGGGGCAGACTTCGACTTCTAGACAGTGAGTCAGATAAATCCAGTCCTAGATTCAGTAAACAACACAATTAAGTTCGTTTCAGTCCTTCATCATTCCCATTTGTTCAGTTGATTTAAAAACAATGATCGTCGGCTTTAAGAAAAGCAAGCATGTGGATCATTCCCCCATTTATGATAACCCAAAGGTACTGACCATACTCCACACTATGGGTTGGATTCCATTCATGAACAGTTTAAGGGGATATGACTAGAATGTGGCCTCAAAATTCGCTAGAAACCTCAAACATTTGAAAGAGGAAGAATATGTGACAAGAGTGAAAGGGATGCATATCCATTTGAATGAAGAAATGATATGAGCTTACACATGCATTCCTCTAGGGTTACATTGGGGGAAGGATGATAGAGATCCATAAAATCCAAGCAGACTTTCTTTGCATAAGGAGATTTATGAGGACGATAAAAATGGATAAAAGGGAAACTATGCCAAAACCCTGGGATGAAATTGCATTTGTCATCTTGAAATACATCACCTGTACCGGGAGACTCAGTTATGTACCCACATTTCACTTCAGGATGATGGACCTCTTGATAATTTGAGGGCATATTAAACCCAACAACAATATCAAAATTCCATTTACCTACTGCAGTCTATGTGGGAGATGAGTTAGAAGGTGGTGCAAGGAAAAGATGATTCCCTGGTGCATCATGGAATGATTAAGTTGATCATATACAAGGAATTGTCCCCCCAGATCCATGATTTTTCTTGGGAATAATTCATACATATTTCCACTGATGATGTGAAAAGAATGAGGGGAAATCCAGGTTCAACCTCAACCCCCATTAAAGGTCAGAAAGAAAGGAAGGGTTTAGGCACAAAAAATAAGACATCCACTAAGTCAGGGGCTAAAAGAAATATTGAGTTGGAGATAGACGACAACGAGATCGTTGCTGACACCTTGGTAAAAATAAAGCATTCCAAAGAAGCCTCTACTCAGAAACAACCCGTTTTATCCTCTAGAGCATATGAGTTCAGATGGCAAAGTAGGAGGCTTAAGAAGGAAGCAAAAATCAGGGATGGAATAGAGAAAGAAAAGAAGGAAGCAAAAATGAGGGAAGAAATTGAGAAAGAAAAGAAGGAAGCAAATATCAGGGAAGAAAAATAGGAAAAAGAGAAGGAAGAAGATGAAGAGGAATTTAGGCAGTCACCCCTATTTCAATAGGACCTAGAGGACTATGATATGAAGGTAGGAGAACCTTTCGTATCTATGGAAGAAAAGACGCCAATCAAGGGCAACACCTTAGATGGAGAATAAACGTCAGTCATCCAAGTTTCCTGATTAGCAGATGCACTATCCGAGCTATCAAGGGAAAGGAGAAATTGGAAACACTGAAGCTTGTAGAACACTCCCCTGTGACCACAAGGGAGAGTGGGAAGGTTGCGACATCGACTGAGACTGCAATTAGCTATGAGAAGATTCATATTTTGAAGATGAAGCATGCTTACCAACAAAAGTGCTTGGAGCAACAAAACCAATCACTACAGGCAGAATTGGATAAAGCTCAAGAAAGGTTAGCAGAGAAAGATCAACAAATATTAAATCTAGAGACTACCCTGGATCAAAATACCAAGCTTTATGAATAAATTTTTTGTTACAGACCCCCATCTAGAATTTATATTGTGTATCTCAGAGAGAAGTGGTGTTGATTTCAACTACAAAGGATAAAGAGTAATTTGACAGTGGAATTGGCCACCCCAAAATATTTTGTGGACGCCTCGCTAGACAATACAAACCTTGCAAAATAACAGCTTTGTGAATTCTACCTCCATAACTTGGTTGTGCCTCATTCATATGAATGGTCACCAAACCCATACATTGGTGATTTTCAGTTAAGAGCACTTTGTTCCTAGATGAACCATGAAATATAAAGAGCACATGATGTTCACCTGTTGGTAAAATTATATGTTAATTAATTTCCAATATTAAATTGTCAACCTGGGGCTCGTAAGCTTCGAGGTACACACATTGTATGTGTAGGGTCAAAGGTTAACATAATTTAGTCTAACCTAACCTAATGATGATAATCACACTTCAATTGTAAAACTAAACTATGAGCTATGAATATAAATTCTTTATTCCTATGTTAAATTGCAAAGTGTGTGCTAATCTACCAACTAATCATTAATTTCAAACTTCAAACAAACTAATTGCAAATTATGAACTATTTCTCCATTACACACTAAATCAAAGTTTATAATGAAAAACTAATTTAAATGCATTTAAAAACTAATTTTATAAACTCAATTCCAAACGGAGTAAAAGAATCTATTTAATTAACTAATAAAATAAATATAACACCTATCTAATTAATTCCACATCTAATTAACATTTAATTAAAATATCAAATTCAAAACAATCTATCTATGAAAACTTCAAAATCCCGGGTACCTATGCTAATTAAAACCACACCAACGAACTATAAATTACCGAAATAAAATCTACGATAAATCCGGATTTTAAAATAAAACTTAAATTATAAATTATAAAACAAAACTATTAAATTAATTATAAACTACAAACTACAAATTGTAAACCATCTACAAACTAAATTGCAAGTCACAAACCTATGTTACAACTAATTTGCAAAAGAAATATAAATTGAAAAATAAAAACTACAAACTAAACATTTTAAATCAAACTCCTATCATTTAGCAATTAACACTAAATAAAACTAACACTAAATAATGAAACTTTCATTAAACTAAAATCTAAAGTGGATTAAAATAAACATTAATAAAAACTGTATGCTAAATGTAGAAATATACTTTATCACTAATTAATCTACACTTCACACGATCTAATGCATACAACCACCTGCAGAGCGTTAAGTGAGATTAATACATACAAGTAGTAAAGAAATTACAATTAATAATACTCTATAAATAGTGAGGAGTTCAATTCACATAAAAAGAGCACTTCTAAAATAATTTTATGCCATTTAGACTTGCATTCAGATCTGCATTCGAACCTACGTAAAGACTGAACTACAAAATGATCAGCTTAATTTACAAAATCAGATCTTCACTTCACTATGTGATCATTGTTCTTCTTAGCCATATGCATCTCTATTTATATAAGAAAAAAACGAGCTGACAGATATAATCAAATTCTGAAGCTCTTTCCCGTTCAACAAATTATTAAATTGAGAAAACCGTTCATAACCCTAATTTTGGAAAAATCACGTCTGTCCGGGCACATTTTTCTCCATGTCTGTTAATCCATTCTAAAAAATGTTCACAATTAGGGGTAAATGAGCCCATTTTGGAAGTGGGTTTTGAACCGTTTCTCCTGAGTCTTTACGGTTTGCTCAGAATATGCTCCCGAAATATACCTCCTGAAATGATGATGAGAATGCGATTCACAGTCCGAATGAACGTTTGTACGATACCTTGCAATTGTAATTAGTTCAGAATTGATGTTGGGTTGTTGAATTGATTGCTGGTTGGTGTGTTGGATTCAAAATGTGGCTGGGTTCCTGAAGTGTATGCTGGATTCCTTAATGCCTCCTCAATCACGTGATCTAGGCTTGCTTTAAACCAACGGTCCATTATATAAAAGCTTCTCCGTAATATGTTTTACCTGCATATATTAAAAACAAAATTAAATTGTTAAATGATATAGAGAGTAATAAATTTTATTTATTTATGCCATTTTAAAAAAACAACTTCATATTCCATTATTAATATCTTAACTTAAATGGGGTAATATATTGAAATGCATAGATGTCTTTATGCGTTGTCATATTGAAGCACTTTTATAAAGATTAGTATAGAATTAAATAGTAATTTAATCCTTTTAATATTTAATATATTTGTTTAAATTTAAATAATATTAAAAATATCATTGTTAAGTCATGGTTTTGGTTTGTATAGGCATGAAGTACAAGACCAACAAGAATCATAGGTAAATTTGTTTGTCAAAAGGGTAATCCAAATCAATAAACTAATGCGAAACATGCTATCAAACCTAGGGCGGAACTTAAGGTCGGATGAAGGGTTCGATGGAGTACCGAAATACTTATCATTTGCATAATATTACCTTTAATACATAAAAATTAATAGGTTATGCTTCTTTTACGTTTAATGGTTTAAATTGATAAAATAAAGTAAATGATAGTTTCATTAAACATAGATGTACTAAATCATGGGTGGATGAGTTAGGAAAGTAGCGAAAATGAAGTCATGAAAAATAGACAATTTCGGAGCCCAACATCACCTATACCAGTCATAGGAATGGGTGAATGTGTTATGGGTTAGAGAAAAGGCATCTTATCCTGTAACAGTGAATCAAAATCACAATGCTCTAACAGCTGACGAGGATTTAATTCCTATCCTCAAGGAGAAGCAACATGAGGCTATTGAACATTTTGATAAAAAAATTCAAAGCACCCTTGAGGAGGTGGAAGAGGTCATAAGTGACGGGTGGAAAAGAATCTCATGCGATTTGAAGAAAGGGACCCACACTTCCCCCATGGGATATATATTGCCGTGTTCAAGGAAAGAATGTACAGAGAATCCTTACTAAAACATAAACTGAAATGGATTGGAATGAAGATGAACCTACCATTTTTCCTTCCCCTGTAAATCAAGGAAAACATTGATGAGGAAGAAGAAAGGATAAGTCGGGCCAAGGAAGAACAGAACATGGGATATTACCCATAGATATCGGCACCCAAGATCGTTGCATGGGATATCAGGGAGGTCGTTGAACAACAGAGAATTCCACTAGGCCAAGGGGTAAGTTACACAAGGATGTTTAACATCTTCAAGTCTCGAGGAGATGATAGGGTCACAATATAGGTATCAATTGCAGCCACAAACCCCCTTTTCTTCTCTTATAGAGAAACAACTAAGCATGAGGATTAACCCTTTTTGTAGGATAGGATATGGTTTTAATTGATTGATGGGGCCACAATATAGGTATAAAATGTAGTCATAAGTTCCCTTTTTACTATTATGGAATAGAAATTAAGCACAATATCACCCCCTTTTTGTAGGCTAGGATATGATTTAATTGATTCTGAAATAATGATGGCTATGAAGTAATATTTGCTATGCTTAACGTGTTTTAATGAGCTAAGCAAGTGGATAAGTGTCATGTGCAAATAAGCGCAGGTTTAATGACAACTATTAAGATAGCATATTGCTCCTTCTCCAGTCATTTAAGCTCAACAAAGACAATTCCAGTTAACGCCACGAAGTAGTGAAAGAAGAACTCAAGATCACTCTATCAGTCTCTCCTGATTTACAGGGACAAATATAGAATAGATTGATATCGTGGTTTCCAATGAAGATACTTTTTTAGACACTTTTTGAAAACTATGTAATAAATAGGGGCTCACCCATAGCGTGAGTCTCTCTCTCAAATTTTGTCATTTCTGTTTAAAACATTTTCTTTTACATCGCACTCAAATTTTTGTACTACGTTGATTTGGATTCTCAACCAAATTAATGAAAAAACTACATTTCATCTTACCTGTGACTTTATAGTTTAATTAGCTCCTGTAATATGTTTTGAGGTGGCCCCCCTCATTGTGTTGATCAAGAGTCCTGTGTTTTTCTCTATATTCATATTAAAAGCATTTTCATTATCTTTGATCGAGTAAGAAGTTGTGATTTGCTTAAAGTATTATTTGTTGTTTAAAATATATTTATTGAAATATCTGTTTTCATCCGTAGATTTGTATAACGGTGTCTGTAGTTCACTATATGGTGTCTGTAGTTTCATCCGTAGCTTTGTATATCTGTTTTCATCCGTAGCTTTGCTTTCATAAATTAGATGTATGCTTTCATAGAGTAGAATTCTGCTTTCATAAATTAGATGTATGCTTTCATAGATTAGAATTATGCTTTCATAAATTAGATGTATGCTTCCATATATTAGACTCCCATGCTTTCATAGATTATCAGATCATTTCCTTCAGCAAGTAGATGCTATTATTCAACACATTTCCATGCTTTCATAAAACAGAGAATTCCCATGCTCTTCTAGTATCAGACATTTCAAACTTCTACAACTCTAGCCAGGATTCTATCAACAGTTGCACATACAGTGTGTAGTTCCTCTTAAGTTTGTACAATCCCTGGTCGATAATTAAAGTAGGACTCTTGAACCGTAAGCCCTTAAAAAGGACTGCATATCAGTAGACCACCACTATTAGGAATCGATGCCGAGCAGGTGCTGAAACTCTAAGGGAAGACTGAAAAAAAAATAAAAAAATTCTTAGAAAATATTAAAAAGAAAAAAAACAGACAAGCAGAAGATCAAAAACTTAGATCTTGTTTACCATGAATGCCTCGGCGGAGGAGAGACACATTTGGACGCTTTCTGCCTAATTCCCCTATGAGTGAAACTAGCTCCAAAACCTTCGACTTTGAACTTTTTCCTTCTGACGACACTGACTCTAGCTACAATACAGATCGTGATAATTTCTATGCCAGCTCTAGTTCCAACACCACCATGGTCGATGAAGAAGAGGAACCCAAGGAGTTGTTCAAATTTTGACCCCTTTGTATTAAATCGTAAATGATGTGCATATTGTAATTTAATCATGGTGAGGAGCTCAAGGCCAAGGCCCCACCGTTGATTTAGCGTTTCATGTATCGGCAAGTAAAAATAGATGCCTATGGTTCTTGTGCTAAATAGGCACAATGTATATAAGACATCATGTAAATACGAATTTTAATGGAAAAACCCCAACTAGCTATGCAATGCAACAAAAGAGATGGGGCATGATTCTACAAGGAATAGGGAGGGAGATTATTCAAACCCTTGGGCCAATGGTGTTAATCCATGTGTCAATGGGGAAACCCATAAACCACCAACTACCCATTTTGTCTCATGCACCCAATCATTTAATTCTTCCAAAGATTGGTTGGGGCAATTATTGCCTTGGAAATGAAGAAGTATGGCAGCCAATTTCGTGCATGGGCAAGCCATCAACCTATAAATTCGTGTTTTTGCTTGTTGGGAAAAAAAACACCCACGAAATGGTGCCCAAAGCCATTCTGAAGGGGGAGTCTTCACTCATTCACGCAGGGGGAGCTAGTTGGGTCTTTCCCTACACGTTTTTCATCCAAATCCTGCATTTTTCCATGCCTGGGAGTTCTCTTTTGCATATGCAGTAGCCTGGGAGAGAAGGGCCACGTTTTGGGGACTGTAGGGAGGTCGTTTTTGCCCCTGAATGTCCAAGGACGTTTTTCTAAAACGGATTGGGCTTCCCTGGGTTGTTCCCCAACTTCCCATTTCGTTTTTGTGGGTTCCCACGTTTTTCTGAGTTAGCTGAAACCCCATCTCATGTATCTCACTGTAAAAACGTTTTATCCTACCCCATAATTGGGTTCTGCTGTTGTGTGCATCCTCATTTTGGTTTGAACCTGTGAATTGAAGTTTTGGAGTGGTAGTGGACAGAAGTAGCTTGATAAACCTAGTGGGGGAGACAACCTCTCAAGAAGATCAAGAGGGCTTTGGTTACTCTTCTATGCATACCCTGAGAGCACTAGATAGGGAAGGTATGGCTTGAGGGACTGTATAGCAGAGAAAAGAATACTTCCTTGTGCTGGGTGTGTAGGTATTGTGGGTGCCAAGCTAGATAGATCTTGCAAGGTTATCCCTGGCTCTGTGCTGGAGCTCACTAGCTTAGCAACTCTTTCTTTCCATCTCCTAGCAGCCTGATAAACCCAATTGTAGATTGGATTGGCTCATTTTGGTGTATGCTTGGCTATGTGTGAGTCTGCTGTTCCCTGGTTCCTTGTAGAGATCATGCCCAGCTCGGGGGGTGGCAGTGGTGCTGAGAGATTGAGGAGCACACTGGCCTACGGTTGGGTGGAACGTTGCAGTTGCATAGCCAGTTGCGTGGGACTACCTTATTGAGATAAGTATTTTCTCTTGTGTTGAATTTGCAATTATCATTTGATGAATGTTTTGAATGTATCATGGATCTGCTAATAAATTTGCTTCCGCTGTGTATTCAAATGATTATGCATTTCCATATGATCTTCTATACTTTTGCAAAGATCTTTATTTAATGGCTGTCATAGAATCTTGAAGGTGTGCTAGAGATCAACAGTATTTGTTTAATTACCGTCGTGTTTCCAAAGCATGCACATATACATGTCTTTTCATCAATAAACTTAATTAATGGATATGGGGCTAATTGCCCGGATTGAGCACCACGTCCTCTCTATCCTGCTGTATGGTAGGAGGGGACATTACAATTAGACTCCCATGATTTCATAGATTATCAGATCATTTCCTTCAGCAAGTAGATGCTATTATTCAACACATTTCCATGCTTTCATAAAACAGAGAATTCCCATGCTTTTCTAGTATCAGACATTTCAAACTTCTACAACTCTAGCCAGGATTCTCTCAACAGTTGCACATACAGTGTGTAGTTCCTCTTAAGTTTGTACAATCCCTGGTCGATAATTAAAGTAGGACTCTTGAACCGTAAGCCCTTAAAAAGGCCTGCATATCAGTAGACCACCACTATTAGGAATCGATGCCGAGCAGGTGTTGAAACTCTAAGGGAAGACTGAAAAAAAAAAAAAATTCTTAGAAAATATTAAAAAAAAAAAAAATAGACAAGCAGAAGATCAAAAACTTAGATCTTGTTTACCATGAATGCCTCGGCGGAGGAGAGACACATTTGGACGCTTTCTGCCTAATTCCCCTATGAGTGAAACTAGCTCCAAAACCTTCGACTTTGAACTTTTTCCTTCGTGATAATTTCTATGCCAGCTCTAGTTACAACACCACCATGGTCGATGAAGAAGAGGAACCCAAGGAGTTGTTCAAATTTCCCATAAGCGTACCTCAAGGGGATGCTTGAATGAAAAACATCAATCCCTCTAATCTCCCGAATTTCTATGGCTTGACCTCAGAAGATCCTAACACCTTTTTATTTGAATTTGAATTAATTTGTAGATCCTTTGGATACACAACAGATGTCCAAAAACTAAGACTCTTTCCTTCAACATTAAAATATTTGGTGCTCAGATGGTTCATGAGCTTGGAAGGAAACAACATTTCTCATTGGATCAAATGAAACAAACTTTCTTGGATAAATATAGAGATTATTGCTAAGCCAAAGATACTAGGGACAAAACTTTTAGGATGCAAAAGGGATAAAAGGAATCTTTGGAAGATTATGCACAACGATTCCAGCTCAGTTATAAAAGAGCCATTCATTGTACCCTAGATCAAGAGTCATTGAAATTAGTAATCCTTAGAGGATTCAAGGAAGAATACCTAGAAATCCTGAACCTATTGGGCGATGGAGATATCTTCCATAAATCCTTTGATCAGATCCTACAAATATTTAAAAACTATTCAAGTTCTAGAAAATGTAAGGCTGGATAAGAGGCATAACCCCATCAATAGGAGGACAATCCTTTCCAATACTGAACCTCACTAAATCTGATTTAGGTAATCTCCTAGATGATATGAATCCAACATCCTTCAATCACTGGAATTGCAACTAGATGCATTACAACTCAAAAGGAAACAAGATGAAATTAATCAAGCGCTAGCTATGTTCTGTCCAAAATGTAGAAAAAACCATGAGAAAGGTCAATGCCCATTAAATCTGATTGAAGTCTGTGGATTGTGCACTGAAAATCACACAACAGAAGTGTCCTCTACTCCCTTCATGTAAAGCAAATATGTAAGATCCCAGATCATAAATTTTTGTGGAACAAATCTGTATTGTCAGCCAACAAAGAAACAATTTCTCTAGGACATTTCAAGCTAATAATCAGGCCCACTTCAATAAGGGAAATCCATACCAAGATTGGAATCCATTAACACAACCTTCATGACCTTTGAAAACATGCCTAACTCAATGGAAACAAAACCAAAATCCATACCATCAGCCATATTTTGCTCAGCCATATCAACAATACCCCCCACCTTTCCAGCAACCACAGATAAACTATGGAAATCAGTATTCATCTTTTTCGAGTTGGAGACCTCAACCACAACAGGCTATCATAATTCCTCCACCACAAAACCAACAACCTCCAAGACCACCTCCAATACCATCTTAGCCTATTCCAAACCCAAATAACAATCGGTCAAATCAACAAGTCTACAATAGTGAGGTGATGCAATTCCCAACTTATGTTGTGGAAAAAATCAATTTAAATGAGGTCAACTTAATATCAGGAAAATTAATACCAGACCCACTACCACGAACAAAACTAGAAAAAAACATTCCCATCGTACCAACAACCTGTAATTGTGGACCTTCCCGAGGAATAAAATGAAGAAAAATCACCAGGGCTTACTCATCTAAGTCTTCAAAAACCTCCATTTCCTAACAGACTAAAACAAAAAATTCAAGAGGAAACAAAGAATGCCATACTTAACGAACCAAAGCACTTGAATATACAGATTCCTCTCCTACAAGCCATTAAATATGTCCCCATATGCAACAAATTCATAAAAGAAAACGGTATAAGGAAACTAGGAAGAATAAAGCGAGATCCTCCAACCATTAATGTCGTAGGACAACTTGCAGATCTCATGCTAGGAAGGTCTGTCAAACCCAAGTACCTAGACCTAGGAAACCCTATAGTCAACACGAGAATCAACAAAATGCTTATTCCAAGCAGTCTCATTGATTTAGGAGATGCAATCAGTGTAATGACAAAAGATACAATGTTGGCTCTAAATCTACAATCTTTCATAAGGCAAACAACTACAGTGTTACAGTTAGATGATACCTCCATTGTCCGACCAGAAGGAATACTAGTGGATATCATCATCAACATTGAATCTTGGGAATATCCTGCAGACTTTGTAGTCATAGAGGTAAAGAGTAAACTTAGTTTATACCCAATCATATTAGGAAGGCCATGGTTAGCAACGACAGATGCCTACATAGGCTGTAGATCTGGAGACATGACCATAACCAATGGAAAATCCAAAAAGAAGATCAACATCTACCCCCCATCCAAACTTTATATTGATTCAGAAAATCCTATCTGGTTAGAGGATTATGATGACATTTATGATCAAGTAGTGCACCCAGTCCTCAACATCAAAACTTCTTTAACACTACAAGCTCAGGATAAGGATACTTATTTATCTAAATTTATTTAGAATGTTTATTCTAACAATGATGTACTTGAAGAAATTTTTGCAACAGGTGAACAAGAAGAGATCATAGGGGATCCACCTAAGGATCCCGACACAATGTGGCAGTGGGTGTTCTCTGTGGAACAAGAACCCACAACAATAAAAGTCGTAGAAATTATTCCTGGAAAAACTGTGAACATCAACGCAAATCTGAAGTCATATCAAGAATAACTCCTAATTAAGGTACTGTTGTAGGTACAATAGATCCCATGCTTCATTTTGAGCATGGGAGCCCCATTTCGTAAATATCAAGGTATTAAGGTAAGTTTTTAAATTTTGCTTTGCTATGGCATATGGCCCTTTGCTTGGTTTGTTTAGTTATCATTATTTTCTTCTTTGAAGATTTCTAAGTTTCTGGTTGTTTTCTTGATTTGCATAAAACCTTAGATTTTTGACCAATCATTTTCTTACTGCAAATCTCGAAATCCCGTAATCCCGAAACCCGAAATCCCGCAATCCCGCAATTACAGATTGCAGGAATCGTTTGTTTATCATTTTGGAAATTCATCAACCCAAAACCCGCAACCCAAAATTGCGGGTTGCGGGTAGACCGTGTAAATATTTTAGCGTTTTCGATCCCGAAACTCGAAACTCAAAATTTTGGATTTCGGGTTGCGGGAATTCATTGCATCAATAAATCGCATTGTGTGTTTCCGAAACCCGCAACCCGCAAATTGCGGATTGCGGGTTACGGAAAAAGTTATTTGATTTTGATATTTGTTTTTGTTTCCGAAACCCGAAACCCGAAATTTTGGGTTGCGGATTTCAGAATCAGGTTTGTTTATTTTGTAAAATTTGTAAAACCCGAAACCCGCAACCCGCAATTTCAAATTACAGATTTCGGGAATTTTGAGTAAACATTGGTTTTGAACTCGATTCCGCATCCTGCAGGGGTTAATCCTAGCTGTCCATTTCTTGATAATCTATGGTCCAGATTTGATCCGACCGGAAAACCCATAAATATACGATTTTCTATTTTTCGTTATCATTTTTACTGTCGGAAATTTACGCTCCTACGTGGATTTTACTGCCATTTTCTTACCAAGGTCACCTTCATGGTTTTCTGGTTGTTATCAGGTTTGAAATGCGTCGTTTTTTTGAACGTGCGGATTCTCTGCTCTTCGTTGTGTTGGCAACCAACTTTCTGACTGTGGTTTTCACCTTAAGCTCAAATTCGAAGTCATAATTGTTGATTGGATTAAGACACAATGATGAGTTTTCAGATGTGACTTCTAGTCATGCATGATTTAACTGAATTTGTACTTCATCCTAATCCAAATTTGGTTAATACATGTTACTCCTTGCTTCGTGACAACTTAAATGATTGCAATTCCCAGATCATAAGATTTTAATCATAGCAGTTCATTATGCTCAATCATTACGGTTTTTATCAGTTATTTTTAAATACGGGAACATATATGAGGCAATTAATTCGGCGTTTAGATTCTGTACAACCATTCTATATTTGATTTCTAGAGGTTTCCCTCTAATAATCTTGTGTGAGCAACATTTAGACAGATCACAAATCGTTGGACAGATTCTGTATAGATGAGGAACTTCAGTCTTTGTTGTATCAAGAACCTATGTCACCACCTTTTGATGCAAGTGTTCCTATTACGAGCAGTAGCAGCGAAGAGGACGATTTTGAAGTTCCATCTGTCTACATGCAGCTCCTTCAGAAAAAGAACAAGGAGATTCCTGAAGAGTCAATTGATCGAGATGATACCATTATCCATGATTTTATAATCAATGAGGTTCCTGTCACTCCGTCAGCCTCCATTAAGAAAGACCCATTGGATGATTTCTCTATTTTGAAGACATTGTCAATCATTCAGAAGTTTTTAAGGAATTTTTTTTGGGATCACATTATAGACAGTGAGTAACTTGTCGATGAATTCTACATTTTGTGACGAGATTCTTCCCGAAATTGGGAGATGACTCTCGTTTGGAGAATTTTGTTGAAGGAAAATCGGCTTGAAAGGTGTTGTATAGTTTATCTTTGATTTTGTAATCCCGGTTTGTGGAAATTTACTGTTTGTATTATTATTTTGTAAACTCTTATTTAAAGAGAGGATTCCTCATAGACAAAAGGAGGATGGAACTTGGAGACTAAATCTGCAAGAGAGGCTGGGAATGCTCTATTTTGATGCGAGCTTGTAGTTTCTTGCAAACTAGTTATTGAATACAATAAAGTTATTTTTCAGATCGACTTTTGTCTTTTGTTAAGTTTATTTGATGGATGAGATTTCTCCAAGTTGTTTATATGACACTATTTTAATCATTGCAATTTACTAAATATATCAATCTATAGTTTGGGTTTATCATTACTCATGATTCATATGTTCATAATGGTTTTAAAGAGTTTATTCTATTAAAATATTTTATCGATTTCTGCAAATGATTCTTTGAGTAAGTTACAAATGGTGTTAATTTTTCAATTAACATATCAAGTTACAAATCAAGTCTTGAATGTTTAACAAACTCAATTTTCCATTAGTTGATTTTCATTAATTAATTACAACTTGAGCTGAACAAATCACTGAACCTTTTATACATTTCTGTGTAATTGATAAATGATGTGTTTATTTATATGTCAAGCTGATCCGCACCTATTCCAAAACACCTTCTTAGAATAGATCTAACTTAGGTTAGATTCCTTCAAGTATATTAGTGTTTACAGACTTTCACACTTAGGTTTTCTTCATTTGAAAATTGTTCCTTTGGATCAAAACCTATCAACTATTAGAGTGTCAGCGGAGGCCGAATATCCGTGGGAGATTAATACACCAAACAGGCTGGGGATAGAACTATCCTTGCGTAGGGCCTTTTGAAGCCTTTTAGTCTGGGTTTCCCCCTTTGTTGAGAGCTTAGGAACCCATTCCAGCACTTTGCATACCCTGCACATCCGAGGCATCAACAAATGGCGCTAGAAGGAGGGTCAGCAGTAAGCTATTCCTAAACAAAATACTCAGAAACCTCCTCCAGCAAGAGTACCGATTGTCACCCATAGCCACATGCAAGCATCTACTTCTGCTGAGCAACCGATGCAACATTCTACTACTATCCATGCTACCCCTTCAGCTCACCGAGATCCTAGAACATGGGACATTATTATCATATCACCTACCAGAGGACCTATCTTACTTGAAGACATACTCAAAAGGTCTAATGATAGTGCTTCCAGGTTACAACAAAGACTCTCTGTAGAGAGAAATCAAGGATTAACAGCAATTCACCAAGAAAATACTAATCCATAGGAAAATAATCAAGATAATCAAAATTCAGTTGAACAAAATACTAAGCAAAATAGTGAACAAAATAGTTCATCAAACCAACAACAACTCCCTGAGTTTGAACTTGATCTATTATTCACTGAAACATAACAAGTTTCACACACTACTCCTTTAGGTGGACTGCCACCCTCTCCTCCTTCATCATCATCCTCCTCATCTGAGAGTGAAAATTCTTCTAACTCTTCATCAGAAGAAGAAGAAGAACAACCTATGGCCGAGGAAGGCCAGAACAGACCTTGGCTTGACCAAGACGCTGTATGGATACTTGGGGATCAACATAGATTTCCAAAAAACCCTGAGAAATGGATTCCCAAATTCAACCCAGATGACAAGTCACTTGTATTAGATCATATCAAAACTTTCATGCAGGCTATTAGAATTAGGAGTGTTATACATGAGGATGTGGTTTGCGGACTCTTCCCTTACACATTTGAAGTCAAAGCATCCACATGGTATTTTTCCTTGGAAGCCAGGACCATAACATCATGGGATGATTTTGAGAAATTATTTATTCAAAAGTTTGGGGATGACAAAACAACACATGATTTAGTTTTGGAGTTATCTTCCATGAAAATTAAAGGTAAAGAAAGGGTTAAGGATTACAACCAAATATTTTCTTACCTAAATAACATAATCCCTGCCACTATTCTGCCAGAAAAACAACTTTTAGTTTCCTATTATGAAAAGGGTCTTTCTGTTCCTATTGCAATGTGGGTAAAAAGGGAACATAAAGACAACTTGTCTGAAGCTTATGCTGAAGCCATTCAAGTTGAAAAGGATATCTATTGTCTGAAGGATAATCCTGATGCTGTAGAAGATCAACCCTCTACTTCCACATCTAGGAAGAAAATTGACACTTCTCCCAAACCCCTTGTCCAAAGCAAAGATCCCTTTGAAATGACTGACATAAATAAATTTCTTCAGAAAATGTCAAACGAGATGGTTGATCTTAAAAAGAAAAATAATGAGAATCAGAACAACAACAACGGTTTTGTAAGGCCACCTTTTAGGAGACCTTATCCACCTCCTCAAAATCCACCACCTCCTAATCCTAATGAAGGATTACCTTCTGAAGAGATTTATTCCATTTTCAAAGCCCTTGCTACTGAATCACAAAGCATCCCTGAATCTTCTGAAGACCAAGCAAACTAAGATTCACAGTTACCAGAAGGAGAAGATGAAGAAGAAGATCCTTAGGTAAACACTGTTAGCTATTTCTATGAATTGCCAATGAATGAAGAAGAGGAAGAACCTGAGACAATGTTCAATGTTCAACACCCTTATAACACTAGTTCTAGACCACAACCTACTTAGGAGCCTTCATCTTCAATACCACCTCCCAACAAGAACAAAACTGTTCCTCAAAAGGATACATTAATTCCTGAATTGGAATACAGTTTAGTTGAAGATTTAAAAAGAGTTAAAGCAAACATCTCTTTGTTTGAACTTCTAAATATCCCTTCTATGAGGGATTCTTTACCCAAAAGAATGGTAATCAAACAACCAAGAGAATCACAAAACAACAACTTTGACTCTTTCACTAAACCAGAAGATCAGAAATCTGGAAGCAAGAGGAAACCTCCCTTCTTGCTAACTTTTGAAATCTTCAACAGAAACGTGCATAATTGCATGATAGACTCTGGTGCCTCTTCAAATGTGATGCCACTGTCTATCTGCAGAAAAATTCATGCCACTTGGGAACCCTATCCTACTCATATTGTTCAACTGGATAGATCTAAAGTAAGAGTAGTAGGGAGATTGAGAAATGTGTTGTTAACTTTGTCCGCTGATCCTCAGATTCATCAAACAATTGACATTGTTATAGCTGACACTCATGAAGCCTATTAGATGTGGTTAAGCAGAGTTTGGTCAGAAAATCTCAAGGGCTATTTTGCCACTGATTGGTCTCACCTGTGGTTACCCTACAATGGTCAGCCAAATAAGATCAAGATTAGTAGGGAGCCATTCATGAAGCAGACTGTGACTGATCTAAATGATTCAAGTGAACCTGCTTGTTATTTTAGCTCACACATTGAACATTTTACCTTTGATACCTTTTTTGGAGATTTTCCTACTCATTTATCACCAGAGAATGCACAAAATGAATCTCACATTGCAAATGTTACCACAGTACTTTTCTATGGAACCATTGTACATAATTTTTATAATATCAATACCAATTTTAGGTTAGATCCCACTTCGTGGACTTTATTTTTTGATGGATCCAGATCTAAGGATGGGGCTGGAGCAGGTTGTGTACTGATTGATCCCAAAGGAACAAAAACCATGATTGCTTGTAGGTTAGAATTTGATTGTACAAATAATGTAGATGAATATGAAGCTCTGGTGCAGGGACTCAAAAAAGCTATTGATATGGGTGCACAAGTCATTGAGTGTTTCGGTGATTCAGAAATAATAGTTAAACAGGTAAGGAATAAGATACACTGTCTTTCTCCTCGTTTGACTAATTATCAGAAAATGGTAAGGGAACTCACCAATTCCTTTTCTGCATTCAACATTAACTCAGTCCCTAGGTCACATAACTTTGATGTTGACCTCTTAGCAAACACCACATCTAGGTTAATTCCCCTAGAAGGCCTGTCTCCTAAAACCTTTTCAATTGAATTGATGTACAGACCTTCCATCCCTGACAATGTTACAAGATGGAAATTATTTGATGATGATCAATAGATCTTGGATTTCCTTTCAGCTTGAGATACCTTCCAACACATGGCGATAGATGAAGCTGAACATGAAAGATCCTTAGCTGATCCCTCAAACATTATCCCGAAATCAATGATTAATCTAGAAAAGTTTTATGACCTGCAAGACAAGTTTAAACACAAGACCAACTGCAAGACACAAAGCTCTTCCCTGAACTATGAACCAGTCAATCTAGGCACTAAGCAGAACCCTAGATTCATCAACCTTGGAATTGGCTGTTCTATGGAAGAAAAAAGAGCTTTCATCAAGTTGTGTAAAGAATACAAGGATGCTTTTGCTTGGACCTATGACGAGCTGAAAACCTTTGATACCAACATTATGCATCATAAAATACCTATGAAGCCAAAGGTAAGACCCTACCAACAAAAACTAAGAAATATGCATCCTAGTTTGGAGCCCTTTGTGAAAAAGGAACTCGACAAGCTATTGACAGCAAGAATTATATTCACTATCAGGCACACCCTATGGATAGCAAATCTAGTACCTATTCATAAAAAGAATGGGGAAATCAGACTGTGTGTCGATTTCAGGAATCTCAACAGGGCTTCCGAAAAGGATAATTATCTTGTTCCTCCGATGGAACAAATTTTGCAAAAGGTAGCAGGGTCAAAAATGTTTTCCCTCCTAGATGGTTTCTCGGGTTACAACCAAGTCATGGTTGCTCCTAATGAACAACTCAAAATGTCCTTCAGAACCCCATGGGGTACCTTTGCCTACAGGCGAATGCCCTTTGGATTGATATAAATGCAAGGGCCACGTTTCAGAGAGCTATGGACATATCTTTCAGAGGTTTAATGCATAATTCTGCCGTAGTATATCTAGATGACATTACTATATATTCCAAGAAACAACATGAACATTTATCTACTTTGAAACAAGTTTTTGAACATTGCAGGAGATACATAATATCACTGAACCCCAAGAAGTCTATATTCGCAGTGATAGAAGGTAAGCTTCTAGGTTTCATTGTTTCCAAAGAAGGTATGATTATAGATCCCGAACGCACTGATGCTATTTCAAAGATCGGTTTGCCTGGCTCGCGCAAAGCCATGCAGTCATTTCTTGGGAAGATCAATTTTGTGCGCAGGTTTGTTCCCAATTTTGCACAGATTTTTAAACCTTTGCAACAATTAGTTAAGAAAGATGTACAATTTTGTTGGTCACAGGAACGAAAAGATGCATTTGTTGAAATTCGCAGGGATATCAAAGAAGCTCTTGCCCTGATGTCCCCCGATTTTAGTAAGGATTTTATTTTATATACTTTCGCTACTGATTTTTCTTATGCAGCTGTTTTGACACAGAAGCATGACAGCGATACTGAAATTCCAATTTCCTTTATGAGCTCAACATTTAAGGGAGCTAAACTTAATTACTCCCAGGTTGACAAGCAGGCTTATGCAATATACAAGTCTGTGAAGCATTACAGGCCCTACTTGTTGAAATCTAAAACAAAGGTAATTGTGCCATATACAGCTATAAGAAATGTGCTGATCCAGAAAGAACTGGGCGAAAAGAGGGCCCATTGGAAGACTGCTTTGTAGGAATACGATCTGGAAATCAGACCAATGAAAATTGTAAAAGGACAAGGTTTGTGCCTACTTACTGCTCAGTCGAATGACCCAGTACAACAGTAGACTAAGTGGGAGCAGGAGGAAGAACTCCCTACAGGTTTTGTTAATGCAATAGATACTCCGACATCTGATTGGTATGACCATATCAGGTTTTTTCTAAACCATGGGTTTTCCCCCGAAACTTTAGACTTCAAAAAATGCAGAGCTTTAATATTAAAGTCTGCTCATCAATTCATTAATGGAGTCCTGTTTAGAAAAAAATATGACGGAGTCTTTCTTAGATGCTTGGAGAAAACTGAAACTGATGACATCCTTTTTCAATTTCATGCAGGACCTGCTAGAGGCCACTTCTCGGGTGAAACCACAACGCACAAGATTCTTAGGGCTGGATATTGTTGGCCCAATCTGTTTAAATATGCTTATGCCTATGTCAAGAGGTGTGAACCATGTCAAAAGTGTGCAGGGAAATTCAAGAAACCTGCTTTTCCTCTGCAACCAGTCAGAATCCAGTTCCCTTTTCAGCAGTTGGGATTGGACTTTGTTGGTCCCATTAATCCTACCTCCTCCCTTCAGCACAGGAATATCCTCACAACAACTGACTGCTTTACCAGATGGGTAGAGGCAATTCCCCTTAAGCAGTGCAACACGAACCAAGTAATCTCTTTCCTTGACAATCAGATAGTTACAAGGTTTGGTGCCCCTGAGTATCTTGTTTTTGATAATGCATCCTATTTTTCCTCGATTGACTTGACACAGTATGCCCTTGAAAGAGGGATTAAATTAAAATTTTCTGCCAATTATTACCTACAGGGTAATGGGCTTGCTGAATCTTCTAACAAGAACCTGATAAATATCCTCAAGAAGACAGTAGCCACTCATCACAAGTATTGGCACACACAACTCTATAATGCTCTTTGGGCAGATCGAATAAATCCAAAGGAAGCTATTGGGAATTCTCCCTACTGTTTGGTCTATGGCAAGGAGGCCATTCTCCCATCCAACCTTACCATTCCATCACCACAATTAGCCCAATCTATTGAAGAGGATGATTCCTCTCCTCTCCAGCAGAGGATTGATACTTTGCTTAAGCTGGTGGAAGATAGAGAGGTGGCTAAAAATAAGTTATATCATCATCAACAAATGGTTAAGAGATGGTTTGATGAAAAATCCTCTTCTGACAGGGAATTTTCAGTGGGATATTTGGTGGTGACATGGGATAAACAACACAAGGATAAAAACCAGTATACCAAATTCCAACGCCTTTGGCTGGGGTCTTTCATTATTACAGAAAAGATTGTCCCAAGCACAGTTCGGTTACAGACACTGGAGGGGGTCATTGACAATTATCCAGTGAATGTTTCACTGCTTAAAAAGTATTTTGTCTGAACAGTCTGATGCACTTGTACATAAGTTTGGTGTGTTTTGCATTTTCTTTGTTTTGAATGGTTTTATTTCATTTGATTTTTCTTTTAATAAACCCCACACATTTGGTTATGGTTGGAAGTCAGTTTATTTCAAAGAATCATTTTAACTGAGGTTTTGGAATGTCCGCTCAGTCTTGACCATTTTCAAACTTATGTCAGAATTTGTTTTATAAAAATAGAGAGTCATTAATTTGCAGGACTTTGATTGATTTCTTTTCACCTTGGTCATTATCTTACACATGCTTCATTTGTTTAATTGAGGTTGTGGGGAGTAACTGGTTTTCTTGTCTTATGTTTCATGAGTGTAGTACAACATATCTCAATAACTTGGTCAACCTTTATTTACTCTAGATCTTATCACAGTCACCTTGAAAAACAACATTGTTTAATAATTGTGTACTGCAGGATGGGGGGTCTTATTTTAAGCCTGCCCATTAGGTTCATAGATGTGAGTGGAATGACATCTTCACACCAAGCCATCGAACTTGGAAGATGGCTTTCAGTTTATTGAAAGATGGAAGATCCTATTACAGGTTGGTCCATTCATTAATTAAAGTAGGACTCCTGAACCGTAAGCCCTTAAAAAGGCCCTCATATAAGTAGACCACCACTTTTTGGCATCGATGCCGAGGAGGTGTTGAAACACTAAGGGAAGACTGAAAATAGAAAAAAATAAAAAATTCTTAGAAAATATTAAAAAGAAAAAAAACAGACAAGCAAAAGATCAAAAACTTAGATCTTGTTTACCATGAATGCCTCGGCGGAGGAGAGACACATTTGGATGCTTTCTGCCTAATTCCCCTATGAGTGAAACTAGCTCCAAAACCTTCGACTTTGAACTTTCCTTCTGACGACACTGACTCCGCTACAATACAGATCGTGATAATTTCTATGCCAGCTCTAGTTCCAACACCACTGTGGCCGATGAAGAAGAGGAACCCAATGAGTTGTTCAAATTTCCCATAAGCGTACCTCAAGGGGATGCTTGAATGAAAAACATCAATCCCGCTAATCTCCCGAATTTCCATGGCTTGACCTCAAAAGACCCTGACACCTTTTTATTTGAATTTGAATTAATTTGTAGATCCTTTGGATACACAACAGATGTCCAAAAACTAAGACTCTTTCCTTCAACATTAAAATATTTGGTGCTCAGATGGTTCATGAGCTTGGAAGGAAACAACATTTTCTCATTGGATCAAATGAAACAAACTTTCTTGGATAAATATAGAGATTATTGCAAAGCCAAAGTTACAAGGGACAAAATTTTTAGGATGCAATAGGGATAAAAGGAATCTTTGGAAGATTATGGACAACAATTCCATCTCAGCTATAAAAGAGCAATTCATTGTACCCTGGATCAAGAGTCATTGAAATTAGTAATCCTTAGAGGAGTCAAGGAAGAATACCTGGAAATCCTGAACCTATTGGGAGATGGAGATATCTTCTAGAAATCCTTTGATCAGATCCTGCAAGTATTTAAAAACTATTCAAGTTCTAGAAAATGTAAGGCTGGATAAGAGGCATAACCCCATCAATAGGAGGACAATCCTTTCCAATACTGAACCTCACTAAATCTGATTTAGGTAATCTCCTAGATGATATGAAACCAACATACTTCAATCACTGGAATTGCAACTAGATGCATTACAACTCAAAAGGAAACAAGATGAAATTAATCAAGTGCTAGCTGTGTTCTGTCCAAAATGTAGAAAAAAACATGAGAAAGGTCAATGCCCTTTAAATCTGATTGAAGTCTGTGGATTGTGCACTGAAAATCACACAACAGAAGTGTCCTCTACTCCCTTCATGTAAATCAAATATGTAAGATCCCAGATCAGAAAGTTCTGTGGAACAAATCTGTATTGTCAACCAACAAAGAAACAATTTCTCTAGGACATTTCAAGCTAATAATCAGGCCTACTTCAATAAGGGAAATCCATACCAAGACTAGAATCCATTAACACAACCTTCATGGCCTTTGCAAACATGCCTGACTCAATGGCAACAAAACCAAAATCCATACCATCAGCCATATTTTGCTCAGCCATATCAACAATACCCCCCACCTTTCCATCAACCACAAATAAACTATGGAAATCAATATTCATCTTCTTCGAATTGGAGACCTCAACCACAACAGGCTATCATAATGCCTCCACCACAAAACCAACAACCTCCAAGACCACCTCCAATACCATCTTAGCCTATTCCAAACCCAAATAACAATCGGTCAAATCAACAAGTCTACAATAGTGAGGTGATGCAATTCCCAACTTATGTTGTGGAAAAAATCGATTTAAATACCAGACCCACTACCACGAACAAAACTAGAAAAAAACATTCCCATCGTACCACCAACTTGTAATTGCGGACCTTCCCGAGGAATAATATGAAGAAAAATCACCAGGGCTTACTCATCTAAGTCTTCGAAACCCTCCATTTCCTAACAGACTAAAACATAAAATTCAAGAGGAAACAAATAATGCCATACTTAACGAACTAAAGCACTTGAATATACAGATTCCTCTCCTACAAACCATTAAATATGTCCCCATATGCAACAAATTCATAAAAGAAAACGGTATAAGGAAACTAGGAAGAATAAAGCGAGATCCTCCAACCATTAACGTCGTAGGACAACTTGCAGATCTCATGCTAGGAAGGTCTGTCAAACCCAAGTACCTAGACCCAGGAAACGCTATAGTCAAGACGAGAATCAACAAAATGCTTATTCCAAGCAGTCTCATTGATTTAGGAGATGCAATCAATGTAATGACAAAAGATACAATGTTGGCTCTAAATCTACAATATTTCATAAGGCCAACAACTACAGTGTTACAGTTAGATGATACCTCCATTGTCAGACCAGAAGGCATACTAGTGGATATCATCATCAACATTGAATCTTGGGAATATCCTACAGACTTTGTAGTCATATAGGTAAAGAGTAAACTTAGTGTATACCCAATCATATTAGGAAGGCCATGGTTAGCAACGACAGATGCCTAGATAGGCTGTAGATCTGGAGACATGACCATAACCAATGGAAAATCCAAAAAGAAGATCACGATCTACCCCCCATCCAAACTTTATATTGATTCAGAAAATCCTATCTGGTTAGAGGATTATGATGAAATTTATGATCAAGTAGTGCACCCAGTCCTCAACATAAAAAATTCTTTAACACTACAAGCTCAGGATAAGGATACTTATTTATCTAATTTTATTTAGAATGTTTATCCTAACAATGATGTACTTGAAGAAATTTTTGCAACAAGTGAACAAGAAGAGATCATAGGGGATCCACCTAAGGATCCCGACACAATGTGGCAGCGGGTGTTCTCTGTGGAACAAGAACCCACAACAATAAAAGTAGTAGAAATTATTCCTGGAAAAATTGTGAACATCAACGCAAATCTGAAGTCATATCAAGAATAACTCCTAATTAAGGTACTTTGTAGGTACAACAGATCCCATGCTTCATTCTGAGCATGGGAGCCCCATTTTGTAAATATCAAGGTATTAAGGTAAGTTTTTAAATTTTGCTTTGCTATGGCATATTTCCCTTTGCTTGGTTTGTTTAGTTATCATTATTTTCTTCTTTGAAGATTTCTAAGTTTCTGGTTGTTTTCTTGATTTGCAGAAAACCTTAGATTTTTTCCCAAAATCATTTTCTTACTGCAAATCCCGAAATACCGAAATATCAAAACCCGAAATCCCGCAATCCCGCAATTGCGGATTGCGGGAATCGTTTGTTTATCATTTTGGAAATTCGTCAACCCGAAACCCACAACCCGAAATTGCGGGTTGCGGGAAGACAGTGTAAATATTTTAGAGTTTTCGATCCCGAAACCCAAAACCCGAAATTTCGGATTCCGGGTCTCGGGAATTCGTTGCGTCAATAAATTGCGTTGTGTGTTTCCGAAACCCGAAACCCGCAACCCGCAAATTGCGGATTGCGGGTTGCGGAAAAAGTTATTTGTTTTTGTTTCCGAAACCCGAAACTCGGAATTTCGGCTTGCGGATTTCGGAAACAGGTTTGTTTATTTTGTAAAATTTGTAAAACCCGAAACTCGCAACCCGCAATTTTGGATTTCGGATTTCGGGAATTTTGACTAAACATTGGTTTCGAACTCGATCGTGCATCTCGTAGGGGTTAATCCTAGCCGTCCATTTCTTGAGAATCTACGGTCCAGATTTTATCCGACCGGAAAACCCATGAATATACGATTTTCTATTTTTCGTTATCATTTTTACTGTCGGAAATTTACGCTCCTACGTGGATTTTACTGCCATTTTCTTACCAGGGTCACCTTCACAGTTTTTCGGTTGTTATCAGGTTTGAAATGCGTCTTTTGTTTGAAAGTGCGGATTCTTTGCTCTTCGTCGTGTTGGAAACCAACTTTTTGACTGTGGTTTTCACCTTCGGCTCAAATTCGAAGTCATAATTGTTGATTGGATTAAGCCGTAATGATGAGTTTTCAGATGTGACTTCTAGTCATGCATGATTTAACTGAATTTGTACTTCATCCTAATCCAAATCTTGTTAATACATGTTACTCCTTGCTTCGTGACAGCTTAAATGATTGCAATTCCCAGATCGTAAGATTTTAATCATTGCAGTTCATTATGCTCAATCATTACGGTTTTTATCAGTTCTTTTTAAATACGGGAATAGATATGAGGCAATTAATTCAGTGTTTAGATTCTGTGCAACCATTCTGTATTTTATTTCCAGAGGTTTCCTTCTAATAATCTTGTGTGAGCAACATGCAAATAGATCACAAATCATTGGACAGATTCTGTATAGATGAGGAACTTCAGTCTTTGTTGTATCAAGAACCTATGTCACCACCTTTTGATGCAGGTGTTCCTGATAAGAGCAGTAGCAGCGAAGAGGATGATTTTGAAGTTCCATCCGTCTACATGCAGCTCCTTCAGAAGAAGAAAAAAGGAGATTCCTGAAGAGTCAATTGATCGAGATGATACCATTATCCATGATTTTATAATCAATGAGGTTCCTGTCACTCTGTCAGCCTTCGTTTAGAAAGACCCGTTGGATGATTTCTCTGTTTTTGAAGACATTGTCAATCATTCAGAAGTTCCTAAGGAAGATTTTTCGGATCTTTTGTTTCCCATTATAGACAACGAGTAATTCGTCGATGAATTCTACATTTTGTGACGGGATTCTTTCCGAAATTAGGAGATGACTCTCGTTTGGAGAATTTTGTTGAAGGAAAATCGCCTTGAAAGGTGTTGTGTAGTTTATCTTTGATTTGGTAATCCCGGTTTGTGGAAATTTACTGTTTGTATTATTATTTTGTAAACTCTTATTTAAAGAGATGATTCCTCATAGACAATAGGAAGATGGAACTTGGAGACAAAATCTGCAGGAGAGGCTGGGAATGGTCTGTTTTGATGCGAGCTTGTAGTTTCTTGCAAACTGGTTATTGAATACAGTAAAGTTATTTTTCAGATCCACTTTTGTCTTTTGTTAAGTTTATTTGATGGATGAGATTTATCCAAGTTGTTTATCTGACACTTTTTTAATCATTGCAATTTACTAAACATATCAATCTATAGTTCTGGTTTATCATTACTCATGATTCATATGTTCATAATGGTTTTAAAGAGTTTATTCTATTAAAATATTTTATCGATTTCTGCAAATGATTCTTTCAGTAAGTTACAAATGGTGTTAATTTTTCAACTAAGATATCAAGTTACAGATCAAGTCTTGAATGTTTAACAAACTCAATTTGCCATTAGTTGATTTTCATTAATTAATTACAACTTGAGCTAAACAAATCAATGAACCTTTTATACATTTCTGTGTAATTGATAAATGATCTGGTTATTTATATGTCAAGCTGATCTGCACCTATTCGAAAACACCTTCTTAGAATAGATCTAACTTAGCTTAGATTCCTTCAAGTAGATTAGTGTTTACAGACTTTCACACTTAGGTTTTCTTCATTTGAAAATATATCATTTGAATCAAAACCTATCAACTCTTAGAGTGCTAGCGGAGGCCGAATATCCGTGGGAGATTACTACACCAAACAGGCTGGGGATAGAACTGTCCTTGCATAGGGCCTTTTGAAGCCTTTCAGTCTGGGTTTCCCCCCTCTGTTGAGAGCTTAGGAACCCATTCCAGCACTTTGCATACCCTAGCAATCCGAGGCATCAATAGGTACTCTCATATCATAATAAGGCTTTTGCTTGGACATACATGGACATGAAATGGATATATCCTGACATTTGCAAGCATCATATTTATATCAAGGAAGGCGCTGTCCCAATAAGGAAGCCCCAAAGAAGAATGAATCCAACATTAAAAGATATAGTCAAACACGAATTGCAAAAACTACTTGATGCAGGATTCATCTACCCTATCTCAGACAGTGAGTGGGTATCACCTCTGGTGATGGTTCAAAAAAAATGAGGGAAATGGATAATATGTGTGGATTACAGAGAGATTAATAAGAAAACCAAAAGAGATCACTTTCCTCTACCATTCATTGATCAGGTACTGGATACTCTTACTGGAAACAATTTCTTTTCGTTCTTGGATGGTTTCAGTGGATACAGTCAAATACAAATCCACCCAGCTGATAAGGATAAAACCAAATTTACCTGCTCGTGGGGCACATTTGCATACAAAGTACTACCATTCGGACTCTGCAATGCCCCTAGAACGTTTTAGAGGGCTATCCTAAGTATATTTGCAGATTTCCTTAATGATCAAATGGAAGTATATATGGATGATTTCATGCCATATGGACAACATTTTCAGCAGGCACTAGATTATTTAGAATGAGTCTTGAAAAAATTCATAGAAATGAGTGTCTGTCTAAGTAATGATAAGTGTAGAATGCTAATGGAGGAAGGCATCGTTCCGGGGCACCATATATCACAAAAGGGTATTGAAGTTGACCAATCCAAGGTAGCTATCATTAAAATTTTTCCCCCACCATTCAAACAAAGAGATGTGCACAGCTTCTTAGGCCATAGGCTACTATACAAGGTTTGAAGGGTTCAACAGAGTGGCAACTCCCATGTTTTCACTTTTGACCAAGGATACAAATTTCAAATGGACTAATTAGTGCATGAAATCATTTGAGCAGCTGAAGGACAAAAATACTACTGCTCCTGTACTCCAAGGGTCGAACTGGTATCTACCTTTTCACATTCACTCAGATTCTTTTGACACGGCTATTGTGGCAGTTTTAGGGTAGGAAGAAGAAAAGAAACCCTATGCCATCTACTACATCAACAAGAATTTAGCAGGGGTAGAGCTTAACTACACAGTCGTCGAGAATGAATTCTTAGCTGTTGTACACTCTATCAATAAATTCAGGCACTACATAATAGGATATCCAGTCTTTGTCCACACTGACCACTCAACAATAAGGTACCTAATGAAAAAACCTCATACCATTGCTAGAGTTATAAGATGGCTACTTATTTACATGAATTGATTTGACAATTCTAGATAAACCAGGAAAACATAATGTAGTGGCCGGTTTTCTATCAAGACTAACCCATGTACAAGACAAAGAATTGGTATAAGATACCTTTCAGGATGAATACCTCTTTGCAATATCAGTAGAAAGTCCATGGTTTGCTGACATTGCCAACTACCTAGTCTTTGGAAAATTCCCACATCATTATGACTACAAGTAGAGATGCAAAATAATAAGGCAGAGTGTAACTTACAGCTGGATACAAGGGCTACTATTTATGAAAGGATTGGATTAGATATTAAGAAGGTACATCAAAGAATATGAATTACATGATATACTTCATACTACTCACAATGAGCCATGTGGAGGCCACTATGCAACAAAAAGAACGGATTATAGAATACTCCAAACAACGTACTATTGGCCCACCATCCATAAATACACTCAAGAATATGTATCACGTTGTGATGACTGCCAGAGGATGGGTAAACCTAAGCAAAAAGATAAATGCCTCTCCAGCCTCAAGTATCATTGGATCCATTTGATAAATGGAGATTTGAATTTGTAGGTCCATTTAACCCACCATGTAACCAAAAGAACTACATCCTAGTATGTACGGATTACCTTACCAAATGGGTAGAAGTTAGAGTTCTTACTTCAGCTAATGAAAATAGTGTGGCAAAGTTATTCATAGAACAAATATTCAACAGATTTGGAGTCCTAAGGGAGCTAGTTTCTGATCAAGGAACACAATTTACCTCCAACCTCATTGAATAACTCCTCAGGAGAAACACGATAAAGCATATGCAATATTCTTTCTACATCCCACATGCCAATGGATAGTTAGAAGTTACGAACATGGAGCTTGAGAAAATTCTAACAAAGATGGTACAATTACATAAAAGAGATTGGGCAGATAGGTTGAATGAAGTAGTTTGGGCCTATAATACAACATGGAAGACAATCGCTAGATTTACCCCCTATGAATTAGTATATGGGAAAAAGGTTATGTTAGCCATTGATTTTGAGATCAAGACACTCAGTACAACAACTGAGCTAAGCATGGAACTATCCAAGATTAAAAAAGAACGCATTCTACAATTTAATGAGATAGATGAATACTGACAACAAGCTTTATCTCACACCGAGATAATACAACAACAAAGGAAAAAATGGCATGAAAAAAACATAAGGACAAAGAAATTCAGATAAGGAGACAGGGAATTATTATATGACTCCATATTCCATAAATTTAGAGGAAAATTAACAACCCATTGGCTAGGACCATACCAGATAGACACCATTTACGACAATGGAGCTGTCAAAATAAAAACAATAGATGACAATCTATTTCCAATGCTAGTCAATGGACATAGAATCAAGATGTACAAGAAGCCATTGTCTAGAGAAAAATTCACACAAAATATATATGAGAAGCATCTCATGCTTATTGAGGACCAAGAGGTCCTCCAATTCAGCTGAAATCTTCTTTAAGAAAAAAGAGAAAAAAAAAGAAGAAAAAAAGAGAGAAAAGAAAAAGAAAAAACAACAAAAGAAAATGATCTTTCTACCAAACATTAAGCAAGCCATCCAACAAAGCAATCAAAAAATAACAAGAGAGCCATCCAACAAAGCAACCAACAAAAACCAAGTGAGCCAACAAACAAAGAAATCAATAAATAGTAAGCGAGCCAACCAACAAAGCAACCAACAAATATCAAGTGAGCCAACAAACAAATCAATAAACAAATAGCAAGCGAGCCAACCAACAAATCAACCATCAAATATCAAGCGAGCCAACAAACAAAACAACCAACAAGCAAAAAAAATGTCATTATCAAACAAGTTGACAAAGTACTTAATTACGCAATATAAACCGCCACTATGGAAAAGAACAAAGCAACTACATACAAAGCTGCAATAACTATAGAACCACACATCTATGCTTTTCCACATCAACAATATCCACATCACCACTCCAGGTACGTTGACCACAAAATGTTACTACTGAACTCATTATTTTAAAATCTCTATTTAAATCTATCCTACCTACAGAAACCATAATTACCCATTACCAAGCTGAGGACAACTCAATTTTTAGAAAGGAGGCGGCGCACAGTTCAAAAGAAGGCCATTTTTCCATGTGAAGTAATGATTGCGCATTCAAAATCGGAAATAAAAATCCAAGGTGGCGAAGAAGGTGCATGAAAAAGCATTATTGAACACGAGCCGCATATCTCCCCATTATCTTCATGACAATCAGCTACATAACAGGGTGAATAATGAGATAGTAAGGCATAAGTAAAACAATTGAATGAATTTGACCTACATTCATTTAAAAACACAGACCATAGCAGAGGGAAAAATTCTGAAGAAGAAGCAGAGGCGGACTTAGACAACAAACCAGTCTTCGACACAGTAAAAATGCAAGTAAGTTCATTTTAGGATTTCAACCTATTCATTTGTTTAGTTAAGTTTTAAAACAATGACGACCGACTTTAAGAAAAGCAAGCCTCTGGATCATTCCCCCATTTATGATAACCCGAAGGTATTGACCATCCTTTGCACCATAGGTTGGATTCCCTTCATCACCGATTTAAATGGATATGACCAGAATGTGGCCCTGGAATTTGCTATAAACCTCAAACATTTCGAAGAAGAGGGAGAATAATGAGATAGTAAGGCAAAACGAAAACAATTGAATGAATTTGAACTACATACATTTAAAAACACAGACCGTAGCAGAGAGAAAAATGCCAAAGAGGAAGCAGAGGCAGACTTAGATAACAAGCCATTCTTCGACACAGTAAAAACGCAAGTAAGTTCGTTTTAGGCTTTCAACCTGTTCATTTGTTGAGTTAAGTTTTAAAACAAACATTTCAAAGAAGAGGGAGAATAATGAGATAGTAAGGCAGAACGAAAACAATTGAATGAATTTGACCTACATTCATTTAAAAACACAGACTGTAGCAGATAGAAAAATGCCGAAGAGGAAGCAGAGGCAGACTTAGACAATAAGACAGTCTTCGACACAATAAAAACATAAGTAAGTTCGTTTTAGGCTTTCAACTTGTTCATTTGTTCAGTTAAGTTTTAAAACAATGACGGTCGACTTTAAGAAAAGCGATCCTCTGGATCATTACCCAATTTATGATAACCCGGAGGTATTGACCATCCTTTGCACCGTAGGTTGGATGCCCTTCATCACCTATTTAAATGGATATGACCAGAAAGTGGCCCTGAAATTTGCTATAAACCTCAAACATTTCGAAGAATAGGAATACATGACGAGGGTAAAGGGGTTGCGTATTTGTCTAAATGAAGAAATAATAAAGGCATATACAAGCATGCCTCAAGGTTTACATTGGGGTAAGGATGATATAGAAAGAAACATAAAGTCAAAGCATACCTTCTTTGCAAAAGGAGAGCGATATGACGATGATAAAAATGGGGTAAAAAGGGAAACTATGCCAAAACCATGGGACGAAAACTCAACTGTCATCCTGAAATACATCACCTATACTGGGAGACTCAATTACATACCCACATTTCACTTCCAAATACTGGATCTATTACGGAATAGAGGGCACATTAAACCAAACAACAATATCAACATTCCTTTTTACCTACTACAGTCTATGTGGGAGATGAGTCGGAAGGTGGTGCAAGGGAAAGATGATGCCCTGGCACATCATGGATTGATTAAGTTAATCATCTGCAAGGAATTGCCAGTCCAATTCCTTGATATTTAATTGGGAATAATTCATACATATCTCCATTGACGATGTGCAAAGAATGAGGGGAAACCTAGGTTCGACCTCAAACCCCATTACAGTACAAAAAGAAAAGAAGGAAACCACTTAGTCATGGGATAAAAGGAAAATTGACTTGGAAATAAATGACAACAAAATCGTGGCTAACACCCTCATAAAAATAAAGCACTCCAAAGACATCTCTGCTCAGAAACCATCAACGTCGTCCTCCAGAGCATACGAGTTCAGACGATAGAGAAGGAGGATGAAGAAGGAAGTAGAAATAAAAGAAGAAATAGAGAAAGAAGAGAAGGAAGCAAAAATCATCAAAGGAAATGAGACAAAAGAGAAGGACGAAGATGAATAAGAGTTAAGGAAATCGCCCCTGGATCAACAAGACTTATAGGACGTTGAGATGGAACAAGGAGAACCTTGTTTGTTGATAGAAGAGGAGACGCCACTCAAAGGAAACACATTACATGGATAAGAGATGCTGATCACATAGGATTCCTGTCTATCAGATGCACTGTCAGAGTTGTCAAGGGTTAAGGAAGAATTGGAAACACTGAAGCTTGCAACACATTCCCCTGTGACCACAATGGTAAGCAGAAAGGCTGCGGTGTCAACGGAAGCTCCAGATATCCATGAGAAAATTCAAATTTTAAAGATGAAGGATGCTTACTAGTAGAAGCACTTGGAACAACAGAACCAAGTACTATATGTAGAATTGGGGAAATGTTAACACCCAAAAAATTCTCACCACCTCATCTCCATCACTACATGACTCATTTGTCTATTTTTTCCACCATCTTTTCCTCCAAAACCTCAAAAAACCATTAATTGGTCACCAAAAGGCCAAAAAACCCCTTTCCCCCCTCCAAATAATTAAATTTCCTCAAAAGATATAAAAAACCATCTAAAAAAGCCCTAAATTCCCAAAAATCAAGTAAAAGGGAATAAAAAATATAAAAAGAGGAAAACAGAGGGGAAAAGGAAGCAAAAACCCTAAAACAACTGACCTAAACCATATGGTGCCAAAAACCATGGGTCAACACTCCACCACTGAAAAACCTATAAACAGGTGATGGAGGCTCCCCATTTCATATCCACAATCTATCCTATCCTCACTCTACCAAAATTACTCGTGAAACCCAAGCTCACCATTAGAGCTAGTTTTCCCATTTGAGTGCCCCTTTTGGTCCACCATCCAAGCACCTTGGAGAAGGAGAAGGAACCCATTGGAGCACAGAAGCAGCCCTCCTGGACTACTGCAAGAGCTCCACCAACCTCCACAACTGAGGTAAATGTAACTTTGGTCATATCATAATACAAAAGAAAAAATTTCCATTATATTATCATTGTCTTTTTATTTCTATTGATGCACATGTAAGCTTAGATTTTGTACTGTTTTACTGTTAAAATTTACTGTTTACTGAACTGCTACTTAAGAGACCATTCTCCTTAGTAGGTGCTCATTCGCACAAGATATGGTGAAAACCCTAGCTACAGTTTTGGCGACTCCACTATTGGCCTTTGAATTTCTGGTTAAAATTTTAAAAGTTTTTATTTTCTACAAGTATTTTTTCTGTTTTTTCCTGCTCGGCTATGGCTTTCGGCAGTTGGGTTTTCTGCCGTAAATCACAGCTGTTTTTCCTCGCAGTCGCGACCCGGACCGCGAGTCCACAGCCCTAATCCATGGCCTTAGCCGCAGCTCCCTGCATGTTTCCTGCGGCCCCACCGCGATTAACTGCCTCCTAAGCGCAATCTAGATTGCATCCATTTGGCGTCGCCCCACAGCCCAGAACGCGTTCCCCGGTCTGCATTTTGTGACCTGGCCCACAGGAAACCCTTTGCTTCCCGTGGCCCCGACGCATTTCCCTGTTTGTTTTCCGCGTCCCGGCCCCGCCGAAACCCCTTCATTTTCCGCGGCCCTCTGCAGCCCTAAACCACCCTCTGCAGCCCTAAGCCACCCTCTGCCCGCGATTCTGTAGCGTTTTTGCGCGCCCCCAGCCGCAGTTACCCTTTGCACATCCACGGTCCCGACCGTGCGTTTCAAAACCATAGCCGCGCGCCTGACCGCACAAACCTAACCTATAGCCGCGCTCTGGCCGCAACGCCGCATCCCATACTCGTGGTTCAGACCGCAGGTCCCATCCCGACAGCCACGTCCCAGGCCACGCAGTTCAGTCACAAACCCGCGATCCACTTTCTGCATTTTTTCCCCTTTTTAGCCCAGAACTTTTCTGCACCTACACAGCCCCCTATCCTGTCTGCAGCCCCAGTTATCTACATCTTTTTTCTGCAATTTGCTTTCTGTTTCATTTACAGAATTTTTATAATTTTTTTTTTTCAACATTTAAATTGGAAATGGAAAAATTTGCATTGCAAGTTAAATTTCTGCATCATTATTGGTTAAAAATTTGCCCACGCGTGGCACTTTTGTTGGGTTCATCACCTCACACACACACACTCTGTCACCTAATTCAAGTGAGCCTTAAAAAACTACTTAACTCAACCAAAATTCTAACCCCACTTGGGGAACACATAAGAATCTTGTAGTTAGGTAGGATAGGGGGGGATAGGCATCAAAACAACACCCCTTGGTCACTTACACTTGAGACATAGTGGTTGTCCTTTAGTATACCAAAATCCCCTAGTATTTTTTGACACGGTCACAACCAGTTTATCATAGAGCCTCTCCCTTAGGAGGGTTGAAGTAGCCAGACTGGTTCCGGAGGTCTGAGTGGAATACCGCAATCCACCCAGTAACCGAAGGCTACCTACTCGTTGGTCCACGTGTGGTGATTCCTTTTAGGCCCACACAATGATAGGACTGGAGCTGCAGATTCATCTTTTTGGATGTGTCATGAACAGGGTATCTTAGTTGCGTTTCTTCTAGGATTGTCTTACCCGGTGTCCCTCCCGGTAGGGGGATACCCTTAGCCACTTGGTTCTACTATTCATATTGTTTGACTTGGATTTCATCACCTTGCAGAGGATATGTCTGGTTGAATCATAATACTATATAGCTAGGTGTTTGCATGCTCCCTAACCTCCCATTGGTCTAGCGAGTCCACCATTTTTATTTTTAGGAAACCTCTTACTTGTTGGTATTCTGACCATTTTTTCTAATACTCCGCTTATTCTATCTTAGATGTTACAGTACGCGTTTTGAGCCGGTTGTTGGGATGAGTTCCATATTTTTTGCGCTCTCCTTCTGCACACTCAGCTGCATTAGGGTTTTTGAGCTGTTTTTCACTCGACACAACCCCCAGATACTTGACACCATCTATCACCATTGAGTCCCCGAGACACTCTCAATGCCTTCGGGGCGAGCCCCCACAACACGGTTCACTTGACATCACTCGTCATAGACGCAGAGCTTCATCACTTGACACCACTCGTCATAGACTTAGAGCTTCATCACTTGAATCTACTCATCAGCGACATAGAGCTCCGTCCCCTGACTTTGATGCCCCTTATTTCACATCTGATTCTGAGGTAGAGTATGAAAACCGCACTTACATGGCACAAACCAGCCCTATGCTTGACACGAACTCCAATCCTTTCTTTGTAGGGACCATCGGTGGAACGTCCACAACAACCCCAACTACCACACTAGCCACAACCACACATACTTTGGGTATGCCCTCGATGGGGCCCACACCCACCATTCCTTCCACTATGCCAATTACAACATTGTGGATGACTTAGCCCAATCCTCCACTGCCATGTCCGCATTAGAGGTCCTAAAAAACTGTCCAACACAGCGTAAGACCTTGCTATCCGCTATTGGTGCTATTGATCCCACTGACTTACAAATGATGGCCTTTGATTTGGACCTATCTGAACCATGCCTGCCTTCCACATTAGCATTCCAAGTTTCTGTCTCCATTCAGAATCTTGTAATCCATTGATGCATCATCGATGAAGGTGCCTCCACATGCGTTATGTCCACATTCGTTTGGAAGAAGTTAGGATCCCCTACTCTCCAGCCGTCCACCACTGCGTTGCGAGCCTACGACGGCCGTTCGGCTCAACCCCAAGGTCTCTTAGCTAATGTCCCCGTCCAGTTGGATGGTAAAATAGTGCTTATTGACATCGAGGTCATCAACGCCCATCTTGATTATAACCTCTTACTTGGCCGCAGTTACATGTATGCCATGCGGGCGGTTGCTTCCTCCATTTTCCGTATCATGATGTTCCCCCATGAAGGACGAGTGGTCAAGATTGATCAACTCACTTATTGCGATACTAATGCCCCAGCTGCACCTGAAAATGTTCTCCCCATGGTTGAACAACCTGTTCACGGTGCATCTACCTCGTTAATTTCCTCAATTGGACCCAGAATCTACTCAGATACACCGATGAATTCCACATTCCAATCCATTCCACCCCCGTCATAGGTGATAGAAATATCTGACTTATGTACCCTATCCTACAATACACAAACACCCAATTATCAACCGCCCTTGCTATCCCAACCACCGTCGGTACCTAGTCACGTTAGCGCTACGCCCATCCATACAATCCCCTTCCTATTCCCCCCTTCGGGAGTAGTAAGCGCCTCGGTTATGGACACACTCAACCTCCCGAGGTTAACTCTAGGACTACCTGTGTGGTATCTCACACCTCCCGCCTCCCCTCCAACACCAAATGTTGTCTTACAACCGGTACAACCCATTACCACTGCTAGTAGACCACCTCCCGGTGTCACCACCCCTTCCTCATCCACTAATCCACCCCCTCTTCCCAAACACTATGGGGGCAGAGGTCCACAACCTTACATAGCTCTACCCACGCCCAAAATAGTTAAAAATCCCCCACCATTTCAAGCTCCTCCCAAATGCTCTTTGTGTGATGAGTTAGGCCATGCTACCCATCAATGTCCACAATTACCCGCACTACAGGAGCACATGCAAATGCTTGATGATGACCCCAACATCCTGGTTTTCCAACTCGACCTCACCCCTAAGCCTTGCGATAAAACACTGCGTACCAATCACCCCTATGCAATATGCAGTATTTACGGCCACTACTCACATCACTGCCCTGATCTCCCGGATTACAGAGCCGCCCTTTACAAAATGAATAACACGGACCTCGAGACATCTCCTCCCACCATTGAAGAGATCCACCCCCCAGAATCTCTGCCAACAGGAGAAATCAATACAATTTATATGATCTCTACTACTATTGATCCCTCGTCAACCAATTTGACAACCAAAAGTTTCCGCAATGACGAGGAAATTCTCGAGGCTCTCACCGCACCTGATTACCCCTGGGATGACATGCACCATCGCTCTTGTTTCCTCCCAGAGGAGCCCTCCTGCACCACAGCTACCCAATTCTCTGTTGAGTCCAAATATTTCATCCCAACCAAGGTCGACTAGTTTAAAGAGCCCATTCCCGATCCCAATGCCTTCAAGGAAGGTAACATGGCCAACATCTCACCCACGATCCATATCGATATTTCCGCCCCCGTCGATGCTCCCGAACTCATTACGTTGGGAGCCTCCTACACCGAGTACAATATCGGAGAGTACAAAAAATGTTTTCAGGATTTCCGTGATGTCTTTGCTTGGTCCTACACCGAAATGCCTGGTCTTGACCTCACTATCATAGAACACCACATTGACACTTGGCTGGACGTGCCCCCCGTTCGCCAAAAACAACGCCCCATTCACCCATTAAAGCTCCCCGCCGTCAAAGCCGAAATTGAGAAGCTTCACATAGCAAGTTTCATTTATCCCATCGCATACACCACTTGGGTTTCTAACCCCGTCCCCGTCAACAAAAAACAAGGCACCATCCGGGTATGTACTAACTTCTGCGATTTAAACCAAGCATGTCCCAAAGACAACTTCCCCACGCCATTTATTTACCAACTCATCGGTGCATGTGCGGGGCATGAAGTCCTATCCTTTATGGATGGATTCTCTAGGTATAACCAGATTTAGATCCGCAAGGAAGATCAATACAAGACTACCTTCACCACCCCATGGGGCACCTTTTCCTATCGTGTCATTCCTTTCGACCTTAAAAATGCTGGTGCCACCTTCCAGCGGGCCATGACCTATTGTTTTCACGACTTAGTTCATCTCCTTTTAGTCTATCTTAATGATCTCACAACACGATCCGACCACCTGAACGACCTCCTGCAAGTTTTTCTGCGTTGTCGCAAATATCAGATTCGCTTGAACCCACTCAAGTGTTTCTTTTGCGTTTTGACAGGACGGTTGTTAGGTTTCATTGTTTCCCACAAAGGAATCGCTGTCAACCCCCTAAAAGTCCAATCCATATTAGACCTTCCATCACCACGCATGCTCCAGAAGCTACAGAGCTTACAAGGGAAATCTAATTTCCTCCGCCGCTTTGTTCCTGATTATGCCACCACCGTTCATGGTTTGTTACGATTGCTTCGTACCCACATACCCTTTGTTTGGGATGACTAGGCGCAGGCTGCTTTCGAAGGCCTTAAAAAATCTCTCACACAGGCCCCATTGATCTCCCCTCCGGATTTCTCTAAAGACTTTATCCTTTACGTTTCGGCATCCGATTATGCCGTTTCAGGGGTCCTGGTTCAAAAAGACTCTGCTTGCCAGGAACATGTCATTTATTATGTAAGCCAAACCTTGTCTGGACCACCACTACGTTACCTATATGAGGAAAGGCTCTCCCTTGCCATCGTCTTTTCCGTACAAAAATTGCGACATTACATTCTCCTAAGTCATACTACAGTTGTCGCTGACTAGAACTCCATGGTCTACCTCTTGAACCATCGCCTTCTGCAAGGCCGCGTTGCTAAATGGATAATTATCCTACAAGAGTATGACCTGACTTTCACAACCCCTAAGATCACTAAAGCTCTTGCGCTTTCCCATCTCATCACTGACCTACCATCCCTTTTACCGTCACCTCCAATCACCACTGAGTTACTTGATGACCATTTGTTTATCATCTTATCAAGTGAACCGTGGTATGGTGACATTTTGATATACCTCTGCACGCAGATGTTTCGACCCGACATTGATCATGATGGACGCCGCCGTATCCGTCACCATGCCTCCCGGTACCTCCTCTTGGGCGATGTCCTATACCGGCGCGGTGTTGACACTATTCTCCATCGTTGTTGTTAGAAAAACAGGATCGCAGAGCAATAACAATAAACTGAAATGCAAATATAATCACACACACATTACAAGAGAGACACAGATATATCGTGGTTCACCCAACTTGGGCTACGTCCACACTGAAGTTTTCAGTCCTTATTATTATTCCGTCCAACAAAGTGAAGGGATAAAACTTACAGCACAACCGCTGCACTTCCTCTTCACTGTCTCACAATCTCTCTTCTTGACCTCAGAGATCTTTACAATGCATAAAACCTAATACATCTTACCCTAGCCGTATTACAATGTCTTTCTTTTATAAGGGAAATACAATGGGAAAAATACCACGGGTTACCCAAAACCATGGGCCCAAAAACAGCTGGCGAAAATAGCCCCAAAACCGCTAAAAATGCAGAATGGGTGTACATTCCTCCGTGGTGCACGACTGAGACAATATCATCTATGAGACTGGAAGATTTGGCTCCACAACCAACAGTTGTCTCACACGAGATGAAGCAGAACAAGTTCTCAATGACTGTCATAGTGGCGCCTGCGGTGGACATTTTTCTGGGATGGCCACAACCCAGAAGGTAATCCACGCCGGATACTTCTGGCCCACATTGTTCATCGACTGCATCACAGCGGTCAAGCATTGTCGTAATTTCCAGTTCTTTGTCCCTAAGGCCCGGACACCACCCGCCCCGCTCTGCCCGGTCGTCACCGTTGGCCCTTTTTGAAAATGGGCCATCGACTTCATGGAGGGTAATCCCTCATCCGCCAACGGCCATAAGTACATCATTGTCGCCGTCGACTACTTCACCAAATGGGCTGAAGCCATGCCTACCTTCAACTGTAAAGCCGACACTGTTGCCTGTTTCTTTTTCAACCATGTCCTTACATGATTCGGGGTACCTAAATACCATGTCTCAGATCATGGCTCACATTTTGAAGACGCCATTTGGTGTGAGTTGTCAACTTTCCTTAAATTCAAACATCAGTATGCCTCTGCTTATTACCCACAAGGGAACGACCAACTTGAGGCCATTAACAAAATTTTGAAAACAATCCTCCAACGCACTGTTGACCGACATAAGTCCAATTGGAATCACATGCTTTTCCCCGCATTATGGGCTTACCGCACATCAACTAAGACCGCCACCGGTTTTACCCCTTTTCACTTAGTTCACGGTGTCAAATTTTTCCTCCCCATCGAATATCAGATCCTCACCCTACACATTGCCATTGAACTTCTCCCAGACACCTCACCACTTGAACACCATCTACTGTTATTAGAACAAGCCGACGAGGACCATCGCACAGCCCCCCAAACCATTGAGGCCACCAGAGCTGTTCCAAAGCCAGTTATGACAAACATGTCCACCCACGAGCTTTCCGTGAAGGAGATCTAGTCCTCGTTTATGACCAAGCCCACGACAAGACAGGTAAAGGGAAATTTGAATCCATGTGGCAAGGCCCATACATAGTACATACTTTCCTTGGACATGGGGCACATATCCTAACCGATTTAGAAGGCCACCCCTTGAGCAACTGCTGTAATGGGTTATATCTTAAACGTTTTTACCCTTAACATTTCGTCGGATCAACTAGTCCGTGATGTATAGTTTGATTTCTTTCATTGTTTTCCACTTTTTTCTGCAACCTTACATTTGTCATTTTCCTGCATGATCACAGATGGACCATTTCCAACCTTATTATGCTGGCTTCGCCGATGGAGCAAGTCGCTGGTCTCAAAACCTGGCCTTCGCAGCTTGGGTCTTATATTCCCCTTCACATGAGTTGATTCACCTTGACGGAATGTGCATAGGTGCTGCTACCAATAACCAGGCTGAATACGATGCCGTGACCGGTCTCCTGACTGCTGCCCTTCAGATGGGTATACGCCACCTTCGTGTGTTCCTTGATTCCCAGCTTCTTGTCTCCCAGCTCAACAACTGCTACCAGGTACGTGATCCTTGCCTCTTTAGAAAGTTCCTGCACACAAAACAACTTAGCCGACAGTTTGAATCCATCACATTCACCCATGTCCCAAGAGCTCAAAATAGTGTCGCAGATCAAATGGAAAACAACATCCTAGATTGGCATATCAATCACACCATGTAACCCATTCACCATGCATCATTTTCACAACATGTAAATATATCAAAAAACATAAAAATCCCCAAAAGAATGCATCTATAATAGGGAATCCACGTGCCTACTATAACACATCATTTGCACCCACGTGCAATAACCAACACAACACAAAAATGCGCATCCACGTGCAATAACCAACACAACACAAAAAATGCGCATCCACGTGCGTACAAAAAAAAAATCACCGCAAACTGCATCCATGTGCACATATATATATATATATCATCGTCATACAAATGTCATCAGTGCCCCTGCACTCAGCTATACAAAAAATACACATCAAGGAGCCCCAACAACATCCTCATCGTAAATACATGCCGTATATACAAAAAACCCCAAATGCCCATATGCATCGGGGCAATTCCCAGAACTCCCTACCGAGAGTCATATCCCCCGTCTGAGTCCTCATCACCCCCCTGTCGCAGCCGCCTCTCTTGCAGACTCATCCTCTCCTCGCTCCTCCTCTGGATCCTCCTCATCCCCCTGTCGGTCCCGATCCCTGCTCTCCTCGGCTAGCACCACCACCCGCATCAGAATCGACCGCCAGTTCTATGGAGCATTGTAGCAGGCCTCGATCACCCATTGATCCAGCTCCCGCCACCCCTCATCGGCAAGCCCTACCAATAGCTGATCTAGGGTAACCCGCAGAGACTCCAAAGTCCCATCAGCATCTCGTCGTCGCACCTCCCCTCGGTCCGGTAGGGCTGGCATTGCTATGTGACCCCGAAGGTCCCTGTGCCCCTGTGGCGGCCTCGGTCCCACGTCTGCATCAAACCAAATCCCAAATAGTCAGAATCATCATATATCTCTAGCAATAGATCTAACATAAAACCAACAATCAAGAAGTTGGATACATACCATCTGGACCCCAAACCTGCCCAGGAGGACGTGACGCCTCCGGATCTCCCTGGTAGTCCATCTCACGGTACGGGTAGTCATAAAAAACCACCGGCATCTGCAACCACTACATGTAGATCTCCCCCGTAAAGTACCACCCTACCTCTCCACCACCCCGCCGGCACATCATCTGACCCCACCGCACCATCCGTGGCTCCCTCAGCTCCCCATCTCGGATCAGCACACGCGGTCGTAACGTCGGAACCCACTCCATGAAGAAAGCGCACAAGAACGACCCATAGCAGAATTCCCCTCCCGATACCTTCACCTTGCTCAGCTCTCGTTGCACATAGGTGAGGAACATTTGGCCCCAAGCAAAGAAGGTACCCTATATCACCTGCTCTACCAGCTGCATCTATCCCCCCGACACTCGGTGGGGAGCCTGTGACCCTAGTACTCGAACCACACACACCGCGATTGCTCGGATCGACAGCTCCTGGAAGTCGCAGACCAGAAGTGCATTCTTATGCACCTTTGCCATAGGGAAGCAGTATCGGTCCAACATCTCATCCATATCCATGTCCGCGGACCTCCGTGGCTTCGTATCCGCCACCCTACCCAAACAAGGCAGCCCCGTCAGAAAGTAAACATCCGTCAGGGTAAGATTCAATCTCTCCCCCTGCACCATGAACGCCTCCCTCCCAGGCTCCCAGAAGCCCACCAACCTGTTCAGCAACAAATCTACTGAACGCATCATCGGCACCTCTGCGAACTTCAGTAGCCCGCATAGGCCCAAAGTCCCTCGGATGTGTCAATCACGCCATATGTACTCCATGAGATCGTCGGGCATCTCGTGTTCTTGCCATCGTACTCTCGGCATCCTGTCAATCACACAATGAAAACTGATCAAAAACTCCTCAAATAACCTATCATTCCCCCCAAAACAATATCCCGACAAACTCCACAATCGCGCTCCAGATTGCGGCTGTGGGGCCCACAATCACGATCCAAGATCGCGGTTGTGGGGACCATAGTCGCGATCCCAAATCGCGGCTGTCAGGGCTACATCCACGATTCCAGATCGCGGCTATGAGGGCCACAGTCGCGATCGCGGATCACGGCTGTCAAGGCCATAGTCGCAATCTCCGACCATGGCTGTAGGGGCCACAACTGCGATCTGTGATCGTGGTCGTCGACTAGGAACCCGCGGCCCACACCCCTCGTGACCGGTACCATCCCCCTGAGAACCCACTACCCGCTCGAATCAAGAAAAAATTAAAGGTACAAGCTCAGTGAAATACATGAAACTCACGGAAATGAAATATACCGGTCGGATCACCCACAAATTCCAAATCAGCTCTGGCCCACTACACTCTCCTGTCAAAGTCAACCGTACAAATGACACATGGAATTATGGGTCCACTTACTATCTATAGATAATTGACCATTTTTTTTTATTCGGCCATTCCGGACCCATACGGAATCCGTTTTCCAAACCGTTTCTACCACTGGAATCAGGACGACGAGACCCTCATCGTGGTTGAGTCAGTTTCTCGGTTTCCTTGACCCCTTTTTCGGGAACATTTTTTTAGGGTACCCCTCGTCGCCTCGATTTACGTGCCACATCGACCGTTATCCATTTTTGACATTCTTTATATGGCCGGATTCAGTTTTCCGTGCTTGTGATGATGCATGAGATCAGTTTTTGCGTGCCACATCGACTGCCATCACTTTACAAGCATATCCATAAGCCCTCTGCTCCATTCATACTGCAATTATTTCGTTATTTTGCCACCATTCATCATCCCGCAAGGAGGCACCACTAGTGTCCCCCCCAACCCTCATTCTTGGATCTCATTGATGTCTTTTGACTGAGAACTCCCTCCTTGCTTGACCATTCCTTTTGTTCGGTATAATTTTACCCCTTTTTCGGGCCAGACAAGTCCTTTACGAAAAAGGCACTTAGGGAGTTTCTGTTAAGCTCTTTTCTGACTCCTAAAACAATGAAAAGATCACCGAGCAATCTTGCTTCCTTTCATGCTCGTTAAAGTACCTGAAAGGGCGTCTATCTGGTATAAGTTTAATTCGATTCCGGACCTGGTAGACTAATTACGAAAAATGAATACTCTAGTCACACCGGCTAGAAGAGTTCTTCATTGCATCTTTTTATGCTTTTTCGGGCCTTGGAGACTAACACACGAAAAAGAACCCCCCTGGAGTCTTCTTATTGCTTTCAGGCTCTCTAAAATTGAAAGAAACCAAGAGCATGCACCATCCTGGGCTCGTACAAATCCACACGACGGTACCATTCCATTATTTCAGAGTCTTCTTATCGCTTTCAGACTCCTTAAAATTAAAAGCAATAACGAGCATGAACTGTCCTGGGCTCGTATAAATCCACATGACAGTACCATTTTGAGCACACTGCTATCCCTTCTTCCAACTCCTTCAACCATGAATAAGGCCCCACCGATGTCTCTCGGCACTATGATCAATCATCTCAGTAGCACCCCCAATAAGGTTTCCTTTGTTTAGAGTATTCTGCGATATACCATCCTTAGAGTCTCCCGTCATCCTACATCAACTTGAGTATCCCTCATTACAGTCACAATCCTTGGTCCTTTAAAAAGCTATGATCCCCTTCCCCTAAGACAGTGTCATCTGCTGCTCAACCACCCCCGCCATCATACTCTGAACAAAGGAAGTTTGAGTCCCCCCACCCAACAACCCATGTCTCCTACCCTTCGAGTATGTCAGTTACACAGGCAGTCCTATCACCTCTTGTTTATAACCCTTGTGCTCCTATCAAGGAAACATCATTTCCTTGCTAGTTGCAGGTCTCCCTCTGTCAACACCAACCCATCTATTCCAGAGAATAGACCCAGAGGTCCCTGCGCCTTGGACTCATAACCATTTGTGGTGAGTGCCTACGGACCATTTTGAGTGGAGTCCTCAGTGCCTCTCCGAATGGTTGTTTCTCACGTGCTCGACTTCAACACCTTGATCGCACCATTGAGATCCGTGCAGGGTATACATCCCTTCAATTATTGGTTGAAGACCCCAGACTTCCCCCGACTCTAGTACATTGGTGAGTCACGTTGGAACACCCAGTTATATGTTCCCGTGGATATCCGGGTTGCGTTGGCGAAAGTATTCGGAATCCATCCACTCGTATGCTTCCTTGAGTACCCAGTTCATCTACAATCCAGTGTACCATTGAGGTTATGACTCTCCGTCATTATACCCACCCAATTATTGGAGATCTTGAGATCCAACAGCTCATCAGTTCCTCTGGTACCACACTCAACACCACTATATCAGTTCTTCAGTGTTGGTATGGTCCGACCAGGCGTATGTCCTAGTTTTGTGTCCCCTCTGGACCCTTATGATGTACACAACAGTCTTTCATGTATTGTTCAGATCCCCCTTTTGGGATTCATTGTTATTTATATCTCTTGATACGAGCATGGGTATGCCCGCCTCGTCCATATATTAAGATTATTCCTCATTCATGATTGAGGTCATGTATTTTCAGTTTTTGCAGTTTGTACGGGACCGCTGTTCCGGTCTTCCATCCGTTTCTTCTCTTCTTCACACCCCATGAAAACCATAAACGACCTACGATGTCTATTGGCCATACGATGAGCTCCTTCCCTCACACATCAGGGGGCAATTTGTTAACACCCAAAAAATGCTCACCACCTCATCTCCATCACTACATGACTCATCTGTCTATTTTTCCCACCATCTTTGCCTCCAAAACCTCAAAAAACCATTAATTGGTCACCAAAAGGCCAAAAAAGCCCTTTCCCCCCCTCCAAATAATTAAATTTCCTTAGAAGATATCAAAAACCCTTTAAGAAAGCCCTAAATTCCCAAAAATCAAGTAAAAGGGAATAAAAAATATAAAAAGAGGAAAAAAGAGGAAAAAATGAAGCAAAAACCCTAAAACAACTGACCTAAACCATATGGTGCGAAAAACTATGGGTCAGCACTCTACCACTAAAAAACATATAAATAGGTGATGGAGGCTCCCCATTTCATATCCACAATCTAACCTATCCTCACTCTGCCAAAATCACTCGTGAAACCCAAGCTCACCATTAGAGCTAGTTTTCCCATTTGAGTGCCCCTTTTAGCCCACCATCCAAGCACCTTGGAGAAGGAGAAGGAACCCATTGGAGCATGGAAGCAGCCCTCCTGGACTACTGCAAGAGCTCCACCAACCTCCACAGCTGAGGTAAATGTAACTTTGGTCATATCATAATACAAAAGAAAAAATTTCCATTATATTATCATTGTCTTTTTATTTCTGTTGATGCACATGTTAGCTTAGATTTTGTACTGTTTTACTGTTAAAATTTATTGTTTACTGAACTGCTACTAAGGAGGCCATTCTCCTTAGTAGGTGCTCATTCGCACAAGATAGGGTGAAAACCCTAGATACAGGAAAGCTCAAGAAATGATAGTGTAGAAATACCAACAAATATTAAACCTGGAAACTACCCTTGACCAAACTACTAAGCTTTATGAAGAAATCATCGGTTATAGATCCTCGTCCAAGATTTATACGGTGTATCTCAGAGAGAAGTGGTGGCGATTTCAACTACGTAGGTTAAAGAATAATTTGCCATTGGAAGTAGCCACCCCAAAAGATTTCGTGGACACTTCACTAGACATCACAAAACTTGAAAAAGACCATCTATGCAAATTTTTACTCCATAACTTGGTTGTGCCTCATTCATATAACTGGTCACCAAACCTATACATTGGTGATTTCTAGTTAAAAGCACTATGTTCATGGATGAACCATGAAATGGAAAGAGCACAGGATGTTCATATATACCAATCAGAGGAATGGGTGAATGCATTATGGGTTAGAGCAGAATCCCCTCATCCTGATAAAGTGATCCAAGATCATGATATTATAACAACTGATGAGGACTTAATTCCTATCCTCGAGGAGAATCTGCAGGAATCTATTGAGCACTTTGACAAAACCATTCAGAGTACCTTTGAGGATGTAGAAGAAGCCATAAGGGACATATGGAAAAGAATTTCAGGAGATTTGAAGAAGAGAGAGCCACATTCCCCCCATAGGTTGGATGTTGCTCTATTCATGGCACAGATGTACAGAGAATATCTACTGGAAAATAAACTCAAATGGATTGGAATGAAGATGAACCCACCATTTTTCCTTCCCTTGTTAATCAAGGAAGGCATTGATAAAGAAGAACAAATGAGGGATTGGTACAAACAAGAGTAGAATAAGGGCTACTACCAGTAGACATGGGTACCTAGGATCATTGCATGGGATATTAGAGAGGCCATTGAACAACAAGGAAGCCCAGCAGGCCAAGGGGATAGGTTACACTAGGGTGTGTAACATCTTCAAGTTTGGGGGAGATGATGGGGCCACAATATAGGCATCAAATGCAGTCACAAGTTTCCTTTTTACTATTATGGAATATAAATTAAGCACAAGATCAACCACTTTCTCTAGGCTAGGATATGATTTAATTGGTTATGAAATAATGCTGATTATGTAGTAATCTTTTCTGTGCTTAGCGTGTTGTAATGAGCTAACCAAGTGGATAAGTGCCATGTGCAAATAAGTGTAGGTTTAAGGATAACTATGAAGATAAGAAATTTTGTGCCTCCTCCAGTCATGCAACCTCAGCAAAGACAATTCTAGTTAACCTCATGAACCAGTGAAAGAATAACTCGAGATCATTCTACCAGTCTCTCTTGATTTCAAGGGTCTAGAATAGATTGATATCATGGTTTCCAATGAAGACACTTTTTTTAGACACTTTTTGAAAACTATGTAATGAATAGGGGTTCACGCATAGTGTGAGGATCTCTTTCGAATTTTATCATTTCTATTTGCACTCAAGTTTTTGTACTACGTTGATATGCATTCTCAACCAACTTAATGAATAAACTGCGTTTCATCTTATCTGTGAATTTATAGTTTAATTAGCTCCTGTAATACGCTTTGAGGTGGGCCCCCTCATTGTGTTGATAAGGATTCTTGTGTTTTTCTCTATATTAAGATTAAAAGCATTTTCATTATCTTTGATAGAGTAGGTAGTTCTGATTTGCTCATAGTATCATTCTCTTTTCATCCGTAGCTCTGCATAGTTTCACTATATGGTGTCCGTAGTCCTTTAGGTGCCTTCCGTAAGAACAATATAGACAAAGTTACATTTTTATGCATTGGAACAATTTAGTTAAATTTGTGATATCTCAAATTTCAACCTTGGTCTAGATTATCTCTTTTACGATTTCATTGATTAAAATGATTTCAGCTTTCACATGAATAGATTTCCTTACCTTAGATTAATCCTAGACTAACAATTGTTCTATGTCAAATTATTACAATCACACACACAAAATTCATAAGAGAAGTGTTTGATTACGGGAAGAAAGATAGGTCAAAATAAAAGTTTATATGCAAGCCAAACACATTCTTCTATTAATCATCAAATATTACAATTAAAACTCAAATTCATAAACGCAGTACAAGCAAATCGATATACAAATGGTAAGTGATTAACAAACCAAATCAAGGACATACTATCCAACAGGAGGGACCTACCAAGGATTGTACATAATACGAATACACAGAAGCTATATACACATAATCGGGTTTCTGGAAACTTAATTCTCCATTTGATAGAAACTGAGTTACAATATGAACAATCTAGAATAGAATTGAAGTGGAGAATAGAATTGAATCCTCATCCGTTCAAAACAAATTCCTAATTTCGGAAAAACAGCCACATCTATAATTATAATTCTAAGATATTCCGCACTGATAATACACGAATTTCTCCCAATCCGTTGAAAATTTGGGAAAATCACCCCCATTCTAGACATTCTAGAAGCGGGTTTTGAATCGTTTGACGAGATTCTTCACGGCTTGTTCAGAAATCATCCCCAAAATCTGCTTCCTAGCTTAATGGCTTAATGACGGGAGTGCCGGATTGAGTGCCAGACAGTTACAGTTGCTGGCTGGATTCCTGGAATTGTTGAGTCTGCTGTTAATATGATTCCCAGAATAGTTTGAAATTGTTGAATTGGTTGTTGTCTGGGGCATAACTATTCCGTTAATACATATGCGTGAAGCGTATGCTCCATCGTATTCAAATCTACGTGATAATATTCAATCGGTTATGTGAATCGCCTCCTCCAAATGTATTAAAAACATGTCACCTGTACATAAAACAACGATCTGTTATTGTGACGTGCATATAATTAAAACCTAAAACAAATTAAATGACGTGGAATGGTAATAAATTTATTGGTTCAGGCCATAGTCAACGTAACATTCTCTCAGAGGAATAAACATCTCCGGATATACAATAGGGTCTCTACGGAGGAATGAAACATCTTCGGAATAATAAAGTACAAATATAATATTCTTAGAAGTTACAATATTTCAACACTCCCCCTTAACGAGAAGGATATTATAACAACATCTGCAGGAGCAAGGAGTCATCAACTACATGATACATGATACATCTATAAATCATTGGAAGCTTTCTTCATACATCATCAGTAACTAAAATAGTTACTGGAACATCTTCAAGATATTAAATACTGAAAAATCAACATCTTTAGTACCGAGTCTTCATCTTCTGCAGCACTCGAATAGCTACATCAACATCAACATCATCACCTGGATCTCCTGATCAATAGCCTCATCGTCTGGATCTTCCGATCAATAGCATCATCATCTGGATCTCTCGATCAACAGCCTCATCATTTGGATCTTCCAATCAACAACATCATCATCTGTATCTCTCCATCAACAGCCTCATCATCTGGATCTTCTGATCAATATATAGTATCATCATCTAGATCTCTTGATCAGCAACCTCATCATCTAGATCTTCCGATCAACAGTATCATCATAGCGACATACTCTGCAACACACATGATCCAATTATGGGATGGTTAATCCCTTTCAATTTAGGACATAGGTCCAAGGACGATACAATCCAATCACGTACATTTTGAACCAACTGTTCAGGGATGATGCAATTCCATCACGTACATTTTGAACCAAATATTCAGGGACGATGTAGTCCTCTCACGTACATTTTCAACCAAATGTTCAGGGATGATGCAGTCCTCTCATCTACATTTTCAACCAAATGTTCAGGGACGATGCAGTCCTCTCACGTACATTTTGAACCAAACATTCAGGGACGATGTAGTCCTCTCACGTACATTTTGAACTAACTGTTTAGGGACGATGCAGTCCTCTCACGTACATTTTGAACTAAACGTTCAGGGATGATATAGTCCTCTCACGTACATTTTGAACTAAACGTTTAGGGATGATGCAATCCTACCACGTACATTTTGAACTAACTGTTCAGGGATGATGCAGTCCTTTCACATACATTTTGAACTAAATGTTCAGGGACGATGCAGTCCTATCACGTACATTTTGAACTAACTGTTCAGGGACGATGCAGTCCTATCACGTACATTTTGAACTAACTGTTCAGGGATGATGCAGTCCTCTCGTCCACTTAGACAAAGTCTAAGGACCACACATCGACCTAATCGTCAGAATAGGTAACCTCATCATCGACCTCATCATCGGAACATGTAACCTCATACAGTATTCTCATCAATATAGGTATCCTCATCATCGATACAAGTATCCACATCATCGACCTTACCGTCGATGCAGGCAATATCATCATCAACGACCATATAAATCCCCCTTTCGAGGAGGGTCCTTCTGAACTACAACAAGCTTGTCTCGAAAATACTCAAACTTTACTCGAGACAGAGGTTTGGTCAATATATCAGCAACTTGTTCGTCAGTGCTCACATACTTGAGCTTGATAGCTCCTTTCTGCACCATATCTCGTATATAAAAATATCGGATCTCTATGTGCTTTGACTTATCATGGAACACTGGATTCTCTATCATCTTGATACAACTCTGGTTGTCACACATGATCACAGTGGGGTCCATCTCTAAGTCAACTAATCCCGATAACAGCTTTCGAAGCCATATCACTTCACAACTAGTAGAGCAAGCAACAATATATTCCGCTTCAGCTGTGCTGAGAGCCACATTAGACTGCTTCATGCTAAACCACGAGATCATGGCAGATCCCAGACAATAACATCCTCTCGATGTGCTCTTCCTGTCTGATACACTTCCTTCCCAATCAACATCTGTGTAGCCATACAATCTGAAGTCATGATCTCTGTTAACACCCAAAAAGTGCTCACTAGCTCATTTCCTTATTCACATGACCCATTTGTCCACTTTTTCACCATTTGAGCCTCTAAAGCCATAAAAAGGTCACCAAAAGACCTTAATACACCCATTTTTCCACTCAAAATGAATATTTTTCCTCAAAAAGCATAAAAAACCCTAAAAAAGGGTCCAGAATTCCCAAAAATATTAAAAATGGAATAAAAATATTAAAAATATTCAAAAAAGGAAAAAGGAGGGAAAAGGTACCTAAACCATGTTGGTCAATACCATTGGTTTCCTCAAAACCATAATGGTATTCCCCACCACCAAAAACTATAAAAAGGTGGTAGGGGCTCCTCACTTTCCATCCATCCATCATCCTATCCTCATGCTGTCAAAATATCTCATGAGCTTTTGACCATTGTAGCTATCTTGGAGAAGAGACCTTTGGAGCTTGGAGCTACTCACCTTGGAAGTTGCTCTACACAAATCCTCACCATTTGAGGTATCTTAATACAATACTCATTCTTTTTATTTCTTGTTCTTGAATCGTTTTCATAAAATTTTATTGGTTATATGCACATGCTAGTTTAGTTTAGATTCAGATTTATAATTGTTGTTTTTGCTTTCAATATTTGAAACTGCTATCACTTGTTGATAGGTGCCCATAGCACTCAAGCTTGGTTGCAAAACCAAGCCAACAGTTTTTGGCGACTCCGCTGGCTTCGAATTCTTAGATCTCAGTTTTTTGCTTTAGATCTTAGCTTTTGTTAGTTTTAATTAGTTTAATTCATAGATCTGCCATCCTAGACAACAGATCCATTGCTGTTCTAGATCTTGGCCCCTTTTATTGCCATCAACAGCCTGAAATTTCCATTTTCGGGTTCATTTTTCGGCGTCCATTTTCGGCTTTCGCCTGGTGGTTTTTTGCCTGACAGTCGCGCGGCTCATCGCGACATCGCGGCTTTTTTCCACGTGGCTCGCCGCGGCTTCGCGGCCGATTTACGCGTTGCACATCGCGACTGTGTGACGAAAACCCGTGCTGCACATCGCGGCTGAAACCCGCACTGCCCATCGCGACTGTGTGATAGGAATCCGCACTGCACATCGTGGCTTCGCGGCCGAAACCCGCGCGGCCCATCGTAGGTTTTTTTCGAAACCCGCGATGCAAGTTTTTTCAATTCGGCCAATTCTTTGAAGATTATTTTTTGCTGTATTTTCTGCCCATTTAGCATATTTTACAGTATTAAATTTCCTGCATTTTTACAGCCATATGAAATCTTTTACTATTTAGAATGCTTCATTAAAAGTCTTTTTACAAAATTTTCAGAAATTGAAAGAGAGATTTTTCTGCATTTTATCTAGATCAAGGTTTTACTGTTTATTTGCTCGATACTTTGCCCAAGCAATTTTTAAGAGATCCATTTATTTCTTGAAGTATTCATGTTATTTGCTTTCCTTCGAATTATTTCAAAGATCCATTATTTTTGAAGAATTTTTTGAAGCATTTACGTTTCAAAAATGCCTTTATTTTTTGCAAAACTGGACGCGTCTTTTCTTTCATTTGTAAAATTGCCCAAGTGAGCCAAATCAATTTCAGTTTAAATACCACACTTGTACCCACTCTGCCACATAATTTTAACTGAGCCTTAAAATTTACCTTAAACTAAACAAACTTTTAACCCCACTTGGGGAGCACTTAAAAGAATTTTGTAGTTAGGTAGAATTGAGGGGATAGGTGTTCCAATAACACCCCTCAGTTATTACATTTGAGACATAGTGGTTGTCCTCTATGGTACCAAAATCCCTTATAATTTTGACACGGTTATCAACCAATTTATTGGGAAGGCCTCTCCCTTAGGAGGGTTGAAGTAGCCAGACTGGTTCCGGAAGTCTAAGTGGAATACCGCAATCCATTCAATAACCAAAGGATACCTTTCGAAGTTCTCGGTGTACACCCCCCTGGTGTACAGCGGCGATAGAACCAAACTGCAGATTCACCCAACCGAACGTGTCATGAATGGGGTATCCTAGTTGCCACTCTTTAGGATTGTCTACCCGGTGTCCCTCCCGGTAGGGGGATATCTAGCCGTTGATTCAACACTCTATATTGTCCGACTTAGATTTCATCACCTTGCAGAGGATATCGTTTGTTGACTCACAATACTTCTAGTTAGGTGTTTGCATGATACATTACCCACCTTTGGTCTAGTAACACCTGTTTTTTCTAGAAACCGTTTGACTTTTGGTATTCTGACCAATTTTGTTGCATCCCTCCACTTATTATAGCACAACTGCTATAATAAGTGCTTTTTGAGGTTGATTTTTGGCCTGAGAGCCTTTATTTTCACTCTCCTTTTTGCACTCATTGTTGCATTAGGGTTTCGAGTTTTTTACATCACCACCTTACACTAAAATTTTTTAAAACATATTTCTCACCATTGAGAATTTAAGACGATCTCGTCGTCTTCAGGGTGAACCCCCTCAGTTCAGTCTACTTGGCTCTCCACGTCACCGACGTAGAGACTTATCCCTTGACTCGACACGTCATCGACCAAACATACAATCATCCAATTCTGACACGCCTCACTTCACATCTGATTCTGAGGCTGAATCCGAAAACCCTACTGAATTATCACCAACCAACCTCATGGCTGGAACACAATATGATCCACTTTTTACCAGTACCATTGGAGATACATCCACAAACCCTTCCACTACTGTGCCATCCATGGTAACAACAACCCCTCTAGGCATGCCTAATATAGGGGACACTCCACCTTTAGGTATACCCAACACAGGACTACCTCCTATTATGGGTATGCCAAACATAGGAATCACACCACCTGTCATTACCACAACCCAGATCCCAGGAATTCCTGGCGCTATTCCTAACCCCAGTGTAACCCATGTTGCACTTGGAAACGCTGTCCCATACCAAACCACAGCAGTTGGAGGACACATACCTTCAATACCTAGCATACCCTTAGGGGCTACTGGACCACTACATAATGCCACCATGAATAGTTATGTCCCAGTCACTACGCCACACCCATCTACTAGTTTACCTTACATGGCTAGTCTGAACTTATCAGACTTAGCCAGGCTAACCAATGATCCTATCAGGCACAACCCTACATGGCCACCCATGCCTACAAAGCTCCCCTCGGACATACCCAAGTTTGAAGGAAAACTTGGGGAGGATCCCCAAAACCACATAATGTCTTTTCACCTATGGTGTTCATCTAACTCCATAATGGATGACTCCATTCGTCTAAGACTGTTGCAACGAACGTTCACTGGCTCTGCAGCCAAGTGGTACATCGAACAACCACATGGCACCCACCATACTTTTACGTCTCTGGACTCCACTTTCCTTCAATTTTTTAGCTACCTGTACGTTACGATGTAGGAGTTGAAATACTGTTGTCTTGCAGACAAAACACAGCTACCCACATCACGGACCACATCCATGAGTGGCGCAAGCGTCGTAGCCTCTGTAAGATTAAATTGGATGACTGTATATTTTTGGATTGGTTCCTTAAATCACTCCTACCCCTCATAGAAAAATATGTCGCTTCCGAATGACCCCAGTCAGAGGAAGAAGCTATCCTAAAAGCTCAACAATTCGACCTAATCTATGCCCAATCAGGCTATCTCTACACCATCATACCAAACACCCCACGAGGCGATTCTTCACGCGGTGACGCGTCGGGGGCATCACATGCCGCTAATGGTATTATTGGCCAGGTCACACTGCAAATTAAACCTTTTAGCATGGTGAGAACCATAAATTCCCCATACCTCTCTAGGGCTACATCTAATTCTGGAGCGACAACTTCGTACACTCCAACGAATCAGACTCATCACACTCATGGACCCTCTTGTCCACAACATTGCTATGGGAAAACGCCATCAACATATGTACCACCCACATACTATAACCAACCAGCCACCCAGAACCCAATTCAGTTCCCACCACAACCAATGTATTACCCACAGCAAGCTACAACAGCTAACCCAACACCTCCAATAGCTCAGGGTTACCAACAACCCCAGCAGGTAACTGGACCACCTCCAACCCCATCAGCTTATTATCCACCGCAACCTGCTCCCGCACCTACGGCAAACCAAAATCCTCCTGCTGCTCAAGGGCAAGTGTACACACAACACAATCAACCCCAACAACAAAACAACCAACGCAACCAGGGTGGACAACAAAACCATGGAAGAGGACGTAACCGCGGCAACAACCAACAACATAATCAAGGTCCACCACTTCCCAATCCTCCAAATAATAACAATGCTGCTCCTCCCAACCAGAATCCGGATCGTCATCCCAAGCACCCCAAAAACACTAACCTGAGAACAAACCATCCATGTTCTATATGTGGAGTCTATGGACACTACACTCACAACTGCTCCCACTTAGAGAAAGCACGTCAACTTTGGGCTGACGATGCCCAACGCCAGGGCCACGCTGGACAGCCAACTCCACTTAATCAACCACAACCCATGGTATTACAAAACCCCTTACCAACCCAAGGCGTAGTGAACACTCAGCCGTTGGCTCCCCCTCAAGGCAACGCGCCCCCACAAAAACATATCAGTTATGCTGCTCCTGATCAACCCATGTTCGACTCAGGTACCCACCACTTGTTAATGATGTCATCCGCTGATGTCAACCTCCAAACCCGTCGAAACCAATATGGCTCCACCCCTGAAGCCCCTCCCGCCGACAAAAACACTAATGCTCATCCCATTGATCAGACGTTACGTATACTTCCGGTTCCACTCGATGGCACCTCTAAAGCACCTCGCTTCCCACTTCGTCGCATCAACAATAACCCCAATGCTCGCGCTGCGTCGAATTACAGCATTGTAGATGACTTAGCCCAGTCTCCCGCAGCCATGTCTGTTTTAGAAGTCTTAAAAAACTGTCCTTCACAGCGCAAGACTTTGCTCTCTGCCATTGGTGCTATTGACCCCAATGATTCACAACTGATGGCATTCGATTCGGACCAGTCTGAACCACGCCTGCCCTCCACTTTAGCATTCCAAGTTTCTGTTTCCGTTCAGAATCTTGTCATCCATCAGTGCAATATCGATGAAGGTGCCTCTACATGCGTTATGTCCACATTCGTTTGGAATAAGTTGGGATCCCCTACTCTCCAGCAGTCCACCACTGGGTTGCGAGCCTATGATGGCCGTTCGGCTCAACCCCAAGGTCTCTTAACTAATGTCCCTATCCAGCTGGATGGTAAAACCGTGCTCATTGACATAGAGGTCATCAATGCCCAACTTGATTATAACCTCTTACTTGACCGCAACTACATGTATGCCATGCGGGCGGTTGCCTCATCTATTTTTTGTACCATGATGTTCCCCCATGATGGACGTGTGGTCAAGGTCGACCAACTCACCTATTACAATCCCAATGCCCCCGCTGCACCCGAAAATGTTCTCCCCATGGTTGAACAACCTGTTTGTGGTGCAACTACCTCGTTTGTTTCCTCTGTGGGACCCAGAATTTACTTCGACATGCCGATGACTTCTACATTCCAATCCATTCCACCCCCGTCACCTGTGACCCACATCTCTGACCTCTGTACTCTTTCCCACAATACAAAACCACCCAACAATCAACCGCCCTTGTTAACCAAACCACCATTGGTACCTAGTCACATTGGTGTTACACCCACCCACACAATCCCCTTCCTATTCCCTCCCTCGGGAGTAGTAAGCTCCCCGATTATGGCTACCCTCAGCCTCCTCGGGTTAACCTTAGGCTTACCCATGTGGTATATTTCGCCTCCCATTCCCCCGCTGACACCAAATGTCGTCCTACAACCGGTGCAACCCATTGTCACTACTAGTCAACCACCTCCCGGTGTCACTACCCCCTTCGTCATCTACGAATCCCCCTCCTCTTATCAATCCCATTGGGGGCAGAGGCCCACAACCATACATTGCTGTACCCCCTCTCAAGACATTTAAACCCCCCCCCCCCCCCCCCCCCCCCCGTGTTTCGTGCTCCCCCCAAATGCTCATTGTGTGATGAGTTAGGCCATCCGACTCATCAATGTCCACAATTACCTACATTACAGGAACACATGCAAATGCTTGACGACGACCCCAACATCCCGGTTGTCGAACTAGATCCAACCCCTAAGCCTCGTGATAAATCACTGCGTACCAACCACCCTTGTGCAATATGCGGTGGCCATTACTCACATCATTGTCCTGATCTCCCAGATTACAGAGCAGCTCTCTACGAGATGAATAATTTTGACCTTGAGACGGCACCCCCCACAATGGAGGAGATCTACCCTCCCGTATCACCCCCATCCGGAGAGATTAACACCATTTATATGATCTCTTCGATTACCACTCCCTCTTCAAACGATTTGACCACTCAAAGTTTTCGCAATGATGAGGAGATTCTAGAGGCTCTTACTGCCCCTGATTACCCCTGGGAAGACATGCACCATCGTTCCTACTTCCTCCCAGAACAGTCCTCCTCCACCACAGCCACCCAATTTGCAGTCGAGTCCAAATATTTCCTCCCCACCAAAGTCGACTGGTTTAAGGATCCTATTCCTGCTCCTGATGCCTTTGAGGAAGGGAACATGTCAAACATTTCCCCTATTATACAAATCGACATTTCTACCACACGTGGAAAACCTGAGCTCATCTTGCTAGGTGCATCATGCACTCAAGTGGAAACTCTTCCAAGAGTTTCGTGATGTCTTCGCCTGGTCTTACACAGAGATGCCTGGCCTCGATCCCAAAATTGTGGAACATCACATCGACACTTGGCCTAATGTGCCTCCTGTCCGACAAAAACAACGACCCATTCACCCATCCAAGCTCCCAGCTGTTAAAGCTGAGATTGAAAAACTCCAAAAAGTAGGATTCATATATCTTATTGCCTACACCACCTGGGTTTCAAACCTAGTACCAGTAAACACAAAAGTGGGCACCATACGCATTTGTACTGATTTTTGAGACCTTAACCTCGCGTGCCCCAAAGATAACTTCCCCATACCTTTCATTGACCAACTAATCGATGAATTTGTGGGACATGAGGTCCTTTCTTTTATGGATGGTTTCTCCAGATACGACCAAATAAAAATTCGTAAAGAAGATCAATATAAGACAACTTTCACCACCCCATGGGGCACCTTCACCTATCGCGTCATGCCTTTTGGCCTCAAGAATGCTGTAGCCACCTTCCAATGCGCCATGACTTATTGCTTCCACGATCTCCACAAGATCATAAAAGTTTATCTGGACGACCTCACAGCTCGATCCGACCATTTAGATGACCTTCAACAAGTTTTCATGCGTTGTCGGAAATACAACATCCGCTTGAACCCCCTCAAGTGTGTCTTTTGTGTTACATCAGGTTGCCTACTGGGGTTTGTTATCTCAGAAAAAGGCATCACTGTAGACCCCTTAAAAGTCCAAGCCATTCTAGAGTTACCGTCACCCCGCACATTAAGACAACTGCAAAGCCTACAAGGGAGGTCCAACTTCCTCCGCCGCTTTGTCCCTGACTATGCCACAATAATCCACGGTTTCCTACGACTACTACGTCTGCATACCCATTTCATATGGGACCAACAAGCAGAGACAATTTTCACCGATTTAAAGAAAGCACTCACAAACGCCCCGTTGATTTCTCCTCCAGATTTCACAAAAGATTTCACCCTCTATGTTTCAGCATCCGAACATGCTGTATCTGGAGTCCTTGTACAAGAAGATACTGCTCGCCAAGAGCATGTCATCTACTATGTGAGCCAGACCTTGTCCGACCCACCCCTCCAACACCCACATGAAGAAAAGATGGCCCTCGCCGTCGTTTTTTCAGTACAAAAGCTGCGACATTATATTCTCTTAAGCCACACCACAGTCGTAGCTAATTCCAATCCTATGGTTTACCTCTTGACGCGTCGCTTTCTTCAAGGCCGTGTAGCTAAATGGGTGATTATCCTGCAAGAGTACGACCTTCCTTTCAAGACCCCAAAGAGAACCAAGGCCCTAGTACTAGCTCAACTCATCACAGATCTCCCATCTTCTTTGTCATCACCCACTATCCAAATGGATCTCACTGACGACCCATGGTACGGAGACGTCTTAATCTACCTCCGCACACAAGAATTTTGACCCCACATCGATCATGACGGACGCCGTCATATACGACACCACGCCCCCCGATACCTCTTGTTAGGTGATGTACTTTATTGACGCAGCATCGATACCATCTTACGACGCTGCCTATCTCATAACGAGGCAGAACAAGTCCTTAATGATTGCCATAGCGATGCCTGCGGAGGCCACTTCTCCGGTATGGCTACCGTCCAAAAGATCATCCGCGCAGGTTACTTTTGGCCAAGGATAATTTTAGGGGCGAAATTTAGCCCATGGGCTATTTTTCCATGTTTTTTTCCAAAAAACGATTCGCCAATTTGCATTTTTTGAAGCCCCGTTTCGCCCAATTTTGATGGGGTAAAATTTTTTCACTCTAAAAATCGCCAAATTATTATATAAACTATATAAAATCCTTAGAAACCGAAATAATTTTAGAAAAATATCGCCAAATATTTTATAGTTGACATTTTAGGAATTGGTAAGATTCGCCAAGGTTTATACACTTTTAAATAAGTATGAGTCCTTAAAATTATCCCTGCTTTTGGCCTTCATTATTTACTGATTGCATCACCGCAGTCAAACATTGTCAAAACTGCCAACTTTTTGCCCCAAAAGCAAGAACCCCACCCACCCCCCTTCATCCAGTCGTCACTGCCGGACCATTCTGCAAATGGGCCATCGACTTCCTCGATTGCAATCCCACGTCAGTCGGCGGTCACAAACATATTATTGTGGCCGTAGATTATTTCACAAAGTGGGCGGAGGCCATGCCAACTTACAATTGCAAGGCCGACACCGCAGCATGGTTTTTTCTCAACCATGTTATCACTCATTTTGGAGTGCCAAAGAAACTCGTCTTAGACCACAGATCTCACTTCGAAGATGTCATTTGGAGAGAACTATCAACCTTACTGAAATTTGAACACCATTTCTCCTCTGCTTACTACCCCCAAGGAAACGACCAAGTCGAAGCAATCAACAAAATTTTGAAAACCATCCTCCAGCGCACTGTAGACAAACACAAGTCAAATTGGCACCACATGCTTTCCCGGCACTATGGGCATACCGCACGTCAACCAAAACCACCACCGGTTTTACCCCTTTCCACTTAGTTCACGGTGTCGAATCCGTCCTCCCCATTGAGTGCCAGATTCCAACCCTACATATGGCCGATGAACTCCTACCGGACACTTCCCCAATCGAGCAATGCTTACTACTCCTCGAGCAGGCCGATGAAGATCGACGCACAACCCTTCAAACCATGGAAGCAGCCAAGAACCGATCCAAACTGAGTTATGATAAACATGTCCACCCAAGAAATTTTACTGAAGGGGACCTTGTCCTCACCTACGATCAGGCTCATGACAAAACCGGGAAAGGAAAGTTTGTGTCCATGTGGCAAGGCCCATATATTATACACACTTGCCTCGGATAGGGGGCATACATTCTGACCGATTCAGAAGGCAACCCCCTACGCAACCCACGCAACGGGTTGTACCTCAAGCGATTTTACCCATAGTAAATCTGATGGACACCACCGTCCATTATTTTACAGTATTATTTTCTTTTTCACAAAAAAAAAACCCTAAATATTTGTTTTCTCTGCATGACCACAGATGGATCCTGTTCCACTCTGCTACGTCGGTTTCGTTGATGGTGCAAGCCGTTGGTCCCCCAATCTGGCCTCAACAACTTGGGTAATATACTCCCCTTCACATGAGTTGATCCAAATCGATGGAGTGTGTTTAGGTGCTGCCACCAACAAACAAGCTAAATACGATGCCGTGACCGGTCTCCTGGCCGCAGCTCTCCAAATGAGCATACGTCACCTTAACGTTTTCTTGGACTCACAAATCCTTATTTCCCAGCTCAACAATGATTACCAGGTACGCGATCCCTGTCTTTTCAGAAAATTCTTGCGCACTAAACAAATGGTTCGATAGTTTGAATCCATTTCATTTACACATGTCCCAATAAACCTCAATAGTGTAGCAGACCATATGGCCAACAATATTCTTGACTGACACACCAATCAAATCATATCATAAACAAAAATGCATCCACATGCATAACATGTGCCTCCACGAGCATATATAAATATGAAAATGTTGCATCCACGTGCATAACATGTGCCTCCACGGGCATACAGAAAATCAAACATGCCTCCACGGGCGAACGAAAAGATAATGAATGCATCCATGTGCATATATGACTATATACCAAAATCACATATATATATATATCATCATAATATAGTCAAAACATGTCATAGGTGCCCTCAGCACCCAATATACAAAAATACATCAGCCGTACAAAAAAGTGCTTCCCCATATGCTCATTAGCATTTGGGGGTAGATACAATATCATCTAATCATCACGGTCCCTAGGCTCCTCTGGCGCCTCCTCCGCTGGCCCCGTCGGATCATGCCAAGCCCGAACTCTCCTCTCCGCCGACCCCACTAGAGCATCTCGTAAACGAATCCTCCCCTCCACCGGCCCTGCCTGATCCTGCCGAGCCCCATCCCTCCACTCATCCGCCAACAACGCTGCTCTCAGCAAGATCGAGTGCCACTCACGAGGCGCATCGAAACATCAGTCGACGATGTCCCGATATAAATATCTCCACCCATCCTCTGGGAATCCTGCTAAAATCATATCTAGTGTCTCTCAGACACCCTCCATAGCATCATCTCAAGGGCCAACGCCTCGACCGCGAGCCCCAAATCCTCGACTATGCAGAGGCGGTACCGCTACAGGAGGTGGAGCAACCACCATCGCCCGTCCCCTACGGGCCACATAGTTGGCTGGTGGTACAGGACCAACATCTGCACAATCACGCAAGTAACCATCATATAAATATCTAACTATAGTCATAACAAACACATCTAAAAAATGATATAGTAGAGAACAAAACACAAAACATACCATCTAAACCCCAGGCCTGTCCCTGGGCTCGAGGCATCTCCGGATCTCCTCGATAATCCATACCAACATATGGATAGTCCTCAATTAGCAGGGGGATCTACTCCCATTGCTCATACATCTCCTATGAAAAGAACCCACGGATACCACCACCACCACGGGGCATCATCTGCCCCCACTGCACCATGCACGGCTCGCTCACCAGACCGTCTCGAGCCGGTACCCGTGGCCACAAAGTCGGTACCCGCTCAAAGAAAAAACAACACAAAAAGGAGGCATAGCAGAACTCTCCCCCCTCCCGAATGACCTTGTCCAAATCTCTCCGGACACCAGCCAAAAACATCTAACCCCATGCATAGTAGGTCCCCCTTAGCACATAATCCACCATCATCGTTTGTCCCCCCGACAAACGATGTGGCGCCGTGGCACCCAACACCCGCAGAACACAAGCCCCGATAGCCCGCATGTCCCACTCCTGCAATGATCTCAAACTCAGAGCGCTGTTCTGCACAATCACCCCAGGAACACAGAAGGTCTCCAGGATATCCTCCATGTCCACACCTACCGGAATCCTCGGCAGAAGATCCCCCACCTCCCCTAAGCGAGGTAACTCGGTAAGAAAATATACATCAGTAAGGGTGATCTCCAACCTCTCGCCCCCAACAATAAAGGAACCCTCTTCAAGAACCCACCAACTCACCAATTTGTTCAGTAGTGGTCCTACTGAACGCATCGGTGGAATCTGAGCGAACTTCAAGAGTCCACTCACTGCCAGAGCCTGCCGGACTCCCTGATCAGTCCGAACCCGAACCATCAAATCCTCCTCCATCTCTCGCTCTCGCCATGACACCAATGGTCTCCTCAACATCCTACCAAAAAACAAAGAAACTTTTAGTACCAGGGAAATTTTTTGAAAAAATATCATCGCGGCTTTTCCACCAAAATCCGTGATGATCATCGCGGCTTCCATACAAGAACCCGCGATGAACATCGCGGGAATTGGCCAGACAATCGCGATGAACATCGCGATTATCTCCCCCATACTCGCGATGAACATCACGACTTTCAGCCCGACAGTCGCGATGAACATCGCGACTGTCAGCCTCAAACCCGCGATGTCCATCGCGGCAAAAGACATGAAACCCGCGATATTCCACGTTGGAAGGCCAACATGGAATTTTGCGGCCTTCAGGGGCCCGCCCCTAACCAAAAAAGACATAATTGAAAAGGCTAAAGAAAATAGGGTTACCTGAAACTCGCGGAATCGAAAACCAACGATCAAATCTCCCAGAAATCAAGAAAGAGCTCTGATTGCTCTGCCAAACTCACACATAACAATGACACATCATATGGGCCCCACGCCCTATTTATAGAAATTCCACCATTTTTCGAAGAACCATTCCGGTGTCATACGACGTCCGTTTCTCAAACTGTTGGTATCATTGGAATCAACACAGCGAGAACTTCATGACAGTTCTTTCCTTTTCCTGTTTTCACCAGGTGCATTTTTTGACCATTTTTTCATGCCCTCGTCGCCTCGATATGCGTGCCACATCGGCCGTCGTCCATTTTTTATGAGTCTTATATCACCGGATTCAGTTTTCCGCGTTTGTGATGACGCTTGAGATCATTTCTCGCTCTCACGCCCATATTTTTTGGGCATTTTCCCCATGCCTCCTTGTCGCCTCGGTTTACGTGCCACATCGACCGTCGTCCATTTTTGACGAGTCTTATATCGCCGAATTCAGTTTTCTGCGCTTGTGATGATGCTTGAGATAATTTCTCACTCTCACCCCCTCATTTTTTTGGGCATTTTTACCATGCCCACCCATCACCTCGGTTTGCGTGCCACATTGGTCGTTGCCCCTTTTTGACAATCTTTATGTCACCGGATCCAGTATTCCGCACTCATGATGGTGCTTGAGACCTTTTCTCGCTCTCATCAATCCCTTTTTGTTCGGTATAATTTTACCCCTTTTTCGGGCCGAGCAATCCCTTTTATGAAAAAGGCACTTAGGGAGTTTCTGTTAAGCTCTTTTCTAACTCCTAAAACAATGAAAAGATCGCCGAGCAACCTTGCTTCCTTTCATGCTCGCTAACCGTATCTGAAAGGGCGTCTACCTGGTATAAGTTTACCCCTTTTCTGGACTTTGTAGACTAATTACGAAAAAGGAATACTCTAGTCACATCGGCTAGAAGAGTTCTCCATTTGCATCATTTTATGCTTTTTTAGGCCTTGGAGACTAACACACGAAAAAGAACACCAATGGAGTCCACTTACCGCTTTCAGACTCTCTGAACATGAAAGCGACCATGAGCAATCACCATCCTGGGCTCGTAAAAACCCATAGGACGGTACTCATAACCACTGCAGAGTCTTCTTATCGTTTCAGTCTCCTTAAAAATGAAAGCACCCATGAGCACGAACAGTCTTGGGCTCACAAAATCCACAGGACGGTACCATTTCAGAGCACACTTTTATCCCTTCTTGTAGCTCATTAAAACTACGAAGAAGGACCCAATGGTGCTTCTTGGCGCCAGAACAGATCACCTATACTCATATGGCAGCTTCCCCATTTTGGTCGCCTTTGTTCAGAGTATTCTGTAGTATGTCACCCTGAGAATCCCCTGACAACACCCATCAGCTCGTCCCCTCAGTTAAAACATACCCTTCAGTCCTTAAAAGCTATGATACCCGCACCTACAAGTCAGTTCCGTATGCTGCCAGGTCAACCATGTCATCATGCTCTGAACAAAAGAAGTTTGAGTCTACCCACTATATAACCCCAATTACTTCCCATCCCCACAAGTATGACAGTCCTACCATCAGTACTACCACACTTCAGTTCTACACCTCGTGCTCCTATCAAGGAAACATCATTGCCTTGTTAGTTGCTGGTCTCCCTCTGTCGACGACAACCAAATTTATTCCAGAGGATAAGACCTAGAGGTCCTTGTGTCTTGGACTCATCACCATTTATGATGAGTGCCTACGAACCATTTCGAGAAGAGTCCTCAGTGCCTCTCCAAATGGTTGTTTCTCACATGCTCGACTTCAACACCTTGATCGCATCGTTGAGACTCGCACAGGGTATTGGTCCGTTCAGTTATTTGTTCAAGACCCCGGATACCACCTGACTCTTCCACATTTGAGAGTCTACTTATGGAAACAACCAGTTACATTTTTTCTATAGATATCCGAGTTGCGCATGGCGACAATATTAAGATGTACCCCAGTTTTATACTCCCTCGAGTATACAGTTACAAGTACTTCCCAGTGATGACTCACAGTCATTGAGTCCCTACAGATGTTGGACACCTTCCGTTTCAGCAGTTCATCAACCCTTCTGAGACCTTATTCAGAACGGTTGTTGCTCTATTCTAGTGTATCAGTTATTGAGATCAGTCATGTTATGATCATGAGTACATCCCAGAATAATGTCCCCTCCGGACCATTATGATGTACCAGCAGATTTTTTATGTATTTTTCAGGTCCCCCTTCTTGGGACTAATTGTTATGTATATGTCTTGATACGAGCATGGGTATGCCCGCCTCGTCCATTATCAGAGATTATCCCTCGTTCATATTGAGGCCATGTAATATTAATTATTTTGCAGCTTCCAAGGGCCGTGGATCCAGTCTCCAATCGGTCTCTTCTCTTCCCCAGACCCCAGAAAAAAGACAAAAAGAACTATGATGTCTATCGGCCATACGATGAGCTCTTGCCCTCACACATCAGGGGGCAATCTGTTAACACCCAAAAAGTGCTCACTAGCTCATTTCCTTATTCGCATGACCCATTTGTCCATTTTTTCACCATTTGAGGCTCTAAAGCCATCAAAAGGTCACCAAAGACCTTAATACACCCCTTTTTCCACTCAAAATGAATATTTTCCTCAAAAGCATAAAAAACCCTAAAAAAGGGTCCAGAATTCCCAAAAATATTAAAAATGGAATAAAAATATTCAAAATATTCAAAAAAGGAAAAAGGAGGGAAAAGGTACCTAAACCATGTTGGTCAATACCATTGGTTTCCTCAAAACCATAATGGTATTCCCCACCACCAAAAACTATAAAAAGGTGGTAAGGGCTCCTCACTTTCCATCCATCCATCATCCTATCCTCATGCTGTCAAAATCTCTCATGAGATTTTGACCATTGTATCTATCTTGGAGAAGAGACCTTTGGAGCTTGGAGCTACTCACCTTGGAAGTTGCTCTACACAAATCCTCACCATTTGAGGTATCTTAATACAATACTCATTCTTTTTATTTCTTGTTCTTGAATCGTTTTCAGAAAATTTTATTTGTTATATGCACATGCTAGTTTAGTTTAGATTCAGATTTATAATTGTTGTTTTTGCTTTCAATATTTGAAACTGCTATCACTTGTTGATAGGTTCCCATAGCACTCAAGCTTGGTTGCAAAACCAAGCCAACAATCTCCAAGATAACATAGACCAAATTCTATCGTACCTTTTAGGTACCTCATCACATGCTTTGCAGCAATCAGGTGAACACGTGTAGGTTCTACTAGATATTGACTCAAGGTGTTCACAACAAAGCATATATCTGGCTTGGTATTTGTCAGATACATCAATGACCCAATAATCTGCTTGTACAGAGTCATATCCACTAACTCTAATGAGTCATCAGCTAATAGCTTCAAGTTGGAATCCATGGGAGTGGCCATGGCTTTGCATTCCAACATATCAAATCTTTTCAAGATTTCCACTGCATACTTTCCCTAGTTGAGAAAGATTCCTTTTGGGCCTTGCCATACTTCCAGACCTAGGAAGTAATGCATCCATCCGAGATATTTCATCTCAAACTCTGTAGAGAGCTTCTTCTTGCACTCGATAATATGTTTCTCATTTCCAGTCAGAAATAGATCATCCACATATAACAATAATATGACAGGTTCATCATCCATAACTTTGAGATGAAGATTATGAACAACTTTACTTTTGGTAAAGCCCAAGCTTGTCAAGAAACTGTCAATTCTTCCATACCAAGCTCTGGGAGCTTGTTTCAACCCATTCAAAGCCTTCTTCAGTTTTCATATGTGGGTTCTTCTATCTTCAACCTCAAATCCTTGTGGTTGTTCTATGTACACTTCCTCCTCAATCACACCATTCAGGAAAGCTGTCTTCACATCCACCTGGTGTAATTCCCACTTCCTCATGGATGCAAGTGCCATGATGGTTCTAATGGAAGTGTACCTTGCAACTGGTGCAAATGTCTCTTCATTGTCAATTCTCTCTTTCTGAGAGAATCCTCTGGCCACAAACCTTGCCTTATACTTTTCAATGCTACCATCCGCAGCATGCTTTATCTTGTATATCCATTTGGAGGATACCACACTCTTGTCCTTTGGTTTGGGAACTATATCCCAAACATCATTCTTCATTATTGACTGGTATTCCTCTGTCATTGCCTCTACCCACTCTTTCTTATGTGATGCTTCTTCATATCTAGTGGGTTCTTGATCTACAAGATCGCACATCAAAGCCATATAGCTGGAGAATGGCTTTGGTTTCTTGCTCACTCTAGTGGAGCCTTCAGGAGCTCCATACTTTTATGCTCCTTGTATAATGTCTCTTTCCCATGCTGCCTTTCTCTTTCTTGATATGTTTATGGAAGGGGGTTCTTGTGGTTCTATCATGGCATGGTCTTCAGGTGTTATATCTTTATGGGTGGGTGCAGCCTCTGTAATTTTGGAAGGTGCATCTTCCTCATATACTTCTTCATACTGACACTTCCTAGATCTCTTGAGAGCTACGTCTTCATTAAATGTCACATCCCTACTAATTTCCATATGATGGAATCTTGGGATGTATATTCTGAATGCTTTGGATGCTTCACAATATCCAACAAATATTCCATTCTTCCCAGAAGGATCCAGCTTGGTTCTCTTTTATTTTGGAATGTGAATATATACTAGGCATCCAAATATCTTGAGGTGACTTACCTCAGGCTTCTTCCCTGTGAACACTTCTTCTGGGGTCTTGAATTCGAGAGCACTATGAGATAGTCTATTCTACACATAGACTGCTGTCCTAGCTACTTCAGCCCATAGATACATAGGTAGGTCTTGATCACGTATCATTGTCTTTACTGCTTCCATAATGGTTCTATTCTTTCTCTCCGCAACACCATTTTGTTGAGGATTGTAGGGAGTGGTTAGTTCCCTCTTGATTACAGCTTCTTTACAAAAGACTTCAAAATCCTTTGAAGTGTATTCTCCACCATTATCTATCTTGAGTATCTTGATCTTCTTTTCTGAATGATTTTCTATCAAGGCTTTGAATTCGTTGAATTTTACAAACACTTCATCTTTTCCCTTTAGGAAATATACACAAGTCTTTCTTGAGTAGTCATCAATGAATGTAAGGTAATATTCATATCCACTCAAGGATGTGGAGGGAATAGGTCCACATACATCTGAATGAATCAATTCCAAATTACTTTTAGTCTTTGTTTCACTCTTTGGAAATGGGTTCTTGATATTCTTCCCTTTTGCACATCCTTTGCATGTGTCGTCATGATCAATCTTTAAATCTGGCAGTCCTATGACTACCTTGCTCACATGAGGTAGTGCTTTGTAGTTAATGTGAGCAAGCCTCCTATGCCATAGCTCACTTGGGCTAGTGGCTTCATGAACAAGGGAATATTCTGGATGACCCTTGAGTTTGCATAGACCTCCTTCCTCTTCACAAATAACAATTGCATCCTCAATTGATTTTCCTTTGGGCCACATGAGTACTTTTCCATCTATGAATGCAACCCTATAACATTTCTTATCTAAAGCTGAGATAGAAAGAAGGTTCTTCTTCAAACCTGGTACATATAATATTTCCTTCATCTTCAATGGAGTTCCATAATCAAGCTTGTAGCTTGCTTCACCAATTCCTTTGATGGGATATTGATAGTCATCTCCTAAAGATACCTTCTGTGGAGAGGTCTTCTCTTGAAGTTTTGAAAGATTCTTCTTTTGTCTTGTCATGTGATTTGAAGCACCACTATCAATAAGCCATGTATCTTCTCCAGGTGTTACAAACCCAGAGAGTGTAGAGAATAGAACATACTCTTCTACATCTTTATCTTCTATTCTAGTTCTTTTTTTTTAGGCCTTTCCTCTTCTTCTTCTTCACTATCATCTTCTGCTAGATGTGCTTGATGTCTTTTATGATAAATACCCTACTTCTTCTTTGAAGGATAATTTCTAGCAAGGCGTCCCAATTTGTGGCAATGGTAACATTGAAATGAGGAGAGATCTCTTCCTGAAGTTGCTCCTCTTCTCTTTTGAAACCTATGTGGAGGTTGAGACTCCTTGTGGTTTCCCTTCTTGAAGTTTGGTTGATTTCTTCTCCTCTTGGAATGAGTGGCCAATGCTTGATCATCTTCTTTGAGTAGTGCTTCTCTATTGGCTACTCTAGCTTCTTCTTGAATGCAATCCTCCCATACCACATAAAACTTCATACTTTCTTTTCTTGCACAGATGGTTTGGATGAATGAATCCCAAGGTCTAGTGAGACCATTGAGTGCAGTCGTGACTAGTTCATCTTCATCAAGGGTGTCTCCAATGGATTCTAGTTGTTCCTTGAACTGGGAGACCCTTGTGAAATAATCTTGAATATATTCTCCTTTATTCATTTTGGTATTCTTCAATTGAGTTCTCAAATTCATCTTTCTGTTGATGTTCCTTCCTTCATATATTCTTCCTAGGGCATCATACATTTCCTTTGGGGTCTTCTTGGATGCCACTTGGGGAATCAAGTGGTCCTTGATAGAATCAATAATGATTTTCTTTTCCCTAATCAAATCCTTCTTATACTTTTCTTTGGCTTCATCTTCCGTAGGTTCAGCAACCTCATCTTTGATATATTGGGAAAGATCATTCTCTTCAAGAATGAGACCAATCCTATATTTCCATGCCCGAAAATTCTCTATACCCTCTAGCTTGTCTTCAAGCTTAGTGCTTGGAGCCATCTTATCGAGGAGGTCACATAAATTGAAGTTTCTCAAAAGATAGAATAAAAATTACCAGGAGATGTGCTTGATTGAATTGAGATGATTGGTGAACTTTGCTTCTGGAAACTTCAACTTTTCACCCTTCAAATCTGATTAGGAACTTTCGGATCTGCAATAGAATTTCTGGTTTTTTGGTTCGCACTTTTTCTGGTTTACTGGTGCACATGTCCGCACTTTTTCTGTTTTTCTGGTCCAGAAGTCAAACTAGGGTTTGACAAATCCCGGGGTTCTACCCACTCAAAAAGTTCGATCTAGGGCTCAGAATTTTGATTTTTAGGAGGAGCATCTAGCCATGCTCTCAGAATCCAAAAATTCCAACTTTTGTAGAAACTCTAATTTTCACCGGAGGAGGAGAGAGGTATTTTCACCTTGTGAAAGATGTCCTATTCAGGCTAGCTCTAATACCATGTTAAGTTTAGCCTAAATTCACAAGCATGATAACTGAAAGAAACACAATCACAAGATAGACAAAGATTTACCCTGGGAAACCCTCACGGGGTAGAAAATCCAACAAAGCTTTCCTCAATATAGATAATCAACCAATACAAAGATGTAGTCCCCAAACAAGAGCTCCTTCTCCTCCTATGCAGATCTCTCTCTCTCCTATGCACAATACACAAGTGAGTGAATGAGTGATAAATGAGTAACAAACCTCCTCTATTTATACTCATCTTCTAACTGACTTTTCACTAGGTCGACCTCTCCTAAGAGAGTCTAATAACCCCTAAACAGCTAACTCAGGGCCGACCCCACATGGGATATCTAATAACCCTAGTTACCACATTCGCTCAGAGGAATAAACATCTTTGGATATACAATAGGGTCTCTACGGAGGAATGAAACATCTTCGGAATAATAAAGTACAAATATAATATTATTAGAAGTTACAATATTTCAACACTAACCACATACAAATTTTTATTTATATACATACTATCCTATGCTATCTAAAAAAAGAAAAATCTTTATTCAAGTGTAAGAACTTTTCCATTCAATTGGGTTTAGCCCAAGTGGTTCAGTTATCGAATTGTTATCCGGTCCACCAAGGTTCAAGTCTCGCCAGTGACACTTTCTCTTAAGTGATCCACTGAGATCTTCAGGAGATCTACTATCCAATTAACTGCCCTTCCTATGTCTCTGGACGTCGGGGAGGTTAACGTGGATGTAGCGGGGCATTGAAAAAAGATGGTGTTCCACGAACCACATGGAAAAAAAAGTGTAAGAACTTTTCCAATGTAATCATGTGCGAAGCAAGATAAGAAACATACCCATATCCACATATCAAAAAGTTACCTCAGTGATTATTTGGATATGAGGAACCAACCAACCTGTTTGATTTGGCATCAAAAAGTGTTGCAGGAAAGAATGGTGTTGTGGCTTGATTACCTTTCAGAACCAAATTTCAATATAATCTCTTTGTATATCCTCCTCTTCTGAATAATTGATTTTTGTTGCACATGAAGGATTTGTTGATATGCATGTTTAGAAATCCTCTATCTCAGATATGAATGGTCACTCTCCATCATATGTAGTCCCTAATTTTTCAGCTTCCTCTGTAGATTGGAAAGGATAATGTTTTTGTATCTCACGGGACTTTGACTTGTGTATCTCATGGGAGGTAGATAAGCTCTTGACTACTGTCAAGATGTGTTCTTCCTAAAAAGAAGAAATATCAGCTGTTGCTAAGATTTGAGAGAGTTCTCCCATAGTGATATTCACCTTCAAATCCATTTTTCCAGTTGATGGGTCTTGCCTCACACAGGGATTAGTGTCCATGATTCTCACAACACCCAATGAAATAATAGTTGGAATTTAAGAATCCTATTGAAACAAAAATGAAATTAGGCTAATTGCATAATTAAATCACACTACTCAAAGCAAAATTGAACTCCTCCTGCTAGTTTAGACCTTGCTATCACCGAGTTATCTGTCCACAAGAGTTATACCTTCCAAAAGGAAACAAATTGGTAAGAAATAAAGCACACTTGCAGAAAATTAAATTGGAGGAAAGTAAACAAACTTAAACTTGCAGAAAGAAAGGCACACTTGCATGAAAGGAACAACAAGGCTTCTGAGAGACCCACAAAAGTGGATGCATCATGCTATTACACCACGAAAACCGTAGTGAGTTCGTCTTTGCATATTACCAGTTCTCCTCCCCCAAGTTGTGTAATTCAACATTTAAATTTGATCCCATGAGTAACATTATTTATAATAGCCTTAAATAATAACTCATGTCAAAAGAGAATGACCTAAAGTTGTTCTCTTTCCCTAAGTCAATCTTCTTCATATAAGTTTCAGTAGTGTTCCTCCACGAGTATAAATGTTACTTACTCTCTTGCTACTATTTGACAAAGATACTTACATAATATGCTTTGATGATAAATCTAGGATTTACAAGTTACCTATGGGTATTACTATGTAGATCTTGAAGTTTAAGTAAATCCCCATAGTGTTAAATATTAGTCTTCTAGCAACTATTTTTATAAATATGCATGTATTAAGAGGAATAAAGATTCAAATTGTTTTGGTTTAATCATTAATTTACTATTTTTTTCTCAATTCTTTTATTTAAATGAAAGAAAAAAGTGAAGCTGTATGAAATTTAAATCTAACTAACCACATACAACTTTTTATTTATATACATACTATCCTATGCTATCTAAAAAAGAAAACTCTTTATTCAAGTGTAAGAACTTTTCCAATGTAACCATCTGCGAAGCAAGATAAGAAACATACCCATATCCACATATGAAAAATTTACCTCAGTGATTACCTGGATATGAGGAACCAATTGACCTGTTTGATTTGGCAGCAAGAAGTGTTGCAGGAAAGAATGCCATTGTGGCTTGATTACCTTTTGGAACCAAATTTCAATGTAATCTCTTTGTATATCCTCCTCTTCTGAATAATTGATTTCTGTAGCACACGAATGATTTGTTGATATGCATGTTGAGAAATACTCTATCTCAAATCTGAATGGTCTCTCTCCATCATATGTAGTCCCTAATTTTTCATCTTTCTCTGCAGATTGGAAAGGAGAATGTTTTTGTAGCTCACGAGACTTTGATTCTTGTATCTCATGGGAGGTAGATAAGCTATTGACTACTATCAAGATGTGTTCTTCCTGAAAAGAAGAAATCCCAACTGTTGCTAAGATTTGAGAGAGTTCTCCTATAGTGAAATTCACCTTGAAATCCATTTTGTCGCTTGATGGATCATGCCTCACACATGGATTAGTGTCCAGGGTTCTTACAACACCCAATGAAATAATAACTGAAATTTAAGAATCCTATTGAAAAAAAAATGAAATGAGACTAATTGCAGAATTAAAGGACATTACTTAAAGAAAACTTGAACTCCTCCTGCTAGTTTAGACCTCGCTATCACCGAGTTATCTGTTCACAAGAGTTATCCCTTCGAAAAGGAAACAAACTAGCAAGAAAGAAATCACACTTGCAGAAAATTAAATTGCAGGAAAGTAAACAAACTTAAACTTGCAGAAAGAAAGACACACTTGCATGAAAGGAACAACAAGGCTTCGGAGAGACCCACAAAAGTGGATGCGACGGGCTATTACAATACATAAACCGTATTGAGGTCGTATTTACGTCTTACCATTTCTCCTCCCCCAAGTTGTGTAATTTAAAGGAAACCCACCTACCTACCTAATCTTCAATCCCTTGGCACCTCCCTAGAAATGGTGCCAAAAATGTCGTTAAAAATATATGCTAAGATTTACGACATTAAATTGTCAACCAGGGCTCGTAAGCTTAGAGGTGTCGGCATTATATGTGCAACACTGAAGCCTAAACTAACTTAATCTAACCTAATCTAATACTAACAAACATATACTAGAAACGATAACTCAACATCTAGGTAAGAAACCAAGTAAATAATAAATTAAAACCTAATATACCTTGGTACCAAGATAAAAAACTAGCACATAAATCTACAATGTGGGAAACAAAACTAAGTTAAGAAGGATAAACAAAACAAAGGAAAAAATAAACCAAATGAAAACAACATAAGGCAAAACTTGATTCGAAATGTTCCTATGCTCGAAGTCCTCGTATTAATAATACAAAATAAGAATAAGAGATATAAAATTTACAATTTACAAAATACAAAGATGAATATTTACAATTTATGAAACATACAAAATTTATTAAATATGTACAAATTATTTATTTAAAAACTACAAAATATAAATTTTTATTTACAAATTACATACTAAACAAAATTTATAAAATATGAATCTATATTTACAAATTGCAAGTTAAACATAGTTTATTAAATAAAGTACAAAATTTAAGTTTTTATTTACAAATTATTAATTAAATAAAAATTACAAAATATAGGTTTATATTTACAAATCACTAATCAAACAAAATTTGAAATACTATTTCTTAAGTATTTACTGAACACATAAAGTGTATTAAATACATAAACAAATATCAAAATTTATACACGTCTTATATTAAACAATTTTTTTTAAAGGAATTAACATGAAAGTTTAATCAATGGCATGAAGTTAAGATTTCAATTGATATATACAAGAAACAAATCGTCCACTGAAGTCACAGGGAACTTGTAATGAATTTTGAGATGAGTTCGACAGTTTAAAGAAGTGGTTTCGACAGGAACTCAATCACAGCGAGGAATGGATTTCTGATCACACAGGTTCTGCTTATGATCTATGGCTAGTCTCTATAGGAAGTTTCCATGTCCAAAACAATAACCCTATTTGAAATTTAATCTACAGCCAAACCAAACAACCATGTCCAAAACAATAACTCTATTTGAAGTTTAATTTACAAGCAAGCCAAACAATAACTCTAAAACAAAGCAATAAATTCTACAATTGTTTCAAGATCTAAATCTGAATCACACGAATAAAGTAATTGAAGAAGGTGTTGATTACATGAAAGAAGAAAATCCAATATAGAATTTTTTTGTACACAATCAAATGTATTTCTCCTTCACGAGATCAATGATATATCTTATAGTTGAATTTATAAACATAATATCTAATTGAATGAGGCAGAGTGCCATCGATTGCTTTAATTGAAATTGCAGTCACACAGGAAGAGATAAGAATTTATATAATACTAGACTTACAATTGTTCTCTGTCAAATTACAATCACACAGACAAAATTCATAAGAGAAGTGTTTGATTACGAGAAGTTTGTATGCAAGCCAAACACATTCTTCTATTTATCATCAAATATTACAATTAAAACTCAAATTCATAAACGCAGTAAGCAAATCGACATACAAATGGCAAGAGATTAACAAACCAAATCAAGGGCATACGATCCAACAGGTGGTCCCTCCCAAGGATTGTACATAATACAAATACACATAAGCTATATACACAGAATCTCGTTTCCGAAAACTTAATTCTCCATTAGATAGAAACCGAGTTACAGTATGAACAGTCTGGTCTAAATTCTAATTCTCCTCTGTGCAATTACCAATTCTGATTTTTTATATTATTTACATGAGGTGGAGGATAGAATTAAATCCTCAGCCGTTCAAAACAAATTCCCAATTTTGGAAAACCGGCCACAGCTATAATTCTAAACAATTCCGCTCTGATAAGACACAAATTTCTCCCAATCCGTTGAGAATGTGTGGAAACCTTCCATGATCATATCTAAATAGGGCCATTCTAGAAGTGGGTTTTGAACCGTTTGACGAGATTCTTCACCGTTTGTTCATAAATAATCCCCGAAATATTCTTCCTGACTTAATGAAGGGAGTGCCGGACAGACGGTTGCTGGTTGGATTCCTAGAATTGTTGAGTCTGCTGTTAATATGATTCCCAGAACAGTTTTAAATTGTTGAATCGGTTGCTGTGCATAATTGTTCCGTTGATACCTATGCGTGAAGCAGGGAAATTTTTAGGGGCGAAATTTCGTCAAATGGCTATTTTGGGGTTTTTTCAAAAAAATAAATTCTTTATTTGGTCATTTTTAGTCTCTAATATTGCCTATATTTACATAAAATATGTTTTTTTATCATAATATTCGCCAAAAAATACAAATTTCAATAGAAAATTATATGTTTCATATTTAATATTCAGATCTATATATATATATTTTTTTTCAATCCAAAATAATTGCGTAGAATACTAAACTTAAATATAATATTAGAAACCTTAAAAAATACCGTGGCGTGAAGCGTATGCTCCGTCGTATTAAAATCTGAGTGATAATATTTGATCCATTATGTGAATCGCCTCCACATGATTGTTAAATGTATTAAAACTAGTATACCCCAAAGCGGGGGAAATGATACGATAAGAATTTCAATATATTGTAAAATGAGAGAAAGTTGTGTGTATGTAGACTATGTAATTTTATGTGTTTGAAAGTAAGTCTAGCTAATTTATGGTATGGATAGTAGTCGATGAAAGTGAAATGAAAACTCTGTTGCAAGTACTAATAAGCAAGAAATAGAAACCCATGTAATCAATGGTGAGTAAAATGAATTGTGCATTGATTTGTAATATGAAAAATTATAGATATGTGAGTAAAACAATAAAGGGCTAGGTAGTGATCAAGTTTGGATCTAAATATATTGGAAATCAATATTGGTATTTTTGTTTGCTAGGGGGAGTGCATGGATTGAAGATTCCAATTTTAAGTGTGAAAGGGATAGAGGATGAAGGTTTGCTTCTTCCTTTTTTCAAAGTGTGACATATGAAGTGTGTTTCATCTTTTCTTAGTGGTCGAAGGAGAACGATGGTGCAATTCACATTCCTTCTAATGTGAATATTGCATGTAGGGACTAATCTTGAAAAAAATTGACATTCATTCATCTCCTTGTCATGATGTATGTTATGATTGGTATCCTCATCTCCAGATGTTGTCTCATCAGTAGTGGGTGCAAGGATGTCATCAACATGGCATGCATAGTAGGTATTTCTTATGTCCTCCTAGTTTGATAGAATGTCATGTTATGTAAGGCCTATGTCTTTAGTGAAGGAACGAAAGGGCTTGTATAAAAGAAGCTCACTTTAGTAGAATTTATGAAAGACATTGGAATCTTTGGCTAGAATTGAAGTAAAGCATGGCCAGACAAGGAGGATTGCAGGGGCAGTGCTCTTCTTCCACTTTTTCAGTTTTGTGTCCCTAGTTATATGACCATTGTTGTGCAAGGTCAATAAGACATAAAGAGTCCAAAGTTGGAGGCCATTGCAACTAGGCATCTATGAAACTGGAACCATATAAGCAATTGATTGAGGCGATAGATACGCGACGAAATATTTGGTGACCAACATTTAGTTTGGTTAAGGACCAATTGCATGTGAGAAGGGGTAAATTTTTTGCAACATCTGGCAAGTTTCTTGAGTGACGATGTCTTAGTCAACAATTGCTTCTGAGTGCAAATGACGATAGGCATATGAGGCTTGGTCGTGTGGACATGATGTAGCTGTGATTCTATGAAAAATAAAGGTTTATGAAAAATATTCGACATACCATTTTGTTGCAAGGAACTTGTACTATAAATATGTGTAAATAACAACTTCTTTCCAAAAACAAAGGTCTAAACAACAAACAAATAGTAAACATATTTCAAATAGTAAACATATTTTGTAGAAGGAAGATATTATAACTTGAACTTTAGTAATATATCATGTCTCATCAAGTAAGGTAGGGGGGGTATACATTTATATTGAGATAACTAATGGTTGAGTATGTTGAGTTTTTAGAAGCTTGGGTAAAAGGGGCATACATTAATATTGAGATACCTAATGATGAATAAGGAGTAGGATACGTTTTTAGAAACCTTGTTCTAAAGGATGAAGTGGAGGAAACTAATAAAGGAACCCAAACTCTTTTTACCAATCAAAAAATACGTTACAATTATAATTATAAAAAAATACATTATAATTAGAATTATAATAATATTTAAAAAGCCTTCAATTTCAATTTGAATACATACTTGTTATTTTAGATAGATTTATAGGTGAAGTTGTTTATTTGAGCCAAGGATCCAATTTCCACTTGAGATGATGTGAAAAAGGAACCGAAAAGGAAAATAAACCAATAATATCGGCTCCTTTTCAAAGTATGTCAAGTCCACCACTTGCAGAAAGGAGATTATTGGTCCACCAATAATATCTGATGTCAAAGTCTGCACTTGTTGAGTCTGAATTGTTGAGTCTGCTGTTAATATGATTCCCAGAACAATTTTAAATTGTTGAATCGGTTGCTGTGCATAATTGTTCCGTTGATACCTATGCGTGAAGCGTATGCTCCGTCGTATTAAAATATGAGTGATAATATTTGATCCATTATGTGAATCGCCTCCACATGATTGTTAAATGTATTAAAACTAGTATACCTCAAAGCCGGGGAAATGATACAAGAAGAATTTCAATATGTTGTAAAATGAGAGAAAGTTGTGTGTATGTAGACTATGTAATTTTATGTGTTTGAAAGTAAGTCTAGCTAATTTATGGTATGGATAGTAGTCGATGAAAGTGAAATGAAAACTCTGTTGCAAGTACTAATAAGCAAGAAATAGAAACCCATGTAATCAATGGTGAGTAAAATGAATTGTGCATTGATTTGTAACATGAAGAATTATAGATATGTGAGTGAAACAATAAAGGGCTAGGTAGTGATCAAGTTTGGATATAAATATATTGGAAATCAATATTGGTATTTTTGTTTGGTAGGGGGAGTGTATGGATTGAAGATTCCAATTTTAAGTGTGAAAGGGATAGAGGATGAAGGTGTGCCTCTTCCTTTTTTCAAAGTGTGACATATGAAGTGTGTTTCATCTTTTCTTAGTGGTTGAAGGAGAACGATGGTGCAATTCACATTCCTTCTAATGTGAATATTGCATGTAGGGACTAATCTTGAAAAAAATTGACATTCATTCATCTCCTTGTTGTGATGTATGTTATGATTGGTATCCTCATCTCTAGATGTTGTCTCATCAGTAGTGGGTGCAAGGATGTCATCAACATGGCATGCATAGTAGGTATTTCTTATGTCCTCCCAGTTTGACAGAATGTCATGTTATGTAAGGCCTATGTCTTTAGTGAAGGAACAAAAGGGCTTATATAAAAGAAGCTCACTTTAGTAGAATTTATGAAAGACATTAGAATCTTTGGCTAGAATTGAAGTAAAGCATGGCCAGACAAGGAGGATTGTGGGGGCAGTGCTCTTCTTCCACTTTTTCAGTTTTGTGTCCCTAGTTATATGACCATTGTTGTGCAAGGTCAATAAGACATAAAGAGTCCAAAGTTGGAGGCCATTGCAACTAGGCATCTATGAAACTGGAACCATATAAGCAATCGATTGAGGCGATAGATACGTGACGAAATATTTGGTGATCGACATTTAGTTTGGTGAAGGACCAATTGCATGTGAGAAGGGGTAAATTTTTTGCAACATCTGGCAAGTTTCTTGAGCAACGATGTCTTAGTCAACAATTGCTTCTGAGTGAAAACGACGATAGGCATATGAGGCTTGGTCCTGTGGACATGATGTAGCTGTGATTCTATGAAAAATAAAGGTTTATGAAAAATATTCGACATACCATTTTGTTGCAAGGAACTTGTACTATAAATATGTGTAAATAACAACTTCTTGCCAAAAACAAAGGTCTAAACAACAAACAAATAGTAAACATATTTCAAATAGTAAACATATTTTGTAGAAGGAAGATATTATATCTTGAACTTTAGTAATATATCATGTCTCATCAACTAAGGTAGGAGGGGTATACATTTATATTGAGCTAACTAATGGTTGAGTATGTTGAGTTTTTAGAAGCTTGGGTAAAAGGGGCATACATTAATATTGAGATACCTAATGATGAATAAGGAGTAGGATACGTTTTTAGAAACCTTGTTCTAAAGGATGAAGCGGAGGAGACTAATAAAGGAACCCAAACTCTTTTTACCAATAAAAAAATACATTACAATTATAATTATAAAAAAATACATTATAATTAGAATTATAATAATATTTAAAAAGCCTTCAATTTCAATTTGAATACATACTTGTTATTTTAGATAGATTTATAGGTGAAGTTGTTTATTTGAGCCAAGGATCCAATTTCCACTTGAGATGATGTGAAAAAGGAACCGAAAAGGAAAATAAACCAATAATATCGGCTCCTTTTCAAAGTATGTCAAGTCCACCACTTGCAGAAAGGAGATTATTGGTCCACCAATAATATCTGATGTCAAAGTCTGCACTTGTATTCCTTGAACTATAAAAATCCCGTAGAACATGTAAAAAAATGTACATTTAGCACTTAAATTATTGTGCAAATAGTGGGTAGTGTCAAATGCACTTTGTGTGTATGATGTATGTGATTTGGAATGGGATGTGCTAGAAAAAACAATAGCTTAGGAAGAAGTAGATAGTTTGCATACATACTTGTTATTTTGGATAGATTTACATGTGAAGCTATTTATTTGAACCAAGGATCCAATTTCCACTTGAGACGATGCGAAAAAGGAGATGTAAGTCCCTTCTAGAAAAAAACCATTATAACCAACTTAAACACCCCCAAAATTTACTCCTATTAAATCTTTGCATCGATACATACTAGAATGGACATTGAAAATCAAAGTCCTTTCAAAATCTAACATTTGCACTTTCAACAATGCCATGTCTTTAGCTTTGATATTATTGACATTGAAGGTAGTGAGATACCATGTCTTTAGCTTTGACATTATTGACATTGAAGGTAGTGAGATACATATTACATGCCTCATATATTTATTCCTTTTATACACAACTTTCTTTCCTTTTACAACATATCAATATTCTTCTCGGTGTTTCATTGGCAAAATACTTATCTTCAATGTAGAAAAAAATTACAACTGCTCAACTATGCCTTGGCAAAGCTTCTCAAGTGTCGTGATGGAAACGTGGGGAGGATGCTTGCAGTGAAAAGGAGAGGGCTTGGCTGCAAGAGGTGAGATAGGGCGTAGCGCAGGTGTAGCATGGGCGTAGATGTGTGGGTAATGAAGGGAGGAGGGGAGCACGAATGGAGTTGCTGGAGTGTTGAGGCGTAAAGGAGGATTAGGTAGTCGCATTGTGTAGAGTGTAGAGAGGGGGGGGTATGGGGGCTTAGCTTGGGAGAACACCGCGTGGGTAAGCACGGGTTTGGGAGAATGGACACAGATGTGTGGGGGAGCAGAAGAACACAGTGATAGAGATGGGGTGGGATATGGGAGTGGTGGGAGGATTACATAAGGAGGTGCGCAGGTGGTTTATGGATGTAGAGAAACGTAGGTGGAATAATGTGGGGAGTAGGGTTAGCCAGAGCTTATCTTATGCCCAAATATCTGTATGACCAAGCCACCACCCAATTCTGGGATGCCTTTGTAGACGATAAGGTAATGTTTCATTCATTTGTAATCACCTGCATCAAGATCTTATTGACCTTTTCCTCATCTGCTATTTGTGTTTTTAAAAGTTTCGATTACTTTTTTTATATTCTGTAACTAATACGCTCATGTTTAATATGTGTGGCCTCAGCTCCTTCCATGTATTCCAGTAGTTTTCGCTGGCCAGGGCAAGCAGCTACAGAAAGTAGCGGAAGATTTCGTTACAAACACTCTTTTGTTAGAGGAAGCTCTGCGAACGAACAACTGCTTCTCAGGAAAACCATATTTTGGAGGAGATGAGATAGGCTTTCTTGACATCACATTTGGTTCTATGTCAGCATTTATCAAAGGCCTCGAAAATGCGGTTGCTAAGCGCATGGATGGACTGATTCTGTAACTCCGATGGAGTGAAAGAAGTTATGCCTGATCTGTCCAAGTAGGTGCAATTTATACTGGCTAGGAGAGCCACATTTACATCACCTCCTGCTGGCAATTAGAGCAACCCATGTCAGCCTTATAAAATGAGGACAGAGAGATATATTATTATTTTAATGATGGATGTTATCCATAGTTTGTCTTTTTATTCATGTGGTCAGGTTCAACTTTTGAATTCTTGTTGTTTCATGTGAATAAGTCTGAATAAGTTTTTGGTGAATCTTGCATGTGCTATAGGTGCCATTTCCCTATTCATTGTGCATTGATTTAGTTTAAAGAAGGTTTTGGTGAATCTCTCCTCTACTGTGGCTGGCATTCCCCTCTTCAATATGCAGTGATTTAGTCTAAATAAGTTTTTGGTGAATATCCCTTGTAGCTGGCATTCCCTTGTTTAAAGTGTGTTGATTTCCAATGTAATAGAAACCGGAATGAAATGCAATTGTTTTATGGAAAGATCATTTATAGCTCGTATAAATAATTGCATAAAAAGTAATTTTGTATGGGACCTTTTTGCATTTTGAAAACAATCAGTAGAGTGAATGCAATAAGCATTAATTTTGAACTAACGATAGATCTAAGGACACATAATCATGCACCGACACACGATGGTCTCAGTCAAACAAACGATGATATATCTGCATTCTGTTTGAAGAATTACGATTTATTACAAGGGCTTGATTGGGTTTGTGGCTTGTTACCCAAGTTAAAAGGTGGATTGGTGCCAAGTGTTCGGTCAACTAATTGGTTGTAGATTGGCCCTTTTAGAACTTCATGGTATCTAACAAAAAACATCGGTTGAAAAGAATAAAATGAATGAAGAGACATGATAGAATCTACCCTAATTAGTGATTAAATTATGATTTATATGTTTTAATGAGGGCAATTCATTGTGTGAGAAAGCCGGCGAAAACAATCTTACACAACAGATACACAAAGTAATTATTTTTTATACATTTGTGTTTAACCATTAAATTCTTGTATCTATACCATTCGAAATGGAGATTGTTTATTTAAAACATGGCTGCTAGGAATATGGGATCATATCAAATAAATAATTGAATTACGCTGGTACTACATACATTGATTCTTGGAATGAATATGAGATACAACCGCTTAATTGAAATGAATTTCACAATATTTAAATAAATAACCTAATATTTAAATAAATAACGTAATTTTAATTCCAGGCGACTGCCCACTACCCAGTTGTTATAGTGTGATACGCGCCCATAAAACAAAATTGTAAATTTAAATGTGTAGCTAGAACGCTGGGCCGTGGTTGGAGGCGCAGTGATTTATAGAGCGTTTCTAAAAGGTTTTGATGGCGTTTATGAAGGGTTTACATTTCTGCTTACAATTACAATTCCGAGTCGAACCCGAAAGTACCCCAAGGGCGTTCACGATATATTCCCACCAGCCCATCCTAGCTTGCCAGACCCAGAAGCGAACCTTATTTTTCCCACCAGCCAAAGCGATCATGCACTTTGACCAATATTCCTTCAAGTGATTGTGTATTTTAACCAACACTCAGTCATAAATTCTCTTTTTAGCCCCTCTATGAATAGACCGGTTGACAATGACCACCACCACTTCCTTCTTCCTGGAAATGCTGTTGTGGGCAATGACTGTAACTAAAACCTGGCATTCATGATTCATTCAGTAAGTGTGTAGTTAAATTCCCATGCTCTGTTGAACGCTCGCGTACAAATTCTCTACATCTTATGTCTTTGGATACCGTCCCGAACATCAGGAATTTGACATCACACGGCCGATCGTGTTCGATCCTACCTTTCCATGTGCCTTCATCTCTCTCTCTATTCAAACGAACATAGTAGCAGGCCGGCCGAGTTCGAGTTCTCTCTCTATAGAGTAACATGCCGAGGCCGAGTTCGATTCTTAGGGTGATACCTGTCACTGTCTTTAAAGTGCAAAGAAACAGGCCGAGTTTGAGTTCGAGTTCTTGACCTTGATATCACAATGGATCATTTGAGAACGATGCAACTTGTGGTTCCACTGCTGCTCTCGACTGTTTCTCTACACACAGACGTGAATGCCGAGGAGCTTACACTTGCCTCTAACTGGTCGGGCGACGTTGCATCTAATGAGCCGTGTGGGTTCGATTCCTCTACGGATCAGATCTATTATGGAACTCTGGGCGAATGCAATGATGATGAGGAGGAGTTTATGGCAGATTCTAAGGCGTATAGAAGGTTTCTGAGGAGGGTCAGGACGACGACTTTTCTTCGACAGGGGGCGGCTCCTCATTCGCCGTCGACAGACGACAAAGGGGCGAGAGGAACCGCTCCCTTAAAATACGCCTTCGGCGTAAACATAAAACAATGATCCATTATTGTGATTTACATATAATTAAAAGCTAAAAAAAATATGGTAATGAATTTATTGGTTCATGCCATAGTCAGCGTAATATTCAATTGGTTTCATGTTTGAAGTGTCATGCTTTAAATATTAAATAATTTAAATTGCTAGATTAAAACCAACGTCATTCCATTTGTGAGTGAGTTTTAATTTAAGTGGCATAAAAAAAATAGTGTATAAGTGGCTTTCTCTTAAACACTTTATTTATGAATGTTTTTTAAAATTTAAACAAATTCTTTAAAAATGATTAATATGTGTAATCTTTAAAAATAATAATAATTCTTTTAATATTTTCTTGATTTTTTTATTTACTTATTTGTTTAAAATTTAAAACAATGTCAAAAAGCTCATCATCAAGTCTGATTTTAATTTGCATATGCAGGTATTGCAAATCAACAAGAGCCATAAGATGAAGGTAAGTCATGCGAGTGAACCTATTCATTATTAAAAATCAAGCCCAGTGCAGAACTCAGTATCGGAAGAAGTGCCAGAATGCAAGACCAAGGTCCAAAAATTTCACAATCACCACGAATAATACATCGCTGTAGTGTCCCTTTTTAAGAATTTGCACAAACTAGGAAAAATTGTAATTTTTGGCCAATTCGACCGTTAGACTAGTATTGACTCAACTACTTCCAAATTGTTCCAAATGTTTCCGAATTGGGTTTGAATGAGTTTGGAAGGTATTCAGACATGTAAATGAGGTTGATGGATGCTTGGATACTCTTAAAACACTTTTGCAACATTCATTTATAATCAGGGAAAAATGATGAACTTTACTAGTCAAATCGAGGTTCACAATCCCCAAGGGTAGGAGACAAAGATGGTTTCCTAAACACTGTAAAACCTTCCCAAATTTTAGAACAAAGACATGGTACTTATAAACGAATTCAATGGGCTTCCCAATTCATCATTAATAAGTTTCTATAAGCGTCTGCAACTCCCATAAATAAGATGTTTGTATACTAGCTTTGACATAGGGGGGAAATGATAGTAAATCTTCACAAATTGTTATGAAACTTAAGAATATTGCTCCAAATGCTTGTCTAATGAATATGAAATGAATATGAAACTTATTCATCATATTAATGGAACTACATACAACATTACTATATCATATATTTACTGAACCATTCGAATTTGATACCACTTCAAGTGCAAATAACAAGGTATTGGGGAAATGTCACCATTTATTCATAGTTTAGCATTTGTACATGAAATATCTTGGAATTTCGATCTGAAAGTATTATGAGAAGTAAATACAGAGTATATATATCATATTACAAATATATGGGGCCTCAAGATCTATCTCAAAGAGATCATCACCTCACCAAGTGCGCCTCTCCTCAAGGAGCAATAATATGCCAAGAAATGATAGAATGGTTGTAAAAGCAAGCTGAAAGAAATGTGACCACGAGCTGCCTTGTAGCTTCAACCTGTAACAAAAGACTCCATTGTATCTCTAAATTAAATGTCTGAATGGCCTCTCCAATTTCCAATTAGGACGGGAATCTTTCACCCTCGAAATTGGTGCCGAGGCAAGTAGAATATCACTCTACTAGCTCTCCTATCCAAATGATCCAAAGCTGGTATTCTTCTTTGTTCCTGACTTTTATAAACTTCCTAAGGCTTCCTTAACTCTAATTCCATCCATGAGCTTCATGCCAACTCAATTTGGGAAGAGATTCCCAAGTATGCCACTTGTCCCTCCAAATCTAGCCTCCTCCTTCAGTCAATTCGAGTAGGTGTCTCTTTGGCTGCCCTAACTCCCTTGTGCTCCTTCTTGGAGGCTATTTTTATCCCTGACATGTCATGTATGTTAGATGTCATCCATCAGGTCTGATTTTGTCATAAGTGTCATAGGCATCTTCATCATTGGTGTCATAGAAGCTAGGGAATCTAACCAAGTGTCCCACTAGCTCCAAAATGCCTCTTCTTCTTCCATGGGAGTTACTCTTCCTCTACATTTAGACCTCATTGAGTCATGCCAATTATTATTCCCTTCCAAATCCCCCAAGGATAGTGGACTCCACCTTGGATTCGAATGGGTGAGAGTGGAATTCCCACGGGGGCTTCACTAGAGGGCAATATAATACCACGTTCATTCATATTGTGGTATTAAATATTCATGAAAAATTAAAAATTATATTGCTTATATATTAAGGGGCAAAGGGTTTTTTTTATTTAATGTAACAATACAAAAATACTTAGGGGTATTTTTTATATGGGCGGGATGACAAATATCCGCCAAATGAAGATGGTGGGATCATGGCCGGATGAGAAATCTGGTTGAGGCAAGGCTCGAGCTTACTAGTACACAGGGAAATCACGTCATGAGGCATGCTTGAGGCCAAGGGGTTTCATGGTGAAGTGGGTTTCCAGTCGATCATAGTCGAGAGACAGTGGTCATTGACAACCAATTGTTACCAATAGCACTCAGTCAGTTGTTACCAATAGCCTTGGAAGGCTTTAAGCCTCCAGGGCCTGTTATAGGCCCTCGATAGGCCTTGCGGGCTTGAATACCCAACCACTCATGCCTATTACAAGAATTGGGAGGTTTAGTCAACCTCCTAGAGCTTGTTACAGCCCTGAGGGCTTGGATACCTAGCCCACAATAGGCTTAGTCAATGATTGGGGAACTGTAACATGCAATCTAAATGTTGTACTATGTGCATTGGCTCTAGTGACATACAAGAACTGATCTCCTATCTCTTCATTAGACCATTAGATGTTGCAAATCATAATGATATGTGTTTAAGTAATTGCATTGTGGGTGAAGTAATGTGCATCCACAATATACATCGAAAGAAGCAAAGTGCATTGTAGAATGCATGTGGGGTCATAAGAGGGGTATCATATCAATATACTAGGTAGAAATATAAAGGGGTATAAATATGTTAATGAAAAAATCGGTACATACAATATCTAGTGAAAATAGGGGTTTTTCTAAATTGGGAAGGCATATTGGGAGGGGGTTAAAAAAAATGATTTTGGAAGGTATTTTCCAATATTTAGTGAAATTAGGGGTATTGTTTCATATGCCACGAATGAACATGCTATGATAGCGGTTTATTGAGTGAAGCCCCCGTGGAAATTCCATGTGGCATGGAAAATCTAGCTTTGTGTGGGTCCCACACCATCCATGTGTCTCCATGACCAAGTGCCATCTTATTTTGTCATCATAAATATTTATTTATACCATCTTAATATATTTATGACAAGCTAAAGTCCATTTGGGGTTTATTAGTCTCCTTATTCCAAATTTAATGTTTCCACCCAACCTAGGAAACTAGTAGATTGGTGGAATTTTCTCCTTTTGGAATTTATTTGAATGGGGAAATTACAGTCCTCCCCACCCAATATTGCTTGCCCTCAAGCATCTCTAAATTAGGATGCTGCAAAATTTGTTCTTCCTCCCATGTGGCATCCTCACTTGGAAAATCTTTCCATTGTACCAAATACTCCCTTATGGTCCTGCTCCTCAATTTTCTTTCTCTTGTCTTCAAATTTTTTTTTGGGATAAGTGTGAGTTGTTCTTCATCATATAATGGAGGGAGGGTTTCTGAAACAGATATTTGATGACCAATAGCCTTATTAAGGCATGAAACATGGAACACATTGTGAATTTTTCTCCCTTTCGGAAGCTCCAACTCATAAGCAACCTCCCCAACTTTTTGAGCTATCTTGTAGGGACCTTAGTATCTTGGTTTGATATTTTACGACCCTTTCACCTTCAAGGATGTTTTTTTATATGTCTGTAGCCTCAAATATACCAAATCATTTACTTGAAAAGTTCTTTCCACTCTATGTTGATCTACATACTGTTTCTGCTAATTTTGGGCAACCTACAAATTATCTTTTAGGAGTTTCAAAATATCTTGACTTTCCTCCACCCAATATTTAGCCTTTGGGGCTCTACTATCACCAAATATGTGCTCAACAAATGTAAGTGCTTCATAACCATTTAGTGCTTTAAAAGGAGACATGCCAATGGACATATGGAAAGTAGTGTTGTAGCAAAACTCACCCAAATGTAGCCATTTCACCCATGTTTTCTGCTTCTCCCCAACATAGCTCCTCAAGTACCCTTCCAACCATTGATTCACTCTCTTTGTTTGGACATCAGTTTGATGATGATATCTTGTGCTTGGAGTCAATTGAGTGTCAACCAACTTGAAAAGTTCTTTCCAAAAGGCACCCATAAATCTGCTATCGCTATCACTCACAATGTTCTTGGGAAGTTCATGCAATTTGAACATTTCTCTAAAGAATAGATCAGCCACTTGTGCAGCAGTAAAAGATGATGTAACATAAAATAAATGAGAAAATTTAGTGAGTCTATCCACCACAACATAAATGCAATCCTTACCCAAAGCCTTGGGCAAACTTGTGATAAAATCCAAGGAGACACTTTCCCACTTTTGTTGTGGAATGGGAAATGGTTGCAATAGACCCACGGGATGTGTATGTTCCGATTTTTTTTACTCACATAACTTTCATTCATTCACATATTTTAGAACATCCTCTTTCAGCCCCTTCCAAAAGAATCTTTCCCTTAGTTTCCTATATGTTTTGAAAAAACCAGGATGGCCTGCTAAAGGAGAGTCATGAGCTTCCTTCAAAATATTGTGCTTGAGATTCGAACCATGAACCAAATATATTCTATCCTTGTAGTAGATGATACCATCCAAAACCTTGTACCTATCACCACATTTGAACCCATCTAACACACCACAAGCAAAACTATCTTTGGCATATTCAACTATTAGCATATTTTTCCAATCTTTTGAAATGTTCATACGAGAAAATGATGATCTTCTAGATAATGCATTTGCTACAATATTATTCTTTCCCTTAACATATTCAATGTCAAAATCAAAATCTTGGACTTTGCTTACCCACTTTTGTTTCCTTTCATTGAGGTCCTTTTGTGTGAGAAAATGCTTCAAACTGTTATGGTCAGTTTTGACCACAAACTTGTTCCCCAACAAGCATTGTCTAAACTTGTCCAAGGCATGCATGATGGCTAACATTTCTTTTTCATAAATGCAACAGGGCTTCTCATGTGGCTGCAAATTTATGCTCTCAAATGCTATGGGGTGTTGATTTTGTTTTAGGACAACCCCTATCCCTTCTCCTGATGCATCACATTCCAAGACAAATGGTTTAGTAAAATCAGGTAATGCAAGTACTGGACAACTACTCATTACCTCTTTCATGTTTTGGAAATCCTTTTCAGCCTCTTGATCCCACTTGAATGCATCCTTCTTGGTCAAATCAGTAAGTGGAGTAGTTAATTTAGAGAACCTTTTCACAAATTGTCTGTAGTAAGTGCATATTCCAATGAAACCTCTCAATGTTGTGATGTTTTTGGGTGGTTTCCATTCAAGAATAGCTCTTATGTTTTCCAAGTGTACATTCACTCCATCTTTCCCAATGATGTTTCCAAGATATAAAACTTCTTTAAGCCCAAATTCATACTTAGACAACTTAGCAAACAAAGATTGTTCATGCAAAATTTTCAAGACAACTTCTAGATGGTGCAAGTGTTCCTCCCATGTTTTGCTGTAAATTAGAATGTCTTCAAAGAAAACCAAAACAAAATTACTAAGCTGTTTGTTGAATATTTGATTCATGCATGATTGAAATGTGGATGGAGCATTGGTCAAACCAAAATGCATGACAATAAACTCAAAATGGCCATAGTGACATCTGAAAGCTGTTTTATGCACATCCTCCTCCTTCATTCGAATTTGATGGTAACCAGATCTAAGATCCATTTTTGAGAAGAATTTTTCTCCATGTAGCTCATTCATGATCTCATCTATTCTTGGGATGTGATATCTATTTTTGATTGTCTTTTTGTTGAGGGTTCTAAAATCAATGCACATTCTCAAGGTCCCATCCTTCTTCTTCACCAAAACCACTGAAGAAGCATAGGGACTAGAGCTTGGTCTAATGAGTCCCAACTCCAAGAGTTATTCAATATCCTTTTCAATCTCCTCTTTGAAATTTTTGGGATTTCTATATGGTGGTATTTTTATAGGTGAAGTTCCCTCCTCCAAAACAATGTTGTGCTTAACTCCTTTATCAGGTGGCCTTCCAGAAGGGAGGTCTCCAAAAACCTTTTCACATTTGTGTAGTAGCTGCCGTATCTACTTGGGATGTTATGAAATATTTATTTTTGGTTTGGGTGAAGTGATGTAACATTCAACAACCCACTCAATATCTCCATGCCTCAATATGGACCTCATACTGTGGGAAGTCACTACTTGATTCTGATAGGTGTGTTGCCCTCTCACAACCCTTTGTTTTCCTTCCGAATATTTGAATCTCATTTCAGGAATTTGATAGTTCATTGTATGCTCCCCTATAGAGTACAACCATTTCACTCCCAAGACCACATTAGTATCAGCAACATCAACCACATAAAATCTATCAAAAAAAGTGTAATTACCTATGGTGATTTTCTAGCTTTGGAATCCATGTTTTGCACTCCATAGTGTTGTGACCTGGAATGATGATCGTGAAGCCATCAAATGGTTTAGTAGGTAGCTTCCTCCTCTCCACCATGTATCCATCAATTAAGTTATTTGTGGCTCCTCCATCTACCAATACCGAGACCCTTTGTCCTTGTAACACTCCCTTGCATCGAATAGTGTGAAAATGAGGCACTGCTGAAAGTACTGCCATCCTTCCTTTTTCAGCTGAAGGATGATTTTATTCTTGTTTCCCTTCTTATGCTATATCATATACCTCATATTGGTCTGAAATATGTCCTTCCTCCATACCCCCTTCATACTCATCATTATCTGAAAATACTTCAATGTATTGTGTTTTCCCCTTAGCACATTTATGCCCTAGTACCCATGGTTGGAAGCATGTGTAACACAATTTATTTCTTCTGATTTATTCTCTGTTTAGTCCCTCTTTCTTATCCTTTCCAAATGCATCTCTTTTCCATGGCTTCTTTTCAAATCTGAACTTGGAAGGGAAGTTAGGCTTGGGAGGAAACCTTGTCCTAGGTAGCACATTTTGTAGATCTCTTGTCAAGTTCATGGCATCCTTCAATGAATTAGGTTTGTGGGATTTAACCAAACCTCTTAAGGGTTCAGCCAAACCTTCAGTAAAGAGCAATACTAATCTGACCATAGATATATCAGCAACCTTAACTGATAATTTTTGGAATTCCATCATATACTCAGTAGGGGTTCCAACTTGCTTCAATTGGGCTAGTTCTTTGAAAGACAATTCTGGGTCTTTTTGCTCAAATATTTCTAATACCCTGTCAACAAATTCTCCATATGCGCTAACCTGATCATGTCCCAATTTTTTTATACCATGGAACCACCAATCATTGGCTTCTCCTTCTAGATGGAAAATAGCCATTTTTAAAGCATCATCTTCCACCATTGGATTCAACTGAAAATACACATCTAGTTTTTGTATCCAAGTATTTGCAGAACTTTGAGGTGAGCCATCAAAAGTGGGAAGGGGCATTTTACCAATGGCACAATTCAATTCTTTATTTTGAAATGGAGTCCTATTACCTTCCCTCATTTTGAGTTTGCTTGCAACATTAAAGTATTGCTCAAAGGGTAGAGTCCTTCTACAATATTCACTCAAATTTTCCCATTCTTTTACAATCTCCTACATATTAAATTGGGTGTTAGGTTCTTCTTTGGCCTCAAGAAATTTAGGTGTATTAGGCCTTACTGAACTCTGAAATTCATTAGGTCTATTATGAGGTCCTGTCCTTGAGAAAATGTTTTCACCCATTGCCTTCTTTTCCTCAAAAGAAGAACTACTGCTGCCTCCTATTGCTCCTTTGCTTCCAAGTTGACTAGCCAACAATTTGAACCCTTTCATGATCTGTTTTGTCATGCATTCAAAGAATGGTTTCATGAATTTAGTAAATTCCTCTTTATGCTCTAAGTTTCCCTTCTCATCCCTAGCCATAGTTTCAATAGAATACACCTCTTCTCCTTCTTCTTCCTCTTCAACAAAAACACTTTTAGTTTCATATTGTAAGGGTGGGAGCTGATTTATTTGGATTCTTGTCTTCATAAACGGTCATCCACATCAGGTGCAAGTACCATGCTCTGATACCACTTGTAGTGTCCATTTTTAACAATTTGCACAAACTAGGAAAAATTGTAATTTTTGGCCAATTTGACCCTTAGACTAGTATTGACTCAATTGCTTCCAAATTGCTCCAAATGGTTCTAAATTGGGTCTGAATGAGTTTGGAAGGTATTCATACATGTAAATGAGGCTGATGTATGCTTGGACACTCTTAAAACACTTCTGCAACATTCATTTATAACCAAGGAAAAATGATGAACTTTACTAGTCAAATCGAGGTTCACAATCCCGAAGGGTAGGAGACAAAGATGGCTTCCCAAACACTGTAAAAAATTCCCAAATTTCAGAACAGAGACATGGTACTGATAAATGAATTCAATGGTCTCCCCAATTCATCATTAATAAGTTTCTATAAGATTCTGGAACTCTCATAAATCAGATGTTTTTATACTAGCTTTGACATAGGGGGAAATGATAGTAAATCTTCACAAATTGTTATGAAACTTAAGAATATTGCTCCAAATGCGTGTCTAATGTATATGAAAATTCTTCAGCATATTAATGGAACTCCATACAACATTAATACATCATATATTTACTGAACCATTCGAATTTGATACCACTTCAAGTGCAAATAACAAGGTATTGGGGAAATGACACCATTTAGTCATAGTTTAGCATTTGTACATGAAATCTATTGGAATTTCGATATGAAAGTATTCTGAGAAGTAAATATAGAGTATTTATATCAAATTACAAATATATGGGGCCTCAATATCTATCTCAAAGAGATCATCACCTCACCAAGTGCGCCTCTCCTCAAGGAGCAAGAATATGCCAAGAAATGAGAGAATGGTTGTAGAAGCAATCTAAAAGAAATGTGACCATGAGATGCCCTATAGGTTCAACCTATAAAAAAAGACTCCATTGTATCTCCAAATGAAAGGTCTGAATGGAATCTCCAATTTTCAATAAGGATGGGAATCTTTCACCCTCGAAATTGGTGCTAAGGCAAGTAGAATAACACTCTACTAGCTCTCCTCTCCAAATGCAAAATATCAAATGATCCTAAGCTGGTATTCTTCTTTGTTCCCAAATTTTATAAACTTCCTAAGGCTTTCCTAACTTTAATTCCATCCATGATCTTCATGCCAACTCAATTTGGGAAGAGATTCCCAAGTATGCCACTTGTCCCTCCAAATCTAGCCTCCTCCTTCACTCAATTCGAGTAGGTGTCTCTTTGGCTTCCCTAACTCCCTTGTGCACCTTCTTGGAGGCTATTTTTATACCTGACATTTCATGTATGTCAGATGTCATCCATCATGTCTGATTTTGTCATAAGTGTCATAGGCATCTTCATCATTGGTGTCATAGAAGCTAGGGAATCTAGCCCAAGTGTCCCACTAGCTCCAAAATGCCTCTTCCTCTTCCATGGGAGTTAATGTTCCTCTACATTTAGACCTCATTGAGTCATGCCAAGTATTATTCCCTTCCAAATCCCCAAAGGATAGTGGAATCCACCTTGGATTCGAATGGGTGAGAGTGGAATTCCATGTGGCGTGGGAAATCTAGCTTTGTGTGGGTCCCACACCATCCATGTGTCTCCATGACCATGTGCCATCTTATTTTCTCATCATAAATATTTATTTATCCCATCTTAATATATTTATGTCAAGTTAAAGTCCATTTGGGGTTTATTAGTATCCTTATTCCAAATTTAATGTCTCCACCCAACCTAGGAAACTAGTAGATTGGTGGAATTTTCTCCTTTTGGAATTTATTTGAATGGGGACATTACAATCGCAAATTAATAAATTAAATTTCTTTTAACTTTATTGTTTTTAATTGATATATTAAAGTGAAAGACAATATTTTGAATGGTAAATGTATCAAATTATGGTGAATTGTGCTACCCGGATAATATAATATAGTCGGGAAATGAGCAATTTTTGGGGGCCCATCATCCCCCCCGACCAAAGATATGGCATGTCCTCTGGCCATTAATAAATTGAGATGGGATTGAATTCTTTTATGACAACACTCTGGATCATCAAAAACTGTCGATAGGTAAAAGGAAGACAACATTATTATTCTAAGGAAGACTATAAATTTTGTAGAAAAATAAGTATTAATGCTACGTTACGAGAATGATTAAAACACTTTTAAGATTGGAAATAGCCCATGCATACAATTTTATCAATTAATAACAGTGCTCACGAAGACCATATAAGTTGTGATGGGGAATGTTCCTTGTGTCCTTATATAGACAAATGAGGGTATAGATAGTCTGTAAAGCCCATGGGAAACCATTCATCCCTGCTTCACTTCTCAAATGATTACTTCTATTCAAGTAGTATGGATAAAATTCACATTTGAATTTGTTAAACTTCTACAATTATGGGTCCCACAGTTAGGATAATAATATCGTAAATATAGTATGAATTAGATGATAGGGTGTAATGTACCCAGTTTGACCCCATGGCATTAAATTGTAAATGATGTACTATTGTTATAAAATCATGGTGAGGAGCTCAAGGCCAAGGCCCCGCCATCGATTTATTGATGCATATGGTTCATGTGCTAGCCAGGCACATTGGAATTGTAAATATCATGTAAATATGCATTTTAATAAAATACCCACAACTAGCTATGAAATGCAACAAGAGATGGGGGCATGATTTTACAAGGAATTGGGAGGGAAATATTCAAACCCTTGGAGCCAATCAAGTCAATCCAAGTGTCAATGAGAGAACCCATCAAACCCTCAACTACCAATGTTAACTTTTGTACCCAATCATTGATTTATCCAAAGAGTTGGTTGAGGTAGTTAATGCCTTGGGGAATGAGAGGTATGGCTGTCCAAATTCGAGTATGGGAAAGCCACCCTGCATGGGAAATCGTGTTTTGCTTCTTGGGCAAGAAAAGAGCCATGGATTTCTCCCCCAAGCCATTATCCATGATTATTCTTGCTCCCTCACGAGTTTAGACCTACCTGGGCGTTTTCCTCGCATGTTTGCTGTGTTTTCCTTCATTCTCCCAGTAGAGAAGGGTGTTTTTGTGTTGTATACCAATGGGGAAGAAGGGGAATGGAACGGGGGTTCCATAGAGACCGTTTTTGTTGTTAAATGTTTAGAGAGTTGGGGAGAAAACGTTTTTCCTCCCTATGGATGCATTTCCCTTCCCACAACTCATTTTGGGTGAGCCACGATTTGGGGAAAATCTATGGCCATCTTGTTTGTGAATTCCATTGCTGGAAATGTGTATCTATGCCCAATGTTTGTGCTTGCTGTGTGAGAAATGAATATGCTGGGGTATGGGTATGGGTATCCATTGCTTTGTCTTGAGCTTGAGAGTAAGCATCCAAGGTTCAGATGTGGCCTGATAAACCCAGCTGTGGACTGGCTTGGCTGAGATGAAATGAGTAATTAGCTGTGAATGAGCTAGAATGTCCCCTTTTCCTTGTAGAAATCATGCCCAGCTTGGGGGTGGTCTCTGAGTGCTGAAAGAATACAGGCTGGGCAGAGACCTATGGTTGGGTGGAACGTTACAGCGATATAGTTAGTTGTTTGGGACAATTTCACAATGAAGATAAGTGTTCTCTGTCTATGCATTTTACTTCTGTAATGTTTAATTGATGATTATATTGATATGTTGTATGCATATAAAATGTGTGTGGATGATTTGTTTATTTCCACTGTGCATATTCAATGGAGTTGCATCTGCACACAATGGTTTTTAATTGTATGAATAAAATGAGTTGGCTGAGTTTTTATGAAAAGCCCCATATATTGGCAACGTGTTCCCTTCCTTGCATTGGGTCCAAGGGTGGGTACATTACATTTGGTATCAGAGCTGCTGGTTGCAGCATTGGGCCTTCATGGGCTACCTATCACAATTGTAGAGGTAAGTATGCTTCCTGCCCAGCACAGACCGTTAAGAAAAGTTTCAAAATTTTAAAAATTTTCAAATTTTTTTCGAAGTGTTTTGCCTAACTGATTCGGCAGGTCTCGTGGAGTTGAACCGATGTGTTTTGGCGAACCTCACTGAGTTGCGCCGAAGTTGCCGGCTAGAACTGGTGATTTTGCGCTGAAACTTGGCGAGTTGTCCCGCAACGCGGCAAAAAAAATCAATAAGTTCGCCGAAAAAGGAAGGAAAATTTTGACGGAAAGTTATGAGTTTTGGGACGAAACGACGGAAAGCGTTGGCGAGTTTTCGCCGAAACGGTAAAAGAACTCGGCGAGTTGGTCCGCAACGGCGGAAGAACTCGGCGAGATGCTCCGAACTAGATCGCCCATAAATTTTAAGTTTGGCGAAAAAGATAGAAAAATTTCGAAAGGAAAAGCTAAGTTTTGATCGGAAGAACTCGGCGAGTTGGTCTGAAATTGCGGTAGAACACGGCAAGTTGGTCCGCAACAGTAGAAGGACTCGACGAGTTGGCCCAAAATTTTTTCTAAGTGTCTTTCGACGGAAGAACTCGACAAGTTGGTCTGCAACGGTGGAAGAACTCGACGAGTTGACCCGTAGCAGTGGAAGAACTTGGTGAGTTGGTCCGAAACGGCGAAAAATATAGATGAGTCCGTCGACTGGGGAAAACTCGGCGAGTTGCTCTGCAATAGGTCGGAAGAACTGAACGAGTTGCTTCGAAACAGGGAATTTCAGCCGTTTTCCAGGGAAATTTTTCAGGTGCCGAAAGTTGAAAAATGCCATGGAACTTATGCGCCCAGATTGCGCGAAATCGAAGGATTTACAAAAAGAAAAGAAAAAGAGGGCGCTACCCTCGACTCGCCTGCACAAGGGGGCAAGCCCCCTTGACCCCCGTCGTCCCCCGGAGACAGTCATTGAAAGGGTGAAAATAATTCTCTAATCTTGGGATGAGGAGAAAGAATTGCATAGAAGGTTTGCGGAATCCTCAGTAAAAGTAATTTGTTGTAATATGCATTGCAGAAAGAGCAATGGGAGCAGCAAGGCAATGTCAATAAGTGGGAGATTCCTCACCTTAACTTATTTATGTTTATAGCAAAAGGACTACATGTTGCAAAATAGCAAGAATGAATGTTATACACGTATGTATATGTTGAATTGCTAATTCATGAGAAGATCATAGCTAATGATCGCTTGTATGCTTGGTAGAAAAGCCAAGAAAATGATCAGCTATGATGTGGAGGAGGAACTCCATGTCATAATGAGGAATTGGAAAGGAAGAATTCCTTCACTCCTCTCTTGCTATTGTATTTATAATTCTTGATTTTTATATACTGAAAATTATGGCATAGGGTTGTTGTAAATGCAAGAGCGTAATGCATATGAATTAGTGGGAACGATTAAAGAGTCATTGCATAGTGCATGTGAATTGCTTATGCATGAGTATGATATTGCATATTGGTAAAATAGTGAGGTTTTACATATGCAATGAGCCACTTAAGATAATTATTGTGGTTGCTAATAATTAGTCATGTTCACATTGGTTGTAGGACCAAAGATAACCGAAGCATGGCTGAAGATGTGGGTGATAATTGTTGCATATGACCAACAACCTTCTGAGGAAAGGATGGTGCAAAAAATCTGTGATCATGATGTTGAAAAAAGGACTGTGTAGCCTTGGTAAGAGGCCAACTGATCAGGTAACATCAAGCGATGTTAATGACAACCACATAGGCAATGGTATTTGTGCCTAATTGCATGAATGTGGAAAGAGGGTTTGGTAAGATCCATTCCACTATGTTTAAACTATGTTGATTTGGTTGCATGTGGTATTGAGTGCCTGAATGTGAATGTCAACCTACCAAGTATGGTGAGGTGTGGGTAAGTGAAGGCAAGGAGCCTTACACCCTATAGTTTCTTAGAAACCTCAATACATTCATATGAAATTATATCATACCATTTGTGTATGTTGGTTGTGAGTTTAACAACCAAAGCAAGTGATGACTTATGGTCCTGTTGTGGTAGTGCATGATATATAAGATAGCCCTAGTTAGGCCATAATGTCTTTGGAATGCATGACATGATAGTATAGTATGCATGAATCAATGACATTGAGCGGATATGACTTGAAAGACTTGGTAAATCTTGGGGATATGCATTGGGTGAATGCACTGGAAAATTTGGTGTAAACATCGTAGATGTGCATGCTTGAGTATGGGTGCACAGGTTGTGATGCATTATGTGAATGCATGGTTGTGTTATGTATGTTTCATGCAGTTAGATAATAGATGAAATGGTGGACTATTGTTAATCCTGAGACCATTTCGTGAGCTGCTATGAATGCAGGAGAAAGACTACATGAAGAAGGTAGACATGTGACGGGCTACCAGAGCACTCTGTTGGAAGGACAGAGTTGCATGGAATGTGAAGTAATGAGTATTTACAGTTTATTTAAATTGCATGGATAGTGTGACTATGTCTTGCAAGTTTATTGTGATAATGGTGCATATATATAAAGGTATATATTTCATTGTATTTCAAATGTTAACAGCTGAAGGTGTTTGAATTATTGAGTGTTATAATTCTGAGATCACTTCAGTGACTGTTGTGGCAATGAAAGGATTATACGCATAGATACTCATAACGTGTTTGGTTGATTGAAGTTCAGATTTCAGGTAGACAAGTCTTGCGTATGGAAATGAGGATAAGTCCATAGTAAAGACCAGGATCTACCATGTGCAAGAGCCAAAGGTTATGAGATGGTTCTCATGGTTGTGGATTATGCATGAAACAAATCTGAAAATTTTCTGGTTTAAGTTTATGAGAATAATCTCCTGGTTATAAATCTAATTTCTGTAGGAAGACAGATTTGTAAATTTCAGATTTGAGAATTTGCTAATAATTGCTAATGACTGTTTGGCTTATATCAAATCGTGTCAGGAGGACATGTTGTAGGTGGATGTTCATGTATGGTAGCAAGTGTAAAACCATAATGGACAGAGTGATACTACTTACGAGAGCCAAACAATATGAGGATAGCCTCATTGCTAAGCAAATCAATTTCTGTAGGAGACAGAATTGTAAATTCACATTGAATTTAATTATTAATGCCATTGATTAGTTATGAAGCAATTAGATTTGAAATTTATTGTTAAACGTTGCTGACTGTTTGGCTATTTGATAAGTGTGCCAAGATGACACATTGCAAGAAGACCATGTGTGATGGCATGCAGAAGCCAAACTAGATGGGAAGGATCCCATGATTTGGAAATAGGTTTCGGGTGAAACGCCATTGTAAATGTTGATAATGTCTCAGCCGAACTGCATGTTGGTAAAGCATGTGAGTGAGACAGTAAAATTATGCCAAGAAGGCATGTGTGGGTTAAGGAACATGAAAATATTGGGGTGGCAACCCAAAGGACTGTTGACTCAGAGAAGGGATCCCCCATTCTTTGCAAAAAAAGAAAAGATACATCTGTAAAACGGATGAGTATTCTATAACCCCGGCTAAAGAATATGCATGTCTGGTTATTAGAGTTAATATGCAAAGCATGTTTTATTATTTCATTATTATTCCAGATTGCTTAGTATGATTAGGTCCTACATGGCTCACATTGGAAAGGGATGCATACCTTTCAGATGCTGGGTTATGATAAGGTTGTCAATATTTACTACACCCCAAGGGAGTGGACGCATTCCTGGTGTTTCAATACTTGATAGTGAATGTTATGAAATATGGTTACAATTTTATAGCAGCAATACTGATGAGTCTGCTTATCCTTCTTGTGCTATCAGCTTACACAGATGCAATTTGGTGTTGCACGTAAGAGGCAAAGTGAAGAAAGGGTGCTCAAGAGGACTATATGGGCAGCGGTAACCTTTCTACGCTCACACTAAAGGAAACTAGAAGAGATGGATAGGCCCGAGGAGCTGTGTTGCAGAAAAGGGGTATCATCCTTGTGTAGTGTGAGTGGGTATTGTGGGGCCATGCTAGCTTGCAGTCAAGTGAGTCACCTATAGAGTTCCTGGAGGGAACCACTGGTTGCATAAGAGAAGGAGCCATGTAATCATATTATGTTGTTCATATTGCTTGATAAACCCAGTCGGTGTACTGGCTTGGCAATGGTTGTTGTATGCCTGATAAACCTAGTTGGTGTACTGGCTTGGCATTGGTTATTTGGGTGTTGTGGTGAAGGGTTGTTGGATGCCTGATAAACCCAGTTGATGTACTGGCTTGGCGTGTTGTTAAATTGATGCCTGACAAACCCAGTCAGTGTATTGGCTTGGCATTGGTTATTTGCATGTTGTGGAGGTATTGGTGAAGGGTGTTATTTCCTGACAAACCCAGTTAGAGAACTGGCTTGGAAATGGTTATTGCATGCTTGATAAACCCAGTCGGCATACTGGCTTAGCATACTGATTTTTGAAATGCTTGATAAACCCAGTCGGCGTACTGGCTTAGCATATTGATTTTAGGGATGCCTGATAAACCCAGTTAGCGTACGGGCTTGGCATTGCCTATTCGGATGATGCTATGGAGCAGCATGTGTTCTAGTCAAGCATCCACCCCACAGGTGATCCAAGGCTTGTAAAGCAGAGAAGGAAACCTGTGGAGTAGCGAGGAAACACACAATACATATAAGTATTCATTTCCATTTATTTCTTGTTTGGAATAATGAATATTTCAGGTATAAGTCTTCTAACAGCTAAGCTGATACACTATTGTTTCCTTATTGGAAACATTGGTCATTGCAGGAAGCAAGGACCCTGAAAGAACTATAAATTCTTGGTAAACACAAAGAGTAATTGGTTGGAGCTATAAATGCTTGGTAAATCCAGAGAGTAACTGGTTGGGCACTACAAAATTCTTGATAAATTCAGAGAATAGTTGGTGGGAACATTAACCACTTGATGTTGTGGAGCAGTCGGCATGCTGGCCAAACATTCCTTAATTAATTGATAAAACCCAGTCAGCATACTGGCCTGGTATTTCCTATTCGAATAGTTGTGGAGTAGCCTGTGTGTTGTCCCAACATTCATTATTGTATCCACGGGAAATCCAAGGCTTGTAAAGCAAAGAAGGATCATATGGGATAAAGTGAAGATATCCAATGCAGATAAGTATTTGGTTATCTTGTAGCTTTTTGCTTATTTAATATGAATATACGTGTATATATGATTCGGTTATGATTTCTTAAATTCTCGTTTGGAGATAAACCCTATGAAAATAAACTAAGCATGTGAATTGATTCAATGTTTGGGTATAGGTATTGCTGAAAGCAAGGACTATGAAGGCATCATAGGGATGCATGTGGACATATGAATGTCCTAAAAAGCTCAGTATGAGCAGTAATGAGTAATGAAAGATGGTGCTAGTGGAACTGTGTGGGTCCTAGCAACCAAAGGTTCTGTAAGCAACAATGGGGAAGAGTTCCCTATCTGAAAAGCATTGGACAGACCTTAGACACTAAGTGTCATAGCCAAGAAAGGGCAAGTCAAGCTTTCACATTGAAGTGAAAGAGGATAAGGAGCCTAGAACCACAAGTGATGGTGTGGCTCCGGATTGAAACAAGACTAAGAGGGGGGAAACTCTTACTCTTCTCTTTCCTTTCTGACTGATGCACCTTAAAAATAAAGGATTGTTGAGTGCATGTCATAGCTGAAATTAGATTGTGTTTAATTACTTGAAATAAATTGTGAATGCTGAAATAGTTATTTTCCTGTGGAAGGATGAACATGAATGAGTTCATGTGTATGTGGGAAAGCATGAAATGTGTGGAAGTCTCATGAGTAAAGTATGGACGTTCCAAGTCAATTGGGAAAATAATTGACTAATTTTAATATTGTGTTATGCTTGTCCTAACAGGAATTGCCATGATGAGTCTCACAGGTGAGACATTGAAAGCCATTGCTTGCAGTTGTTACCAGCCAAGTTTTGCTAGTGAGAAAAGTGAGAGCCAGTTGTGCACCGTGATCATGGCAGCAAACCAAAAGCTATTTGTTTTGGCTGGAAATCTTCCTCAAATAACTGCCAGGACAACAAGAAAGATGGCATCCATGGAATTCCAGACTTGTAGAACAACTGGAAGGAAAATAAAAGAAAGGGATCATTGTAGAGAAATGCCCACCTGCAGAGATGGCCGATCAAAGCCAGCAGGAACGATTGTGGAAGCCAAAGGAATTGTTCCTGAAAGCTCAAAGTAAAGGGATGAAACGCAGGACAGACCTGCCACATTTTGTGAATTTTGAATCATGTGTAAAGTGGGTATATAGTTCGAAGTGTTGGAACACCGAGGACGGTGTTATTCCAAGGGGAGGGGAATGTAATGTACCCAGTTTGACCCCATGGCATTAAATTGTAAATGATGTAATACTGTTATAAAATCATGGTGAGGAGCTCAAGGCCAAGGCCCTGCCATTGATTTATTGATGCATATGGTTCACGTGCTAGCCAGGCACATTGGAATTGTAAATATCATGTAAATATGCATTTTAATAAAATACCCACAACTAGCTATGCAATGCAACAAGAGATGGGGGCATGATTTTACAAGGAATTGGGAGGGAAATATTCAAACCCTTGGAGCCAATCAAGTCAATCCAAGTGTCAATGAGAGAACCCATCAAACCGTCAACTACCCATGTTAACTTTTGTACCCAATCATTGATTTCTCCAAAGATTTGGTTGAGGTAGTTAATGCCTTGGGGAATGAGAGGTATGGTTGTCCAAATTCGAGTATGGGAAAGCCACCCTGCATGGGAAATCGTGTTTTGCTTCTTGGGAAATAAAAGAGCCATGAATTTCTCCCCCAATCCATTATACATGATCATTCTTGCTCCCTCACGAGTTTAGAGCTACCTGGGCGTTTTCCAGGCATGTTTGCCGTGTTTTCCTTCATTCTCCCAGTAGAGAAGGGTGTTTTTGTGTTGTATACCAATGGGGAAGAAGGGGAATGGAACGTGGGTTCCATAGAGACCGTTTTTGTTGTTAAATGCTTAGAGAGTTGGGGAGAAAACGTTTTTCCTCCCTGTGGATGCATTTTCCTTCCCACAGCTCATTTTGGGTGAGCCACGATTTGGGGAAAATCTATGGACATCTTGTTTGTGAATTCCATTGCTGGAAATGTGTATCTATGCCCAATGTTTGTGCTTGCTGTGTGAGAAATGAATATGCTGGGGTATGGGTATGGGTATCCATTGCTTTGTCTTGAGCTTGAGAGTAAGCATCCAAGGTTCAGATGTGGCCTGATAAACCCAGCTGTGGACTGGCTTGGCTGAGATGAAATGAGTAATTGGCTGTGAATGAGCTGGAATGTCCCCTTTTCCTTGTAGAAATCATGCCCAGCTCAGGGGTGGTCTCTGAGTGCTGAGAGAATACAGGCTGGGTAGAGACCTATGGTTGGGTGGAACGTTGCAGCGACATAGCTAGTTGTTTGGGACAATTTCACAATGAAGATAAGTGTTCTCTGTCTATGTATTTTACTTCTGCAATGTTTAATTGATGATTATATTGATATGTTGTATGCATATAAAATGTGTGTGGATGATTTGTTTATTTCCGCTGTGCATATTCAATGGAGTTGCATCTGCACACAATGGTTTTTAATTGTATGAATAAAACGAGTTGGCTAAGTTTTTATGAAAAGCCCCATATATTGGCAATGTGTTCCCTTCCTTGCATTGGGTCCAAGGGTGGGTACATTACATTAGGGTCTTAAGATCATCTTATGGACATTATCAAATGGAATTTAAATGAATGACTGGATTAACCATGTAGATATGCACTCAGGTTCTTTGTTTAATGAAGCCATATGCATAGAAATATGCCTCTTTTACCCGGCATTGCCCTGCTTCCTTTTATCATGTTCAGTACCCCAATAGGTTTACTGGTTCGGTACCATACAAGCATTTCCCTACTGCCAACAAGTTTGTTTTGTACCCCGACGGGTTTGTGTGTATTTACCGAACTTCCTTATTTATGATTTTACTCAGCATGGACCCGCTGCTAGTAGGCCTGTTCAGTACCCCAGCGAGTTTGCCTCGTAATTGTATAATTATTTCAAAATATATTAAAGTATGTGGAAGATGATTGGTACTAGAGTATATTAAGTCTGCTAAGCACATAATTCAACATTTAAATTTAATCCCATGAGTAAAATTATTTATAATAGCTTTAAATTATAAATCATGTCAAAAGACAGCCTGATGGGCTAGTTCAAGTGGTTGAGTGCTATAAGCTGTGAGCAGAAGGTCTCGGGATCAAATACCTGGGTGTCTATACATTGTTATATAAGGGCCTCACTTGATGTCCCCATCGGGTTAGCTCTATAATCAGAGTGAACGGGGTGCGACCCCTTCTAGTGGGACTCGTGATTTCTTACCGTCGACGTAGAAATCCTACTGGGGGGTTTGTGAACCACATGTGAAAAAAAAACTCATGTCAAAAGAGAATGACCTAAAGCTGTTCTATAGTCCATAAGTCAATCTTCTTCATATAAGTTTTAGTAGTGTTTCTCCACAAGTAGAAATGTTACTTACTCTCCTGCTACTATTTGATAAAGATACTTAAATAACAAGCTTTGATAATAAATATAGAATGTAAAATTTGTGAAATTCTAAGTCACAATAGATCTAAAGAGCTGAGGATACCTCACAAAGAAAGAATGAGTAGAAAATTAGAATAAGAGTGAAAGATGCAGTAAAAAAGAGAAGAATAATAATAATGCAACATAACTCATATAGGAGCAGAATAATGTCACATGTTCCAATAATCAATATAATAAACAATGATGTTACAATGGAGAGAATTCGAATCATGTAGGAGAATTCGAACCTCAGTTTGTCTAGCATAGGGATTATCACCATTGGAGTGCTCTGGAAGACTCAAAGTCAACTGAACTAAACCTAAACTTAGCTAACTGAAGTCACAATCAGTTAAATGACTAAGGAGGGTGCAATAGTGAGTCTGTCATGCATGCCAATCAGAAAAGGGTGCATGAGGCCACAATCAGTGGCATCCAGAGATCTAACCCCCTACAAGATTTATATAACTCAAGTGGACTGTACTCGAACACTCAGTAGGTTCCTATAAAATAGGGAACTGACTAAAGTGGTCGTAAAATGATGCATGTAGAGCTCAAAAGTTGGTAGATGGATCCTGTATGACATCTACACACCACTAGGGGGAAAATTACATCATCAACAACTAGGAAAAATAAATAATACTAGGTAGGACAAGGATGGAGTATTTAAATATCCTAACACCCCCCCTTAATCCATACTTTTCAACCTGAGCCCTAGTTACTAAGACCAAAGGTCACCCATGCAATCAAATAAATGATAAAAATAAAGAACTGTCCATGAACCAAGGAAATGGGGAAAAACCTCATGGGAAAAAACCCCCCCTCAAAAGGAACAGAAGTAGGGAACTCAAAGAACCTTCATGCTAAGCAGAGAAGGAAAAATATTTCCTCAGTGAAACCCTTTGCAAAAATATTGGCAAGCTGCTCCTCTGTAGGATAGCAATGCAAGTGCTTGATCTGGATCTGCTCCTCTGATGTGCCTCCCACTGTGTAGAAGTTGTATTTTCCAAAACAAGTCTTTCATGAACCCTTCTTACTACTGGAGAGAATGGCTCGTTGTGGTCCAAATCATTAACCTTTGAGTACCTTTTGTCAGACAATCGAGATTTGTACTTGGTTGTAGATCCCCCATGGCAAGTCTCCTCAAGAGATTGTGGATCAAACCCCACAATCATGTAGCACCTCTCTGAGAGAAGTGGATCTGCATGACATAGTGCAAGTTTTGCATGATACTGAGATCTGGTGGTTCTATGGTTAGATGGATCCCCAACTATGTTCCTAGTAGCTACAAGGACTTTGTGATCCCATATTGGACTTGGCCATGGATTTGGAGCATGTGATGGATTTGGATCTGAATTTGAATATGAATCTCCTTGAAATTTATTCTCAACATCAAGATCTTGATCCTCATCTTCATTAGAAGAGGTATCGGTCTGATATTCATCAGATTCTGAAGGGGTAGGCAGAGAGTATGGAAAAAATGTGAGAATTCATATGCATTGGAGGCATGGTTTGCAAACCATTTCGCTATAATTCAGAATTCATATATTCCTTCCGCAGTTTCGGAAGAGAATTGAAAATTCCCTCTGCAGTTTCAGAAGAGAATTAAAAATTCCTTCCGCAGTTTCAGAAGAGAATTGAAAATTCCTTCCGCAGTTTCGGAAGATATTTGAAAATTCCTTCCGCAGTTTCAGAAGAGAATTGAAAATTCCTTCTGCAGTTTTGGAAGAGATTTGAAAATTCCTTCCGTAGTTTCGGAAGAGATTTGAAAATTTCTTCCGCAGTTTCGAAGAGAATTGAAAATTCCTTCCGCAGTTTGCGGGCCAACTTGCTGAGTTCTTCCAAAACTTTTCCTTTCGACGTCGAACACTTAGGAAATTTTTCAAAAACTCTTAGGAAAATTTGAGATCATTCCTTCTTGCTGTGATGAATGCTTCCCAATAGGAGGTAACCTTACCTCTGCAAACTATCCAACTTAGCCAGTTTAGGCCCGATGCTGATACCTATGGTGATTAGGAAGGGACTTTCCCATGTGACTGTAATCTGATTTGGCCCATAGAGGTCCAATGCTGCAACCAGCAGCTCTGATACCAAAATGTAATGTCCCCTCCCATCATACCAGCATGATAGAGAGAATGTGATGCTAAAACTGGGCATCTAGCCCCATGAGCTTTTAAATAAGCATTCACATAATATAAAAGAACATATGGAAATGTATAATTATATGAAAACACAGCGGAAGAAATTTCAATTACACATCCATCATACATTCATCAGATAAATAATTGCAAAGTTAACACAAGAGAATACTTATCTTAACAAATTAGTCCCAAGCAACTAGCTATGCACCTGCAACGTTCCACCCAACCATAGGCCACTTGTGCTTATCAACCTCTTGATACAACTGCCACCCCTGAGCTGGGCATGATTTTTACAAGGAACCAGGGAACAACAGACTCACACATAGCCAAGCATACACCAAGATGAGCCAAGCCAATCTACAATTGGGTTTATCAGGCTGCTAGGAAATGGAAAGGAAGAATTGCTAACCTAGTGAGCTCAAACACAGAGCCAGGGATACCTCTACAAGATCTATCTAGCTTGGCACCCACAATGCCTACACACCCCACTCAAGGAAGTATTCCCTTCACCAATGCACAATCCCTCAGGCCATACCTTCCAATCTAGAGTGTCTAAGGTGTGCATAGAAGAGTAGCCAGCCCTCTTGATCTTCTTGAGAGGTTATTCCCCCCCCCCCCTAGGTTTATCAAGCCAATTCTGTCCACTACCAGTCCAAATCTCTTGCTCACAGATTCAAACCAAAACAAGGATGCACATAACAGCAGAACCACAATTATTTGGCATGATAAAAATGTTTTTACAGTGAGATGCCCAAAGATGGGGTTTCTGCCAGCCCAGAAAAACGTGGGAAGCCCCAAAAACGAAATGGCAATTGGGGATTCAACCCTGGAGAGCAAAAACCGTTTTCAGGAAAAAAAACGCCCATGGGTATTTTGGGGCAAAAACGACCTCTATAAACCCCCAAAATGTGAAGCCCTTTCTCCCAGCCACTGTGTAACACAAAAATGAGCTCCCAGGCATGAAAAATGCAGGGAAAATGGTGAAAAACATGATGGGGAAAGCCCAGCTAGCTCAGAATGCGTGAGTGAGGAAAGACTATGGGTTCAGAATGGCTTTTGGGCCTCATTTCGTGGGTGTTCTCTTGCCTAAGGAGACAAAATACGATTTTCCAGGTGGATGGCTTGCCCATACACGAAAATTGACTGCCATGCCTCTCCATTCCCAAGGCATTAACTGCTTCAACCAATTTCTGGAAGAATTAAATGATTGGGTGCATAACCCAAAATGGGTCGTTGGTGGTTTATGGGTTTTCTCATTGACACATGGATTAACACCATTGGCTCAAGGGTTTGAATAATTTCCCTCCCTATTCCTTGTAGAATCATGCCCTCATCTCTTTGTTGCATTTCATAGCCAGTTGTGGGTTTTTCATTAAAATTCGTATTTACATGATGTCTTATTTACATTGTGCCTATCTAGCACAAGAACCATAGGCATCTATTTTTTTTTAGTTGCCGATACATAAAATGCTAAATCAATGGTGGGGCCTTGGCCTTGAGCTCCTCACCATGATTAAATAACAATATTTACATCATTTACGATTTAATGCGAAGGGGGTCAAAATGGGGACGTGACATTCCCCTCCCCTTACATCAGCACTGTCCTCAGTGCTCATCAAAGCTGAACAAAAATGGATATGCCTCTCTCATGGCATCCTCCAGCTCCCATGTAGCCTTATCGGGACCGTAGTGCTTCCATTGCACCTTTACCTGTCCAATGGCTCGGTTCCGGAGCAATGTTACCTTCTTGTCTAGGATGCAAAATGGATCGGTTTGGAACTCTCCCTCAGGTTCCACCTGGATCACATCCCAATTAATCACATGGTTAGGATCATGTACATATTTCTTAAGTAAAGAGACATGAAAAACATTATGAGCTTTAGTGCTAGCAGGCAATGCAAGTCTATATGAAACTGGCCCTATTCTTTCAAGCACTTCAAATGGCCCACAATATCTAGGTGATAGCTTGGCACAACTCCCAAGATTCAATGAACTCTTCCTTGATCTCACTGTAAGATACACATGATCCCCAACATTGAATTCCCTATGCATTCTATGTTTATTTGCATAGATTTTGTGTCTATCCTGGGCTGCTTTTAAATTTTGCCGGATCTTTGCAACCTCTTGTTCCATTTCCTTAAGCAATTCTGGCCCAAGTACAATTCTGTTCACTAGATTGTCCCAAGTCACTGGTGTCCTACACCTTCTGCCATACAAAGCCTCATAAGGACTCATTCCCAACGATGCTTGTTGCCCATTGTTATATGCAAATTCTACCAAGTGTAGATAATCCCCCCACTTGGATGGTTTGTCCATTACATACATGCGGAGCATGTCTTCAAGCACCCGATTTACTCTTTCTGTTTGTCCATCTGTTTGAGGATGGTATGCGGTACTAAAGCTTAGCTGTGTACCCAAATCTGCAAAGAGACCTTTCCAAAAATTGGAAGTGAACTTGGTATCCTTGTCAGAAATGATTGCCTTAGGCAACCCATGTAATCTGAAAATTTCCTTCATGAAAATATTTGCAATGGCATCGGCTTTATGTGTGGACTTAACCGGTATAAAATGTGCTGCCTTTGTTAACTTGTCCACCACAACCATGATGGAATCATGTTGTCTCACAGTCATTGGAAATCCTGTAATAAAGTCCATGGATATTACTTCCCATTTCCATTCTGGAATTGGCACTGGGAGCAATAAACCTGCTGGATGTTGGTGTTCACTCTTCACCTGCTGACATTCCATGCACTTAGAAATGTATTCAGCGATGTCCTTCTTCATGCCTGGCCAGAAATAATATTTTCTTGCTGTAGCAATTGTTTTCTGATATCCTGGGTGACTAGAGTATGGAGCTTTATGGATTTCATCCATAACAATCCTCCTCAAATCTGCCACATTGGGAATATAGACTCTATTTTTATAGGTAAGAAGTCCGTCTTCCTCCAAATGATAACCCTCATACTTCTTTCCAAGGTCTTGCTGCTGCAATTTGCCCTTTATCTGCTCATACACTTCATCCTCAACCATATGGTTAACAATCTGCTGCCTCAAATCTGGTTGGCAAGTACTAAGTGCTGCCACATGCATTTCATGTACCTTCCTGCTGAGTACATCAACTATCTTGTTTTCTTTCCCTTTTATGTGTTTGATTTCAAAATCAAATTTACACAAAAATTCCAACCATCTAGCTTGCCTAGCATTTAAAGTTGGCTGATCAAACAAGTATTTCAGACCACAATGGTCTGTCCTTAACTCAAATTTTCTTCCCATTAAGTAATGCCTCCACATCTTTAAAGCATGTACTATGGCTGCAAGTTCTATATCATGAGTAGCATAGTTCTTCTCATTCTCCAACTTTCTGGACTCATAGCATATCACGTGGTTGTCTTGCATAAGAACTCCTCCAAGTCTTTGATTGCATGCATCGGTACACACCACAAAGTCTTTTTCTGGGTCTGCAATTTTCAAAATTGGTGCACTTGTAAGAATATTCTTCAACCGTTGAAAACTTTCCTCACATCTTAGTGACCATTCAAACTTTATCCCCTTCTTTTGCAAAGAAGTGATCGGGTTTGCAACCTTGGAGAATCCTTCGATAAACCTCCTGTAGTAACCAGCAAGGCCCATAAAAGATCTCACATCAGTCACATTTCTTGGAGTTGGCCAATTCATAATGGCTTCAATCTTCTCAGAGTCTACAGATATTCCTTCGTCGAAGATGATGTAACCCAAATAATGAATTCTATCTTTATAGAAGTCGCATTTGCTCAACTTTGCATACAGCTTATGCTCCCTTAGTAATTGCATTGTCATTCTCAAATGTTCTTCATGCTCTTCTTCATTATTAGAATAGATGAGAATGTCGTCTAGGAATACAAGAACAAACTTGTCCAAATACTTGCTAAAAAAATTATTCATGAGACACATGAATGTAGCTGGTGCATTTGTGAGACCGAATGGTACCACTACAAACTCATAGTGTCCATACCTTGTTCTAAAGGCTGTTCTATGAATATCTTCTTCTTTGATTCTTACCTGATGGTAACCAGACCTCAAGTCAATCTTTGAAAATACCTTTGCTCCTCTCATTTGGTCAAAAAGGTCATCAATTCGGGCAATGGGTATTTGTTTTTCACAGTGACTTTTTTCAACTGCCTGTAGTCAATACATAACCTGAGTGTTCCATCTTTCTTTTTCACAAATAGAACAGGTGCTCCCCATGGGGACACACTTGGCCTAATATATTTCTTTTCCAGCAACTCTTGTAATTGCATTTTCAATTCTAGCAATTCCGGTGTACTCATCCTGTAGGGTGTCTTAGACATTGGTGCCGCTCCTGGCACAAGTTTAATTGTAAATTCAATGTCTCTCTTTGGAGGGAGTCCTGGAATATCATCAGGAAAAACATCCCTGAATTCTTGTAATACATGATAGTCCTCCAATTTAAGAGTTTCATTCTCTGCTGCCTCTAAAATGTGGGCTGCATATAATTGACATCCCTTCCTACAGAAATTCTTCAGCTACATGGTTGTAACCTGTCTAACAGAAGTCACCTTTGGAATGCCTTTTACCACCCTCGGGTTTCCTTCTTCGTCCATGCATTCAAATGTGTTATTGTAGCAGTCAAGTTTAACCCTATGTGCTTCTAACCAATCCATTGCAATGAGAATATCATAGGAACCAAGTGGCAAAATATTTAGATCTGCATAAGTGAATAGCCCATCCATCTCTAATGGACATTTCTCTACTATTTCACTAACTTTTCTCTTGGTTCCAGTGGCTAGTTGAACTAACAATGATTTACTATGCTTTAATTTCTTAAAAGCACAAATCTCAACAATTCTAGGAGTGACATAACTGTGAGTAGATCCAGGATCAATCAAAATAGAAACAGATTGCTTAGCAATCTTACCTTCAACTTCAACCACAGTTGACTGATGATTTGCCTGGTGGTCGTCTAGAGCTGCATAGATTCTAGGGATTGTCCTTTCCACTTGACCCACAGTTTCAGCTCCCTGGATGTTGTGGACTTGATTTGCATTCCCATTCCGATGTGGACAGTTTCTAAGCATGTGGTATCCTCCACAACCCCAACATTGAAGTGGTTATCTTGGCTCCTTTGGATCTCTTGGCTTGTCTCCTATCATCCTAGTTGGTTTAGTCACAACCTGTGATGGCTGCCTTTGGTGATTCTTGAATTGAGGAGGCTTGAACCCCTTATTCCTTTGATCAAACTTTTCATTTTTCTTATCCTTCCATGCCTTATGGAATTCTGGTTTGCTTTTGTTTTGATCAAAGCAATACTTGGCCTTTCTTATGGCCTCCTCTAGAGTTCGAGGTTCATCAAACTCAATTCTATCTTTATATGACTGGGGCAGTCCACTCAAGAAACGTTGAATTTTCACCTTATCATCTCGAATATACCTGACATACCTTAGCAGCTCCAAGAACTTGTTTGCATATTCTTCCATGGTCAATTGTCCCAATCTCAGCTCATGGAACTCTTTGATCTTATCATCATAGTACCTATCAGAGAGGTACTTATGCTTGAAGTATTTCTTGAATTGCTTCCACACAATCTTCCTTTCATTGATCTTCCTCACTTGCCTGATGTGTTCCCACCATATAGATGCTCTTCCATTCAAGTTGAAGATGGCAACCCTTGCCTTCATATTCCCAGAGTAGTCTTGGACTTGGAAATACTTTCTCATCCCAAGAAGCCAAGCTTCAGCTTCTTGACCAGACTTTACCTCTCCATCAAATGTAGGAGGTTTCGCCTTCTTAAATTCCCCATGTGAATTGTTCTTGTAGTGCTTCTTCCTCTTACTTCTGCGGGATGAAGAGCTTGAACCCTCAATGGATTCTTCAGAGTTAGATGATTCATTAGAAGAGATTTCTGGAGTATATTTTCTGTCTGTAGAACCTCTTCTTGAGATACTAGCCCTCTTACGGGTATTCCTTCTAGAACTACTCCCACCCCTTTCTCGATTTGATGTCTGATGTCCAGAGTTTATTTTCCTTTGGATGTCTGTCAAACTCTGTAGCATGGCTGCATTCAACTGGTTTTGTTCTTCCTGAGCTTTAATCATCCTTTCATTATCTTCTCTATAGCTTTGCAACTCCAGTCTCAGGCTTCTCATGGTGGCTGCAATACCTGGAGGAGTCTCTTGATCCCTCCTCCCATTAGATTCTGTTTCAGCATTTTCAACATGTATGTTCTCCCCCATGGAATCTGTCTCAGGCTCATAGGGATCCTGTGCATCATCCATGATGTTAATTTTCTTGGTCCAACCAAGATCCAAAACTTTCCAACTGTACTATCTAGAGTGCTCCCCTGATGTAACTGTGATTCTGCAAAATGTGTTCATCAACACAATTGTTAGCTGCATTATATTCTCGGAAATTCATAATTTACTTTCATGTATGTGGGAAAATATTATATTGACAATTTGTCAAATCATATAATTTTCTCACAATCAACGACATATGAGGGGGACGACGGGGGTCAAGGGGGATTGCCCCCTTGTGGCTTCCTAGCGCATAAGTTCCATGGCAATTTTTCCATTTTCAGCACCTGAAAATCTCCCTGAAAAATGGCTGAAATTCCTTGTCTCGGAGCAACTCAGTGAGTTCTTCTGACCTGTTTCGGGCCAACTTGTGGAGTTCTTCCACAATTTCGAGAGAGAATTTGAAAGTTCCTTCCGCAATTTTAGGAGAGAATTGAAAGTTCCTTCCGCATTTTCGGAAGAGATTTTGAAAGTTCCTTCCGCAATTTCGGAAGAGATTTGAAAATTCCTTCCGCAGTTTCGGAAGAGAATTGAAAATTCCTTCCGCAGTTTCGGAAGAGATTTGAAAATTCCTTCCGCAGTTTCGGAAGAGAATTGAAAATTCCTTTTGCAGTTTCGGAAGAGATTTGAAAATTCCTTCCGCAGTTTCGGAAGAGATTTGAAAATTCCTTCCGCAGTTTGCGGGCCAACTTGCTGAGTTCTTCCGAAACTTTTCCTTTCGACGTCGAACACTTAGGAAATTTTTCAAAAACTCTTAGGAAAATTTGAGATCATTCCTTCTTGCTGTGATGACTGCTGCCCAGCAGGAGGTAACCTTACCTCTGCAAACTATCCAACTTAGCCAGTTTAGGCCCGATGCTGATACCTGTGGTGATTAGGAAGGGAGCTTCCCATGTGACTGTAATCTGATTTGGCCCATAGAGGTCCAATGCTGCAACCAACAGCTCTGATACCAAAATGTAATGTCCCCTCCCATCATACCAGCATGATAGAGAGAATGTGATGCTAAAACTGGGCATCTAGCCCCATGAGCTTTTAAATAAGCATTCACATAATATAAAAGAATATATGGAAATGTATAATTATAAGAAAACACAGCGGACGAAATTTCAATTACACATCCATCATACATTCATCAGATAAATAATTGCAAAGTTAACACAAGAGAATACTTATCTTAACAAAGTAGTCCCAAGCAACCAGCTATGCACCTGCAACATTCCACCCAACCATAGGCCAGTTGTGCTTATCAAACTCTTGATACAACTGCCACCCCCCGAGCTGGGCATGATTTCTACAAGGAACCAGGGAACAACAGACTCACACATAGCCAAGCATACACCAAGATGAGCCAAGCCAATCTACAATTGGGTTTATTAGGCTGCTAGGAAATGGAAAGGAAGAATTGCTAAGCTAGTGAGCTCAAGCACAGAGCCAGGGATACCTCTACAAGATCTATCTAGCTTGGCACCCACAATGCCTACACACCCCACTCAAGGAAGTATTCCCTTCACCAATGCACAGTCCCTCAGGCCATACCTTCCAATCTAGAGTGTCTAAGGTGTGCATAGAAGAGTAGCCATCCCTCTTGATCTTCTTGAGAGGTTATTCCCCCCCACCCCCACTAGGTTTATCAAGCCAATTCTGTCCACTACCACTCCAAATCTCTTGCTCACAGATTCAAACCAAAACAAGGATGCACATAACAGTAGAACCACAATTATTGGGCATGATAAAAAGGTTTTTACAGTGAGATGCCCAAAGATGGGGTTTCTGCCAGCCTAGAAAAACGGGGAAGCCCCAAAAACGAAATGGCAATTGGGGATTCAACCCTGGAGAGCAAAAACCGTTTTCAGAAAAATGCCCATGGTTATTTTGGGGCAAAAACGACCTCTATAAACCCCCAAAACATGACTCCCTTTCTCCCAGCTACTGTGTAACACAAAAACAAGCTCCCAGGCATGGAAAATGCAGGGAAAATGGTGAAAAACATGATGGGGAAAGCCCAGCTAGCTCAGACTGCGTGAGTGAGGAAAGACTATGGGTTTAGAATGGCTTTTGGGCCTCATTTCATGGGTGTTTTCTTTCCCAAGGAGACAAAATACGATTTTCCAGGTGGATGGCTTGCCCATACACGAAAATTGACTGCCATGCCTCTCCATTCCCAAGGCATTAACTGCCTCAACCAATTTCTGGAAGAATTAAATGATTGGGTGCATAACCCAAAATGGGTAGTTGGTGGTTTATGGGTTTTCTCATTGACACATGGATTAACACCATTGGCTCAAGGGTTTGAATAATTTCCCTCCCTATTCCTTGTAGAATCATGCCCCCATCTCTTTGTTGCATTGCATAGCCAGTTGTGGGTTTTTCATTAAAATTTGTATTTACATGATGTCTTATTTACATTGTGCCTATCTAGCACAAGAACCATAGGCATCTATTTTTTTTAGTTGCCGATACATAAAATGCTAAATCAATGGTGGGGCCTTGGCCTTGAGCTCCTCACCATGATTAAATAACAATATTTACATCATTTACAATTTAATGCGAAGGGGGTCAAAATGGGGACGTGACAGCGAAAATTAGGGTTTTCACGTTTTGCACTTTCCCTGGGGCTCGAAAATCGAGATGATTTTTGCGTTATGCTCAGATCTAGGGGCACAAAAATACCTTTTTAGCCTTTTTCCATGGATCATGGATCTCATCCTTCGAGATATTTTCTTGGGATTATCAATCTTGATTCGATCCCAACCCCCTCTCCTTGTTTAGTTTGGCTGATCCACTAAACACTCATTAGATCCACCTTACTCTCCTTATGGTTAACCCTTCCAAGCACTATAAAGGAGAGGCCTTCCATGAGCCAAGGGGGCACTACTTGGGGCATCCAACCTATGATATTGAGAATTTTGCATAGATATCTAGAGGATGAACTTGGAGCTGAAAGTTGGCTTGGACATCAAGGAACCATTGTAAGCATTCTCAAGTTTCCAATAAAGATAACTTGTTTTGCTTCCCAATTTGTGTATGTTGATTATGATTCAATTACATGATTTGTATCTAGCTAGATTTAGATTCTAACTTGTAATTCAAGGTACTTGGAGAATTGTATATGCTTGTATCTTGTCTGATCTTAATAGGTTCATCGCGAGGACTTCGAGATCTGGACTACAAGCAGGACAAACATCAGAGTGAAAGGTTAGTCATTTTCTCTCATATTCTCCAATATTGAAATCTTGAAATGCTTGTTTGATCTAGGTTTCAAGGTAGCATTTGTTTTACTTTTGTCTTAGATTAGAGTCAGTCTATCCTGTTTTAACCTAAGAGGGCTTCTTTCTATCCATAGGAAGAAATATCTACAACAAAAACTAGTGACTCCGCTGGTTTGAACCCCTTTGTTTTGAGTTTTTTACTTTCATCCATTTTTTATTGTGAATTTGCTCTCCTTTCAAACCAGTTTTGAAAGTTGGTCTTTTATACCCTCATTCACTCCCCTCCTCTCTGCATCAGACCTTTGTCAGTGAAAAATTACTCCTCTGGGTTGGAAAACCCTGGAAAAGTCAAAATATTTTCTTAAAACTCCCGCCATCATTCTCCTTCTGAGCATTTTCGCTCCTTTTACACTGCTTACAGAGCAAAAATTACCAGATTTTCGCTACCCAGCCACTTTCCAGAACACGAAAAAATCCCAGTTATCGTGCCTGGGCTGCTTGCAGACACACGAAAATATCTGTAAAAAGGGAATTTAAAAAAAAAAAAGTTTGCTTGGTTACCTTCAGTCAAGTTTTGGTTTCTCTGTTTCTGATTACTATTCTGATATTTATCAAACACCTGTAACCTTCCCAGCTGCAGTACATCACTTGCATTTAATTTCGATTTGACGTTTTTCAGTCTTTGCTTGGTCTAAAAAACTCTTTGGTAGACACATTGAACATTTTGGGTTTTAGGTCATTGTTATAGCCATACCTACTTACTCATTACCTTTTACATTTTGTTTGCACATTTCTCTTGTCACCTTTTAGCAAAGTTTCAAGTTTCTTTGGGTTTGTTTTGTTTATTTTCGAGCTTGGATTTTTGAGTTTTGTGGCATTGTACCCAGTTTGATCACCTCCTTACCATTTTTGCAATTGGTTGGTCCTTTCAAGACAATCAAGTTTATTTGCTGTTTGTCAAATTCCTTGATTGTTTTATTGCAGAGATTATATTGTTCCTCCAGAAGTAGCTTTCCATTCTTGTTATCAAAAATCAATATTGGAAGACTTTTTGGAACATGTTCTCTTTTTGTTGAAAAGATCAAGTTCGTAATCTTGCATTTAGGAAGTGAATCGGTTTTCATTTCTTGTCACATAATTTTACTCATTATAAGTAGCATCAGTTGTAGATCAGTTGCATCTTGAAAGTAGTTACATTAGTTTGGCATATTCAAAAAAGAAAACAAATTTTTTGGAGTGGTTTTTTCATTTCCTTGAAAAAGTTCGTGCTTACATTTGATCGAAGAACTCTTTCCTTACCTTAGCTAGCATTCATTGAAAAGAAAGGCTTGTTTTTATTCATATTCATTTGCATGTTTTGAGTCAGTAATCACACCACGAGTTGCACTTCCATTACCCGATTGAGTGATACAACCATTAAAATTTAAACTCCCTAACTCAACACACTTTAACCTCGCGTGAGGAGAAAAAGTATTTAGTAGTAAGGTAGGACACTGGGGATAGGAATCCAAATAATCCCCCCTTGTCATTTTCATCTGAGACATAGTTGTTGTCCTCTAGGCTACTAAAATCCTCTTGTACTTATTGACACGGTCATCGATTAGTTTGTGGAGAGGGCCTCCCGTTTCACGGGGGTAAGCCATGAGGATAGGTTCCAAATGGACTTTGTGGAATGCCGCACTCCACTTACCGCCTAAGGATATCTATCCATTGTCTTCCTTGTATTTACCATATAGGTGATACTTGGGCTCAAAGATAGAAGTGCCAGTTCACTTTTTCCGACGTCTCATGAACGAGGTAGCCTAGTGACTTTTCTTCTAGGGATCTTTTACCCAGGATTCCTTTCGGTATAGGGATATCCTTCCACTTTGGTCTCTCATTTCATATTGTTTGACTTGGATTCCATTACCTTGCAAAGGATACGATTTGTTGAGGTCTCCATCTCTTAGTTAGGAAGTTTGCTTACTATTTCACCTTTTCAGAGGGTCTTTTTTCTTTTAGTGCTGCTTGTTGGCATTCTGGCCACTTTGGTTTCATCTCGCTTACTGTGACGCGGTATCAGTACAGTTTTTTGAGCTTGCTTTTTTGGCCTGCGAGCCTTGTCTTTTCCTAGCTCCCCTTTTGCACACTCGGTTGCTCTAGGGTTTTTGAGTTCTTTTTTACGAGACTGTCCCCAAAACTTGTAATCCCATCATAATGGTTGATCCAAGGAAATCACGGAGACAACAGGGGAGAAGCCCTGACTCACCCCCATGGAATTCTGGTCCACCTGCATCACGTATCCCTGCCCCTGCAGACCACGGAGCTGGTCGGGGGACCGTTCCACCATCTACCAGTACAACATATTCAGTTGCTTCCATACCCGTAGACCACAACATCGTCTCAAAACCTCTTACAGTCACTGAAACTAGTAGTACACCTGAGGTTCATGTTGTACCACAATCCACTGTTATTCCAGAAATTCACACCACAGTGGACACTCCATTATATTTTGAAGTCAGTACTTCACATGATGTTAGGCCAAAAGGAATCACTTTCCGGAGACTAGCACTATACCACACTCAGCTACATTACACGATGTCCCTGAAAGGTACATTGAAACCCTTGAAGGATCTGATGAAGACAAGCCAAACTTGATTGAATTCCCTGACGGGTACGTTGAAATCATTGAAGGAACTGAACTACCTCCTACACCGTTTCATTCTGATTTTGAATATCCTACTGCATAGGTGGAACCTCCACCTTCCACTACTACATCATCAAGTTTCCATACTTATGAAACAGGCTCTTCTAGTAACGTATCGTTCAGTGTGTCCTTCCCTAATCTCCCTTCAGGATCTGAGATCATGGCATCAATCCAATCCAGTATGGTTAGTTTAGCCAACTCACCCCTAACATCAGAACGTTTTAGTCTAGCCAACTCACATGCTCTCATCGGCTTCACAATATCCCCTGGCACGCACCTCTCAAACGAAAAATCCTCTTGGTTTCCAAACTCCCCTACCTCCATCTAGCACGGAATATCACGAATCCTATGTAGATCGGCCTGGACCATTAGACTGGAACATATCAGAACTCCCTCCGGACCCTGATAGGACATCTCACATTTTTGATCCAGCCTCCACTTTATGGGATGCAAATCTAGGCCAAGCCCTCGATGATCTTCACACCATTCCAATTCCTATGGATGTGACACCTGAAAGTCCTTGGTTATGCTCCCCACACTTATTGTCGCACAACATGTTCGGCTTAACTTTAGGGGATGAATCCCTTATGAGGGATAACCCAATATTTTCATCATCTCCATTTGGAACCCGCAGAAGATCCTCTTCACAAGTCGTCACCTTTGGTGCAGTTGGCCAATCTGCACTACCTCACTCTTCAAGTGTCAATATTGGAAGAACATCTATCCATACTGTTGGATCACCTATTTTGATCGGAGGTCCATCTTTGACCACCATATATACCATTTCCGGAGGACAATCGTCTATTGGAACCATTGGTCCCAGTAACCAATCTCCTCTGGCTGGACCATTGATCCCACCTGTAGGAGGACAACCATCTATTGGAACCATTGGTCCCAGTAACCAACCTCCTCCGGTTGGACCATCAATCCCATCTATTGGAGGACAACTGCTTGGTGCCATCCCAAGCGGGGCTACTCAACAAACACCTCCATTCATTTCATCGGCTCAACAGGGCCCACATACCACACCTTCTGGAGGTATACCATTTGTTAATGCCCCAACCAGCACCATTCAACAACCCCCTCCATCAACATCATCTACTCAGTGGGGCACATATAATCCACCTGGAAGTGGACAATCTTATGTTAGTATCCCGACCATAACTAATTTTCAAATTCCCTCGTCAGGTCTAATTCCTTCTTGGGGACCTCAAATCCCACAGAGTGGGGGGTATTCTTTATTTGGAAACTAGAATCAAGCTAGGGGACAACCTAACCCACATCAAATTTCGTTCCCCCTAACTTGAATCCCGAAATTCCTTATCCTAACGCCACGAATACTCCATGGAACCCACCTCTTCAGCCTCCACCTCTTAATCAGGGTGGAACAAACATTCCATGGACTCCATTTTTTCAGGCACCCCCTAACACAGGTATGGGTAATCCATCATCCAATCAAGGAGTTGGGAACATCCCTGGGACACAACAATCCCAGGGGACTATACCCAATCAAGGAACTGGAAACATTCCCGGGGCACAACAATCCCAGGGGCCTATACCTACTATCCCCACCCAACAAATTAAACATCCAACAACCGATCTCTAATTTGATCCCGAATCAGACGGTAAATCCTATGATTTCGAATACACCACCGGTTAACCAGATGGTCTACTACCCTCAAATAAAACTAACTGTACTTTATTTATGTAATTTTTATTATTACTTTAATTCACACATATAATACATAATGTTATAGATTTAATTATAAATAGGTTTAACATAAATTCTCATCACTTCCAAGTTCACTAATTCTATTATTGAGAAAACAATATCTCTCAATCATAGAAATTAATTATGAAATATGTTTACAAACATTTTATCCATGATTTTTTTATCACAAAGAATTCTATTCACCTTACATCTTCTCAATCATTACATTTACATTTTTTAAGATTGTAAATATAAAAATTTGATTTTTTTTTCTAGTGATTTATTGTTATGTTAAATTATCTTTTAATTTTTCATTTGTTTTTTTTTCATCATATCAAATTCAAATTTATTTATTGATTACAAACAACCAAGCAAAATGATGACATAATTTATCTTACAATAGTTTTAAATATTATTATTAATAATTGATCTTAAAATAGTTTTAAATATTATTATTGTATTCTCTCTTTAGGTAAATCAAATATTATAATGAATTAAAATATTAAGTTATATTTATTGATTACAAACCAAATGAAACGATGAAATAGTTTATCTTAAAATAGTTTTATATATTATTATTATTAATTTCTTAAAACTGTTTTTATTATTATTATTATTATTATTTCTTTAATTAAGTAAAATATTATAATAAATTAAAATATTGAGTTATAGAATTTAATATTATTAAATTTATTTTTTGTTTGTACTTTTTGATAACTCTACATTTAAGATTACTTCTAAAATTTGCAGGCGGCTCGGTGTATAGCTTTATATATAGACATGATCAGTAAGTATTGTTACTCATATATTGGAATTTTGGGATTTGATCAAGTTATTTTGTGATGTTGTCATTACAAATGGGGAAAGAGAGGATCACCGTTGATCAACTTGAGAATTTAGATGATTTTAGTGGAGATCATCTATGTGAAGATGATGGGATAATTAGGAGAAGGAAGATGTCCCTGAAGAAGTTATTCAAATATGGGCACAAGGTGGACATCACATTGATGATATTAGGCACGCTACGAGCACTGAGTGACGATGTCCAGGCCAACTCTCTTGATCGCCACCTGTGGATTAGTAAATGCGTTAGGAAACAAATCCACTAGTACCAATCCGCACCATTTCATGGATCAAATCGAAAAGGTATACATATAAATTTGTCATTACTTATACTGCCATAGTCGACATTCATATATATATATGTATATATGGTAATTGTTTTGTAAATTGACATATCTTCAAAGATTCAAAAGAAAAAGGAACCAACATCAATAAACACCCACCATCATGAATTTTGTAAATTTGTTGTATTGTATTAAATAGTTGACATGAGATATCATCATATAAAGACCATAAAACCTAAATGAGCATAAACCATCGTACCATATTCGATTAAGTCCTAGAGTGACATCAACACTGACACAACTATGCCTTCTTGAGTTGACATTGATTTAATACAAGTCAAGAAAATGTATTGTGATTTGGGGAAGGAAATTTGACAAAAACAATAAGATACCTTCCTCGAAGTGTGTCATCTTCTACAACTCATTTATGAGTTATTTCCATGCACATATACATGTACTCATAGTGACATCTCATATCAATGTGTATTATTAGCTTCAACAATTATTTTTCCATGCTTTGCATCAACACAACCTTCTCAACACTTCATTAAACAATTTTCAACCTCATAAAAGCATTCAAATATGTTCTATCAATTAGACATATCTATCATTTTCCCATTAGCTTCTTTAGTAGGGTAGGGTAGGCTCAAGCACCAAATCACTAAATCTATAGGTAAGGGCTAGTTTGGACATCTAGAGCAAGTTATGAGCCAAGTCAAGAAAGTGTTGTTCCTAGGATTGAAACCTGAAGCTAATGTAAATCTCTCATAATTTGTATAGGCCTTGTTGTTCAACATGGGGAGCTATAGCATAAGGACTTCTATCAAGCACTTGTTAATACATAAAAAAACAGAAACATTGAAAATGTCACTTTGAAAGTAATGAAGGTCAATCTACTTATATAGATGGAAGCAATAAATACTATTTAAATAAATTTTAGTGGAAATTGATGACAAATGAAAAATTGGGAGTAAACTCTTCCCAAACTTGCAACTACCCACCAACTACCTTTTCTAGGGATATTACTTATTACTTAAAGACCTCTCAATAACTACTTATGCCTCACCTCTATTCCTTCTCTCCTTAGAAATACCTTGAGGAAATATACTCTTAAAAGTATTGTAAACATAACCATACTAATATTCTTAAATACCTTTACGATTGAATATATCCAACTTTGAGGTACACCAAAAATATTTATCTTGAGTCTACGAAACATTCAAATATATACACAACGGCTTACAAACCTCAACAATGTTGTTATGTTTATGATTTTTTTGTGAAAAACATATATGGTTTTTTTAAAAGTACTACATGTTATAGAGATATCATTATTTATTTAGATGTGGAATAAAACCACCAAACAAAAATCCAAAGAATGTGGAGATCACAATGTTATGCCCTATATACAATTAATCACAGATCATTATGACATCATTATGACAATGTACATAGAAATATTAGGTTCATTTTTTTTTTAAATGAACATCATAAACCTCAAAAAATTCACCTAACACTTCTCTTTATATATCAGCTACTACAAAATCAACTAGATTACAATTGTTGTGATTTAGGTAGAATTGTTGGCATGTTGTTGAGTGGTTCTTTCATATCCACTCTTGTTATATTTTGGCATGGAAGTTCCTCGTTTTCCAAGGCCAATTCTTGAAACCCTAAATTCTTGGTGTTATTTTCATGATTGAATAATTGGTTCAATCCAGGAACAAGAATTAGTAATCACGAGGTCAAGTGGTCCTTTCCGACTCAAAACCAATCCTCATAAAACCTTTCAACTCTTGGAATTCTGCATCCATTCTACTCTTGGGGTCTCTCTTGTTCTCCAACGAGATGGTCTCCAAATTTGGCAAATCATTTGGATAGTTAAGGCCAAAATTGTTGGGTTGAGGCACGCGAAAGCACATGTGATGAAGCAACAATTTGCCATGCCTTCTCTCAATAAGCGAAACAAAGCATTGCACTTTAATTGTAAGTTATGAATTGTGCATGATGGGATGAGATAAGTCTGATGAAATGAGAGCATCTCAATGGGTCGTGATTCTTCCCATACTGAGTAGGAGTAATCAGTTGAAGCTCTTATAAGCAGTGGAAATGTCTAGGCTTTTACCTACTAAAACATAAGTGGAGTCAAATATGAGAATTATGTCTTCGACATGCAGTGCGTTCGATAGATAATTAATGTAGGCTCTTCTTTAATACTTGGTCGGCCAAAATATTTGGATATAATTTACCACTCTTTAATTCCGTGACAGTTTTTGTAGGGGCTTCGTCAATACTTTGTTACCCAAATCACCAATTATAATGTTATCATCCTTTAACATTCACCGACCACAATTTAAAGTTTGTTAACTCGATCTTGTCCAAGACATGCACGTAGTATCCCCACGAGATGGAGGCTGTCCATTTTTGCTTCCTGTCATAGTAGATGCTCTTTTGGAGAGCTCGATCGATGCAGCTTGAGAGTTTCAAAGAGGAAGCTTTGCATACTATATCGTCGTCATTGTTGCATGTGTAAAGATGACAATGTATGAAAATGTTCAATTTGAATCTTTTGTTCATAAATACCCCTACTTCTCTATGTTAGTTAACATCAATGCTTTGTTTTAAATATTCGTTTGTCGTCACTTAACATTCCTTTTCAACACTCTATCAACAAAAGGAAATTTTATAAAAACATTTTCACTATTGATAATGCCTAAAATAATAATGTACATACTACCAATAAAAAAGTGCATCTTGTACACTACCACCATACAATAATATTTTATTGTTCTTTATGAAAAAGCTTTGTAAAGAATGTGCATATTGTACACTACCACCATGGTAGCACTATAAAAACGCGCAGTACCACAAGTGCCACTGACACTACAATCTAACATATCTCTATGTTTGATAGATGAATCGGAAACAACAGAATGAACCCATGGCTTCTGATCAAAGAGGCCATTTGGACTGTTAATATGCAAACTATGAGTATCAAATGTATCTGGTCTAGATAGAGTAAATCCGTGATCAATCCTCACGGCGAATCACCAGCAATTGACAGAAATCTTAACGACACAGAGATGAAGAAAAGGGGAAAACAAAACTTTAATGTAAAAACTTAATTGAGTGTCATCATCGGCACTAGGCTTCTCAAGATTCAAGATTTTAAGGGTCGCATCAGGGCTTGTTTTCCAAAGTTGTTCTGCTTTATTAGTTTGTTGAGCATTGATATGGCAAGCCCTTGGCTGCTCTTGCTTTGAAGGCATCTGTGGATGACGAATTATCATTTTTCGGGTGAACAACATGACATTTGGAAAATAAGAAACACAACGCCATAGAAAGACTTGGAAGCATACTACTTCTCATAATGAATCCGAAGCGAAGCTCGAACCCGACGTCGAGGGCAGGATCATCAGGTATAAACCTCTCGCTCCGGAGGTCGTAGGTTCCAATCGCATAATAATCGTTCTTGTCTTCATCGAAACTATAGGATTAACCCCGAAGCCGAGCCAAATAAACACCTTGACAACTTGGACAAGTAACAGGAAGGCATGGAAGGCACTCGTTCCATCCGCGGGGATGCCTATTTTTCCTATTTTTCCATTCGATATCAACAGCCAGCGAAATGCCAATTCAAAATACATTAGCGTATAGTATTAAATACATGGGATGCCTATTTTTCCATTCGATATCGACCGCAAGCGAAATGCCAATTCAAAATACATTAACGTATAGTATTAACGTACATGTGGATGCACGAAGTACCGTTGGCTGAGTGTTCTCCTTGACCACGCCACTTCTGATGAAGATAGGAATGGATTCACCACAGTCAATTTGTGAATTGCCTTAAATGACACCATATAGAATTTGTTTTTATGATCGCATCGTTGCAAATGTCGGTTGTTTCCAATAAGTGCAATGTCTACTCAAAAAAATATTGAATATTGGTTGATGTCTCGTAAATGCTTGGAACAACGCCCTGTTGTTGTGCAAGAACACGCATTATCCATGACCGTTTAAAACAGAACCTAATTTTAAAATGTCGTCCTAATATGAGTAGAACCAATACAGACATCAATCATGAAAATGCATATAACCTTTTCCATGGATTGCTTTAAATATAAGAAAAGAGCCGCCACTTAAAATTAAAAAAAACAATTTGAGGCGATCTTAGGAAGCTAAATAGATCACTTCAACTCAGAAAGAGAAAACCCTTCCAAAAGGGATCATGGGAAGCACCACCACTCCTATTTTCCATTTGAGTGCATCTTCTCCATATTGATCATAGAGCTCCTTTTTTTCATACCAAATTAAACAAGAAAAAGCAAAAAGAAACCTTAAATACTCTGCATCCCCACTCTTGTCGGCTTTCCTCAACTCATCAGGTGTATCACTTTTTGATACACCCAAAATACCATAATATTTTGTACTCATCAGGTGTATCACTTTTTGATACACCCAAAATACCATAATATTTTGTATTGTCACTCTTGTTTTTTGGTGCACGCCCAAGCATGGTTAATGACTTTAGTCTTCATTCTCACAACCATGAAACTCTTGGCGACGTGGGAAAAATATTAAATTCAAGGCCATGTTAATGCAAGGCCAATCACCAAGCATATGCCATTTTCATTAATGAAAATCGACTAAATATACAGGCTAATTATGGAGAATTGACCCAACCATAGGCTAGGTTCCATACGATGAAATTCCCTTAAACATGCTTACCTAAGTTATCTCATAGCCCTGATCATTTATAGTATAAAAATGGGAATAAATTCCAGGCAGGAGATTGGACCCTGAACCTCCTGGCAACATGGGAAAAATATTAAACACACATCTGATCTGTAAGATTAACGAGCAAAGTATTTTTTTTTGCATTTTGTCTTCAAATGGCAAGGTCAAACATGGCATAATATTCTTCAAAGGCTTGTTCCTCTCTGTCACTCAAGAGAAACACAATCTCAAATGACAACCCTTCATTGGATCATTGTAATTCACCAAAATCATTGTAATTCTCCAAAATTAGTGTAGTGAAATTTCTATAGGGACCACACTAGTGGGATGGAAAATAAAAGGCCACTATTTTCCCAACAAGCTCAACTATGGGGACCTATTAAGCTCAACTACCAGGACCTATTGGCTGAACCCAATTGACAATTAAAACAACATGAAACAAATTTATGCAAATAGTATGCCATGTGCTTTTTAGTTTAATGTGATCATTATCATGTTGTTACATTGACATGGATACTTGCATCCAAAGCCCTCGACCTTGAGACTTTCACTCCAAGGCCCACTTTCAGAATGGTTAAGATTAAGATTTTGATGAGTGAAGTGCTTCATAAATCACCCAGGTCCCACCATTGTGGCAAATGTCAGATTAATAAAATGACAGTCCCACCACTATTAACGTTAATGTGAAATTAATATTGTGACACTTCCATTTTGTTTAACTCGTTTTTTAAAGCTAGGAGAATGAATCCTTCATAAAGAGAGGGAAATGAGAGGAACGAATAAAGAAGACCTAGTAATATGAGGAATGAATTAAAATGAAACAAAATAAATAGTGCCAAGCATTCTAACATAGGTGTAAATCATTTCTTCCTATGTTAGGCCTAGGGTCCTTGGGAAAATCTAGAGTGATTAACCAAATCTTGCAGTCCTGTAACTCCGTCCATTATCTAGAGTGGGATAACATATGGTGCCAAGACGAGCGTGGATGCCCCTTGCAAAAAAATCCAACAAAAAATGCATAAACTATGGTAAAAAACAAAAAAAATCAAACATTAGCTTACTTCGGTGAGAGGCATATTGTCCACATCATCAACAAGAACATTATGGGAGCCATCTTCCTTTTCTCTTTAGGATTCGAGATATCTCTGAGAAAAGTGCAAGTAGCCAATCTAATATTCTACTAATATATTAACCATGTACCTAGATAATCCCTTAACCCACAATCCTTCTAAATCAATTACCCTAATAACCCAATAACACCAATAACCCATCAACAATTGACTCACCCACCAATAACCATAAAAGAATCAATAACCCATCAACAATTCACTTACCCACATATAACCATAAATGAATTACCTCTATCTATATTTTTTAACCATTAATTTTTAACCCCGAACCCTATTCCGAATTTGTGGTCGATATTCCACTTGGTAGCGGAGCTCTACATGACTTGTGAATACATGGTTGGGCCCTGTTGACCTTGAATGAACCTTGATCTCTACAACAAAATATCCAAAATGAAGGGGTTTAAACATTCGACGAATTTTTTTGACAAGAATCCGACGATCTTATTTATTTAATTTTGGATTACATGTTGTTCAAATTATGTTTCTGAATGAATGTATAAATGGATTCAGTGTCCTCAAATACCCCATGACATCTAGCTTAAGCAAATTTTCTTCAAGCTTATGCAAATCTAAACATTGTTATTTGAAATATCATTTTTTTTACCAAATTCGTGACAGAAAATGTTGTCGAGAGCTGGAGAAATCATTGAACATTTAGGCTACACAATCCAGAATCCTTGCAGGGTGATCTATGGACTTGTGTACATGCAATTGTTGGAGGAATTTAAACAAATGATAAGAAAATTCATTTTTACCTATTTTCTCTGTTGTGTGTCCCTTTTGTCCAATTGATTTCATCCATTCCATCTGAAATCGACTCATTCTTTATTTGGAGAATACACCATTGTGGTTCTTTATTGTATCGGTGCCCCACTATTCAGTATTGGAAAATACACTCTAGCGTACATGTCACCATCACTCCATTTTAGTGCACCCCTATCCAATAACCAAATTATAATTACTAGGGTAGTAGGTTGGTTCATTTCCATTCAACGCAAAAACAAGGGTTCTCTCTACCCTCCCATTCTAGACCATCCCTATCGAACTTCATCTGCAAAATCTTCTTGTTGGAGAAAGGATTCCACTTCAAGTGTTGAATTAAAGTAGGGAGCGGTTGAATGTTGTCACGTCCCCTCTCATATTGGGAAAATTTTCCTCTTCATGGTTTGGTAAGAAGGTGGATGGAATGTCACTACAACTGCCACATCCTCGACACAAGGTATCTATAAACAATAGAAGTAGGTGGACAATATTGTAGAAGAATATAGAGATATCTTTTCCTCATCTAAAGGGCTTCCTCTAAACTACCAGGTTAAGCATTCAATTGATTTCATACCTGGTTCTCCTTTACCTAATGGCCCAATATATAGGTGCTCTATTTTGGAGAATGAGGAAATAAAGTGGCATATTAAAGAGCTCATCCGAAAAGGCCACATTCGACTAAGATCCTCACCTTGTGGGAGCCCAATTGTGTTGTTCCATAAGAAGGATGGGACATGGAGACTCTGTATTGATTACAGAGCCCTAAACAAAATCACCATCAATAATAGACACTCAATCTCCCAGATTGATGATGTTCTCGATCCGCTTAAGGGTTCCAAGTTATTTAATACGATTGATTTGAATTCAGGTTATCATTGGATCTCGATTGAATAGGTCAATGTATGGAAGACAACCTTCAAGTCTAAAGAAGGAATTTTTGAGTGGTTGGTCATGACTTTCATCTTGACTCATGCTCCAACAAAATTTATGAGGATTATGGATGATATCTTGCGCCCATTCATAAGCTCTTTTTTATTGTATATATGGACAACATTCTCATCTTGAATAGAACTTGGGTGGAAGACTTGCAACACATCCATCATATCCTTAGTACCTTGCTCTAACACAAATTATATGCCAATTTGGAGAAATAATCATTCGGTATGGAGAGAAATCAATACATGGATACATTGTGGGTATACATGGGTTACATGTGGACCCAACCAAAATCCAATTAATTTGTGATTGGCTAGCCCTGAACACCCTAACAGAGCTCTACAAATTCTTTAGCTTTGACAAATTTTATCGCAGGTTTGTGTTGGAGTTCTCTCATATCACTTGGCGCTTTAGCCAAGTGACCAAGGGTGGAGCCAAAGCCAAGTTTTCTTGGGGTGCATCACAACCAAAATACTTTGAGGATAGGAAGTGTCACCTCTAATCGACGCAAATTATCACTCTACTAGACCTATAATAACCTTATTTAGATAGATGCATTTGACTATTCTATCGATGTAGTCCTCACTCAACATGGACATCTGGTGGCCTATCATAGTGAGATACTCTTTAATGATGTTTGTAGGTATCCCACCTATGAAAAAGAGGTGTACTCCTTTGTGTAGGCATGTTATCAATGTAAGCATTACATCCTAGGGAAGGAGACCATCATCCACATTGATCACAAGCCCCTACGATTCATGCAGACGTAGGGAAAGTTACAAAATGATTTCCATCAGAAGTGGTCCACATACTTACAACAATTCCACCTAAACATAAAGTATAAGAAGGAAAACATTAATCATGTTGCAGACTGCCTCAATCAAAATCCAGTTGCAACTATGAATACCATGCTCAAATCTTGTGTACATGAGACATCAGGTGGCCTATATTGTATGCTAGTGACTCTGACTTTGCTATTTCCCATTAGACATTACAAGTAGGAAGATTGGTCTTAAAATTTAATCTCTAAGATAGAATCTTATTCCATTTTGGCCACCTTTTTGTTCCTTTATATGAGTGTGAGAATATGATTTGGGAGACACATTACAATCAAGTGGTAGGGCACTTTGGCGTAGAGAATACAATCAAAGTATTGTAGAAGCAATTCTATTGGTCGAAGATTTGACAATACATTGGTAGTTACATCAGATTTTTCACCTCTCGTTCCATTTCCAAACCTACCATCAATATAACAAGGATTGTGCACTCCATTGCCTACTCCGGACGTGCCCTAGGAGTCTATCCCAATGGACTACATGTCTGTATTTCCTTCAACCAAGCATGGGAATGACTGTGTATTTGGGGTCTTTGATCGGTTCTATAAGATGGCGATTTTAACTCCCTGTAAGAAGAGCATCCAAGGAGAGGCCACTTCTAAGATATTATTCGAGCATGTTTGGGTTCATTTTGGCCTCCCACAGACCATTTTTTAGACCGAGACAATAGTTTGTTTTGCCTCCTAAAACACACTTGCACACGGGTAAGTCTCCCAACCGCTATGTGTGTTCCCGAGGGAAACTATGAGTTAAGAACCCAATGTCACCTCGGTCCTAAACTCCTCTGTTTAGACCACAACTCCTAAAGGCCAAGGGGGGTATTCCCTACTTACTAAGTTCTTTTTGTAGTTTGTTTTAGGGAGTTGTAAATTACCAAAGACTAATATGACAGTCATCTTGTAGTGATGCAAATATTTCAATGTCAAGAAAACCCTTTAACAATCAACTAGTAATGTATGTAAGAGAGAAACAATCAAATAATCTAAATGACCAGTGTCATCTCTTGTAATACCCCAATTTTGACCCTTATGAAATATTGGCTTTTAATGTAAATATTGTATACATGCGATGTATGTTTCCCTAGCGTGGAGCTCAAGGCCAAGGCCCCGCTAGTGTATGTTTGGGTTTTATTTAAAATGGACAAGCATTTGATTTTTTTTACCCATGTGCTATTAAGCCATGGGATATTGTAAATTGATGTAAATATTAATATTTCAATAAAATACTAAAATTGGCTATGGAAGCAACGAATGAGAAGGGGCCATGTGTATTCCACTAGGGAGTGGTGAGGGGGTTGTGGGGATGAACCATATGCTACCAAATGTCATTTTGAGAACCCATTTGACTTTCATTGCTGACATTGAATTCTGTTGTAAGGAAGTTGTTGAAGAATTCAGTCCATGGCTTCGATGGAGCATGGGCAGCCTAGAAATTCGTATGGAAGGTACGGGGTCTATTTTTCTTGTACCACAAGTCACTCTACCTCATGGGAATGGGTTCTTCCTCATTCCCATTCCATTGTTGAGGATCCCAGTTTCAGTTTTCATCCATTACGAATGCCCAGTAGTGAGAAAAATCAGAAATTACAACTTTGTAAGAACCCATGTTTTGAAGTGCCATAAACACCTAGAATTTGATATTGACAGTGAAATCCATTGGGGGATCCATAGATATGAGCCTTGGGGTGAAATTGAGAGCATTAGATGCTTTGAAATCCATTGGAAAACCCAATTTTTATAGCCCAGAAACCCAGTGACGGGATTGAGTTGTTTGATGACAGAATTGTGAGAAATCCAAGTGTGAATGGCTAAGAAGAGGTTGGGTTCGCTTGATAAACCTAGTGAAGGCTAGAATCTCAAGGAATTAGTAGCTGGACCTTTCTATTCCCACCCTGAAGAGCACTGGAGGGAAGGGACTCCTGAGGGATTGTGCAGCAGAGAAGGGGATCTTCCTTGTGTTGGGTGTGGTAGGTATTGTGGGTGCCATGACTGTTGATTTTAGTTGAGATGCCTGTAGCTCTGTGGTTGAGTTCACTGAATTTGCATCCTCCTCCTTGGTCTCTTGCATACTTGATAAACCTAATTGCATGTTGGCATAGCATGACTGTTTAATTCCGCTTTGTTTATATTGAGTATGAATTTGTACACATAAGTTTTTATTTGTTATGAATTTCTGAGTAATGTATGGGGTGGAAATTGTCAAATAAGCCCGGTATGTTGGTCATGTTTCCTTCCTGGCACTGGAATGATGGAAGGGGACGTGACAGAGTGGTATCAAAGTCCATGTTGCAACACTGGGGCTGCTTGGGCCAAACTCTGAGTTTACAGACAAGTAATAGAATTTTTTAACGCAATATTGGTGAAGTTGGGGCGTCATTTTGGAATGGAAAAATTGAAGAAAATCAAAGTTCTCAGATGGGGCAGGGGATCACACCATTGCATAGAGCTTTGAAATAGATTTCCAACGGTAGAAGACTCGCCTCATTTGGTTAAGGGACGAGGGAGAAATGAACCCCGCAAGTTGCAGGGACGGAGGTGTTCCATAGTTGCGGATTTCGGGTTGCTGGAACGAGGATTTCCAAATTTTGCGTTTTGGATTTCCGTAATTCCGCACCCGCAATTTTGGATTTCGGGTTTTGGGTTGCAGGAATGGAAAATTGCATTTCGGTTTCCGCAATCCTGATTCCGCATTTCGGGTTTCGAGTTGCGGGTTGGGGGAACGCAAAGTTTTTGAAAAATTGCATTTCGGTTTCCGCAATCCCGATTCCGCATTTCGGGTTTCGGGTTGCGGGAATGAAAAGTATTTGAAAAATTGCGTTTCGGTTTCCGCAATCCTAATCCCGCATTTCGGGTTTTGGGTTGCGGGTTGCTGGAACAATTTTTTTTTGAAAAATTGCGTTTTTGTTTCCGCAATCCTGATTCTGCATTTCGGGTTGTGGGTAAAAAAAAAAAGTATAGAGCCCGAAAATTGATTTTTGGATTACAGAAGCATGCGGATCAGAACTGGATGAGTTCAAGGGCATTTTTAGGCCATTAACAAAGGCCATGAATGAACTAGTGAGGATCCCGAGCCCATTATGCCCCAATTTGACATAAAATTGGGATTAATGGATTTTACAAATCGGTGTCCCGACGCTTGACAGGAGGTTGGATTGAGATGAAACTTATATGGAGTAGTCATGGAGCAGGCACGGTGTTAATTTTGGAATTTTGGAGCCAAAATCTAAAGGATGTGGAGTCGGGGTGAGTGTGAAGGCCAAAAAGCACTATTCCGGGCCACTTTTTGGAGATTTCGAAAAGCTTACAGTGGATGAAAGTGACCCTGTAATTAGGATTCAAGAAATTTACTGAACTCAACATGTCATATTCTCATTAAAACAAACAATTCATGTTAGACAAGGATTTTCCAGAAATGCACAGTTTGAGAGATAGCCATTTTTGGTCCAAATTTTGAAAATTTGGAAAACTGTGAAAAGTTAAAAGTAGTCAAACCCAGAATTTAATAGAAGATGAATAGTGCATCAGAACAGAGATCCGCGAGTTGATGAGTGTTCCTTGTTGTATGGACTAACTTCTCCCTATAGAAAAGTTTTTGGGATTCTTCATAGATTTTCTTCCACGGGTGGATGAAGTTGGCAGTTCAAGATATTTTACAACTGTGTAAAAAGTGCAGAATTGTGGTGAAAGTTGTCATTTTTGAAGTAATGTAGTTTCCACACCTGATGTCGGAATGGAGCACGTGGATAGGAATTGGAAAGCTTATCCAGTAGGGAATAATGGTGCTTGAACATAATTTGAATGGGGTTATCATACACCATAGATATTTAGAGCAGAAAAGTGCCAGTGACTGTTTTGACATATTGTTGACAATATGGACAATTTCCATAATTGCATGAATGGGCAAAAGAAATGAAGACATATAACTCTATAAAGGGTTCCATGAGTTTTATTATGTTAAATATTGATGTTTATATTTCTATATGCATTCCTAATATTTCTAACAAATATTTTCATAATGCATAGTGCTTGCAGCTCATAAGATTTGAATATTGTAGCAGAAGTAACATACATGGAAGAGAGTCTCCAAAGAAAAATGGTGACCATAAATGATGCTTAAAATCCTTATGAGCATGAAGAAGATGTTCTAGGATAAAATGTGCAAGAAGGGAATGCTGAGACTAAATCTAATGGGAGAAGGGAGCAAGTCACTCCTCAGAATCTGGTTGAAACCATGGTGAGCTTCAATGAAAGGTTGATGAAGGCTAAAGAGGAACAAAACCAATTCAATGCTGCTATTTTGAAAAGCCTCACTGATATGCAGCAGAAGATAAATCTTGGGTCCAACCCAAGCAATGTAGGTGAAGAAGGAAGAGATGCAGAGAGCCGCTCTAGAGGTTGTTCAAAGAAGAGGACTCTAAGCCCAAGGAAGAGTTTTGTGAGCAAGAAGCATATGACACCTTCCTCAATATATTCTTCTAGCAAGTCATGTGACTCCAGAGGTTCTCAAAGAAGTTCAAAGGCATCCCACAAGGAGAATTCAGGAAGGCAAGGCCTCCCACATTCGATGGAGAAGGCAAGACTGGCCAAGAGAGGCAAGACTGGCCAAGAGGCAGAGGCATGGCTTCTTGGAATGAAGAAATATTTCAGAATTCAGGACTACTCAAGAAATGAAAAGGCCAAAATTTCTATTTACAATCTAAATGGAAGAGCTTCAATTTGGTGGGACAACCTCTTGCAAGTGAAAGGGATTAGTGAAAGGAAGATCAGCTGGGAGAGGTTTAAGAAGTACTTCAAGGAAAAATATCTTTCTGCTAGGTATTATGATAGTAAGAGAAAAGAGTTCAATGAACTCAGGTTGGGACAAAAGTCTATGGAAGAACATGTCCATAAATTTTTGGAATTGTTGAGGTATGTGGATTACATTAAAGATGAGAGGATAAAGATCCAATGTTTCCTTGGAATCCTACCTCAAAGTTTCAAAGATAGAATTGAGTTTGTTAATCCACCAAGTCTTGATGAAGCCATTAGGATGGCCATGCATTGCTATGAGAAGAATAAAGGAAAATCAGAGGTTAATCCAGCATGGAAAGGAAAGCCAAGAGGGAGGTTTGATCAAAAGAGAAGTGGATTCAAACCACCATTCAAAATTCAACCCAAAACCTTTCCACAGGGGCAGCAAGCAAGGAGTGGATTTAAGCCAGCAGTAGCAGCAGATAAGACTTCAAAATGGCCACTTTAGTGTTGGGGATGTGGAGAAAATCACATGCTAAAGGATTGTCCACATCAGAAATGGAATCCCCGTAGCTTATACAACTTAAAAGGAGAAGCTACAGTGGAGGACATGGCAAGGGAAACACCTCGAATTTATGCAGCATTGGACAATCATCAGGTAGACCATCAATCATCAGTGGTGGAAGTTGAAGGTAAGATTGCTAAGCAATCTATGTCTGTTTTGATTGATCTAGGATCTACTCATAGTTATGTTTCTCCAAAAGTGGTTGAAGGTTGTTCTCTTAGAAAAGTGAAGCATAATAAGTCTTGGCTAGTTCAATTAGCCACAGGGACCAAGAGAAAAGTTAGTGAAGTAGTGATGGAGTGCCCCATAGAATTGAATGGACTCCACACACATGCAGATTTAAATGTACTACCATTAGGATCATATGATGCATTAATTGGTATGGATTGGTTGGAAAGACATAGAGCCAAGTTGGACAGTTATGAGAAAGCACTTGAGTGCATTGATGAAGAGGGAAGGCCAAGGTTGGTAAGAGGAATTCCCAAACAAGTTTTAGTAAGACAAATTTCAGCCTTACAGTTGAAAAAGTTTTATAAGAAAGGTTGTCAATTATATGCAGACCATATATCAGATTCGTCAAAGGAAAAAGGTCCAATGATAGAGAAATTCCCATTGTTGCAAGAATTCCAAGATGTGTTTCTGGATGAAGTGTTGGGACTACCACCAAAGAGAGATATTGATTTTACCATCGATCTTGTTCCAGGGGCAGCGCTGAATTCCAAAGCTCCTTATAGAATGAGCACACCAGAATTGGTAGAGTTGAAGATGCAACTACAAGAATTAATGGACAAGAGGTATATCAGGCCTAGTGTGTCTCCTTGGGGAGCACCGGTGTTATTTGTCAAGAAGAAGGATGGGACTTTAAGGCTGTGTATTTATTACAGGCAGCTTAATAAAGTGACAGTCAAGAATAAGTATCCATTGCCAAGAATTTATGACTTATTTGATTAAATGAAGGAAGCTAAAGTGTTTTCGAAGATTGACTTGAGGAGTTCACTGTGGTGCCATTTGGTCTTACCAATGCACCTGCTACATTCATGTGTCTCATGAATAGTGTCTTCAACAAATATTTGGATAAGTTTGTGATTGTGTTCTTGGATGACATTCTTGTCTATTCAAGGAATGAAGAAGAACATGAGGAGCATCTAAGGATGGTTTTGCAGGTCCTTAGAGAACATCAGCTATATGCCAAGTTAAGCAAGTGTGAGTTTTAACAAAAGAGGGTTTAGTATTTGGGTCATGTCATTTTAGAAGAAGGTATTGCAGTGGGTCCAAAAAATATTAATTCCATTATGGATTGGTCTACTCCAAATAATGTTTCAGATGTTAGATCTTTTATGGGTCTTGCTAGTTACTACTGAAGGTTTATTGAAGGCTTTTCCAATATAGCTCATCCAATCACTTCATTGCAAAGGAAGAATATCAAGTTTGTATGGTCTGAAAAATGTGAGAAAATTTTTCAGCAGTTAAAGGAGTTACATACCAGCGCTTCTGTTCTGACAATAGTAGATCCAAAGAAGGATTTTGTAGTGTGCACAAATGCTTGTATTGAAGGGATAGGTGGAGTGCTCATGCAAAAAGGAATTGTGATTTGCTATGAGTCAAGGAAATTAAAAGAGTATGAGAAGAATTATGCCACACATGATTTAGAATTAGCATCCATAGTGCATGCTCTCAAGATGTGGAGACATTATTTGATGGGAAGAAGATTTGAGCTTAGAATAGACCACATGAGGTTGAAGTATTTATTTGATCAGCCAAACTTGAATGCTAGGCAAGCTAGGTGGATGGAATTCCTTTGTGAATTTGATTTTGAAATTAAGCATGTAAAAGGGAAGGAGAACAAAGTTGCAGATGCTCTTAGCATAAAATTTCATGTTGCAGCATTAAGTGTGTGTAAATTAGTTTTGAAGACAAGAGTTCTTGAAGCCCAAAACAGTGATAAAACTTGCCTTCAAATTAAAGAAAAGTTGCAACAACAGAATATATATGAAAAGTGTGTAGGATATCAGCTTGGTGAAGATGAAATCCTCATCTGCAAAGATAGATTGTACATTCCAAATAGTGCAGATTTGAAGCAGCTAGTGATGGATGAAATACATCAAATGTCATACTCTGGACATCCAGGATATCAAAAGACTATAACAACAACAAGAAAGCAATACTTTTGGCATGGTATGAAGAATTACATAACTGAGTACATTGCTAGGTGTCAGAAGTGCCAACAAGTCAAGGAAGAGCACCAACATCCAGCAGGATTGTTGCAGCCCTTACCCATTCCGGAATGGAAGTGGGAAGTGATCTCTATGGATTTTATAACAGGTCTTCCCATAACAGTGAAGAAGCATGACTCAATCATGGTTGTGGTGGACAATCTATCAAAGGTATCCCACTTCATTCCAGTCAAGTCCACTCACAAGGCTAATGACATTGCAAATATCTTCACGAGAGAGATATTCAGATTGCATGGATTGCCCAAGGCAATAGTTTCTAATCGTGATACTAAGTTCACTTCCAATTTCTGGAAAGGATTATTTCAAGAATTGGGGAAAAGATCGAATTTCAGTACAACATATCATCCTCAAACAGATGGCCAAACTGAGAGGGTGAATCAGGTCCTTGAAGACATGCGGAGAATGTATGTGATGGATAAACCATCCAAGTGGGAAGATTACCTACACTTGGTAGAATTTGCATACAATAATGGATATCATACATCATTGGGAATGAGTCCATTTGAGGCATTGTATGGCAAGGGATGCAGGACTCCAGTGAATTGGGACAACTCGGTGAACATGGTAGTACTTGGACTGGAGATGATCAAGGAAATGGAACAGGAAGTTGTTAAGATCAGGCAGAATTTACAGGCAACTTAGGATAGGAAAAATAGTTTTGCAGATTTGAAAAGAGTGCATAAGGAATTTCAGAATGGGGACCATGTTTATTTGAGAGTGAAACCAAGGAAGAGTTCTCTCAAGTTGGAGAGTTGTGCCAAGTTGTCACCAAGATATTGTGGGCCATTTTAAGTCCTAGATAGGATAGGGCCAGTTGCATATAGAATTGCATTGCCTGCTAATATAAGAGCTCATAATGTTTTCCATGTGTCTTTGCTTAACAAGTATGTACATAATACTAATCATATGATTGATTGGAATGTGATACAGGTGGAACCCGAGGGAGAGTTTCAAGTAGAGGCTATGTGCATCCTCGATAAGAAGGTCACTTTGCTCCAGAATAGAGCCATCAGGTAGGTAAAGGTCCAATAGGAGCACCTTAGTCCCGATGAGGCTACATGAGAGTTGGAGGATGCCATGAGAGAGGCATTTCCATTTTTGTCCAGTTTTGAGAACACCGAGGACGGTGTTGTTCTAAGGGGGAGGGGAATGTAATACCCCAATTTTGACCCTTATGAACTATTGGCTTTTAATATAAATATTGTATACATGCGATGTATGTTTCCCTAGCGTGGAGCTCAAGGCCAAGGCCCCGCTAGTGTATGTTTGGATTTTATTTAAAATGGAAAAGCATTTGATATTTTGTTACCTATGTGCTATTAAGCCATGAGATATTGTAAATTGATGTAGAAATTAATATTTCAATAAAATACCAAAACTGGTTATGGAAGCAATGAATGAGAAGGGGCCATGTGTATTCCACTAGGGAGTGGTGAGGGGGTTGTGGGGATAAACCATATGCTTCCAAATGTCATTGTGAGAACCCATTTGACTTTATTTGTTGACATTTAATTTTGTTGTAAGGAAGTTGAAGAATTCAGTCCATGGCTTCAATGGAGCATGGGCAGCCCAGAAATTCGTATGGAAGGTATGGGATCTGTTTTTATTGTACCAAAAGTCATTCTACCTCATGGGAATGGGTTCTTCCTCATTCCCATTCCATTGTTGAGGATCACAGCTTTAGTTTTCATCCATTACGAATGCCCAGTAGTGAGAAAAAACAGAAATCGCAACTTTGCAAGAACCCATGTTTTGAAGTGCCATAAACACCCAGAATTTGATATTGATAGTGAAATCCAATGGGGGATCCATAGATATGAACCTTGGGGCGAAATTGAGAGCATTAGATACCCCGAAATCCATTGGAAAACCCAATATTTATAGCCCAGAAACCCAGTGATGGGATTGAGTTGTTTGATGGTAGAATTATGAGAAATCCAAGTGTGAATGACTGAGCAAAGGTTGGGTTGGCTTGATAAAGCCAGTGAAGGCTAGAATCTAAAGGAATTAGCAGCTAGACCTTTCCATTCCCACCCTGAAGAGCACTGGAGGGAATGGACACCTGAGGGAATGTGCAACAGAGAAGGGGACCTTCCTTGTGTTGGGTGTGGTAGGTATTGTGGATGCCATGACTGTTGAGTTTAGTTGAGATCCTTGTAGCTCCGTGGTTGAGTTCACTTGCTTAGAATCCTCCTCCTTGGTCTATTGCATGCTTGATAAACCCAACTGCGTGTTGGTATAGCATGATCATTTGTGCAAAACCATGGCTGTGAGTGAGCCTATCTAGTTCCTCCTTAGTGGATACACAATCCAACTCGGGGGTGGTCTCTCAGCTAAAAGAATATAGGTTGGACAGAGATCTATGGTTGGGTGGATCGATGCTCTCACATAGCCAGTTGTTTGGATAACTTCATCTCAAAGATAAGTGTTCTTTGTGTTTAAATTATATGCATTCTGTGTTTTGCAATGTGTTAATTCTGAATGATAATTATTCATGTTAATGGAATTGATATGAAGTCTGTGCATACCATGAGAATGAGATTGAATTCTCTGCATGTGGAACTATCATATGCCTGTGATAGATATGTTGATGCATTACTGTTGTGTGTGTAAATATGATTTAATTCCGCTGTGTTTATATTGAGTATGAATTTGCACACATAAGTTTTTATTTGTTATGAATTTCTAAGTAATGTATGGGACATAAATTGTCAAATAAGCCCAGTATGTTGGTCATGTTTCCTTCCTGGCACTGGATTGATGGAAGGGGACGTGACATCTCTACTCAGGCTATGGAGTCACAATAATCAACTTCAAATAATTTTCCTAATGCATCAACTCATTTACTTTAACAAATATAACAAGAATATGATGACTTCCAGTAAATGAACAAGTTAAAATAAAATGCTTGCAAAGATAGATTATCAAGATATCATATAAAGCATTAAAATGTACATTTTGAACAACTTAAGGATTCAAAGATGCATATAACAATTATTAAGCCAAAAGCGAAATACTTGAACAAATATTGTCAATAAGATAAATAAGTAAAATGCTTGCGAAGTAGAAAAATGTAAATGATTGTAACGATGTTGTGCAAGTGGTCCTATAAATTTTAGTAAATTTGATGTCTCTCTTTGAATTAGGGGATTTAGGTGTTTGTTGCAAAGAAATGAAACTAATCTAGATGTCTACCCCAAGAGACTATCTCCTTCGATTAGAGAGAGAATGCCGGGTGCTCAACCTGAGAACAGAAGTTTCCCAAATAGCTCCATGAGTCAAACTCAAGACTTGTTGGGTGCTCAACTAGAGGACACAAAGTGCCATGAGACCCCCCACAGTCTCTACCTTACTAGCTCCATAGGTCAAGCCTTATTTTCTCCATTCTAATGAATATATGTAACTGGGTGCCTATTAATCTAGTCAACACAATTTTTTTTCCTTTCTCGTCACCCAAGTTCGGTTTAATCAGTGAGGGTAGAGGATACGGGGCAAAAACGAGGCTTAAGTTAATTTCAATTCTTTAAGCAAAACTAATCTAAGACAATATAAGCCAAGCGCGATATCACTGGAGTGGTGAAGCCACTTCACTAGTGACGTGCGGGCGAAATGAAATTACTTGCAAATAAAATTACAGAAATAAAATTGAAAGCCAAGCACGATATCACTGGAGTGGCAAAGCCACTTCACTAGTGAGGTGCGGTCAAAATAAACAACTTAAAGCAAATTACTGGAAATAAAGAAAACAAGCCAAGCGCGATATCACTGGAGTGGAGGAGCCACTTCACTAGTGAGGTGCGGGCAAAATGAAAATGCTTGAAGTAAATAAAACTAGTAAGCAAAACTACTTAACAAAACCATGCAAGGATGGGCATAGCCTCTTCCTTTGCATGCAACTAAGAGTAAACTAACTAAGAAATATATTCTTGAAGTAAAACCCAACAAACTCAAGCCCAAGAGACTCTCTTGGGCTTGTTACAATGATGTAAATTCCAACACTTATTATTATTAGGAATATAGAGAGAAAATAGTGATTTTGACCGTTTTTTGTGAAAGGCTTGAAGTAGTGACTTGTGGAAGCATTCGATGCTTCGAGATGGCTGATTTTGGGTAGCATATCCTTCTTGAAAGTGTACAGACCTACTAAAAACCAACAAAAAAAAGTCATAGAAAAATGCCCAAAATCACTTTGGGACAATTTTAGTTTATCATACAAAAATGTACAAATTTACAGAATATTTATGAGCAAATTTTGATGAGATAATAATATGTAAATAATGATTCAAATCTGATTTATATATTCAAAAGATATAGAATATAATGCAGAAAATTTAAATGGGAAAGAAAGAAGAAGATAGTGCTCTTTTGCCCAACCAATGCTTTGAGGAGTGGGGTATTTGACCAAAGAATTCCACCATTTGACCAAAGAATTCCACCATCAAAGCTTAGTGACCTGCAACTTGTAAGATATTTCTACATAACTGAAATGAAATGTGAGTACCTATAGAGGAGCTAAGAGATCATAAACTTCAACCAACAAGAATATGAAGATCTTAACTAGTTAAATAGAAAAACTCATAAAATAACTAGCAAAATTACTAGAAATATCACCAAAGCAAAATAGTTTGCTTGTTTGGCCTCCCAATGGTTGAATAACATGAATATATGAAGCAAAGCACCACCAAGAGCATCCACAACACCAAATATCCTCCAAATAATTTGTATTACCAAGCCAAATGGATGAAAATTACAATGGCCCAACAATGGACGAGAAGAGAGAAAGAGAATGAGAGAAATGGAAAAAATAGCAAGAGCATGATAGATTGTAACCCAAATTGTAGCTAGGGTTTTACCCCTAGCTTGTGCAAATGAGCACCTACTAAGGAGAATGGACTCCTTAGTAGCAGTTCAGTAAATGTAAATAATTAAGCTAAAACAGAAATTAAATTACTTCTAAAACATGCATGAAACATAAACATCAAATTTAAAGAATGGCTTTTTGTATTGATATTACCTTCAATGTGAAGGTTTGATGAAGCCCTTTGCAATGTCCGAGAGGATGCTCCAAGCTTCAATATGCTCCTTCTCCTTCTCCAATGGTGGGAATGGGCCAAAAGTGGCTCTCAAGGTGAAAGTAGTTCAATGGTGAACTAGGGTTTCGAGAGAGATTTTGGCATAGTAAGGGTGCTTGTGATTGTGGATATTGGAATAAGGGATCTCCATCACCTATTTATAGTTTTTTGGTGGTGGAGTGCTGACCCGTGGTTTTGGGAAACACATGGTTTTGGGCAGCTGTATAGGGTTTTTTCTTCCTTTTCCTCATTATTTTATATTTTTTATTCCCTTTTTAGGGGATTTTTGCTATTTTTGGAGGAAAAAGGGGTTTTTTAGCCTTTTTTAGGCTATTTTGAGGGTTTTGTGGCCTTTTGGAGGCTTTTAAATGGGATTTTTTGGGATTTTAAGGGAAATATGGTAGGAAAATGGACAAATGAGCCATATAATGTGGTAGATGAGGTAGTGAACACTTTTTGGGTGTTAACAGATTGCCCCCTGATGTGCGAGGGCAGGAGCTCATCGTATGGCCGATGGACATCATAAGTCATGAATGGTTTTCCTGGGGAGTGGAGAGAAGAGAAGAAACAAACTGAAGCCCAGAACAACGATCCCGAACAACTGCAAGAACTAAAAGTACATAACCTCAATAATGGATGAGGAATCATCTGATCATATGGACGAGGCGGGCATTCCCATGCTCGTATCAGGATATAACATAACAATAACAATGGGGTCCAAAAAATGGGGACCTGAAATATACATGACCTCAAATACTGACTGAGGAATAATCTCAATATATGGACGAGGCGGGCATACCCATGCTCGTATCAAGATATATAAAAAACTGTGAGGCCCGAAAAGAGGGACTTGTAAGATACATAGAGAACCACTGTGTACATCATAAGAGTCCAGAGGGGACACAAAATCTGGGACATACTGCTGGGCGGACCATGTCTGAGCTGAAAAACTGATACACTGGAATAATCAACAGTGCTACTGAGTGTGGTACCAAAGGGGTTAATAAGCTGCTGGATCAGAGTGACAAGGGGTACACTCGTAATGGTACACTGCATTGGAACTGATCTGGGTACTCAAGGAAGCATGTAACTGGATGGCTTTCGAATAAAAACGCCAACGTAGCCCGGACATCCACGGGAACATACAACTGGGCGTTCCGAAATGACTCACCAATGTGCTAGAGTCGGGGGAAATCCGGGGTCTTCGACTAAAAACTGATGGAATATAATCCTACGCGATCCTCAACGATGCGATCAAGGTGCTGAAGTCGAGCATGTGAGAACAACCACGCGGAGAGGCAATGATGACTCCTCTCAGAATGGTCCATAGGCACTTACCACAGATGGTGATAAGTCCAAGGCGTAGGGACCTCTGGGCCTATCCTATGGAATAGAGGGGCTGTCGTCGACAGAGGGAGACCTGCAACTATCAAGGCAATGATGTTTCCTTGACAGGAGCGCGCGGTGAAGAACCGAAATGTGATAGAACATATGGCAGGACTGACAAACTGGTGGTGACAACTGGGCAAATAGAGTGGGTGGACTCAAAATTCCTTTGTTCAGAGTATGGTAATGGGAATGATCTGGCAGCATATGAAACTGACTGAGGGGAAAGGGATCATAGCTGTAATGGATCTGGGAGGGTAACTGGGATGAGGGAGACTCAAGCTGGTGTAAAATGGCAGGAGACTGCAGAATACTTTGAACAAAGGCGACCTGATTGGGGGTGCTGCCGAGATGATCGATCATAGTGCCAGGAGGCACGGGGGGACTTCTTCATGGGTTAAGGAACTAGAAGAAGTGTGTGTAAAATGATACTGTCGTGTGGATTTTACGAGCCCAGGACAGTTCATGCTCGTGGTGGCTTTCAATTTTAAGGAGTCTGAAAGCTATAAGAAGACTCTGAAATGATGGAATGGTACTGTCGTGTGGATTTTACAAGCCTAGGACAGTGCATGCTCATGGTTGCTTTCAATTTTAGAGATTCTGAAAGCAAATAAGAAGACTCCAGGGGTTGCTTTTTCGTAGATTTAGTCTCCAAGGCCCAAAGAAGCATAAAAGGATGCAATGAAGAACTCTTCTAGCCGGTGTGACTAGAGTATTCCTTTTTCGTAATTAGTCTACCGGGTCCGGAAAAGGGTTAAACTTATACCAGATAGACGCCCTTTCAGGTACTTTAACGAGCATGAAAGGAAGCAAGATTGCTCGGCGATCTTTTCATTCTTTTAGGAGTCAGAAAAGAGCTTAACGGAAACTCCCTAAGTGCCTTTTTCGTAAAGGACTTGTCCGGCCCGAAAAAGGGATAAAAGTATACCGAACAAAAGGAATGGCCAGGAAAGGAGGAAGTGTTCAATCAAGGATCAGTAATGATGACCAAGAACGAGGGTAGGGGGGAACACTGATGGGCCTCCTTGCGGGGTGAATGAAATGGTGGCAAAATAACGAGACATTTGCAGTATGACAAGAGTGAATGGCTCATGTAAAAATGTGGAACAATCCGATAGCGACCGATGTGGCGCGCAAACCGAGGCAACAAGGTGTCGAGACACAATGTGGAAATTGTACCAAGTGAGAGCGAGAAATGATCTCAAGCATCATCACAAGCTCGGAAAAATGAATCCGGCGATATAAAGGGTGTCAAAAACGGGTAACGGCCGATGTGGCACGCACACCAAGGCGATGAGGGCGTTTTGGAAAAAATACCCAAAAAATATCGGGGTGAGAGCGAGAAATGATCTCAAGCATCATCATCAGCTCGGAAAAATGAATCCGATGATATAAAACATGTGAAAAACGGAGAACAGCCGATGTGGCACGCAAACCGAAGCGACTAGTGGCGTCGGAAAAATGGGCAAAAAATGACGGAACAGAAATAATGCAACGAGGTGACCATCAGGACGGTCTCGTCGTGCTGATTCCAATGGTGGAAACGGTTCGTAAAACGGACTCCGGATGGGGTCAGAATGGCCAAAACAAGAAAAAGTAAACTGACTATAAATAGTGGTGGGTCCAACATGACATGTGTCATTTGTACTTGTTGACTTTGACTTGTGAATAGAGTGGACCAGAGCTTAGGTGGCATTTCTGGACGATCCGTCTGGCTGATTTCAGATCTGTGAGATACAGGTATTTCATCAAACTCATGCCTGCATGTTTTTTAGGGTCGGGGGTTGGGTAATGGGTCCCACGTCTGATTTGTACGGTCCACGTGGGGTGGACCGCGGGTTAGGGGGTCGAAACCGCGGTTGGCGACCGCGAGTTTCGGAGTGAACCACGCGGTTGGCGACCGTGTGATTCCTGGATGAACACGCGGTCGAGTACCGTGAGTTCCAAGGAGGAACACGCAGTGCCAAACCGCGAGGTTAGGGCTGACAGGCGCGGTTAAGTACCGCGGCTATATGCCTGACAGCCGCGGTCGGAAACCGCGGCAGGAAGCCCGAAAGTCGCGGTTTTGGGCCGAGCTATTAGGGTCTTCCGGGAGAGGGGCAAGGACTTATTTATGGGACATGAGTCTGATGAGTTGCCTTTGTGTGATTGACAGGATGCCGCAGGCTCTATGGAGAGAGCGGGAGATTCCCGATGAGACCATGGGTTTCATTCAAGAGGAGAGCCATGTGCGATCTGTGTTGGGACTGTGCGGACTACTGAAGTTCGCACAGATACCCATGATACGTTCAGCAGCATTGTTGCTGAACCGTCTAATCAGCTTCTGGGAGCCGGACATACAGGATTTCCGGGTACAGGGTGAGAGAGTGGACCTCACCCTGACCGATGTGTACTTTCTGACGGGGTGGCCCTGCCTGGGCAGGGTAGCAGACACACAGCCGCGGGTTGCCGCGGATGTCGACATGGAGGACATGTTGGAGAGATACTGCGGTCCTGAGGCGAGGGTGCATAGGAATGCACTCCTGGTGAGGGACTTACAGGAGCCGGCCGTGCAGGCTATAGCGGCATGTGTAGTGCGGGTATTGGGTTCTCAGTCACCTGAAAAGGTGTCTGGGGGCCAGATGCAGATGGTAGAGCACGTACTGGATGGGGTGTACTACGCGTGGGGCCAGATGTTCCTGACCTGCGTGCAGCGGCAGCTGACGTCAGCGAAGGAAGCTGGCAAGGGATTTTGTTTTGGTTCCTTCTTATGTGCCTTCTTTATGGAGAGGGTACCCACACTGCGGCCACGGGTGCCGATCAGGCCAGGAGGGATGATGGAGCCGTGGATGGTGCGGTGGGGTGAGATGATGCACCGCCGTGGTGGAGGCGACGTGGGCAGGTACTTCACGCAGGAGTTATACCTGCAGTGGCTCCAGATACCACTGACACTGGACGACTTCCCGTATCGGGACATGGACTTCACGGGAGATCCAGAGGCGCCACGAGCACCGGGACAGGCATGGGGACCCGACGGTACGTATGTGTTTTTGTTATATGTTATGTATGTCAGGTTTTATTTATATGATAGTAGATTGATATACTGTGACTGACATATGGGTGATCTTGCAGATGTGGGCCCGAGACCGCCTCCAGGACATGTGGCACGGAGGGGGATTGTGGCTGTTCCAGCTCTGCCTGGGCGAGGAGAGGTGCGGCGCCGGGATCCAGAGGTGACCCTAGAGTCTGTCTGGGCACTATTAGACCGGTTGCTGATAGGGGTGACCGACGAGGGATGGCGGGACGTCGATCCAGACGTGGTTCAGGATTGCATGAGGGCACCCCGAGAGTTTAGATCCATCGCGATCCGGGTGGCGATCTTGGTGGACCGGGTACGGGCACAGGAGGCCGGAGGAGATGAGGACTTGCCGGAGGAGGAGCGAGGGGAGGACTCAGAGGCAGCCGATGCAGGCAGTGATGCAGGATACGACTCTCATTAGGGAGTAAAGGGGACTCCCCCCGAGTTTTGTAGCTACGGCATGTATGGTGATGAGGCTTTAGGCATGTATATCCATTTTTTGTATAGCTGAGTACAGGGGTACTCAGGACATGTATAGCACTTGAACATGTATATTTTTTGATATATATATATATGCACATGGATGCACCTTTTTGTATGATGTTGTTTTATTTGTACGCACGTGGATGTGCTTTATGAGTTGTGATATGTTTATATTGCACATGGATGCAAGTAGGTTAGGAGGTTAGGCACGTGGATGCCCCTTGTGTATTTTATGTGATGCGACATGATGTATGTATGATTAGGCACGTAGATGCCCCTATGGATATGCATGTGGTTTATATACATGGATGCAAATGTGGATGCGATGCAGCCTTTTTGGGTTTTTATATATTTTCATGAGATGTTATGGGATTGTGATGTATGATGTTACATGGTGTGATTGATATGCCATTCGAGGATGTTGTTGGCCATTTGGTCTGCGACGCTATTTTGGGCTCTTGGGACATGTGTGAATGTTATGGATTCAAACTGTCGGCTGAGTTGTTTTGCGCGCAGGAATTTTCTAAAAAGGCAGGGATCACGCACTTGGTAGCAGTTGTTGAGCTGGGAGACAAGTAGCTGGGAGTCGAAGAACACATGAAGGTGACATATGCCCATTTGGAGGGCGGCAGTCAAGAGACCAGTCACAGCATCATACTCCGCCTGGTTATTGGTAGCAGTGCCTATATATATTCCGTCAAGGTGAATCATCTCGTTGGAAGGGGAGTACAAGACCCATGCTGCAAAAGCCAGGTTGGGAGACCAGCGGCTTGCCCCATCAGCGAAGCCAGTGTAACAAGGTGGAAGATGGTCCATCTGTAATTATGCAAAAATGATGAATGTAAGATGATGGTAAAAAAGTAAAAAACAAAAAGAGAGCAAACTGTACAAGGCGGACCAATGAGGTCACCAGTTATTCTAGGGATAGAGACTCCTTAGGATACAACCCAACATGGGGGTTGCGAAAAGGAAGGCCTTTAGAGTTGGTTTTAGTACGAACAGGAAGTTCCTCTGGCTGTGTGTCCATGTGATGTTTGAGAATGGCGGGGTCGAACCCAGGCATTCTGGTAGAGGGCCAAGCAAAGACATCACGGAACTCTTGGAAGAGTTGTTTATAATCCTCAATCTCCTGCTCGCTGCAGGAGGCTCCTAAAGTGATGAGTTCAGGGGCACGTCCTGGGAACTTTGAGGGAGGAAGAGGACGCTGTTTCTGACGGACGGGGGGTACATCAGGCCATGTGTCAATGTGGTGCTCTATAATGGCGGGGTCAAGACCAGACATTTCGGTATAGGACTAGGCAAAGACATCACGAAATTCTCTGAAAAGGTTTATATAGTCCTCAATCTCTTGTTTACTGCAGAATGCTCCTATAGTGATGAGTTCAGGGGCACGTCCTGGGCCAGCGATATCAACTTGGATGACAGGTGAGATGTTGGCCATGTTACCTTCCTCGAAGGCATCAGGAGCAGGAATAGGGTCCTTGAACCAGTCGACCTTGGTGGGAAGGAAGTCTTTGGACTCAACTGTGAATTGGGTAGTTGTGCTAGAGGAGGATTCTTCTGGGATGAAATAGGAACGGTGATGCATATCATCCCAGGGATAATCTGGAGCGGTAATGGCCTCAAGAATCTCCTCATCAGTACGGAAAGTTTGCGTCGTCAAATCGGTTGACGAGGGGGTAGTGGTTGAAGAGATCATATAGATGATATTAACCTCTCCAGAAGGGGGAGAAACCGGGGGGTAGATTTCCTCAATGGTGGTTGGTGCCGTCTCAAGATCCAGATTGTTCATCTCATAGAGAGCTGCTCTATAATCCGGGAGATCGGGACAATGATGGGAGTAATGCCCGTAAATACCGCATATGGCACAGGGGTGGTTAGTGCGTAGGGACTTATCTTTAGGCTTGGGAGTGGGGTTAAGTTCTACAGTTGGGATGTTGGGGTCATCATCGAGCATTTGCATGTGCTTCTGTAATGCTGGTAACTGTGGGCATTGGTGGGTTGCATGGCCCAACTCGTCACCCAGCGAGCATTTGGGAGGAGCACGAAACACTGGAGGGTTTTTGACTGTCTTGGGAGGTGGAACAACAGTGTAAGGTTGTGGACCTCTGCCCCCAGTGGGTTTGGTAGTAGGAGGTGGAGTCGTGGAGGATGAAGGGGTAGAGACACCGGGAGGTGGCTGAGAGGTAGTAGCCATGGGTTGCACCGGTTGGAGGACGACATCTGGTGTCGGCGGGGCGAACGAGAGGCGAAAGATACCATACAGGTAATCCCAAAGTTAACCCCGGGAGACTAAGGGTAGCCATGACCGGGGCGCTTACTACTCCCGATGGAGGAACTAGGAAGGGGATCGTATGGATAGGTGTAACACCAATGTGGCTAGGTACCAATGGTGGCTTAGGCAACAAGGGTGGTTGATTGTTAGGTGGTTGGTTGTCGTGGGACAAGGTACATAAGTCAGACACGTCCGTGGGGGCCGAGGGAGGCGGAATAGATTGGAAGGTGGAAGTCATCGGCGCGTCTGAGTAGACTCCAGGCCCCGTAGAGGAAATAAACTAGGTGGTGGCACGAGAAACAGGTTGTTCAACCATGGGGAGAACATTTTCAGGTGCCGCGGGAGCGCTGGGATCATAGTAAGTAAGTTGGTCGATCTTGACCACGCGTCCATCATGGGAGTACATCATGGTACGAAAGACCGAGGAAGCGACCGCCCGCATAGCATACATGTAGCTGCGACCGAGTAAGAGGTTGTAATCAAGCTGGGCATTGATGACCTCTATATCGATGAGGACGGTTTTACCACCTAACTGGACAGGGACATTGGCTAGGAGACCTTGGGGCTGAGCCGAACGTCCGTCGTAGGCGCGTAACGCAGTGGTTGACTGCTGGAGTGTAGGGGATCCCAACTTCTGCCATACGAATGTAGACATAACGCATGTGGAGGCACCCTCATCGATGATGCATCGATGGATGACAAGATTCCGAACGGAAACAGAAACTTGGAATGCTAAGGTGGAAGGCAGGTGTGGTTCGGACTGGTCCAAATCAAATGCCATCAAATTCGAATCATTTGGGTCAATCCCCCCAATGGCGGAGAGTAAAGTCTTGCACTGGGAAGGGCAGTTCTTCAAGACTTCTAACGCAGACATGGCTGCGGGAGATTGGGCTAGGTCGTCTACAATGTTGTAGTTTGACGCAGCACGCGCATTGGGGTTGTTGTTGATACGACGAAGTGGGAAACGAGCTGCTTTGGGAGCGCCATCGACTGGTGGGGGAGGGATACGTAACGCTTGATCAGTGGGATGAGCGTTAGCGGTTTTATCAGCGGGAAGGGCTTCAGAGGTAGAGCCATATTGGTTCCGACGGGTCTGTAGGTTGACATCATTGGAAGACATCATCAACAAGTGATGGGTACCTGAGTCAAACATGGGTTGATCAGGAGCTGCGTATGTGATCTGTTGTTGTTGGGGTTGCGCGTTAGCTTGAGGGGCCAACGACTGAGTGTTCACCACGCCTTGGGTTGGTAAGGGGTTTTGCAGCACCAAAGGTTGCTGCTGAGGTTGTGGGGGGTTGGGCGGTGCTTGAGGAGCCGCATGCCCTTGGCGATGGGCATCATCAACCCAAAGTTGTCGAGCTCGCTCCAAATGTGGGCAAGTATGTGTGTAGTGGCCATAGACCCCGCAGATAGAACAAGGATGGTTTGTTCTCAAATTAGGGTTTTTAGCCTGCTTGGGCGGGCGATCAGGGTTTTGGTTAGCGGGGGCCGCGTTGTTGTTGTCGGGGGGATTAGCCGGTTGACCGGCTTGATCTGCAGGTTGGTTGTTCCCACGATTACGGCCTTTGCCGCGGTTCTGTTGGCCCTGGTTGCGTTGGTTGTTCTGGTTTTGCTGTGGATTTTGTTGGGCGTAAACTTGCCCTTGAGCAGCAGGTGGGTTTTGAGGTTGTGCAGGAGCGGGAGCAGGCTGCGGTGGATGGTATGTAGGTGGAGGCTGCGCAGGTGCGGCACCTTGAGGAGGTTGCTGATATGTCTGCGGAGCAGGTTGTGGATTCGCCACAGGGGCTGCCTGTGGCAGATAATAAGCGGGTTGGGCTTGTGAAGGCGCAGGAGCTGGGGCAGCCTGCTGATAGTAGTAGGGCTGAGGTGCGACTGGGGGGGCATAAGCGGGAGTCGCATGACCAAAGCACTGAGGAGGACATGAGGGTCCATGGTGATGGTGATGTGTCATGGGAGCATATGAGTTGGTGGCTCCAGACTGTGAGGTGGCCCGCGAAAGGTCAGGGCCCGGGGTAGGACGTGCTATGGAAAAGGGTTGAGGATGCGAAGAAACACGACCAATGATGCCGTCTGCAGCGTGGGATGCCCCCGGCGCGTCATGCTGGGAGGACTCGCCGCGAGGGGCGTCAGGTATAATGGTATAAAGGTAACCCGACTGGGCGTAAATGAGGTCGAACTACTGTGCCTTAAGGATGGCCTCTTCTTCAGACTGGGGTCTTTCTGATGCTACATCCTTAGCAATAACAGGGAGAAGGGATTTGATGAACCAATCTAGGAAGATACGGTCGTCTAATTTAATCTTGCATAAGCTACGGCATCGATGCCATTCATGGATGTGGTCCGTGATATGGGTAGCCGTGTTTTGTCTGCAGGATAGGAGGATCTCAACGCCCACGTCATAGCGGACAGGCAACTGGAAGAATTGCAGGAAGGTCGAGGCAAGGGAAGCAAAGGTGGCATGGGTCCCATGAGGTTGCTCGATATACCACTTGGCTGCAGAGCCAGTGAAGGTGCGCTGTAAGAGACGGAGGCGAACAGAGTCATCCACTATGGAGTTAGAGGAACACCATAGGTGGAAAGACATGATATGGTTTTGTGGGTCCTCACCAGCCTTGCCCTCGAACTTAGGGATGTCAGAGGGGAGCTTGGTAGGCATATGAGGCCACGTAGGGTCGTGTCGAATAGGGTCGTTGGTCAATCTGGCCAGGTCAGGTAGGTTGAGGCTAGCCATGAATGGCAAACTGGAAGAAGGATGTGACACAGTAGTGGGTTGGACCAAGTTGGGGCCAATGCCCCCAAGTGGAGGGACAGGATTTGGGATGGTGCACTAAGGTGGTGGAGGATGGTCCAGCACCACCATGGGTAGTGTGAGCCACTGATGTAGTGGGGATAGGTATTCCCGCTGCGGGAATAGGTACTGTGAGGGGAACAGTAGATGAGGGTCCCATGGAGGGCATACCCAAAACAGGTGTAGTAACTGGTGTAATGGTGGATGTGCCACCAATGGTCCCTATCGCAAATGGAGTGGAAGTCGTGCCAGCCATGGGGCTAGTAGGGGCAGTGTAAATAGGGTTCTCAGACTCTTCGTCAGAATCGAAGGTAAAGTAAGGAGCATCACTATCTGGTGACGGAGTCCTACGTCGCTGACGAGTGGAGTCAAGTGACAAGGCTCTAGATCTGTGATGAGTGGTATCAACGGATAATGATCGGAATCTATGACGTGTGGTGTCAAGAGAACCGTGCTGTGGGGGCTCGCCCCTGAGGCGCCGAGAATGTCTCGGGGACTCAATGGTGACAGATGGTGTCAAATCTATGTGGGTTGAGGTGAGTATAAAAACAGCTCAAAAAAGGCCTAATGCAACCGAGCGTGTAGAAGGAGAGCTAAAAAACAAGGCACTCAGGCCAACAACCAACTCAAAACACCCACTGCAACAGCTGTGCTACAATAGGTGGAGTGTCAACAAAGATGGTCAGAATACCAACAAGCAGCAGGTTTCCTAAAAAGAAAAAATGGTGGACTCACTAGACCAAAGGGAGGTAAAGGAACATGCAAACACCTAACCAAAAGTATTCTGACTCAACTAAACATATCCTCTGCAAGGTGATGAAATCCAAGTCAGACAATATGAGTAGGAAAGCCAAGTGGCTATGATATCCCCCTACCGGGAGGGACACCGGGTAGTCAATCCTAGAAGAATGGCAACTAAGATACCCCGTTCATGACACGTCCAGAAAGGTGAATCTGCCGTTTAGTTCGTTGACCGCAATACCCCTATACAGCGATATCCCGCGAACCGCGAAAGGTAGCCCTTCGGTTACTGAATGGAGTGCGGTATTCCACTCAGGCCTCCGGAACCAGTCTCCCGACTTCAACCCTCCTAAGGGAGAGGCCCTCTAATAAACTGGTCGTGACCATGCCAAAAATTACTAGGGGATTTTGGTTCCCTATTTGGACAACAACTATGTCTCAAGTGAAATAACCGAGGGGTGTTATTGGAAGCCTATCCCCCCGATCCTACCTAACTACAATGATTCTTTTGTGTTCCCCAAGTGGGGTTAGAATGTTGGTTCAGTTAGGTACTTTTTAAGGCTCACTTGATTTATGTGACAGAGTGTGTGCTCGTGAGGTTATGAACCCAAAATAGAAGTGCCACAAGGGGGGCAACTTCTAACTATCAATAATGCTGGAATTGAAACTTTAACTTGCAAAATTTTCTGAATTAAAAATACTGAAATTTTAAAAAGATTCTGTAAAGCGAACAGAAATTATGTTGCAGAAAGGCTGTAAGGAAGTGAGCTGCATGTAGGACAGGGGGCTGTTCAGCTGCAGAAAATATTGCAGCAAAAGGGGCTGGGCTCAAAACAGGAAAAATGCAGAAATCAGACCGCGGGTCTGTGGCGAAACAGAACAGGCAGACCGCGGGTTTGAGGGCAATAGTGGCGGTTAGGTCGCGGCTTTCGGGCCAACAGATGCAGTCGGGACGCAGAAAATAGGGAAAAAGACGCAGTCGGGTCGCGGCAAAAGGGCTAACAGACGCAATCGGGACGCCCGAAAGAGGTAGATAGCCGCAGTCAGGACGCGGGAAAATGGCCGACAGGCGCAGTCAGATCGCGGCAAACAGGCTGATTAGCCACGGTCAGATCGCAGGTAACAGACTTGAATCCGTCGGCAGGGCGTCGGAAGGGACGCGACTGCAGAGAGAAAAGACGCGGTATGCGGCGGACGAAAGGGACAGCCGAAAAGAAAAAATTAAAAACGAAACCAGAAATTCAAAATCTAGGGGAGTCGCCAAAACTGTAGCTAGGGTTTTACCCCTAGCTTGTGCAAATGAGCACCTACTAAGGAGAATGGACTCCTTAGTAGCAGTTCAGTAAATGTAAATAATTAAGCTAAAACAAAAATTAAATTACTTCTAAAACATGCATGAAACATAAACATCAAATTTAAAGAATGGCTTTTTGTATTGATATTACCTTCAATGTGAAGGTTTGATGAAGCCCTTTGCAATGTCCGAGAGGATGCTCCAAGCTTCAATATGCTCCTTCTCCTTCTCCAATGGTGGGAATGGGCCAAAAGTGGCTCTCAAGGTGAAAGTAGTTCAATGGTGAACTAGGGTTTCGAGAGAGATTTTGGCAGAGTAAGGGTGCTTGTGATTGTGGATATTGGAATAAGGGATCTCCATCACCTATTTATAGTTTATTGGTGGTGGAGTGCTGACCCATGGTTTTGGGAAACACATGGTTTTGGGCAGCTGTATAGGGTTTTTTCTTCCTTTTCCTCATTATTTTATATTTTTTATTCCCTTTTTAGGGGATTTTTGCTATTTTTGGAGGAAAAAGGGGTTTTTTAGACTTTTTTAGGCTATTTTGAGGGTTTTGTGGCCTTTTGGAGGCATTTTAGGCCTTTTGGAGGCTTTTAAATGGGATTTTTTGGGATTTTAAGGGAAATATGGTAGGAAAATGGACAAATGAGCCATATAATGTGGTAGATGAGATAGTGAACACTTTTTGGGTGTTAACACAAATGAGGAGGAATTCACTCCTTGAATAGCTCAAGTGGGGAAGGAGACCCAAATTTCATGCTTTCCAAGTGTCAAGAGGTGGAGAGGGGGGCCCAAGAGAGGGGGGTGAATTTGCTCAAGGAGGGAAAAACCAAAGTTTGAGATCTCAAATATGGGGGGAGAAACCCCCATTTTAATGCTCCCAACCTTATTGCTATGTCAAATGGGGAGGAAACTGTTAACACCCAAAAAGTGCTCACTAGCTCATTTCCTTATTCACATGACCCATTTGTCCACTTTTTCATCATTTGAGCCTCTAAAGCCAACAAAAGGTCACCAAAAGACCTTAATACACCCCTTTTTCCACTCAAAATGAATATTTTTCCTCAAAAAGCGTAAAAAACCCTCAAAAAGGGTCCAAAATTCCCAAAAATATCAAAAAGAGAATAAAAATATTAAAAATATTCAAAAAAAGAAAAATGAGGGAAAAGGTACCTAAACCATATTGGTCAATACCATTGGTTCCCTCAAAACCATAATGGTATTCCCCACCACCAAAAACTATAAAAAGGTGGTAGGGGCTCCTCACTTTTCATCCATCCATCTTCCTATCCTCATGCTGCCAAAATCTCCCATGAGCTTTTGGCCATTGTAGCAACCTTGGAGAAGGGACCTTTGGAGTTTGGAGCTGCTCACCCTTGGAGCTACTCAACAATCTTCATCACTTGGAGGTATTATCATTTCAAGCACTTGCTTGCCCCCATTTTCAATACAAAGTTATTTTTTCTATTTCTTGTTCTTGTTTTCAATTCAAAAATTTATTATGATATGCACATGCTAGTTTAGTTTTAGTTTTAGATTTACAGTTGTTTTTGCTTTAATATTTGAGACTGCTGCTACTAGTTAGCAGGTGCCCATAGCACTAAGCTTGGTTGTAAAACCAAGCCAACAGTTTTTGGCGACTCTGCTGGCTTAGAACTCTTAGATCTCAAATTTTGCTTTAGATCTTATTTTTTGTTAGTATTAGTCAGTTTAATTCATAGATCTGCCACCCTAGACAGCTGATCCATTGCTGTTCTAGATCTTGGCCCATTTTATTGCCATTAACAGCCTGAAATTTTCAATTTTCGGGTTCGTTTTTCGGCGTCCGCGTATGGATTTCGCCTCGCGGCTTTTTTCCCAACAGTCGCACGACTCATCATGACTACGCGGCTCTTTTCCGCACGGTTCACCGCGGCTTCGCGGCCAATTAGCGCGCTGCACATCGCGGCTTCGCGGACATTTTCCGCGCTGCACATCGCGATTGTTTGACGAAATCCCGCGCTGCACATTGCGGCTTCACGGCTGAAACCCGCGCTGCCCATTGCGACTGTGTGACAGAAACCTACGTGGTCCATCGCAGCTGTTCTGTCAAAACCCGCGATGCCAATTTTTTCCATTTGGCCAATCCGTTTAAAAAATTAATTTTTTGCTGTGTTTTCTGCCCAATTAGCACATTTTACAGTATTAAAATTCCTGCATTTTTTATAGCCATAGAAATATTTTACTATTTAGAATGCTCCTTTAAAAAAGTCTTTTTAAAAATTTTCAGAAATTGAAAGAAGGATTTATTTGCATTTTATCTAGATAAAATTTTTTACTATTTACTTCCTTGATATTTTGCCCATATCAAATTTTAAAAGAAATCCATTTATTTATTGAAGAAGTCATATTATTTGCTTTCCTATTTCAAAAGATCCTTTGTTTTTTGAATACTTTCTGCAAAGCATTTACATTTTTAAATTCAGTTTAAAATACCACACGTGCACCCACTCAAACACATAATTTAAACTGAGCCTTAAAATTTACCCTAACTTCAACCAACTTTTAACCCCACTTGGGGAGCACTTAAAAGAACTTTGTAGCTAGGTAGAATTGAGGGGATAGGTGTTCCAATAACACCCCTCAGTTATTACATTTGAGACATAGCTGTTGTCCATTAGGGAACCAAAATCTCCTAGTATTTTTTGGCACGGTCACAACCAGTTTATCGGAAGGCCTCTCCCCTAGGAGGGTTGAAGTTGTGAGGATGGTTCCGGAAAGCTGAGTGGAATACCGAAATCCATTAAGTAACCGAAGGGCTACCATTCGCAGTTCTCGGGATATCCCTGTATGGGGGTATTGCGGTAAAAGGACCAAATGACATATTTACCTTTTCTGGACGTGTCATGAACGGAGTATCCTAGTTGCCATTCTTTAGGATTGATTACCCGGTGTCCCTCCCGGTAGGGGGATATCTAGCCGTTGATTCAACACTCAATATTTTCTGACTTGGATTTCATCACCTTGAAGAGGATATCGTTTGTTGATTCACAATACTTTTAGTTAGGTGTTTGCATGATACAATCCACCTTTGGTCTAGTAGCACCTCTTTTTTCTAGAAGCTATTTGAATGTTGGTATTTTGACCATTTTTGTTGCATCCCTCCACTTATTATAGCATAGCTGCTATAATAAGTGCTTTTGAGGTTGATTTTTTGGCCTGAGAGCCTTTATTTTCACTCCCCTTTTTGCACCCTTGGTTGCATTAGGGTTTCAAGTTTTTATACATTACCACCTTACACTAGAGATTTTTACACAAAAAACATATTTCTCACCATTGAGAATTTTAGACGATCTCGTCGTCTTCAGGGTGAACCTCCAGAGTTCAGTCTACTTGGCTCTCCACATCACCGATGTCGAGCCTTATCCCTTGACTCGACACATCATCGGTCAAACATACATTCATCCAATTCTGACACGCCTCACTTCACATCTGATTCTGAGGCAGAATCCGAAAACCCTACTGCGTTATTCCCAACCAACCTTATGGCTGGAACACCATTCGACCCACTGTTTACCAGTACCATAGGGGATACATCCACAAACCATTCTACTGCGGTGCCATCCATGGAAACCACCCCCCCCCTAGGTACGCCTAATATGGCGGACACTCCACCTTTAGGAATGCCCAACAGAGGACTACCTCCTATTATGGGTATGCCCAACACAGGGGTCACACCCCCTCTGATTACCACAACCCAGATTCCAGGAATCACCACTACTATTCCTAACCCCAGTGTAACCCATGTTGCACTCAGAAACGCTGGTCCATACCAGACCACAGCTGTTGGAGGACACATACCTTCAATACCTAGCATACCCTTAGGGGCTACCGGACCACTACATCATGCCACCATGACTAGTCATGTCCCAGTCACTACGCCACATCCATCTGCTAGCTTACCTTACATGGCTAGTCTGAACTTACCAGACTTAGCTAGTCTAACCAACGATCCTATCAGGCACAACCCTACATGGCCACCCATGCCTACAAAACTCCCCTTGGACATACCCAAGTTTGAAGGAAAACCTGGGGAGGACCCTCAAAACCACATAATGTCTTTTCACCTATGGTGTTCATCTAACTCCATAGTAGATGACTCCATTTGTCTAAGACTGTTACAACGAACGTTCACTAGCTATGCAGCCAAGTGGTACATCGAACAACCACATGGGACCCACCATACTTTTACGTCTTTCGCCTCCACTTTCCTTTAGTTTTTTCAGCTACCTGTATGTTACGATGCAGGAGTTGAAATACTGTTGTCTTGCAGACAAAACATAGCTACCCACATCACGGACCACATCCATGAGTGGCGCAAGCGTCGTAGCCTCTGTAAGATTAAACTGGATGACCGTATATTTTTGGACTGGTTCCTTAAATCACTCCTACCCCTCATAGCAAAAGACATTGCTTCCAAACGACCCCAGTCAGAGGAAGAAGCTATCCTAAAAGCTCAGGAATTCGACCTAATTTATGCCCAATCAGGCTATCTCTACACCATCATACCAGACACCCCACGAGGCGATTCTTCATGCGGTGATGCACCGGGGGCATCACATGCCGCTGATGGTATTATCGACCAAGTCACACCGCAAATTAAACCTTTTAGCATGGTGAGCACCATAAATTCCCCAGACCTCTCTGGGGCTACATCTAATTCTGGAGTGACAACTTCGTACGCTCCAACGAATCAGACTCATCACACTCATGGACCCTCTTGTCCACAACATTGATATGGGAAAACACCATCGACATATGTACCACCCACATACTATAACCAACCAGCCACCCAAAACCCAATTCAGTTCCCGCCACAACCAACGTATTACCATCAGTAGGCCACAGATGCTCTTGTTCACTCACAAGCCCCAACGACTTGTTTCCCACCACAGGTAGTCCTTGCTGCACCACAACCTCCAATCGCTCAGACTTATCCTCCAAACAACAACAACGCTACCCTCGCCAACCAAAACCCTAATCGACCACTGAAACAGGGTAAGAACACCAATTTACGAACAAACCACCCATGTTCCATATGCGAGCTATACGGCCATTATACACACACTTGCCCCCATTTGGGGCGAGCACGCCAACTGTGGTCTGATGACGCCCAACTCCAAGGGCATGTGGCACAACCAGTGCCACCTCCTCAACCACAACCCATGGTGCTGCAGAATCCTTTGCCCACACAAGGAGTGGTGAACACTCGTCTGTTGGATCCTCCTCAAGGAACCACAGCACCACAACAACAAATCACATATGCTGCACACACAAACCAACCAATGGATTCAAATACCCATCATCTCCTTATGATGTCATCGTCCGAAATGAATCTCCAAATGCGTCGAAACCCATACGCTCCCATTGCACCTACAAATGTTATCCCTATGATTGAACAACCAGTTCAGAATGCACCTACATCGTCCGTCTCCACAATCAGACCCGAATTATACTCGGAATCACCTATGACTTCCGCATTCCAATCCATCCAACCCCCTTTGAAGATAACCGAGATATATAATTTTTGCACCCTATTGCATAACACACAGGTACCAAACCAACAACCCCCTTTACTCCCGCAACCACCCTCAGTGCGAACTTACGTAGGAGCCACACCAATTCATACTATCCCATTTTTATTTCCCCCTTCAGGCGCCATCAGCACACCAGTCATGGCTACACTTAATCTCCCAGGATTAACATTAGGACTACCTTTGTGGTACCTACCTTCCCCAACCTCTCCTTCGACATCGAATGTCATTTTACAACCGGTGCAACCCATCAATACTTCTAACCGTCCACCCCCTGGTGTAGCAAACATCCAGAATCGACCACCTCCAACAGCGACCACCGCATCAACATCCAATTATACTCCCCCACCACTTCAAAACACTGGGGGCAGAGGTCCACAAACCTACACCACTGGACCCACAACTCGCACCCCCCCAGTGACCCCCAAGTTGGCAAAGAATCCCCCAACAAACCGCATACCCCCAAGTGCTCTTTGTGCGACGACATAGGCCATGCCACCCATCAATGTCCACAGTTACCAGCACTTCAAGAACACATGAATATGTTGGATGATGACACCAACGTTCCAGTAGTCAAACTAGAACTCCCCCCTCAATCTCGTGATAAATCATTGCGCACAAACCATCCTTGTGCAATATGCGGAATCTACAGCCATTATTCACATCACTGCCCCGATCTACCAGATTACAGAGCAGCGCTGTACGAGTTGAATAACGTCAACCTAGAGATATCCCCTCTTCTCATTGAGGAAATTCATCCCCCGCCATCTTCCTCCTCGGATGAAATTAACACCATTGACACGATTTCCATTGGATATCCCTCTGTCCGGTCGGCCCCTTCCATTGATCCCTTTGACCCACATATTTGTTAAGATTTAATATGCTAAGACAGAAAATAGCAGCATTACATTCCATTTCACAACAATAGCATATACAAGATCACTGAAGAAACAACAAGCACAGCATAAACACAAGAGACACAGATTTATCCTGGGAAACCCTCATGGGGTAGAAAACCCAGTAAAGCTTCCTCAATATAGATGACCAGCAATATACAAAGATGCAAACCCTGAGCATAAGCTCCTCCTTCTCCATAGCAGACCTCTCCTCCACAAGTGCGCCACTCTCAAGTGAGTGAGAGTCATAAATGAGGAATACACCTCCTTTATTTATACACTACTCCGACTTGTCTTTTACACAAGACATGTAGGCTCATATTTAACCAATGGGTTAAATACCCCACTACAACTGACTGGGCCGACCCCTCTAGGGTGGTCTAATAACCCTTTGACCCACATAACACATACAGGGCCAACCCCCATTAGGGAAGTCTAATAACCCAAGTTACCACGTTCCGACGGAGGAATAAACATCTCTGGATATACAATAAGATCTTCACGGAGGAATCAAACATCTCCGGAATAATAAAGTACAAATATAATATTCTTTGAAGTTACAATATCTCAACACTCCCCCTTAACGAGAAGGATATTATAACAGCATCTGCACGAGCAAGGAGTCATCAACATCATACATGATACATCTATAAATCATTGGAAGCTTTCTCAACATCATCAGTAACTCAACCAGTTACTGGAACATCTTCAATACTGGAACATCAACATCTTTAGTACCTAGTCTTTATCTTCTGCAGCACTCAAACAACTACAGCAACATCAATATCTGAATCCTCATGATCGTCGGCATCGTCATCACACGATCAACATCATCGTCTAGATCAACACGATCAACATCGTCACATCATCTCGATCTACAACATCTGGTTCATCAAGATCTACATCATCTAGATCATCACAATCTATAGCATCTGGATCATCTCGATCTACAGCATCTGGATCATCTCGATCATCACAATCTACAGCATCTGGATCATCTCGATCTATAGCATCTGGATCATCACGATCTACAACATCTGGATCATCACGATCTACAGCATCTGGATCATCACGATCTACAGCATCTGGATCATCTGTATTAGTATCCACACCAATACATCTATCATCAAAAGCATGTATTCTCACTAATACATCTATTATCAAAAGCATGTATTCTCACTAATACATCTATCATCAAAAGCATGTATTCTCACTAATACATCTATCATCAATAGCATGTATTCTCACTAATACATCTATCATCAATTCCGCTCTCTTTAGGACATAGGTCCATGGATGATACAATCTAGATCAAGTTCCAGGATGATCAATCCTTATCACTTTAAGACAAGTCTCATGTCTAGGGATGATGCAATCCCATCATGTACATTTTGAACCCAGTTCATGGACAATGCAGTCCTATCTTCAATTCTCGGAGACATCAGTCTACGGATTAATTCTGGGACCTAAGTCCAGGGAAGATACAATCCCCTACCTGTTCATTCAGGACTTCATTATCGGAGACCCAGTCTATGGCTCAATTCTGGGACTAGAGTTCGGGGACGATGCAATCCCCCACCTGTTCTTTCAGGACTTCATTATCGGAGACCCAGTCTACGGCTCAATTTTGGGACCTCAGTCTGGGGAAGATACAATCCCCTACCTGTTCATTCAGGAATTTATTATCGGAGACATCATGTCTACGGCTCAATTCCGGGACCTCAGTCCGGGGAAGATACAATCCCCTACCTGTTCATTCAGGACTTTATTATCGGAGACATCATGTCTACGGCTCAATTCTGGGACCTCAGTCTAGGGAAGATACAATCCCCTGCCTATTCATTCAGGACTTCATTATCAGAGACATCAAGTCTACGGCTCAATTCTGGGACCTCAGTCTGGGGAAGACACAATCCCCTACCTGTTCATTCAGGACTTTATTATCGGAGACATCATGTCTACGGCTCAATTCTGGGACCTCAGTCCGGGGAAGATACAATCCCCTACCTGTTCATTCAAGACTTTATTATCGGAGACATCATGTCTACGGCTCCTTTTTAGAACATGTGTTCAAGGATGATACAATCCCTCTTCTTTCTCAAAGACATACGTCTACAGCTCTCTTGAGGATGATGCAATCCTATCATGTCCACCAAGGACTTCATTCTCGAAGACATACGTCTATGGCTCTCTTGAGGATGATGCAATCCTATCATGTCCACCAAGGACTTCATTCTCGAAGACATACGTCTACGGCTCTCTTGAGGATGATGCAATCCTATCATGTCCACCAAGGACTTCATTCTCGAAGACATACGTCTACGGCTCTCTTGAGGATGATGCAATCCTATCATGTCCACCAAGGACTTCATTCTCGAAGACATATGTCTGCGGCTCTCTTGAGGATGATGCAATCCTATCATGTCCACCAAGGACTTCATTCTCGAAGACATACGTCTACGGCTCTCTTGAGGATGATGCAATCCTATCATGTCCACCAAGGACTTCATTCTCGAAGACATACGTCTATGGCTCTCTTGAGGATGATTCAATCCTATCATGTCCACCAAGGACTTCATTCTCGAAGACATACGTCTACGGCTCTCTTGAGGATGATGCAATCCTATCATGTCCACCAAGGACTTCATTCTCGAAGACATACGTCTACGGCTCTCTTGAGGATGATGCAATCCTATCATGTCCACCAAGGACTTCATTCTCAAAGACACATGTCTACGGCTCTCTTTAGAACATATGTTCAAGGATGATGCAATCCCCTTGTCACCTTAGACCCTGTCTAAGGACCATCCACCAACCTCTCTGTCGACATTACTAATATAGGTATCCTCATCATCGACCTCACTATTGATGCAGGCAATCTCACCATGAGTTATCACATCACTCCCCCTTTCGAGGAGGGTCCTTCTGAACTATATTAAGTTTGTCTCGAAAAAATTTACTTGAGGTAGAGGTTTGGTTAGTACATCGGATCGGTAGAAGTTTGGTTAGTACATTGGTAACTTGTTACAAATTCAAACTTTTGGTTCCTTTCTGCACCATATCTTGGAACACTAGATTCTCTACCATCTTGATACAACTTTGTTTGTCACATAGGATCATAGTTGGGTCCATCTCTAAGTCAATTCTGAAGCCATACCGCTTCACAATTAGCAGAGCAAGCAGCCATATATTCTGCTTGTGCTAAGAGCCACACTAGATTGTTTCCTTCTCAACCACGAGATCATGGCTGATCCCAGACAATAACATCCTCTCGATGTGCTCTTCTTGTCTGATACACTTCCTACCCAATCAACATCTGTGTAGCCATTTGAAGTCATGATCTCCAAGATAACATAGATCAAAGTCTATTGTATCCTTTAGGTACCGTATCACATGATTTGCAGCTTATCAGGTGAACACATCTTGTTTCCACTAGATACTGACTCAAGGTGTTTACAGCAAAGCATATATCTGACCTAGTATTCATTAGACACATTAATGACTCAATATTTTGTCTGTACAGAGTTCTATCCACTAACTCTGATGAGTCATCTTCTAACAACTTCAAGAGTGGCCATACCAACACATCAAGTCCTTTTAATATTTCTCAGTATACTTTCCTTGGTTGAGAAAGATTCCTTCCGAGCCTTGCCATACTTTCAGACCTAGGAAGTAATGCATCAATCTGAGATCTTTCATTTTTATTTATGCATTGAATGATCTTCTGCATATCTATCTGTGCCATCTCTCATTAGATGGGTCTACTGATATAAGCTTCAATATCATTCGAACTCTGTGATGAGTTCCTTCTTGCATCCATGTCATCTGTGTATAGAAACCATATTCAACCTTGTAGCAAAGGTTGAGATCCACATCACCCATGGTGATCATTAAGCTCATCAATTGATTATCGATCCTGGGAACCCATACAAAACCTGATTCACACTTCTTCTTTAATTACACCATTAAGGGATGGTCTTATCTAGCCACTTGGAGCAAACATCTCATCATGATTATCTTCCTCTTTCTAGGAGAATCTTCTAGCCGCAAGCCTTCTATAGCGTGTTTGATTTGTAAATCGTTTGTTGAGCATCCATCGCTTGTTCAGTGTTCATCATTCATCATGATCTTTCCTACAAATCAAAATTAAGTACATGATTAGTAATACTTCATAATCATCAAATCATATTGTCATGATAACCTATTATGCATATAGATATCATTTACATAGTTATGCAACTATTTTGACCAATACTTTGGCACAACACTTTTCCATATTCTGTATGCATACAATGGCTATCTAGATGCCTTCCATCTCTACCAGAACATACTATCGAGAGTGTGCACAGCTCTCAGCATGTCAGCAAAGAGGTTTCATTCTAGACAACAATGGAATGTTTGTCCAACTTACCAATCATATGCATATTAGTAGTATACTGTTTCAATGCTCTATGAATGTTTACACTCAGCATGATATATTCTAGGAATACAAATATGCATACAAGCAATATCATTTACTATTTCAAATAACAACTCAAATACTTATCTTTTATGTTTGTGTGGTTGCCTCTCGCTTGATCTTCTATATGTCTTTTGAACTTCTATTCATTGCGTGCCACATTGGCCGTTGCCCCTTTTTGACAATCTTTATGTCATCGGATCCAGTATTCCGCACTCATGATAGCGCTTGAAACCTTTTCTCGCTCTCATCAATCCCTTTTTGTTCGGTATAATTTTACCCCTTTTTCGGGCCGAGCAATCACTTTTACGAAAAAGACACTTAGGGAGTTTCTGTTAAGCTCTTTTCTGACTCCTAAAACAATGAAAAGATCGCCGAGCAACCTTGCTTCCTTTCATGCTCTCTAAACGTATCTGAAAGGGCGTCTACCTGGTATAAGTTTACCCCTTTTCTGGACCTTGTAGACTAATTACGAAAAATGAATACTCTAGTCACATCGGCTAGAAGAGTTCTCCATTTGCATCATTTTATGTTTTTTCAGGCCTTGGAGACTAACTTACGAAAAAGAACACCAATGGAGTCCACTTACTGCTTTCAGACTCTCTAAACATGAAAGCGACCACGAGAAATCACCATCCTGGGCTCATAAAACCAACATGACAGTAATCATAACCACTGTAGAGTCTTCTTATCGTTTTCAGACTCCTTAAAAATGAAAGCACCAATGAGCACGAACATTCCTGGGCTCACAAAATCCACAAGACAGTACCATTTCAGAGCACACTTTTATCCCTTCTTTGAGCTCATTAAAAACTATGAAGAAGGACCCAATGGTGCTTCTTGGCGCCAGAACAGATCACATCTACTCATATAGCAGCTTCCCCATTTTGGTCGCCTTTGTTCAGAGTATTCTGCAGTATGTCACCCTGAGAACCCCTCGACAGCACCCATCAGCTTGACCCCCCCCAGAGTCAATACATACCCTTCAATCCTTAAAATCTATGATCCCCACACGTACAAGTCAGTTCCCTATGCTGCTAGGTCAACCATGTCATCATGCTCTGAACAAAGGAAGTTTGAGTCTACCCACTATATGACCCCAGTTACTTCCCATCCCCACAAGTATGTCAATCCTACCACCAGTACTACCACACTTCAGTTCTACACCTCGCGCTCCTATCAAGGAAACATCATTGCCTTGTTAGTTGCTGGTCTCCCTCTATCGACGAAAACCAAATTTATTCTAGAGGATAGACCTAGACATCCCTGTGTCTTGGACTCATCACCATTTATGATGAGTGCCTACGAATCATTTCGAGAAGAGTCCTCAGTGCCTCTCCAAATGGTTGTTTCTCACATGCTCGACTTCAACACCTTGATCGCATCGTTGAGACTCGCACAGGGTATTGGTCCGTTCAGTTATTAGTCGAAGACCCCGGGTACCACCCGACTCTTCCACATTTGAGAATCTACCTATGGATACAACCAGTTACATTTTTTCTATAGATATCCGGGTTGCGCATGGCGACAGTATTCAAGTGTACCTCAATTTTATACTCCCTCGAGTATACAGTTACATATACTTCCCAGAGATGGTTCACAGTCGTTACGTCCCTACAGATGTTGGACACCTTCAGTTTCAGCAGTTCATCAGTTATTCCAGTGTATCAGTTATTGAGATCAGTCATGTTACGATCATGAGTACATCCCAAAATAATGTCCCCTCTAGACCATTACGATGTACCCGTATATTTTTTATTTATTTTTCAGGCCCCCCTTCTTGGGACTAATTGTTATGTATATGTCTTGATACGAGCATGGGTATGCCCGCCTCGTCCATTATCAGAGATTATTCCTCATTCATATTGAGGCCATGTAATATTGTTTATTTTTGCAGCTTCCAAGGACCATGGATCCAGTCTCCAATCGGTCTCTTCTCCTCCCCAAACCCCAGAAAAAGACAAAAGAACTATGATGTCTATCGGCCATACGATGAGCTCCTGCCCTCACACATCAGGGGGCAATCTGTTAACACCCAAAAAGTGCTCACTAGCTCATTTCCTTATTTACATGACCCATTTGTCCACTTTTTCACCATTTGAGCCTCTAAAGCCAACAAAAGGTCACCAAAAGATCTTAATACACCCCTTTTTCCACTCAAAATGAATATTTTTCCTCAAAAAGCATAAAAAACCCTAAGAAAGGGTCCAAAATTCCCAAAAATATCAAAAAGGGAATAAAAATATTAAAAATATTCAAAAAAGGAAAAAGGAGGGAAAAGGTACCTAAACCATGCTGGTCAATACCATTGGTTTCCTCAAAACCATAATGGTATTCCCCACCACCAAAAACTATAAGAAGGTGGTAGGGGCTCCTCACTTTACATCCATCCATCTTCCTATCCTCATGCTGCCAAAATCTCCCATGAGCTTTTGGCCATTGTAGCAACCTTGGAGAAGGGACCTTTGGAGTTTGGAGCTGCTCACCCTTGGAGCTACTCAACAATCTTCATCACTTGGAGGTATTATCATTGCAAGCACTTGCTTGCCCCCATTTTCAATACAAAGTTATTTTTTCTATTTCTTGTTCTTGTTTTCAATTTAAAAGTTTATTATGATATGCACATGCTAGTTTAGTTTTAGATTTAGATTTACATTTGTTTTTGCTTTAATATTTGAGACTGCTACTACTAGTTAGCAGGTTCCCATAGCACTAAGCTTGGTTGCAAAACCAAGCCAACAGAAACCACCATAGTGGGGCCCTTCCCATTGAATTTTACTCACCCAACCAATCAAAGAGGGAATGGTGCACCCCCTAGAGTGGGCACTTCACCACACTCAAAATAATTTCTTGGGGGGGGCCATTAAGATTTAGTTTTCATGTTGGGTACATAAAACAAGGTTTAGGACCTTTACTTGGCCACCCCAAGTGACTACAGTCACTTTTACAAAATTTGGGTCTCTAATTAAATGCCCAATTTCCTGATTTCCTTGATTGACCCGGGAAAAAGTGACCATAACCATATCAATACTTCTCCGAATGACTTCAAATTTGGCCCAAGGGTGTAGGGGGGCTCATTCCATTTGTCTTGAGTACCCATACCCCTATACAAAATCAAAACGGACCAAGTAACCCTCTTTTACATTACAACAAATTGTCTTGAGTGACAATTTTTAATGACCAAAAATTAAAAAATCCTATGCAAAACTTAATGAAATTCCGCAAGACTCTAGATATGTTTAGCATGGTAATATAGAACAATCCTAGGCCTCAACCACCCCATGAACTTGATCACTAGAACACCTTTCACCACTTTGGAGGCATTTTTAAGTGAAAAACTCAAATAATTAAAACCTCTAAAGAGAAATTTTAATTAACCAAGTGAAAAAACACTCGATGAAAGGACTTCCCTAATGATAAAGTCCTAGGTGACTAAGTTACACAAAAATAGACCCCTATGCTGACATATCCTTACAAAATCCCCTGCAGGGGTGCGAAAATTTCATGGAGTGAAGACAAGAAAAAGAGCCACCTCACTTGATATAATCATTTAGTACTTCTTTCTTATCTTCAAGGCACATTCAATATGTGCAAGGTACACCGTTGTCCACCTAGTTGGTTTTGGTGGTCAACAGGTTCCTAAGTACCTTTTGGTCCAACCTATGGATGATGTTGGAAAACAAACTATCCAAATCAACTTCCTTCCACCCCAAACTGATGGGAAGATAGAGATGGTCAATAGGATGATTGTGCATATTCTAAGAATGTACAAATCCAAGCATCCCTTCACTTGGGATGAGATCCTTCCTTATGTTCAACATAGCTACAAAATATCCCTTCACAACTCTATTAGCCACATCCATTTTGAGGTATGCTTTGGGTTCCAACCATTATCCCCAATTGATGTAGCAGTTCCCATTACACATACATAGAAGAGTCCTCCCATGCTCAAACCAAGTGTGATCGGGCATCCAAATTTGTTGAGCAGATCCACCACATCAAATAATAAGTTCATGATATATTACAAAAATCCAATGCCAAGTATAAGCAACAACATGACCATCATCGGGTTCCACATAATTTTCAGGTTGGCGATAAGATCTAGTTGCATTTAAAAAAGAGTGCCTCATAGGGCCCCATCAAAAGCTTTACCCACTTTGATATGGCCCTTACACCATCAACAAGGATGTGGGTGAGAATTCTTTTGAGTTAAGCACTCCCCTTTTCCTTGACTTGGACCTTGTATTTAATGTGGAGCTACTTTGACCATATTTTCCATCTCTCTTGGACACCTTAGAGGTATTCAATCACTTGGAACCTACAAAAAATCAATCCTAACTACATTGAGAAGGCTATAGTTGTCCGGATCGTCAAAATTAAGATGAAGGGAAATCACCAGTAGAACATCCAACTATATCGAGTCATCAAAGCAACACAACTTCTTCACCAAGGAAAGTGCCTCCCTAGGAGTTAGATTCACAAACATTTCCTCATATAATGGAGGAGGTTGACGCATTGGGGACCATTGATCCCTAAGGGAGGTGTCAGGCTAAATTAATGATGTCTATGTAATTAACGTTAATCATTTTATGTATCGACCGAAGTTAGTAAACTTCGATTTGTAACACAATATGTGCAGTAAACAGTGTGAGTGCATGAGTTAGGATGAATAACATGCATATCTTTATAATCCAAAGCAAAAGCACTAGATTGATCTTTCAATTCCTGTATCAACCAGTCCCATTGATATGGATCCAAGTTATCATTTATATGTAAAACATTACCTGGTCCAACTTCCATAGGACTAGTGTAGGAACTTGAAATCTCATCGATAGAAAAAAATAATGACGAGGAGGAGGCATTTGGGTTATAAATCTCTTGAAATTCCCTATTAAAAACATGTTCATATTCATAAAATGTTTTAGGATAATCAATGCAATCAGTATTAGAGAGAAACTGGTTTAATATGTTTTCTTCGATGTGTTCTTGCAGTCCTCTAGATTGTTCAATGGTTAAGAGTGGCTACAAATTTTCTTGATCCCTGTAAGGATATTCCAACCACAAGGGTTGTTCGATAAAAATCGGTGCAGGTTGTGCCAAAGAATAAAGGATAAACATTTTCATAGATGTCCTGTTAGATATAGTCATTTCCCCATATCTGCAACTAATAAAGTCATCAGTTGTATAGAGCCAAGGGAGGCCCAATATCACTGGGTGGCCACGCATTGTGGTTTTTGGTTGGATGACCATAAATTCCACTGGATATTTCCATAAGGTTAAGTTAACCGTGACATTGTCTAATAGCCCAGCAGGAAATATTTTGGATCTAACTGCTAATTCTAAGGTTGTTGGGGTAGGTATAAGGTAGTCCAATTGTAAAGATTCCATAGTTAGGACATTCATAATGTTGATAGAGGCACCTAAGTCAATTAACATGTTTGGTATTGGAGTATTGTTGGTATAATTGGTGATAAAAGGATTTCATGGATCAACATACTTCAACGGTTTTTCAGACATAATTTCAGATAATTGACCTATCAAATGGATAGTGGGTGGATCCTTTGTGTTATACCAGTATTTTTAACACACAATTCCCTAATAGTATTGGGGTATACGGGTACATCTTTGTTTCCCTGAAGTAAGGGATTTTTTACACAGACATTGCATAATTCTGCCTCTAAGTCAAACTCTGTCTTAACTACATGTTTTTCTATAGCAAGCCTTGCTGGATAAGGATGAATTTTAGGAGCTTGTAGAGGCTCAAGTTGTAAACATGGAAATGCTTGTGTTGGAATATTTTTTTCTTCTATTGAAAATTCATTATTGGGTTTTTGAGTAGGATTTTCCTCCTCATCTTTTTCTTTCTCAATAATTAAGGTAGGACTAGTTTTATTAAGGACTTTCCCAAACCTAAGGTGAATGTTTTTTTATAGGAGTGACCATATAAGTTGGGAAAGTCTCAAAATTAGCCTGAAAAACAAGTTGAGTCCTATTATTTGGATTAGGTAAAGGATGAGATGGAATTTGTGTTGGACAGGGAGGGGGAGGAAGTTAATTAGGAGGTAGTTGTAGTTGTGGAGGTTGGGTAATAGTAGGTTGAGGAGGATTATGGCTAGGTGGTAGAAGAGGAGGAGTAAAACCAGGAAGCAATTGTGATACGGTTGGAGGATATGGGTTATAAGTGGGCTAAGTAGGCATATGAGTGGTTTGTGGTGGGGCACCCTCATAGGGATACTCCCTCCAACCTTGTTTCCAAGGGCATGGCTCAAATTGTTGAGGAGGATAATTTTTACATTGGTTAAGAACACCCCATTCAGAATTGTTAGGATAAAATGAATTAAATTGTGGATATGAGTCAGATGTCATACCTTGAGTCCTTAGTTTCCATGGCCTTTTTGGTGCACTAGAGAAATCATATTCCATTGCCTCGTTCCCTCCTTTATAAATGGCATGTAAATCTTGTAATGAGGGGCAACTTTCTATAGCATGATTTTCTGCACACATAGCACAAACTTGAATTTTATTCAATGGGAAATCTTTTAAATGATGCTTTTTTCTACATCTAGAATAGAAAATATCCAAAGCAACATCTTCTTCCTCTTGTATTTTCTTATTCTTAAGTGCATACAACTGATTACTAAAAGTACTCAGAATATCCACTTTAAATTTTTCCAACAATTTTCCTATCTCTGTTCTAGTAACACCTACAACAGTTTTGTTCCCTCTAGAAGATATATCTCTAATACCTTTACCTACTTTGGCCCGAATCTGAGAGTACTTCTTACATAAATCACAAATAGTTGAGAAATATTTTTAAGAAATATCATCGGAGCTGATGAGATTGAGGATGTCAATATATTCTTCTTGAATTCTTTTCAGAAAGATGGTTTCAATAGAGTCTTCATTTAATGCACCATTTCTAGATTTTTGAAGGTTGTAAATAAACCTCTTGACATAGTCTTCGAGGCTCTCATCGTCTTGTTGTTGCATTTTGAAAATGTCAGTTTTCATGTCTCTTGTATTACAATACTCATGATATTTTTAAAAAAATGTTTTCTTCATACCTTCCCAATTTAAAATAGATCCCTCTCCTAGCCCCATGAACCATCTAAGAGTAGAATCTTTGAGTGTAGTAGGAAACAATTCTAATTTATGAGCATCGTTAACATTATTATAACTTCTACACAGTATATAAAACTCAAACAAAAATAAGTCTAGATCCTCAATCACTAACCCATGGAAGTGAGGTAAGGCTAAGGGAGGAATATTTTTCATGTTAACATTGGGTGCTAAATCTAAAATTGGAAATCCAAATGTTACATCAAGCTCATCATTACCTGCATTATTTCTTGTGTTGTTATCTCCTGCATTAGAATATATCTCTTCTTCTCCCATGTTTTCGAACAAACTAAATGTGTGTTATGATATGGTTCCCAAACGAGATGAAGAGGGAGGTTCTACAAATAAACTTGCAGTCTACTCGTTTATTGTTGCTTGCATAGTCTTAGATTCAATATGTGATAATACAGTTGCTCTTGTGTCTTCAAGAAATATAACAATCTTTTATGGTACCACAAGCTAATTGTTTGCAGTAGTCAAAATATCATCTTTTTCCTTCCCCTAGTTAATAGTGGTATCTGAATATGAATTTATTAGTTTATGAATAATTCCTTCTCCAATTTGAACCTTGTTACCTATAAATTGCTCAAACCGTTTAGTAGCATGGGTTTTAGAACTACCATTATATTTATCATACAAATTATTTATCATTGGAACTATAGTCTCTATCTTACCTTTAGGCATGCTCATAAGTAAAAACACATAATGATGAGGGTTCATAAGGGCTCACCAAAGTGAATGTGGCTTGTTGTTACACAACAAAATTATTTGGTGAGGTCGTCTATGCATCCTATCGTCCTTCCTTCGCCTAAAAATATGATTAGCAAAAAAAAACACTAAAAACTAAAAACTTCTTACCTTTTTGCAACTCGCCGGAAACGACGCCAAAAATGTCAGGCTAAATTAATGATTTTTATTTAATTAAACTTAATCACTTTATGTATCGATCGGAGTTAGTAAAATTCAAGTTGTAACACAATATGTGCAGTAAACAGTGTGAGTGTTGTTGGAATATTCTAGCCATCTCATCTTGGTTTTGCATGCATGCATGCATTCCATGCAACACTCCATGCATCCATGCATTGGTAGTTGAGTCTCCTAGCATCTAGTCCTTAATTTAGCCCCCCTAGAGATTAAATTTGGTCATCATTAGCCCTCTTATCCACTCATAGCGCCGTGGTTACATCACTAAATTCCAAAGGCCCTCTCATGCATGATTTTAGGAGTTAGCACGGCCATTTCCATGATTTAGGGAGCATTGTACCCTTGATTGACTAGTTAACTGTCTGTTACACCTAGTTTCACTTCCACTGAGTGTAGGAGCGCCTATTTTGACCACTACAAGTCATTATTGCACCCCCTGGAGTCTCATCCCCTAATTTCTATCCCCAATGACTCATTCATGCGCCAGTCCACCTCAGTTGACTAGCCATTCATCATCGGTGGTCACTAGGCCTTATCGGGAGATGGTTCCAATGCAAACTAAGCTTGCCACTTGTGTGGATTTCATCTGCCTCTTTAGGCTCACGGATTTATACTTTGGAGATGTATTATTTATGTACACATTTTACTGAATAATAGAGGTAATGGAATTTTTTCTAGTTTTTCTTCATTCTCTTGTGTTGTAACACAATTATTCTTCTGTATTTTTCCTACTCAATTTTTTTGATCTCTGTTAGACTTTGTGTGAATTTTATCTTTATCTCTAGATATCTGTGAGAATTTCATAAAATATCACATGGTATCAGAGCTTTGTTGAGCAATTTAATCTTCTTGAAGAGTTTTTCAGATCTTTTTTGTACAGGCATTCTACAACAACTTCCATGAATCTGAAATCAATTCCTCCTCTCTCTCCATTCAACTATGATGAATGGAAACTGAAGATGATATCATATATGGAGAGACAAGGTATTTTTGATATGTGTATTGATGTTATGAGAGATTTTTATTCCTATGAAGAGGAGAATGATTGGATAAATGAATGTGACAGAGCCTTTTGAGCAATGTGTATTGCTATGTCTCCTAGTATGCGCTACCTCATGGAAATTGTTGAATATCCAACTGGACAAAGCATTTGGAAAGCATAATGAAGAGATTGGTGTAGACTATTTAGATAACAATCCCAATGATACCTCCTCAAGTTTTCTCTCTAATTATGTCTCGGCCTCAAGTATCTCTCATGATGCAGTTGTTCAAGATGAAGAAGAAGCTGCAGATTCAACACAGAAAGTTCCTGTTGAAGACATTCCTTCCTCTGTTTCTCTAGAAGTTGAAGATAGTTTCGAATTGTCCCATTCCCATGTAGCTAATGCAGATGAAATTTATACAACTAATGAATCTAATGCTTTTGGAGAGATTATCCATTCCTCAATCATGTTCTCAATATCTTCTATTTCGAATTTTGAGCAAGATAAGCCAGCTCATGCTCTAGAATCTGAAGAGGTTCTTAAATCCTCTCTTTCACATGAGTCTGTTGGTGTGTAGAATGATGATCTATTGAATATTTTGTAGGTTAAATCAGAGTTTAGAGGTGATTCATTTTCCCTCCTTGGTCACATGCTTCCTATGAAATTATATTTCATCATTGACACATGTTCTTAGAGTTTCACTGAATATGAAGGACACTACCATTCACTTGGGTTCAAGTCTCAAGAATATTTTGGTGATTTTGGTTTTGATCTCACCCCTATTGGTTCAAAGGAGATATCAAATAACCAGGATACACATTCCTGGAGTTGCTTGTACCTCAGTTGGTTCGAATTACAGGTTCCAGGATGATCTTCATATTTTTTGATTTGTTATAACCATGTTTGGTCTAAAGAGCAAGTTCAGAAAGCCTCCATATTCGCTTGCATCGACTGAACGAGAATTCAAGCACACGTTTTTGGAGCATGATCCACTTCTTCCCAAGAGGAAGACACCTCCAGATATTGAATCAAGCATCACACCTACTTTAGTCTTGATCAACAATGTTTGGTGTGTTTCATGTCCATCTTGAGGGGAGGTTTTGTTCCCATAGGGTTTTCCCTCTTTCCTCACTAAAATGGACTAATAAATTTGTAAAGGGTGACCTTTGGTCTCAGTTACCAGGGCCCTATTTCTAGTCTTTCCTCACATAGTCAGGCTTAAAGGGAGGTGTTGGAATTTTCTAACCATCTCATCTTTGTTTTTCATGCGTTGCATGCATGCAATCCATGCAACACTCCATGCATCCATGCATTGGTAGTTGAGTCTCCTAGCACCTAGTCCTTAATTTAGGCCCCCTAGAGCTTAAATTTGGTCATAATTAGCCCTATTATCCACTCAGAGTGCCTTGGTTACATCACTAAAGTCCAAAGGTGCTCATTCATGATTTTCGGAGTTAGCACAACCAGTTCCATGATTTAGGGAGCATTGTCCCCTTGATTGACTAGTTAACTGTCTGTTACGCCTAGTTTCACTGCCAATGAGTGTAGGAGCGCCTATTTTTACCACTACAGGTCATTGTTGCACCCCCGTGGAGTCTCATCCCATAATTTCTAGCCCCAATGACTCATTCATGTGCTGGTCCACCTCAATTGACTATCCATTCATCATCAGTGGCCACTAGACCTTATCAGGAGATGGATCCAATGCAAACTAAGCCTGCCACTTGTGTGGATTCCAACTGCCTCTTTAGGCTCACGAATTTATACTTTGGAGATGTATTATATATGTACACATTTTACTTAATAATAGAGGTAATGGAAGTTTTTCCAATTGTTCTTCATTCTCTTGTGTTGTAACATAGTTCTTCTTCTCTATTTTTCCTGCTCAATTCTTTTGATCTCTGTTAGACTTAGTGTGAATTTTATCTTTGTCTCTAGATATCTGTGAGAATTTCACAAAATCTCACAAGTGCAACCTATTGATAACTGATCTAATATAGAAAAAATAATAAAATAAATTTAACAATAAATATAATAGTTATTGACCTAAGAATGGACTATGGAAACTAGTACGAGAAACAATACAAGAAAAACAAAACTATACTATGAAGTTCCCAATTAAATATTTGTGATGGAAAATACACTTTATGAGACCAATGATCTATTGTTTTGTAAATAAATCATATCAAATGATAAACAACCTAGAAATATCCCTATATGCAAAAGTTATGAAAATCCTTTAGTTACAAAATTAACTATGATAAACACACTATTATAAAATTATTTAACAAACTAATCGAAGCCAAGCTTACATTTTGGGATCACTTGCAAATTTAAATCAAATCATGCATATCTATCTTAATCAATCAAAACAATATATGCAATCTCTAAAAAGAAAAATTAATGAGTGTTTTAAGCCTATGGTCTAAGTCTAAGAGAAAAATATAAATTCTTAAATCTTTTTATTTAAAATCTATAAATCAAAATTTAAAACTATGATAAAGTCACTATAGTCTACCAATTGATTTTTGCATTTTCTCTTTTTAATTTAAAAACATAGTAAAATCCCTAATGCACATCTATAAACCAATTGAATAAAAATCTACTATGATAACATTTGAAATCAAATCTATGCATTTCCAATCTTATTCTTACTTAGAAAACAAAGTTACTTATGTGATTATCAAAAGGAAAACAGAACGTTTAATATAGCTCAGACAAGGTGCATTATTATTCCATAATTATGTTTAATGAAGTTCTGCAACTTAATAGATCAAGAATCACGTGTTAATTAAAATGCCATCTGATATTGAGAATGCAATCCTCTTGAATTTAAACACAGAGATGATATCTTTGTATGACTGTATGAGCTAACCAAAGAATGCAACTAAGAAGGAAACCTTCAACACAGATGTAGAGTCTGTAAATTTATCGGGAAGCTAGATAAAATCTATGATGATCGAAATTAAAAACTATATGCAATGGAAAACTATGATAATGATTTAAATACAAGGCCGACCAATGGAAAGATTTACCATTCAGGTTACAAAGTGAAAATGGCAGGAATGGTATTCATACTATCTAGCTGTGTAGCAGACCAAATCAAAATACAAGGAAATATTTGTGATGATTAGATACATAAACAGAGATGACACAAGTAGCGAGAGAGCGAGAGATTATATATATTGCACATCTGCAAACACACAGTAAAAGGAGATTAAAAAAATGATCTAAACAGAACAAAAATGGAAATTATAAACATGAACAAAATAGTTACAAGAGAAAAAGGAATGAAACGAGACAAGGTTGGGCTTCGTAAGCTTAATATTCCATATCTTGGATGCTTCTGCCTATGTGCCATGTCCACGAATTAATGACACATGCCCATACCAATGCCATGTCCATGTTTGAAAGTTGAATGCGCGAGCTGGTATGTATAACAGCTACAAGAAAGAGTACCAAATCTGAAAATCACAAACAAACCAGAATAAGACCAATGCACATATTAATTTAACATGCCAATCTTTATTCGAACGTAAAATTTACGTTATAAATCATAAATAAATGACAATCAAATGACAATTTACCTTGATTGCATCATATAATATTGAAATAACTTGCATGTGCTCACATTTGTAGTGTAGATAGCAATATGTACAACAAAATGGAAAAAAATAAGCATAATGGTGGTCAAATTTAAGCCTATAGAGTGTCAAAAACTGAGCAAAAATGCTAGGTTGATATTAGTGGCCACCTACTGAGCAAAAATGCTAGGTTGATATTAGTGGCCACCTACCTATACTACTGAGTTAAAATGGTTCTCCATTTTCTTGGAAATTTTCTACAGGTTTTTAGGTCCCAAACTTTTGGGGGGCATTTTGAGGCCCTAAACAATATTTTTGGCCAAACATGGGGCCAAGGGTTTGATGGAACTCCCTAGCCCCAGTTAGAAGTTGCAATTCTTGGTTATTTCTTTCCAATGAGCTATTGAGTGGCCTAAATGGAGATAATATGCAAAAATTGTGCCCTCTGGAAGTTCACGTATCAACTAGACACCTCGGGGCCCACAAATCCTTTTGGTGCTTCATCTCCTAGGGTTAGGTTTTTGGATTTTAGGGTTTTTTCCTCATTATTCTTATATAAAAAAGGCCCTTTTTGGTCTCGTTGTAATAATCTATTGCGAATGAGCGTAGCCGACACATCTATTTTTAGAGATAATCTACCATCATCTAGAGCTAGTTTGTATTACTTTGCATTTTACAGTGTTTTTCCATTCCATTCATTAATAAAATTTGGGTTTTACTGTACTAATGTTCTTTCTACAAAATATTTGTGCGTGTATTTCCATTTTATATTACTTCCTTCATTTCATTCTCGAAATAATCTAGATCATGTGGCTTGGGATGTCTATGTTGAGGTTGGATATCCTTTGCTTTGTCTTTTATCTTACAATTAAGAATTCCTTTATTGTGGCTAATTTGTAGACACAAACTCCCTCTTATTATCTTGTTCAAAATTTTTCTTGATCTTGATAGTGTACCAATGAGAAGCTCCCATTGAAGATATCTTCAAAAAATACATTTCTATTTGGATGTAGATGTGTAGGACATTGTGGTATTTTAGAACCAAATGCCACTCAGAGTCCCTAATACCTATCTTAGAATGCAAGGTATTGAAAATCAAGTGTTTGATATTATATAGAGAACGTGAGTTCATCTCACCTTAATTTGAATAATTTTGTGAGTCATGGAATAAATTGACATTTTTCAACCGCAAGAACTCCACAACAAAATGGAGCTGTAGAAAGGAAAAATTAAACCGTACAAGAGATGGCAAGAACAATGTTAAATGAAGCCAAGATATCAGACATGTTTTGGAGAGAAATAATCAACACCGCATTCTACATTCTAAATAGAGGGAAAATCAAAGTCAACAACAACAAAACACCTTATGAATCATGGAAAGGTAAACCAACAATAGTTAAATTTTTCAAAGTTTTCAGAAGCAAGTGCTACATAAAAAGAGATGATGAGGATTTGGGAAAATTTGACTCTAGAATCGATGAATGTATATTTCTTGGTTATTCATCAAGAAGAAAATCCTACATATGTTACAATACAACATTATGCAAAATCCTAGAGAGTGCCAATGTAAAATTTTATGAAGCAAGGCATCAGAAGGTGAAAGCACAAGCAAAGGTTCAAATAGATGAACCAAGATGCAAAGAAGAAAAATAAGAAGAAGAAAATAAAATGAAGAAGAAGAAACATAATGCCAAGATACAAAGACACAAGCTTTATTTCTCCGAAAGAATCATTCAAAAAATCTAATTCTTGGTGATAAAGATACAGGAGTTCAAAATAGAAGAAGAATAGAAAGTGCACCAGAACATGCAAAATTCTACTTGCTATCTTAAATAGAGCCTAAGAATTTTACAGAATCCATTAAAGACAAACATTGGATTGATACCATGGTAGAAGAGTTGAAACAAATTAATAATAATGAAACATAGGAACTTGTTCCAAGGTTAACATATAAAAATGTAATTGGCACCAAGTGGGTTTTTAGGAACAAGTTGAATGAATATAGGAAAGTAATAAGAAATAAAGCATGATTGGTTTGCAAAGGTTATGCTCAAGTTGAAGGTATGGATTTCAAAGAAAAAATTTCTCTACTTGCAAGACTAGATCCTATCAGAATATTATTTGGAATTTGAATGTTTCAAGAACTTCAAATACTATCAAATTGATGCGAGGTCAGCCTTTCTAAATGAAAATATGGAATAAGTACATGTTGAATAGCAAGATGGGTTTAAATTGTCAGAAAATAAGGATCATGTACTTAGAATGAAGAAAGTACTTTACGGGTTAAACCAAGTTCCCAAAGCTTGGTATTCAAGACTTGATAGATACCTACAACAAGAAGTTTTAGAAAAAGAACTACAAACAACAATATCCTCATCAAAACATAAAATGAAAATATGTTACTTATTGTAGTTTATGTGGATGATATTGAATTTTTGGTCGAAGTAATGCTAACAGAATGAGCCAAAATTTTGCAAAAGAAATGCAAAAAAAAATTTGAGATGTCCATGCTTGGTGAATTGTCATTCTTTCTAGGTTTGCATATTTCTCAATCCAGTAAAGGCATATTTATTTCTCGAACCAAATACATCAAGGAGATGTTGAATAAATTTAGAATGGAATATTGTACACCTAACAGTACACCCATGATCATGTTGAACTTTGGTTGTCATTGATGTCAACTGATGTCAAAGAGGAATCAATATTCATGTGCGAGTTTAAATAAGTATATGAAATATAGTCTAAAGAAGTATATGGGTTCCAGTATGAAGAAGTATATCCAAAAGTGTATCCAGTATGAATATATGTGGTATAGGTGCAAGCCTCAAGTCCACCCAATAATACTCCTTCAAGGTAAAAGTCAAAGTGTTGGTTGGATAAAGGTTCGGGAATGCACAAGTAGCTTGGAATAAGAAATGGTTGAACAAGGAAGCAAGTCCCAAAAGCACGCAAGACTCACAAATTGGAAGAATCTTTCAATTGTTGAAGCGTGAAAGAGTACCAAAAAGAATGTAACAGTTGAATATGTCAAGTGTGCAAGTCCCACAAGCAACGAAACATAAAGGGTGCAACACCACACCGCAAGGGCACAAGTCCCACTAAGGCAAGGACCAAGTATGTGCAAGACCCACAAGAGATGATGCCTCAGCAACGCAGAACATGACAAGTGGTGGAAGCATGAATCATGAAGCAAATAAGAAGGAAAGCCACAACTATCTTGTGGACATACCATCAGCATAGGTCAAGTATAAATAAGAAGCAAGATGGATATTTGAAGTAAGCTTGAAAGAAAAGCTTGTATGCTTTGAAAAGGAAAGCTAGAAGATACAGATTAATCAAGGTTCTAATTTTTAGGGCATTAAGGGCTTGTGGAACTAGAAAAATATGATGTAGCCAAAGATCCCAGTGTGCACAAGCAGAGGAATGGAATAGCTAAAGGTGCGTAGAATGATGCAGTGAATATGTGACAGTTCCGCAAAGATAGAAAGATAGAACTGCAGAAGATGTGCAAGTGCATGAGGACTGAATGACGGTATTGCATATAGCACACAAACAATCACAGATGATCTAACCAAAGTTTAGATATGGAGTTGAAGTATATCTTGTGATGCGTGAAGTAAAGAAGTTTAACCGACGCACTAAGACAAAATGGATGCATAGTGAAGGATGCACATTATGATAAGGATGATATGAGACAAGTGCATTAAACATAAAGGCCGAATCACGGATGATGCATAGAAGGTCGCAGATTATCCGAAGACTGTTGCACCAAGACAAAACAGACACATTTTAGAAGGTGCACAATTCTAGTTGATACTTATGCATGAAGTCAGAACAACAGTTTATTAGTAGATGTGCATTGTCAATTGAAGTGTAGTAGTGTAGAAACAAAACCTAAGCGCAAATTGCAGAATATGATGAAGCAACACACAATATGTGGAATGTGAAGTCAATTGTAATGTTGTGAAGTATTCAAGTGAAGTTTGTGATACAAAAAAACAATTGCAATATCTCAAGGTTGCAGAAGGTGCACATAGCATAAAGAAAAACAAATTATCAGAAGTGTGCATGGATCATAAATTCAACAGAGCAATATCTTATTCTTATATATCTGAGTGGCAGGATAGGGCAAGGAGTGTTAAGATTTAATATGCTAAGACAGAAAATAGCAGCATTACATTCCATTTCACAATAATAGCATATATAGGATCACTGAAGAAACAACAAGCATAGCATAAACACAAGAGACACAGATTTATCCTGGGAAACCCTCATGGGGTAGAAAACCCAGTAAAGCTTCCTCAATATAGATGACCAGCAATATACAAAGATGCAAACCGAAGACATGATCTCCTCCTCCACCATAGCAGACCTCTCCTCCACAAGTGCGCCTTTCTCAAGTGAGTGAGTGTGTGTAATGAGGAATACACCTCCTCTATTTATACACTACTCTGACTTTTCTTTTACACAAGACATGTAGGCTTGTATTTAACCAATGGGTTAAATACCCCACTACAACTGACTGGGCCGACCCCTCTAGGGTGGTCTAATAACCCTTTGACCCACATAACACATACATGGCCGATTCCCACTAGGGAAGTCTAATAACCCGAGTTACCACATTCCGACGGAGGAATAAACATCTCCGAATATACAATAAGATCTTCACGGAGGAATGAAACATCTCCGGAATAATAAAGTACAATTATAATATTCTTTGAAGTTACAATATCTCAACACTCCCCCTTAACGAGAATGATATTATAACATCATCTGCGCAAGCAAGGAGTCGTCAAAATCATACATGATACATCTATAAATCATTGGAAGCTTTCTCAACATCATCAGTAACTCAACCAGTTACTGGAACATCTTCAATACTGGAACATCAACATCTTCAGTACTGAGTCTTTATCTTCTGCAGCACTCGAACAACTACAATAACATCAACATCTGAGTCCTCACGATCGTCAGCATCATCATCATACGATCATCAGCATCGGGATCATCTCGATATACAACATCTGGAACATCACGATCTACAACATCTGGATCATCTCGATCTACAACATCTGGATCATCTCGATCTACAGCATCTGGATCATCTCGATCTACAGCATCTGGATCATCTGTATTAGTATCCACACCAATACATCTATCATCGAAACATGTATTCTCACTTAATACATCTATCATCAAAAGCATGTATTCTCACTTAATACATCTATCATCAAAAGCATGTATTCTCACTAATACATCTATCATCAAAAGCATGTATTCTCACTTAATACATCTATCATCAAAAGCATGTATTCTCACTTAATACATCTATCATCAAAAGCATGTATTCTCACTAATACATCTATCATCAATACATAGTAGCATAACTGCAACACACACGATCATATTACAGGATGATCAATCCTGCTCTCTTTAGGACATAGGTCCATGGATGAAGCAATCCTGTCATGTACCTTTTGAACCGAAGTCCAGGGACGATCCAGTCCTATCATGTACCTTTTGAACCAAGGTCCAGGGATGATCCAGTCCTATCATGTACCTTTTGAACCGAAGTCCAGGGACAATCCAGTCCTATCATGTACCTTTTGAACCGAAGCTTAGGGACGATCCAGTCCTATCATCTACCTTTTGAACCGAAGCTCAAGGACGATCCAGTCCTATCATTCAATTCTCGGAGACCTCATGTCTACGGTTCAATTCACAGGACTAAAGTCCGAGGACGATCCAATCCCCTTACCTGTTCATTCAGGATTTTGTTTTCGGAGACATCATGTCTACGGCTCAATTCAAAGGACTAAAGTCTGAGGATGATCCAATCCCCTTACCTGTTCATTCAGGATTTTGTTCTCGGAGACATCATGTCTACGGCTCAATTCAAAGGACTAAAGTCCGAGGACGATCCAATCCCCTTACCTGTTCATTCAGGATTTTTGTTCTCGGAGACATCATTACTACGGCTCAATTCAAAGGACTAAAGTCCGAGGACGATCCAATCCCCTTACCTGTTCATTCAAGATTTTGTTCTCGGAGACATCATGTCTACTGCTCAATTCAAAGGACTAAAGTCCGAGGATGATCCAATCCCCTTACCTGTTCATTCAGGATTTTGTTCTCGGATACATCATGTCTACGGCTCAATTCAAAGGACTAAAGTCCGAGGACGATCCAATCCCCTTACCTGTTCATTCAGGATTTTGTTCTCGGAGACATCATGTCTACGGCTCAATTCAAAGGACTAAAGTCCGAGGATGATCCAATCCCCTTACCTGTTCATTTAGGATTTTGTTCTCGGAGAAATCATGTCTACGGCTCAATTCAAAGGACTAAAGTCCGAGGATGATCCAATCCCCTTACCTGTTCATTCAGGATTTTGTTCTCGGAGACATCATGTCTACGGCTCTCTTTAGGACTGAAGTCCAGGGATGATCCAATCCCCTCAAGTCCACCAAGGACTTCATTCTTGAAGACATACGTCTACGGCTCTCTTTAGGACTGAAGTCCAGGGATGATCCAATCCCCTCAAGTCCACCAAGGACTTCATTCTCGAAGACATACATCTACGGCTCTCTTTAGGACTGAAGTCTAGGGATGATCCAATCCCCTCAAGTCCACCAAGGACTTCATTCTCGAAGACATACGTCTACGGCTCTCTTTAGGACTGAAGTCCAGGGATGATCCAATCCCCTCAAGTCCACCAAGGACTTCATTCTCGAAGACATACGTCTACGGCTCTCTTGAGGATGATGCAATCCTATCATGTCCACCAAGGACTTCATTCTAGAAGACATACCTCTACGGCTCTCTTGAGGATGATGCAATCCTATCATGTCCACCAAGGACTTTATTCTCGAAGACATACGTCTACGGCTCTCTTGAGGATGATGCAATCCTATCATGTCCACCAAGGACTTTATTCTCGAAGACATACGTCTACGGCTCTCTTGAGGATGATGCAATCCTATCATGTCCACCAAGGACTTTATTCTCGAAGACATACGTCTATGGCTCTCTTGAGGATGATGCAATCCTATCATGTCCACCAAGGACTTTATTCTCGAAGACATACGTCTACGGCTCTCTTTAGAACATATGTTCAAGGATGATGCAATCCCCTTGTCACCTTAGACCCTGTCTAAGGACCATCCACCAACCTCTCTGTCGGCATCACTAATATAGGTATCCTCATCATCGACCTCACTGTCGATGCATGCAATCTCATCGTGAGTTATCAAATCAATCCCCCTTTCGAGGAGGGTCCTTTTGAACTATATTAAGTTTGTCTCGGAAAACTTTATTTGAGGTAGAGGTTTGGTTAGTACATCGGATCGGTAGAAGTTTGGTTAGTACATTGGTAACTTGTTACAAATTCAAACTTTTGGTTCCTTTCTGCACCATATCTTGGAACACTAGATTCTCTGCCATCTTGATACAACTCTGTTTGTCACATAGGATCATAATTGGGCCTATCTCTAAGTCAAACAATCCTGAAGCCATACTGCTTCATAACTTAGCAGAGCAAGCAGCCATATATTCTGTTTGTGCTAAGAGCCACACTAGATTGTTTCCTGCTCAACCACAAGATCATGGCTGATCCCAGACAATAACATCCTCTCGATGTGCTCTTCCTGTCTGATACACTTTCTGCCCAATCAACATCTGTGTAGCCATCTGAAGTCATGATCTCCAAGATAACATAGATCAAAGTCTATTGTATCCTTTAGGTACCGTATCACATGATTTGTAGCTAATAGGTGAACACATCTAGTTTCCACTAGATACTGACTCAAGGTATTCACAGCGAAGCATATATCCGACCTAGTATTTATTAGATACATCAATGACCCAATAATTTGTCTGTACAGAGTTATATCCACTAATTCTGATGAGTCATCTGCTAACAACTTTAAGTTGGAATCCACGAGAGTGGCCATTCCAACACATCAAGTCTTCTCAATATTTCTCAGCATACTTTCCCTGGTTGAGAAAGATTCCCTACAAGCTTTGCCATACTTCTAGATTTAGGAAGTAATGTATCAATTTGAGATCTTTTATTTTCATTTCTGCAGCCATCTTCTTCTTTCTTTTCATGATTTGTTTCTTATTCCCTATCAGAAAGATATCATCTACATAGTATGATCCATAACCTTAAGGTAAAGGTTAGGAACAACTTTACTTTTGGTAAAGCCCAAGCTTATCAAGAAACTGTCAATTCTCGCTTTGTGATTGAACATCATTCACACTCTGCATTGAATGATCTTCTGCATATCTATCTGTGCCATCTCTCGTTAGATGGGTCTACTGATATGAGCCTCAACATTATTCGAACTCTGTGGTGAGTTCCTTCTTGCATCCATGTCATCTGTGTATAGAAGCCATATTCAACCTTGAAGCAAAGGTTGAGATCCACATCACCCATGATGATTATTAAGCTCATCAATTGATTATCGATCCTGGGAACCCATACAAAACCTGATTCACACTTCTTCTTTAATTACACCATTAAGAGAATGGTCTTATCTAGCCACTTGGAGAAACCATCTCATCATGATTCTCTTCCTCTTTCTAAGAGAATCTTCTAGCCACAAGCCTTCTATAGTGTGTTTGATTTGTAAAACTTTTGTTGAACATCCATCGCTTGTTCAGTGTTCATTATTCATCATGATCTTTCCTACAAATCAAAATTAAGTACATGATTAGTAATACTTCATAATCATCAAATCATATTGACATGATAACCCATTATGCATACAAATATCATTTACATAGTTATGCAACTATTTTGACCAATACTTTGGCACAACACTTTTCCATATTCTGTATGCATACAGTGGCTATCTAGATGCCTTCCATCTCTACCAGAACATACTATTGAGAGTGTGCACAGCTCTTAGCATGTCAGCAAAGAGGTTTCATTCTAGACAAGCAAGAATGGAATGTTTGTCCAACTTACCAATCATATGCATATTAGTAGTATATTGTTCAATGCTCTATGAATGTTTACACTCAGCATGATATATTCTAGGAATACAAATATGCATACAAGCAATATCATTTACTATTTCAAATAACAACTCAAATACTTATCTTTTATGTTTGTGTGGTTGCCTCCCGCTTGATCTTCCATATGTCTTTTGAACTTCTATTCATTCTATACCACTGTGCATGCTCAAGTGTGCACTAGTGTCATCCTCATGATCTCATACACAAACATACATTCATTAGTATATTTTCAAAACATTCTAATTCTAAATAATCTTGAATATGTATAGTCATGATTATAGATAATATTCAAGGTTTCAGGGAAGTCTTCTTTTACTCATGCATATTTTTGTTTGATCTAGTACTCTTCTGGTTAATTAAATCATTAAGACAAGAGACATAGTATGCATAAACCCTTGATTACCAATCATACCAAGTATACTTATATAAGGGATCCTAACACAATATAAGATTCTAGCTTGACATAAGAAGACATACCTGGATTAGTATACCTGCGTAGTTATGTACAACATACCTAAACAATCTCTTCAATGATTTAGATATCCTGAGCTAGAACCTACATGTCTCATAGGTTAAGCATAATATAGCAAGGTCATACATACCTTGTAAGTAGAACAAAGATTATGGATGAGTCTTTGTCTTCATGTTGTCATGGTGATGTACCTGTATCTTGTTAGCAGACAACATCAACCTCACACAACACCATAATGCATTAGTACAATCATATAGCCCTAATCAATGAATGTCTTCGATCATTCACATGCATTCATACTGTTACTAGGGTGATAAGACAATTCTAACATTAATCAATATTGTACTAATAAATAATATGAAGACAAACACATCATGAACTTAATCAAGAATCAGATTTCAAGACATACCTGAACCTCCTTAAGTCATACCTGTCGAGACTTCTTGTAGTCTTCTTATGTAAGGCCTTAGCCTCAAATCCCCCTAAAACTTGATCTGGAGCTTGATTAGGGTTTGCTAGAGAAACCCTAAAAATTCAATCTTTGACTTTCACACTTCTGAATGGATGGAATGATGTGTCTTGCTAGCATACTTCAATTTTGAAATCTCCAAAAATTTGACCTCTCAAAATTTCCTTCGAAACTTCTGGATCTTCTGGACAGGAACCTGAACTAGGGTTTGATGAATCCCACCCTTCTGTCCAATCAAAAGGTTCGATCCAAGGTTCTAAACTCTTATTTTTCTGAGGATCTTCCAGCCGTGGTTACAGACTTAAAAAATTCCAACTTTTGCTGAAGCCCTAATTTTCCATCTTTCCGATCAAAAATCCCGAACTAGGGTTTGATCAAGCCCGGTATTCTACCCAACCAAAAATTCGATCTTGGTCTCTAAATTTTGATTTTCCTGAGTAGCATTCAGCCATGGATTCTGATTCCAAAAATTCTAACTTTCTCCGAAACCCTAAATTCCGGAAGCCATGAATAAAAGTGCTCCAAAAATAATTATGTTTTGACAGAAATATGTACCTGATTGTTTCTGCTATAACTACGAAATTTTCGCTCCACAGGGTCTGAAAACGTTTTCTGCAGTAGCCTGACCTGTCATCTTTTCATCCTGATAGGTCTGACCTCAATTGGATTCTCTGAGAGAGAGTTATGCCAAACGTCGCAACGTGACCTGTTTTGGGAAAATACAGGAGAGCGAACTTGTATGGAGTGCCACGTGTCACTGTTTGTACTTTGGCCTCTAAAAACTTTTCCTGAGATAGATAGCCCTGTTGTATTTCCATCCTGATAGGTCTGACCTCAATTGGACTCTCTGAGAGAGAGTTATGCCAAGTGTCGCAACATGACCTATTTATGGGATAATACAGGAGAGCAAACTTGTACGACGTTCCACGTGTCACTGGTTCAACTTCGGCCTCTGAAAAAGTTTCCTGAGATATTACAGTCTGTATACTACCTGTCACTTTTTACGAAATTTCATTTGGAGCTTCCTAGCCCAGGTTATGACCTTTTTTCCAAGGTCACCGGATTTTGACTGAGATCTGGAAGAGGCCGAAACCCTAACTTGTGATGATCATAAATTACAAAGTACAACGAATATGAGGGTTCCCTTTGGACACAAGATACCTGGGGATGTTATCTTCGACCTGTAAACGTTTCAGATCCTGAAACTTAGCAGAAATGGATTTATAGTGAAAGTTTCACGATGACTGGTTTTTGCTATGTAAAACCCTAACCTTCAAATTGTCGTAAGAGAAGCAAGTGTCGTAAGTGCCATACATTGCCTTCCTTCAGGTTAGCTCTGATACCATGTTAAGATTTAATATGCTAAGACAGAAAATAGCAGCATTACATTCCATTTCACAATAATATCATATACAGGATCACTGAAGAAACAACAAGCATAGCATAAACACAAGAGACACAGATTTATCCTGGGAAACCCTCATGGGGTAGAAAAACCAGTAAAGCTTCCTCAATATAGATGACCAGCAATATAAAAAGATACAAACCAAAGACATGATCTCCTCCTCCACCATAGCATACCTCTCCTCCACAAGTGCGCCTTTCTCAAGTGAGTGAGTGTGTGTAATGAGGAATACACCTCCTCTATTTATACACTACTCCGACTTTTCTTTTACACAAGACATGTAGGCTTGTATTTAACCAATAAGTTAAATACCCCACTACAACTGACTGGGCCGACCCCTCTAGGGTGGTCTAATAACCCTTTGACCCACATAACACATACATGGCCGATTCCCACTAGGGAAGTCTAATAACCCGAGTTACCACATTCCGACGGAGGAATAAACATCTCCGGATATACAATAAGATCTTCACGGAGGAATTAAACATCTCTGAAATAATAAAGTACAATTATAATATTCTTTGAAGTTACAATATCTCAACAAGGAGTATGGGGTTGTATCATCCTTCCGGTTGAAGTTGGTAAATAAGGGAGTTGGTGCTGGAGAAATTAGGAAGTTGGTGCTTCCTCGAATATAATATTTATACTACAAGAGAGCATTCTATGGTTTTCTCCAGTTTGGGTTTCCACGTAAAATTATATGTGTTCTATGTTTTTGCGCATATGTGGATGAATGTTTTATTTTTGGTGGATTAATAATTAAAGTTCAATATTAATCAGTTAAGAATTTAAAAATTGTTCATAACTGCGTTAATATTGATTCACCCCCCGTCGTAGTATTAAATAGATTCCAACAATTGGTATCAGAGCGGGTGTATTCAGTACCAGTTTAACATCTGGAAGAAGATCCATGCACAAATATGGACAAGAAGGAAGGTCTCTCCACCAATAGAGCACCAAGGTTCGATGGCACCAACTACACCTTCTGGAGGATCAGGATGGAAGTATATTTGCAATCCCTCAGAGCTAATGTCTGGAAATCCATTGTGGATGGTTATAATGTTCCAACAATTGCACCAACTGATCCAGCTGAAAAGAGATAGTATGAATGCAATGCATGAGCTAGAAATGCACTGTTGTGTGGGATAAAAAACACTGAATTCACTAAGGTCATGCATTACACATCAACCAAGGAGGTTGGGATAAAATTGGAAATGTATATGAAGGTGATGACAAAGTAAAGAAGGAAAAGTTGCAGAATTACTTTGGACTGTATAAATCCTTGAAAATGAAAGATGCAGAGAATATTGCCAAATACTTCTTACGATTTGATGAGTTATTTAATGTTATCAAGAGTCTTGTAGTTAATCTAGAATAAGAATCAGTAGTGTAGAAGATACTGAGAAATCTACCTTCAAGATTTGACGCAAAGGTATCTGTGTTAGAAGATAGAGCCAACCTTGCAGACTTGACAAAGGATGAACTTCAAGTGATCTTGAATGCATATGCGATGAGAACAAAAAAAGAAAATACCATTAGAAAGGAAGTTTGTTTCAAAGCTACTAGAAAGGATAACCATGATCATGAAAAAAATCTCGTGATGAATGAAACGAGGAAGAATCAAATTTTGTGAGAAAATTGAAAAGAGGACTTGGAAAGTACAAGAATAAATTTCCTTTCAAATGTTTCAGATGTGGAATAATAGGCCATTTTTATTTGAATTTCCCATAAAAGGATGATGGAAATAGTGACAACAAGGAGGAATCCAGTTCTCATGAACAAAGGATGGCACGCACTCAGGATAGACCCGATAACAAGAAGAAAATTCCAAACTACAAGAAGAGTCTGTATACTAAGGATGACAACAACTTATCTAAAGGAAGTGATTGTGATGATAAGCCAAAAGAGGTATTATTCATGGAATTTGTGGAAGAAGAAAACATTAAAGAAAATAAGAATAGATGTCTGTCAGTCAAGAAGAGCACATCTATTAGGAAAAGCGAACCAAGATCACTGGATAAGTATTTCTGTAGTGGATCATTCAATACACCTTCAAAGCTGTTTGTAGGAATTAAATATGACAGTCAATCTAAAGAAGAAGAAGCTATAGAGTTCGATTGGGAAGGTGAAATGGCAAGTTCCTTAGATGAATTGAATAAGTCAAGGAAGAAGAGTAAACTCCTATAGGACCAACTGTCAAAGTATGAAGAACAAGTCAAGAACTATAAAGAGTTTCAAGAGTCTTTTGATAAACTAGTTAGTGACAAGGTGATGAACTATTAGAAACAACTGAATTATGCAATCGACAAGATCAAAGTACTTAAAGAATATAAATCCACATTTAAGACTTCTCTAGAAGACTTAGCGTAGAAAAATAAGATGTTGACAAGTCAATTGGAATCGAAGGATATAGAGATATCTCGTTTAGAAGACAAGTTGATCGATATAAAGGGAAAGAAATAAGTTCAAGATCAAATCATATGTAATACTCCAAATTGCGCACATCCATAAAGTGACAAGATTGATCTTGAAGACGAAGTAAAGAACAAATTCAAAGGTAGCACATAAATTCTGAATAAGATTCTGAACACTCAGAGATCATTAGAAGACAAGTCAGGACTTGGTTATGAAAGAGCATCTAGGAAGGTCTGCGACAATGAGCATCATCCAAATCAAGTGAAGTCATTTAGGTATGATGATTCCCTCAATAATTACAACTCTTTTAATTACACTACCCAAATAAGGACTAACAAAATGAAGCATGCAAGGTGCAATTATATTGTTCATATTGTTAAGTATTGTCAAACTATGAGACGCTATGCTAGTGACGGATTTGGACATAAGGCTATGTACTGTCGAAGAACAATAAATTGTCCATATGGAAACATGCTGCACAAAAGCAATCACAATACAAGGATCAAAAGGGAAGATATTCAAGCACAAAATTAAAATGGAGACAAGCACATGAAAAGGTGGGTAAGGAAAAGGTCTTGTGCATAAGAAACTGACAAGTCAAGTACATCTCAAGAAGCAAGTGATTGCTTCCCTCCTTCCTAATCTCTAAGAATATTAAGTGAGATCCTTGAATTCAACACGATGCATATTAGTAATTAAAGGAATATGTTAGTGAAGGTTACAGTTTGAATATGTATGTTGCAAAAGTTATATGTGTTGAGTTGGATTGTTGCAGAAAATATCTTCAAGTATTGTTGATAACAAACAAGGATATGTGTATATATTCAGTTAGCTGCTGTGGTATATTAAATTTAGTTCGCACATACATATTACAAGATGAAGAAAAGTTCAAATGAGCATTGCTAAAACAACACACATGAGTCTGCACAGATGTATAAACATATTGTGTATTATATTCAAAAATTTGCGCTTTTACAAAATGCATGAGTCTTCTATTGCTGAGAACATATTTGAATGACAAAAGAGACTTTATGCTGAGGCCAAAAGGAATGTTCAGAAATACATTTGAGGCCTTAACAAGAAAAATTCAAAGCTACAATTCAATGTCTATATCTTTGTCTTGGTCAGTTGGTTGTTGTGCAAGTCGAAGTTCCAAATCCATTGAAGTTGGTTTGATGAAATCAGATCTTGAATTAGAGGATACACTTGCAAAGTTGCGGATGGCACACCATCAGAAGAATGGTTGGCCTAAATTATGCTACACATGTCGAGAATTCATTGTTGTTGCTGTTCCAGGAAGTATACACGTTTTCTTAGATTGGATAATCATTCCACATTGTCGAGATTCACTTGGGACTAAGCGTACCAATGGTTGAATTCAGAATCCTTCATTTGGCCTTGCCAAATTCCCATGTTGACTCTTAGTTGAGTAAAATCTGATTGATGTGACTGAAAACCAAGGAGTACATTGTCAAGAGAATCATTGAACTTCTAGAAGAAGGATTCCATGACTGGGAAAGATGAGAGACACAAGGAAACAAACATAAAGAAATCAATAAAAACAAAGGTAATGAACCATGCATTTTGCGACTCTCTTAAAGAATCAGATGGTACTTTTCGCGCACATGAAAATTAAGTTGAAAATCCTGGGAGTAAGTTGCATTCAAGTCCACATGATCTGAAGTTGGTTATGGAGTCGAAAAAATTAATTACATGAGTTAATGAATTTGGGAAAAAGTACAAAAAGCGGAAATATAATTCATTGCTCCATGCCACCAGAATGATGTTCCCCAAAAGCTTCAAGTACGAATCCGACAAGTCAATATTTCCACATGAACTAATTGTCATATCACTTTATTTCCAAGCTGGTTGATAGGTGGAAATGTGTGCAAAATGTTTTGTTGTTGTGGAGAGGGATGCGATGTCAGAAAAGGTAACAAAGTTTGGTAACAGTGCAGTAAATGTGACATAAGGAACATTAAGACACAAAAAAAATTGACGAGAAAAACAGTGGTAAACTAGTAGCAAACTAGAATTCGATACTGTGCAATTGATACAATAGGAAGATAGCATGATGGATTGCACAAGGTTTGAGGAAGTATTGATAATAATTAGGACAGGAACAGAAGACCGAGATAAAAAGGAGGCTAGAAACTGTACAGGGGGAGCATATCTGAGATGGCCATGAAAATAGTGTACAGGTTGCAAGGCATTCACACTGATTTTCCAGCAAAAGAAAGAATCATGAAAATAGGGGGAGTTATCAAAGTAAGTAGATGAATGAAGGCCAATGAAAAACAAAAGAAAGGAGAACCAATATTTGTGTAGTGATGGTACCTCTTTGCCATTGATGTCAAAGGGGGAGAAAGATCATGAAGCATGCAAACAACGCAGAGATGAAGATTGTGAAGAAGATCATGAAGCATGTGATCCATGCAGAAGTAAAAGAAAGAAAAAAAACATTAACAAAAAAATGCACAGATGTCAAAGGCCCGAACTGGTAAAGAACACAGGGGGAGTACTGTGACAAGGACAGATGAAGCATACAATTTTAGGAGATAATTATGCACAACTTCATAAGGTTTTGACATCAATTCCAAAGGAGGGAATTGTTGAACTTTGGTTTTCATTGATGTTGGGTATGTGTTATATTCTTTACATATGTATGGGAGGGGCTATGAATATCAACGGTGTGCTTGAAGATCCCTCCGGGCTATTTTCGACTATTTTTGGGGAATTTTCTAAAAATGTGTAATTTAATCCCGGTTAAGGGATTGGGGTCTATTTTCTAATCCAGGTTAATAGATTAGGGTATTGGATGTTGTGGAATACCTATATTATATTGTGAGTGATTCATAATGAGAATGAAAAAAACAAGAGGTGCGGCTCTAAGTTTTGTTGGTTTTCCCGGTTAAGGGTTTCCAGGGTAAATCTCTATGTATTATGTGTGAATGTTGTGGTGTAATATCTGTCTTTCTTAAAAGAATATGTATGGTTTGCTTCTCTACACAGGTTTAAAACTTACAATTGATGTCAACTAATGTTAGCAACCCATGTCAACCCTTCTCTTTATTTTGTTAGTATATTGTTGTTGGACGCATATGCCTTGTAAGACGTCCCGTAGTATTATATGTTGATCCATAGTTTGTATTAGCCCATAGTATTGATCCATAGTTTTTGACGCATATGCTTTGTAAGTTGTCCCGTATTATTATATGTCCCATGGTATTGACCCATAGTATTGGCGCCTAGACTTAGTATATAAGTTTGCGTTGAGGCCAATGAAGGCACCGTGAAGTTATTTGTATTGAGCTTGCTCAAAGGAGGCTTCCCCCTCGAAGTGTCCTGTGATCAATAAAAATATTCTGTGATTTGATATATCGTGTATTTCATCAATTAATTGTTGCAGGTTCCTCACATCTGGTATCAGAGCACTTTCTTAGGCTCGTTGGGTGGAATTTCTGCCAATTTTTTTAATTTTTTTTCGCATCTGTTGCAGGTTTGGATCTGGGAATAATCCCTATCCACTTAACTGTGGGAAGTACTTGGGCATAATGCTTAAAACTCATTGTGAGGATTACCACAAGAACACCGAAGTAGCTGGCCCATTGAGAGGACCTTCCATCGAAAAGGGCAACGACCTCTACCTGATTGAATAGTTACCACCCGTGCGGTAAACCAAGAGATATTGTTTGTGGAAAAGCGGTTATCAGTTTTACTTGAGCCATGGAGTGAGGGGTACTACCCCAATACGCAAGCCGTCACACAGCATTAGTGGCTGAGTGAATCCCCTGAACCGTTAGGAAGTGAGCATACCTTGGGTCCATATATATTTTCAGTTGATAAATCAAAGATTACATTTGTCCAGAACTGTTTCCAATTACTTCCCCACCGTTGCAGATCCATCTGTTTCCAATCAATTCCGTGTCGTTGCAGATCCATTCCTGGAAAAAATAAAAAATAAAAAATAATGTTTTTTCGCCATATATCCCTTATTTTAACTCTGTTTCCCTTGAAACTTTACTAACACCCATGCAATCCCATTCTACATATTTCATTCCTGAGGACCCTATCCCAAATTTCACTTCCCAAATCCAGAAATCCTACATTTGTCTACTTTTAGGGTTTTCCATAAATTCTTCAATTTTCACCCAATCGCCTTCAAATTTAGCCACAGTGTTCATTTCCTATTTGTGCTTCTTTGTCCCTCTCTGTCAAATTTTCTCATTCTTTCACCCCGCTTTTGAAATTCTCATTTTCTGCTTCCCTGTCAATTCGAAAGTGTCCAAAACCTTGTCCAACCCAAATTACTCATCAGATTTTTTCCCAAACCCAAATTTTCCCTTACTAAAACAATTTCTGTTTTTGTTTTTCTACCCATTAAAAAAAAAACTCCTGGTTATAGTTGTTACCCGTGTAGGAGAAAAACCCATCGAGGAAGAACTTGCATCCCTCAAAACCAAACTCCAGGATTTGGATGAAAAATTTCTCAACCTCCATCTTGAGAATCCAACCATGAACAATAAATGACAGTCAAAGTCTTCTGCAAACATTGGGTTCTCTTCTTCCATCAATTTTCGTGGTCTGAAGCTTGATTTTCCTCGATTCAATGGTATTGATCCGAATGGATGGATCTATCAGGAAGGACAATATTTCAGTCTGCATAATACTTTTGATGTCAACAAAGTTCGACTTGCATCCTTTCATTTGGAACAGGAATCTCTTCAATGGTACCATTGGTAAATCAAGGCTCATGAAGAGCCAAAATGGACAGATTTTCGCCAACTCCTTTTGCAGCGATTTGGTCCTAGTGCTTTTGATGACTTCACATGAGCCTTCACTAAAATTCTCCAAATTGGCAATGTGAGAGAGTATCGAACATAATTTGAGAAACTAGCCAATCACATAGAAGGATTGACTGATGACTTCTACAGGAGTTCTTTTATCAGTGGTCTAAAGGATGCAATCTGATCTGAGGTCAAAATGTTTTGTTCGTACACAATGATGGAAGACCTAGGGTTGGCTAAGTTGGCAGAAGACAAGATTGTAGCCCAACAATGCTCCAAACCCACTTTTGTTCCCTTCAGAAATATGGGTTCCCAACGACCTCCCATCCCACCATCTCCTCGACCAAATCCTATCAAGCATTTTTCTGAAACAAAGATGTGGGAACATAGAGAAAAATGGATTTGTTATAATTGCGATGAGAAATTCACTCGGGGACATAGATGTGTTGAGCAAAAGCTCTATCTTTCGGATGTGGATTCTTTGCCTGCCTCTGGAATTGGTGAAGAAGCTCCAGATACAATAGATGATCAGGTCGACATTCAGGAGCCTCTTATTGACCCTCCGTCTTAGGACGACCACCCAGAGATATCTCTCCATGCTTTAGCCGGAGTCACCACCCCCCAAACAATGTGGGTCAGGGGTTACTTCAAGAAGCTTCCTCTTACAATACTCATTGATTCTGGTAGCACTCATAACTTCATTGACCCTCAGATCGCCAAACAGGATGATTTTTTTGTCCATCCTTGCTCCAACTTTGAAGTCATGGTTGCCAAAGGGGGCACCTTACCTTGCAAAGGGAAGTGTTGCAATGTGCATATATATATGGTATATTATAACCTGTGCACTGACATGTTTTTCGTGTCCTTAGGCAGTTGTGATGTGGTTTTGGGCGGTCAATGGCTACGCACACTTGGCCCCATCTTATGGGATTTTGCTGAAATTTGGATGCAGTTTTAAACCAATGGACAAAAACACACATTGACAAGATTAAAAATAGGGTCTCTTAGCACCATCAATTCACATCGCATGGAGAAAGGCCTTAAGAATAATTCACATGGTGTCATCGCTCAGATCCATTCCATTTAGATGCAACCATCAGCGGTCTCCACTACTCGTTTGGATCTACAAAAAATTCTAGATAGATATACATGTGTCTTTGTTGAACTAGTGGGATCGCCACCTTCAAGGCCATAGAACCATCATATTTAGATCCTTCCTGGAATTGTTCCTCCCAACATCAAGCCCTATCGCTACCCATTTCACCAAAAAACATAGATTGAAATGCTCGTTCGGGACTTACTGAAGCAAGGTATTATTCGCCCTAGTACTAGTTCCTTTTCTTCACCAGTTCTTCTTGTCCAAAAAAAAAGATGTGTCATGGTGCCTATGCATAGAATTTCAAACACTTAATCACCTCACAATCAAGGATAAGTTTCCAATTCTTGTTGTTGATGAGTTTCATGGTGCTCATTTTTTCTCCAAATTGGATCTTCGTTCTGGGTATCATCAAATTCGGGTTCATGAGGATGATATCCCTAAAACAACTTTCCGCACACATGATGGCTACTATGAGTTTTTGGTCATGGCCTTTGGCCTCACTAATGCTCCTTCCACGTTCCAGGCATTGATGAATACAATATTCCGGCCCTATTTGCGGAAATTCATTCTGGTTTTCTTTGATAATATCCTCATCTACAGTAAAACATGGGCTAAACATCTCCAGCATACGGATCTTGTAATGCAACTTTTCTCTGACCATCATCTCCACGCAAAAAAGTGTAAATGTTTTTTTGGACAGAAGGAAGTAGAGTATCTCAGGCACATTATTTTAGCACAAGGGGTTCGCGTGGATCCTGCCAAAATAGCTGCCATGAACAATTGGCTGCCACCTCAGACACTCATGAACCTTTGTGGTTTTTTGGGATTAACTGGATAATACCACAAGTTTGTCAAGGATTATGGGAATATTGCAGGTCCATTAACTGCTCTATTAAAATAGGATGCTTTTACATGGAAACATGCTATTGAGTGTGCATTTGACAAACAAAAACAAGCTATGTCTACTAAACCTGTTCTAGCTATGCCCGATTTTTCCAAGCCCTTCAGTATTGAGAGTGATGCTTTCGGCAATGGAATTCGTGTTGTTCTCCTTCAAGATGAGCATCCCATTGCATTCACCAGAAAATCCATTTCAGGCAAGAATTTAGCTTCCTCTACATATGAGAAGGAAATGTTGGCTATTTTGCATGCAGTACAGAAGTGGCAACCATACCTATTAGGGAATCATCTCTGCATCAAGAATGATCACCAGATTCTGAAATATTTCCTAGAACAACGTGTATCCTCCCCATCACAACATAAATGGGTTAGAAAACTCATGGGTTATGACTATGAGATCACTTACAAGAAGGGTAAGGACAATATTGTGGTGGATGCTATTTCTCGCACATTTGATAACCAAGTTTCTCTTTCACCTATTTCTATGCCTGTTCCAAATTGGTTGCAATCTGTTCAACATGGCTATGTCAATGACTCTTAATTATCTCAAATAATCCTATGCTTGGCCAACAACCCTTCTGCTGTACCACATTACTCTTGGGATGGTGCTTCCCTGAGATACAAGGGTCGTATGGTGCTTCCCCAAAGCACAGATCTTCAACAGGATGTCTTCTATGAACTCCATGCTTCTCCATCAACAAGGCACTCTAGATTCCTCCAAACGTATGAGCGGGCACGTCGTAACTTCTTTCGTGAAGGAATGAAAATGACAATTCAATTGATGGTGGTTGACTGTGATACCTGCCAGTGCAATAAGGGTGAAACGACACTCCTTCCAGTATTGCTCAAACCCTTGCCCATCCCTACACTAATTTAGACATATATTTCTATGGATTTCATTAAAGGAATCCCTAAATCTGGAGGGAATACAGTGATTTTGGTTGTGGTTGATTGCCTCTCCAATTATAGTCATTTTTTCCCCTCAGCCATCCCTATAAAACCTCCTTAGTCGCACAAATTTTCCTGGACCAGATCTTTCATCTTCATCGAATCCCTTCTTCCATTGTCTCGGATCGCGATGCAACTTTCACCATTTATTTTTGGATAGAACTATTTCGCCACACTGGCACCAAACTGATGATGAGTTCAAGGTATCACCCACAAATAGATGGTCATACTGAAATTATCAATAAATGCTTGAAAACTTATCTTTGTTGCTTCACCTCCAAACAACAACATCAGTGGTAAAAGTGGCTCCCTCTCGTTGAATGGTTGTACAATACGTCTTACCACACTGCCTCTAAAATGACTCCATATGAAGCATTATATGGTCAGCCACTGCCCGTTCTTCTTCCATAAACCCCAACAGTTCACTAGTTCAGGAAGTTGACATGGTCCTTTGAAACCGCGATCAGATTCTTCGCATTTTGTGGGACAATCTTCACATGGAAAGAAATCGAATGAAGCAACAAGCCGATCAACATCATTCTGAGTGCACTTTTCAAGCAGGTGATATGGTTTTTCTTCATCTACAGCCTTACAAGCAATCCTCCCTGAAAATCAAAGGGCATCATAAGCTCGCTCCAAAGTTCTATGGCCCATATAGGATTCTTTTGAAGATTGGGTCCGTTGTTTATAAATTGGAACTTCCTCCTTCTTCCCGCATTCATCTAGTATTTCATGTCTCTTGTCTAAAGACAATTCTTGGCACCAACATTAGAGGACAAACCATTTTTCTAGAACTGGATAATGAAGGATCCATCCTTTTGGATCTGGAGGTCATCCTCAATCAACGCACACGTCAGCTTCGCTCACACTCTATCACGATGGTCTTTATTCAGTGGCACAGAATGCAACCATAGGATGCTACATGGGAAACACTCCTTTAGATTCAACAACAATTTCCACATCTAAAGCTTTGAGGACAAATATTTTTCTAAGGGGGAGGGGATGTTAGGAACCCATGTCAACCCTTCTCTTTAGCTTGTTAGTATATTTTTGTTGGACGCATATGCCTTGTAAGTCATCCTGTAGTATTATATGTTGATCCATAGTTTGTATTAGCCCATAGTTGTCCCGTAGTATTATATGTCCCATGGTATTGACCCATAGTATTGGTGCCTAGACTTAGTATATAATTTTTTTTAGGCCAATGAAGTCACCATTAATTTATTTGTATTGAGCTTGCTCAAAGGAGGTTTCCCCCTCGAAGTGGCATGCGATCAATACAAATATATAGTGATATGATATATCGTGTATTTCATCAATTAATTATTTCAGGTTCCTCACAACTGATGTCAAAGAGGAATAGTATTATTGTGCCAGTTTAAAGATAATATATGAAAGCTAGTCTAAAGAAGTATATGGATTCCAGTATGAAGAAGTATATCTAGAAGTGCATCTAGTCTGAAGAAATGTGGTATAGGTGCAGGTCTCAAGTCCACCCAGTCATACTCCTTCAAGGTAAAAGTCAAATATTTGGTTGGACAAAGGTTTGGGAGTGCAAAAGCAACTTGGGACAAGAAATGATTGAACAAGGAAGCAAGTCCTGAAAGCGCGCAATACTCACCAATCAGAAGAAGCTTTTAGTATTTGAAGCATGCAAGAGTACCAAAAAGTATGTAATGGTTGAAGATTTCAAGTGTGCAAGTCCCACAAGAAAGAACACATCAAGGGAAAAACACCACACCATAAGGTTTCAAGTCTCGCTAAGGCAAGGAACACGTATGCGCAAGACCAACAAGAGATGACACCTCAACATCACAGAACATGACAAGTGGTGGAAGCATGAACTTTGAAGCAAATAAGAAGGAAAGCCACAACCAACTTGTGGACATACCATCATCACAGATCAAGTATAAATAAGAATAAAGCTATAGATTTGAAGTAAGCTTGAAAGAATTGTATGCTTTGAAAAGGAAATTTTGAAGATACAGATTAATCAATGTTCTAATTTTTGGGGCATCAAAGGCTCATGGAACCATGCAGACAGTCACAAATGATCTAAGACAAAAGAGTAGAGATAGAGTTGAAGTATATCTTGTGATGCGTGAAGTAAAGAACTTTATCTGATGTGATAAGATAGAATGGATGCATAATGAAGGATGTACAATATGATAAGGATGATCTGAGGAAAGTGCATTAAACAGAAAGGCCGAATCACAGAAGTTCGCAGATTATATTAATATTGTTCCACCAAGACAAAATGGACACATTTTAAAAGTGCGCATTTCCAACTGATACTGATGTGCGAAGTCATAACAATAGTTTATTAGTAGATGCATAGTGTTAATTGAAGTGTAGTAGCACATAAATAGAACGACATACAAAACCTGAGCGCAGACTGCAGAATATGATGAAGCAACACACAGTATGTGGAGTGTGAAGTCAATTGTAATGTTGTGAAGTGTTCAAGTGAAGTTCGTGACAAAGAACAACAGTCTCAATATCTCAAGGTTGCAGAAGGCATGCAAAACATAAAGAACAAAAGATTATCAAAAGTGTGAATGGATCAGAAATGCAGGAGAGAAATATCTTATTCTAATATATCTGGGTGGTAGGATAGGGAAAGGAGCAGGGGGTTCTAGCCTCCTTCCAGTTGGAGTTGGTAGATCAGGGATTTGGTGCTTCATTCAAGTCGGTGCTTGTAAAACCAGGGGGTCGTTTCCTCCTTCTAGTTGGTGCTAGATAAATTACAAATTTGGTGCTTCCTCGAATGTAATCCTTTTACAATAAGAGAGAATTCCATGGTTTTCTCCCATTTGAGTTTCCACGTAAAGTTATGTGTGTTCCGTGTTCTTGGGCATATGTGGATGAATGTTTTTTTTTTTTACAGAAATAGGGAATGAGAGTATATATATTTAAAAAAGTTGTGCACAGCCATACAGTACAAATGCTATATAAATTTTTTCTGAGGGAGGGTATTCAATAGAGGTTTCAAAGTCTACCACCAGCCTTACAAAGGCTCTGATTCTTGTCTTCTTGAAGTTTCCCAAAATTTTGCTGGGATATACCCTAACAAACTGACTATTTAGATAGATACATAAGTACATAAGGAAAAATTGTCACAAAAAATGGAACCTGTGCTATAAGCAAAGCTAGCTATATTTCTTGAGTTGGACATAAGCTGCATCCACCATTTCTTGATTGATTTCCTAGTTGATAGTGGGAGTTTCGTGAACCTGACTGCCTTGCGTTTTCCCTGTTAGCATTGAGACTTCTTCCCGTAGAGCATCCACCTTTCCCATGAGCTCAAAGATATTTTTATCCAAATCATCGATTCTTGAATCCTGGCATGAGAGCTGCGTGACAGTATACCTCATTTTCGCTGCCAATTCATCATTTTGGTTCACTCTAGTACAAACTGCATCATAGGTGTTATGAATGGAAAGCTTTACATCCACCATGGTGTGGCTCAGGGCAACGATGGCTGCCATTACATTCTGCATGGCATTGAGACCAATTCAGGCTATAGATGGGGGAGGGGGGAGGAGAATGGAGAAGGGGGGAGAAGGGTCCAGATCATGAAGGGAGAGTCGTCGTAGAGTAGAGCGGGTTGAATGGGGAGGGTGAGCCATGGCCAAAGGTAAGAATGGAATGGAAGGGAGGGGAGTTAAGGCTGGCTCGTGGGAGCTGACAGCTGGAGGAAGAGCCACGTGAAGAGCACGTGGAAGGCAAAGAAGGTGTGTGGCGCAAGCAAGTGAGGGAATGGGGCCAAGAGGTAGTGCTAAGGGTGAGCCAAGAGGCCCAAACAAACCATAAAGTTCAATCTTTAAACGAAGAGCTAGGGTTACTCCAAGATGGCTAAACATTGAGGAGGGGTAGTGTTTCACACTTAGCATTATTAGGGGATGTAATGGTAACCAATATCTCCATTGTGATAATGGATTTGCCCAATTTCCAAAGTGGCTCCCTTGTTTGCCTCAAGGTCCGCTAAACAGTTGTTTTCTCTTAGAATGTGAAGGAAAGAGACATCAGGAGGGAGGGTATAGGAGCTTATTCTTTTGAGATATTTGAGAGCTTTGGTGCCTTGAGTTGCACAGCCTTTCCTCATGGTTTGGATGACATGCCTGGAGTCTCCAAAGATTCCGAGCTTTCCAATGTCGAGGGAGGAGGCTAATTCTACTGAGTGAGTGAGAGCTAGCCATTCTGCCTCGTTATTCATTTTTGTGCTAAGACCCCAGGAAAATGTTGCTACTTTGTTTCCTTCGAGATTGAGAATGATCCCACCTACACCTGCCGCCCCAAGGTTCCCTTTAGAAGGCCCATCGAAAAAAATAAAGTAGCTGTTTTTCTCAATCAAAAATTTGGTGAAGGAGGTTGGATCTTTCCTGATTTCCCAAACTAAATGGGAGTGGGATTCACCCCCCCTCTCAGTATTAAATAGATTCCAACAGATCACATATTTTATATTGAGTAAAGATGATGAATCTCCCGAAGAAACTCAAAGACTATATAGGTCAATGATTGGAAACCTATTGTACATGACAACTTCAATACCAGACATCATGCAAGTAGTTGGATTGGTTGCAAGATTTCAAGCTACACCGAAGGAAATACTTGTGCAAGTAGTGAAAAGAATATTCATATATCTAAAGGGCACATTGGACTTTGGATTATGGTATGGAATAAGTAAATAATTTACTCTAACAACATATACAGATGTTGACTAGGAAGGAAGTGTTGATCACAAGGAAAGTACAAGTGGAGGAGTATTCTTTCTAGGTAATAGTTTGGAGTCATGGTTGAGCAAGAAAAAAAATTAAATCTATTTAACCACAATAGAAGCTGAGTTTATTGCAGCAGTAGCATGTTGCACACAAGTTATTTGGATGAAGAAAAAAATGAAGGATATCAAGGTAGAATGTGATCATCCAATCTCAATCATCCATAGCAACACACATTCAATCAACATTTCAAATAATCATGTTATGCACTCAAAGACGAAGCATATCCCCACCAAGTACCGCTTCCTAGAAGAGAAAAAGTAGTCGAACAAAGTGTTAAGTTGGAATACATTGCTAGCAAGGAACAGGTTGCAGATATTTTTACCAAACCCATTCCTAGAGAAACATTTGAATATCTCAAACATAAGTTAGGAGTGATATCCCTCTCATATCGTTAGTAAAGGAGAAGAAAAATCATAGGAGGAGCATTACTTTTCTATTGATGTCAAATGGGTAGAATTGTAGACAGGGGAAGAGTTGTAAACATGGGAAGTATGGGAGACAAGGGGAGTTGCAGATAGGGGGAAGATTTCCATCAATGACAAAGGAGGATATTGTTGAATATATTTTTTCATTGATGTCAAAGGTAAGTAGTCAAATATAAGTATTCAAAGGTAAGGTGACTTTATGAAATAAAAAGTGAAAAAGGTGTATTAAAAGTGAAGGTGGATTAAAATGACATTACATAGAAGTGGCTTAAAAAGAGAAAGTGGATTAAAAAGGTGAAGACTGATTAAAAAGTGAAACTGGATCAAAAAAGAATTTACGTGAAAGTGGATTAAAAATTAAAGTTGTATTTGCACATGGTATTTAAAAGGGGGTGCATGTAAACATAAAAAAATGTTAAAATTAAGAAAGGAGGGCAATTAATTATTTAATTAATGAAAGTCATGTGTTGTCAAACGAACACGATGTTTTATATAAGGTTAATGGTAAATTATAAAAGGATAAGAGTATTGTGAGAATTAACAAGTGTGTGAGTGAGAAAACATGTAATATCGTCATATTTAAGAGGAATCACGCAAGAAGACTAAGGCTTGTGAAACAAGTTGAGGAGTGATGATTGAAGATCGACATTCAAGAAGTGAATTGAAGATTTGATATGGGGTTCTATTGACACCCCTGTTTGGTTGTTGGAATAGATTGGGAGTCAACATTTAGGAAAGTGATTTGATCCAGAAAATTCAAGGAACTCTGCACAAGGGTTCCCATATTTCCCAGTCATTGAAAATGATCACTTCCAATGGATTTAAGGCTCTGTTGGCCTTATGAATTTTATTTTTCTCCTTAAGGGATACTTAAGGTAAGGATGAATTTGATGCTATATAACCTAATATTTAAGTGAAAAGAGTAATTGTCAAGTTTTAAGCAAAGGCAACTGCCTGAAAAAAATCATCCTAATGGTTAGATTATGTTACTGATAATATCTTTAAACTAAATAAAACAGGTATATAAATCCTCCTATTTCTCAAAACCTTACTGATGAAAATCAATTAAAACATCAAATGACTATATCGTTTTTTATATAATAGTTTCAACAGAACATCTAAATAAATGATAAAATTAAAAGAATGAGTGAACAGTAGGTTAACATCTCAAATAGTTATTGTATTGGAGAAAACTCACTATGGCTTGGGAATACCACAACAGATAGATGACTACCATAAATCTACTCAATTCTCAAAGCAATGCTATTATAAATGACAACGTTAAGATAATCGATAAATGTAACCAACCTCGATCCAAACGTTTGATGTAGATCCCCGTTGGAGCTTTCAATCTGTGCACTTGTAATATGCAAATTAGTCTTGACAGCCAATATCCAACAAGTACACATAATATATAATTGACATTAACATTATCAATAACAATGGTCCATAGAATCATAAGCAAATGTAACCCAATGTATAATAAACAACATTCACACCATGAATGGACGAGAATAGGAGCATTTATATTAATGAACAAGAAGAAGTACAAAGTGATACGACCTCTTGCCAGCAACCAATCTGAACCAAGATCTAGATCAATCCACTTGTGCCTCCACCACTTCAATCCTCCATGAATGGAAAACTCAAACTAGAAGGAGTTTGGAAGGTGAACATAAATGGTCCACAACTACAAGGATCAAAGAGTGCAGACTCAAGATAGGGAAAAAATCCACTAGAGTTCCTTTACTATTCTCTTCTTCCTCCCATCCATAAGCCATATGTGCTCAATATATAGTCCTCTCAAAGGTAGGTGAAAGGAATCATTGAGACGTTACTTGGGCAGATGGAGAGCCAAAGGTCACCCAATGACTACTTTTTGGGAGTAAAAAGTAATTAATAGTGGTTTTTACCATTTTACTTGATACCTGCAGGCTATATTGATGCAACTTGCAGGTACGCATGCTATAGTGATGAAACATGCGGGTAGGAATAAAAATAGGGCAAACTGGTATCACTGAAGGTTAAAAATGGATCTGAGTCACTGAAATGGATCCTACAGGCCAAAGAATGCTGATGCTCACAGGGTGGAAGATTATGATGTAACAGTGTTGTATAATTTTCTCCCTATGGATAGGTAGAAATTCTCTTAGGTTAAAGTAGACTTTAACTGACTCTAAACTAAGATAAAAAATAACAAATGCTACCTTGAATTCCTAGATCTAAACAGACATTTCAATATTAAATTGCTGGAAGAAACAAAAGAGATCTAACTGACCTTCAATCCAATTGCTTGTCTTAATGGTTGCTCCAATTTCCAAGTCCTCGTGAATGAACCTGTCAAAGTGAAACCAAGATACAAGCATATATGATTCTCTAGCAACTTGAAATATGAGTTATGATCTAAATCTATAACAGATACAAATCATATAATTGAAACAAAATCAACACATGTGATTTGGGAAACAAGACAAGTTATGTCCTATTACCAACTTGAAGTCACTTACAATGGTTGCTTGATATCCAAGCCAACTTTCAGCTTCAAGTGCTTCCTCCTCTAGCTATCTCCACAAAGATTCAAGATCATAAGTTTGATGTCTCCAAGAGTCCCCCCCTTTTCTCATGGAATGTCTCTCTCTTATAGTGTGTAGTAGGGTTAACCAACAAGAGAGAAGGGTGGATCTTGAGAGAGTTTAGTGGATCAGGCCTACTAATCACAGAAAGTGAGTTAGGATCGAATCAAGGACACCAATCCTCAAAAATCTTTCGAAGATCAAGATCCCACAAGCCATGGCAAAAAGGCGAAAAAGGGAGTACCGCGCCTCTAAAACAGAGCATAACGCAGTAGTACCGCATGGTATAGAAAGAGCATAGTGAGGTAGTGTGGACTACCGCGCACCTAAGCTGGAGTAAGGCACGGTAGTGTAGGTATATGAAGTCTCAGCTGGGTTGATTCTTGACAGGATAGGTTTGTCTTCAAGGATCACTCATCATTTTTCTCTTCTGGGTGTTTTAAGCAGTAGGGGAAGTGTTGTCAGCTATTTTTATGGTGAAGATGCGACATTGTGAAATATGGAGGTATAAAAAATGCCCCCTAAAGTGTGAGGTCAGAAGGGACTGATGGCCAAAAGAATTTACAAATACTGTGCGGAGATAGCATCGAGGAGAGCAACAGGGAGATGAAATAGAAGCAAAATGTTAGATATACCACCGAGGCGGGCATCCCCATGCTCGGAAACAATGGACTCAAAGCATGGCTACCGACCAATACATTGCAGATCCATGAGTACTGAGATGATATAGACTGTAGACAAATCATGGCTACTATGAACAAGCGTAGATCCATGAGACAGTAATGACACAGCCATGACCAATACAAAAAGTGGATCTGTGTGACAATACAAAGGACATATCCATTGAAACCTAGACGCAATCAAGATACAAAGGTGCGCCCAGGGTCTTCTATCCAATTGCAAATGATACGAATCTAGCCATGTGATTACAAAGTGTTGAAGTCGAACATGGTAGAAACCATTTGATTAGTGGTCAATGATGTGAACCATAAACAAATGCGAGGGAAATCACCAATGATGACGATGATCCCCAAGGTATCTGTAGTACATCTCAATGAAATGCGAATAGATGGGTTGATGTTGAGCATTCGAGAGATCGTTTGATCAGAGGTCAATGATGTAAACCTACTATCGAACGCGAGGAAACCTGCCATAGAGGCATGCAGGTACCAAGGTACTAATGGTTGATCCCTAAGTCCAATTCCCAGATAGTGATTTGGCGTCGATAGGAATAGACTCGTCAAAGGTGGGCCATAATGATTCCCACATCATCGACACAAAATCAGAATGAAAGATAGTATAGGATGATGAAACAATGGAGCATGTACTGCCACAATGAATGACTCTGAACAATGCAACCCTTTGAACATATAACGGCATGTAACAGGACTTGGCAGTAGGGATTATTGATAGCAGAGGATAGACACCGAACCAGTAGGCTCGTGGCCAGAGAGACGACTCAGGATGATGACCATAACTCAGTGTAAATAGATACCCAAAATAGACAAGGGACAGACACATGCCATGTTCAAAGGTGACGACTGACAAGCTTCCAAACTAAAATTGGCTTGTTTCCCATATTCCCCCGACATGATAGATGAGTACCTCTTTGTTGTTTTTTGAGCTTGAAGAGGATAACAAATGCTTGGTATAGCTCATCTCATAGATGAGTCCAATATCACATGTTTTACGAACCTGAGAAAGGAGGGGTTCGTCCCAAAGTGGGTCCTTCGATGTTAAATTTTAACGAGTCCAAGGAAGGAAAACTCGGTAGTTTTTCACATTTAGAGAGCCTGAAAAACTTAAAGGAGGCTCCAAAGTGTACTTTTTCATAAATTTAGTCCCTCGATCCTGAAAAAGTGTAAAACAATTCCCGAGAGAACTCTCCTAGCCAAAAATTGACCGAGGTATACCTTTCTCATAAATAGTCTAGACGGGCTGAAAAAGGGATAACCTATCACCGAATAGATGACCTTTCAAATACTTTTACAAGTGTGAAAGAGTCAAGATCACTTGGAAATCTTTTCAATTTTAAGGAGTCTGAAAAGAGCTTAACTATGGACTCCAATGGTCTATTTCGTAATTTTTAATTATTCTGGTCCGAAAAGAGAATAAAATACAACCAGGATAATACTTTCCTCGTCATTTAACGAGCATGAGTAAAGCTGACTAAGATTGACACCATTTACTTAAGTTTGACAAGCACGACACGGGTGTAAAAGCGCTTGGAATCTTTTTCAAGTTTTAATCCAGAGCACGAAAAAGATAAAGTAGGCTCAAAATGAAGGTAAAAAAAAATGAACGCCGATGTGAATATTTTTTAAAGGAGACCCTGTCAACAAATGCTCATGGAACCAGATATTAGTAATGTGAAATGGGTTTTATTTTAACTAGATAAAATAATGAGTAAAAAATAAGTGAAAAAGCTATATAAAGGATGGGTAAATATGGAAAGTTACCATTTCACTTGTGCATTTGCCAAAAGAGGAGATTTTACCCATTGAGGAGCAAAAACTTCAAGAGTTCATATCTGGAGATCCAGAGCACCGTTTCAACAGCCGTCTACGCCAGGTAAGAGCTTTCAAGCCCCTCTTTCATTTCATGTATGAATAACTTGATTTCAGTAGGGAAAAATAATTTTTTGGGCGAGCCCTATTAGGCAATTTTTGCCTTCCACTGTACTGCGCGAGCTCTATATCAGGAAGTGCGGTACTATGCAACAGTACCGCGCTGTAAGGTTAAACCTGGGCGCAGTACTGTGCAATACCACACAGTCAATTTTCCTCCAGATGCGATAGTGGCGAATTTCAAGATGAAAAAATTATTTTTTCTCAAATTTTTAGCTGAGATCAAGTTGTTGAATGATTAATGAATGTTTCCTATGACCTTTTGCAGGTGTTTGTAACTTGTTTGGAGCAAAATGGTCCATTGGAAAGAAAGAGAGCATGAAGCGGATGATTTGTTGGCCGAAGATGACCAAGAGACCTTGACTGCGTTGCGGGAATGCGGTTTGTTAAAATTCTTCAAGACCAAAGGCATCCGTAAGCAGGCAAAACTTCTCACACACATTATTCAAATGTGGGACCCCCGACATTCAGGGTTTTCGAGTGGGAGAACACACCCTCGAGATTGAACTCGAGGACATTTATTTCCTCATGGGCCTCTCAAAAAGAGGAGCCCGGGTGAGTTTTATTGGGTTCATAGCCTCGGAGGCGAGCACAGATGCTTTAATTGCTCGTTATTGTCGTCAAGGTTTGGGGAAGAAAAGCGGCAAGGTGGTCATTAAGGACATTGTAGAACTTCCTTTAAAAACCGTGTTGTTCACCATCACACGTGCAACAGGGGGCACGGGTCCCCATCAGGCGTCCCATACATAGATGAATCTTGCAGTGGATTGCATGGTAGGAACAGTATTCAATTGGTGTGAGGCAGTATTGACCAACCTCAAAGAGCAAGTGAACAAGTGCAGGCTTGGAGAGAATTCTCAATTTGGGTATGGGAGCATCTTAGTCACCTTCTTCTTGGCGAGGGTGCCGTTGTTGCGCCCACAGATAGCCATGCCCCCTCGTCCACCCACCAAGCCATGGATGGATCAATGGAGTGAATACGCAGGCCGACTTGGGGGGCCACAGTGTTTGTCTTTTGGTGAGTATTTCTTCTCGTGGCTCGAGGAACAGATTGTGATGATCGATGACTACCCCTATGCAGGGGTGGACTTCCGTGAGGACATAGACTTGGAACTGCCGAAAGATGAGGATTGGGACAATGCAGGTATGACCTTCATGGATGTTTTTTTTTTTTTTGAATATATAATTTTTATCATTTTTTAGAATGTGTAAAAGACTTTAATATATGTACATGTGCATGTCGCAGATCGTGGACCACAGAGACCGGCAGGGTACTCGCCATTACGCCGAGGTGGTGTTGATCACCAAGCCGCTCCGGACGAGGAAGAAGACGAGGATGAGGTGGGAGGGGTCCAGGAGATAGAGAGGAACCTAAAAGGTTTAACCCATGGTATCCCCGCTATGAAGGTGGATGACATCCCTTTGCATCTCCAGCGGCATACCGTAGGTGTGCCTAGGCGTATTGGCCGACTCCTCCGTAGGGTGGTTCGGGCTATAGTGTGTTATCACCAGCAGCGTGAGGAGTTTGATGAAGAACATGATAGATCCTCCAGATCTCCTTAGATGGTAGCTTTTATATTTTTGCGGCATGTATATGATATGTAGGCTTTGAGAGCCAAATTTTTGTATGGGATTAGGTCCCAAATTTTGTCTTTAAAACACAAACTTTATGTATTTGAAAAAACAATTTTATATACAATGATATATATATGGACCTACTTTTATGACCTATTTATTTACAATGACTTGTGTGTTTATTTTGTGATGTGTTTTTATGTATGGGCAAGATGCCAATCCAAAATGTAATTAGCTAATGAATCAGCTATACAATTGAATTCCCTTGGTACGTGTTGATATGAAATGAAATTAAAAGATCGTTCCAAGAGGCGTACCCTTCGAAATAAACGAAGTACGATAGGATTGAGAACTGTGTAAACACGATTCAGATGAGAAACCACGAGTTGGGATTCTATAAAGACTGATATGGAGTCAATTCCAAGGGAAGAAACCTCCGTCAAGAGTCCGATGACTGAATGGTACTCTGCGATATTGTTGGTTGCAGGACCCAAACAATTGGCTCCTGAAGATAGCAACTCGCTAGTGGGAGAATAGATTACCCATGCTGCGGAAGCGAGGTTCCGGGTATGCCGGCTTGCACCATCGGCGAATCCGAAGTGGGCAGACATCTGCTCACAAAATCACAAGTCAAGGTAAGAATGGGTACATGAGGTCCATGTGGGCACACCAAAAGATGAGTGAAAACAAGCTAGGTACATTATGTACAAAAAAATATCTCGCGTAAGATAACCTTACACGTCGAAGCGTTTGAGGTATAGCCCATTGCGGGGCCGTTCCAATGGTGTGCCATCACAATCGACGAGTTCATAGGCTCCTTTCTCCAAGACACATTTTACAACAAAGGGGCCGTACCACATAGATTCTAGTTTTCCTTTTTCGAGTTTATCGTGCATTTGATCATATGTGAGTACGAGGTCACCTTCATTGAAAACCCAAGGTTGAACGAATTTATCATACTTTGCTTTGACGCATTTTTTATGAGCTTCGTTGGCTAAAGCAACGTCGCGGCGGGTTTCATCTAGCTTGGCTAGGTATAGAAACCGTTCCTCTTCGGAAGTGGTGTGGGGAAGTAGCTCTATGGCTATCTTAAGTGATGGGATTTCACATTCAATCGGTAAAATGGCTTCCAGGCCATACACCAGTTGGAATGGTGTAAACCCAGTAGCACTTTTTACTGAGGTTCGGTATGCCCATAGTGCTAAAAATAGAGATGAGTGCCAGTTGGATTTATGAGTACCCATAATACGCTGAATCATTCGTTTCAAAACTTTGTTAATGGCTTCAACTTGGCCATTAGCTTGTGGGTAGTATGGGGTTGAGTTTTCATGGCGAAAACCCAACTTGGCACTTAGTTCCTCAATCATATGGTTCCTGAAGTGGGAGCCATGATCGGTCACAATGGATTGTGGGACACCAAATATAGCTATAATGTGGTTGAATATGAATTGTGCTGCTGTTTTCCCGTCCTCAGCATAAGTAGGCATCGCTTTAGTCCATTTTGTGAAATAGTCAACAGCTACTATGACATAGCTATGCCCCCCGGCTGAAGTGGGCTTACAGTGCATGAAATCTATGCCCCATTTGGAAAAGGGGCCGACGACAATAACAGGATGGAGTGGAGCAGGGTGCGAGCGTGTTTTATTATGAATGAATTGACATGGTGGACATTTCTTGACCGTTTCAATGCAGTCTTTGAAAATCGATGGTCAGAAATATCCTGCTCGCAGTATTTTCTGGGCCGTAGCCATCCCAGAGAGATGAACACCACATGCTCCAGCGTGGAATTCATTAAGAATGCGTTCCACCTCATCTAGAGTCAAACAACGTCGAAGAACAGTGTCGACACCACGTCGATAGAGGGTATCATTGACTATGAGGTAGTACTTGGCGTGATGTCGGATGCGTCGACGTTCATCGCGAGTGAGGTCGGGGCGGAAACGTTGGGTTTGGAGGTATAATAAAATATCCTCGTACCATGGATCGGGTGTGGTAATGAGGAACAACGATTCATCAGGTAGAGAATCGATGGGCTCGGATTGCTCGGTAGCACGGGGTAAGTTACAAATCAACTCAGCAAAGACCAAAGACTTCTTGGACTTGGCTTTGACAAATTTCAAGTCAAACTCTTGTAGGATGATGATCCAACGAGAATATTTTCCCCCAAGCACTTGATGTGTGAGTATATAATACATTGATTTGAAATCGGCTATAACAGTGGTCCAACGGAGTAGAATGTAATGACGGAATCTCTGGACAGCAAAAACTGTCGCTAGAGCCAGTTTTTCAACATGTGAATAACGAGTTTCGGAGTCGAGAAGACTCTTACTAAGATAGTATACCACATGTTCTATGCCGTTATGGTCTTCCTGGACTAGCACCATACCGATGGTGGAAGTCGAAGCTGCGAGATAATGAATGTAATCCCGTGTGTAATCGGGGGGTTGGATCACAGGATCTTTAGTTAAGGCCGCCTTTAGATTATCAAAGGAACGTTGGGTTTCGTCGTCCCATATGAAGAGAGTGTTCTTCTTGAGAAGACTCATATACCCTTTTGTTATCTTGGAAAGATTACAGATGAAACAACGTAGAAAGTTTGCATGCCCTTGCAAACTTTGAAGTTCTGAAATTTTTGTGGGGGAAGGCAGGGCTAGGATAGCTTCTACCTTCACAGGATCTAAGCGTATCCCACTTTTGGAGGTTATGAATCCCAAAAATTTTCCGGCTTCCACGCAAAAGACGCACTTATGTGGATTCAAACGGATATTGTAGCGACGACACCTTTCGAAAATGGCACCTAAATGATCAGGATGGTCATCCCGGGTCTGAGAATGAGCAGGAAGATCATCAAGATATGGTTCTACAATATGTTTGATATCGTGAAATGTGTATGAAATCGACAATTGGAAAGTTGCCCCGGCATTTTTAAGGCCAAAAGGTAACTTTCGATATGCGAAAATACCCCAAGGGAAGATAAAGGTTGTTTTATGCTGGTCGGCTGGGAGGATATTGATCTGATTATAGCTAGAAAATCCATCCATAAATGAAAAGATGACACTCCCGGTGCAGTTATCGATGATCTGGTCGATGAACGGAGTTGGGTAGTTGTCCTTTGGACAAACTTTGTTCAAGTCGCGGTAATCGACACAGACTCTAATCATTCCTTGTTTCTTGGCTATGGGAACAATGTTAGATACCCATTCTGTCAATGGGACAGGATAGATAAAACCAACACGCAAAAGTTTTTCAATTTCTGCTTTAATAGCGGCTGCCTTACGAGGATGGACGGGTCGAAGTTTTTGCCGAACAGGCCGGGTGCCAGGGAAGGTTGGAATTTCATGGACCACAATCGAGGGATCTATTCCTGGAATTTCTTCATAACTCCAAGCAAAAACATCGTGGAAGGTTTTGAAGTAGGCAGTGTAGAACTCTATTTCGAGGGGAGTGCATGTTTTTCCAATATGTATGTTTTCCACAATACCAGGCTTCACTGAAATGTCTATGGGAGAGGTTTCCATAAGGTTAGCCAAGTTTCCTTCGGAAAATACTTCGTCGAGGGAAGTGGGAAACTTGGTTTGAACTGTTCCAAGTGAAGGACTGGGTTTTGTATCGGGCTTAAGTGTCTGAATGGTGGGGAATGAAGATCGATGATGAAAATCTCCCCATGGTGGCTCATCACCACACATAACCTCCATAATTGATTCGTCAGTGGGAAAAATCAAAGTGAGAGGATCGATAAGTGGTGGGGATGAATGAGTCTCAGACGAGAGCTGTGCCACGGTGTGATGGGTAGGACAATCGACCCAATCGGTGGCTAATTGGATCGCTTTGTACGCTGCAAGGTTTCTATTCAAAGGCATGGAGTTGCCGTAGTTTAGAATCTCAGCGGAACTCGAAATCACCCATAAATCATTGCAAGGGGTGACATTTGATGAAATCATGTTGACTGGTTGAACATGGGGCCCCAGCTCTGGAAAAAATGCAATAAGGGAAGAATCCTTCATAAGACCAACGCCAACGTCTTGGAACCGGTACCGAGGTTGATCCAATAACGGGACGGTGTTGGTGGAGTTCGGATGAGAATTTGGAATACAGTAATCAAGTTGATCTATGGTGACATTTTTTCCTTCATGAGGAAATTGCACAATCCGGAAGACAGTATATGCTATGGCGGTCATGGCATAAAACCAGTTCTGACCAAGTAGAAGATTGTAATCTAATGGTGCATCCACGACTTCAATGTGTACGGATACTATTTTTCCCCCTAGTTCAACACCAATTGAGGGAATGAGTCCATAAGGTTGAAAACCGTGTCCATCAAATGCCTTGAGAGTAGTGGGAGACGTTGTGACTTCGGGTGAGCCTAAGGATCTCCAACAATTCAAAGACATGATCGACGTGGAGGCACCTTCATCTAAAACAGTGCGATGGATGCTATTTCCATGGATTTTTGTATGAACCTGAAAGGCTAACTAGTGAGAAAGCCGAGGTTTGGCATGCTCCAAGTTAAACATGATAGTGTTTGAAGTATCTGGGTCCATTGCCCCTAGTGCTGAAAGTAAGGTTCTACGCTGCGTAGGGCAGTGTTGAAGAACCTCGAGAGTCGACATGGCGCAAGGTGCTTGAGCTAAATATTCAACAATGTTGTAATTTTGGGCAGCTCGCACATTGGGATTAAATGTCTCCTTTTGTATGGTACCCTTGGGTGGGCGTAGCACTGTGTCCGTAAGTGGTCTCTCGATATGGAGATGGCCGGTAGGGGGAGGGGTAGGAGTTGGATATTCAACAGGAGATTTGCCTTTGGCTATCTCTGACTGTTTGTTTGAACTTGGAGGGTTCTCATATGTCTTTGAACGAGTGGTTATATGAATCTCCTCATTACTCGTCATCAGGATTTCGCGATTTGTGGACAACTCTCCACGAGTTGGGTTGCTCGAGTTGCCCCCTTGTGGGGTTTCTTCGGCAACCATCTGCTTTTGCTGCTCAGGGAAAGGGTCAGTTAATACTGCCGGGCGAGAGGATCCTTTAACGAATTTGTTGACTTCTTCCTTGTAGAAACAGTCGCGCGTGTAGTGATCGTCTTGACAAATTAGGCAGGGAAACTTAGCCTTTCGACGTGGTTTCAGGTCGTTGTGGGTGGGTTGTGGCTTGGGATTCTCCTGCTGGTTCTTCTTGGATTTACCATGATTGTTCTTCTTCTTTCCTCTGGATGGTTGTGACGTAGATTGAACTGCGTTCACTTCGGAGGAGATAGCAGGAGAAGTAGTAGCTTTTGGAGCAGCCCGAGGTAGAGCGAGGGAAGCAGAAGCTTGTTTCCCCGTCAAGTTGGTAGTAGGTTGGGCCTTGATTGAATCGAAAATACCATCAATGGGGGGTTCAGTGGCAGGTTTCGTTGGATCAGTGGTAACGTGGGCGGCATGGGGAAGAAGTTCGTGTAAAGTGTCGGATTGGGTGTATACCAAATCCATGTACTGAGCTACCGAGATGGCTTGTTCTTCTGTGACCGGCCCGTGCATAGCGATATCCCTAGCTATGGGAGGCAAGAATGACTTTGTGAACCAATCAACGAGTAGCTGATCCGGAATGGGTGCCTTGATTAGACTACGACGTCGACGCCACTCATGGATGTGATCCGAAATGTGCATGGAAGTGGTTTGATGCAGCGAGGTTAACAGTTCTGTTCCAGTCTCATACCGGATGGGGAGCTGGAAATGGGTTAGAAACTGCATAGTCAAGGTGAAATCATGGAAAGAGTGTTGTGGCAGCTCGATGTACCATTTTGCTGCCGTGCCGGTAAGCATACGCTGGAAGAGCCGTAGTCGAATGGAATCGTCCATCAAGGAGTTGGATGAACACCAAAGATGGAAGGTCATTACATGGTTTTTGGGGTCTTCCCCAGGCTTAGCATCGAACTTAGGAATGTCCAATGGAAGTTTGGCTGGAATGGGTGGCCAGTGAGGTTCATGCCATATGGGATCGTTAATGAGCCTCGACAAATCAGGTAAGTCTAGCGTGACCAAAAAGGGAAGTTGACGATTAGTCTGCGGGTATGAGTAATAACCATATGGTGCAGAGAAACCTGGGGGGCCCTGCATAGTATACTGCTGCGTGTTATACCCATATGTGTTTCCCACGGGGTACTGCTGGAAGTTCTGTGGGTAGTAGGCCATCTGGTTAACCGGTTGGTGGATGTTCTGCTGAGTGGGGATGGTAGGTATGGTACCATGGGGTTGCTGTAACCCAGGAATGGTTGCTGCTCCTGGTTGGGGAAAAGTTCCCTGGAGTTGTTGTGTTCCAGGAATGTTACCACTATATTGAGTAAGTGGAGGGTTTCCCATAGCAGGGTTGGGGGGTGGCTGCGACAGTGGTGTCCATGGAATGTTCGTTCCTCCTTGAGGAATGTGTGGAAATTGAAGGGATGGGTTCCATGGAGTTGTAGCAGCCGAAGGATAAGGGAAGCCGGAGTTCAAGTTGGGGGGAATCTGAGATTGCCCCCCAGCTGGGTTCCAGTTTCCAAATAATGAGTACCCCCCACTCTGTGGGATTTGAGGTTCCCAAGAAGGAAGAGTACCTGACGAGGGATGTTGAAGATGGGGCCCGGTTGGAAAACCGGTATAAGGTTGTCCGCTACCAGGTGTGTGTTTTACATACCATATTGAGCAGATGCTGCTGGTTGGGAGGGTTGTTGGATGGTGCCGATGGGTTGCCCTCCAGCAGATGGGTTGGATGGCCCTATAGGAGGAGGTTGTTGACTAGGAACGGGGTTCCCAACAAAGGATTGTCCTCCAGTAGGTTGGGTTGATGGCCTGACAAGAGGAATTTGGTTGTTGGAGTTGGGGATCATGGCAGTCGCTTGTCCACCTCCTGAGATAGTGTAGATAGTGGCTGAAGGTGAACCTCTGGTCAAAATGGATGATCTAGCAGTATGACTTGGTGTTCTTTTGGCACTAGCCAAATACAATAGTGTCAATTGGCCAATGACGCCAAAAGTGCCGATTTGTGGAGGGGGTTTTCCATATCAGACAGGCGAGGATGGGGAAAAATCTGGGTTATCCCTCATAGAATGTGCGCCAAACATGGGTGATGGAAGCAAATGTGGGGAATTTAATCGAGGGGTATCATGGGTATCGTCCATAGCATGTTCAATGATAGGGGGACCATCGAAGACTGGGTCTGGGTTCATGTCCTGAAAAGGGTTTTCGGGGTCCGGCGGGAACATAGGTATAGTAACGTCTGAAGGTCCGGAGCCGTCTGCATAGGAGTGATGAAACTCTATGCTAGACAGGATGTTGGGATCCCGATAGTCAGGAGGACGGGTAACAGGGGGATATCTCGCAGCTGTGGAGAGCATTTGCTCTGTGTCACGATTAAACTGTGCCAATGCTAACGAGGAATTTGCTAGACTAACCATACTAGACTGAATGGAGGCCATGATCTCATGTCCCAGAGGGAGGTTGGGGAGAGATATGGTACGAGGTACGTTGCTGGAAGAACTGGTTTCCTGTGGATGAACGCTGGATGGTGCAGTAATAACAGGTGGAAGCTCCGCCTGGGAAATGATAAAGCCATAGTTAGGTTCAAAAGGTGTATCAGGAAGTTGAGTGTCTTCAATAATTTTGACGTACCCGCCTGGGACTGAAATCAAGCCAGATATATCCTGGTCAGATCCTTCGGTGGTACCAACATATCCGTCTGTGTCATCGTGGAAAGTTTCTGGTAGAAGGGAGGTGTTGACATTAGGTAGGAGGATGGCCTCTGGTCTAGTATTCTAGGCTGTACTAGATTCAACCGCTGTAATGTTGTCCATTATGGCAGATATATCTGGAATAACAGTGGGTGAAGTGACAATGGGAATCTCAGATATACTAGTGGTTGCAAAAATTGCGAGAGGTTCTGAGACTGTGCTGTGAGTAATGGTTACAGACGGAGTTGAAGATGTAGTGCATATCGGCGGTGGAATGTTCCCTCGACTAGCACCGCGTCCAGGAGGAGCGGGAATACGTGATGAAGGTGGATCGGAGGTCCGTGGTGGTGGAGGGATTTTTCCCTGTACTCGTCGTGATCTCCATGGTGGTTCTGACATAATGGAAGGAATATGAAATCCGGGGGCAGTCTCGTAACAAAGAACTCAAAAACTCTAATGCAGTCGAGTGTGCAAAAGAGGAGCTAGAAAAAGCAAGGCTCGTCGACCAAAAAAGCAAGCTCTAAAATCTATACTGAGACCGATGTCTCAGTAAGCGAGATGAGAAAAATAATGGCCAGAATGCCAACAAGCAGTCACTAAAAAGAAAAATGACCCTCTATAAAGATGAGATAACAAACAAACTCCTAACTAAGAGCTGGATACCTCAACAAGTTGTATCATTCGCAAGGTGATGAAACCCAAGTCGAACAATACAACGTGAGAGACCAATATGAGAAGGATATCCCTCTACCGAAAGGGATCCTGGGTAAAAGAGCCCTAGTAGAAAAGTCACTAAGCTACCTCGTTCATGACACGTTGGAAAAGGTTTTCGGTGCTTCTGCCTTATCACCCTTGCATTACTATGAATTACAAGGAAGACAATGATCGATGTTGCCTTAGGGCTAAGTGGAGTGCGGCATTCGACAGAGTCCGTCCGGTTCTCAATCTCGCGGCGGTTTAACCCCTGAAAGTTAAAAACAGTCAGGAGGCCCCTCCATAAACTGGCTGTGACTGTGTCAATAAATACTAGAGGATTTTAGTTCCCTAGAGGACAACAACTATGTCTCAGATGAAAATGACAAGGGGGAATTATTTTGATGCCTATCCCCGGTGTCCTACCTAACTACCAAATTCTTTTGATTTCCTCAAGTGAGGTTAATGTTGGTTTAGTTAGGGAGATTAATTTTAGTGGTTGTATTAATCAATTGGGTAAATGGACGTGAAACTTGGTGGTGTTGTGACGACCCAAACCATGCAAGTGAGAATGAATCGAAATAAGCCTTGTATTCGATGAAAACTAGCTATGGAAGAGAGAGAGTTCTTCGATCATAAATACATGAAACTTTCATAAGCAATTAAAAACCACTTCAATTTTTTTTTTTGTTTTCTTTTTGTAAGTAGAGCCAAACTGAAATAAACACTTCTTTCCAATTCACTGATCTTGCAACTAGGATGCTTCAAAAAATGAGAATTTCTGTGGCAAATTTAAGTGGTTCACTTCCTAATGCACAATAATACTGCTAGACCAATTCAACCCAAACAGCACAAATGTTCTCCAATGATAATTTTCAATGTAGATTTTAATGATAATAATGGAAACAATGTGATTATGAAAGATACATGATCCAGTAAAAGAGAACAACAGTAATGGTTTGGTTGTGGTGAGAAGATCAAGCCAATGCAATCAAACTGAAGGGGTGACCCAATGTGAAAATAATGCCACTAACTCATAAAATAATCAAGCTCACAAGAGAAATAAACACACCACAAAGACTGTGTAATGAATAGGATAGTAATAGGCAACAAAAAACACCAACTAAAGCAGAGAAAATAAAAAATGACTCAGGCAACCAAGCAGGGAAGAAAAAAAAAATGCAGACACTACCGCGTGGCAGGAACAGACTAGAGCGCGGTACTGGTACACTACTGCTCTGGTAAAAATGCTGGGTACGCGGTACTACCACGCTGTAGACAGTGGTGGGGGCGCGGTACTATTGCAAAGTATGGAAAAACACAACTTTTGAAAATAAAATTGAATTTTTCAGGGTTGTTGCAGACCCAGAGGACTCACTGATCACAGAGGGAGGAAAGATGTAGAGAGGAGGGAAGAATAAAGGTCAAGGAGACCAAAATTCAGTACTGGTTTGAAGAGAAAGAAGAATCACAATAAAAAATGACTGAAAGTGAGATAAATCAATCAAATGGGGTTCAAACCAGCGGAGTCGCCATTCTTGTTGTAGAATTTTCTCCCTACGGATAGGTAGAAATTCTCTTAGGTTAAAGTAGACTTTAACTGACTCTAAACTAAGAAAAAAAATAACAAATGCTACCTTGAATTCCTAGATCTAAATAGACATTTCAAGATTAAACTGTTGGAATAAACAAAAGAGATCTAACTGACCTTCAATCCAATTGCTTGTCTTAATGGTTGCTCCAATTTCCAAGTCCTCGCAAATGAACCTGTCAAAGTGAAACCAAGTTACAAGCATATATGATTCTCTAGCAACTTGAAATATGAGTTATGATCTAAATCTATAACAGATACAAATCATATAATTGAAACAAAATCAATACATGTGATTTGGGAAACAAGACAAGTTATGTTCTATTACCAACTTGAAGTCACTTACAATGGTTGCTTGATATCCAAGCCAACTTCCAGCTTCAAGTGCTTCCTCCTCTAGCTATCTCCACAAAGATTCAAGATCATAATTTTGATGTCTCCAAGAGTCCCCCCCTTTGCTCATGGAATGTCTCTCTCTTATAGTGTGTAGTAGGGTTAACCAACAAGAGAGAAGGGTGGATCTTGGGAGAGTTTAGTGGATCAGGCCTACTAATCATAGAAAGTGAGTTAGGATCGAATCAGGGACACCAATACTCAAAAATATCTTGAAGATCAAGATCCCACAAGCCATGGAAAAAAGGCTAAAAAGGGAGTACCGCGCCTCTAAAACAGAGCATAACACGGTATTACCGCGTGGTATAGAAAGAGCATAGCGCGGTAGTGTGGACTACCGTGCACCTAAGTTGGAACAAGGTGCGGTAGTGTATGTATATGAAGTCTCAGCTGGGTTGATTCTTGACATGATAGGTTTGTCTTCAAGGATCACTCATCATTTTTCTCTTCTGAGTGTTTTAAGCAGTAGGGGAAGTGTCGTCAGCTATTTTTATGGTGAAGATGCGACACTGTGAAATATGGAGGTATAACAAACAAATCCCCCTAATGTGTGAGGTCAGAGACTGAAATGTGCTACGATGGCCGAAATACATTATAAAACTCAGAAGTGGAGTGATGGAGACACAAGTGGAAAGAACAACGCACTCGTCATAATACAATAGTATCTCTGAATACATGTCGGTATAGTACAACAATCTAATACAATGGCCATGAATAGGCAGTACATAATGGATACATGTGATAAGTGATCATAGCCATGATCCCTCTACATTATGATATGGTCTTCTGCTGAAAATAAGACAACTTGTGCAAACTGGAGGTACAAACTGCTGAAATCTGAGAGGTGATATCTCATATGTAAAGTCAAAGTCATATGTAGCATACTGAATGCCACAATCGCCTGGGGTCTTCTACACAAGTCTTCGACGGTGTAAGTACCATCAAGTGAATAAATGAGTTGGGGTCGAACCTGATGAGACATCGTCTGATTACCGGTCAATGATGTATACCGTTAACAGACGCGAGATGACCCACCAATGATGAAAATGGGCATCAAGGCACATAGCACAATCATCAGAGTGTGAATAAATGGGTTGAAGTCGAACACTAGGATGAATCCATCGATCAGGGGACATTGATCTATTCCCAAAACTGTCGATGGCAAGAGAACCTGCCACTAATTACTGCAAGCCTCAAGGTACTCAAACGAACTCTAAGCCTCAAGTATCAGAATAAATGAGTTGAAGTCGATAGAATGAGACTCGCTGGAAGGAGGGCATTAAGTCATCCCCCATCAACCAGCACGAGGTACCAGCAATGCTGAAAGATTTGGAAGATCTAAGGTGAAACAGACTGACTCAATAAGGATGTTCGACATGCAATAGTCAAGAGAACCGAGGAGTGTCCGACACTGGATTAGGACTTCCTTTGAACAAGAGCATGAGCATATGGATAGAATCAGGAAGCATAGACTTGACATAAGCTGTGCAATGCAAGAGGCATCACAGAGGGGCTCCATAATGACTGGTAGCTTAACCAATTGGTGGAGAAAACTGAGAAATGAGTACAGCTCCTAAGGCCCAACTATAGTCCCGAATCATAATGTACGGAGTGGAATGAATGCTCTGTTCAAAGGAGACACAACAGCTGCCAACAAGAAATAGTGACCATAATCCCGTCCGGCTTTTTGGAATATTTTATTTTTTTGTTCTTTTTCATATTTGGGAAAAGCTTGAAAAAGAATAAAATTGCTTATTTGGGAACGAGTGTCAAATAGCTAGCAGACTAGTCCCAAGTAGTCGAACATACCTATGCTCAATGCAAGGAAGTGCGTACAGGATGTGGACACTCGGGGGTATGTTCCCTTAGGGTCAAAATGTCATCAAATTGTGAAGGGAAAATATATAAGCTCCGCAGGGCTCGACAGGGAAAAGTACTCAGGCACCAGGCTAACAATTGAGTAAGCGGGAGCTGACACAAGGCTCAAGCGGTAAGTAGGATGATGCAATGCAATCACAACATCATATAAAAGGGGAGTCCTTTTTCGTAAAGTTAGTCTCCTCACCCGAAAAAGTGTAAAACAATGAGAGAAGAACTCTTCTAGTCACGTATGACTAGAGTATACCTTTTTCGTAATTAATCCATAAAGGTCCGGAAAAGGGGTAAACTTATACCTAAGTGAATGTTGCTTCAAATCCTTTAACGAGTCTGAAATGACAAGTATACTCAGCAATCTTGTTTGATTTGAAAAAGTCTAACAAGGGCTTAAAAAAGACTTTATAAAAATCTTTTCCGTAAAGGTTTAACGAGCCCGAAAAAGTAAACTCGTGACCTCCTTACTATTTTTAACGAGCTCAAAGGAGATATGGAAGAATGCTCGTAATGAGAGAAGACGAGTGTCAGGGACATGCGAGACTAGTTCCCAGGGCATGGGACAAAGCTATGCATAATGCAAGGAACATGAGAAATATAAGGACACTCAAGGGGTGTATGCAAATTCAGATGGCAAAAGGTTCAAATGCATCATAACAATGGGGAGGCCTAAACCTATATACAAGGCTCCGAATATGCCTTCCATGACCGAAGCAAATGTCGAAAAGGACCAGTAAACAAGTATAAGTCCAGCTAAGAATCCTGTCTCCAAGAAACATAAGTACCAAGATCATCTCTAAAACGTACGTAAAGAAAAATCAGATACAAGTCACTGCGGTAGAAACATTTTCAACTTCACTATTGTTAACCTCAGACATAACGTAGGTAGAGCTAATCACTGAAGGTGCCATAGTACCAATACCTGAGGGATCAAAATGATCATCTTCAAAATGAAGAGCAAAGCTGAAGGATGTGAAGGAATCTGCAGTGGAAAATTCATCATCACAGGAGTTGGAAATTCTACAAGTAGAATCGAACTCATCAGGATCACTGATTTGCGGATCTATAGGAGATCTCAAAGACTCATCAGACTCAAATGTCAAATCAGGGCTAGACGAGACTGTGAATGGATCCAAATTCAAATTGATGGTGGATTGTATTATAGGCTCATCTCGTTCAAGTGGACCAAGGGTGTGAAGGGAATGAGATCTATGATAGAAATACTCCCAAGGCTTGTCATTACCATGCATGGACTCGATAAAATCTTCATCCGAAGGTAGAGTACCACCAAGGAAATCGTGGGAACAAGATGAGTTGGCTGCCCAAACTGGCAGCGTAACGGGATCGTCTTCAACTGTCTGGGAATAAGAGAGATCCGGATCTGCAGTGGTTTGTTGGATATGATCGTAAGCGAGCTCCGCTACAAATAAAGGCATTGACATCCCGATGTGCGCAATGTCTCCAGACGTGGAACTCGTGGATGGTAAATTCCACAGATCATCTAAATAGGAGGTCTGAAATAACATATTATTCGAAGGAGGAGGTGCACTATCGGTGATGGTTCAAATAAAATTCACAGGCACAGAATGGTTAAAAGTTCCCATCAATGAGGGGTACATTCCAACACCTATGTTCCTAGTTGCCAGCTGAGAATCAGAAACTTGCAGGACTATAGATCCCGTAGATGCTGTGGAAGGAGTGCCAACATAATCTAGCTGATTGATCGTCACAATCTTGCCTTCATGGGGAAAGCAGATAACTCTAAATACAATAGTCGCGATAGCCTTCATAGCGTACATCCAGTTCCGACCCAGTAAAAGGTTGTAGTCGATGGGCGCATCAACCACTTCGACTTCAATAGACACGGACTTACCTCCCAAGGAGACAACAAGGGAAGGGATAATTCCATGCGGCGTAAAAGATCTATCATCGAATGTAGTGAGTGTAGTTCTAGATGTGAGTAGAGGAGGAGAGCCAAGAGCTTTCCAACAAATTAACGACATTACTGACATGGAGGCACCTTCATCAACCATAGTACATTTGATGAAGCTCTTAAGGCAAACCACTTGGATTTGAAAATCCATGTGGTAAGGAAAGCGAGGTTGGACATCAGTAGTAACGAACTTGATAACACCAGGACTTCCCCCATCCTGAACTCCTAACGCACTCAAAAGGGCATGCTTCTGAGAAGAACAGGATTGCAAAACTTCAAGAGCCGACATGGCACATGAAGTTTAGTCCAAATCTTCTATGATGGAGTAGTTCTGGGCAGCTCGAGCATTAGGATTATGCGTGGAGTGCTTGAGAAAACCTTTTAATATCCACGACATAATAGAGGGATTCTCGATATGCAAGGAATTGTCAGGAGGAGGGGGAGGCTCATTCCCCAAATTTGGTTGTGGTGCACCATAATCGTGTTGACGAGTAGCAACACAAACCTCCGATTGAACCATATTCACACATCCATAACCACTAGTATTGGAAGAAGATGTTGCCATTTCATTAATACCATAACCAGTGGTGGGAGCATGCGAAGCCATATTTTGCTGATGAGGAAGGGGATCCTTCAACACAGTTGGGCTCTGTGCCAAATGCTTCGATGCTTCTTCAATTCGAGGACATAAGTGAGTAAGATGATCCTCGCCACAAAGATTGCAAGGGAATTTCACCTTACGCCTAGGTTTACGATCCTCGCCAACATTACCTCCTTCCCGAGGAGGGTTGGTATTCTCTTTACGAGGAGTATTACGATTTCTATTGTTGTTACTTCCATTGTTTCCACCCCTACGATTATTTCTCCCCTTTTTCTTACCACCAGGTTGCTGGTTACCCGACGATTTCGTTGATTGCACATTGTGTACATCAGATGACAGAGTGGAAGTGGACAAGGTGTGAACCTGCCTGGGAGCAGACTGGTTTAGCGACAAATTTTGCATTTGGTTATCTACCAAGTCTATAGGGCGAGTGCATGCGGACCCCACGATGCTATCGGCATGTGGTCCAGGAACTGACGTGGGCTCATGTCTTGTTCTCGGTGCATCAGGAATAATGCCATATAAAATGCCAGATTGAGAATAAAATAGATCTAACTGTTGGACTTTCAAGATAGCTTTTTCCTCAGTCACAATGCCAGACATAAAAACATCCTTAGCAATGTATGGTATTAAAGACTTAAGGAACCATTCCAACAGGAAATCTGGAGGAATTTTGGCTTTCACTAATCTCTTCCGCCGACGCCACTCTTGAACATGGTCAGAAATATGTGTGGCCTTCTCTTGGCGGAAGGTGGACAACAACTCAATACCAGTATCATAACAAACTGGGAACTAGAAATGGTCTAAGAAAACCAAAGAAATCTCGTTGAATCCCCTATAGGTGTTTCCAGGAAACTCCACATACCACTTCGCGGCTGCCCTCGTGAGGGTGTGTTGAAATAGTCATAATCTAATGGAATCATGATTCAAAGAGTTGGAGGAGCACCAAAGATGAAACGTTGTGACATGATCTCCCGGGTCCTCACCACCTTTCCATTCAAAATTTGGAATGTCCGAAGGAAGCTTGGTAGGGAGCGGGGGCCAAGTAGGGTCATGACACACCGGATCATTCATGAGCTTCGAAAGATCTGGGAGATTCAAGCATGCAAGGAACGGGAGTTGTGGTTGGAAAGTTGGATTATAAGCCCCCATAAAAGGTTGGTTGAACGGAACTGTGTTATAAGTTGGACCAAAAGCTTGATGATGAGGATTAAACTGCTGATACTGACCTGACAGCCCATAAGCTTGCCCATGGCCACAGGATTGATAACCTCCTCCTGGCTGACCCATTTGAGAGTAAGCAGGTATATGCATGTTTTGGACACCATATTGGGGTGGTGAGTTATATTGGTGGTCAGCACCGACTGTTTTGTAGTAAGGGTTTCCACCATGAGTATGGGGCATATATATACTATTCATAGCGGGAACTGTGTTGTATTGACCGTAATGGTATGGTATGTTCCCACCCCTAGCATTAGGATTAGCTTGAGCAGTCGTGTGGTGACCAAAAGCATGAGAAGTATGCCCATCCCCAACATTAGTGCGATTAGTAGCAGGGTTGGTGGTTGTTAAGATTTAATATGCTAAGACAGAAAATAGCAGCATTGTTATACCTCTATATTTCACGGTGTCGCATCCCCATCACAAAACAAGTTGACGACACTTTCCCTACTGTTTTGAACCATCCAGAAGAGACAGATGATGAGTCAACCTTGAAGGTAAATCCACCCTGGCAAGTTTTGACCCACCTTGGACTTTATTTTTACACACTACCGCGCCTTGCTATGTTCCCAAAACGCGGCACTAGACACTACCGCGTGCTACTTTTTACTCAAAACGCGGCAGTGCCGCGTTCTGCAGACTTCGCAAAACGCGGCACCCTTTTAATAGTTTTTTGCCCTTGGCTTGTGGGATCTTGGATTTTCGAAGATAATGGAAGATTGGGTTCCTTGATTCGATCTCAACTCATCTCCTTCGATTAGAAACCCTGATCCACTTATCCCTCCTTAGATCCACTCATCTCTCTTGTTGGTTAACCTCACCATTCACTATAAAAGAGAGGCATGCCATTGGAAAGGGGGGGACTCTTGAGAGCACCAAACTTATGGTCTTGCAGCATTGTGGAGATAGCTAGAGGAGAAGACACTTGGAGTTGGAAGATTGGCTTGGGCATCAAGCACCCTTTGTAAGTAATCTTCAAGTTGTAATGGAATAACTTGTCTTGTTTTCCCAAATCATTTGTGTTAATCTTGTTTTAATGATATGATTTGTATCTCTCATAGATTTAGATCCTAACTCATGTTTTCAGATTGCTAGAGAATAGTGCATGCTTGTATTTTGGTTCCTCTTTAACAGGTTCATTTGTGAAGACTTGGAGCTTGGAGCAAATATCAAAGACAAGCGTTTGGACATAAGGTCGGTTAAACTCCTTCTATTCTCTTCAGCATTTTAATTCTGAGATGTTTGTTAGATCTAGGGATTCAAGGTTGCATTTGTTTCGTTTTGTTCTTAGCCTAGAGTTAGTCTAAGTCTGCTTTAGCCTAAGGGAATTTTGACTTATCCGTAGGGCAGAATTCCACATAACAAGAATGGCGACTCCGCTGGTTTTGATTACTGTTTGATTGATTTAATTCACAGTCATCTATATTTGAATTGTGAGTTTTTGTTGCACTTCAAACCAGCTTGAATTTTGGTCTTTTTTGACCCTTATTCACCCCTCCTTGCCGTATTTATCTCCCTGTTTAATTACTGAGTCCCCTGGGTTAGCAACAGCCCTGAAAACTTTATCTTTTCTTCTCCAGTTGCGTTTTTTCTTCCTCTTGCCACAGTGCCGCGCCCTCGTAACCACTTCCAGCGCGACAGTTACACAGTGCCGCGTCCTAGGCATTAATACCAGAGCGGCAGTTACACAGTGCCGCGCTTCAGTCAGGCTTTAGCCCGCGGTAGTGTCTGCAAGTGGGTAATTGTTTTTTAATTTTTGCTTGGTTTCCTGAGTTTCTCCCTGCCTCAGATAGTCTTTACTGTTGCCTGTTAGCATCCTGGTTAATTTCCAGTCTGTATGGTCTGCTTATCACCTAGTTTGTGAGTTTGATTGATTGATTGAATTAAGTGGCATATTGGTCATTTTTCAATTCGATTGCATTTTGACTTGATTTTTTCCCCACAACCAACTCAACACCACTGTCTTCTGTTACTGAACACTGTAGTTTTACAGTCATATTGTCATTATCATTTTCAGTAAATTAAAAAGATCATTGGTTGAGAGCAAATTTTGTTGTTTAAATCGAAAAAGTCTAGTGGTATTTTGCATAGAGAAATGAACCATTAATTTTGCCATAAAAATTCTCATTATAGAAGCATTGTAGATTGTGAAATCAGTGCATTGAAAAGAGTATTTACTTCAGTTTGGCTTTGTTTATAAATCAAAAAGAAAAGAAAAATCTTTTACTTTGATTGCTTGTGAAAATTGTTATGCATATTTGATCGAAGAACCTCTATCTTTACCTTAGCTAGATTTCATCGAAGACAAAGGCTTGTTTATGATTCATTATCATTTGCATGGTTTGAGTCGTCATAACACCATCAAGTTTCACGTCCACTACCCGATTGAGTAAAGACAACCACTAAAATTAATCACCCTAATTAAACCAACTTTAACCTCACTTGAGGAAATCAAAAGAATTTGGTAGTTAGGTAGGACACCGGGGATAGGCATCAAAATAATTCCCCCTTGTCATTTTCATCTGAGACATAGTCGTTGTCTTTAGGGAACTAAAATCCTCTAGTACTTATTGACACGGTCACAGCTAGTTTGTGGAGGGGCCTCCTGACTGTTTCCAACTGTTCAGGGGTTAAACGGCCGCGAGATTGAGAACCGGACGGACTCTGTGGAATACCGCACTCCACTTAGCCCTAAGGAAACATCGATCGCTGTCTTCTTCGGAAGGCTGAAGTGCCCAAAACCTTTTCCGACGTGTCATGAACGAGGTGGCTTAGTATCTATTCTACTAGGGCTCTTTTACCCAGGATCCCTTTCGGTAGAGGGATATCCTTCTTATATCGGTCTCTCATGTTGTATTGTTCGACTTGGATTTCATCACCTTGCGAAGGATACAGCCTGTTGAGGTCTCCAGCTCTTAGTTAGGAGTTTGCTTGGCGTCTCATCTTTGTAGAGGGTCATTTTTTCTTTGTAGGGACTGCTTGTTGGCATTCTGGCCATTTTTGTTGATTAGCTCGCTTATTGAGACACCGGTCTCAGTACAGATTTTAGAGCTTGCTTTTTTGGCCTGTGAGCCTTGCTTTTTCTAGCTCCTCTTTTGCACACTCGGCTGCATTAGAGTTTTTGAGTTCTTTTGTTTACGGTACTGCCCCCGATTTTCATTTTCCTGTCATCATGTCAGATCAACAACGAAGATCACGAAGACAACAGGGTCTAAGCCCTCCACCACCACCACCGCCACGGACTTCTGGTCCGCCTGCATCACGCATTCCTGCTCCTCCTGGCCGCGGTGCTGGTCGAGGCAACATCCCCCCGCCGATACGTACAACATCTTCAGTTACACCTGTAACTGCCACACACAGCACAGTCTCAGAATCCATTGCAGCTTCTATAACCACTAGCATGTCTGAGACTTCCACTGTCACCTCACCCACTGTCATTCCAGATTCATCTGTAACAGTGGGCACAGTTACAGCAGCTGAACCTAGCACAACCCAGAGTACTAGACCAGAGGTCATCCTTCTACCGGATGCCAACACTTCTCGTCCATCATACACTTTCCACGATGATATAGACGGATCTGTTGGCACCACAGAAGGGTCTGACCAGGACATACCCGGCTTAATTTCAGTCCCAGGCGGATACGTTGATATCGTTGAAGATACTCGTCTACCTGACACACCTTTTGAACCTGATTATGGCTTCATAACTTCCCAGACGGAATTTCCACCTGTCATTACTACGTCACCCAGTGTTCATCCTCAGGAGACAAGTTCTTCTAGCAACGTACCTCGCACTTTACATCTACCCAACATCCCACCGGGACACGAAATCATGGCTTCCATCCAGTCTAGTATGGTTAGCCTAGCGAACTCTCCGTTAGCATCGGCACAATTTAGACGCAACACAGAGCAAATGCTTTCGACAGCGTCTAGATACCCCCCTGTTTCTCGTCCTTCTGACTATAGGGATCCCAACGTCCCGTCTAGCACAGAATTTCATCACTCTTTTGCAGACGGCTCAGGACCTTCGGATTTTACTACACCTAGGTTCCTGCCGGATCCCCAAAATCTTTTCCAGGATATGAACTCGGACCCAGTTCTCGTTGGTCCTCCTATTATTAAACACGTTATGGACGACACCGATACCCCTAGGCTAAATTCCCCACATTTGCTGTCATCACCTATGTTTGGTGCACATTCTATGAGGGATAACCCAGTTTTTTCTCCGTCCTCACCTGTCCAATATGGACGACCTCCTCCGCAAATCGGTACTTTTGGCGCCGTTGGCCAATCCATGCTATCATATTTGGATAGCGGCGGAAGAACACCTAGTCATACTGCTGGATCTTCCGTTTCGACCGGAGGATCACCTTCAGCCACCATTTATACTATTTCAGGAGGTGGACAACCGACTGCAATGGTCCCTAACTCCAACTTACAAACCCTCCCTGGTGGGCCATCAACCCAACCAGCTGGGGGGCAACCTTTTGTTGGGAACCCCATTGTTAGTCAACAACCTCCAACTGGTGGGCCATCAACCCAACCAGTCGGAGGACAACCTTTTGCTGGGAACCCAGTTCCCAGTCTACAGCCTCCTCACATAGGGCCATCCAACCTAACTGCTGGCGGACAACCTATTGGCTCGCTCCAACAAGTTTCCCAACCAGCAGTGTCTACTCAGTTCGGTATGTACAATCCACCTGGCAGTGGGAAACCTTATTCCGGTGTTCCAACCGGACCTTACTCTCAACCACCCCTGTCAGGTATGCTTCCTTCTTGGGATCATCAAATCCCACAGAGTGGGGGGTACTCACTTTTTGGAAACTGGAACCAAGCTGGGGGGCAATCTCAGATTTCCCCCAACTTGAATTCTGGCTTACCTTACCCTTCGGCTGCTACAACTCCATGGAACCCGTCACTTCAATTTCCACTCGTTCCTCAAGCAGGAACGAGCCTTCCATGGACACCACCGTCGCAGCCACCCCCCAACCCTGCTATGGGAAATCCTCCACTTACACAGTATGGTGGCAACATCCCTGGAACACAACAATTCCAAGGAACTTTTTCCCAACAAGGAACAACAACCATTCCTGGGTATCAACAGCCTCAGGGTACTATACCCACTCAGCAGAACACCTACCAACCGATTGCTTACAATCAACCGGTTAACCAGATGGCTTACTATCCGCAGAACTTCCAGCAGTATCCCGCGGGAAACTCATATGGGTATAACACACAGCAGCATGCTATGCAGGGTCCTCCAGGATTCTCTGCACCACATGGTTATTACTCATACCCGCAGACCAACCGGCAACTTCCCTTTTTAGCCACACTTGATCTACCTGATTTGTCGAGGCTTATCAACGATCCTATATGGCACGAACCTCACTGGCCACCTATCCCAGCCAAACTACCATCGGACATTCCCAAGTTCGATGCTAAGCCCGGGGAAGACCCCAAGAACCACGTGATGACCTTCCATCTTTGGTGTTCATCCAACTCCTTGATGGATGATTCCATCCGGCTTCGGCTCTTCCAATGTACGCTTACCGGAACGGCAGCAAAATGGTACATCGAGCTGCCACAACACTCTTTTCGTGATTTCAACACTTTGGCTATGCAGTTTTTGACACATTTCCAGCTTCCCATCCGGTATGAGACTGGAACAGAACTGCTAACTTCACTGCGTCAAACCACTTCCACACACATTTCGGATCACATCCACGAGTGGCGAAGACGCCGTAGGCTAATAAAGGCACCTATTCCAGATCAGCTACTTGCTGATTGGTTTACAAAATCCTTTTTGCCTCCCATAGCCAGAGATATTGCTATGCGTGGACCTGTTACAGAAGAACAAGCCATCTCGGCAGCACAATACATGGATTTAGTATATACTCAATCCGGTACTTTACATGAACTTCTTCCACATGCTTCCCGCGTTCACACTGATCCTACAAAGCCTACTACTGAACCACCCATTGATGGTATCGTTGGTTCAGTTAAGGCTCAGCCTGCTACCAACTCGACTGGGCAACAAGCTTCTGCTTCCCCCGCTTTTACCCAGGCCGCTTCAAAAGCTTCCACCTCTCCTGCTGTCTCCTCCGAAGTAAATGCAGTCCAATCTACATCACAACCATCCGGAGGAAAGAAGAAAAACAATCGTGGTAAACCCAAGAAGAACCAGCAGGAGAACCCCAAACCACAACCTACCCAGAATGACCAAAAACCACGTCGGAAAGCTAAGTTTCCCTGCTTGATTTGTCAAGATGATCATTATACGCGTGACTTTCCCTACAAGGACGAGGTCCATAAGTTCGTTAAAGGATCCTCTCGACCGGCAGTGCTAACTGATCCTTTCCCCCAACAACAACAGCAAATGGTTGCCCAGGAATCCCCACAAGGGGGCAACCCGACCAATCCTTCCCGTGGAGAGACGTCCACAAACCGCGAAATTCTAATGACAAGTAATGAGGAGATTAATATCACCACTCGTTCAAAGACGTATGACAATCCCCCAAGTTCAAACAAACAATCGGAGACAGCCAAAGGCAAGTCTCCTGTTGAAGATCCGATTCCTATTCCCCCCCCTAATGGTCATCTCCATATCGAGAGACCACTTATGGATACAGTGCTACGCCCACCCAAGGGCACCATACGAAAGGCGACATTCAATCCGAATGCGCGAGCTGCCCAAAACTACAACATTGTTGAAGATTTGGCTCAAGCACCTTGCGCTATGTCAACTCTCGAGGTTCTCCAACACTGCCCCACGCAGCGTAGAACCCTACTTTCAGCACTGGGGGCATTGGACCCAGATACTTCAAACTCCATCATGTTTAACTTGGAGCACGCTAAACCTAGGCTTTCTCACCAGTTAGCCTTCCAGGAGCATACGAAAATCCGTGGAAATGTTATCCACCGCACAGTGTTAGATGAGGGTGCTTCCACGTCGATTATGTCTTTGAACTGCTGGAGAGCCCTCGGCTCGCCTGAGGTCACAACTTCTCCCACTACTCTTAGAGCGTTTGATGGACATGGTTTTCAACCATACGGACTCATCCCCTCAATCGGTGTTGAACTGGGGGGCAAAACAGTATCCGTACACATCGAAGTCGTAGATGCACCTTTGGACTACAACCTCCTACTTGGTCGGAACTGGTTCTATGCCATGACTGCCATAGCATCTACAGTCCTCCGGATTGTACAATTTCCTCATGAAGGGAAAATTGTCACTATTGATCAATTGGATTACTGTATTCCAGACTCCCATCCGAATTCCGCCAATACCGTTCCGTTATTGGATCAACCACGGTACCGGTTCCAAGACATAGGTGTTGGTCTCATGAAGGATTCATCCCTCATTGGAGTTTTTCCAGAGCTGGGAACCCATCTTCAACCAGTCAACATGATTTCATCGTATGTCACCCCGTCCGATGATTCATGGGTGATCCCGAGTCCTACTCAGATCCAAGGCTATGGCAATTCCATGCCTTTGAACAGAAACCTTGCAGCTTATGACGCGATCCAATCAGCCACAGATTGGGTCGACTGTTCTACTGATCACACAGTGGCACAGCTCTCGACTGAAACTCATACACGCCCACCATTGTTTGATCCTCTCAACTTGATTTTTCCCACCGATGAATCAATCATAGAGGTTATGTGCGGTAATGAGCCACCATGGGGAGATTTTCATCATCGATCTTCATTCCCCACTATTCAGTCAGTTGAGCCTGATACCAAATCCAGTGCTTCACTTGGGATGGTTCAAACCAAGTTCCCCACTTCCCTCGACGAAGTATTTTCTGAAGGAAACTTGGCCAATCTTATGGCAACCACTCCCATCGACATTTCAGTAAAGCCTGGTATTGTGGAAAATGTACACATTGGCAAAACATGTACTCCTCTCGAGACGGAGTTCTATAATGCCTACTTTAAAACTTTCCGCGATGTTTTCGCCTGGAGTTATGAAGAGATGCTAGGAATCGACCCGTCGATTGTGGTCCATGAAATTCCAACTTTTCCTGGCGCCCGACCTGTTCGGCAAAAGCTTCGACCCGTTCATCCTCGTAAGGCAGCCGCCATTAAAGCAGAAGTTGAAAAACTTTTGCGTGCTGGTTTTATCTATCCTGTCCCATTGACAGAATGGGTATCCAACATCGTCCCTGTAGCCAAGAAACAGGGAACGATCAGAGTCTGTGTTGATTACCGTGATTTGAACAAAGCTTGTCCCAAGGACAACTACCCAACTCCGTTTATTGACCAGATCATCGATAACTGTGCCGGAAGTGTTATCTTTTCATTTATGGACGGCTTTTCTGGCTATAATCAGATCGATATCCTCCCAGCCGACCAGCACAAAACGGCCTTTATCTGCCCTTGGGGGATCTTTGCATATCGGAAGTTACCTTTTGGCCTCAAAAATGCCGGGGCAACTTTCCAACGGGCGATGTCCTACGCATTTCATGACATCAAACATATCGTAGAGCCATATCTCGATGACCTTCCCGCTCATTCTCGAACTCGGGAAGAACATCCAGATCACTTGAGTGCCATTTTCGAAAGGTGCCGGCGCTACAATATACGTTTGAACCCGCATAAGTGCGTTTTCTGTGTAGAAGCCGGAAAACTGTTGGGCTTCATAGTCTCCAAAGACGGGATACGTCTAGATCCCGCAAAGGTAGCAGCTATCATAGCCCTGCCTTCACCTACCAATATTCCAGAACTTCAATGTTTGCAAGGGCATGCAAACTTTCTACGCCGTTTTATCTGTAATCTGTCCGAGATAACAAAAGGCTACATGCGGCTTCTCAAGAAGAATGTTCCCTTCATATGGGATGATGAAGCCCAACGATCCTTTGATAATTTAAAGGCGGCCTTAACCAAAGATCCTGTGATTCAACCCCCCAATTACACACAGGACTACATTCTTTATCTCGCAGCCTCGATTTCCACCATTGGTATGGTGTTAGTACAGGAAGACCACAACGGCATAGAACATGTGGTGTACTACCTCAGCAAGAGTCTTCTCGACTCTGAAACTCGCTACTCACATGTTGAAAAGCTGGCTCTGGCAACAGTATTTGCTGTCCAGAGATTCCGTCACTACATCTTACTCCGTCGGACCACCGTCATCGCTGATTTCAATCCGATGTACTATATCCTCACACGACAAGTGCTTGGGGGCAAGTACTCCCATTGGATTGTCATCCTTCAAGAGTTTGACTTGGAATTTGTCAAAGCCAAGTCTAAGAAATCTCTGGTCTTCGCTGAGTTAATTTGTTACTTGCCCCGTGCTACTGAGCAATCCGAGCCCATTGATTCTCTTCCCGACGAATCATTGTTCCTCATTAGCACGTCTGATCCGTGGTATGGGGATATTCTCTTATATCTCCAAACCCAACGCTTTCGTCCCGACCTCAACCGCGATGAACGACGACGTATCAGACATCACGCAAAATACTACCTTATAGTGAACGATACTTTGTATCGGCGTGGTGTCGACACTGTCCTTCGACGCTGTTTGACCTTAGATGAGGCGGAACGCGTTCTCAATGACTACCACGCTGGAGCATGTGGTGGTCATCTCTCTGGGATGGCTACGGCCTAGAAAATACTGCGAGCAGGGTACTTCTGGCCCTCGATTTTCAAAGACTGCATTGAAACAGTCAAGAAGTGTCCGCCATGTCAATTCTTTCATAGCAAAGCACGCTCGCATCCTGCTCCACTCCATCCTGTCATTGCCGTCGGCCCCTTCTCCAAATGGGGCATTGATTTTATGCACTGTAAGCCCACTTCAGCCGGGGGGCATAGCTATGTCATAGTAGCTGTGGACTATTTTACAAAATGGGCTGAAGCGATGCCTACGTATGCTGAAGACGGCAAAACAGCAGCGCAGTTCATATTCAATCGTATCATAGCTAGATTCGGTGTCCCACAGTCTATTGTGACCGATCATGGCTCCCATTTTAGGAATCATATGATCGAAGAACTAAGTGCCAAACTGGGTTTTCGCCACGAAAAATCAACCCCGTATTACCCACAAGCTAATGGCCAAGTTGAAGCCATCAATAAGGTCCTGAAACGAATGATTCAGCGCATTGTGGGTACCCAAAAATCCAATTGGCACTCAGCTCTGTTCTCAGCACTATGGGCATACCGAACCTCAGTGAAAAATGCTACTGGGTTCACACCATTTCAATTGGTATACGGCCTGGAAGCCATTCTCCCGATTGAATGTGAAATTCCATCACTCAAGATAGCCATAGAGCTACTTCCACACACTACTTCCGAAGAAGAACGGTTTCTATACCTAGCCAAGCTAGATGAAACCCGTCGCGACGCCGCTTTGGCTAATGAAGCTCACAAAAAACGCGTCAAAGCTCAATACGACAAATCCGTTCAACCTCGGATCTTCAATGAGGGTGACCTCGTACTTACATATGATCAGATGCATGATAAACTTGGAAAAGGTAAGCTTGAATCTATGTGGTACGGCCCCTTCATCATAAAACGTGTCTTAGAAAAAGGAGCCTATGAACTAGTCGACTGTGATGGTACGCCATTGGCACAGCCCCGCAACGGGCTATACCTCAAGCGTTTCTACGCGTGAGGTTACCCCACGCGGGTTACTTCTTGTACATAATGTACTTAGTTTGCTTTTTGCTTTATTTTTAGTGTGCGCGTGGATCTTATGTATCTACTCTTACTTTGACTCGTGCCTTTATGCGCAGATGTCTACCTACTTTGGATTCGCTGACGGTGCAAGCCGACATACCCGGAATCTCGCTTCCGCAGCATGGGTGATCTATTCCCCCACTGGCGAGTTGTTTTCTTCAGGAGCCATTTGTTTAGGCCCCGCAACCAACAATATCGCAGAGTACCATGCAGTCATTGGTCTCTTAACAGAGGTTGCCTCACTCGGGATTGACTCCTTATCGGTCTTTTTAGACTCCCAACTCGTGGTTTCACATCTAAACCGTGTTTACACAGTTCGCGATCCTACATTACTTCGTTTATTCCGAAGAGTACGCCTCTTGGAACGGTCATTTGATTTTATCACATATCAACACATACCGAGAGAATTCAATTGTATTGCCGATTCATTGGCTAATTACATTTTGGATTGGCATCTTGCTCATACATAAACACATCATAAAAAATAAAATGCACAAGTCATTGTAAATATTTAGATCATAAATAGGTCCATATCACTGTATATAAAAGTGTTTTTTCCAAAATACATAAAGTTTGTGTCAAAGACAAAATTGGGGATTAAATCCCATATACAAAAATTGGCCCTCAAAGCCTACATATCGTGTACATGCCGCAAAAAGATCAAAAGACCATCTATGGAGATCTAGGAGACCTATCATGTCCCTCATCAGACTCCTCCTGCTGATGGTGGTAACACATCACAGCTCGAACCACCTTGCGAAGAAGTCGACTAATACGTCCAGGTGCACCCACGGTATGCCTCTGGAGGTGGTAGGGGACATCATCCATCCGCATAGCAGGGATACCATGAGTCAATCCCTGCAGGTTCCTCTCAATGTCCCGGACACCTCCTGCCTCGTCTTCATCTTCCTCTTCGACAGGATCAGCTTGACGGTCTACACCGCCACGACGCAGTGGAGAATATCCAGCTGGCCTCTGTGGTCCACGATCTGCAACATGCATGCGAATATACATTAGAAGTCTTTTACACATTCTAAAAAAGTATTAAAAATTGAATATTCAAAAAGAAAAAATACATATCCATGAAGGTCATACCAGAGTTGTCCCAGTCATCATCTTCTGGCAAAGCCAAGTCAATATCCTCACGGAAATCTACCCCTGAATAGGGATAGTCGTCGATCATGACTATCTACTCCTCTAGCCAAGAGAAAAAGTCCTCTCCAAAGGCTAGCCGCTGAGGTCCTCCAAGGCGCCCGGCGTAGTCGCTCCATCGAGCCATCCATGGCTCAGTAGGTGGACGAGGATGCATAGATATCTGTGGCCGCAGTAATGGCACCCTTGCCAGGAAGAAAGTGACCAAGATACTCCCATAGCCAAACTGGGTATTTTTCCCAGTTCTACATTTGTGCACCTGTTCCTTCATGTTGGACAACACTGCATCACACCAGTTGAAAACTGTTCCTCCCATGCACTCTGCTGCGAGATTTACCTGTGTGCGGGTTGCCTGATGTGGGCTCACGCTTCCTGCTGCACGTGTAATAGTGAATAGCAAAGTTTTGAAAGGAAGATTTGTGACCTCTTTTATGGCCACTTTCCCACTCTTCTTACTCGAACCCGCCTGACAATATCGAGCAATCAAATCATCCGTGCTTGAGTCTGAAGCACTGTACCCGGTAAGATTCGGCCGGGCCCCTCTTTTCGAGAGGCCCGTGAGAAAGTATATGTCTTCAAGTTGGATTTCAAGCACATGCTCTCCCACCCGGAAAGCTTCGATATCAGGGTCCCACAATTGAACAAGGTGAGTAAGGAGCTTAGGTTGTTGGCGGATCCCTTTAGTCTTAAAAAACTTTAGCAAACCACATTCTCGCAATGCGGTCACGGTTGGTAAGTCATTTTCGGCCCTAAAATCGTCCGTTTCGTGCTCCCTCTCTTTCCAACTCACCATTTTGCTTCAAATAAGTTGCAAATCCTTGCAAAAGGGCAAACAAAGTAATTAGTAACTATTTAACAACTTACTTTCAGCAAAGATTTGAGGAAAATTTGATTTTTTAAACTTAATTTTCGCACGTGCCGCGCCTGGAGGGCACCCTGCCGCGCGGCAGTCCACAGTGCCGCGCCTCATTTTGAGGTTACAGCGCGGCACTGTTCAACAGTGCCGCGTTTTTCGATAGGGGACCTGCGCGGCAGTACGGCAGGCGATTTTTGCCCAAAAGGGCTTCCCAAAAAATTAATTTTCCCCTGGTGAAAACAAAAATTTCTTGCATGAAATGAAAGAGGGGCTCAAGCACTCTTACCTGGCACAGACGACGGTCGAAATGGTGTCCCAAAACTCTCGGTATCGATCCTTGAAATTTTGCTCCAAAATGGGTAAAAATGACTCCTTTGGGTAAAAATCACAAATGAATGGTAATTTCTATTTTTACCATGCCTTATATAGCATTTTTTCGTATTTTTTAATTAATTAATTACTATTTCAAATTAATAAACCCTTATTCATATTACTAATGCCCGATTTTTGAGCATTCATTGACAGGGTCTGCGGTAGAAATGGGATGCATTCATACTGGTATTTGTTCGTAGTTTGACCTTCATATTGAGCCCACTTTATCTTTTTCGTGCTCTGGATTTAAAACTTGAAAAAGATTCCAAGCGCTTTCACACCTGTGTCGTGCTTGTCAAACGCAAGTAAACGGTGTCGAGTACGGTCAGCTTTACTCATGCTCGTTAAACGATGAGGAAAGTATTATCCTGGTTGTATTTTATTCTTTTTTCGGACCAGAATAATTTAAAATTTACGAAAAAGACCATAGGAGTCCATAGTTAAGCTCTTTTCAGACTCCTTAAAATTGAAAAGATTGCCAAGTGATCTTGACTCTTTCACACTTGTAAAAGTATTTGGAAGGTCGTCTATTCGGTGATAGGTTACCCCTTTTTCGGCCCGTCTAGACTATTTACGAGAAAGGTATACCTCAGTCAATCTCGGCTGGGAGAGTTCTCTTGGGAATTGTTTTACACTTTTTCAGGACCGAGGGACTAAATTTTACGAAAAAGTACATTATGGAGCTTCCTTTAAGTTTTTCAGGCTCTCTAAATATGAAAAACTACCGAGTTTTCCTTCCTTGGACTCGTTAAAACATTAACATCGAAGGACCCACTTTGGGACGAACCCCTCCTTTCTCAGGTTCGTAAAACATGTGAGATTGGACTCATCCACAAGATGAGCTACACCGAGCATTTGTTATCCTCTTCAAGCTCGTAAAACAAGAAAGAGGTACTCGTCCATCATGTCGGGGAAATATGGGGAAACAAGTCAAGTTTATCTATGGCAGCTTGTCAGTCATTACCTTTGAACATGGCATGTGTCCATCTCTTGTCTATAGTTGGGTATCCGTCTTTCATTGAGTCATAGTCATCATGGGTCGTCTCCCTGGCCACGAGTCCACTCATCCGGTGTCTATTCTCTATTTATCAATAATCCCCGCTGCCAAGTCTTGTTACATGCCGTTATATGTTCAAAGGGTTGCATTGTATCGAGTCATTCATTGTGTCAGGCCTCCGCTGTGTCAGTACATACTTCATTACTTCATCATCCTATCATATGTGCCGATTTCGTGTCGATGATGTGGGAATCATCATGGCCCACCTTCGACGAGTCTATTCCTGTCGACACCAAATCACTATCCAGGAATTAGACTTAGAAATCAACCATTAGTACCTTGGTACCTGCATGCCTCAATGGCAGGTTTCCTCGTGTTTGACAGTAGGTTCACCTCATTGACCTCTGATCAAGCAATCTCTCGGATGCTCGACATCAACTCATTCATTCGCATTTCATTGAGATGTACTATTGATACCTTGGGAATCATTGTCATTATTGGTGATCTCCCTCGCATTTGTTAACGGTCCACATCATTGACCGGTAATCAAATGGTTTCTTCCATGTTCGACTCCAATACCTTGTAATCACATGGTTAGATTCGTATCTTTATGCGATCGGGTAGAAGACCCTGGGTGCATCACTATATCTTGACTGCGTCCAGGCTGCGATGGAGATGTCTCTTGTATTGCCACACAGATCCACTTATTGTATTGGTCGTGGCTGTGTCGTTACTGTCTCATGGATCTACGATTGTTCATAGTAGCCATGATCTGTCCACAGTTTACATTATCTCAGTACTCATGGATCTGCAATGTATTGGTCGGCAGCCATGCTTTGAGTCATTTGTTTCCGAGCATGGGAATGCCCGCCTCGGTGGTATATCTAACACTTTGTTTCTATTTCAGCTCCGTGTCGCTCTCCTCGATGCTATCTCTGCACATTTTATTCGTAAAGTCTTTCGGCCATCAGTCCCTTCTGACCTCACACTTTAGGGGGCATCTGTTATACCTCTATATTTCACGGTGTCGCATCCCCATAACAAAACAAGTTGACGACACTTTCCCTACTGTTTTGAACCATCCAAAAGAGACAGATGATGAGTCAACCTTGAAGGTAAATCCACCCTGGCAAGTTTTGACCCACCTTGGACTTTATTTTTACACACTACCGCGCCTTGCTATGTTCCCAAAACGCGGCACTAGACACTACCGCGTGCTACTTTTTCCTCAAAACACGGCAGTGCCGTGTTCTACAGACTTCGCAAAACGCGGCACCCTTTTAATAGTTTTTTGCCCTTGGCTTGTGGGATCTTGGATTTTCGAAGATAATGGAAGATTGGGTTCCTTGATTCGATCTCAACTCATCTCCTTCGATTAGAAACCCTGATCCACTTATCCCTCCTTAGATCCACTCATCTCTCTTGTTGGTTAACCTCACCATTCACTATAAAAGAGAGGCATGCCATTGGAAAGGGGGGGACTCTTGAGAGCACCAAACTTATGGTCTTGCAGCATTGTGGAGATAGCTAGAGGAGAAGACACTTGGAGTTGGAATATTGGCTTGGGCATCAAGCACCCTTTGTAAGTAATCTTCAAGTTGTAATGGAATAACTTGTCTTGTTTTCCCAAATCATTTGTGTTAATCTTGTTTTAATGATATGATTTGTATCTCTCATAGATTTAGATCCTAACTCATGTTTTCAGATTGCTAGAGAATAGTGCATGCTTGTATTTTGGTTCCTCTTTAACAGGTTCATTTGTGAAGACTTGGAGCTTGGAGCAAATATCAAAGACAAGCGTTTGGACATAAGGTCGGTTAAACTCCTTCTATTCTCTTCAGCATTTTAATTCTGAGATGTTTGTTAGATCTAGGGATTCAAGGTTGCATTTGTTTCATTTTGTTCTTAGCCTAGAGTTAGTCTAAGTCTGCTTTAGCCTAAGGGAATTTTGACTTATCCGTAGGGCAGAATTCCACATAACAAGCATTAAATTCCATTTCACAATAATAACACATACAGGATCACTGAAGAAACAACAAGCATAGCATAAACACAAGAGACACAGATTTATCCTGGGAAACCCTCATGGGGTAGAAAACCTAGTAAAGCTTCCTCAATATAGATGATCAGCAATATACAAAGATGTAACCCTGAGCATAAGCTCCTCCTTCTCCATAGAAAAACTCTCCTCCACAAGTGCACCACTCTCAAGTGAGTGAGTGTGTGTAAAATGAGGAATACACCTCCTCTATTTATACACTACTCTGACTTGTCTTTTACACAAAACATGTAGGCTCGTATTTAACCAATGGGTTAAATACCCCACTACAACTGACTGGGCCGACCCCTCTAGGGTGGTCTAATAACCCTTTGACCCACATAACACATACAAGGCCAACCCCCACTAGGGAAGTCTAATAACCCAAGTTACCACAATCTGACGGAGGAATAAACATCTCTGGATATACAATAAGGTCTTCAAGGAGGAATGAAACATCTCCAGAATAATAAAGTACAAATATAATATTCTTTGAAGTTACAATATCTCAACACTCCCCCTTAACGAGAAGGATATTATAACAGCATCTGCATGAGAAAGGAGTCATCAACATCATATGTGATACATCTATAAATCATTGGAAGCTTTCTCAACATCATCAGTAACTCAAGTAGTTACTGGAACATCTTCAATACTGGAACATCAACATCTTCAGTAGTGAGTCTTCATCTTCTGCAGCACTCGAACAGCTACAGCAACATCAATATCTGAATCCTCACGATCGTCAGCATCGTCATCACACGATCATCAACATCGTCATCACACAATCATCAGCATTGTCATCACACGATCAAAATCGTCGTCTAGATCAACACGATCAACATCGTCACATCATCTCGATCTACAGCATCTGGATCATCTTGATCTACAGCATCTGGATCATCATGATCTATAGCATCTGGATCATCTCGATCTACAACATCTGGATCATCTCGATCTACAGCATCTGGATCATCTCGATCTACAACATCTGGAACATCATGATCTACAGCATCTGGATCATCTCGATCTACAGCATCTGGATCATCACGATCTACAGCATCTGGATCATCTCGATCTACAGCATCTGGATCATCTCGATCTACAACATCTGGATCATCTGGATCTACAACATAAGTATCCTCAACCATACAAGTACATTAATCAATACATGTATCATCAAAAGTATGTATTCTCACCAATACATCTATCATCAAAACATGTATTCTTACTAATACATATATCATCAAAAGCATGTATTCTCACTAATACATCTATCATCAAAAGCATGTATTCTGACTAATACATCTATCATCAAAAGCATGTATTCTCACTAATATATCTATCATCAAAAGCATGTATTCTCACTAATACATCTATCAATACAAGTATCCACACCGATACAACTATACACAACAGCAGCATACCCTGCAACACACATGATCCAATTATGGGATGGTAAATCCCTCTCACTTTAGGACATAGTTCCAAGGATGATACAATCCTGATCCACTTATGGGATGATCAATCCCTCTCAATTTAAGACATCTCTCATGTCTATGGATGATGCGATCCAGATCAACTTACAGGATGATCAATCCTTATCCTTTTAAGACACCTCACCATGTCTAAGGATGATGCAATCCCGAATCAACTTACAGGATGATTAGTCCTTATCACTTTAAGACACCTCACCATGTCTAGGGACGATGCAATCCCAATCTACTTACAGGATGATTAGTCCTTATCACTTTAAGACACCTCACCATGTCTAGGGACGATGCAATCCCAATCTACTTACAGGATGATTAGTCCTTATCACTTTAAGACACCTCACCATGTCTAGGGACGATGCAATCCCAATCTACTTACAGGATGATTAGTCCTTATCACTTTAAGACACCTCACCATGTCTAGGGACGATGCAATCCCAATCTACTTACAGGATGATTAGTCCTTATCACTTTAAGACACCTCACCATGTCTAGGGACGATGCATTCCCAATCTACTTACAGGATGATTAGTCCTTATCACTTTAAGACACCTCACCATGTATAGGAACGATGCAATCCCAATCTACTTACAGGATGATTAGTCCTTATCACTTTAAGACACCTCACCATGTCTAGGGACGATGCAATCCCAATCTACTTACAGGATGATTAGTCCTTATCACTTTAAGACACCTCACCATGTCTAGGGACGATGCAATCCCAATCTACTTACAGGATGATTAGTCCTTATCACTTTAAGACACCTCACCATGTCTAGGGACGATGCAATCCCAATCTACTTATAGGATGATTAGTCCTTATCACTTTAAGACACCTCACCATGTCTAGGGACGATGCAATCCCAATCTACTTACAGGATGATTAGTCCTTATCACTTTAAGACACCTCACCATGTCTAGGGACGATGCAATCCCATCACGTACATTTTGAACCCAGTTCATGGACGATGCACTCCTCACGTACATTTTGAACCCAGTTCATGGACGATGCAGTCCTCACGTACATTTTGAACCCAGTTCATGGACGATGCAGTCCTCACGTACATTTTGAACCCAGTTCATGGACGATGCAGTCCTCATGTACATTTTGAACCTAGTTCAGGGACAATGCAGTCCTATCTTCAATTTTCGGAGACATCAGTCTATGGCTCAATTCTGGGACCGAGGTCTGGGGAAGATGCAATCCCCTACCTGTTCATTCAGGACTTCATTCTAGGAGACATCATGTCTACGGCTCTCTTTAGGACTGAAGTCCAGGGATGATCCAATCCTCTCATGTCCACCAAGGACTTCATTTTCGAAGACATACATCTACGGCTCTCTTTAGAACAAGTGTTCAAGGATGATACAATCCCTCTTCTTTCTCGGAGACACTTTTCTACGGCTCACTTTAGAACTTGTGTTCAAGGATGATGCAATCCTCACATGTATTCTCATCAATTTACTATCAATCCTGGGAACCCATACAGAACCTGATTCACACTTCTTCTTTAATTACACCATTAAGAGAATGGTCTTATCTAGCCACTTGGAGCAAACATCTCATCATGATTCTCTTCCTCTTTCTAAGAGAATCTTCTAGCCACAAGCCTTCTATAGTGTGTTCGATTTGAAAATATTTTTTGTTGAACATCCATCGCTTGTTCAGTGTTCATCATTCATCATGATCTTTCCTACAAATCAAAATTAAGTACATAATTAGTAATACTTCATAATCATCAAATCATATTGACATGATAACCTATTATGCATACAGATATCATTTACATAGTTATGCAACTATTTTGACCAATAATTTGGCACAACACTTTCCCATATCCTGTATGCATACAGTGGCTATCTAGATGCCTTCCATCTCTACCAGAACATACTATCGAGAGTGTGCACAGCTCTCAACATGTCAGCAAAGAGGTTTCATTCTAGACAAGCAACAATGGAATGTTTGTCCAACTTACCAATCATATGCATATTAGTAGTATACTGTTCAATGCTCTATGAATGTTTACACTCAGCATCATATATTCTAGGAATACAAATATTCATACAAGCAATATCATTTACTATTTCAAATAACAACTCAAATACTTATCTTTTATGTTTGTGTGGTTGCCTCTCATTTGATCTTCTATATGTCTTTTGAACTTCTATTCATTTTGTACCACTGTGCATGCTCAAGTGTGCACTAGTGTCATCATCATGATCTCATACACAAACATACATTCATTAGTATATTCTCAATATTATCAAAACATTCTAATTCTAAATAATCTTGAATATGTATAGTCATGATCATTAGTATTCAGGGTTTCAAGGAAGTCTTCTTTTACTCATGCATATTCTTGTTTGATCATAGTACTCTTCTGGTTAATTAAATCATCAAGATAAGAGACATAATATGCATAAACCCTTGATTACTAACTTTATGAATAAGCATAACCAATCATACCAAGTATACTTATATAAGTGATCCTAACACAAGGTAAGATTCTAACTTGACATAGGAAAACATACCTGGATTAGTAAACCTGCTTAGTTATGTACAACATACCTAAGCAATCTCTTCAATGATTTAGAGATCCTGAGCTAGAACCTGCATGTCTCATAGGTTAAGCATAATATAACAAAGTCATACATACCTTGTAAGTAGAACAAATATTATGGATGAGTCTTTGTCTTCATGTTGTCATGGTCATGGAACTTGATTTGTCTTTTGTGATGTACCTGTATCTTGTTAGCAGACAACATCAACCTCACACAACACCATAATGCATTAGTACAATCATATAGCCCTAATCAATGAATGTCTTCGATAATTCACATGTATTCATACCGTTACTAGGGTGATAAGACAATTCTAACATTAATCAAGATTGTACTAATAAATAATATGAAGACAAACACATTATGAACTTAATCAAGAATCAGATTTCAAGACATACATGAACCTCCTTAAGTCATACCTGTTGAGACTTCTTGTAGTCTTCTTATGTAAGGCCTTAGCCTCAACTCCCCCTGAAACTTGATCTAGAGCTTGATTAGGGTTTGCTAGAGAAACCCTAAAAATTCAATCTTTTACTTTCACACTTCTGAATGGATGGAAGGATGTGTCTTGCTGAGCTGATCAAACTAGCATACTTCAAATTTGAAATCTCCAAAATTTGACCCCTCAAAATTGCCTTCGAAACTTCTGGATCTTCTGGACAGGAACCCGAACTAGAGTTTGATGAAGCCCACCCTTCTGTCCAATCAAAAGGTTCAATCCAAGGCTCTAAAATATTATTTTTCTAAGGAGCTTCCAGCCGTGGTTACAGACTTCAAAAAATTCAAACTTTTGCTGAAGCTCTAATTTTCCATCTTTCCGATCAAAATCCCGAACTGGGGTTTGATCAAGCCCGATCTTTTACCCAACCAAAAAATTTGATCTTGGTATCTAAATTTTGATTTTCCTGAGTAGCATTCAGCCGTGGATTCCGATTCCAAAAATTCTAACTTTCTCCGAAACCCTAAATTCCGGAAGCCATGAATGAAGGTGCTCCAAAAATAATTCTGTTTTGACAGAAAGATGTACCTGATTGTTTCTGCTATAACTCCGAACTTTTTGCTCCAAAAGGTCTGAAACCTTTTTATGTGGTATCCTGACCTATCATCTTTTCATCCCGACAGGTCTGAACTCAATTGGATTTTCTGAGAGAGAGTTATTCCAAGTGTCGCAACGTGACCTGTTTATGGGATAAAACAGGAGAGTGAACTTGTACGGAGTGCCACATGTCACTGGTTCAGCTTCGGCCTCTGAAAATGTTTCTTGAGATATTACAGTCTGTGTACTACCTGTCACATTTTAGGAAATTTCATTTGGAGCTTCCTAGCCCAAGTTATGCCAAGTGTCGCAACGTGACCTGTTTATGGGATAAAATAGGAGAGCGAAATGGTACGGCGTGCCACGTGTCACTAGTTCATCTTTGGCCTCTGAAAACGTTTCCTGAGATAGTACATTTTGTGTACTACCTGTCACTGTTTACGAAATTTCATTTGGAGCTTCCTAGCCCAAGTTATGACTTTTTTTCCTAGGTCACCTAATTTTGACTGAGATCTGGAAGAGGCAGAAACCCTAACTTGTACTGATCATAACTCAAAACATACAATGAATCTGAGGGTACCCTTTGGACAAAAGGTACCTGGGGATGTTACCTACGACCTGTATACCTTTCAGATCCTGAACCTTTTCATAAATGGATTTATAGAGAAAGTTCCACGATGATTGGTTTTTGCTATGTAAAACCCAAACCTTCAAATTGTCGCAAGTGAAGCAAGTGTCGTAAGTGCCATACATTGCCTTCCTTCAGGTTAGATCTGATACCATGTTAAGATTTAATATGCTAAGACAGAAAATAGCAGCATTACATTCCATTTCACAATAATAGCACATACAGTATCACTGAAGAAACAACAAGCATAGCATAAACACAAGAGACACAGATTTATCCTAGGAAACCCTAATGGGGTAGAAAACCCAGTAAAGCTTCCTCAATATAGATGAACAGCAATATACAAAGATGTAACCCTGAGCATAAGCTCCTCCTTCTCCATAGCAAAACTCTCCTCCACAAGTGCACCACTCTCAAGTGAGTGAGTGTGTGTAAAATGAGGAATACACCTCCTCTATTTATACACTACTCTGACTTGTCTTTTACACAAAACATGTAGGCTCGTATTTAACCAATGGGTTAAATACCCCATTACAACTGACTGGGCCGACCCCTCTAGGGTGGTCTAATAACCCTTTGACCCACATAACACATACAGGGCCGACCCCCACTAGGGAAGTCTAATAACCCAAGTTACCACAATCTGATGGAGGAATAAACATCTCCGGATATACAATAAGGTCTTCAAGGAGGAATGAAACATCTCCAAAATAATAAAGTACAAATATAATATTCTTTGAAGTTACAATATCTCAACAGTGGTGTGATGTCCATGTGGATAGGAAATATTCCCACCCCCTACATTATCATCTCTAGTGGCGGCAGTGGACGCAAAAGTATGCGGTATATGTCCACCCCCGTGGTTGGGAGGAATGGTATCATGTGAAAAAGTAGTCCTAGGTTGACGAGTAGTGACATGTGTATTAGGTGGTGGATGGTGAGTCGTATTCTGAACAACATTCCGGTTAGGTTGAGTAATCCTAGGAGGTGGCCGTCTTCCAGCATTAGCATTGTTAGGAGGAACATGACCAGTCCCCATACTCTGTGAGTGGGTGGAAAACGTAGTGCCCCCAGCGAGGGTAGTACCCCCAATGGGTATAGTATGGCTAACACTTTGGGTAGTGCCAGTGTGACTACCAACCATAGTGGAAGGTTCGACAGTACTATGACTAGGCATACCAAAAGAGAGTGCAATGGGGTTGATCTTAGGGCCAGTGTCATCACGAGTCTCAGGCCTCCCATATCTATAATCATGTGGAAATGAAGGAATGAAAGGCTTGTCCTGTTCTTCCTCCTCGGGTAAGTCAAGCATTATGTAAAGATAATTATTCAGATTTGAAGGATCAAACGGATCCCGATCAAGTGGATTAGGCCAAATAGAACTAGGTTGAGTGTCAGGTGGATCACCTCCCTAATCCTCACGAGGAGTATGGGGATCGGAAGTATGGTCAACTCTACCCGAAGGAGTAGAAGGATCTTGCCCAATATTGGGATGTGCAGCCATGTAATCTTCAACGTAAGTCTCGTATGAATCTGAAGACTCAGAGGGAGCCCTCCGGCGTCCCCTAGCAATATGGCGTGTAACCTCGAGTGGCTTTAAACCAACCAAACGACGGGACCGACGGAGAGTAGGGCTCCGCGCCATGTTATCTCCGGAGAGAGACACAACGTCCCCTAAAGGACAACTATCGATCAAAAACAGTAAATCAAAAGCACACACCTAGAGAAACTACAGCCAAGAGCAGACATACAGAGTGGATAAATGAGCTCTCGACACTAGAGCCGGTATGTCTCGCATAGGAGAGGCTTGAGACTCCCAAACTATAGCCAGAGGTAACAGAATCATTTATAGATACACCTAGGCTTCACTGTGTCCATAGGGTCAAGTCCACTGCACGAACACAACTGTTCTATCCAATCCCTATCTGACTCAGGACACAAACAACGTAACCACTGCAATTACCCTGTGCGGTACCTAGGTAAGGAAACTATGTTCACTGCAATATAACCAATGCTCAGGGGGATAGCCGTAGGTGGGACCCGTCGTATGGGAAGGGTAGCTAAGCCCGAAGCACAAGAGGACGAACCTCCGGTACCCCCAGATACGAACAAATCCTGGATATATCTCCCACATTCAACCGGTATCAAAGGGATATCTCCTCAACCAACCTCCTGTGACCTCGTGCTTAACTCTGGATTGAGTAGAGCTTCCTGAGAACACCGATCTATACCATGGATTCCTCCACTCCCTGGTGAGACACCTAATGTTTTGTCTAGTAGTCTTGGATTGTTAACTCACAATGATCTATTCCAAGACTTTAAACCTATGCTAGTTGGTGTACCCTATAAATAAAATCAGTCTAATCAATTTTATGATTAAGCGTTAATTTTAGTGGTTGTGATTACTCAAGGGATATGATCATGAAACTAGTGATGTGTAGACTCAATAGTATGCAACATCGTCCAATCCTGGAATCATCTATTCAATAAAACAATGTCACTAATATGCAAAATCAACCAACAATTCTGAAATAAAAATGCAATCTTTTATCTTTTCAATGCACAAGCAGAAACTAAAATGAAGGCAACAAGCACTCAATGCAAGATGCAGTACATGAAAGTAAAATATTTTTGTATTTTCACTTATAAACAAGAAGGAAAATGAAAAGAACTAAATGTATATTTTTGTATTTTTTCAATATAAATGGAATGAAAAAATGCAAACAAAATCCTACTATTCAGTCATTGAAGTGCCGAGAAGATCACTAAGACAACCCAGCGGATCCTAAACAACAAGAATCAGCCAAAGGAATGAGCTCAAAAGGAAGAAACCAAGAGGCTAAAACCAAAGATTGGTAAAAAACCAAGAAGGCTCAACCAAGAGAGACGAAGAGATCTGGTCACAACCAAGGCATGAAACAGTCAAGAAAGAGGCCAACAAAGACTCAAGAACCAACCAAACTCACCCAGCAACAACCAATAGCCATAAACCAACAAAATACAGAGTTACACATTACTGTCGAAGGAATACCTGCGGGTACCCGTGAGCAGTAGAGTAAATAGAGGCGGGTAGACGTGGGCAGAACTAAGCTAGCCCGCGGGTGAGGAAAGGAAAATGGGAAAACAGAGAGTCCAGAGGCTCAGAAAAAGCAATTTTTCTACAGTGTATCTTAACGGCCAATCAATGACATAGAGCTTTGATAAACAACAACTCTAATTATGGACTAATGCTCAAAAAAATTCCCAAACATGGATGTTTTTCCCAGCGGAGTCGCCATTTCTGTATTGGAGGAAACTCACTAGGGCTTGGGAATACCACAACAGACAGATGACTACCATAAATCTACTCAATTCTCAAAGCAATGCTATTATAAATGACAATGTTAAGATAATCGAGAAATGTAACCAACCTCGATCCAAACGTTTGATGTAGATCCCCATTGGAGCTTTCAATTCGTGCACTTGTAATCTGCAAATTAGTCTTGACAGCCAATATCCAACAAGTACATATAATATATAATTGACATTAACATTATCAATAACAATGGTCCATAGAATCATAAGCAGATGTAACCCAATGTATAATAAATGACATTCACACCATGAATGGACGAGAATATGAGCATCTCTATTAATGAACAAGAAGAAGTACAAAGTGATACGACCTCTTGCTAGCAACCAATCTGAACCAAGATATAGATCAATCCACTTGTGCCTCCACCACTTCAATCCTCCATGAATGACAAACTCAAACTAGAAGGAATTTGGAAAGTGAACATAAATGGTCCACAACTACAAGGATCAATGAGTGGAGACTCAAGATAGGGAAAAAATCCACTAGAGTTCCTTTACTATTCTCTTCTTCCTCCCGTCCATAAGCCATATGTGTTCAATATATAGCCTCTCAAAGGTAGGTGAAAGGACTCATCGAGACGTTACTTGGGAAGATGGAGAGCCAAAGGTCACCCAATGACCGCTTTTTGGGAGTAAGAAGTAATTAATAGTGGTTTTTACCATTTTACTTGATACCCACGGGCTATATTGATGCAACTCGTGGGTACGCATGCTATAGTGATGCAACATGTGGGTAGGAATAAAAATAGGGCAAACTGGTATCACTGAAGGATAAAAATGGATTTGAGTCACTGGAATGGATCCTACAGGCCAAAGAATGCTGATGCTCACAGGGTGGAAGATTATGATGTAATAGTTATCAATCCAAAAGAGAACATGTGATAACCTGAATAATGAGAAAACATTCTTATTAACCTGCAATCACAAAACATCAATAATGAGAACATTCAAATTGAACTCTTATGAATCTTAACATTCAAATTAAAATCAAAGAAGAAAACTTTATCTTGACACATGTAGAAATGAAATGCAGGCCAGATCCATCTTTCATTAAGAGGTTTGCAAAAAATTATAATCAGGTCTTCGAGAGACAGATGTTCCCAACAATACTGATATAATAAATTACATTAGAGCTTCTACAGCTTGTTCACCTTTCTAACCCCCCTTTTCCTTTTGTTGATATCAAAATAAATATCATTGCAAGTCAGGACATGGATCCACAAAAGGAGGCCAAATGTATTACATATAAGCGATAAAAATCTAATTGCCCTGATTTGGATTGGTTATGTGATATTTCCATGTAGAGTATACATCCAACATGTGGGAAACATCGTGATAATATGCATGCTCAAGTTGTAGTTGGGCCTTGCACAAATAGGATTTAACATCCTTATTGCATATCTTAGACCATGAATCTAGAAAACTCTTTAGGGTAATCTCCAATTGATTAGGAACCAAAATGAAGGATCTGAAAAGAGAAATGTTGAGTTGAGCAGCATGACATATGGATTGAGCATTTTTCTGCCTCTGGTCTTCCACCTCAGCAAGCCTTAGGTTAGATGGCACTGAGTCTGCCATCTTAGAAAAAACATGCATTTCCATACTCTCCATATGATTATCTATCAACATCCATTGTCTATCACATTCTTTCTATCCCTTTTCGATCATTTGAGCCACTTCCTCGCAACAAGTTCCCAAGACTTGATAGAAACTCTGGTTCTCATTAATTTTACATGATCAAGACAAGGAAGAGACTGCATGATATTTTTCAAGTGTGTTTGCTACTCACACAACTGCTCACAAGTTGAATTTTATTTCTTTCTTCTATCTACATGGTCATCTAGGAGGTCTGCCAAGCCTTCAAAATCATTAAAGTCATCATTGATTTCATTGAGGCCCAAGAAAGACTGATTTTGGGTCTGCTTGAGTTTGTTGTTACAAGAAATATATTCATCTTTAAATTCTTTAATGGTCAATTTGAAAAACTCAGAAAAAGAGCTATGTTCTTTAATTTTCCTTGAGATCAACCAAAGCATTAGCTTGCTCTATTAATTTCTCTTCAGCAATCCACTTTTGTTGTGTGAGTTTCTAGACTTGATTCTAAAGATTCTGTAGGATGGTGCTATTCTTAACTTTCAAATATTCAATTTGTCTTTCCAAAGTTTGTTGTAGGGAGTTATTCTCTTCCCGGAGTTCTAATTTTTTATCCTTTTCCTCTTTCAATGTAGAATTTAGAGTAGAGACATGTTGTTGCTGCAACATCCCCCCCATTTTTTTTAAAACATTGCGGCCCCTCCTTTATTTTTTAAGAGAAGGAAAGTTTTCCTAGAAGTCAAAGACATCAGAACCTTTCCCTTAATTAGTTTCTTTTAGAGAAGAGCCTTCCGTTTTCTTCCTTTTAAGTTGATTTTGTTTTTCTAACTAAGTCAATGTTGATGTATATGTAACTTCAGAATTTATTTCACCCATGTATATTGTACTCCTATAGAGATGTATTATTCCTCTATACGGAAGTGTCATCATTTGTATTGACATGTGTCACAAGTGTCGCAACTTGCATGTGATGGGTTATTAGACCACCAAGTGTGGGGTCCACCTTGATTAGTATAATCATGGGTTATTAGACTGAGTTAGACAAGTCGGCCCTGCTAGTTTATTAGGAAGGTCAGGTCATATATAAATAGAGTGTGGGAGGCACTCTATTTGATCATCTCATTATTCACTTCTACACTCATCGGAAAGTGGCGCACAAGTGAGGAAGGAGGAGTAGTTGCTAGGAGAAGACTATCTCTTGTACTTGGGTTGTATCATTGCTCTTTCTATCTATGAGGAAGTTATGGGGTTTTTCACCTTTATGGTTTTCCCCAGTGAAACTTTGTGTGTCTATTGTCTCATGTGATTGCTTGGTGTGATTGATATGCATGATATGATTGATATGTTGTACATTTTATTCTCTCAGTAAAGATCCTAGAGTATGTTGAATTAATGCTCAAAATCTAACATGGTATTAGAGCTAACCTGAGAAGAAGACACTATGCAGTTGCGGAAACTAGGGTTTCTTGTTTATTGGGTTTCTCTCCACATATCGTGAAAGGAAGTAGTGTATTTTGACTCTCCTCAACAAGGTGCATCTTTCTGTCCAACCAGAATTCAATTCTAGGCACTTTCATTTTTGGCCCTAAAAATTAGTGTTTCCACCAAAATAGGAATTTCTGCATTATGAGACCATAAATAGAAGCTCCTTGGAAAAATCGAAGTTTAGAGCTTTGGATCAAACTTTTTGGTTGGGTGAAGCTCCGGGAAACTCAAACCCTAATTCAGGGTCCTCCCTAGTGCATCCAGGAGATTGAAAAACATTTCTGAAGGGCGAAACTTTGCAGTTTTCAAATTATGAGTATACCAGGCTTATCAACTCATCAAGGTGCATCTTTCTATCATTTCAGAAGTTTGAAATTCAAAGTTTGAATTTTTAGGGTTTCTCTGACAAACCCTAATCCGACACCAGATCCAGTTTTCAGCAAATCAAGTGGTAAGACATAAAAATTTCTATTTACATTTGAAGTAGTCTTTAAAATGTCTCACCACACCAAGCTTGAGGATAAGTGTTGGGTTCCAATCTACTGGTGTAAATTAGACCTTAAATTTATGTCAATCCGGAGTTTGTAAGACTTAGAGGCATATCCCAAATATAGAGATTTAGACCTAGACTTAGTTGAGAATTTATTTTACTTATGAAATAAATCTAATGGATACTAGAATGCTGTAAATAAGAAACACAAAATATTCCTTACAGAAGTAACTTCATTTGATTTCTTAATCTAATCAACAATTCATATATGAAATACTCTGAAACTAAAAATACCTAAATCCTGAAAGTAAGTTACGGTGCTTAATACCTTACTGCTGAAAGCAGACAATCATCGCTTTCTCTTACAAGAAAAACAGTTCACAATGCTTAGCTCTTTTCAACAGTTCAATATTAGATAAAGAAAAGTAATTGGAATTGATCCTACAATGTTTAACCATTCAACTAAAAGAACTCATAACCCTACCCTGTAATGAAATCCTGTGCATCTATATAATCTAATCCAATCTACAATGCATGAACTGATAATTGAAATCAACTCTACAGAACACAATCAAAACATCCCAATGCACAGTAATGGAGAAATGAGTGTGCAGGTTCAACAAAGGGGGCCCTCCAATGCTTTACTCACATACGCAGGAATATTTACAGAACTTTAACACTCAAATCGCTTTCACCATATAGAAATGAACATACACAGAAAAATATCGAAATCTGAATCTTTATTTCAATAACATACGTTCACCATCCTGGGGTGGTTTCATCTCAAAATCAAATACTTATACAAATTGTTTTTTTAAAACTGAAAATGATACAATCCTGGCAGATTCATAATGGCATTCTCCTAATATCTCTCTATCCTCGAGATCATCCATAAGATCCATAAAAATAGACTAGATCGATATAAAATCGAAATTGTCTTGTTTTTGTGCTAAGTGGTAGCACAGGTGGTCGTCTTTGACCGGCATTGACTCGACACTTGTGAGAGCCATATCATGAGTTTGTTAGAAATTTATCCATCCTTGGACATCAAGGATCCTCTTCCATTTCTCAGTTCGTGCCCAGCTGGCCTGCAAATATCCAATCTAGGAGAAATTACGGGAAGTTAGCAAATTCTGTAATTTGAATCCAAACCTTAATTTAAATGCCTTAAAAGTCACTTAATTCAATTTATTAAAAAACAACAAAATTTATACCTGTGACCAAGGTTTTGTGGATGAACATGAGGTTTTATGGATCAAGTATGAGGGTTTATGGAGAAAACTGGAAGGGATTTATATGGAAAAATAGGTATAAAATGGTGTCCAACATCTCCCCCAAGAGGAATTTGTTGCATGTCCTCATGCATAAAAAGTATTTCCCAAAAAATTGACCCTGCTTATATCATGCACAAAAATTTGTTGCTAATCCTTTGCTTCTAATCCTCTGATGTATCTCCTATCTATGAGATGCATCTATAGAAGCTCGAGCTGCATAAAGGATTTTCAGTTTCTCATACTTTGCTTTGAAAGTCTTCTTTTGTTTATACCATTTACATGCATGCTTGGAAATCTGTACCTTCTGAACTTGAAGCTTCTTGTTCTTCTCTCTAAACTTTTCATTCCTCAGTTCTAATTCTTTCACTTCTAATTTCAACTTCTCAATCTTTTTATTGTTTTTGGAAGATTTCTTCTTTTTCATCTTTATTAAATGTTGCTCAGAAGTAGTGTCCATCCCCAATTCTTCATTCTCTTGCCCTGAATACTCCTTCTTTTCTTTTTCTATGGTTTTCTATTCAAAGAAGGAGAAACTTTATCTTCTGCATTTTCCTGTCCTGGATGTTCTTTTTCTTCTTTCATCAAGCTCTTGGTTTGTATTCTTCTCTGAGGCTATTTTGAGCTTGTTGCCTCAGAGTCATCTTCATCATCTGTTATCATCAACACCTCATCTTCTTTCTTTCCTCCCTTAGGCGGTTTTGAGCTTGTTGCCTCAGGGTTCCGTTCTTCATCTTTAGTGTATGTTATCATTAACACTTCATCTTCTTTCAAGCTTGCTTCAGGCAGCTCTTCTGGTTCTTCAAACTGATTATGAATTATAAAATGTTGCCATGTCAGGTTTTTCCTTTGTAACTCATGTGTGATGATTATTTTAATGATCCCACAATGAAAAAGGCTTGTTAGCTTGTCTTCTGCACGTTTTTGAACAACTTTAGCCATCTTGGATAGGATTTGTAATAAAAAATGGGACATGTTATTCTCACAATCACCCCTCAAATGCTGCAATATTTTGATGTGATAGAGATATAAAATACTAAATATTCCTTCACAAGTGATGAATCTTTGGATGATATATACTATTTCATCCCAGAGATGAATCAACCAACTCCTTGGTACTCCCTTCTTCCATTTTACTGAGCCTTCCCTTGATCTACATAAAAAGGGTGTCCATGCCTTCTCCTTAAACTGTTTTGTCTTAAAGAATATCTCCCCCTGTTGTGGTAAGCCAATGATTTGTGCCATAATATTTTCAGACAGTCTGAAAGTCAAATTACCTATTGTAGCCCTCTCTCCATCAAATGAACCAGCAAAAGCTAGGCTAACATTGTCATTATGCCCATCAAACTTTTCAAAAAAAGGCACCCATTGTTTCTTCTCAAAAATTTCCATGCATCTTTCATGAATGGAAGTGGGATCGAATTTCTGTGGTTCTAGTCTAGACACCATTTGGAAAATTTAACAGGAAAAATCCCTCTTTTATGCAATGGAAAACTTCAAGTAAGACTTAACCCTAGCTTGCAATTCCAATTTCAATTTTTAAACTCTGTAAAATTTCTCTTATCTTCAAATCGTTTATCTGGAAGTTTGAATTGCTAGCAAAACCAGGATTTCAAGCTTACCTAGCCTGCGTGGCTCCTCGTTGTGCACATTCTGAATGAAATACGCATTCCCATGGCTGTGTTTCCCCTTCTGCAATGCCAATGGTGTTTCTTTTCATCATACCAAATGAAAATTTGTGCTGAGAATTGAAAAGAATAAATGCTCGAGTTTCTAAGTTGATAAGTTGCATTTTCCTCCTTTGTAATGCAACTGGCGTCTCTTCCTTGGGTTAATCAATATCTGTTCACTCTTTTAACCAGCATGGGTATGAAGTTTGTGAAAGAGCAAGTCGACTGGACAACCCACTGATATGTAAAATATCACTTTAAATTTTGAATTTGTAGATTGTGCCTCCCTATGCATAGGAAAAATTCGTGGGGGGTAAGATCAATGATTCCCACCTCTCCTATAATGATGATTTGGACAGGCCACTTAATCCCCATTAGCTTGCCACTTAATCCATGTTCCATGATCCTTTTCATATACTCACTTTTTTAACTTAATGCATACCATGCAGTAGTATCTTCATCTTGCATCCTTTCATTTGGAACAGGAAGCTCTTCAATGGTACCGTTGGTAAATCAAGGCTCATGAAGAGCCAACATGGATAGATTTTCGCCAGCTCCTTTTGCAGTGATTTGGTCCTAGTGCGTTTGATGACTTCACAAGAGCCCTCACTAAAATTATCCAATTTGGCATTGTGAGAGAGTATCAAACAAAATTTGAGAAACTAGCCAATCACATAGAAGGATTGCCTGATGACTTCTACATGACTTGTTTTATCAGTGGTCTAAAGGATGCAATCTGATCTGAGGTCAAAATTTTTTATCCCAACACAATGATGGAAGCTTTGGGGTTGGCTAAGTTGGCAGAAGACAAGATTGCATCCCAACAATGCTCCAAAACCACTTTTTTTCACTTCAGAAATACGGGTTCCCAACGGCCTCCCATCCCACCATCTCCTCGACCAACTCCTATCAAGCATTTTTCGGAAACAGAGATGCGGGAACACAGAGAAAAATGAATTTGTTATAATTTTGATGAGAAATTCACTCGGGGACATAGATGTGTTGAGCAAAAGCTCTATCTTTTGGATGTGGATTCTATGCCTGCCACTGGAATTGGTGAAGAAGCTCCAGATACAATAGATGACTAGGTCGACATTCAGGAGCCTCCTATTGACCCTCCGTCTTAGGACAACCACCCATAGATATCTCTCCATGATTTAGACGGAGTCACCACCCCCCAAACAATGTGGGTTAGGGGTTACTTCTGAAGCTTCCTCTTACAATACTCATTGATTCTGGTAGCACTCATAACTTCATTGACCCTCAGATCGCCAAATGGGATGATTTTTTTGTCCATCCTTGCTCCAACTTTGAAGTCATGGTTGCCAATGGGGGCACCTTACCTTGCAAAGGGAAGTGTCACAATGTGCATAATATATATATGGTATATTATAACCGGCGCTCTGACATGTTTTCCTTGTCCTTAGGCAGTTGTGATGTGGTTTTGGGCACTCAATGGCTACGCACACTTGGCCCCATCTTATGGGATTTTGCTGAAATTTGGATGCAGTTTTAAACCAATGGACAAAAACACACATTGACAGGATTACAAATAGGGTCTCTCAGCACCATCATTTCACATCGCATGGAGAAACTCCTTAAGAATAATTCACATGGTGTCATCGCTCAGATCCATTCCATTTAGATGCAACCATCAGTGGTCTCCACTACTCGTTTGGATTTACAAAAAAATCTAGATAGATATACATGTGTCTTTGTTGAGCTAGTGGGATTTCCACCTTCAAGGCCATAGGAGCATCGTATTTAGCTCCTTCCGGGAATTGTTCCTCCCAACATCAGGCCCTATCGCTACCCATTTCACAAAAAAATAGAGATTGAAATGCTCGTTTGGGACTTACTGAAGCAAGGTATTATTCACCCTAGTACTAGTTCCTTTTCTTCACCAGTTCTTATTGTCCAAAAAAAAATATGTGTCATGGTGCCTATGCATTGACTTTAGAACACTTAATCACCTCACAATCAAGGATAAGTTTCCAATTCTTGTTGTTGATGAGCTTCATGGTGCTCAATTTTTTTCCAAATTGGATCTTTGTTCTAGGTATCATCAAATTCGGGTTCATGAGGATGATCTCCCTAAAACAACTTTCCGCAGACATGATGGCTACTATGAGTTTTTGGTCATGGCCTTTGGCCTCATTAATGCTCCTTCCACATTCCAGGCATTGATGAATACAATATTCTGGCCCTATTTGAGGAAATTCATTCTGATCTTCTTTGATAATATCCTCATCTATAGTAAAACATGGGTTGAACATCTCCAGCATATGGATCTTGTAATGCAACTTTTCTCTGACCATCATCTCCACGCAAAAAAGTGTAAATGTGTTTTTGGACAAAAGGAAGTAGAGTATCTCGGGCACATTATTTTAGCACAAGTGGTTTGCGTGGATCCTGCCAAAATAGCTGCCATGAATAATTTTCCGCCTCCTCAGACACTCAAGAACCTTTGTGGTTTTTTGGGATTAACTGGATAATACCACAAGTTTGTCAAGGATTATGGGAATATTGCAGGTCCATTAACTGGTCTATTAAAATAGGATGCTTTTACAAGCACACATGATACTGAGTGTGCATTTGGCAAACAAAAACAAGCTATGTGTACTAAACCTATTCTAGCTATGCCTGATTTTTCCAAGCCCTTCACTATTGAGAGTGATGCTTTTAGCAATGGAATTCGTGTTGTTCTCCTTCAAGATGAGCATCCCATTGCGTTCACCAGAAAATCCATTTCAGGTAAGAATTTAGCTTCCTCTACATATGAGAAGGAAATGCTAGCTATTTTGCATGCAGTATAGAAGTGGCAACCATACCTATTAGGGAATCATTTCTGCATCAAGAATGATCACCAGAGTCTGAAATGTTTCCTGGAACAACGTGTATCCTCCCCATAACAACATAAATGGGTTAGAAAACTCATGGGTTATGACTATGAGATCACTTACAAGAAGGGTAAGGACAATATTGTGGCGGATGCTCTTTCTCACAGATTTGATAACCAATTTTCTCTTTCACCTATTTCTATGCCTGTTCCAAATTGGATGCACTCTATTCAACATGGCTATGTCAATGACTCTTCATTATCTCAAAAAATCCTATGCTTGGCCAAAAACCCTTATGCTGTACCACATTACTCTTGGGATGGTGCTTCCCTGAGATACAAGGGTCATCTGGTGCTTCCCCAAAACACAGATCTTCAAAAGGCTGTCTTCTATGAACTCCATGCTTCTCCATCGATAGTTCACTCTAGGTTCCTCAAAACGTATGAGCGGGCACGTTGTAACTTCTTTTGTGAAGGAATGAAAAGGAAAATTCAACTGATGATGGTTGACTGTGATACTTTCCAGTGTAATAAGGGTGAATGACACTCCTTCTAGTATTGCTCGAACCCTTGTCCATCCCTACACGGATTTGGACATATATTTCTATGGATTTAATTAAACGAATCCCTAAATCTGGAGGGAAGACAGTGATTTTGGTTGTGGTTGATTGCCTCTCCAAATATAGTCATTTTTTTCCCTCAGCCATCCCTATACAACCTCCTCAGGCGCACAAATTTTCCTGGACTATATCTTTCGTCTTCATGGAATCTCTTCTTCCATTGTTTCAGATCGCGATGCAACTTTCACCATTCATTTTTGGACAGAACTATTTCACCACACTGGCACCAAAGTGAAGATGAGTTCAGGGTATCACCCACAACTAGATGGTTAGACTGAAATTATCAATAAATGCTTGAAAACTTATCTTTGTTGTTTCACCTCCGAACAACAACATCAATGGTAAAAGTGGCTCCCTCTCGAATACGTCTTACCACACTGCCTCTAAAATGACTCCATATGAAGCATTATATGGTCAGGAACTTCCCGTTCTTCTTCCATAGACCCCCAGCAGTTCACCAGTTCAGGAAGTTGACATGGTCCTTTGAAACCGCGATCAGATTCTTCGCATTTTGCAGGACAATCTTCACATGGAAAGAAATCGAATGAAGCAACAATCCGATCAACACCATTCTAAGTGCACTTTTCAATCAGGTGATATGGTTTTTCTTCATCTACATCCTTACAAGAAATCCTCCCTGAAACTCAAAGGGCATCATAAGCTCGCTCCAAATTTCTATGGCCCATATAGGATTCTTCCGAAGATTGGGTCCATTAATTATAAATTGTAACTTCCTCCTTCTTCCCGCATTCATCCAGTATTTCATGTCTCTTGTCTGAAGAAAGTTCTTGGCACCAACATTAGAGGACAAACTATTTTTATAGAACTGGATAATGAAGAATCCATCCTTTTGAAGCTGGAGGTCATCCTCAATCAATGCACTCGTCATCTTTGCTCACAGTCTATCACAAAGGTCTTAATTCAGTGGCACAGAATGCAACCAGAGGATGCTACATGGGAAATACTCCTTTAGATTCAACAACAATTTCCACATCTAAAGCTTTGAGTACAACTATTTTTCTAAGGGGGAGGGGATGTTAGGAACCCATGTCAACCCTTCTCTTTAGCTTGTTAGTATATTGTTGTTGGACGCATATGCCTTGTAAGTCATCCTGTAGTATTATATGTTGATCTATAGTTTGTATTATCCCATAGTCGTCCCGTAGTATTATATGTTCCATGGTATTGACCCATAGTATTGGTGCCTTGACTTAGTATATAAGTTTTTTTTGAGGCCAATGAAGGCACCGTGAATTTATTTGTATTGAGCTTGATCAAAGGAGGTTTCCCCCTCGAGGTGGCATGCGATCAATAGAAGTATTCTGTGATATGATATATCGTGTATTTCATCAATTAATTATTGAAGGTTCCTCACAATTGATGTCAAAGAGGAATAATATTATTGTGCCAGTTTAAAGATAATATATGAAAGCTAGTCTAGAAAAGTATATGGATTCCAGTATGAAGAAGTATATCTAGAAGTGCATCTATTCTGAAGAAATGTGGTATAGGTGCAGGCCTCAAGTCCACCCAGTCATACTCCTTCAAGGTAAAAGTCAAATATTTGGTTGGACAAAGGTTTGGGAGTGCACAAGCAACTTGGAACAAGAAATGATTGAACAAGGAAGCAAGTCCTGAAAGCGCGCAAGAATCACCAATCGGAAGAAGCTTTTAGTATTTGAAGCATGCAAGAGTACCAAAAAGTATGTAATGGTTGAAGATTTCAAGTGTGCAAGTCCCACAAGAAAGAACACATCAAGGGAAAAACACCACACCATAAGGTTGCAAGTCCTGCTAAGGCAAGGAACAAGTATGTGCAAGACCGACAAGAGATGACACCTCAACATCACAAAACATGACAAGTGGTGGAAGCATGAACTTTGAAGCAAATAAGAAGGAAATCCACAACCAACTTGTGGACATACCATCATCACAGATCAAGTATAAATAAGAATAAAGCTGGAGATTTGAAGTAAGCTTGAAAGAATTGTATGCTTTGAAAAGGAAAGTTGGAAGATACAGATTAATCAATGTTCTAATTTTCGGGGCATCAAAGGCTCATGGAACAAGAATAGCATGATCTAGATGAATATCCGAGTGCATAAAAGAAAAAGGAATGGAATAACTGAAGCTGTGCATAGTTATGCAGTGAATCTCTGAGAGTTGTTTGAAGATAGAAAGACATAAATACAGAAGATGCGCAAGTACATGAGGACTGAATGATGTTATTGTGGACAGCATGCAGACAGTCACAAATGATCTAAGACAAAAGAGTAGAGACAGAGTTGAAGTACATCTTGTGATGCGTGAAGTAAAGAACTTTATCTGATGCGATAAGATAGAATGGATGCATAATGAAGGATGCAATATGATAAGGATGATTTGAGACAAGTGCATTAAACATAAATGTCGGATCATAGATGATGCATAGAAGGTCGCAGATTATATTAATATTGTTCCACCAAGACATAATAGACACATTTTAAAAGTGCATAGTTCCAACTGATACTAATTCGCGAAGTCATAACAACAGTTTATTAGTATATGCATAGTGTTAGTTGAAGTGTAGTAGCACATAAATAGAACAACATACAGAACCTAAGTGCAGACTGTAGAATATGATGAAACAACACACAGTATGTGGAGTGTGAAGTCAATTGTAATGTTGTGAAGTGTTCAAGTGAAGTTCGTGACAAAGAACAACAGTCTCAATATCTCAAGGTTGCAGAAGGCATGCAAAACATAAAGAACAAAAGATTATCAAAAGTGTGAATGGATCAGAAATGCAGCAGAGAAATATCTTATTCTTATATATCTGGGTGGTAGGATAGGGCAAGGAGCAGGGGTTTGTAGCCTCCTTCTAGTTGGAGTTGGTAGATCAGGGATTTGGTGCTTCATTCAAGTCGATGCTTGTAAAACTAGGGGGTCGTTTCATCCTTCCAGTTGGTGTTAGATAACTTACAAATTTGGTGCTTCCTCGAATGTAATATTTTTACTATAAGAGAGAATTCCATGGTTTTCTCCCATTTGAGTTTCCACATAAAATTATGTGTGTTTTGTGTTCTTGCGCATATGTGGATGAATGTTTTATTTATGGTGGATACATAATTAAATTTCAATATTAATCAGTTAAGAAGTTAAAAACTATTCATAACTACATTAATACTGATTCACACCCCCCTCTCAGTATTAAATAGATTCCAACAGATCACATATTTTATATTGAGTAAAGATGATGAATCTCTTGAAGAAACTCAAAGACTATATAGGTCAATGATTGGAAACCTATTGTACATGACAACCTCAATACCAAACATCATGAAAGCAGTTGGATTGGTTGCAAGATTTCAAGCTACACTGAAGGAAAAACTTGTGCAAGTAGTGAAAATAATATTCAGATATCTAAAGGTCACATTGGACTTTGGATTATGGTATGGAATAAGTAAATAATTTAATCTAACAACATATACAGATGCTGACTAGGAAGGAAGTGTTGATCACAAGGAAAGTACTGTGAATAACCTGCAATAATTAATTAATGCAAATACACGAGATATCAGAAATAATAGAACTCAAAATCACTTTTATATTGATCACGGGCCACTTTGAGGGGGAAACCTCCTTTGAGCAAGATCAATACAATTAACTTCACGGTGCCTTCAATGACCTCAACACACACTCATATACTAAGTCTATGCCCAATACTATGGGTCAAAACCATGGGACATATAATACTACGGGACGACTTACAAAGCATATGCGTCCAATACTAAGGGTCAATACTATGGGATAATATAAACTATGGATAAACAAATACTACGGGACGAATTACAAAGCATATGCATCCAACAAAAATATACTAACATAGTAAAGAGAAGGGTTGACATGGGTTCCTAACATCCCCTCTCCCTTAGAAAAATATTTGTCCTCAAAGCTTTGGTTGGAGAAATTGCTGTAGAATCTGAAGGAGTGGTTCCCCGGTAGCATCCTCGGGTTGCATTTCGGGCCACTGACGCCTTTGGAGTGTCAGGGAGGATTGCTTGGAAGGATGTAGATGAAGAAGAACCCTATCAGCTGCGTGGAAAATGCACTCAAAACGGTGCTGGTTGGCTTGTTGTTTTAGGCGAATTCTGGCCATGTGAAGATTGTCCTGCAAAATGAGAAGAATCTGATCGTGGTTGCGAAAAACCGAGTCAATTTCCTGAACTGGGGAGCTGCTAAGGGTGTATGGAAGAAGAACTGGTGGTGTCTGTCTATAGACTACTTCATATGGTGTCCTTTGAGATGTGGTATTGTACCACCAGAGTGTTGCTGGGAAATCCATAGAAATAGTTGGCCAAAGCTGTGTAGGGATGAGCAAGGGTTTGAGCAATCCCGAAAGGAGTGTCGTTTCACCCTTGTTGACCTGGAAAGTATCACAGTCAGCCACCATCTATTGAATTGTCATTTTTAGTCCCTGCCAAAAGAAGTTACATTGTTCCCGATCATACATTTTGAAGAACCCAGAGTGCCCTACTGATGAAGAAGCATGGAGTTCATAGAAGAGATAGCCCTGTTGAACATATTGCAACCAATTTGGAACAAGCAGAGAAAGAGCTGTAAGAGAAGCTGGGTCATCAATTGTGCGAGAAGGAGCATCTGCCACCATATTGTCCTTACCCTTCTTGTAAGTGATCGCATAGGGATAACCCATGAGTTGGATAACCCATTTCAGGTGTGTTGGGTAGGAGAGCCATTGTTCCAGAAAATTTTCCAGACTTTAGAGATCAGTCTTGATGCAGAAATAATTCCCTAATAGGTATGGTTGCCACTTCTATACTGCATGCAAAATAGCCATCAGTTCCTACTGAGAGGTAGATGCGACTAAATTCTTATCGGAAAGGTATCTTGAAGGCGGAAAGCTCATTGGTTCAGCAAAGACACCTGCATATCTATCCAAGGAAGTAGTGGAGACCATTGATGGGTGCATCTGAATGGAATGGAGCTGAGCGATGACACCATGTGAATTATTCTTAAGGATTTTTTCCAGGCGATGTGAACTGATGATGTGGAGAGACCTTGGTTGTAAGCCCATTAATTTATGTTGTGCCCCATTGACTGAAAACTGCATCCAAAGTTTCGCAAAATCCCATAAGATGGGGCCAAGTGTGCGTAACCATTGAACACCCAAAACCACATCACATCTTCCTAAGGACAAGGAAAGGACAAGGAAAACATGTAAGAGTGCAATTTATAATCTTCCATAAAGATACGCACATTGTGACACTTCCCCTTGCAAGGTAAGGTGCCCCCATTGGCAACCATGACTTCAAAGTTGGAGCAAGGATGGACAAAACAATCAGCTTGTTTGGAAATCCGAGGGTCAATGAAGTTAATAGTGCTACCAGAATCAATGAGTATGGTGAGAGGGATCTTCTTGAAGTATCCCCTGACTCGCATTGTTTGTGGGGTGGTGACACCGATTACAACATGGAGAGAGATCTCAGGTGGGTCGTCCTGATATGGGGTGTCAACAGGCGGAAGTTGAATGTCGACCCGATTATCTACTGTATCTGGAGCTTCTTCATCAAGTTTTGAGGCAGGCGGAGAATCCACATCCAAGAGATAGAGCTTTTGTTGAACACATCTATGTCCCTGAGAGAATTTCTCATCACAATTATAACAATGCCCTTTTTCTGCATCTCTATTTCAGACAAATGCTTGATAGGAGTTGGTTGAGGAGCAGGCGTGATGGGAGGTCATTGGGAACCCATATTTCTAAAGGGAACAAAGGTGGGTTTGGAGCGTTGTTGAGCTACGATCTTGTCCTCTACCAACTTAGCCAACCCTAGGACTTCCATCATTGTGTTGGGACAGAACATTTTGACCTCTGAGCGGATTTCATCCTTGAGACCACTGATAAAACAACTCCTGTAGAATTCATCAGACAATCCTTCTGTGTGATTGGTCAGTTTCTCAAATTTTGTCTGATACTCTCTCACTGTGCCAATTCGGTGAAGTTTAGTGAGTGCTCCTGTGAAGTCATCAAAAGCACTAGGACCAAATCGTGGCAAAAGGAGTTGGCAAAAATCTGTTCAGTTTGGTTCGGGATGAGATTTGATGTACCAACGGTACCATTGAAGGGCTTCTTGTTCCAAATGAAAGGATGCAAGTGGAACTTTCTAGACATCAAAAGTATTATGCAGACTGAAATATTATTTTGCTTGGTATATCCATCCAGTCGGATCAGTACCATTGAAGCGAGGAAAATCAAGCTTCAACCCACGAAAATTGTTGGAAGAAGAGAACCCGGTGGCTGCAAAAGATTTTGGTTGTCGGTTATTGTTCATGGCTGAATGCTGAAGATGGAGGCTAAGAAATTTTTCATCCAGATCTTGGAGTTTGGTTTGGATGGCTACAAGTGCTTCCTCCATGGTGTTTTCTCATGCACAGGTGACAACCACAACCAAGAGTTTTTTTTGGGGGGGAAATGGATAGAAAAACACAAACAAAAGCTTATTTAGTAAAGGAAGATTTGGATTTGGGAAAAACTTGGATGGGTAATTGGGCTATGACTAGGTTTTGGACACTTTCTAATGGATAGGGAAACAAAAAATGGGGATTTCAGAAGCGGGGTGAAAGAATGAGAAAATTTGGTAGAGAGGCACAAAGAAGCATAATTAGGAAAGGAACACGGTGGCAAAATTTGAAGGCGTTTGGGTGAAAATTGAATGAGTTATGGCAAACCCTAAAAATAGACAAATGTGGGATTTCTGGTCTTGGGAAGTGGAATTTGGGATAGGGTCTTCAGGAATGAAATATGCAGAATGGGATTGTAGGGATGTTAGTGAAGTTTCAGGCAAAACAGAGTTGAAACAAAGGAGATATGGCCGAAAAACAGAGTGGAATATATATATATATATATATATATTTCTAGAAATGGATCGACAACAGCGGTGCAGAAGGGATCTGCAACAGATGGATCTGGAAACGGCGCAGAAGGGATAAAAAATGGATGGATCTGAAACGGCTGGATTTGGAGCGGAAGTGATCGGCAACAGTTCAGCTGAAAATAGATATGGACCCCAGGTATTGTGGCTTCCTATTGGTTCAGGGGATTCACTTGGCCACCAATTGTAGCTAGGGTTTTCACCCCAGCTTGTGCAAATGAGCACCTACTAAGGAGAAGGGACTCCTTAGTAGCAGTTCAATAAACAGTAAATAAAAGCAATAAAACAATATGAAATTTAACCTAGCATGAGCATTAACAAAAATAACAAAACATGAAAATATGGTAAAAGATTTCTCTTTTTGTATTAAAGATTACCTCAAGTGTAGAGGTTGGTGAAGCTCTTGCAGCAGTCTAGGAGGGTTGCTTCCAAGCTTCCAGCTTTGCTCCTTTCTCTTTCTCCAAAGGGTTGGAAATGGGACAAAGGGGCACTCAAGTGTGAAAGTAGCTCAAAGGTGAGCTAGGGTTTCAAGAGTGATTTTGGCAGAGTAAGGGTGTATTTGACTGTGGATATGAAATGAGGGGTCTCCATCACCTATTTATAGGTTTTTAGTGGTGGAGTGCTGGCCCATGGTTTTGGGAACCATATGGTTTAGGTCAGTTGTATAGGGTTTTTGCCTCCTTTTTGCCTCTTTTTCCTCTTTTTTTTGTATTTTTATTCCCTTTTTAGAGGGTTTTTGCTATTTTGGAGGAATTTTGGATTATTTTGGGGGAAAAGGGGGGTTTTTGGCCTTTTGGAGGCGTTTTTAAAGGTTTTGTGGCCTATGGAGGCTTTTTAATGGGATTTTAAGGTTATGGAGGTAAATATGGTAGGAAATATGGACAAATGATTCATGTAATGGGGTAGATGAGGTAGTGAGCACTTTTTGGGTATTAACAGATTGCCCCCTGATGTGTGAGGGCAGGAGCTCATCGTATGGCCGGTAGACATCATAAGTGTTTTATGGTTTTCCTGGGGTGTGGAGAAGAGAATAAACGAACTAGAGCCAGGAACAACGGTCCCGAACAAACTGCAAAAACTGAAAGTACATGACCTCAATAATGAATGAGGAATAATATGAACATATGGACGAGGCGGGCATTCCCATGCTCGTATCAAGATATAGAAGAATAATAACAATGGGGTCTGAAATATACATGGCCTCAAATAATGAATGAGGAAGAATCTCAATATATGGACGAGGTGGGCATACCCATGCTCGTATCAAGATACATAAAACATAACAGTGAGGCCCGAAAAGGGGGACCTGTAGGATACTTAGAGAACCACTGTGTACATCATAAGGGTCCAGAGGGGACATAAATCTGGGACATACTGCTGGGCTGACCATGTCTGAGCTGAAGAAATGATACACTGGAATAACAATAGTGTTACTGAGTGGGGTACCAGAGATACTGATGAGCTGCTGGGGCATAGTGACGGGGAGTCATATCCTCAATGGTACATTGGACTGGAACTGAATTGGGTACTCAAGGAAGCATATAACTGGATGGCTTCCCAATATAATGGCCAACGCAACCTGGACATCCACGGGAACATATAACTGGGCGTTCCGAAGTGACTCACCAATGTGTTAGAGTCGAGGGAAATCTAGGGTCTTCGACTAACAACTGAAGGGATATAAACCCTACGCAATTCTCAATGATGCGATCAAGGTGTTGAAGTCGAGCATGTGAGAAAAAACCACTCGGAGAGGCAATGATGACTCCTCTCAAAATGGTCCGTAGGCACTCACCACAGATGGTGATGGGTCCAAGGTGCAGGGACCTCTGGGTCTATCCTCTGAAATAGAGGGGCTGTCGTTGACAGAGGGAGACGTGCAACTATCAAGGCAATGATGTTTCCTTGACAGGAGCGCAAGGTGGAGAACCGAAGTGTGAGAGTACTGATGGTAGGACTGACATACTGTGGGGGATAACTGGGAAAGTAGAGTGGGTGGACTCAAACTTCCTTTGTTCAAAGTATGATGGCGGGGACGATCGAGCAGCATATGAAACTGACTGGTGGGAAATGGATCATAGACGTACTGGATCGAGGATAGTGACTAGGATGAGGGATACTCAAGCTGGTGTAAAATGGCAGGAGACTACAGACTACTCTGAACAAAGGCGACTTGATTGGGGGTGCTGCCGAGATGATCGATCATAGTGCCAAGAGGCACGAGGGGACTTCTTCACGGGTTGAGGAACTAGAAGAAGGGTGTGTAAAATGGTACTGTCGTGTGGATTTATACGAGCCCACGACAGTTCATGGTCGTGATTGCTTTCAATTTTAAGGAGTTTGAAAGCGATAAGAAGACTCTGAAATAATGGAATGGTACTATCGTGTGGATTTGTACGAGCCCAGGACAGTTCATGCTCGTGGTTGCTTTTAATTTTAGAGAGTCTGAAAGCGATAAAAAGACTCCAGCGGGTTGCTTTTTTGTGTGTTAGTCTCCCAGGCCCAAAGAAGCATAAAAGGATGCAATGAAGAACTCTTCTAGCTGGTGTGACTAGAGTATTCCTTTTTCGTAATTAGTCTACCAGGTCCGGAAAAGGGTTAAACTTATACCAGATAGATGCCCTTTCAGGTACTTTAACGAGCATGAAAGGAAGCAAGATTCCTCGATGATCTTTTCATTGTTTTAGGAGTCAGAAAAGAGATTAACAAAAACTCCCTAATTGCCTTTTTCGTAAAAGACTTGTCAGGCCCGAAAAAGGGATAAAATTATATCGAACAAAAGGAATGGCTAGGCAAGGAGGAAGTGCTCAATCAAGGAAAATTGATGATGACCAAGAACGAGGGGGGGGAGGGAACACTGGTGGGCCTCCTTGCGGGATAATGAATGGTGGAAAAATAATGAAATAATTACAGTATGACAGGAGTGAATGGCTCATGTAAAAATGTGGAACAATCTGATGGTGGCCGATGTGGTGCGCAAACCGAGGAAGCAAGGTGTCGGGACACAATGGTGAAATTGTACTTGGTGAGAGCGAGAAATGATCTCAAGCATCATCACAAGCTCGAAAAAATGAATCCGACGATATAAAAACTGTTAAAAATGGATAACGGCTGATGTGGCACGCAAACCGAGGCGACGGGGGGCATTTTGGAAAAAATACCCAAAAAATATGGGAGTGAGAGCGAGAAATGATCTCAAGCATCATCACGGGATTAGAAAAATGAATCCGATGATATAAAATATATCAAAAATGGAGAGCAGCCGAAGTGGAACACAAACCGAGGAAACCAGTGGTGTCTAAAAAATGCTCAAAAAATGATATGGAAAAAATAAGAAAACAAGTTGACCATCATGACGGTCTCGTCGTGCTGATTCCAGTGGTGGAAATGGTTAAAAAAATGGACTCCGTATGGGTTCAGAATGGCCAAAACACAAAAAAGTCAACGGACTATAAATAGTGAGTGGGTCCAACATGACAAGTGTCATTTGGACTTGTTCACTTTGACTAGTGATCAGAGTGGACCAGAGCTGAGTTGGTGTTTCTGGACGATCTGACTGACTGTTTTCAGATCCGGGAGTTACAGGTATTCCGACAAACTCATACCTGCATTTTCATTGGGTTCGGGGGGGGGTGTAGTGGGTCCCAGGGGATTTTTTGTACTGTCCACGTGGGGTGGACTGCGGGTTTGTGGGGTGGAACCACGGTCAGGGACCGTGGGTTCCAGGGCGGATCATGCGGATGGGGACCGTGAGGTTCGGGTCGAAATACGCAGTCGGGTACCGCGTGTTTCGAGGCTAGACACGTGGTTCGGGACCGTGCATTCGGCTACTACAGGCTCGGTTTTGGACCGCGACTGTAGCCCTGACAGCCGCGGTCGAAAACCGCGGCAAGGGGCCCTAAAGCCGCGATTGGGATCACACTTTTAGGGTTTCCCCGGGGGGGGGTAAGTTTACTTCTTTGACATGAGTTTGATGAGTTTTCCTTGTGTGATTGACAGGATTCCATTGGTGCTTTGGCGAGAGAGGGATGTCCTGGATGAGATAGTGGATGTCATCTGGAGGGATCAGCATGTGTGGTCGACGTTGGGATTGTGCGGACTGTTGAAGTTCGCACAGGTGCCTATGATGTGTTCAGTAGCGCTACTGCTGAACCGATTAGTGAGCTTTTGGGAGCCGGACATTCAGGCATTCAGGGTGCAGGGAGAGAGGGTGGATCTCACCCTCGCAGATGTATGCTTCCTGACGGGGTTGCCCTGTCTGGGGAGGGTGGCGGATACGCAGCCACGAGTATCCGCGGATGTGGATATGGAGGATATGTTGGAGCGGTGTGTTCCAAAGGCTAGGGTGCAGAGGAACACACTCTGGGTGGTGGACCTGCAGGAGCCAACAGTACAGGCGATTGCGGCATGCTTGGTTCGAGTTTTGGGGTCCCAATCACGTAAGAAGGTGTCCGGGGGCCAGATGCAGCTAGTGGAGCGGGTGCTGGATGGTGTTTATTATGCTTGGGGCCAGATGTTCCTCACTTGTGTTCAGCAACAGTTGACATCAATGAAGGAATCTGGCAAGGGATTCTGTTATGGATCCTTTCTCTGTGCCTTCTTCATGGAGTGGGTACCTACACTGCGGCCGCGAGTGCCGATCAGGGCAGGAGGACTAAGGGAGCCGCGCATGGTGTGGTGGGGAGAGATGATGCGCTGTCGGGGTGGCGGTGATGTTGGTAGATACTTTACTCAGGAGCTCTACCTCCAGTGGTTGCAGATGCCATTAACATTGGATGATTATCCATACAGAGATATGGACTACACCGGGGATCCGGAGGCACAACAGCCGCCAGGGCAGGCCTGGGGACTAGATGGTATGTATGGTTTTGCTTGCATGTTATGGATGTCAAGTCTTGTGTATGATAGTTTTTTGATATACTGTTACTGACATATGTGTGATCTACAGATGTTGGCCCGAGACCACCACCAGGACATGTAGCATGTAGAGGGCATGTGGCGGTACCAGCCCTACAGGCCGAGGGGAGGTGCGTCGATGGGATGCTGAGGGGAATCTGGAGTCCGTACGGATGCTTCTAGATCGGTTGCTGGTTGGAGTGACTGATGACAGGTGGCGTGACGTGGATCCGGAGGTGATTCAGGACTGTTTGAGGGCGCCACGGGAGTTCTGGTCGATTGCGATCCGGGTGGCTATCTTGGCGGATAGGGGTCGGGCACAGGATCCCGCGGGGGATGAGGAGCTGCCGGAGGAGGAGCAAGGTGAGGACTCGGAGGCAGCTGATGCAGGAAGTGACACAGGGTATGACTGTCATTAGGGAGTGCAGGGGACTCGCCCCGATTTTGTAGCTACGGCATGTATTCTATGAGGCGTATGGATGTATAGATATTTTTTGTATAGCTGAGTACGGGGGTACTCAGGACATGTGTAGCATATGGTCATGTATTTTTTGATATATATATATATGCACATGGATGCACCTTTTTGCGATGATGATTTAGTGTACACACGTGGATGCGCTTATGGTTTTTTATATGTTTGTACTGCACGTGGATGCAAGTAGTGTAGGATGATGGGAACATGGATGCCCCTTGTGTATTTTATGTGATGCAACATGATGTATGTAGGAATAGGCACGTGGATGCCCCAGTATAGTAATGTGTTTTTATGTTTTTGCACATGGATGCAAATGTTTATGTGATGATAGGCACGTGGATGCCCCTTGCAATCTTTTTGGATTTTTTTATATATTTTTGATGAGATGTTATGGGATGATGGTGCATGATCGAGGTTTTACATGGTGTGATTGATGTGCCAATCTAGGATGTTGTTAGCCATTTGATCTGCGACACTATTTTGAGCTCTTGGGACATGGGTGAATGTTACAAATTCAAACTGTCGGCTGAGTTGTTTTGTGCGCAGGAATTTTCTAAAGAGGCAGGGGTCACGCACCTAATAGCAGTTGTTAAGCTAGGAGACAAGTAGCTGGGAGTCAAGGAACACATGAAGGTGACATATGCCCATCTAGAGGGAAGTAGTCAGGAGACTGGTCATAGAATCATACTCCGCCTAGTTATTGGTAGCAGCGCCTATACATATTCCGTCAAGGTGAATCAATTCATGTGAAGGGGAATATAAGACCCATGCTGCAGAATCCAGGTTTGGAGACCAGCGGCTTGCTCGATCGGCGAAGCCAATGTAATGAGGTGGAAGATGGTCCATCTATGGTCATGCAAAAATGATGAATGTAAGATTGCGGTAAAAAAGGTGAAAAAAAAAGAGAGCAAACTGTACAATACGGACCAATGGGGCTGCGGGTTTATTTAGGGATAAAAGTGTTTAAGATACAACCCATTACAAGGGTTGCACAAAGGGTGACCTTCTGAGTCAGTTAAAATGTATGCCCCATTGCCGAGACAGGTATGCACAATGTAAGGGCCTTGCCACATGGATTCAAACTTTCCTTTACCAGTTTTGTCGTGGGCTTGGTCTTAGGCGAGGACGAGGTCCCCTTCATGGAAAGTTCGAGGGTGTACATGTTTGTCGTAACCAGCTTTGGAGAGGTTCTTGGCGGCTTCAATGGTCTGGAGAGTGGCACGATGGTCTTCATCAACTTGTTCTAGTGATAGAAGATGTTGCTCGAGTCGGGAGGTGTCTGGGAGAAGCTCGACGACGATGTGTAGGGTAGGTATCTGACACTCGATGGGGAGGACAGACTCTACACCGTGAACTAAATGAAACGGGGTAAAACCGGTGGTGGTTTTTTTGGATGTATGGTAATCCCATAAGGCAAGGAATAACATGTGTTTCCAATTGGACTTATGCCGGTCAACAGTGTGTTGGAGGATGGTTTTTAAAATTTTGTTAATGGCCTCTACTTGGCCGTTCCCTTGGGGGTAGTAAGCAGAGGAATAATGATGTTTGAACTTCAGTAGGGTGGATAACTCGCGCCAGAGGGAATCTTCGAAGTGTGAACCATAGTCTGAGACCAACTGTTTGGGGACCCCGAATCGAGTGATAACGTGGTTGAAAAAGAAACGGGCAGCGGTGTCAGCTGTACAATTGAAGGTGGGCATGGCTTCAGCCCATTTGGTGAAGTAATCGAAGGAGACAATGATGTACTTATGGCCATTGACAGATGGGGGTTTACATTCCATGAATTCAATGGCCCACTTACAAAAGGTACCAACGATGACGACTGGGTGTAACGGGGCAGATGGTGTCCGGGCCTTGGGGGCAAAAAGTTGGCAATTATGGCAATGTTTGACTGTTGTGATGCAGTCGATAAAGAGTGTGGGACAGAAGTATCTGGCGCAGACAACCTTTTGGGCGGTGTCCATTCCAAAGAAATGTCCACCGCAGGCACCGCTATGACAATCATTGAGGACGTGTTCGGCTTCCTCGTGTGTAAGGAAACGACGGAGAATCATGTCAACCCCTAGCCGATAAAGGACATCGCCTAAGAGGAGATATCGAGAGGCCTGGTGACAGATACGAGGGTGTCCATCACGACTGATGTTGGGTCTGAACTTCTGCGTGCGAAGGTATAGAAAAATATCACTGTACCATGGGTCATCAGACGAGATGATGAACAAGTGATTGTCGGGTAACTCATCAGAGATTTGTGGGGACGACAGAAGGGAGGGGAGATCGGTGATGAGTTGGGAAAGCGTGAGGGATTTAGTGCTCTTAGGGGTTCTGAAAGTGAGGTCATATTCCTGGAGGATAATTACCCATTTAGGAACGCGACCTTGCAGGATCCGTCGGTTTAAGAGATAGACCATGGGGTTGGAGTCGGCAACAACTGTGGTATGACTGAGCAAAATGTAGTGTCACAATTTTTGGACTAAAAAGACCACAACAAGGGCGAGTCTTTCCTCATATGGGTAACGTAGGGGTGGTCCAGACAAGGTCTGGCTGACGTAATAAATGACATGCTCCTGGCGAGCGACGTCTTCTTGGACAAGGAATCCGGACACGGCATAATCGGATGCCGAGACATAAAGGATGAAGTCTTGAGAGAAATCCGGAGGGGAGATCAAAGGGGCTTGTGTGAGAGCTTTCTTGAGGGATTCGAATGCAGCTTCTGCCTGCTCATCCCAAACAAAGGGTATGTGGGTACGAAGCAGGCGTAAGAAACCATGAACGGTGGTGGCATAATTAGGAACAAAGCGACGGAGGAAATTAGATCGCCCCTGCAGACTCTGGAGCTGCTGAAGCGTACGAGGAGAGGGAAGGTCTAAGATGGCTTGGACTTTCAGGGGATCAACAGCAATTCCTTTCTGGGAAACAATGAAACCCAACAATCGTCCTGCCAGAACGCAAAAGACACACTTGTGTGGGTTCAAGTGGATTTGATATTTGCGACAACGCAGGAAAACTTGTCGGAGGTCATTAAGGTGGTCTGATCATTTTCGGGAATGAGCTGTAAGGTCGTCAAGATAGACTAGCAGGATATGGACCAAGTCGTGAAAACAATAGGTCATGGCCCGCTGGAAGGTGGCACCAGCATTTTTGAGGCCGAAAGGCATGACGCGATAGGAAAAGGTGCCCCATGGGGTGGTAAAGGCAGTCTTGTACTGATCCTCCTTATGGATCTGAATCTGGTTGTATCCGAAAAACCCATCCATGAAAGATAGGACTTCATTCCCCGCACACGCATCGATGAGTTGGTCAATAAATGGCGTGGGGAAGTTGTCTTTGGGAAAGGCTCGGTTTAACTCGCGGAAGTCAGTGCATACTCTGATGGTGCCTTGTTTCTTGTTAACAGGGACGGGGTTTGAAACCCAAGTGGTATATGCAATAGGATAAATGAATCTTGCCTTGCGAAGTTTCTCAATCTTTGCTTTAACAGCGGGGAGCTTTGAAGGATGAATGGGGCACTGTTTCTGGCGAACGGGGGGTACATCTGGCCATGTGTCAATGTGGTGCTCTATAATAGCGGGGTCGAGACCAGGCATTTTTGTATAAGACCAGGCAAAGACATCACGAAACTCTTGGAAAAAAAATTTGTACTCTCTGATCTCATACTCACTGCAGGAGGCTCCTAATGTAATGATTTCAAGAGCACCAGGTGGGTCAGATATATCGATGTGGATGATGGGTGAGATGTTGGCCATGTTACCTTCCTCAAAGGCATCAGGAGCAGGAATAGGATCCTTAAACCAGTCGACTTTGGTGGGAACGCAATCTTTGGACTCAACCGCAAATTGGGTAGCTATGGTCGAGGAGGACTCTTCTGGGAGGAAATAGGAATGATGGTGCATGTCGTCCCAGGGATAATCTGGGGCAGTGAGAGCCTCTAGAATCTCCTCATCATTGCGGAAAATTTGAGTTGTCAAATCGGTTGAGGATGATACCGGGGGGTGGATCTCCTCAATCGTGGGGGGTGCCGTCTCAAGGTCCAAATTATTCATCTCGTAGAGAGCTGCTCTGTAATTTGGGAGATCAGGACAGTGATGTGAGTAATGGCCGTAGATATCGCATATTGCACAAGGGTGGTTAGTACATAGTGATTTATCACGAGGCTTAGGGGTTGGATCGAGTTCGACAACCGAGATGTTGGGGTCGTCGTCAAGCATTTGCATGTGTTCCTGCAATGCAGGTAATTGTGGACATTGATGAGTTGGATGGCCTAAATCATCACATAACGAGCATTTAGGAGGAGCACGAAACATGGGGGGGGGTTTAACTGCTTTGGGTGGGGGTACAGCAGTGTATGGTTGTGGGCCTCTGCCCCCAGTGTGCTTGATAAGAGGGAGGGGATTCGTAGATGACGAAGGGGTAGTGACACCGGGAGGTGTTGGACTAGTAGTGGCAATAGGTTGCATCGGTTTTAGGATGACATTAGGTGTTGGTGGGGGAACGGGAGGCGAAATATACCACACGGGTAATCCTAAGGTTAACCTGGGGAGGCTGAGGGTAGCCATAACCGGGCCGCTTGCTATGCCCGAGGGAGGGAATAGGAAGGGGATTGTGTGGATGGGAGTAACACCAATGTGCCTAGTTACCAATGGTGGTTTGGGTAACAAGGGTGGTTGATTGTTGGGTGTTTTTGTATTGTGGGAAAGGGTACATAGGTCAGATACTTCAGTCGCGGGTGACGGGGTGGGAATGGATTGGAATGTTGAGGTCATCGGCGTATCTGAGTAAAGTCCGGGTCCCACGGAGGAAACAAATGAGGTAGTTGCACCACAAACAGGTTGTTCAACCATGGGGAGAATGTTTTCGAGTGCAGCGGGGGCATTGGGATCGTAATAGGTGAGTTGGTCGACCTTGACCAAGCGTCCGTCATGGAGGAACATCATGGTATGAAAAATGGATGAGGCAACCGACCGCATGGCATACATGTAGCTGCGACCAAGTAAGAGGTTATAATCAAGTTGAGCATTGATGACCTCTATGTCAATGAGCACAGTTTTACCAGCCAACTGGATGGGAACATTAGCTAAGAGACCTTAGGGTTGAGCCGAATGGCCGTCGTAGGCTCGCAACGCAGTGGTGGACTACTGGAGAGTAGGGGATCCCAACTTCTGCCAAACGAATGTGGACATAATGCATGTAGAGGCACCTTCATCGATAATGTACCGATGGATGACCAGATTCTGAATGGAAAGAGAAACTTGGAACGCTAAAGTGGAAGGCAGGCGTGGTTCAGACTGGTCCAAATCGAAGGCCATCAGTCATGAATCATTTGGGTCAATAGTACCAATGGTGGAGAGCAAAGTCTTGCGCTATGAAGGACAGTTTTTTAAGACTTCTAACGCAGACATGGCTGTGGGAGACTGGGCTAAGTCATCTACAATGCTGTAATTTGACGCATCGCGAGCATTGGGATTATTATTGATGCAACAAAGTGGGAAGTGAGGTGCTTTGGAGGTGCCATCGAGTGGAGCCAGAGGTATACGTAACGTCTGATCAGTGGGATGAGTGTTAGTGTTTTTGTCAGCGGGAGAGGCTTCAGGGGTGGAGCCATATTGGTTTCGACAGGTTTGGAGGTTGACATCAGTGCATGAAACCATTAACAAGTGGTGGGTACCTGAGTCTAACATGGGTTGATCAGGAGCGGCATAAGTGATATGTTGTTGTGGTGGTGCATTGCCTTGAGGGGGAGCCAACGGATGAGTGTTCACTATGCCTTGGGTTGGTAAGGGGTTTTGTAGCACCAAAGGTTGAGGCTGAGGTGGTGGGGGGTTGGGTGGTGCCTGAGGAGCCGCGTGTCCTTGACGATGGGAATCATCAGTCTAGAGTTTCCAAGCTCGCTCCAAATGTGGGAAAGTGTGTGTGTAGTGGCCATAGACCCCGCAAATAGAACAAGGATGGTTTGTTCACAAATTAGGATTTTTGTCCTACTTGGGCGGCCGATCAGGGTTCTGGTTGGCAGGTGCCACGTTATTGTTGTTTGGGGGATTGGGAGGTTGACCGCCTTGGTCTGGAGGGGGTTTGTTCCCATGGTTACGGCCTTTTCCATGGTTTTGCTGGACCTATTGGCATTGGTTATTTTGGTTCTGCTACGGACTCTATTGGGTGTATACTTGCCCTTGAGCAGCAGGTGGGTTCTGGGGTTTTGCAGGTGCGGGAGTAGGCTACGGTGGATAATAAGTAGGGGGAGACTGCGCAGGTGATGAACCTTGTGGGTGTTGCTAATACGTTTGCGGAACGGGTTGTGGGTTTGCCGCAGGGGCTGCCTGTGGTGGGTAATAAGCAGGTTGGGCTTGAGAGGACACAGGAGCTGGTGCAGCCTGTGGGTGGTAATATGGCTGAGGTGCGACTGGGGGGGCGTAAGCAGGGGATGCATGACCAAAGCATTGAGGTGGACAGGAGGGTCCATGGGAATGGTGGTGATGTGTCATGGGAGCATACGAATTGGTTGCTCCGGATTGAGATGTAGCCCACGAAAGGTTGGGTCCATGGCTAGGACGTGTTATGGAAAAGGGTTGGGGATGCGAGGCAACATGACCAATGATGCCGTCTGCGGCATGGGATGCCCCCGGCGCATTGTGTTGGGAGGAATCGCTGCAAGGGGTGTCAGGTATAATGGTATATAGATAACCTGACTGGGCGTAAATGAGGTCAAATTGCTGGGATTTGAGGATGGCCTCTTCTTTGGACTGGGGTCGTTTGGATGCCACATCCTTGGAAATGACAAGAAGGAGGGATTTGAGAAACCAATCTAAGAAGATACGGTCGTCTAACTTGATTTTGTAGAGGCTGTGGCGTCGACGCCACTCATGAATGTGGTCTGTGATGTGGGTAGCTGTGTTCTATTTGCAAGACAGTAAGAAAGTGCTCTGATACCAGATGTGAAGAACCTACAATAATTAAGTAAACTCATGTCAAAGAAGTAAAATTACCAGATGTGAAGAACCTACAATAATTAATTAATGCAAATACACGATATATAAAAAATAATAGAACTCATAATCACTTTTATATTGATCACGGACGACTTCGAGGGGGTAACCTCCTTTGAGCAAGCTCAATACAATTAACTTCACAGTGCCTTTAATGACCTCAACACACACTTATATACGAAGTCTATGCCCAATATTATGGGTCAAAACCATGGGACATATAATACTATGGGATGACTTACAAAGAACATGCGTCCAATACTATGGGTCAATACTATGGGCTAATATAAACTATGGATCAACAAATACTACGGGACGACTTACAAAGCATATGTGTCCAACAACAATATACTAACATAGTAAAGAGAAGGGTTGACATGGGTTCCTAACAAGTACAAGTGGAGGAGTATTCTTTCTAGGTAATAGTCTTGATTCATGGTTGAGCAAGAAAAAAATTAAATCTATTTAACCACAATAGAAGCTAAGTTTATTGCAGCAGTAGCATGTTGCACACAAGTTATTTGGATGAAGAAAAAAAATGAAGGATATCAAGGTAGAATGTGATCATCCAATCTCAATCATCTACAGCAACACACATTCAATCAACATTTCAAATCATCATGTTATGCACTCAAAGACGAAGCATATCCCCATCAAGTACCGCTTCCTAGAAGAGAAAAAGTAACCGAACAAAGTGTTAAGTTGGAATACATTGCTAGCAAGGAACGGGTTGCAGATATTTTTACCAAACCCATTCCTAGAGAAACATTTGAATATCTCAAACATAAGTTAGAAGTGATATACCTCTCATATCGTTAGTAAAGGAGAAGAAAAATCGTAGGAGGAGCATTACTTTTCTAATGATGTCAAATGGGTAGAATTGTAGACAATGGAAGAGTTGTAGACAGGGAAAGTATGGGAGACAAGGGGAGTTGCAGATAGAGGGAAGATTGCCATCAATGACAAAGGAGGATATTGTTGAATATATTTTTTCATTGATGTCAAAGGTAAGTACTCAAATATAAGTATTCAAAGGTAAGGTGACTTTATGAAATAAAAAGTGAAAAAGGTGTATTAAAAGTGAAGGTGGATTAAAAATGACATTACATAGAAGTGGCTTAAAAAGAGAAAGTGGATTAAAAAGGTGAAGACAGATTAAAAAGTGAAAGTGGTTTAAAAAAGAATTTACGTGAAAGTGGATTAAAAATTAAAGTTGTATTTGCACATGGTATTTACCCATGGTATTGAAAAGGGGGGGCGTGTAAACATAAAAAAAGGTTAAAATTAAGAAAGGAGGGCAATTAATTATTTAATTAATGAAAGTCATGTGTTGTCAAACGAACACGACGTTTTATATAAGGTTAATGGTAAATTATAAAAGGATAAGAGTATTGTGAGAATTAACAAGTGTGTGAGTGAGAAAACATGTAATATCGTCATATATAAGAGGAATCACACAAGAAGACTAAGGCTTGTGAAACAAGTTGAGGAGTGACGATTGAAGATCGACATTCAAGAAGTGAATTGAAGATTTGATATGGGTTTCTATTGACACCCCTGTTTGGTTGCTGGAATAGATTGGGAGTCAACGTTTAGAAAAGTGATTTGATCCAGAAAATTCAAGGAACTCTGCGCAAGGGTTCCCCTATTTCCCAGTCATTGAAAATGATCACTTTCGATGGATTTAAGCCTCTGTTGGCCTTATGAATTTTATTTTTCTCCTTAAGGGATACTTAAGGTAAGGACGAATTTGATTCTATATAACCTAATATTCAAGTGAAAAGAGTAATTGTCAAGTTTTAGACAGAGACAACTGCCTGAAAAAAATCATTCTAATGGTTAGATTATGTTACTGATAATATCTTTAAACTAAATAAAACAGGTATATAAGTCCTCCTATTTCTCAAAACCTTACTGATGAAAATCAATTAAAACATCAAATGACCATATCATTTTTAATATAATAGTTTCAACAGAACATCTAAATAAATGATAAAATTACAAGAATGAGTGAACAGTAGGTTAACATCTCAAATAGTTATCAATACAAAAGAGAACATGTGATAACCTGAATAATGAGAAAACATTCTTCTTAACCTGCAATCACAAAACTTCAACAATGAGAACATTCAAATTGAACTCTTATGAATCTTAACATTCAATATTTTAATGACTTGAATAAAAGCAAAGGAACAAAATCAAAGAAGAAAACTTTACCTTGACACATGTAAAAATGAAATGCAGGCCGGATCCATCTTTCATTAAGAGGTTTGCAAAAAATTACAATCAGGTCTTCGAGAGATAGATGTTCCCAACAGTACTGATATAATAAATTACATTAGAGATTCTACAGCTTATTCACCTTTCTAACCCCCCTTTTCCTTCTGTTGATATCAAAATAAATATCATTGCAAGTCAGGACATGGATCCACAAAAGGAGGCCAAATGTCTTACATATAAGGGATACAAATCTAATTGCCTTGATTAGGATTGGCTATGTGATCTTTCCATGTAGAGAATACATCCAGCATGTGGGAAACATCATGATAATATGCATGCTCAAGTTGTAGTTGGGCCTTGCACAAATAGGAGTTAAGATCCTTATTGCATATCTTAGACCATGAATCCAGAAAACTCTTTAGGGTAATCTCCAACTGATTAGGAACCAAAATGAAGGATCTGAAAAGAGAAATGTCGAGTTGAGCAGCATGACATATGGATTGAGCATTTTTCTGTCTCTGGTCTTCCACCTCAGCAAGACTTAGGTTAGATGGAGCTGAGTCTGCCATCTTAGCAAAAACATGCATTTCCATACTCCCTAGATGATTATCTGTCAACATCCATTGTCTATCGCATACTTTCTATCCCTTTTCGATCATTTGAGCCACTTCCTTGCAACAAGTTCCCAAGACTTGATAGAAACTTTGGTTCTCATTAATTTTACATGATCAAGACAAGGAAGAGACTGCATGATATTTTTCAAGTGTGTCTGCCACTCACACAATTTCTCACACGCTGAATTTTCTTTCTTTCTTCTATCTACATGGTCATCTAGGAGGTCTGCCAAGCCTTCAAAATCATTAAAGTCATCATTGATTTCATTGAGGCCCAAGAAATATTGATTTTGGGTCTGCTTGAGTTTGTTGTTACAAGAAATATCTCCATCTTTAAATTCTTTAATGGTCAATTTGAAAAACTCAAAAAAAGAGCTATGTTCTTTAATTTGATCTAGTTGAACCTTGAGATCAACCAACGAATTAGCTTGCTCTATTAATTTCTCTTCAGCAATCCGCTTTTGTTGTGTGAGTTTCTAGACTTGATTCTAAAGATTCTGTAGGATCGTGCTATGCTTAACTTTCAAATATTCAATTTGTCTTTCCAATGTTTGTTGTAGGGAGTTCTTCTCTTCCTGGAGTTCTAATTTTTTATCCTTTTCCTCTTCCAATGTAGAATTCAGAGTAGAGACGTGTTGTTGCTGCAACATACCCCCCAATTTTTTGTAAACATTGGGGCCCCTCCTTTATTTTTTAATAGAAGGAAAGTTTTCCTAGAAGTCAAAGACATCAGAACCTTTCCGTTACATAGTTTCTTTTACAGAAGAGCCTCGCACTTTCTTCCTTTGAAGTTGATTTTTTTTTTCTAACTAAGTCAATGTTGATGTATATGTAACTTCAAAATGTATTTCACCCATGTATATTGTACTCCTATAGAGATGTATTATTCCTCTATACAGAAGTGTCGTCATTTGTATTGACAAGTGTCACAAGTGTCGCAACTTGCATGTGATGGTTTATTAGACCACCATGTGTGGGGTCGACCCTGATTAGTATAATCATGGGTTATTAGACTGAGTTAGACAAGTTGGCCCTGCTAGTGTATTAGGCAGGTTAGGTCATATATAAATAGAGTGCGGGAGGCACTCTATTTGATCATCTCATTATTCACTTATACACTCATCGGAAAGTGGTGCACAAGTGAGGAAGGAGGAGTAGTTGCTAGGAGAAGACTATCTCTTGTACTTGCGTTGTATCATTGCTCTTTCTATCTATGAGGAAGTTATGGGGTTTTTCACCTTTATGGTTTTCCCCAGTGAAACTCTGTGTGTCTATTGTCTCTTGTGATTGCTTGGTGTTATTTATATGCACAATATGATTGATATGCTATACATGTTATCTCTCAGTAAAGATCCTAGAGTATGTTGAAGTAATGCTCAAAATCTAACATGGTATTAGAGCTAACCTGCGAAGAAGACACTATGCAGTTGTGGAAACTAGGGTTTCTTGTTTATTAGGTTTCTCTCCATAGATATTGAAAAGAAGTAGGGTATTTTGACTCTCCTCAATAAGGCACATCTTTCTGTCCAACCAGAATTCAATTCTGGGCACTTTCATTTTTGGCCCTAAACATTAGGGTTTCCACGAAAATAGGAATTTCTGAATTCTGAGACCGTAAATGGATGATCCTTGGAAAAATCGAATTTTAGAGATTTGGATCGAACTTTTTGGTTGGGTGAAGCTCCGAGAAACTCAAACCCTAATTCAGGGTCCTCCCCAGTGAATCCGAGAGATTGAAAAATATTTCTAAAGGGTGAAACTTTGCAGTTTTCAAATTCTGAGTATACCAAGCTGATCAGCTCATCAAGGTGCATCTTTCTATACTTTCAGAAGTTTTTAATTCAAAGTTTGAATTTTAGGGTTTCTCTGACAAACCCTAATCTGACACCAGATCCAGTTTTTAGCAAATCAAGTGGTAAGACATAAAACTTTCTATTTACATTTGAAGTAGTCTTTAAAATGTCTCACCACACCAAGCTTGAGGATAAGTGTTGGGTTCCAATCTACTGGTGTAAATTAGACCTTAAATTTATGTCAATCCAGAGTTTGTAAGACTTAGAGGCAGATCCCAAATATAGAGATTCAGACCTACACTAAGTTGAGAATTCAGTTTACTTATGAAATAAATCTACTGGATACTAGAATGCTGTAAATAAGAAACACAAAATCTTCCTTATAGAAGTAACTTCATTCGATTTCTTAATCTAATAAAAAATTCATATATGAAATACTCTGAAACTAAAAATACCTAAATCTTGAAATTAAGTTAGAGTGCTTAATACCTTACTGCTGAAAGTAGACAATCATTGATTTCTCTTACAAGAAAAACAGTTCGCAATGCTTAGCTCTTTTCAACAGTTCAATATCAGATAAAGAAAAGTAATTGAAATTGATCCTACAACGTTTAACCATTCAACTAAAAGAACTCATAACCCTACCCTATAATGAAATCCTGTGCATCTATATAATCTAATCCAATCTGCAATGCATGAACTGATAATCCAAATCAACTGTACAGAACACAATCAAAACATACCAATGTGCAGTAATGGAGAAATGAGTGTGCAGGTTCAAAAAAGTGGGCCCTCCAATGCTTCACTTACACACGCATGAATATTTACAGAACTTTAACACTCAAATCACTTTCAACATATAGAAATGAACATACACAGAAAAATATCGAAATCTAAATCTTTATTTCAATAACATACATTCACCATCCGGGGGTGGTTTCATCTCAAAATCAAATACTTATACAAATTGTTTTTTTAAAATTGAAAATGCTACAATCCTAGGAGATTCATAATGGAATTCTCCTAATATCTCTCTATCCTCGAGATCGTCCATCAGATCCATAAAAATAGACTAGATCGATATAAAATCAAAACTGTCCTGTTTTTGTGCTAAGTAGCAGCACAGGTGGTCGTCTTTGACCGGAATTGACTCGAAACCTGTGAGAGCCATATCATGAGTTTGTTAAAAATTTATCCATCCTTGGACATCAAGGATCCTCTTCCATATCTCATTTCGTTCCCAACTGGCCTGCAAGTATCCAATCTAGGAGAAATAATGGGAAGTTAGCAAATTCTGTAATTTGAATCAAAACCTTAATTTAAATGCCTTAAAATTCAGATAATTCAATGAATTAAAAAGCGACAACATTTATACCTTTGACCAAGGTTTTATGGATGAACATGAGGTTTTATGGATCAGGTATGAGGGTTTATGGAGAAAAGTAGAAGGGATTTATATGGAAAAATAGGTATAAAATGGTGTCCAACATCTCCCCCAAGAGGAAGTTGTTGCATGTCCTCATGCATAAAAAGTATTTCCCAAAAAATTGACCCTGCTTATATCATGCACAAAAATTTGTTGTTGATCCTCTGCTTCCAATCCTCTGATGTATCTCCTGTCTGTGATGATGCATTTGTAGAAGCTCGAGCTGCATAAAGGATTTTCAGTTTCTCATACTTTGCTTTGAAAGTCTTCTTTTGTTTATGCCATTTACATGCATGCTTGGAAATCTGTACATTCTGAACTTGAATCTTCCTGTTCTTCTCTCTTAACTTTTCATTCCTCAGTTCTAATTCTTTCACTTCCAATTTCAACTTCTCAATCTTTTTATTGTTTTTGGAAGATTTCTTCTTTTTCATCTTTATTGAATGCTGCTCAGAAGCAGTGTCCATCCCCAATTCTTCATTCTCTTGTCCTAGATACTCCTTCTTTTCTTTTTCTATGGTTTGTTGTTCAAAGAATGGAGAAACTTTATCTTCTGCATTTTCCTGTCCTGGATGTTCTTTCTCTTCTTTCATCATGCTTCTGGTTCTTATTCTTCTCTGAGGCTGTTTTGAGCTTGTTGCCTCAGAGTCATCTTCATCATCTGTTATCATCAACACCTCATCTTATTTCATTCCTCCCTTGGGTGGTTTTGAGCTTGTTGCCTTAGGGTTCTGTTCTTCATCTTTAGTGTATGTTATCATTAACACTTCATCTTATTTCAAGCTTTCTTCAGGCAACTCTTCTAGTTCTTCAAACTGATTATGAATTATAAATTGTTTCCATGTCAGGTTTTTCCTTTGTAACTCATGTGTGATTATTATTTTGATGAGCCCACAATGAAAAAGGCTTGTTAGCTTGTCTTCTGCACGTTTTTGAACAACTTTAGCCATCTTGGAAAGGCTTTGTAATAAAAAATGGGGCATGATAATCTCACAATCACCCCTCAAATGCTGCAATATTTTAATGTGATAGAGATATACAATACTAAATATTCCTTCACAAGTGATGAATCTTTGGATGATATATAATATTTCATCCCAGGGATGAATCAACCAACTCCTTGGTACTCCCTTCTTCCATTTTACTGAGCCTTCCCTTGATCTGCATAAGAAGGGTGTCCATGCCTTCTCCTTAAATTGTTTTGTCTTAAAGAATCTCTCCCCCTGCTGTGGTAAGCCAATGATCTGTGCCATAATATCTTTAGACAGTCTGAAAGTCAAATTATCTACTGTAGCCCTCTCTCCATCAAATTAACCAGCAAAAGCTAGGCTAACATTGTCATTATGCCCATCAAACTTTTCAAAAAAAGGCACCCATTGTTTCTTCTCAAAAATTTCCATGCATCTTTCATGAATGGCAGTGGGATCGAATTTCTCTGGTTCTAGTATAGACACGATTTTGCAAATTTAACAGGAAAAATCCCTCTTTTATGCAAAGGAAAACTTCAAGTAAGACTTAACCCTAGCTTGCAATTCCATTTTCAAATTTTAAACTCTGTAAAATTTCTCTTATCTTCAAATCGTTTCTCTGTAAGTTTGAATTGCTAGAAAAACTAGGATTTTAAGCTTACCTAGCCTACGTGGCTCCTCACTGTGCACATTTTAAATGAAATACACATTCCCATTGCTGTGTTTTCCCTTTTGCAATGCCAATGGTGTTTCTTTCCATCATACCAAATGAAAATTCGTGCTGAGAATTGAAAAAAATAAATGCTCGAGTTTCTGAGTTGATAGGTTGCGTTTTCCTCCTCTGTAATGCAACTGGAGTCTCTTCCTTGGGTTAATCAATATCTGTTCACTCTTTTAACCAACATGGGTATGAAGTTTGGGAAAGAGCAAGTCGAGTGGACAACCCACTGATATGTAAAATATCACTTTAAATTTTGAATTTGTAGATTGTGCCTCCCTATGCATAGGCAAAATTCGTGGGGGGTAAGATCAATGATTCCCACCTCTCCTGTAATGATGATTTGGACAGGCCACTTAATCCCTGTTAGCTTTCCACTTAATCCATGTTCCATGATCCTTTTCATATACTCACTTTTTTAACTTAATGCATACCATGCAGTAGTATCTTCATCTTAGAGTATATAAAAGAAAACATAAAAAATATTCAAATTCCCTTGGTAAACAAAAACATATTTTTCTTCTTTGCTTCCTATTGAAAAAGCTTGCCTGTAGAGTGCAGGCCTATAGAATGCAGTTTAGGTTTTGATCAAACGAAAAATTGCTTCTGAGATTGATTCTGACCACCATTTTGATACTTAGGGTAAGATAATGGGAAGTGAATGGACTGCTGGAAAGGATTGTGAAGGTGATAGAGTAGACAGTCAGGTTTGTGAGGATAGGTAGGTATTTTTTTTGTCATCACTTAAAAATAAAGAACCATGCAAACTTTTAAAACATAAAAATTAAAATTTTTACAGACTTTGTTTGATATTCCCTTGTGCTTTCCTTGCTGCTTGATGTAGCTGGTCTTCTTGTCTATTGAGAAATGAATTTGCATGTTCCTGGTTCATACATGTCCTTAATGTGTCTTCTGTTGATAAAATGTCTGCTATCTCAGGTCCCTTTGCAAAAATTCCAATGAAATGTACTTCTTCTCAGGTCCCTTCTGCTAATTTTCTGATGTTTTGTCTTAGATTCCTTCTGCAAGGTTGGAAGTCAGGTCCCTCTGCTAGGCTTGAGATCTGTGAAATGAAACTTCATGCTGGAATGAAATTATAGCATCTGGAGAAGGCTTGGAGGGTTTCAAGAATGGAAAGCTCTGATATGCTTATCCCTCTCAGGCCTAATTATTGACTTGTCCTCAAGTCAAACAAAAGCTTTATTTGCTCATAAAAACTAATATGAAAAAAAAACTGCGTATGGAAAAAATAAGCCATGAAAGAATTGGAACTAGGAATTTGAAATTGTTTTTGTGAATTTTCAATGGCCAAGTAAACTTGGTTTTCCAAGGAAAATTTGAGTTTATGTTGTGCCAGTTGCCTGGTTTTCACAACTAAACTCCCTTTTTTTTGTTCTCGTTTTGTTTGTTTGTTTGTTTCTTTTTTTTATTATTATTTTTTTTTAGTAAATCAGAATATGTCTAAGAAGAAAGTGAAGGAGAAACACCAATTTGTTTGTCCAGCACTTCCATCTCCCTTTGTGGTGTAATCTGCTATATGAAATCTTCTTTGTTGACAGGCTTAGTGTAGAGTTTTAACCGATGGCCATTGACCACAAATGTTCTTTCTTCATCATCTATTGTTTTTAGTTTGACTGTGCCAATGAGTTGTGAACTTGTATTTGAAGTATTTGAACTTTGAATCAAACAATAAGGCCCAGTCACAGATGTGAAAATGTTTCTTTTTTATGAACTTGTCATGCCATTGGGCTCTCTGTTGTTGTACCAAAATATTGTGTTCTACTGCATCTTGTCTCATCTCATATAATTGATTTAACTCCAGTATCCTTTCTTGTTGTGCTTCAGAAAGATCCATCCCTAAATCAGTTGCTAACTTAAAAGTATTAATTTGAAATTCAATTGGTAACAATACTTGCTTACCATAGACTAGCTGATAGGGAGAAAAACCAGTACTGTTTTTCCAAGTAATTCTGTATGCCCATAAAGCATTAGTAAGCTTAGCTGACCAATCTTTTCTATGCATCTGGACTGTTTTGGTGATGATTCCCTCCAAATTTTTGTTGGTAGACTCCACCTGGCCATTGGCTTGTGGATGATAAGGTGTAGATTTTCTGTGCTTAATCTTGTACTTGGATGCTATCTCCTGCACCAGTTTAGAAGTAAACTATGCACCCTGATCAGTAACAATCTCTCTAAGAATTCCAAATCTAACAAATATTTCTTCAAAGAGAAAGTTTACTACTGCTTGCTCTGTGGCTCTTGGTAATGGTTTGGCTTCCACCCACTTTGTAACACAGTCAGTACATACTAAAATGTACTTCTTTCCTTGTGATGGTGGATTGATCGGACCAATGAAATCAAGAGCCCATTTTTTGAATGGTTCTATGAGTACTTGTGGTTGGAGTGGCATCTCATCAGATCGTATTGGCCGTCCCATCCATTGACAAGTATCACAGCTCCTAACATACTTCTTAGAATCCTTGAAAATAGAAGGCCAGTAATACCCCAAATTGAGTATCTTGTATGCTGTTCTTTTATCTGCAAAATGGCCACCACATGGTTCATCATGACATGCTTTTAAAATATCTAAAACCTCATATTGTCGTACACATATTCTAATAATAAGATCATATCCTATGTAGAAGAGATCTCCATTGACCCATATGTGTCTACCACTTTGCTTAATAATTCTTTTCTTTTATTTGGATGACATAGATGGAGGTAGCTATCCTGACGATAAATAGTTGGCTATATCAGCATACCAAGGAGTTATAACAGAAATAGAAAATAAGTGTTCATCAGGGAAACTATTTGAAACAGGAACAACCTCACCAGAATTGTGTAATCGAGACAGAAAATCTGCCACTTTATTTTCTCTTCCATGTCTATCTAGAACAGTGATGTTGAATTCCTGCATCAATAATAACCATCTGGTTATCTTGCCATTAGTAATCGACTTGTTCATCAAATATCGTAAAGAAGAGTGATCTGTGTGGACAAAATTTTCGTAACCAATAATGTAATGACATAATTTGTTCATAGCATGAACTACTGCCAACATCTCCTTTTCAGTAACCGTGTAATTTCATTCTACAGGGGTTAGATTTTTACTGATAAAGTAAATAGCATAAGTCATGGTATTCTCTTTTTTTCCCAAAGAGGCCCCTATTGCAGTATCTGATGCATCAGTAGAAATGTGAAATGGCAATGTCCAATTTGGTCCCCTTAAAATGGGTGCAGTTGAGAGCTTCTCTTCAAGTTTCTGAAATGCAACTTGACAGTTAGTATCCCAATTGAAATGTACATCCTTTGAAAGTAATTTAAATAATGGTAGAGCTATCTTACTGAAATTTTCAATAAACCTACAGTAATAGCCTGCATATCCGAGAAAGCTTCTCACATCTTTTTGAGTTTTTGGTTCAAACAGATTCACAATTATTTGAATTTTGGTAGGATCTACATTTATTCCAGATGAGGAAATGTGATGTCCTAAAACTATCCCTTCAGTTAACATCATAAAACACTTTTCATTTCTAAGGGAAAGATTTGATTCAACACACCTTTTTAATATTTTCTCCAAATTTGCCGAGGAATCCTCAAAGGCATTGCCATACACAGAAAAATCATCCATATAGACTTCAACACCTTCATGAATTAGATCAGCAAAAATGGCCAAGACTGCTCTCTGAAAGATAGCTGGAGCATTACATAAACCAAAAGGTAAAACCTTATAGGAATATGTACCCTAGGGACATGTAAAAGTAGTTTTGTCTTGGTCCTCTTTTGCAATGCTAATTTGATTATATCCGTTGAAACCATCTAAAAATGAAAAATAGTTTTTTCCAGCTAAGGAATCTAACACTTGATCAATAAATGGCAATGGAAAATAATCTTTCAATGCTGCTTTGTTTAACTCCCTGTAATCTACACATATTCGCCATTTGCCATTTTTCTTAGGAGAAACAACTAATGGGGAAACCCATTGGTTGTTAGAGATAGGGTAGATAAATCCTACCTTTAATAGTTTCTGCAATTCTTCCTTAACTATCTCTTTTAGTATAGGGTTCATTCTGTGTTGAGGTTGTTTGAGAGGTCTGATTTTATCATCTGTATAAATGTGATGAGTGCATGTTTTGTGATGAATGGCTGGCATGTCAGTGTATTCCCAAGCAAATTCATCGGGATATTTATTCAGTAAGCCAATCAATTGTTCTTCTTGTGATATAGTAAGATGTGCACCAATATTCAAATGTTACCCTGGACTGATTTCAATTGTTTTGCTTTGGACATCAGTGATTGAATGAACATTAAAAATATCATTAAGTTCTAATGCCAGAGAATGAACTGTGCAATTTTCCTGAAAATTTTGTCCCAAAACCTGATCTGCGATAGCATACTGCATGTTTCTTAATTCCTCAGAAATATCAGGTTCAGAAATGAAGTATTCTATCAAATCTTCATTGTTTTCTTCTTGAAAAAAAAAAAAATGATTGATACTTAAGACAGGTTGAATTACTTCTTCTTCCTGTTCTTTTGTTTCATTAATCCATGATAACTGATCTGACACAAAAGGTCTTTGGGCAGAAGGATAAAGTGTGATCTATTTTCTCTCCATCCCATGTGAAATGAGCATACTTCATGTTCTACAACCGATAAAAGCATTAGCTGTTGCCAACCAGGGTCTTCCAAGAATCAATGGATGCCCTCCTAGATTAGAATTTGGTTGAAGTACTATGAAATCTACAGGATACTCCCAGGAATCCAAAGAAACTATGATATCTTCTAGGATCCCTTCAGGTGTGAGTTTAGACCTATCAACTATCTCTAAAACTATAGTGGTTGGTTTGAGATTTTTCAAGTCAAGATATTCCATTGTTTCCAGTGTCATGACATTGATAGTTGCACCTAAGTCAATCAATGTTTTTGGAATTGAAAAATTGTTGACAGTTGTTGTGACCATTGGGATTTCTGGATCAACATATTTTTCAATAAAAACAATGTTAGACATTAAACCTGCTAACTTTCCTATCACATGAATTGTTGGTGGATCCTTCTTCCTCTTATTGAGACATAATTCCCTAATTGATTTTGCGTAGATTGGAATGTACTTTATAGATTGAAATAAGGGGATTTTGACACACACGTTGGTTAACTCATTCAAAACATCAAAATCAGGTAGAGAAATTGAAAGTTTTTCTTTAACTAACCTCTCTGGAAAAGGAGGTATATGAGGTACTAACGCTTTCCCTTCCTGACTGTGATTATCTGACTGTAATTTTTCTATATTTTATTTTTTTGGAGTTTTCTCATTTTATGTTTGTTCTTCTCAAATAACAGGAGATTCTTTTTGCAATATTTTTCCAGATCTTAAGTTGATATTTTGAAGTGGGAGGATTGAGTAGGGGAGTGCTATTCCTTCATCAACATTATACATGGGTTTATACATTTTGTTATTAGGATTTGGTATAGACTGGGATGGAAACTGTGTTGGTCGAGCTGGAGGTTGGATGGATGGCAACTGAAGCTGTTTAGGTTGTTGGCCTAGTTGGGGAGAAAGATTTGGTTGTTGGAAAAATGAAGCTTGATTCTGCTGATATTGGGGCTATGCAAAAGGTTGTTGATAGGGATTTGGATAGGCCTGTTGATATGTCTGGTTACCATGAGTATATCCTTGCCAATTTGGAGCAGGTTGGGCTGGATGTTACAGAGGAGACCAATTTTTCCAGGGCATAGGTGCACTCCATGAATTTTGAACAGGAGTTTGATAATTTGAATGGAACTGCTGCATAGGATCTTGAGACATACCTGAAAAATGTGGCTGCCAAGGTCTTCATTGTCCCATAAGATAGAGAGACTCCATAATTCGATTCTCTTCCATTCGAGCTGCCTGCAATTCTTTCAATATGGGGAAATCACCAGTTTTATGATTTTCAGTACATAAGCCACAAATTTGAACAGTGTTTAGAGGACATTCTTTTAATGAATGTTTCTTTCTACATTTAGGGAAGAAAATAGATAGGGTTTGATCTTGTTGGTCTTGTTGTTCTTGTTTTTTCTTGGTTTTTGATATTTTGACCTGTGTTCCCAAGGTACTCAAAAGATCAGTCTTAAAATCTTCTAACAAGTTTCCAAGTTCAGCTCTGGTTGAAGACTTGGTTACTTTGGAAGTTACATCCCTCTTTCCATTTCTGGCCTTTCCTCTTGAATACTTCTGACATAAGTTTGTAATATCATCAAATGGTAAGTAGGAGATGTCACCTTTGCCCATAACATTCAAAATATCAAGATATTCATCTCTTATTCCTTTCAAAAATATTGTCCGAGTGATCTCAGATGTCAAGGAATTGTATTTGGATTTCTACAAGTTATATGAAAATATTTCAAGATACTCTTCCAAGCTTTCATCCTCCTACTGAGACATCCCAAAAATATCATCTATTAAATCTTTTGATATACAGTATGCTTGATATTTCCTAAGAAACGTTTTCCTCATATCATCCCAACTAGTTATAGAATGCTCTCCTAATCCCATGAACCATTTCAATGCAGCTGCTTTAAGAGTAGCAGGGAAGAGACGAAGTTTGTGGGTGTCATCGGTATATCCATAGGTATGGCATAAGATATCAAATTTGAATAAGAAAGAATCTGGATCTTCAAAAGTCATGCCATAGAAATTTGGTAGAACAGATGGTGGAATATTTTTCATCCTTACCTCTTCTCCTAGGATGATGCTAGTGTCCAAGATTGGGAATTTAAAGGTGGCTTCTTGGTCTTCTTTTGCTCTTTCCTCCATTTCATGCCTTTTCTCTTATTCCCTTTCATTTCTTCTCTCTTCTCTTAATTTATTTTCAATTTCTAACCTTCTCTCATACTCCCTTAAGCTGTTCTGCAATTGGCCCTTTTAATGTTTCTCCCTCAGCCATTTCTCTTCATTTATTTTCAACCTCCATCCTACGTTCGTATTCCCTACATTACTCGAAGGTTAGTCCTCCTTTCTTAAATGTTTCTTCTTTAGTCATTTCAAAAGTATCAACAGTTGTAATGAATCCTTTTCTATCAGATCAAGAAGTTCCTGTTACTTCTATTTTTGGGGGGTTTTTGACAAATCTTCCTTTTTCGTCTCTTTGTCTTGAATAAAACTAGAATCTTCTCTGTTTTTTTGGAACTTTTTTATAAGAGAACTAAATTTCTTAAGTCTATTTCTAAAATGGCTCCTCGGCAACGACGCCAAAATATTGGTTTCCAATCTACTAGTGTAAATTAGACCTTAAATTTATGTCAATCAGGAGTTTGTAAGACTTAGAGGCATATCCCAAATATAGAGATTCAGACCTAGACTTAGTTGAGAATTCAGTTTACTTATGAAATAAATCTAATGGATACTAGAATGTTGTAAATAAGAAATACAAAATCTTCCTTACAGAAGTAACTTCATTTGATTGCTTAATCTAATCAACAATTCATATATGAAATACTCTGAAACTAAAAATACCTAAATCCTGAAAGTAAGTTACAGTGGTTAATACCTTATGATTGAAAGCAGACAATCATCGATTTCTCTTACAAGAAAAATAGTTCACAATGCTTAGCTCTTTTCAACAGTTCACTATCAGATAAAGAAAAGTAATTGGAATTAATCCTACAATGTTTAACCATTCAACTAAAAGAACTCATAACCCTACCCTGTAATGAAATCCTGTGCATCAATATAATCTAATCCAATTTGCAATGCATGAACTGATAATCGAAATCAACTCTACAAAACACAATCAAAACATACCAATGCACAGTAATGGAGAAATGAGTGTGTAGGTTCAACAAAGGGGGCCCTCCAATGCTTCACTCACACACGTAGGAATATTTACAGAACTTTAACACTCAAATCACTTTCACCATATAGAAATGAACATACATAGAAAAATATCAAAATCTGAATCTTTATTTCAATAACATATGTTCACCATCCGGGGGTGGTTTCATCTCAAAATCAAATACTTATACAAATTGTTTTTTTAAAATTGAAAACGCTACAATCCTAGGAGATTCATAATGGAATTCTCCTAATATCTCTCTATCCTCGAGATCGTCCATCAGATCCATAAAAATAGACCAGATCGATATAAAATTGAAACTGTCCTATTTTTGTGCTAAGTGGCAGCACAAGTGGTTGTCTTTGAACGGCATTGACTCAAAACCTGTGAGAGCCATATCATGAGTTTGTTAGAAATTTATCCATCCTTGGACATCGAGGATCCTCTTCCATCTCTCAGTTCATGCCCAGGTGGCCTGCAAGTATCCAATCTAGGAAAAATTACGGGAAGTTAGCAAATTCTGTAATTTGAATAAAAACCTTAATTTAAATGCCTTAAAAGTCACATAATTCAATTTATTAAAAAGCAACAACATTTATACCTTTGACCAAGGTTTTGTGGATGAACATGATGTTTTATGGATCAAGTATGAGGGTTTATGGAAAAATATGGAAGGGATTTATATGGCAAAATAGGTATAAAATGGTGTCCAACAATAAGCTTGAAGGAACTAATAATTTCCGACCATGGAAGTATAGGATTGGGTTAATCCTGAGAGAGAATTTGTTGGACACTTACATAAGTGAAGAGGTCCCTATCCCAGAGGAAGAAGAGGCTAAGGTCTTACACAAGAAGAAATTGGTCAAGGAAAAGAGGATCATTGCTGATTCTATCAAAGACCATCTCATACCACATGTGTCATCCCTAAAGACACCTAAGGAGATGTTTGATTCCTTGACCAAGCTATTTGAAGGGAAGAACATAAATCGGAAGATGACCTTGAGGAATCAATTGAAGAATGTCAAGATCCAGAATGCACAGACTATGCAGTATTATTTCTCAAGGGTCTTCCAGATAAAAGAACAACTTGAAGCTGTGGGAGAAGATATAGAGAATGGAGAAGTGGTAATGACCACTCTTATTGGCCTTCCTAGGTCATGGGATTCCTTCATCCAAGGAATTTGTGCTAGGAAGAAACTAATCTCATTCAGTAGGTTGTGGGAAGAATGCTCACAAGAAGAAGCTCGAATTGTAGCTCGAGAAGAGAAGATGGGGAATGAAGACCAAGCTCTCACAACACATTCCAAAAAACATGATGACAAAAAGACTCACCATCATGGAAAAATGCATCACCATCAGAATCAAAGGGGTAGTCGCAAACCTTGAATAAATATGTCCTATGTCCGTTTCTATACATGTGATGAGAATGGACACTATTCCAGGGATTGTCCCAGAAATAAGAAAGATGGTTCTCACAAGAAGAAGAACATCAAAAGAAGACATCATGCTCATGATGCAGAGGATGATGAACCTCCCAGGAAGAGGGCTAGAGAAGAAAGTGAAGATTCTTCAAGTGATGAAGAGTATGTTTTGATTTCTACTCTCACTGGAACCATTACTCATGGAAGTAATGATTGGCTTATAGATAGTGGGGATTCCAAACACATGACAGGATTCAAGGAATCATTTATGAACCTATCTAAACATGAATCACCCCACAAGGTGAAACTTGGGGATGACTACCAGTATCCAATAAAAGGGAGTGGTGAAGCCTCCTATAAGATAGACTCTGGAAAGTCTATGAAGATGAAATATGTACTATATGTTCCAGGTCTCAAGAAGAACCTACTCTCCATATCTGCATTAGATGCAAAAGGCATGAGGGTTGCATTTGTAGATGGCCAAGTCCTAATGTGGCCAAAGGGTAAGACTATAGACGATGCAGTGGTGATTGGAGAGCAAGAGGGAGGACTATACAAATTGAAGGGCCAACTAGAACAAGCCATGGTCCATGATTCAGTAGAGCCAAGTGAACTTTGGCCTCGAAGGCTTGCACACATGCACTATAGGGCATTACCAATTGCAAACAAAGCTGTAGAAGGTCTTCCTGAAATCCAAACAAAGCATGAAGGTATTTGCAAAGGTTGTGCAAAGGGAAAGAACACAAAGAAGACATTTCCAAGCAGTGAAAGCAAGGAAAAAATAATCTTGGAAATCATCCACTCTGATGTATGCGGTCCAATGTCATCCAATTCTTTGAGTGGGTATGTATACTATGTTTCCTTCATTGATGATTTCTCTATGAAGACTTAGGTTTACTTCTTGAATAACCAAGATGAAGTGTTTGACAAGTTCAAGGAATTCAAAGCCTTGATAGAAAACCAAACTGACATGAATATCAAGATCTTCATATCTGACAATGGCGGAGAATTCACTTCAGGTGACTTCAAGAAGCTATGCAGTGATTCAGGGATTAAGAGGGAGTTGACTACTCCTTACAATCCACAATAGAATGGGGTTTCCGAAAGGAAGAATAGAACAATCATGGAAGCAGCTAGGGAAATGCTTCATGACCAAGATCTACCTATGCACTTATGGGATGAAGCAACAAGGAAAACTATATATGTGCAGAACAAAACAACTCATAAGATACTTGACAACAAAACACCAGAAGAAGTGTTCACTGGTAAGAAACCATAAGTTAGCCATCTTAGAATATTTGGTTGTCTAGTATACACTCACATCCCAAAATAAAAGAGGACAAAGCCAGATCCTTCAGGAAAGAAGGGCATATTCGTGGGTTACAGTGAAAGATCGAAGGCTTATAGAATATACTTCTCAGGATTCAAGAAGATTGATATCAGTAGGGATGTAAAATTTGATGAAATCTCAGCATACATCAAATCAAGGAAAACACCAGTTGAAGATAATGAAGAACCCAGAATATCCAAAATCAAGACACCACCATGAATGAAGCAGTTCCTAAAGAAGATTGTGAAATGGAAGATCCACAACAACCTGTAGATTCACCCCGTGAGAAGAACTCTCACAAGAGGAAACTAGCATGGGCTAGAGAGCTCATCCAAGATGCAGAAAGGTTTGGCATTCCAAAAGAGGAACACAGAGAAAGGAAAAGGAAAATATCACATACCAGCTATGTTGCTTTACTCTGTGACATAATGAACAAAGAACCTTCCAGTTATGAAGAAGCAACAGAAAAGAAAGAATGGAAGGATGCCATGGTTGAGGAATACCAGTCGATCATGAAGAATGATGTTTGGGATGTGGTCCCAAGACTAGATGGGAAGTCTGTAGTGACTTCCAAACGGATCTATAAGATCAAGCATGCTGTAGATGGTAGCATAGAGAAATACAAAGCTAGGCTTGTAGCTCGTGGCTTCTCCCAGAAAGAAGGAATTCATTATGAAGAGACTTTTTCACCTGTAGCCAGATACACTTCCATTAGATCAGTACTTTCTCTGACTGCAGTAATGAAATGGAAGGTACACTAGATGGATGTCAAGATAGATTTCTTGAGTGGTGTAGTTGAAGAGGAAGTGTATGTGGAGCATCCACTCGGGTTTGAGACACATGACAAAGGGACTCATGTATGCAAACTGAAGAAAGCCCTGTATGGTTTGAAACAGGCACCCAGGACCTGGTATGGCAGGATAGATGGCTTCCTATCTAGTTTGGGCTTTACCAAGAGTAAAGCGGATTCCAACCTTTACTACAAGGTTGAGGAAGGCAATCCAGTGATACTACTATTGTATGTGGATGACCTATTTGTAACAGGTGAGGATAGATTGATTGTTGATACGAAGAGGAAGCTTGCTGCCGAGTTCGAGATGAAAGACTTGGGTATGATGCACTACTTTCTTGGTATGGAGGTGTGGCAGAGTGTAGATGGAATATTCCTTGGACAAGGGAAGTATGCAGTAGAGATCCTGAAGAGGTTCGGGATGATGGACTGCAAGTCCATGGCCACACCTATGGAATCGAACCTGAAGCTTCTGTGTGATGCTTCATCTGAGCCAGTTGATGCTATGATGTATCGTCATATGATTGGGTCCTTGATGTACCTAACGAATACGATACTAGACATCGAATTTGAGGTGAAGAATTTGAGTCAGTACTTGATAGATTCGAGACATGTTCACCTGATATCTGCAAAGCATATTCTGAGGTACCTGAAGGGTACAGTTGACTATGGGCTCAAGTATGAGGCAAATCAAAAGTTTAACCTGGAGGGTTATGTTGATTCAGATTGGGTAGGCAGTGCCATTGATCGAAAGAGCACTTTGGGGTGCTTCTTCAGTATGGGATCCGGTATGATCTCTTGGTTTAGCAGGAAGTAGTCCTGTGTGGTACTGAGTATAGCTGAAGCAGAGTATGTTGCAACTTGTTTGGCTAGTTGTGAGGCAGTATGGCTTAGGAAGCTATTGTCTGATTTGTTTGATCTCCAGCTGAGTGCTACTTGTATATATTGCGACAAACAGAGTTGTGTGAAGTTGTCGAAGAACCCAGTGTTCCATGACAAGTCGAAGCACATTGAGATCAAGTATCACTATATTAGGGATATGGTGCAGAGAGGAGCAGTGAAGCTCTTGTATGTTGCGATGGATGAGCAGATAGCCGATGTGTTGACCAAGCCACTGACCATAGTGAAGTTTGAATACTTCAGAGGGAGACTTGGTGTACTTCAGATCGAGATGTCTTCCAAGGGGAAGTGATGAGTCCAAAGACACAGATGCACACAGGGCCATTTAGAGGAAATTCCTTCCATGGTGAGATGTAAGGGCTGGGCCATTTTCACATGGTTAGAGGAAATTCCTTCCATGGTGAAAAGTAAGGGTTGGGCAAATCCATTCTCACATAGTCAGAGGAAAGTCTTTCTATGGTGAGATGTAAGGGCTGGGCCATTCTCACATGGTTAGAGGAAAGTCCTTCCATGGTCATCGATGTAAGTGCTGTGAGCCTTTCCTGGATGGTTAGAGGAAAGTCCTTCCATGCCGGTGAGTGTAAGTGTTGAGCCTTTCCCGAATGGTCAGAGGAAATTCCTTCCATGCCAGAGAGTGTAAGTGCTATGATGTGTTTGCATCTAGGTTGTGCTCTATGGACTATGAGGTGAATTGAAGACAATGATGTGACAATATGGTACACAGGTTTTGCAAGAGGCATATGATCAGTCCCAAGATGCTCTTGTAGGTTTTGCAGAGGAAGTGTAATCAGTCCTGGGAGATCTTGCAGGTTTTGCAGAGGCAGTATAATCAGTCCTAAGGTGTACCTACTTGATGGCTTTCTCACAGAGATGTTGAAGACCTACATGGAGGATAGGCCTACATCTAGCATGAAAAAGGGATGGCTCTGTAGATGATGAAGACCTACAGGTGGTGGGCCTACATCCAATATGAAAAAGGACTGGCTCTGTAGAACTTACTATGATGAGTAGATCAGAGATTGATTGAGATGGAAGTAGCAGTGACGATGACGATGACTCGATGACGATGATCCAGTGATGATGATCCAGAGAAGAAGACTTGTGCTAGCAGATCTGTGTCGAGAAATACCTTCCTAGTTAAGAGGGAGTGTTGATGTATATGTAACTTTGGAATGTATTTCACCCATGTATATTGTACTCCTATAGAGATGTATTATTCCTCTATACAGAAGTTTCTTCATTTGTATTAACAAGTGTCGCAACTTGCATGTGATGGGTTATTAGACCACCAAGTGTGGGGTCGGCCCTGATTAGTATAATCATGGGTTATTATACTGAGTTAGACAAGTCAACCCTACTAGTTTTTTAGGCAGGTCAGGTCATGTATAAATAGAGTGTGGGAGGCACTCTATTTGATCATCTCATTATTCACTTCTACACTCATCGAAAAGTGGCGCACAAGTGAGGAAGAAGGAGTAGCTTCTAGGAGAAGACTATATCTTGTACTTGGGTTGTATCATTGCTCTTTCTATCTCTGAGAAAGTTGTGGGGTTTTTCACCTTTATGGTTTTCCCAGTGAAACTCTGTGTGTCTATTGTCTCATGTGATTGCTTGGTGTGATTGATATGTTGTACATGTTATTCTCTCAATAAAGATCCTAGAGTATGTTGAATTAATGCTCAAAATCTAATAGTCAAACTCACACTTTTGCACCGAAACTGTGGAAGAACTCGCCTAGTTCTACTGAAACTATGGAAAAACTCATACAATCCTGCCGCAACGAAAGAAAATGAGTAAATCAAAGCTTGTACGAAAGAACTCGTGTATATCTTCCGCAACAGTGGAGGATCTCGCTAAGTCCTTCTGAAATGGTGGATCACCTTGCTCGGTTTCAAAGCTCCCCTATCTTTCGGAAAAGTTGTGCGAGTTTTTCCGAAACCTTTTCCACCAACTTTTCTGCAACGATGGAATAACTCAGCTAAATGTTCCACAACAGCGGATGGAGTCAGCTAAGTCATCCAATCCATGACTTAACACACTACCCACGATGAAGTGCTTAGCTTCATTTGTGTAAGAACGCAACTAGCCTTCTTGCAATGGCGGTACAAACTCACAAAATGTTGTCGCAACAATAGGGAGAGTTAGCTGAATTTGTCCGGTTTCGACGGTTGCACATAATACCAAGTGTGCTGATTTGACCCTGTCCATACGCAATATTAACCCCATTTTAATTACCCAACCACCCTATTAATGACTTGTACGTGTCTAAACGCTATAAGTAGGGTTGGAACCCTATTTGATTTTTCATTGTTTCATTGGTTGGAGCCTGTTTTCATTTTCGTTTGGGACTGCAAGCATCTACTCCGGGCCTGCTAGCTTTGCAGCAACATTACCACCCTCATATACGGTAAAAATATATCAGGTTGGTGCCCTTTAAACCCTGTATCCTGAATTTCATTGGCTAGTTGCATTTATTTCATGGTGAATGCCATAATCATGGTTGTATTTCTTTTATCCACGCCATTTTAGACTATACGGTGACCTCTAGTTTCATCACGACCAAAGGCTCAACCCACGACCTTATTTGGCTGAGCATATTCACCTGGGTTCCAATTTTGTAGGCCTTGGTGTTCAAAGTCATTAGGCCATAATTGCCTATCGCGTGTTTTGCTAAGAAAGCCTCGGACATGCTTTTTCTCCCATTTAAAATTATCAACGTTGTTGAGTCTAAGCCGGTCTCTCCCACCCCATAGAGGGAATCCTTGGTATCGCCCTGCTACATTTTTTTCTCCATTTGTATATTATGAAACATATTGTTATTACATGAGCACATTATTATGTTTCTTAGTTGCAATATGGCTTAGAATCACTATGTTGTTTCCGGATAATAATACGAGAGAAAAGCCAGAGTAGAATATGTAGGCTTATCCAATAATGTACGGAAATAACTGATTTTAATCTTAAATTTGAAAGTAGAAGAATCATATAAAAATTATAATTTGATGGTAGACAAACAAAGTTAGAAGGGTTGGGTTGGATTGTTCAAGACTAGACGTTATGTGCAGAATGCTAGTCTAGGTTGCTGGTATTGCGATTATAGTTTTTCTTATATCTACCTCTACATGGTTTTTGAAGAGGTTTGAAGTCAAAATGCCTAAAGGTGGAAAAAGAAAGTCAAAGGAGACCGAGCCAGGATTAGCTCACACGAGATTAGAAAATCTTTTCAAAGCCACCAAGTGCACTACGGGTGTTCCTCCAGAAGTTAAATTGTTAACTTTTCAGAATTTACTTCAATCTGATCTAGGATCTTAACTGAGAGAACAACATGTATAGAAAATATACAACATATCAATCATGGACACAATAATGCAAGCACACAAGAGACACAGAGTTTACTTGGGGAAAACCATAAAGGTGAAAAACCCCAATAACTTCCTCAAAGATAGATAGAGCAATGATACAACCAGAATATAAGAGATAGTCTTCTCCTAGCAGCAGAGCCTCCTCCTACACAAGTGCGCCACTCTCCAAAGTGTGAGTGAGAGAATAGAATGTGTAAAATGAGAGAGGCACACTCTCTATTTATACACTAACTTGACTTGACCTTTACTCAACTAGGTCGGCCTCAACTTAACCACTTAACATAATGCTGACTGGGCCGACCTCCACTAGGGTGGTCTAATAACCCTTTGACCCACATGGCCGACCCCCAATAGGGTGGTCTAATAACCCTTTGACCCACATATTTATACAGGGCCGACCCCAACAAGGTGGTCTAATAACCCATCAAGTATAAGTTGCGACACTTACAATATAAATGACGACACTTCCGTATAGAGGAATAATAACATCTCTATAGGAATACAACATACATATATGTGAAATACATTTCAAAGTTACATATACATCAACACTCCCTCTTAACTAGGAAGGTATTTCTCGACACAGGTCTTCTAGCACAAGTCATCTTCTCTGGATCTCCGTCACTGGATAATCGTCATCGAGTCATCATCATCATCACTGCTGTTTCTATCTCAATCAATCTTTGAATCTACTCATCATAGGAAGTTCTACAGAGCCAGTCCTTTTTCATATTGGATGTAGGTCCACCACCTGCAGGTCTTTGTCATCACTGGCCATACTGTGGAAATCTCAGGACTTATTACGTGCGCCACAAAACCTTAAAAGAGTCTCTTGACTAGCAAGAACCCTAAAGAGCATCTGAGGCCTTTTTCATCCTCACCAGATCTCCAAGACTTATTACATGTGACCCCACCACAAAACCTCGAAAGAGAATCCCAGGACTGATTACGAGCACAAGGCTCAACCTATCAGATCTCCCAGGGCACAAATTACATGTGGTCACCACAAAACCTCGAAAGAGCATCCCAAGACTGATTACGAGCACAAGGCTCAACCTATCGGATCTCCCAGGGCACAAATTACATGTGGTCATGGAAAAACCTCGAAAGAGCATCCTAAGACTGATTATGAGCACACGGCTCAACCTATCGGATCTCCCAGAGCACAAATTACATGCCATAGGACAAAACCTCGAAAGAGCATCTGCCAGATATCCCAGGGCACAAATTACATGACATAGGAAAAACCTCGAAAGACTATCTACAGATCTCCCATGGAACAAATTATATGTCGTCCCAAGCAAAACCTCGAAAGAGCATTTTCTAGATATCCCAAGGTACAAATTACATGCCATAGGAAAAACCTCGAAAGACTATCTGCAAATCTCCCAGGGCACAAATTACATGCTTACCTGCACAACCTGTTCCACGGCCACAGAGTATCAACCTAATACTCACCATACATCATCCTGATCATCATCACTGCAACATCCTGCTGCATGTCATCTGGAGCAACATCCTGAAGCTCGTCATCCATGATCATACTGATCATATAATGCATCTACCTGATGCATACCAAGTATCTACTTGATACATATCATCATACATGATCCACCTGATCATACAATGTATCCACCTGATACAAATACAAAAAAATGATCCACCTGATCATACCTGATACATATCAACATACATGATCTACCTGATCATACACAGTATCCATCTGATACATATACATATACATGGTCCAAGCATCCAACATGATGCATATACAAAACATATACAAATGATCCTACTGATCATATCCAACATCCAACATGATGCGTACATACATATACATATAAATGATCCAACTGATCATATCCAACATCAAACATGATGCGTACATACATATACATATAAATGATCCAACTGATCATATCCAGCATCCTCCTGATGCATATACAGAGCAGTAACTGGAGCATCGTCCTGATGCTCATCATCCAGCGCTTACATCCACAACCATGTGAAGGATACTCCTTCCAACATGCTTGGAATGGCTTCTGCAAATGTGTTCATCAGTTCTTCCTCGAAGTGTCATCAATCTGAAGAACACCAAGCATCAGCACATCTACAATCTGCTCATCCATTGCAATGTATAGGAGCTTCACAACTCCTCTCTGCACCATATCTCTGATATAGTGATATTTGATCTCTATGTGTTTCGATCTGTCATGAAACACTGGGTTCTCGGATAGCTTCACACAACTTTGGTTATAACAAAAGATACCAATAGCATCCAACGGGAGATCAAATAACTCAGACAGTAGCTTCCGAAGCCATACTACCTCACAACTAGCTGAACAGGCTACAACATACTCTGCCTCAGCTGTACTTAGTGCTACGCAGGACTGCTTTCCTGCTAAACCAAGATATCACACCTGATCCCATACTGAAGCAGCATCCAGATGTGCTCTTCCTATCTGCATCACTGCCAGTCCAATTTAAATCATCATAACCCTGCAGGTTAAACTTTTGATTTTCTTCATACTTGAGCCCATAATCCACTGTACCCTTCAGGTACCTTAGAACATGCTTTACAGCAACCAGGTGAACACTCCTCAGATCCGTCAAGAACTGGCTCAATGTGTTCACCGCAAAGCAAATATCTGGTCTCGTGTTCGTCAGGTACATCAAGGACCCAATCATCTGACAATACATAGAGACATCAACCGGCTCAGATAAAGCATCACAAAGAAGCTTCATATTTGATGCCATAGGTGTGGCCATGGCCTTGCAATCCATCATCCCGAACCTTTTCAGGATCTCTACTACATACTTCCCTTGTCCAAGGAAGATTCCATCTGCACTCTGCCACACCTCCATTCCAAAAACAAATAGTGCATCATCCCCAAGTTATTCATCTCGAACTCGGCAACAAGCTTCCGTTGCGTGTCGGCAATCAATCTATCTTCACCTGTAACAAACAGGTTATCCGCATACAAAAGTAGTATCATTGGATTGCCTTCCTCAACCTTGTAGTAAAGGTTGGAATCCGCTTTACTCTTGGTAAAGCCCAAACTGGATAGAAACCTGTCTATCCTACCAAGTTCTGCACACATATATGACTACACCATTCAAGAAGGTTGTCTTGAAATCCATCTAGTGTATCTTCTATTTCATCACTTTTATATTTCTCTATGCTGCCATCTGCAGCATGCTTGATTTGATAGTTCCATTTGGAAGTCACAATAGACTTCCCTTCAGCTCTTGGGATTGCATCCCAAACATCGTTCTTCATGATCGACGGATCATGGCATTCTTCCCGTATCCTGGGAACTTCAATATCTTCAATAGATAATTTTGTTGCTTGAACAAATGTTGTAGTCCTTCTTTTGTAGGTGAAGGTATACGGTCTTTTCTACAAAACAAGTTAAATTGCATGATTAGAAATATCTTATAATTTTCAGACAAATTCTTACACATAAAGAAGTATGTCATACAGTCATGCAATTATCTTAGCCAATACTTCAATACAACATTTATCCATGTTCCACAACTTTCTAGATGCCTTCCAGTCTCTCCTAGAACATTGTTAAGAGTGTGCACAACTCCTAACATGTTAGCAAAGAGGTTTCATTCTAGATAAGTAGCAATGGAATGTTGTACAATGCCATAGGCCACTTACCCATGTATATTAGTAGTATACTGTTCATCAATCCAACTATTCTAATATGCATAATACACAACCTAATTCTAGGAACATAAGCATATACATCATTGAATAACATTATGTAATAAATGACAATTCAAATACTTATCTTTGTTTGGTTGCTGGGTGGACTCCCTCTGAATCTTTGCAACTCCATTCTGATGTGGATTGTGAGAAGTGGTCAACTCCCTCTGAATATCTGCATCCTTGCAGAAACTACTGAAGTGTGCTCCTTTGCTTTCTTGTAGGAACAATTGGAGTGTGATCCTTCTTGATCTTTGCTTCGTGGATTACTTGTCCTTGAACTTACATCCATCCTTAATCACTATGCATGCTTATTAGTATCATCATTGTGTTATCCTTGAGGTCTCATACATAATCACACATTTATTAGTATAATCTTAATACTATCAAAACACAATAATCTTAAACATGTATAGTCATGATCAATCACAGACAATACACATTAGTATTCAAGGTTTCAGGGAAGTCTTCTTTTATTCATGCATATTCTTATTTGATCATAGGACTCTTCTAATTAGTTAAATCATCAATGCATAAACCCGTGATTACTCAAACCTATACCTTCATGATTCTTCTAGTTAGACATATCATCAATTATGGTAAGAAACATAATATGCATACAACCATGACTATTCAAACCTATGACTTCATGAATAGTCATTATCAACAACACAACAGTATAAGATCCTAACACAAGGTAGGATTCTAGCTTGATATAGGAAAAACATACCTGGATTATCATGCTAGCTAGTTATGTATAACATACTCGCATAATGTCTTCTGGTTCTCTTCAGTGACATGTGCTAGTAACTTGAATGTCTCATAGGTTAACCATTGTAGGACCAGGTTATACATACCTTGAAAGTAGATCTTCTATGTGATCCATGACAATGGATGAATCTTTGTCTTCATGTCACCATGATCATATGTTCTTGAAGTAGAACATGGTTTGTCTTTCTTGGTGTACCTTTTATGTTAGCAAACAACATAAGCCTCATACAACATCACAATGCATTAGTACATTCATAAGTGTCAAAACCTTAATCAATGAATATCTTCTATTAAGGTGATATGACAAGTCTAGTAATTAATCAAGATTGTACTGTAATGATATGAAGAAAAACATACCATAAACTTAAACATGAACAAATCTCAAAACATACCTCGATGAGTCATACCTGTCGAGATCACTTGTAATCTTCTTATGTAAGGCCTTAGCTTCATCTCCCTCTGAAACAGGAACTTCTTCACTTATGCAGGTGACCAATCCAACTTCTTCTAGGATTAAACCAATCCACTTGATTTGCAAGAACTGGACCTGGAGCTGGATTAGGGTTTGTCAGAGAAACCCCAAAAATTCAAACTTCCGAAAGGATAGAAATATGTTCCTTGATGAGCTGATCACGTTGGTATATTCAGAATTTGAAAACTGCAAAGTTTCACTCCTCAATTTTTCCTTTGAAACTTCCGGATTCACTGGACGTGACCCTGAACTGGGGTTTGATCAAGCCCACTCTTCTACCCAATCAAAAGGTTTGATCCAAATCTCTAAGCTTCTATTTTTATGAGGAGCTTCCAGCGTGGTCACAGATTTCAAATATTCCCATTTTTGCGGAAGCCCTAATTTTCCACTTTTTTGATCAAAGTCTCGAACTAGGGTCTGATCAAGCCCGACCTTCTTCCCAACCAAAAATTCTGATCTTGGTCTCTAAATTTCTATTTTGATGAGTATCATTCATCCGTGGTCTCCGATTACAAAAATTCCAACTTTATTCGAAACCCTAAATTTTGGAATCCATGAATGAAGGTGCTCAAAAATAATTCTGTTTTGACAGAAATATGTACCTGATTGTTTCTAGTGTAACTATGAAATTTTCGATCCACAAGGTCTGAAAACGTTTCTTGAGATAGCCCGACCTATCATATTTCCATCCTGATAGGTCTGACCTCAATTGGATTCTCTGAGAGAGAGTTATGCCAACTGTCGCCACGTGAACTGTTTATGGGAAAAAACAGTAGAGCGAACTTGTACGTCGTCCCACGTGTCATTGGTTCAACTTCGTCCTCTGAAATTTTTTTTTGATATAGTACATTCTGTGTACTACCTGTCACATTTTACGAAATTTCATTTGGAGCTTCCTAGCCCAAGTTATGACCCTTTTCCCAAGGTCACCTGATTTTGACTCAGATCTAGAAGAGGAAGAAACCCTATATTGTATAGATCATCAATCACAAAGTACAACGAATTAGATGTTGTCCTTTGGACACAAGGTACATGGGGATCTGATCTTCGATCTATAAACGTTTCAGACCCAAAAAATTTTCCAAAACGGATTTATAGAGAAAGTGCTACAATGACGGGTTTTTGCTATATCAAGCCCTAGCATCATAAGTGCAACAAGTGTCATACATGCCATATGATGCCTTCTTTCAGGCTAGCTATGATACCATGTTAAATTTTCAAAATTTACTTCAATCTGATCTAGGATCTTAACTGAGAGAAAAACATGTACAACAAATCTACAACATATCAATCATGGACACAATAATGCAAGCACACAAGAGACATAGAGTTTACTTGGGGAAAACCATAAAGGTGGAAAACCTCAATAACTTCCTCAGAGATAGATAGAGCAATGATACAACCAGAATACAAGAGATAGTGTTCTCCTAGCAGCAGAGCCTCCTCCTCCACAAGTGCGCCACTCTCCAAAGTGTGAGTGAGAGAATATAATGTGTAAAATGAGAGAGACACACTCTCTATTTATACATTAACTTGACTTGAGCTTTACTCAACTAGGTCGGCCTCAACTTAACCACTTAACATAATGCTAACTGGGCCGACCCCCACTAGGGTGGTCTAATAACCCTTTGACCCACATGGACGACCCCCAATAGGGTGGTCTAATAACCCTTTGACCCACATGACTTATACAGGGCCGACCCCAACAAGGTGGTCTAATAACCCATCAGGTATAAGTTGCGACACTTACAATATAAATGACGACACTTCCGTATAGAGGAATGATAACATCTCTATAGGAATACAACATACATATATGTAAAATACATTATGAAGATACATATACATCAACACAAATGGGGAGACATATATCATATGATAAGAGACTAGGACATCCTTGAGGAACTTCTCGATAAAGAATACATATACTGGAACATCAGAACCTCCTGCATATCCAAGGCAACCACACGCCTAGAGCTTTTCCCATGCTTGGAAGTAATTGGATGGATCCTGCAACATGCAAATGCTAAGACAAGGGTTCTTTCGGACAGTAATGGAGAAGATTTTGCATCCTTTCATCCATCCTATATTGCAGCGGCTTACAAGCTGCCACGGGCTCAGCAGTGGCTTGATGATGAATGGCTAGGACAAATCAAGATGGATAATCTAGAGATGGCTAGAAATCTGCTAATCTCAGGAAAACAGATCAGAAAGAAGGAGAGTGATGAGTACGAGGTTCAGAATCTAAGGCCTCCTTTTAGAATGATTTCCCTCATGCTTAGTAGAATCTTTGGTAGGCACGATGGTACCGTTTTTATGCTCCAATGGGTCCCCATCATCCACTATGTAGCGTTCAGAGGAACAATTTTTAATTGGGCAGATATTCTCTTAGATAGCCTATCATCAGCCATAATTGCTGCACAAGAAGGGTTAGTGGCAAAGAAGGCAAAATTTTACATGCCATCCTACTTGATAGATTGTATTGTGGCAAAGCACCCCTTTCCAAAGCTGGGATGTAATTGGAAGGAGGCCGACACCCTAGTATACATCGCTTACAAACTCTTTTGGGCTAAGAACTAGAAAATGCACTACCAACTCATTTGTGAGGAATTTATCATACCTTTATATGAGTTAATGTTCAATGAATAACCTAACTGCTTGTATGAGAATGCCATGGAAGTCCTGGAGAACTATGGTGATTTCTATTTTTCACCAGAAGGCACCTACATAAGAATGTATGGAGGATTTTAACCCCCATATATCCTACCCAAGTATGCTACTGACTACGTATTCCATAAGGAGGCAGTGAGATAGGTTTTCCTTGATGGAATTGGTAGTACCTTGTACAAGGAAAAGAAGGCCTCCTTCTCGCCTTTACCTTTCTATGTCGGGGCTTCCAAGTTTTCAGGGATTGCAACAATAGAATAATTTATTGCAGAACTGAGGGACTTTCACTTCGGGGAAAGGCTTTTTTAGAGGAATGATTGACGAGGCAAAGCTGCACAACATTGTAGGGAGATTCATGCTAACTTTGAATACGCTCACTATTATGATGAAGATGAAGAAGTGTATAGAGGGGTCAATAACATGACCAAACTACAAATTTTTCGACTCAGCAAAGTCAGAGCCAGTTCTATCTCTGGTGTTGTCAAATAAGAAGAAGAACAACAAGAAAAGGAAACAGCAGAATCTGCTGAAGCTCTCTCTAGAGAAGAGAAAAGGCTCAAGGGAGAAGCCAAGAGAATCCCACGAGAAGTTGTTGAAAGAGAAAACAAATAGAAAGAGGATGAACTTCGGGAAGAAGAATCTCAAAGGGTCCAAGCAGCAAAGGAAGAAGCTCAGAGAAAGGTTGCAGAAGAGGAAACACAAAGGAAAGCGGAAGAAGAAAACAAATTGAAGGAGGATGTTGAACCAAAGAGCCCAAACATCTAAGACATGGATGTGGACATCCCCATAAGAGACCTCCCACTTCTCCCCTTTACATCATCAAAGAGTAGCACGGTGTCCCAATGGGACAAGTTTGCTTATAACAAGAAGAGGAAATCCATTGTCAAAGAAAGATTGACTATAATGAAGAGACCCTTTCAACCAGATATTGTCACCAAACATGAAACCACAGTCATGCAAGGTACTCAGCATGCACACAAACTCGTGGCATCTATTTCTGTGGCCTCTGCTCAAGCAACTTCCGACAATGTCGACATATTAGTAGACGAGTTAGAATTAGAAAAGGGGAGAGCTCACCATTTGTCGGAAACTTTGGTCAAAGAAAAAAATTATTCAAATTTTATGGTTGAGAAATGTGACACCCTTGTGTTAGAGAAGGGAGAACTAAACAGAATATTGCGGCATCTAGAAGCTGAAAAGAGAGCTTTGGTGATACGAATAAGGACCCTGGAAGCATAAAAGAATAACCTTGAAGGTAAGAACATGCAACTAGAATCTGAAAAGTTTGATACTATTCAGCAGATTGAGGATATGAAAGAGAATATGGAGAAGTTGGAAGATGGCAGGGACTTGCTGGAACAACAGTTAGAAAACGCAAACAACAAGGTTGGATATATAAGTCCTTTTCATGAGCAAGCTTGTGAAATATTAAAAGGGACCCACAAGACTCAGGAGCTCATAACGGAAGAAGTTTGCAAGCTGAAAGCAGTAGTGGCCAGAACCAAATAAATTAATGTTTAAGCCACTAAACACAGGAGGAAATATGCATGCATTAGTGAAGACATTAAGAAACACATGGGGTGGAGAGAAGGAAATTTCAGGGTTCCTAGCAACACTCCCTCCTAAATTTGTCTCTAGTTTTAAAGCAGATTTGTGCCTTTTGGCTTTTTACAAAGATTGTGGAGTAAAACAGAATGCTGTAGCCATGGCCACTCTTGAAAAATGTGGAAGTTGGTATCTTAAGATACGAACTGTCCAAGAAAATTTCCAAATGATAATGCCTCAGAATATGGAAGAATTTCCAGACAAGACTCTTCGTTTGTCTGAGTTAAGGGACGAGCTAAATGCAGAAATGGACTATTTTAATAAGATGGATGTATTAACCGCAGAAGAACTTCACCAGTGGATTGGCCAAGCTGCTATTCACACACATCTTCTTGAAGAGAGCCTCCAAGTCGCAGCAACAGAGGTAATCAATCTTGAAGAAGATCTCTCCAAGCATGAGTTTTCTCTACAACTTATGCTCCCTCTTTCCGCAAACAGTGTCATCAGAGAAACCATTATCTGGGTAAATTATATAAAAAGAGCAGACAGGGAAATAGCTGTAGAAGCACACCAAGTACTAGCAGTAGTAGCAGGGACATCAGTTCTAGCAAAAGTATCATCAGCACCAGTGGCACAAGTTCCAGCAGAGACACTAGCTGTAGCAAAAGCTCTTGAGGGAGCGGGGGCGCCAGCCCAAGGATGATCTATCTTTGTTGTATTTGATAATTGAAAGACAACATTCTCTCTTTTTCCTTTGTCTATTTTAAGTATTAAAAGGACATCTGGACTTTACTTCCCGTCCCCCTCTCTTACTATTTTTGGGATTTTTACTCTTTTTGTAAATTGGGCACTACAAGACAAAGTAAAAGAATCTTGGGAGTTAGGGGATAGGTGGCAGCTCTTGGAGCATTTTGTAATGCTATATATAGATGATTAGGGGAGAATAGAAGGGAATTTTGGCAGGTGAAAGGACACTCTTCTTGTGTACATGAACTATTTCTACTACATGAATTAAGAAAACCATTTTGGCCTGTGAAAGCTGGTGCAACATTTTGTCTGGAACTGTGATGAATGATGGCTGAACTATTTCTGCATTTTTCATATACATTCAATGAGATCTTTCCTAGCTTTTGTGAACTACTTCTCTGCTATGAATGATCTTATTTCTTTTTCGAAATTTCTATACTTTATGAGTAATGGGATGTTTTAATTAAATCAGAGTTATCTTTGATATCATTTATATTCCATTGGAAATACATTTATCTGATTAAATGGCTATCTGTTCAATCTTTTGATGTTTCTTTCAGTTTATTGCTCATACCTTTGATTGGCTCCTTGCAAGGATAGGTTAAATTAGCTTAGATAATTTAGATCAGATTTGTTTTATTGCATGCATTCAATTTAGAGGACTTGCATATCATTCTTTAATATAAAATACATAAATGGTGGATCAAGCCGCAACCGGTGAAAGTAAAACAAATCTTTACAATCTTACATGGTAGCCGAAACCATTAACTGGATGGATTCCCCACACCAAATGGTGAGCGATCTAATTGGGCTTGCTCACTGGGGAGAATCCCTTGTTGATTGATGCTACAATTTTCGAGGCATCAACAGTTTTTTGGCGCTGGAAGGAGAGCCACCAGTGCATGGCTGGCAGAAGAGATCCTTTTTTTAGAAAATTTGCCATTGAAGACCCATCCGAAACAGCTATCCCATACATTTAAGATCCAGAGTCGAGAAATCAAGAAAATCTTAATTCTGAGACAGAACAGCAAGAAACATTGTATGCTGTTCCTTTTGAAGAAGTAAACCACTTCAGAAGACATACACGTTCCTACGTTAGAAGTCTAGGAGGATTAACTACCATTCATTTTCTTCCCATAATAAGAGCTCCTAGGAAAAACCCCCAATGCACTAAAGACTCCGCTCTAGTTTAGAGTCTAGAAGAATTATTGGATCTATCTCTAGAAGAAATCATTAAACCTTTTGACGAGGTCAAACCCGAAACTCCCACAAATCAAGAACAACCACACACTCCAAGGCACACTCCTCATAATTCACCACTGCACACACCACCACGTTCTCCACTAAGAGTCATGGCTGTGCCTGCATGGAGAGCAAGAGGAGCATTGAATTTAGTTGGGTCGTTCCATGATTTTCCCAAAAACCCAAAAAAGGTTTTGCCTAAATACGATCCTGGGAAAGGAATTTCTACTGAAGATCATCTTAAATTTTTTTATTTAGCCTTGAATCCTCTTAATGTAGAACATGAAGATCTAGTCTGCCGCCTCTTTCCTTATGCTCTTGAACCCAAAGTATCTTCCTGGTACTTTAGCCTACAAGCTAGCTCGATAGTAAGTTGGGAATATTTCAAAAAATGTTTTCTAAAGAAATATGGAAATCAAAAGACATTAGCTACTCTTATGAAATAATTGTTATCCATGAGAATGGAAAAAAACGAGAAATTTCAAGAGTTTAATCAAATATTTACGACATTGTTAAATAAATTTAGTGATGCAACAAATCCCGCTGAGGAATGTTTGGTAGAATATTATACAACATCTCTTAAACCCCCTTTAGCAATGTTTGTCAAAAGAACAAAGAAGACTACCCTGATGGAAAAAATTGAAGAAGCCAAGAAGGAAGAAGAAGAGGCCGATAGTATTTCCAAACATGCCCTCGATATGGAAGCAAAGACAACCGCCACCAAAAACCTTTTTTTATTCCTAGGGTTGTTCCATAGATTTACACAGCCCTTACCTCATTTTCATTCAGTTTTTCCATTTGCTTAGCCTAGGTATTCCTCCTTTTTGCTTAAAAGTTTTATTTTACTATTTGTCATGTTTTCATGATTAAATAAGGATTTGGCTCTTGTTCATATTTTTATTCAAAATAGGGTTTAATTTCTTGCTTCTAAAAACATTTCAAATGTTTGGAAAATTTCAAATTTGATTTAAGGGTCAAACTGACAGCATATGCTAGAATTCCGAATTTAAAAATGTTGTCAGTAGTAAATCAAATGCTGTCAGTTTTGCAAAAAATATGAAATTATGATTTAACAAGGGTTTGGATATTCATAATTATGATCTATCAATTATAATTTGAAATGGATTATGCACATGCATGAATCTAGTACTCCATGAAGCAGGGCAGCCGGCTTCACTCAACACTTGGCAATTGAACAAGTACACATATGATGGTAAATGAGTACTTCCTCCAAGTATCGAAATCAATAGAATTGATGAACAGGGAAATGTAACTTCAAAGAAATTAACCACGCATGATAGGGTCTTTACAACATTTGTTACAGGTTCATTTTGAAGAAGGATAAAGACATGGAGGAAACCTTGCAGGTACAGGAGAAGTTTTGAGGAATAATGTGTCCAAAACAATATCACTTGGAGAATTTATGAAAACATATTTTTCAAGAAATGCCCTATTTCGTCATCATTTTCAGAACAGATTGTGGCCAATAGAAGATGAATTTTGGAAAACGGAAGGACGTTTTTATTCCTAATATATAGAACTACAAAAACCTATCTCATTTTTTACACAGATATCAAGGATTGGAAGATCCATTCTCTTCATTTCAAACTATTTTTCTGACTACGGAAATTCCAGTCTGAGTCATATTTTTGCAGAGTTGATTATGGACAGTTGGAGGGGAATTTTGAAACAGTGAAGGAGGTTTATCTTAGTAACCTATTTATATATAATAACCTCTTTCATTTTTCTTACAGGTATCATAGAGTGAGAGAATCGAATCCATTACTAAGTCCTATTTGTTTAGATTTCAGACTTTTTCTGTTTTGACACTTGTTTTTATAATGCATATTTCAAGCAAATGGAAACGAATTTCAGGAAGTTGAGAGAGGTTTTTTCTCATAATAAAATGATACCTAAAACCTCTCCCAGATTGTACACATCTGTCATGATTCAAGAGATACAAAGTCATAATTATAGGCCAAGGTTTCAGCAGTTTAGTCCATTTCTCATGGCAGACAGTTCTAAAATTTATTGTAATCTCTGCTATCTTTAGAAATTCGACCTCCTAGGGAGGATTTCGACCTCAATATTTATATGAGGAATGATTGTAATATTTGGGAGTGGGGATCAAGGGGCTATTCTTGTGAAAAAAAGTGGTTGGAACTTGACAGCATGATTGAAGTTCAATTTTAGAAGCTTTTACAGGCATGTATGAATTTCCTTATGTTTATATATTGCAGAAATGACTATTTATGAATTAAAATATGATCTTTGAGCCTATCCTATTTCAATTTATGAATTATATGCTTTTAGTATTCTTTCTATACACGGTCTAAATTTCATGTTGTGATTCTTCTAAACAACATACAACTATGCCCCTATCATGAAATAACCTCTGAGCTCTTATATTCATAGTTTATGATCACATTCAGTTTTTTGCTTCTATTCATATATTGAAATTTTATATTATACTTGTATTTTGTTTTTAATATTTCTACCTAATTCATGTTTTCAACTACCACCAGAAAAACATATTATGTAGATGTCCCATTCCTACTATCCAATATTACCTTAAGCTTGAACCCTCGTAGTCTAGGTTCAACTTTAGGGATAACATCTTTTGGCGCCGTTGCCGGGGACGGAGAAACGAAAGTATATCTTCCCTGGGTGTTGACATTTTTATAGCTGGTTTTGAGAGGTGACAAGATCAGTACATTTGTTTACAGACTACATTCACCTGACAATCAGAAAGTTACAGTGGCTTCAAAGCCGATTGGTACAAGAGGGAATCCTTCATCTCCTTTACATGAAGGAGTTTTTGATCCAGAAAAGATTATCAGGGAGGCTAGAAGGAATTTGAATATTCCATCATCCAGTAACCATCAGTTTTCCACTACTGATACAGATCTAGGATATTCCTCTTCAGACCTTGTGAACAACCAAGAAGAAAATAAATTGGATTTATCAATTAACATTCCTGAAGTTGATGAATTAAATCCAACACGGGTTGGTGATTTTAATGTGTATTCAAATCCTCTTTCTTTAGAACATAAACATATTCCTGAGGAATTTTTTACCTTGAAATATTTGACAGAACCTGAGATACCCCTTACAAGTAGGATTTTCATTGAACAGTTGAAAATTTAAGTACCTTCCCCTCCACATACTAAACCACCATCTCCATAGATTTTCCATTCATTAAATATGGTTGTCCAACCCCCTGATATGATGGACCGCATGGTAGCAGCTAGATATGCTCCGTTAGTCATGCATCGACCCTTAAACCCTTTGATTGGTGGTGACTATCAGAAATACTTGCCTAGGTTTGATGGCCAGGGTGGGAGAACTGCTGAAGAACATTGGGATAAGTTTTGTAGCTATGCTGATAACTACAACATTGAAGCTAGAGAAGTTTGGATGAGAATGTTCGTTCAGAGTCTAGACGTAGAGGTTAGAAAATGGTTCAGGGAGTTACTAGAGAATTCTATAGATGGTTTGGAAGAGTTACACCATTTGTTTATCATAAATGGGGAGATACCAAGGATTATCTCTATTATTACACGGAATTCACAGCATTGAAGAGAACGCCCGATGAAGTAGTTGCAGATTTTTCCAAAAGGTTTAATAAAATGTATAACAAGATTCCCATAGAGATTAAACCGACTGAACCTACAGCAAAATTGACTTATGCTAATGCTTTTGATTATCAATTTTCCTTATGGATGAGGGAGAGAAAAGTAGTGTCTCTGATGAACATGCAGGATGTAGCCCTAGAGGTTGAATCTAACATTTTGGCATCCAACAAACTTAAAGAAGAAGATGAAGCTCAAAATATGGATCGGAAGGGTAAAAAGGAGATGATGCCTTCTTCTTGTTTTACAAAAACTTCAGATAGAAAATATGATGAAATGCACAAAACCATAACAGATTTGCCTGCAAAGGTTGAGAGATTGGAAATAAAAAGGAAAAATCAGAATAGGCCTACCTATGATAATGATTATAGAAACCAAAATCAATTTAGGTGCCCTTATCCTCCCAGATTTATGTTCAGAGAGAGAAGGAACAATGACATTGAAAGGGAGAAGATAGAGAATGAAGATCAAAAGGTACAACCACCTTTTCAGAACAACTTAATAAGGGAGGATGATCCTTATGAAACAACATTAGAAGAGATTGAAGAGTCAGAGCATGATATTAATTATTTGGATGATGTGTATGCTTCTAATTTTATAACTAGGGATGATTACTATGCTGCAGCAGAGATTAATTATGAAGAAGGAAGTGTTAATGAGCAACAATCTGGAATTTGTCAGCAAGAACAACAACATAAATCATATGGACTTAGGTCTGGGATAAAACAAGCTGCACCATTAAAAAAGAAGGTGAAATTTGTGCCCACCAAAGCAGCATTGCCTTCTACAGAACAACAAGAACCACAAAATGATAAAAACAACCCTGTTAAATTAGCAGAAGGAGGTAATATGCTTGGTTTTGATTTGGTGCATGAGATAAATAAAATCAAGATTCCCATCCCTTTAACTGAATTGATAAGGAGCACATCTTATAGAGAACCTGCCATGAAAATTTTAAACTCATCACTTGTTCATGCCTTAGAAGATGTGATAAATTTGCAGGAGAAAGATCCCACCATTATCACTGGTTCGAAAGCTTCTCACAAGTCAGAAATAAAATCCTGTTATCCCCCACCTTTCTATATTACACTTACCATACATGATCAGATGTTGCATAATTATCTTTTGGATTCAGGTGCTTCACACAATCTTATGCCAAAGGAGGTTATGGAAACCCTAGGATTATCAGTCACAAAACCCTATCATGACTTATATGCTTTTGATTCCCGAGCCGTCAAATGTTTAGGAGTCATAAAAGACCTTGTAGTCAACCTTGCTCAGCTGCCTATGAAAAGTATTCTTATGGATGTAGTAGTAGCTGATATTTGTCCTAAGTTTGGCATGTTGTTGTCAAGGTCATGGGCTAAAAAGATAGGTGGCACTCTCCAAATGGACCTATCATATGCTTCAATTCCTATATTTGGAGGTGAATATAGAAGATTATACAGAGAGGTGCAATTGGCATTCCTGGTAAGTGATGATAGAAATCCTACGAATCATCCTATTTATACAGTACAAGAGGATATGGGTTCATGCATGTTACAGGTAAATGATGATGCTGGGGTTTTGTAAGTTAAGAAAGACATTTCAGTTCAGTGTGACACAGAAGAAAAGGAAGGGATTTGGCAGATGTACTTTGATGGATCATCAAACAAAGATGGAGAAGGGGCTGGTGTGTTGCTAATTTCTCCTGGAGGTGAGATTATTTCATTAATCTATAAATTGGAATTACAAACCACAAATAATACTGCTGAGTATGAGGCACTAATCCTTGGATTGAGGGATGCAAAAGATATGAATATTCAAAGTCTTGTAGTGTTTGGCGACTCCGAATTGGTAATTCAACAAGTAAAGAGTATTTATCAGGTAAAGCAGTCATTATTGAAAGTTTATAGAAATGAAGTGTGGGATATGATAGATAATTTTTTCCATGCTTTTAATATAACATATATTCCAAGAGATTGTAATCAGACCGCAGATTCACTGGCATTAGCAGCAGCATATTTCAGAATCCCAAAATTGACACACCTAAAGTATCCCATTGATGTAAGGTATAGGCCAGTTGTCCCAGATGGTATTAAACATTGGAGGGTGTTTCAATATGAGTAGGAAATAAAGCAATTTTTAGAATTAACTGAAGAATTTGCAGATGACCAGGTTGATTTAGATGAAGATGTAGATCTAGCTGAAATGTCTAATCGTGAAAAATAGTCAATTGCTGATCAAAAAATTCTGGATTTAAAGAGCAATTTTATCCCTAAGGGACTTGTTCCATTAGAGAGGTTGTTTTCAAAAAATGATACACCGTTGAAAAATAATTTTCAGACCACTGAAGAGAGTGTAATAAGCTGTAATATTGGGTCTATAGCAGAACCGAGGATGGTTAAGATATCTAAGAAATTGTCAGAAATGGAGAGAAACAGATACATCATTTTGTTGAAAGCATTCATAGATATTTTTGCATGGTTATATGAGGATCTTAAAACCTATGACACTAATTTTATTCAGCATAAGATCCCATTAAAGCCTAATACTAAGCCATTTAAACAAAAGCTGAGAAGGCTTAATCCAACACTTTTACCAGTCATTGAAAAAGAGGTGAAGAAACTACTGGACGCCAAGATTATTGTTCCTCTTAGGTACTCTTCTTGGGTAGCTAACCTTGTGCCAGTGCGCAAGAAAAATGGAGAAATAAGGTTATGTGTAGATTTTTGAAATTTAAACAGATCATGCCTTAAAGATAACTATTCATTGCCTAAGATAGGTCATATTTTGCATGGAGTAGTAGGTGCATAAAGAATTTCAATGATTGATGGATTCTCTGGTTATAACCAGATTGTGGTTCAGCCGAAAGATAGAGAGAAAACAACTTTTATAACCCCCTGGGGTACATTCATGTATGACAAAATGCCTCTTGGGATAATGAATGCAGGTGCCACGTTTCAAAGAGCAATGTACATAGCATTTGTAGGTGAGAATGAAAAGTTTGTGGTCATTTATCAAGATGATATCACGGTCTTTTCCAAATATGATGAAGAGCATTTGAAACATCTGAAGCAAACTTTTATGAAATGCAGAAGATTTGGGTTGTCATTGAACCCAAAGAAATCTCACTTTGATATGACAGAAGGTAAGTTATTGGGTCACATAGTTTATGCTGATGGGATTAAAATTGACCCGGAGAGAGTGAAAGCTATTTTAAAGATTGCTATTCCTAGAAATAAAAAAGAAATCCAGTCTTTCATAGAAAAAATCAATTTTTTGAGGTGGTTATTCCTAACTTTGCTAAAACTATTAAGTATATTATTGATATGCTCAAGAAGGATAGGGAAGTAAGATAGTCTGAGCAAGCCAAACAATCATTTGAGAAAATTAAGTAGGCACTGGTAGAAGCACCTGTGTTGGCAACCCCTGATTAAACTAGGGATTTTGCCATTTTTTCATTTGCTTCAAAAGAATTAATTGTTGCTGTGTTGTTGCAGAAAAACTCTGATGGATTAGAACAACCCATCTCATTCTTTAGCAAGACATTAAGGGATTCAGAGTTGAAATACACTAGTATGGAGAAACAGGCCTATGCTTTGGTTAAGGCACTTAAATTTTTCAGAATTTATGTACTCCATTCTAAAGTTTTAGCTTATGTTCCTAATTCAGCTGTAAAAGACATTCTAGTACATCTTGATAGTGAAGGAAAGAGAGGAAAGTGGATTGCAAAGGTGATGGAATATGAGGTGGAAATTAAGCCTACTAAATTGGTAAAGGGACAAGGCTTAGCTAAGCTTCTTTCTGAGTCAAATTGTCAGATATTGGATCTGTATATGATGGCAGAAAATTCAGAACAGGGTGAAAAACCAGTTTACATCAGGTATTTTGACTGTCCTTGGTATGCTGAAATTGTTTATTATTTGTTAAATCTGCACTGTTCCACAGAATTGAGTAAAAATGAATGCAGATCTATACAACTGAAAGCTCTCAAGTATGTGTTGATTGATCAAGTATTGTACTGGAAGGACCCTGGAGGAATAATTTTGAGATGTTTGGATAGAACAGAAGCAAATGCTGTCATTGAGGAATTGCATGCTGGTATATGTGGCGGACATAAATACTGGAAGGCAATAGTCTTCAAAATATTAAGACCAAGGTATTACTGGCCCACTCTTTTCTCAGATGTGTATCAGCAGATTAGGGCTTGTGAAAAATGCCAAAAGTTTGTAGGTAAACATCAATTGCAGTCCTTACCCTTGAAACCTATATCAGTAGAGGCTCCATTTCAACAATGGGGTTTATATTTTATCGACGAAATTCATCCTCCATCTAGTGGCCAACATAGGTGGATCTTAACTGCAACAGATTTTTTCACAAAGTGGGTAGAAGCAATCCCAACTAGAAAAGCAACAGATCAGGTAGTCATTAATTTCCTGCAAGAAAACATTCTTACTCGATTTGGATGCCATAGAAAACTCATTACTGATAATGCTCCTGCATTTAAATCCAAAAAAATGATAAATTTGCTGAAGAAAATAGTATTTCCTTGAGACAATCTACACCATATTACCCCCAAGGAAATGGATTGGCAAAATCCAGCAATAAAAACATTGTGACAAGCATTAAGAAAATGTTATCAGAAAATAAGAAGAACTGGGATTCTAAGTTAAGATTTTCTTTGTGGGCAGACAGAGTTAAAATAAAGAAGTCAATTGGAACTACCCCATTTCAAATAGTATATGGAACTGAAGCAATATTCCCTATTCAGCTAATGTCTCCAGTGATTAAATTGGTGCAGGAATTTGAAGAAGAACCAGAAGTGAAGAAGAGAAGAACATTTCAGATAATTCAATTACAGCAAGAGAGGGAAGCTCTCATGGACAAAGCTGAAATACACAGAAACAGGATGAAAGAAAGCTTTGATAAAAAGGTAAAAAAGAATGTGTTTTCAGTGGGTGATCAAGTGTTAAGATGGGATGCCAGATATGAGGATAAAGGAAAGCATGGTAAGTTTGATGCTTTGTGGTTTGGACCATTCATAGTGGTGAAAATTATGGGAAATAACACTTTTGTCCTACAAACTCTGGGTGGTAATGAGATTCCAGGTCCAGTTAATGGACGCTTTTTAAAGTTGTTTCATACCTAATTCAGATGACAGATTTCTTGTATATATTCATTGTACATATCAGTTCAAATAAGTTCAGTAGACTCGAGCCCAATAAAACAGATTGCAGAAGGCACAGGTCACATGTTCTTAAGGTCTCACAGGGAAGACCTTATCCCCAGACGGAGCTTGATGTTATTCCTAGGGTTGTTCCATAGATTTACATAGCCCTTACCTCATTTTCATTCATTTTTTCCATTTGCTTAACCTAGGTATTCCTCCTTGTTACTTAAAAGTTTTATTTTACTATTTGTCATGTTTTCATGATTAAATAAGGATTTGGCTCTTGTTCATATTTTTATTCAAAATAGGGTTTAATTTCTTGCTTCTAAAAATATTTCAAATGTTTGGAAAATTTCAAATTTGATAAATTTTATTTAAGGGTCAAACTAACGGCATATGCCAGAATTCCGAATTTAAAAATGTTGTTAGTTTTGCAAAAAATATGAAATTATGATTTAACAAGGGTTTGAATGTTCATAATTATGTTTTAGCAATTATAATTCGAAATGGATTATGCACATGCATGAATATAGTACTCCATGAAGCGTGGCAGCCAACTTCACTCAACACTTGGCAATCGAACAAGTACACATATGATGGTAAATGAGTACTTCCTCTACGTATCGAAATCAATAGAATTGATGGATAGGGAAATGTAACTTCAAAGAAATTAACCACGCAGGATAGGTTTTTACAGCATTTGTTATAGGTTCATTTTGAAGAAGGATAAAAACATGGAGGAAACCTTGCAGGTATAGGAGAAGTTTTGAGGAATAATGTGTCCAAAACAATATCACTTGGAGAATTTATGAAAATAGATTTTTCTAGAAATGCCCTGTTTCGTCATCTTTTTCAGAACAAATTGTGGCCAATAGAAGATGAATTTTGGAAAAATGAAGGAGGTTTTTATTCCTAATATATATAAATACAAAAACCTATCTCACTTTTTACACAGCTATCAAGGATTGGAAATTCCAGTCTAAGTCATTTCAGCCTATTTTTCTGACTACGAAAATTCCAGTCTAAGTCATATTTTTGCAGAGTTGATTATGGACAGCTGGAGGAGAATTTTGAAAAATTGAAGGATGTTTATCTTAGTACCCTATTTATCTATAATAACCTCTTTCATTTTTCTTACAGGTGTCATAGAGTGAGAGAATCGAATCCATTACTAAGTCCTATTTGTTTGGATTTCAGACTTTTTATGTTTTGACACTTGTTTTTAGAATGCAGATTTCAAGCAAATGGAAACGAATTTCAGGAAGTTGAGAGAGGTTGTTTCTCATAATAAACTGATACATTAAAACCTCTCCAGGATTATACACGGCTGTCATGATTCAAGAGATACAAAGTCATAATTATAGCCCAAGTTTTCAGCAGTTTAGTCCATTTCTCATGGCAGACAGTTCTAAAATTTATTGTAATCTCTGCTATCTTTAGAAATTCGACCTCCTAGGGAGGATTTCGACCTCAATATTTATATGAGGCATGATTCTAATATTTGGGAGTGGGGAGCAGGGGGCTCTTCTTTTGAAAAGAAGTGGTTGGAACTTGACAGCATGATCGAAGTTCGATTTTAGAAGCTTTTACAGGCATGTATGAATTTCCTTATGTTTATATATTGCAGAAATGACTGTTTATGAATTAAAATATGATCGTTGAGCCTATCATGTTTCAATTGATGAAGTATATTCTTTTAGTATTCTGTCTATACATGGTCTAGATTTCATGTTGTGATTCTTCTAAACAACATACAACTATGCCCCTATCATGAAATAACATCTGAGCTCTTATATTCATAGTTTATGATCACAGTCAATTTTCTGCTTCTATTCATATATTGAAATTTTATATTATACTTGTCTTTTGTTTTTAATCTTTCTACCTAATTCATGTTTTCAACTACCACCAGAAAAACATATTCTGTAGATGTCCCATTCCTACTATCAAATATTACCTTAAGCTTGAACCCTCGTAGTCTAGGTTCAACTTTAGGGATAACACCTTTTTTGTTAACTAGGGAGAAAGACGAACCCGTAGCTGATTTAGAAAATGTTATAAAGATGATGCAAAAACTCTCTAATAAAATTATAGATCTAGAGAAAGATAAGGAAGCCATGTCTTTAAAGCCACCTTTCAAGCCATTCTATTAGAAAAGAGAAGAAAATGCATAGCCAACCCGATCAGTAAATAATTATGCTATGCTAAACTTAAATGAAATAGGCATGGACCACTTCTGTACCTTTCATCAAGAACAACACTCGGAAAAAGGTTGTCCGCAGTGGATTAACTCAATGAGTTTGGTAATGAATCAAATGTTAGATGCACAAATTCCTAAGCAAACAAACCCTCAGCAAGAATAAATTCCTGAGCGGGAAGAATCCTCTCTAGACACCACGATGATCCTTTGGGACTGGACTCCTACCCAAGAATCGTCTTTTGAAGATCTTGTTGACGAAGTACAAACAACATCTATTAATATTACTACTAGAAGTAAAGGCCTGGTGCTTGATCAAACAATAGATGTGCCTAAAGATAAATCTGCAAATCAAATACCAAAATGGCACATAACTATAATCCCACCCCAGCCTAAGAAAATTCCGGCAGTAAACCCCGTAGTGACAAAGGAATCAAACGCATAAATACCCAAACAACCAAACGCTTCTTCAAACAAAATAGAAAATCAACCCAAAGTTTTGAAAGAATGTGACATGGGCTATGACATAATCGAGGATATTAAAAAGGAAAAAGATAATGTCTCAATATTCAATATGTGTAGTCTACCCCAGTAGAGAAAGAAATTGTTGGAATCCTTTGATCCACAAACAAGCACTCCATCCGGAAACACTGAAGAAAATCCAGAAATAAATGAAGCCAATATCGGTGAGAAATCGAAATCTCATACTCTGTCATTTCTCTTAACTTTTGAAATCTTTAATCACAATGTACATAATTGTTTGGTAGACTCTGGTGCCAGTTCGAATGTCATGCCTTTGTCTATTTGCAAAAGTATTAATGCACAGCCTATCCCATCCCCATCTCAAATCATACAGTTAGACATAACCATTGTCAAGGTAATTGGAGAATTGAAAGATGTACTTATTAGGTTGTTAGAGGATCCAAGGGTATGCTAGTTCATTGATATAATGGTGGTTGATATTCCTGAGGCTTACGGTTTAATTTTGAGTAGGGACTGGTCGATGAAACTAAATGGTTACTTCGCCACAGATTGGTCTCACTTGTGGTTACCTTATAAGGATAGGAAAAACCAAATCAAAATACTGAGAGAGAACCTCACATGAAACAAAATGTCACTCAGTTAGAGGAAAAAAATGAAGCTGTGACCTTTTCATCTTCATTTTTGGGAAATTATTTCCTAGAAATCGAACCCGGAAATTATCAATCGGAGGATGTTAGCCATGTTTCAGATAAACAGTCCGATCTCCTTCATTTTTTCGCGGGCTAATGATATCGATTGTAACATAGTAAATTTAGTTACTAACTTAGATAGTAATGACACTAACTTAGTTAAAGGAGAAAGTACCTTTTGGACTCTCTACTTCGATGGCTCCAAAACTCAAAAAGGATCCGGAGCCGGTTGTGCTTTGATTGACCCCAATAGAAATATTTTTTTTATCTTGTAGATTAGAATTCGAATGTGCAAATAATACTGTTGATTATGAAGCTCTTATCCATGGATAAAAAAGGCCATTGGTTTGAATGTCAAATATTTGAAAGTATTTGGTGATTCGGAAATAGTTGTCAGGCAAATAAGGAATACAATTCATTGCCTTTCACCACACTTAAAAGGTTATTAATCTGAGGTTTGGGATATGATTTCATGTTTTGATGCTTTCAACATTAATTCTATTCATAGGTTGAAGAATGATACAACTGATTTGTTAGAAACCTCTGCTTCCAGATTAGTGCCCACTAATAACAAATGCTCTATTGAATTAATTTTCAGGCCCTCTGTTCTAGATAATATTACAAATCTTAGGGTGTTTGATGATGATGATTAGATTATTGGTTTCTTAACAAATGAAGATGTCTTCCAAGAGGCTATAATAGATGAAGAACAACATGATTCAGATTTACAAAATAAAAATGCTGTAAAGGGAAACTTCATGCCCAATGGGGTGAGAACTCTTGAAGCGTTGTTTGACTTACATAGCAAGTTCATAAGACCTGTAAATGCTAAAAATCACAGCTCATCCATGCAGCATGAGTTAATAAATCTGGGCACGGAAGCTGAACCGAAATATATTAATCTTGGTAAGTGTTGTACGCCGAGCGAGAGAAGTAAATTCACCAAATTGTTCCAGCAATACAAAGATGTGTTTGCTTGGACCTACGATGACCTGAAAACATATGATACCCGCATCATTCAACACATAATACCAATAAAAGAAGGTGTCAAGCCTTTTCAGCAACAATTAAGAAGGATGCATCCAACACTCGAGCCCCTAATTTAGAAAGAGTTAAAAAAATTGTTGGATGCCAAGATTAATTTTAAAGTCTGACATTCTGAATGGGTGGCTAATTTAGTTCCCGTGCAGAAGAAACTAGGATAAATCAGACTGTGTGTAGATTTCTGGAACTTAAATAAAGCTTCCAATAAAGACAACTATCTTGTGCCCTCAATGGAGCAGATTTTGCAGATGGTGTCAGGATTAGAGTTGTTCTCCCTACTAGATGGTTTCTCCGATTATAACCAAGTGCTAGTAGCGGAAGATGACCGACTCAAAACCACTTTTCGTACAAAGTGGGGAACCTTTTCATATCGAAGAATGCCTTTTGTCTTAATAAACGCAGGATCTACTTTTCAGCGAGCCATGGACATTGCTTTCAGAGGATTGGGAGGTAAATGTGTAGTGGTTTACTTAGATGACGTGACTGTTTTCTCAAAGAAAAGGGAAGACCATGTTTTCCACTAGAAGCAAATCTTTGATCACTGCAGGAAGTATGGTATCTCTTTAAAACCTAAGAAAAGTGTTTTCGCTGTTCTTGAGGGAAAACTCTTGGGTCACATCATTTCAAAGGAGGGAATCTTGATAGATCAAGAGAGAGTGCAAGCTATCAGCAAGATTCCCATGCCCCATAGCAAAAAACCTATGCAATAATTGATGGGCACCATTAATTTTGTTTGAAGGTCCGTGCCAGATTTCGCTCAAATCGTTAAACCTTTGCAACAAATGGTAAAGCAAAGTGTACAATTCAAATGGATGGACTTGGAGAAAGTTGAATTTAAAGAAATCAAGGCTTCCATAGCTAATGCACCTTCTTTAAGAAGTCCAGATTTCGAAAAGGATTTCATCATGTACACTTTTGCTTCTGATAACTCTCTCGCAGTTGTGCTCACTCAAAAGGAGAAATCAGGAGATGAATACTCAAGTTATTTTATGAGCACTAGTCTATAGGGCACTGAACTAAACTACCCCATGGTAGATAAGCAAGCATATGCAGTTTTCAAAGTGGTAAAGCAGTTCAGGCCATATATTCTAAAAAATAGAACTAAAGTCATAGTTCCTCATCCCGTTGTCAGATCTCTTTTTGTTCAGAAAGAATTAGGAGAAATGAGAGGAAACTGGGTCATTGCTCTTTAGGAGTATGAATTGGAATTCAAACCTACCACTATTATCAAAGGACAAGGCTTATGCAAGCTGCTGACTAAAAATACAGCTGATGAAGAGCTAGATTGGAGGAACGAAGCAGAGCTGAACATGATCGATGTATGTCCAATTTTTACAGCTCCTGAGTCTTGGTACAGGGACCTAGTGCATTATCTACAGTCAGGTTATTTTTTGAAACACTGGATTTTGAAGCAAAGAAGAGCACTTCGTCTGAAATCAGCAGCATACCAAATCATTGAAGGACTACTCTTTAGGAAGAATTATGATGGTATTTTTCTCAGATGTTTGGAGAAAGAAGATGGAAGTAACGTGATCAAAGAATTACATGATGGCACTGCTGGGGGACATTACTCTGGAGAAACTATAGCTCACAATATTCTCATAGTTGGATACTATTGGTCCACTCTTTTCATGGATGCTCACGCTTATGCCAGAAATTGTGACGTATGCCAAAGAAGTGTCAAAAAATTACCAAAAGCAATAGGACCTTTGCAGCCAGTTATCATATCTGAACCATTCGAGCAATGGGGCATAGATATTATTGGCGAAATAAATCCAAACTCCTCACTGCAACACCAGTATATTCTAACAACTACAGATTATTTTACAAGATGGGCTGAGGCCATTCCGCTACGTAAAGTCAATGAAGATGCAGTCATCAACTTCTTGGAGGAAAACATCATAACTAGGTTTGGGGTTCCAATTTCCCTAGTCTTTGATAATGCACCTTATTTTTCATCAATGAAGGTTAATGAATTCATGTATGAGAAAGGAATTAAAATTCATTATTCAGCCAATTACTATAAGTCTACCAATAAAAATATCATCCGAATCTTGAAGAAAACTATGATTGAAAATCAAAGAGGCTAGCACATAGCCCTCCCAAACGCCTTATGGGAAGACATAGTCACTCCCAAGAATGATTTAGGGGTCTCCCCATTCACCCTAGTCTATGGAAAAGAATCCATCCTTCCTCCGAATATTCTACTCCCATACTTGCAATTGGCCCAAGCCTCTCGAGTTTCTAGCAATCAATCCCTACAATCCAGAATTGATACCCTGCTAAAACTGGAAGAGTCATGGCAGAAAGCCAAAGACCAATTCCATCATCACCAAGACATAGTCAAAAGATGGTTTGATAAGAAGATATATGGTAAAAGAAATTTCAAAGTAGGTGACTTAGTTCTGAAATGGGATCACCAGCATGAAGGTAAGGGAATGCACACAAAATTTCAACATTTATGGGTTGGACCTTACCAAATTTCCGAAAAGCTTGGCCTATCAACCTATAAATTGAAATATCTGCAAGGGGAAGAAGTAAATCTCCCTCTCAACGACCTCACTTTGAAACAATACTTCGCATGAGTCCTAGGTGGACTCTTGTACATAAATAAAATGTTGTCTTTTCTTGTCTGGTTTGTTTTCTTTTGTTTCATTTTTAATTGCTTTTGATCACCTTTTAGTCTGCTAGTTAGCTTGACTTGTTTTCTCTTGTTTGTTTTTTCCTTTTTAAAGTCCTTTGTTTAAATAAAGCTAAGCTCAATTTTGGCGTAGCTGAGAGATGTGACTCCAGGAAAAACTAAAAAAATGGTCATGAAGAAGCTCACTGATCAAGGGAATATATGTGTGTCTTTGTTTTCACTGAATGGTTTCCCGGAATGCAAAGATCCTTTTTCTGTTTGGTAAATGTAACCCCTATCAAATAACTAAGATTCAGAATTTCATTTTGACTATCTTAGGGCCCCATTCACTCTAACTGTTATACCTCAATATTACACATTACGTATTAGTGTCGCATCCTTTCATTCTTGACCTAAACGAAAGTTTCCCTTAAAGATCATCTGAACATTCAGAGTGAAAAACACTGACTGAATGCTGAAAGCAAAACCTTTTTCTGCCATCTGCCAGCCCAACTTAGCCCTGTTTGTGAGCACTACCGCTCCCTGCATATCTACATGGGCGGGGTAGTCATCACTACCGCGCTTTGCACCTTCTCTGGGGCGTGGTACTACTGCGTTATGCTCAGTTATAGGGGCGCGGTAGTCTGAAATTAGCCTTTTTGCCTTGGATTTTGGGATTTCGACCTTCGAGGAGATTTTGTTGGGATTACCACCTTTGGTTCGATCCTAACTCCTTCTTTGTTTAGCTGGCCTGATCCACTAAACCCTCCATAGATCCACACTTCTCTCTTATTGGTTAACCTTCCCATGTGCTATAAGAGAGAGGCCTTCCATGAGCCAAAGGGAGGATTTTTGGGGCATCAAACCTATGATCTTCAAACTTCTGCAGAGATAGCTAGAGGAAGCACTTGTAGCTGGAGGATTGGCTTGGATATCAAGCAACGCTTGTAAGCACTCTTCAAGTTTGTAATAAAAGATAACTTGTCTTGTTTTTCCCATTTCATGTGTATTGTATAAATCTTTGATATGAAATGTATCTAGTTTAGATTTGAACTTAATCTTTGCTTCAAGGTATTTGGAAGCTTGCATGCTTGTCCTTTGTTTGATTTCAATAGGTTCTACATTGGAGCTTCGGGATCAAGAGCTAGAAGCGGGACAAACATCGAATTGGAAGGTGAGTTATGTCTTTCATCTCTTCTGAATGCATTTAATCTTGTTGTGAAGATTAGTTCAGGAACTCAAGGTAGCATTTGTTTCCTTTTTGTCTTAGCATAGAGTCAGTGCATCCTGCTTTATCCTAAGAGAGTTTCTACCTATCCGTAGGGAGAAATTTCTACGAGACTAACAATAATGACTGTCTCAGGAAGTTCACTATGATGGACCCATGGAGAAGAAGCATGTCTCACAGATGTATGGTATTTAAAATGATCCCATGCTATACGTATAAGAAAAAAAGCATATATCAAAGAGTCTGGTTTCCAGAAATTCTCACCCCAATTAAAGCATGGCCGAGAAAAGCAAAGAAACGTTCAAGTCAGAGAAGCTGCTCAAATAAACCTGCCCAGTAAAGGTTCTTCTCCGTTCATGAAGCATGAAAATAAAATGAATCCTTTGCTCACACAAAAGGACACTATGGATTGAAGAACCCACATCAATTGTTGAAAGCAAAGGAAATTTATTTCTGGAAGGCTCAAAGGGAAAAAGTCATAAATAAGAGAAAACATACAAAAGGATGCAAATAGCATGGGAATAAGGAACACACCAATATGTCTGTGAGATATTGTTACGATCCTGTGGAGTCTTATAGACAGTAAGATTTTGAAAGGTATATTTTTAAAATGAAACTCACATTTTGGCCCTTAGAGAGTGATAAGGAAGGTTGAGTCAAAGTTTCCTTTTTCCTCATCACCATTATGATAAGAATGATCACTGCATTCTCAAAAGCTGAATGTAATGTCCCCATTCAAATAATTGCATAGTAAGACAATCCCATCAATCCTACTAGTTTCCTAGGTTGGATGGGAAAATGTGGAATTGTAATAAGGAAGCTAATAAATGATGTTTAGACATTAGAAGGGTTAAAGTATTTAATAAATATGGTGAAAAAATAAATTCAAGAGAAATTCTAGGTGGCAAGTGGTTTTGGAGACATATGGAGGGTGTGGGACCCACACTAGCTTGATTTTTTTAATGACACATGGCATCTCTCTCTTGCCAATTCGAATTCATGGGAAGGTTAACACTCTTGGGTGAGTTGGTAATTCATAACACATGGCATTGAGCATCTTAGGTTGAATTTGGATGGATTGGTAACCTCCATGGAAGATAAAGAGTCAAATTGGAAGTTTGTGGACACTTGGGCTAGATTCCCTAGCCCCTATGACACCAATGATGGAGAATCTATGACAACTATGAAAAATTGCAGACCTGACCTGTGACATCTATCCATTATGACATGTCATCCCCAAAAATAGGCTCAAGGAAGACGCTCATGGGAGTGGAAGAAGCCAAAGGGACTCAAATTCGAATTTGGGAGAAGATGGAAGGTTGGAACTAGGAGACAAGTGACAAATGTGGAATATTTCCTAAGTGGAAATCTCTTGAAGCTATTGAGAGGATTTCGACCCTTAGAAGGCTAATTTTGGTTATAAAATGTAGAAATCAAGTATGATAATGGCTTTTGATGATTTGAGAAAAGTTACATTTGTGAAGAGAGAGCTAGTGGATGACTAGTTTCTTTCCTTATCCAATTTCGAGGGTGAAAGATTCCCATTCAAGTTGGTGTTTGGAGAGTCCACTCAGGTCTTTCATGGAGATTTAATGGAGTTTGTATTTTCAGGTATCAGCTACAGGAATTTTCAGGGTTTTTGTTAGTGCAACACTTCTTTTCAACCATTTCTAGTTTTGAAGGCATATTCATGCTCCTTGAGGGATTGTGCTTTGGGTGAGCTCTTGTACTCATTAGGAGAGATTCATATGATATTTTTCTGATTTTAATAGATTAAAATCCTCTTTTATTCATATTCAGAAATTCTCAGGTCGAAATACCCACTGATTGCATGCAAAAATATTGATTAATGAGCAAACAATGTCCATTTCCCCAATGCATTGATGTATGACACTGTAATGTTGATTATTTCGAATGGATGGATGATTCTATGATATATTTGTGATCAATATACTGCCATGGATTTATTCTACAAGTTTCATGTAATGTACTTGAGAATTTGAAGCATTTTTACTCAGTTTAGTTGTATTGGGAGGTGAAATAGTGTCATTTCCCCAAGGGTCGAATTGGGAATTTTTGCAGTTGAATGGGAGAGGGTTGAGAATAGTTGTAATAATCCATTTATGGTGCATATGAGACCTTAATAACATAATTAACACATTAAATACCTATATTAATAAATTTGATGGAGTTTAGAGGCATTTGGGAGGCCATTTTCAGTGTTACCCTAGGGGGATTTGATACACAAATTACTAGTCAAAATTGCATATATTGGTCAGAATATAAAACAATTTTTATGAAGTATTTGGAGGACCATAAAACATCCCTTAACCTAATATTCAAGTCTAAATATCATTCATACACTCATATAAAATATTTGGGAGCATTTCGGTTGATTTGGACATCAACAAAGTATGAACATTCTATGTCATAACGACTTTGTATAGTTTGCGCATGCGCAAACTATGCACATTCTACGTAATAACGAATTTCTATAGTTTGCGCATGCGTCCGGAAATAAGAAAAGCTTACTTCCCCCCCTTTTTTAAATTCACAGCTTCTAGAAGGTTTACATGATTTCTTAAAAACACGAGTTTTTAGAAAATGTGATTTATTTCATAAATGGAATCAACAAACTATGCACATTCTACGTCATAAAGAATTTCTATAGTTTGCGTATGCGTCCGGAAATAAGAAAAGCTTACTTCCGTCCGTTTTTTCAAATCACAGCTTCTAGAAGGTTTACATGATTTCTTAAAAAATACGAGTTTGTAGAAAATGTGATTTAATTCATAAATGGAATCAACAAATTATGCACATTCTACGTAATAACGACTTTCTATAGTTTGCACATGCGTCCGGAAATAAGAAAAGCTTACTTCCGCCATTTTTTTAAAATCACAGCTTCTAGAAGGTTTACATGATTTGTTAAAAAACACGAGTTTTTAGAAAATGTTATTTATTTCATAAATGGAATCAACAAAGTATGAGCATTCTATGTCATAACGAGTTTGTATAGTTTGCGCATGCGCAAACTATGCACATTCTACGTAATAACGACTCTCTATAGTTTGCGCATGCGTCCGGCAATAAGAAAAGCTTACTTCCCCCCTTTTTTTTAAATTCACAGATTCTAGAAGGTTTACATGATTTCTTAAAAAACACGAGTTTTTAGAAAATGTGATTTATTTCATAAATGGAATCAACAAAGTATGCACATTCTACATCATAACGACTTTCTATAATTTGTGCATGCGTCCCGAAATAAGAAAAGCTTACTTCTCCTCGTTTTTTAAAATCACAGCTTCTAGAAGGTTTACATGATTTCTTAAAAAACACGAGTTTTTAAAAAATGTGATTTATTTCATCAATGGAATCAACAAACTATGCACATTCTACGTAATAACGACTTTATATAGTTTACGCATGCGTCCAGAAATAAGAAAAGCTTACTTACCCCGTTTTTTAAAATCACAACTTCTAGAAGGTTTACATGATTTCTTAAAATACACGAGTTTTTAGAAAATGTCATTTATTTCATAAATGGAATCAACAAAGTATGAAAATTCTATGTCATAACGACTTTGTATAGTTTGCGCATGCGCAAACTATGCACATTCTACGTAATAACGACTTTCTATAGTTTGCGCATGCGACTGGAAATAAGAAAAGCTTACTTTCCCCCTTTTTTTTAAATTCACAGATTCTAGAAGGTTTACATGATTTCTTAAAAAACACGAGTTTTTAGAAAATGTGATTTATTTCATAAAAGGAATCAACAAAGTATGCACATTCTACATCATAACGACTTTCTATAGTTTGCGCATTCGGCCGGAAATAAGAAAAGCTTACTCTTCCCCGTTTTTTAAAATCACAGCTTCTAGAAGGTTTACATGATTTCTTAAAACACACGAGTTTGTAGAAAATGTGATTTAATTCATAAATGGAATCAACAAAGTATGCACATTCTACGTAATAACGACTTTCTATAGTTTGCGCATGCGTCCGGAAATAAGAAAAGCTTACTTCCGCCAGTTTTTTAAAATCACAGCTTCTAGAAGGTTTACATGATTTGTTAAAAAACACGAGTTTTTAGAAAATGTCATTTATTTCAAAAATGGAATCAAAAAAGTATGAGCATTCTATGTCATAACGACTTTGTATAGTTTGCGCATGCGCAAACTATGCACATTCTATGTAATAACGACTTTCTATAGTTTGCACATGCGTCCGGAAATAAGAAAAGCTTACTTCCCCCCCTTTTTTTAAATTCACAGATTCTAGAAGGTTTACATGATTTCTTAAAAAACAGGGGTTTTTAGAAAATGTGATTTATTACGTAAATGGAATCAACAAATTATGCACATTCTATGTCATAACGACTTTCTATAGTTTGCGCATGTGCCCCGAAATAAGAAAAGCTTACTGCTCCCCGCTTTTTAAAATCACACCTTCTAAAAGGTTTACATGATTTCTTAAAAAACACGAGTTTTTAGAAAATGTCATTTATTTGATAAATGGAATCAACAAAGTATGAACATTCTATGTGATAACGACTTTGTATAGTTCGCGCATGTGCAAACTATGCACATTCTACGTAATAACGACTTTGTATAGTTTGCGCATGCGTCCGGAAATAAGAAAAGCTTACTTTCCCCCTTTTTTTTAAATTCACAGATTCTAGAAGGTTTACATGATTTCTTAAAAAACACGAGTTTTTAGAAAATGTGATTTATTTCATAAATGGAATCAACAAAGTATGCACATTCTACTTCATAACAACTTTCTATGGTTTGCGCATGCATCCTGAAATAAGAAAAGCTTACTTCTCCTCGTTTTTTAAAATCACAGCTTCTAGAAGGTTTACATGATTTCTTAAAAAACATGAATTTTTAAAAAATGTGATTTATTTCATCAATTGAATCAACAAACTATGCACATTCTACGTAATAAAGACTTTCTATAGTTTGCGCATGCGTCCGGAAATAAGAAAAGCTTATTCCCCCCGTTTTTTAAAATCACAGCTTCTAGAAGGTTTACATGATTTCTTAAAAAACACGAGTTTTTAGAAAATGTCATTTATTTCATAAATGGAATCAACAAAGTATGAACATTCTATGTCATAACGACTTTGTATAGTTTGCGCATGCGCAAACTATGCACATTCTACGTAATAACGACTTTCTATAGTTTGCGCATGCGTCTGGAAATAAGAAAAGCTTACTTCCCCCCTTTTCTTAAATTCACAGCTTCTAGAAGGTTTACATGATTTCTAAAAAACACGAGTTTTTAGAAAATGTGATTTATTTCATAAATGGAATCAACAACGTATGCACATTCTACGTCATAACGAATTTCTATAGTTTGCGTATGCGTCCGGAAATAAGAAAAGCTTACTTCCGTCCGTTTTTTCAAATCACAGCTTCTAGAAGGTTTACATGATTTCTTAAAAAATACGAGTTTGTAGAAAATGTGATTTAATTCATAAATGGAATCAACGAAGTATGCACATTCTATGTAATAACGACTTTCTATAGTTTGCGCATGCGTCCGGAAATAAGAAAAGCTTACTTCCGCCAGTTTTTTAAAATCACAGCTTCTAGAAGGTTTACATGATTTCTTAAAATACACGAGTTTTTAGAAAATGTCATTTATTTCATACATGGAATCAACAAAGTCTGAAAATTCTACGTCATAACGACTTTGTATAGTTTGCGCATGTGCAAACTATGCACATTATACATAATAACGACTTTCTATAGTTTGCGCATGCGTCTGGAAATAAGAAAAGCTTACTTCCCCCCGTTTTTTAAATTCACAGCTTCTAGAAGGTTTACATGATTTCTTAAAAACACGAGTTTTTAGAAAATGTGATTTATTTCATAAATGGAATCAACAAAGTATGCACATTCTATGTGATAACGACTTTCTATAGTTTGCGCATGCGTCCGGAAATAAGAAAAGCTTACTTCCGCCCGTTTTTTAAAATCACAGCTTCTAGAAGGTTTACATAATTTCTTAAAAAACACAAGTTTGTTGAAAATGTTATTTAATTCATAAATGGAATCAACAAGGTATGCACATTCTACATAATAACAACTTTCTATAGTTTGCCAATGCGTCCGGAAATAAGAAAAGTTTACTTCCCCCCTTTTTTTAAATTCACAGCTTCTAGAAGGTTTACATGTTTTCTTAAAAAACACGAGTTTTTAGAAAATGTGATTTATTTCATAAATGGAATCAACAAAGTATGCACATTCTACATCATAATTACTTTCTATATTTTGCGCATGCGTCCGGAAATAAGAAAAGCTTACTTCCCCCCGTTTTTTAAAATCACAGCTTCTAGAAGGTTTACATGATTTCTTAAAAAACACGAGTTTTTAGAAAATGTGATTTATTTCATCAATGGAATCAACAAACTATGTTCATTCTACATAATAACGACTTTCTATAGTTTGCGCATTCGTCCGGAAATAAGAAAAGCTTACTTACCCCATTTTTTAAAATCACAGCTTCAAGAGGGTTTACATGATTTCTTAAAAAACACTCGTTTTTAGAAAATGTCATTTATTTCATAAAGGGACTCAACAAAGTATGAACATTCTATGTCATAACGACTTTGTATAGTTTGCGCATGCGCACACTATGGACATTCTACGTAATAACGACTTTCTATAGTTAGCGCATGCGCCCGGAAATAAGAAAACCTTACTTCTCCCCGTTTTTTAAAATCACATCTTCTAGAAGGCATACATGATTTCTTAAAAAACACGAGTTTTTAGAAAATATGATTTATTTCATCAATGGAATCAACAAACTATGCACATTCTACGTAATAACGAATTTCTATAGTTTGTGCATGCGCAAGGATATAAGAAAAGCTTAATTCCGCCAGTCTTTTAAAATCACAGCTTCTAGAAGGTTTACATGATTTCTTAAAAAAAACAAGTTTTTAGAGAATGTGATTTATTATTCAATTGAATCAAAAAACTATGCACATTCTACGTAATAACGATTTTCTATAGTTTGCGCATGCGTACGGAAATAAGAAAAGCTTACTTCCCCCCGTTTTTTAAAAACACAGCTTCTAGAAGGTTCACATGATTTCTTAAAAAACAAGAGTTTTTAGATAATGTGATTTATTTCATAAATTGAATCAACAAAGTATGCACATTCTACGTCATAACAACTTTGTATAGTTTGAGCATGCGAAAACTATGCACATTCTACGTAATAACGACTTTCTATAGTTTGCGCATGCGTCCGGAAATAAGAAAAGCTTACTTCCCCCCTTTTTTTAAATTCACAGATTCTAGAAGGTTTACATGATTTCTTAAAAAAACACGAGTTTTTAGAAAATGTGATTTATTTCATAAATGGAATCAACAAAGTATGCTCATTCTACGTCATAACGACTTTCTATACTTTGCACTTGCGTCCGGAAATAAGAAAAGCTTACTTCTCCCCGTTTTTTGAAATCACAGCTTCTAGAAGGTTTACATGATTTATTAAAAAACACAAGTTTTTAGAAAATGTGATTCTTCTCATCAATGGAATCAACAAACTATGCACATTCTACGTAATAAGGACTTTCTATAGTTTGCGCATGCGTCCGGAAATAAGAAAAGCTTACTTACCCCGTTTCTTAAAATCACAGCTTCTAGAAGGTTTACATGATTTCTTAAAAAACACGCATTTTCAGAAAATGTCATTTATTTAATAAAGGGAATCAACACAGTATGAACATTCTATGTCATAACGACTTTGTATAGTTTGCGCATGCGCAAACTATGCACATTCTGCGTAATAACGACTTTCTTTAGTTTGCGCATGCATCCGGAAATAAGAAAAGCTTACTTCCCCCCTTTTTTTAAATTCATAGATTCTAGAAGGTTTACATGATTTCTTAAAAAACACGAGTTTTTAGAAAATGTGATTTATTTCACAAATGGAATCAACAAAGTATGCACATTCTACGTCGTAATGACTTTGTATAGTTTGCGCATGCATCCGGAAATAAGAAAAGCTTACTTCTCCCCATTTTTTAAAATCACAGCTTCTAGAAGGTTTACATGATTTCTTAAAAAACACAAGTTTTTAGAAAATGTGATTTATTTTATCAATGGAATCAACAAACTATGCACATTCTACGTAATAACGACTTTCTATAGTTTGTGCATGCGTCCGGAAATAAGAAAAGCTTACTTCCGCCAGTTTTTTAAAATCACAGCTTCTAGAAGGTTTACATGATTTGTTAAAAAACACGAGTTTTTAGAAAATGTCATTTATTTCAAAAATGGAATCAACAAAGTATGAGCACTCTACGTCATAACGACTTTGTATAGTTTGCGTATGCGCAAACTATGCACATTCTACGTAATAACGACTTTCTATAGTTTGCGCATGCGTCCGGAAATAAGAAAAGCTTACTCCCCACCTTTTTTTTAAAGTCCCAGATTCTAGAAGGTTTACATGATTTCTTTAAAAACAGGGGTTTTTAGAAAATGTGATTTATTTCGTAAATGGAATCAACAAATTATGCACATTCTATGTCATAACGACTTTCTATAGTTTGCGCATGTGTCCCGAAATAACAAAAGCTTACTTCTCCCCGTTTTTTAAAATCACAACTTCTAAAAGGTTTACATGATTTCTTAAAAAACACGAGTTTTTAGAAAATGTCATTTATTTCATAAATGGAATCAACAAAGTATGAACATTCTATGTCATAACGATTTTGTATAGTTCGCGCATGCGCAAACTATGCACATTCTACGTAATAACGACTTTGTATAGTTTGCGCATGCGTCCGGAAATAAGAAAAGTTTACTTCCCCCCTTTTTTTTAAATTCACAGATTCTAGAAGGTTTACATGATTTCTTAAAAAACACGAGTTTTTAGAAAATGTGATTTATTTCATAAATGGAATCAACAAAGTATGCACATTCTACGTCGTAATGACTTTGTATAGTTTACGCATGCGTCCGGAAATAAGAAAAGCTTACTTCTCCCCATTTTTTAAAATCACAGCTTCTAGAAGGTTTACATGATTTCTTAAAAAACACAAGTTTTTAGAAAATGTGATTTATTTTATCAATGGAATCAACAAACTATGCACATTCTACGTAATAACGACTTTCTATAGTTTGTGCATGCGTCCGGAAATAAGAAAAGCTTACTTCCGGCAGTTTTTTAAAATCACAGCTTCTAGAAGGTTTACATGATTTGTTAAAAAACACGAGTTTTTAGAAAATGTCATTTATTTCAAAAATGGAATCAACAAAGTATGAGCATTCTACGTCATAACGACTTTGTATAGTTTGCGCATGCGCAAACTATGCACATTCTACATAATAACAACTTTCTATAGTTTGCGCATGCGTCCGGAAATAAGAAAAGCTTACCCCCCCCCTTTTTTTTAAATTCACAGATTCTAGAAGGTTTACATGATTTCTTTAAAAACAAGGGTTTTTAGAAAATGTGATTTATTTCGTAAATGGAATCAACAAATTATGCACATTCTACGTCATAACGACTTTCTATAGTTTGCGCATGTGTCCCGAAATAAGAAAAGCTTACTTCTCCCCGTTTTTTAAAATCACACCTTCTAAAAGGTTTACATGATTTCTTAAAAAACACGAGTTTTTAGAAAATGTCATTTATTTCATAAATGGAATCAACAAAGTATGAACATTCTATGTCATAACGACTTTGTATAGTTCGCGCATGCACAAACTATGCACATTCTACGTAATAACTACTTTGTATAGTTTGCGCATGCGTCCGGAAATAAGAAAAGCTTACTTCCCCCCTTTTTTTTAAATTCACAGATTCTAGAAGGTTTACATGATTTCTTAAAAAACACGAGTTTTTAGAAAATGTGATTTATTTCATAAATGGAATCCACAAAGTATGCAGATTCTACATCATAACGACTTTCTATGGTTTGCGCATGCGTCCCGAAATAAGAAAAGCTTACTTCTCCTCGTTTTTTAAAATCACAGCTTCTAGAAGGTTTACATGATTTCTTAAAAAACATGAATTTTTAAAAAATGTGATTTATTTCATCAATTGAATCAACAAACTATGCACATTCTACGTAATAAAGACTTTCTATAGTTTGCGCATGCATCTGGAAATAAGAAAAGCTTATTCCCCCCGTTTTTTAAAATCACAGCTTCTAGAAGGTTTACATGATTTCTTAAAAAACACGAGTTTTTAGAGAATGTCATTTATTTCATAAATGGAATCAACAAAGTATGAGCATTCTATGTCATAACGACTTTGTATAGTTTACGCATGTGCAAACTATGCACATTCTACGTAATAACGACTTTCTATAGTTTGCGCATGCGTCCAGAAATAAGAAAAGCTTAGTCCCCCCCTTTTTTTTAAATTCACAGATTCTAGAAGGTTTACATGATTTCTTAAAATACATGAGTTTTTAGAAAATGTCATTTATTTCATAAATGGAATCAACAAAGTCTGAAAATTCTACGTAATAACGACTTTCTATAGTTTGCGCATGCGTCCGGAAATAAGAAAAGCTTACTTCCCCCTTTTTTTAAATTCACAGCTTCTAGAAGGTTTCCATGATTTCTTAAAAACACGATTTTTTAGAAAATGTGATTTATTTCATAAATGGAATCAACAAAGTATGCACATTCTACGTCATAACGACTTTCTATAGTTTGTGCATGCGTCCGGAAATAAGAAAGGCTTACTTCCCCCCGTTTTTTAAAATCACAACTTCTTGAAAGTTTACATGATTTCTTAAAAAACACAAGTTTTTAGAAAATGTGATTTATTTCATGAATGGAATCAACAAACTATGCACATTCTACGTATTAACGACTTTCTATAGTTTGCACATGCGTCCGGAAAGAAGAAAAGCTTACTTCCCCCCGTTTTTTAAAATCACAGCTTCTAGAAGGTTTACATGATTTCTTAAAATACACAAGTTTTTAGAAAATGTCATTTATTTCATAAATGGAATCAACAAAGTATGAAAATTCTATGTCATAACGACTTTGTATAGTTTGCGCATGCGCAAACTATGCACATTCTACGTAATAGCGACTTTCTATAGTTTGCGCATGCGTCTTGAAATAAGAAAAGATTACTTCCCCCCCTTTTTTAAATTCACAGCTTCTAGAAGGTTTACATGATTTCTTAAAAAAAATGAGTTTTTAGAAAATGTGATTTATTTCATAAATGTAATCAACAAAGTATGCACATTCTACGTCATAACAACTTTCTATAGTTTGCGCATGCATCTGGAAATAAGAAAAGTTTACTTCCCCCCTTTTTTTAAATTCACAGCTTCTAGAAGGTTTACATGTTTTCTTAAAAAACACGAGTTTTGAGAAAATGTGATTTATTTCATAAATGGAATCAACAAAGTATGCACCTTCTACGTCATAATGACTTTCTATATTTTGCGCATGCGTCCGGAAATAAAAAAGCTTACTTTCCCCCGCTTTTTAAAATCACAGCTTCTAGAGGGTTTACATGATTTCTTAAAAAACACGAGTTTTTAGTAAATGTGATTTATTTCATCAATGGAATGAACAAACTATGTACATTCTACGTAATAACGACTTTCTATAGTTTGCGCATGCGTCCGGAAATAAGAAAAGCTCACTTCCCCCCGTTTTTTGAAATCACAGCTTCTAGAAGGTTTACATGATTTCTTAAAAAACACGAGTTTTTATAAAATGTGATTTATTTAATCAATGGAATCAACAAACTATGCACATTCTACGTAATAACGACTTTCTATAGTTTGCGAATGCGTCCGGAAATAAGAAAAGCTTAATTCCCCCCTTTTTTTAAATTCACAGCTTCTAGAAGGTTTAGATGATTTCTTAAAAAACACGAGTTTTTAGAAAATGTGATTTATTTCATAAATGGAATCAACCAAGTATGCACATTCTACGTCATAACGACTTTCTATAGTTTGCGCATGTGTCCGGAAATAACAAAAGCTTACTTCCCCCCGTTTTTTAAAATCACAGCTTCTAGAAGGTTTACATGATTTCTTAAAGAACACGAGTTTTTAGGAAATGTGATTTATTTAATCAATGGAATCAACAAACTATGCACATTCTACGTAATAACGACTTTCTGTAGTTAGCGCATGTGCCCGGAAATAAGAAAACCTTACGTCTCCCCGTTTTTTAAAATCACATCTTCTAGAAGGCTTACATGATTTCTTAAAAAACACGAGTTTTTAGAAAATGTGATTTATTTCATCAATGGAATCAACAAACTATGTACATTCTACGTAATAACGAATTTCTATAGTTTGCACATGCGCACGGAAATAAGAAAAGCTTAATTCCGCCAGTCTTTTAAAATCACAGCTTCTAGAAGGTTTACATGATTTCTTAAAAAACATGAGTTTTTAGAGAATGTGATTTATTATTCAATTGAATCAAAAAACTATGCACATTCTACGTAATAACGATTTTCTATAGTTTGCGCATGCGTTCGGAAATAAGAAAAGCTTACTTCCCCCTGTTTTTTAAAATCACAGCTTCTAGAAGGTTCACATGATTTCTTAAAAAACAAGAGTTTTTAGATAATGTGATTTATTTCATAAATTTAATCAACAAAGTATGCACATTCTACGTCATAACAACTTTGTATAGTTTGTGCATGCGTAAACTATGGACATTCTACGTAATAACGACTTTCTATAGTTTGCGCATGCGTCCGGAAATAAGAAAAGCTTACTTCCCCCTTTTTTTAAATTCACAGATTCTAGAAGGTTTACATGATTTCTTAAAAAACACGAGTTTTTAGAAAATGTGCTTTATTTCATAAATGGAATCAACAAAGTATGCACATTCTACGCCATAACGAATTTCTATAGTTTGCGCATGCGTCCGGAAATAAGAAAAGCTTACCTCTCCCCATTTTTTAAAATCTCAGCTTCTAGAAGGTTTACATGATTTCTTAAAAAACATGAGTTTTTAGAAAATGTGATTTATTTCATCAATGGAATCACCAAAATATGCACATTCTATGTAATAAAGACTTTCTATAGTTTGCGCATGCGTCCGGATATAAGAAAAGCTTATTCCCCCCGTTTTTTAAAATCACAGCTTCTAGAAGGTTTACATGATTTCTTAAAAAACACGAGTTTTTAGAAAATGTCATTTATTTAATAAATGGAATCAACAAAGTATGAACATTCTATGTCATAACGACTTTGTATAGTTTGCGTATGCGCAAACTATGCACATTCTACGTAATAATGACTTTCTATAGTTTGCGCATGCTTCCGGAAATAAGAAAAGCTTACTTCCCCCCTTTTTTCAAATCACAGCTTCTAGAAGGTTCACATGATTTCTTAAAAAATACGAGTTTGTAGAAAATGTGATTTAATTCATAAATGGAATCAACAAAGTATGCACATTCTACGTAATAACGACTTTCTATAGTTTGCGCATGCGTCCGGAAATAAGAAAAGCTTACTTCCGCCAGTTTTTTAAAATCACAGCTTCTAGAAGGTTTACATGATTTGTTAAAAAATACGAGTTTTTAGAAAATGTCATTTATTTCATAAATGGAATCAACAAAGTATGAGCATTCTATGTCATAACAACTTTGTATAGTTTGCGCATGCGCAAACTATGCACATTCTACGTAATAACGACTTTGTATAGTTTGCGCATGCGTCCGGAAATAAGAAAAGCTTACTTCCTGTTGAGATATTGTAACTTCAAAGAATATTATATTTGTACTTTATTATTCCGTAGATGTTTCATTCCTCCGTGAAGATCTTATTGTATATCCGGAGATGTTTATTCCTTCTTCGGAATGTGGTAACTCGGGTTATTAGACTTCCCCTGTTGGGGTCAGCCCCTGTATGTGTTATGTGGGTCAAAGGGTTATTAGACCACCCTAGAGGGGTCAGCCCATTCAGTTGTAGTGGGGTATTTAACCCATTGGTTAAATACGAGCCTACGTGTACTTGTGTAAAAGATATGTCAGAGTAGTGTATAAATAGAGGAGGTGTGTTCCTCATTTGACACACACACTTGAGAGAGAGGCGCACTTGTGGAGGACAGGTTTGCTATGGTGGAGGAGGAGATCATATATTTGGTTTGCATCTTTGTATATTGCTGGTCATCTATATTGAGGAATCTTTACTGGGTTTTCTACCCCATGAGGGTTTCCCAGGATAAATCTGTGTCTCTTGTGTTTATGCTATGCTTGTTGTTTCTTCAGTGATCCTATATATGCTATTATTGTGAAATGGAATGTAATGCTGCTATTTTTTGTCTTATCATATTAAATATTAACATGGTATCAGAGCTAACCTGAAGGAAGGCAAGGTATGGCACTTACGACACTTGCTTTACTTACGACAATTTGAAGGTTAGGGTTTTACATAGCAAAAACCAGTCATCGTGGAACTTTCGCTATAAATCCATTTCTGTGACGTTTCAGGGTCTGAAACGTTTACAGGTCAAATATAACATCCCCAGGTACCTTGTGTCCAAAGGGCACCCTCAGATTCGTTGTACTTTATGAGTTATGATCAGTACAAGTTAGGGTTTCTGCCTCTTCCAGATCTCAGTCAAAATCAGGTAACATTGGCAAAAAGGTCATAACTTGGGCTAGAAAGCTCCAAATGAAATTTAGTAAAAAGTGACAGGTAGTACATAGACTTTAATATCTCAGGAAATGTTTTCAGAGGCCGAAAGTGAACCAGTGACATGTGGCACGCCGTACAAGTTTGCTCTCCTGTTTTATCCTATAAACAGGTCACGTTGCGACACTTGGCATAACTCTCTCTTAGAAAATCCAATTGAGGTCAGACCTATCAGGATGGAAAGATGAGAGCTTAGGCTACTGTAGAAAAAGTTTTCAGACCCTGTGGAGCAAAAATTGTAGAGTTATAGCAGAAACAATCAGGTGCATATTTATTTCAAAATAGAATTATTTTTGGAGCACCTTTATTCATGGCTTCCGGAATTTAGGGTTTCAGAGAAAGTTAGAGTTTTTGGAATTGGAGTCCACGGCTGTATGATACTCAGGAAAATCAAAATTTAGAGACCAAGATCCAATTTTTTGGTTGGGTAGAAGACCGGGCTTGATCAAACCCTAGTTCGGTATTTTGATAAGAAAGATGGAAAATTAGGGCTTTAGCAAAAGTTGGAATTTTTGAAGTCTGTAACCACGGCTGGAAGCTCCTAAGAAAAATAAGAGTTTAGAGCCTTGGATCGAACCTTTTGATTGGACAGAAGGGTGGGCTTCATCAAACCCTAGTTCGGGTTCCTGTCCAGAAGATCCAGAAGTTTCGAAGGCAATTTTGAGGGGTCAAATTTTGAAGATTTCAAAAGTGAAGTATGCTAGTTTGATCAGCTCAGCAAGACACATCCTTCCATCCATTTGAAAGCATGAAAGTCAAAGATTGAATTTTTAGGGTTTCTCTAGCAAGCCCTAATCAAGCTCCAAATCAAGTTTCAGGGGGAGTTGAGGCTAAGGCCTTACATAAGAAGACTACAAGAAGTCTCGATAGGTATGACTTAAGGAGGTTCAGGTATGTCTTGAAATCTGATTCTTGATTAAGTTCATAATGTGTTTGTCTTCATGTTATTTATTAGTACAATCTTGATTAATGTTAGAATTGTCTTATCACACTAGTAACAATATGAATGCATGTGAATGATCGAAGACATTCATTGATTAGGGCTATATGATTGTACTAATGCATTATGGTGTTGTATGAGGTTGATGTCGTTTGCTAACAAGATACAGGTACATCACAAAAGACAAATCAAGCTCCTTAAAACATGACAACATCAAGACAAAGACTTATCTATAATATTTGTTCTACTTATGAGGTATGTATGACTTTGTTATATTATGCTTAACCTATGAGACATGCATGTTCTAGCTCAGGATCTCTAAATCATTGAAGAGATTGTTTAGGTATGTTGTACATAACTAAGCAGGTATACTAATCCAGGTATGTTTTCCTATGACAAGTTAGAATCTTACCTTAGAATCCCTTATATAAGTATACTTGGTATGATTGGTTATGCTTATTCATAAAGTTAGTAATCAAGGGTTTATGCATATTATGTCTCTTATCTTGATGATCTAATTAACCAGAAGAGTACTATGATCAAACAAGAATATGCAAAAGTAAAAGAAGACTTCCTTGAAACCTTGAATATTATCTATAATCATGACTATACATTTTCAAAGATTATTTAGAACTAGAATGTTTTGATAATATTGAGAATATACTAATGAATGTATGTCTATGTATGATATCATGAGGATGACACTAGTGCACACTTGAGCATGCACAGTGGTACAGAATGAATAGAAGTTCAAAAGACATATAGAAGATCAAGCGGGAGGCAACCACACAAACATAAAAGATAAGTATTTGAGTTGTTATTTGAAATAGTAAATGATATTGCTTGTATGCATATTTGTATTCCTAGAATATATCATGCTGAGTGTAAACATTCATAGAGCATTGAACAGTATACTACTAATATGCATATGATTGGTAAGTTGGACAAACATTCCATTGTTGCTTGTCTAGAATGAAACCTCTTTGCTGACATGCTGAGAGCTGTGCACACTCTCAATAGTATGTTCTTGTAGAGATGGAAGGCATCTAGATAGCCACTGTATGCATACAGGATATGGGAAAGTGTTGTGCCAAAGTATTGGTCAAAATAGTTACATAACTATGTAAATGATATCTGTATGCATAATAGGTTATCATGTCAATATGATTTGATGATTATGAAGTATTACTAATCATGTACTTAATTTTGATTTGTAGGAAAGATCATGATGAATGATGAACACTGAACAAGGGATGGATGTTCAAACAAAAGGATTTACAAATCAAACACACTATAGAAGGCTTGTGGCTAGAAAATTCTCTTAGAAAGAGGAAGAGAATCATGATAAGATGTTTGCTCCAAGTGGCTAGATAAGACCATTCTCTTAATGGTGTAATTAAAGAAGAAGTGTGAATCAGGTTCTGTATGGGTACCCAGGATCGATAATCAATTGATGAGCTTAATGATCACCATGGGTGATGAGGATCTCAACCTTTGCTACAAGGTTGAATATTGTTTCTATACACATACGATATGGTGCAGAAAGGAACCAAAAGTTCGAATTTGTAACAATGTACTAACCAAACCTCTACTGATCCGATGTACTAACCAAACCTCTACCTCAAGTAAAGTTTTCTGAGACAAACTTAAAATAGTTCAGAAGGACCCTCCTCAAAAGGGGGAGTGATGTGATAACTCATGATGAGATTGCCTGCATCGATAGTGAGGTCGATGATGAGGATACCTATATTATTGATGACGACAGAGAGGTTGGTGGATGGTCCTTAGACAGGGTCTAAGGTGACAAGAGGATTGCGTCATCCTTGAACATATATTCTAAAAGAGGCTATAGACATGATGTCTCCAAAAATGAAGTCCTTGGTGGACATATAGGATTGCATCATCCTAAAGAGAGCCGTAGACATATGTCTTCGAGAATGAAGTCCTTGGTCGACTTGAGGGGATTAGATCATCCCTGGACTTTAGTCCTAAAGAGAGCCGTAGACGTATGTCTTCGAGAATGAAGTCCTTGGTGGACTTGAGGGGATTGGATCATCCCTGGACTTCAGTCCTAAAGAAGAGCCGTAGATGTATGTCTTCGAGAATGAAGTTTTTGGTGAACATGTGAGGGGATTGGATCATCCCTGGACTCCAGTCCTAAAGAAGAGCCGTAAACGTATGTCTTCGAGAATGAATTTTTTGGTGAACATGTGAGGGGATTGGATCATCCCTGGACTTCAGTCCTAAAGAAGAGCCGTAGACGTATGTCTTCGAGAATGAAGTCCTTGGTGGACGGTTCAGGATTGAGTCATCCTTGGACATGGTCCTAAATGTACGGTTGAGGATTAATTCATCTTTGGACGTGGTCCTAAATGTACGGTTGAGGATTGAGTCATCCTTGGACGTGGTCCTAAATGTACGGTTGAGGATTGAGTCATCCTTGGACGTGGTCCTAAATGTACGATTGTGGATTAAATCATCCTTGGACAGTAAATCCAGTAATTCCGAAAGGAAGGATAGTCCTAAATGAATTGAGTGGATTAAATCATCCTTGGACAGTAAATCCAGTAATTCCGAAAGGAAGGATAGTCCTAAATCAATTGAGTGGATTAAATCATCCTTGGACGGTAAATCCAGTAATTCCGAAAGGAAGGATAGTCCTAAATGAATTGAGTGGATTAAATCATCCTTGGACAGTAAATCCAGTAATTCCGAAAGGAAGGATAGTCCTAAATGAATTGAATGGATTAAATCATCCTTGGACAGTAAATCCAGTGATTCCGAAAGGAAGGATAGTCCTAAATGAGATTGAGTGGACTAATCATCCTGTAAATAGATTGGGATTGCCTCGTCCCTAGACATGGTGAGATGTCTTAAAGTGATAAGGACTAATCATCCTGTAAATAGATTGGGATTGCCTCGTCCCTAGACATGTTGAGATGTCTTAAAGTGATAAGGACTAATCATCCTGTAAATAGATTGGGATTGCCTCGTCCCTAGACATGGTGAGATGTCTTAAAGTGATAAGGACTAATCATCCTGTAAATAGATTGGGATTGCCTCATCCCTAGACATGGTGAGATGTCTTAAAGTGATAAGGACTAATCATGCTGTAAATAGATTGGGATTGCCTTGTCCCTAGACATGGTGAGATGTCTTAAAGTGATAAGGACTAATCATCCTGTAAATAGATTGGGATTGCCTCGTCCCTAGACATGGTGAGGTGTCTTAAAGTGATAAGGATTGATCATCCTGTAAGTTGATCTGGATTGCATCATCCATAGACATGAGAGTTGTCTTAAACCGAGAGGGACTGATCATCCCGTAAGCGGATCAGGATTGTATCATCCTTGGACCTATGTCCTAAAGTGAGAGGGATTGATCATCCCGTAATTGGATCTTGTGTGTTGCAGGGTATGCTGCTATTGTGTATACTTGTATTGATGAGGATACTTGTATTGATGATATGTATACTTGTATTGATGAGGATACTTGTATTGATGATGTGTATACTTGTATTGATGAGGATACTTGTATTGATGATGTGTATACTTGTATTGATGAGGATAATTGTATTGATGATGTGTATACTTGTATTGATGAGGATACTTGTATTAATGATATTTATACTTGTATTGATGATGTTGTTGATCGTGATGATCTAGATGACGATGTTGTTGATTGTGATGATCTAGATGACGATGCTGCTGATCGTGATGATCTAGATGACGATGCTGCTGATCGTGTGATGACGATGTTGATGATCATGTGATGACGATGCTGATGATCGTGTGATGACGATGCTGATGATCGTGTGATGACGATGCTGATGATCGTGTGATGACGATGCTGATGATCGTGATGCTGATGACGATGCTGATGATCGTGTGATGACAATGCTGATGATCGTGAGATGATGATGCTGATGATTGTGAGGATCCAGATGTTGATGTTGTTGTAGTTGTTCGAGTGCTGCAGAAGATAAAGACTCAGTACTGAAGATGTTGATGTTCCAGTATTGAAGATGTTCCAGTAACTGCTTGAGTTACTGATGATGTTGAGAAAGCTTCCAATGATTTATAGATGTATCATGTATGATGTTGATGACTCCTTGCTCGTGCAGATGCTGTTATAATATCCTTCTCGTTAAGGGGGAGTGTTGAGATATTGTAACTTCAAAGAATATTATATTTGTACTTTATTATTTCGGATATGTTTCATTCCTCCGTGAAGATCTTATTGTATATCCGGAGATGTTTATTCCTCCGTCGGAATGTGGTAACTCGGGTTATTAGACTTCCCCAGTTGGGGTCGGCCCCTGTATGTGTTATGTGGGTAAAAGGGTTATTAGACGACCCTAGAGGGGTCGGCCCAGTCAGTTGTAGTGGGGTATTTAACCCACTGGTTAAATACAAGCCTACGTGTACTTGTGTAAAAGATATGTCAGAGTAGTGTATAAATAGAGGAGGTGTGTTCCTCATTTGACACACACTTGAGAAAGAGGCGCACTTGTGGAGGAGAGGTTTGCTATGGTGGAGGCGGAGATCATATCTTTGGTTTGCATCTTTGTATATTGCTGGTCATCTATATTGAGGAAGCTTTACTGGGTTTTCTACCCCATGAGGGTTTCCCAGGATAAATCTGTGTCTCTTGTGTTTATGCTATGCTTGTTGTTTCTTCAGTGATCCTGTATATGCTATTATTGTGAAATGGAATGCAATGCTGTTATTTTCTGTCTTAGCATATTGAATCTTAACACTTCCCCCCTTTTTTTTAATTCACAGATACTAGAAGGTTTACATGATTTCTTGAAAAACACGAGTTTTTAGAACATGTGATTTATTTCATCAATGGAATCAACAAAGTATGCACATTCTACGTAATAATGACTTTCTATAGTTTGCGCATGCGTCCCGAAATAAGAAAAGCTTCTCCCCATTTTTTAAAATCATAGCTTCTAAAGGTTTACATGATTTCTTAAAAAACATGAGTTTTTAGAAAATGTCATTTATTTCATAAATGGAATCAACAAAGTATGAACATTCTATGTCATAACGACTTTGTATAGTTCGCGCATGCGCAAACTATGCACATTATACGTAATAACGACTTTTTATAGTTTGCGCATGCGTCCGGAAATAAGAAAAGCTTACTTCCCCCCCTTTTTTTAAATTCACAGCTTCTAGAAGGTTTACATGATTTCTTAAAAAACATGAGTTTTTAGAAAATGTGATTTATTTCATAAACAGAATCAAGAAAGTATGCACATTCTACGTCATAACGACTTTCTATAGTTTGCACATGCGTCCGGAAATAAGAAAAGCTTACTTGCCCCCATTTTTTTAAATCACAGCTTCTAGGATGTTTACATGATTTCTTAAAAAACACGAGTTTTTAGAAAATCTGATTTATTTCATCAATGGAATCAACAAACTATGCACATTCTACGTAATAAAGACTTTCTATAGTTTGCGCATGAGTCCGGAAATAAGAAAACCTTATTCCCCCCGTTTTTTAAAATCACAGCTTCTAGAAGGTTTACATGATTTCTTAAAAAAAACGAGTTTTTAGAAAATGCCATTTATTTCATAAATGGAATCAACAAAGTATGAACATTCTATGTAATAACGACTTTTTGTATAGTTTGCGCATGCGCAAACTATGCACATTCTATGTAATAACGACTTTCTATAGTTTGCGCATGCGTCTGGAAATAAGAAAAGCTTACTTCCCCCCTTTTTTTAAATTCACAGCTTCTAGAAGGTTTAAATGATTTCTTAAAAACATGAGTTTTTAGAAAATGTGATTTATTTCATAAATGGAATCAACAAAGTATGCACATTCTACGTCATAACGAATTTCTATAGTTTGCGTATGCGTCTGGAAATAAGAAAAGCTTACTTCCGCCCGTTTTTTCAAATCACAGCTTCTACAAGGTTTACATGATTTCTTAAAAAATACGAGTTTGTAGAAAATGTGATTTAATTCATAAATGGAATCAACAAAGTATGCATATTCTACGTAATAAAGACTTTATATAGTTTGCGCATGCGTCCGGAAATAAGAAAAGCTTACTTCCCCCAGTTTTTTAAAATCGTAGCTTCTAGAAGGTTTACATGATTTGTTAAAAAACACGAGTTTTTAGAAAATGTCATTTATTACATAAATGGAATCAATAAAGTATGAGCATTCTATGTCATAACGACTTTGCATAGTTTGCGCATGCGCAAACTATGCACATTCTACGTAATAACGACTTTCTATAGTTTGCGCATGCATCCAGAAATAAGAAAAGCTTACTTCCCCCCTTTTTTTTAAACTCACAGATTCTAGAAGGTTTACATGATTTCTTAAAAAACATGAGTTTTTAGAAAATGTGATTTATTTCATAAATGGAATCAACAAAGTATCCATATTCTACGTCATAAAGACTTTCTACAGTTTGCGCATGCGTCCGGAAATAAGAAAAGGTTATTCCCCCTATTTTTTAAAATCACAACTTCTAGAAGGTTTACATGATTTCTTAAAAAACACGAATTTCTAGAAAATGTCATTCATTTCATAAATGGAATCAACAAAGTATGAACATTCTATGTCATAACGACTTTGTATAGTTTGCGCATGCGCAAACTATGCACATTCTACATAATAACGACTTTCTAAGGTTTGCGCATGCTTCCGGATATAAGAAAAGCAAACTTCCCCCATTTTTTTAAATTCACAGCTTCTAGAAGGTTTACATGATTTCTTAAAAACACGAGTTTTTAGAAAATGTGATTTATTTCATAAATGGAATCAACAAAGTATGCACATTCTACATCATACAACTTTCTATAGTTTGCGTATGCGTCCGGAAATAAGAAAAGCTTACTTCCGCTCGTTTTTTCAAATCACAGCTTCTAGAAGGTTTACATGATTTCTTAAAAAATATGAGTTTATAGAAAATGTGATTTAATTCATAAATGGAATCAACAAAGTATGCACATTCTACGTAATAACGACTTTCTATAGTTTGCGCATGCGTCCGGAAATAAGAAAAAGCTTACTTCTGCCATTTTTTTAAAATCACAACTTCTAGAAGGTTTACATGATTTGTTAAAAAACACGAGTTTTTAGAAAATGTCATTTATTTCATAAATGGAATCAACAAAGTAAGAGCATTCTATGTCATAACGACTTTGTACAGTTTGCGCATGCGCAAACTATGCACATTTTGCGTAATAACGACTTTCTATAGTTTGCGCATGCGTCCGGAAATAAGAAAAGCTTACTTCCCCCCTTTTTTTTTAAATTCACAGATTCTAGAGGGTTTACATGATTTCTTAAAAAACACGAGTTTTTAGAAAATGTGATTTATTTCATAGATGGAATCAACAAAGTATGCACATTCTACGTAATAACGACTTTCTATAGTTTGCGCATGCGTCCCGAAATAAGAAAAGCTTACTTCTCCCGTTTTTTAAAATCATATCTTCTAGAAAGTTTACATGATTTCTTAAAAAACACGAGTTTTTAGAAAATGTCATTTATTTCATAAATGGAAGCAACAAAGTATGAACATTCTATGTCATAACGACTTTGTATAGTTCGCGCAAGTGCAAACTATGCACATTCTACGTAATAACGACTTTCTATAGTTTGGGCATGCGTCCGTAAATAAGAAAAGCTTACTTCCCCCCTTTTTTTAAATTCACAGCTTCTAGAACGTTTACATGATTTCTTAAAAAACACGAGTTTTTAGAAAATGTGATTTATTTCATAAAGGGAATCAACAAAGTATGCACATTCTACGTCATAACAACTTTCTATAGTTTGCGCATGCGTCCGGAAATAAGAAAAGCTTACTTCCCCCCCGTTTTTTAAAATCACAGCTTCTAGGAGGTTTACACGATTTCTTAAAAAACATGAGTTTTTAGAAAATGTGATTTATTTCATCAATGGAATCAACAAACTATGCACATTCTACGTAATAAAGACTTTCTATAGTTTGCGCATGCGTCCGGAAATAAGAAAAGGTTATTACCCCAGTTTTTTAAAATCACGGCTTCTAGAAGGTTTACATGATTTCATAAAAAACACGAGTTTTTAGAAAATGTCATTTATTTCATAAATGGAATCAACAAAGTATGAACATTCTATGTCATAACGACTTTGTATAGTTTGCGTTGCGCAAACTATGCACATTCTACGTAATAACGACTTTCTATAGTTTGCGCATGTGTCCGGAAATAAGAAAAGCTTACTTCCGCCCTTTTTCTAAATTCACAGCTTCTAGAAGGCTTACATGATTTCTTAAAACCACAAGATTTTAGAAAATGTGATTTATTTCATAAATGGAATCAACAAAATATGCACATTCTACGTCATAACGAATTTCTATAGTTTGTGTATGCGTCGGGAAATAAGAAAAGCTTACTTCCGCCCGTTTTTTCAAATCACAACTTCTAGAAGGTTTACATGATTTCTTAAAAAGTACGAATTTGTAGAAAATGTGATTTAATTCATAAATGGAACCAACAAAGTATGCACATTCTACGTAATAACGACTTTCTATAGTTTGCGCATGCGTCCGGAAATAAGAAAAGCTTACTTCCCCCAGTTTTTTAAAATCACAGCTTTTAGAAGGTTTACATGATTTGTTAAAAAACACGAGTTTTTAGAAAATGTCATTTATTTCATAAATGGAATCAACAAAGTAGGAGCATTGTATGTCATAACGACTTTGTATAGTTTGCGCATGCGCAAACTATGCACATTCTACGTAATAACGACTTTCTATGGTTTGCGCATGCGTCCGGAAATAAGAAAAGCTTACTTCCCCCCTTTTTTTAAATTCACAGCTTCTAGAAGGTTTACATGATTTCTTAAAAACGCGAGTTTTTAGAAAATGTGATTTATTTCATAAATGGAATCAACAAAGTATGCACATTCTACGTCATAACGACTTTCTATAGTTTGCGCATGCGTCTGGAAATAAGAAAAGCTTACTTCCCCCCGTTTTTTAAAATCACAGCTTCTAGAAGGTTTACATGATTTCTTAAAAAATACGAGTTTGTAGAAAATGTGATTTAATTCATAAATGGAATCAACAAAGTATGCACATTCGACGTAATAACAACTTTCTGTAGTTTGCGCATGAGTCCGGAAATAAGAAAAGCTTAGTTCCACCAGTTTTTTAAAATCACAGCTTCTAGAAGGTTTACATGATTTCTTAAAAAACACGAGTTTTTAGAAAATGTGATTTATTTCATAAATGGAATCAACAAAGTATGCACATTCTATGTAATAACGACTTTCTATAGTTTGCGCATGCGTCCCAAAATAAGAAAATCTTACTTCTCCCCGTTTTTTAAAATCACAGCTTCTAGAAGGTTTACATGATTTGTTAAAAAACACAAGTTTTTAGAAAATGTCATTTATTTCGTAAATTGAATCAACAAAGTATGAGCATTCTATGTCATAACGACTATGCACATTCTACGTAATAACGAATTTCTATAGTTTGCGCATGCATCCGGAAATAACAAAAGCTTAGTTTCCCCCTTTTTTTAAATTCACAGATTGTAGAAGGTTTTCATGATTTCTTAAAAAACGCAAGTTTTTAGAAAATATGATTTATTTCATAAATGGAATCAACCAAGTATGCACATTCTACGTCATAACGACTTTCTATAGTTTGAGCATGCGCAAACTATGCACATTTTACGTAATAACGACTTTCTATAGTTTACGCATGCGTCCGGAAATAAGAAAAGCTTATTCCCCCTGTTTTTTAAAATCACGGCTTCTAGAAGGTTTACATGATTTCTTAAAAAACATGAGTTTTTAGAAAATGTCATTCATTCCATAAATGGAATCAACAAAGTATGAACATTCTATGTCATAACGACTTTGTATAGTTTGCGCATGCACAAACTATGCACATTCTACGTAATAATGACTTTCTATAGTTTGCGCATGCGTCCAGAAATAAGAAAAGCTTAATTCGCCCCTTTTTTTTAAATTCACAGATTCTAGAACGTTTACATGATTTCTTATAAAACACAAGTTTTTAGAAAATGTGATGTATTTCATAAATGGAATCAACAAAGTATGCACATTCTATGTCATAAAGGCTTTCTATAGTTTGCGCATGCGTCCGGAAAAAAGAAAAGCTTATTCCCCTCGTTTTTTAAAATCACAGCTTCTAGAAGGTTTACATGATTTCTTAAAAAACACGAGTTTTTAGAAAATGTGATTTATTTCATCAATGGAATAAACAAACTATGCTCATTCTACGTCATAAAGACTTTCTATAGTTTGCGCATGCATCCGGAAATAACAAAAGTTTATTCCCCCCATTTTTTAATATCACAGCTTCTAGAAGGTTTACATGATTTCTTAAAAAACAAGAGTTTTTAGAAAATGTCATTTATTTCATAAATGGAATCAACAAAGTATGAACATTCTATGCATAACGACTTTGTATAGTTTGTGCATGCGCAAAGTATGCACATTCTACGTAATAACGACTTTCTATAGTTTGCGCATGCGTCCGGAAATAAGAAAAGCTTACTTCCCCCCTTTTTTGAAATTCACAGCTTCTAGAAGGTTTACATGATTTCATAAAAACACGAGTTTTTAGAAAATGTGATTTATTTCATAAATGGAATCAACAAAGTATGCACATTCTACGTCATAACGACTTTCTATAGTTTGCGCATGCGTCTAGAAATAAGAAAAGCTTACTTTCCCACGTTTTTTAAAATCACAGCTTCTAGAAGGTTTACATGATTTCTTAAAAAATAGGAGTTTTTAGAAAATGTGATTTATATCATCAATGGAATCAACAAACTATGCATATTCTAAGTAATATAGACATTCTATAGTTTGCGCATGCGTCCGGAAATAGGAAAAGCCTATTCCCCCCATTTTATAAAATCACAGCTTCTAGAAGGTTTACATGAATTCTTAAAAAACACGAGTTCTTAAAAAATGTCATTTATTTCATAAATGGAATCAACAAAGTATGAGCATTCTATGTCATAACGACTTTGTATAGTTTGCGCAGGCCGAAACTATGCACATTCTACGTAATAACGACTTTCTATAGTTTGTGCATGCGTCCGGAAATAAGAAAGGCTTACTTCCCCCGTTTTTTTAAATTCACAGATTCTAGAAGGTTTACATGATTTCTTAAAAAACATGAGTTTTTAGAAAATGTGATTTATTTCATAAATGGAATCCACAAAGTATGCACATTCTACGTCATAACGAATTTCTATAGTTTGCGCATGCGTCCGTATATAAGAAAAGCTTATTCCCCCCGTTTTTTAAAATCACAGCTTTTAGAAGGTTTACATGATTTCTTAAAAAACACGAGTTTTTAGAGAATGTCATTTATTTTATAAATCGAATCAACAAAGTATGAACATTCTATGTCATAATGACTTTGTATAGTTTGCGCATGCGCAAACTATGCACATTCTACGTAATAACGACTTTCTATAGTTTGCGCATGTGTCCGGAAATAAGAAAAGCTTACTTCCCCCCTTTCTTTAAATTCACAGCTTCTAGAAGGCTTACATGATTTCTCAAAAACACAAGATTTTAGAAAATGTGATTTATTTCATAAATGGAATCAACAAAGTATGCACATTCTACGTCATAACGAATTTCTATAGTTTGTGTATGCGTCCGGAAATAAGAAAAGCTTAATTCCGCCCGTTGTTTCAAATCACAACTTCTAGAATGTTTACATGATTTCTTAAAAAGTACGAGTTTGTAGAAAATGTGATTTAATTCATAAATGGAATCAACAAAGTATGCACATTCTACGTAATAACGACTTTCTATAGTTTGCGCATGCGTCCGGAAATAAGAAAAGCTTACCTCCCCCAGTTTTTTAAAATCACAGCTTCTAGAAGGTTTACATGATTTCTTAAAAAACACGAGTTTTTAGAAAATGTCATTTATTTCATAAATGGAATCAACAAAGTATGAGCATTGTATGTCATAACGACTTTGTATAGTTTGCGCATGCGCAAACTATGCACATTCTACGTAATAACGACTTTCTATAGTTTGCGCATGCGTCCAGAAATAAGAAACGCTTACTTCCCCCGTTTTTTTAAATTCACAGCTTCTAGAATGTTTACATGATTTCTTAAAAACGTGAGTTTTTAGAAAATGTGATTTATTTCATAAATGGAATCAACAAAGTATGCACATTCTATGTCATAACGACTTTCTATAGTTTGCGCATGCGTCTAGAAATAAGAAAAGCTTACTTACCCCCGTTTTTTAAAATCACAGCTTCTAGAAGGTTTACATGATTTCTTAAAAAATACGAGTTTGTATAAAATGTGATTTAATTCATAAATGGAATCAACAAAGTATGCACATTCGACGTAATAACAACTTTCTGTAGTTTGCTCATGAGTCGGGAAATAAGAAAAGCTTACTTCCGCCAGTTTTTTAATATCACAGCTTCTAGAAGGTTTACATGATTTCTTAAAAAACACGAGTTTTTAGAAAATGTGATTTATTTCATAAATGGAATCAACAAAGTATGCACATTCTATGTAATAACGACTTTCTATAGTTTTCGCATGCGTCCCAAAATAAGAAAAGCTTACTTCTCCCCGTTTTTTAAAATCACAGCTTCTAGAAGGTTTACATGATTTGTTAAAAAACACAAGTTTTTAGAAAATGTCATTTATTTCGTAAATTGAATCAACAAAGTATGAGCATTCTATGTCATAACGACTATGCACATTCTACGTAATAACGACTTTCTATAGTTTGCGAATGCGTCCGGAAATAAGAAAAGCTTACTTTCCCCCTTTTTTTAAATTCACAGATTCTAGAGGGTTTTCATGATTTCTTAAAAAACGCGAGTTTTTAGAAAATGTGATTTATTTCATAAATGGAATCAACCAAGTATCCACATTCTACGTCATAATGAATTTCTATAGTTTGCGCTTGGGCAAACTATGCACATTCTACGTAATAACGACTTTCAATAGTTTACGCATGCGTCCGGAAATAAGAAAAGCTTATTCCCCCCGTTTTTTAAAATCATGGCTTCTAGAAGGTTTACATGATTTCTTAAAAAACATGAGTTTTTAGAAAATGTCATTCATTTCATAAATGGAATCAACAAAGTATGAACATTCTATGTCATAACGACTTTGTATAGTTTGCGCATGCGCAAACTATGCACATTCTACGTAATAACGACTTTCTATAGTTTGCGCATGCGTCCAGAAATAGGAAAAGCTTACTTCCCCCCTTTTTTTTAAATTCACGGATTCTAGAACGTTTACATGATTTCTTAAAAAACACGAGTTTTTAGAAAATGTGATTTATTTCATAAATGGAATCAACAAAGTATGCACATTCTACATCATAAAGGATTTCTATAGTTTGCGCATGCGTTTGGAAATAAGAAAAGCTTATTCCCCCCTTTTTTTAAAATCACAGCTTCTAGAAGGTTTACATGATTTCTTAAAAAACACGAGTTTTTAGAAAATGTGATTTACTTCATCAATGGAATCAACAAACTATGCACATTCTACGTCAAAAAGACTTTCTATAGTTTGCGCATGCGTCGGGAAATAACAAAAGTTTATTCCCCCCGTTTTTTAAAATCACAGCTTCTAGAAGGTTTACATGATTTCTTAAAAAACAAGAGTTTTTAGAAAATGTCATTCATTTCATAAATGGAATCAACAAAGTATGAACATTCTATGTCATAACGACTTTGTATAGTTTGCGCATGCACAAACTATGCACATTCTACGTAATAATGACTTTCTATAGTTTGCGCATGCGTCCAGAAATAAGAAAAGCTTAATTCGCCCCTTTTTTTTAAATTCACAGATTCTAGAACGTTTACATGATATCTTAAAAACACCAGTTTTTAGAAAATGTGATTTATTTCATAAATGGAATCAACAAAGTATGCACATTCTACGTCATAATGACTTTCTATAGTTTGCGCATGCGTCTGGAAATAAGAAAAGCTTACTTCCCCACGTTTTTTAAAATCACAGCTTCTAGAAGGTTTACATGATTTATTAAAAAACAGGAGTTTTTAGAAAATGTGATTTATATCATCAATGGAATCAACAAACTATGCATATTCTAAGTAATATAGACATTATATAGTTTGCGCATGCGTCCAGAAATAAGAAAAGCCTATTCCCCCCATTTTATAAAATCACAGCTTCTAGAAGGTTTACATGATTTCTTAAAAAACACGAGTTCTTAAAAAATGTCATTTATTTCATAAATTGAATCAACAAAGTATGAGCATTCTATGTCATAACGACTTTGTATAGTTTGTGCATGCGCAAACTATGCACATTCTACGTAATAACGACTTTCTAGAGTTTGCGCATGCGTCCGGAAATAAGAAAGGCTTACTTCCCCACTTTTTTTAAATTCACAGATTCTAGAAGGTTTACATGATTTCTTAAAAAACACAAGTTTTTAGAAAATGTGATTTATTTCATAAATGGAATCCACAAAGTATGCACATTCTACGTCATAACGACTTTCTATAGTTTGCGCATGCGTCCGGATATAAGAAAAGCTTATTCCCCCCAGTTTTTTAAAATCACAGCTTCTAGAAGGTTTACATGATTTCTTAAAAAAAACGAGTTTTTAGAGAATGTCATTTATTTTATAAATCGAATCAACAAAGTATGAACATAATATGTCATAATTACTTTGTATAGTTTGCGCATGCACAAACTATGCACATTCTACATAATAACGACTTTCTATAGTTTGCGCATGCGTCCAGAAATAAGAAAAGCTTACTTCCCCCCTTTTTTTAAATTCATAGCTTCTAGAAGGTTTACATGATTTCTTAAAAACACGAGTTTTTACAAAATGTGATTTATTTCATAAATGGAATCAACAAAGTATGCACATTCTACGTCATAAAGACTTTTTAGAGTTTGCGCATGCTTCCGGAAATAAGAAACGCTTATTCCCCCCGTTTTTTAAAATCACAGCTTCTAGAAGGTTTACATGATTTCTTAAAAAACACGAGTTTTTAGAAAATGTGATTTACTTCATATATGGAATTAACAAAGTATGAACATTCTATGTCATAACGACTTTTTATAGTTTGCACATGTGCAACCTATGCACATTCTACGTAATAACGACTTTCTATAGTTTGCGCATGCGTCCGGAAATAAGAAAAGCTTACTTCCCCCCTTTTTTGAAATTCACCGCTTCTAGAAGATTTACATGATTTCTTAAAAACATGAGTTTTTAGAAAATGTGATTTATTTTATAAATGGAATCAACAAACTATGCACATTCTACGTCATAAAGACTTTCTAGAGTTTGCGCATGCATCCGGAAATAAGAAAAGTTTATTCCCCCCGTTTTTTAAAATCACAGCTTCTAGAAGGTTTACATGATTTCTTAAAAAACACGAGTTTTTAGAAAATGTCATTTATTTCATAAATGGAATCAACAAAGTATGAAAATTCTATGTCATAACGACTTTGTATAGTTTGCGCATGCGCAAACTATGCACATTCTACGTAATAACGACTTTATATAGTTTGCGCATGCGTCCGGAAATAAGAAAATCTTACTTCCCCCCCTTTTTGAAATTCACAGCTTCTAAAAGGTTTACATGATTTCATAAAAACACGAGTTTTTAGAAAATGTGATTTATTTTATAAATGGAATCAACAAAGTATGCACATTGTACGTCATAACGACTTTCTATAGTTTGCGCATGCGTCCAGAAATAAGAAAAGCTTACTTCCCCCCGTTTTTTAAAATCACAGCTTCTAGAAGGTTTACATGATTTATCAAAAAACGCGAGTTTTTAGAAAATGTGATTTATTTCATAAATGGAATCAACAAAGTATGCACATTCTACGTCATAACGACTTTCTATAGTTTATTCATGCGTCCAGAAATAAGAAAAGCTTACTCCCCCGCGTTTTTTAAAATCACAGCTTCTAGAAGGTTTACATGATTTCTCAAAAAACGCGAGTTTTTAGAAAATGTGATTTATTTCATAAATGGAATCAACAAAGTATGCACATTCTACTTAATAACGACTTTCTAGAGTTTGCAAATGCGTCCGGAAATAAGAAAATCCTGTTTCCGCCAGTTTTTTAAAATCATAGCTTCGAGAAGGTTTACATGATTTCTTAAAAAACATGAGTTTTTAGAAAATGTGATTTATTTCATAAATGGAATCAACAAATATGCACATTCTATGTCATAACGACTTTCTATAGTTTGCGCATGTGTCCGGAAATAAGAAAAACTTACTTCCCCCCGTTTTTTTAAATCATAGCTTCTAGAAGGCTTACATGATTTCTTAAAAAACACGAGTTTTTAGAAAATGTGATTTATTTCATATATGGAATTAACAAAGTATGAACATTCTATGTCATAACGACTTTTTATAGTTTGCACATGTGCAACCTATGCACATTCTATGTAATAATTGCTTTCTATAGTTTGCGCATGCGTCCGGAAATAAGAAAAGCTTACTTTTCCCCTTTTTTTAAATTCACAGCTTCTAGAAGGTTTATATGATTTCTTAAAAAACATGAGTTTTTAGAAAATGTTATTTATCTCATAAATGGAATCAACAATGTATGCAAATTCTACGTCATAACGACTTTCTATGGTTTGCGCATGCACCCGGAGATAAGAAAAGCTTACTTCCCCCCTTTTTTTAAAATCACAGCTTCTAGAAGGTTTACATGATTTCTTAAAAAACACGAGTTTTTAGAAAATGTGATTTTTTTAGTAAGTGGAATCAACAAAGTATGCACATTCTACATCATAAGGACTTTCTATAGTTTGCGCATGCGTGCGGGAATAAGAAAAGCTTCCGCCCGTTTTTTAAAATAAGAGCTTCTAGAAGTTTTAAATGATTTCTTAAAAAACGCGAGTTTGTAGAAAATGTGATTTAATTCGTAAATGGAATTAACAAAGTATGGACATTCTACGTAATAACAAATTTCTATAGTTTGCGCATGCGTCCGGAAATAAGAAAAGCTTACTTCCTCCAGTTTTTTAAAATCACAGCTTCTAGAAGGTTTACATGATTTCTTAAAAAACACGAGTTTTTAGAAAATGTGATTTATTTAGTAAGTGGAATCAACAAAGTATGCACATTCTACGTCATAAGGACTTTCTATAGTTTGCGCATGCGTGCGGGAATAAGAAAAGCTTACTTCCGCCCGTTTTTTAAAATAAGAGCTTCTAGAAGTTTTACATGATTTCTTAAAAAACGCGAGTTTGTGGAAAATGTGATTTTTTTAATAAATGGAATCAACAAAGTATGCACATTCTACGTCATAATGACTTTCTATAGTTTGCGCATGCGTCCGGAAATAAAGAAAGCTTAGCCCCCCCCGTTTTTTAAAATCACAACCTCTAGAAGGTTCACATGATTTCTTAAAAAATACGAGTTTTTAGAAAATGTGATTTATTTCATCAATCGAATCAAGAAACTATGCTCGTTCTACGTAATAACGACTTTCTATAGTTTAAGCAATCATCCGGAAATAAGAAAAGCTTACTTCCCTCCTTTTTTTAAATTCACAAATTCTAGAACGTTTACATGATTTCTTAAAAAACACGAGTTTTTAGAAAATGTGATTTATTTCATAAATGCAATCAAAAAAGTATGCACATTCTACGTCATAAAGACTTTCTATAGTTTGCGCATGCGTCTGGAAATAAGAAAAGCTTACTTCCCCCCTTTATTTAAATTCACAGCTTCTAGAAGGTTTACATGATTTCTTAAAAAACACGAGTTTTTAGAAAATGTGATTTATTTCATAAATGTAATCAAAAAAGTATGCACATTCTACGTCATAAAGACTTTCTATAATTTGCGCATGCGTCCGGAAATAAGAAAAGCTTACTTCCCCCCTTTTTTTAAATTTACAGCTTCTAGAAGGTTTACATGATTTATTAAAAAACACGAGTTTTTAGAAGATGTGATTTATTTCATAAATGGAATCAAAAAAGTATGGACATTCTACGTCATAACGACTTTCTATAGTTTGCGCATGCGTCTGGAAATAAGAAAAGGTTACTTCCCCACTTTTTTTAAATTCACAGCTTCTGGAAGGTTTACATGATTTCTTAAAAAACATGAGATTTTAGAAAATGTGATTTATTTCATAAATGGAATCATAAAAGTATGCACATTCTACGTCATAACGACTTTCTATAGGTTGCGCATGCATCCGGAAATAAGAAAAGCTTTCTTCCGCCCGTTTTTTAAATTCACAGCTTCTAGAAGGTTTACATGATTTCTTAAAAAACATGAGTTTTTAGAAAATGTGATTTATTTCATAAATGGAATCAACAAGGTATGCACATTCTACGTCATAACGACTTTCTATAGCTTGCGCATGCGTCCGGAAATAAGAAAAGCTTACTTCCCCCCGTTTTTAAAAATCACAGCTTCGAGAAGGTTTACATGATTTCTTAAAAAACACGAGTTTTTAGAAAATGTGATTTATTTCATCAATGGAATCAACATACTATGCACATTCTACGTAATAACGACTTTCTATAGCTTGTGCATGGGACCGGAAATAAGAAAAGCTTACTTCCCCCGTTTTTTTAAATCATAGCTTCTAGAAGGTTTGCATGATTTCTTAAAAAACACGAGTTTTTAGAAAATGTGATTTATTTCATAAATGGAATAAACAATGTATGAACATTCTATGTCATAACGACTCTGTATAGTTTGCACATGCGCAACCTATGCACATTCTACATAATAACGACTTTCTATAGTGTGTGCATGCGTCCGGAAATAAGAAAAGCTTACTTCCCCACTTTTTTTAAATTCACAGCTTCTAGAAGTTTACATGATTTCTTAAAAAACACGAGATTTTAGAAAATGTGATTTATTTCATAAATGGAATCAACAAAGTATTCACATTCTACGTCACAATGAATTTCTATAGTTTGTGCATGCGTCCGGAAATAAGAAAAGCTTACTTCCGCCAGTTTTTTAAAATCACAGCTTCTAGAAGGTTTATATGGTTTCTTAAAAAACATGAGTTTTTAGAAAATGTCATTTATTTCATAGTTGGAATGAACAAAGTATGCACATTCTATCTCATAACGACTTTCTGTAGTTTGTACATGTGCAAACTATGCATATTCTACGTAATAACGACTTTCTATAGTTTGCGCGTGCGTCCTTAAATAAGAAAAGCTTACTTTTGCCAGTTTTTTAAAATCACAGCTTCAAGAAAGTTTACATGATTTCTTAAAAAACATTAGTTTTTAGAAAATGTGATTTATTTCATAAATGGAATAAAACAAGTATGCACATTCTAGGTAATAACGACTTTCTAAAGTTTGCGCATGCATCCGAAAATAAGAAAAGCTTACTTCCGTCAGTTTTTTAAAATCACAGCTTCTAGAAGGTTTACATGGTTTCTTAAAAAACATGAGTTTTTAGAAAATGTCATTTATTTCATATTTGGAATGAACAAAGTATGCACATTCTATCTCATAACGACTTTCTGTAGTTTGGACATGCGCAAAATATGCATATTCTATGTAATAATGACTTTCTATAGTTTGCGCATGCATCCTTAAATAAGAAAAGCTTACTTCTGCCAGTTTTTTAAAATCACAGCTTCTAGAAAGTTTATATCATTTCTTAAAAAATATTAGTTTTTAGAAAATGTGATTTATTTCATAAATGGAATAAAAAAAGTATGCACATTCTAGGTAATAACGACTTTCTAAAGTTTGCGCATGCGTCCGGAAATAAGAAAAGCTTACTTCCGCCGTTTTTTTTAAATCACAGCTTCTAGAAGGTTTAAATGATTTCTTAAAAAACACGAGTTTTTAGAAAATGTGATTTATTTCATAAATGGAATCAACAAAGTATGCACATTCTACGTCATAACGACTTTCTATAGTTTGCGCATGCGTCCGGAAATAAGAAAAGCTTACTCCCCCCCGTTTCTTAAAATCACAGCTTCTAGAAGGTTTACATGATTTCTCAAAAAATGTGAGTTTTTAGAAAATGTGATTTATTTCATAAATGGAATCAAGAAAGTATGCACATTCTACTTAATAACGACTTTCTAAAGTTTGCGCATGCGTCCGGAAATAAGAAAATCTTGCTTCCGCTAGTTTTTTAAAATCACAGCTTCGAGAAGGTTTACATGATTTCTTAAAAAACATGAGTTTTTAGAAAATGTGATTTATTTCATAAATGGAATCAACAAAGTATGCACATTCTACGTCATAACGACTTTCTATAGTTTGCGCATTTGTCCGGAAATAAGAAAAACTTACTTCCCCCCGTTTTTTTAAATCATAGCTTCTAGAAGGTTGACATGATTTCTTAAAAAACACGAGTTTTTAGAAAATGTGATTTATTTCATATATGGAATTAACAAAGTATGAACATTCTATGTCATAACGAATTTTTATAGTTTGCACATGTGCAACCTATGGATATTCTACGTAATAACGACTTTCTATAGTTTGCGCATGCGTCCGGAAATAAGAAAAGCTTACTTTCCCCCTTATTTTAAATTCACAACTTCTAGAAGGTTTATATGATTTCTTAAAAAACATGAGTTTTTAGAAAATGTGATTTATTTCATAAATGGAATCAACAATGTATGCACATTCTACATCATAACGACTTTCTATGGTTTGCGAATGCATCCGGAAATAAGAAAAGCTTACTTCCCCTCTTTTTTTAAAATCACAGCTTCTAGAAGGTTTACATGATTTCTTAAAAAACACGAGTTTTTAGAAAATGTGATTTATTTAGTAAGTGGAATCAACAAAGTATGCACATTCTACGTCATAAGGACTTTCTATAGTTTGCGCATGCGTGCGGGAATAAGAAAAGCTTACTTCCGCCCCTTTTTTAAAATAAGAGCTTCTAGAAGTTTTACATGATTTCTTAAAAAACACGAGTTTGTAGAAAATGTGATTTAATTCGTAAATGGAATCAACAAAGTATGCACATTCTACGTAATAACGACTTTCTACAGTTTGTGCATGTGTCCGAAAATAAGAAAAGCTTACTTCCTCCAGTTTTTTAAAATCACAGCTTCTAGAAGGTTTACATGATTTCTTAAAAAACACGAGTTTTTAGAAAATGTGATTTATTTCATAAATGGAATGAACAAAGTATGCACATTCTACGTCATAACGACTTTCTATAGTTTGCGCATGCGTCCGGAAATAAGAAAAGCTTACTCCCCCCCGTTTTTTAAAATCACAACTTCTAGAAGGTTCACATGATTTCTTTAAAAAAACGAGTTTTTAGAAAATGTGATTTATTTCATCAAAGGAATCAACAAAGTATGCACATTCTACGTCATAACGACTTTCTATAGTTTGCGCATGCATCCGGAAATAAGAAAAGCTTACTTCCCCACGTTTTTTAAAATCACTGCTTCTAGAAGGTTTACATGATTTCTTTAAAAAAATGAGTTTTTAGAAAATGTGATTTATTTCATAAATGGAATCAACAAAGTATGCACATTCTACGTCATAACGACTTTCTAAAGTTTGCGCATGCGTCCGGAAATAAGAAAATCTTGCTTCCGCAAGTTTTTTAAAATCACAGCTTCGAGAAGGTTTACATGATTTCTTAAAAAACATGAGTTTTTAGAAAATGTGATTTATTTCAGAAATGGAATCAACAAAGTATGCACATTCTACGTCATAACGACTCTCTATAGTTTGCGCATGTGTTCGGAAATAAGAAAAACTTACTTCCCCCTGTTTTTTTAAATCATAGCTTCTTGAAGGTTTACATGATTTCTTAAAAAACACGAGTTTTTAGAAAATGTGATTAATTTCATATATGGAATTAACAAAGTATGAAAATTATATGTCATAACGACTTTGTATAGTTTGTGCATGCGCAAACTATTCACATTCTACGTAATAACGACTTTCTATAGTTTGCGCATGCGTTCGGAAATAAGAAATGCTTACTTTCCCCCGTTTTTTAAAATCACGGCTTCTAGAAGGTTTACATGATTTCTTAAAAAACACGAGTTTTTAGAAAATGTGATTTATTTCATAAATTGAATCAACAAAGTATGCACATTCTACGTAATAACGACTTTCTATAGTTTGCGCATGCGTCTGGAAATAAGAAAAGCTTACTTCCTCCAGTTTTTTAAAATCACAGCTTCTAGAAGGTTTACATGATTTCTTCAAAAACACGAGTTTTTAGAAAATGTGATTTATTTCATAAATTGAATCAACAAAGTATGCACATTTTACGTCATAACGACTTTCTATAGTTTGCGCATGCGTTCGGAAATAAGAAAAGCTTACTTCCGCCAGTATTTTAAAATCACAGCTTCTAGAAGGTTTACATGATTTCTTAAAAAACACGAGTTTTTAGAAAATGTCATTTATTTCATAAATGGAATCATTAAAGTATGAACATTCTATGTCAGAACGACTTTGTATAGTTTGCGCATGCGCAAAATATGCACTTTCTACGTAATAACGACTTTCTATAGTTTGTGCATGATTTCTTAAAAAACACGAGTTTTTAGAAAATGTGATTTATTTCATAAATGGAATCAACAAAGTATGCACATTCTATGTCATAACGACTTTCTATAGTTTGCGCATGCGTCCGTAAATAAGAAAATCTTACTTCCCCCCGTTTTTAAAAATCACAGCTTCTAGAAGGTTTACATGATTTCTTAAAAAACACGAGTTTTTAGAAAATGTGATTTATTTCATCAATGGAATTAACAAACTATGCACATTCTACGTAATAACGACTTTCTATAGTTTGCGCATGCGTCCGGAAATAAGAAAAGCTTACTTCCGCCAGTTTTTTAAAATCACAGCTTCTAGAAGGTTTACATGATTTCTTAAAAAACATGAGTTCTTACAAAATATGATTTTTTTCATAAATGGAATCAACAAAGTATGCACATTCTACGTCATAACGACTTTCTATAGTTTGTGCATGCGTCTGGAAATAAGAAAAGCTTATTTTCCCCGTTTTTTTAAATCATAGCTTCTAGAAGGTTTACATGATTTCTTAAAAAACACGACTTTTTAGAAAATGTGATTTATTTCATAAATGGAATCAACAAAGTATGAACCTTCTATGTCATAACGACTTTGTATAGTTTGCGCATGCGCAAACTATGCACAATCTACGTAATAACGACTTTCTATAGTTTGTGCATGCGTCCGCAAATAAGAAAAGCTTACTTCCACCCTTTTTTTAAATTCACAGCTTCTAGAAGGTTTACATGATTTCTTAAAAAACACGAGTTTTTAGAAAATGTGATTTATTTCATAAATTGAATCAACAAAGTATGCACATTCTACGTCATAACGACTTTCTATAGTTTACGCATGCGTCTGGAAATAAGAAAGTCTTACTTCCGCACGTTTTTTAAAATCACAGCTTCGAGAAGGTTTACATGATTTCTTAAAAAACACGAGTTTGTAGAAAATGTGATTTAATTCATAAATGGATTCAACAAAGTATGCACATTCTACGTAATAACGACTTTCTATAGTTTGCGCATGCGTCCGGAAATAAGAAAAGCTTACTTCCTTCAATTTTTTAGAATCACGGCTTCTAGAAGGTTTACATCATTTCTTAAAAAACTATGTGATTTATTTCATCAATGGAATCAACAAACTATGCTCATTCAACGTAATCACGACTTTCTATAGTTTGCGCATGCATCCGGAAATAAGAAAAGCTTACCTCCCCCCTTTTTTTAAATTCACAGCTTCTAGAAGGTTTACAAGATTTCTTAAAAAACACGTGTTCTGGTACACAGGGTACTACCAAAGGACCGAACACCAAGAGAAACCACTTCACACAAACAGATCACAGATCAACACACCGATGTTTTGACATGGTTTAAACCCTCTTGAGGGAAACACTCCACGGCCCCGGCCAAATAGCTTCTACGGGACAATTTATTATGCAAAGAAAGAAAGTTACAAATGAACTTCTCATAATCGATCAACTAAACAATGACCCTCCATGCTCTTTAAATAGAGATCATGGACCAATCGGGTGTTTAGCCACGGATCAAGGTTAGGTTTGATCTAAGAGAAGTTGAGCCGTCGGATCACTCTATGTCGGAAACATATCGTGACCGTCGGATTAATTATATACAAATGCATACTAAAGAAACACACTATCCCTAACGGATATATTACACAAGTTGATCTTAACTAACTCCTAAGTGTCTAAATATCCTAACATCCCCCCTTAAGAACAACTTGGGATAGGATTGAAGGATTTACAAAAGTGACACTATTAGGAGAAGGAAGGAGGCATTAGAGCCTATCCCCCCTTAATGACAAGTTCCTGAACTCCTAACATAGATCGAAGTTTAGAAAACTTCGCTTCTGTAAGAGACTTGGTGAAGATGTCTGCAACTTGATCATCTGTAGGGCAAAAGAGCACTTCGAGAACACGATCATGAACAAGATTTCTGATGAAGTGCATATGTAGCTCAATGTGTTTGCTGCGTTGATGTAGAACTGGATCTTTGGCAAGCTTGATGGCACTTTGATTGTCGCACCAAAGTGGAGTAGGCTGCTGCTGCTCGAATCCAAACTCTGAAAGGATCTGTCGAAGCCATAAAGCTTCCTGACTGGCATTGACGACTGCTCGATATTCTGCCTCTGCTGAAGAAAGAGCAAGAGCTTGTTGTTTCTTACAAGCCCAAGTAATAGGTCCAGATCCCAGACTGAAAACATAACCTGCAGTAGACTTTCGATCATCAGGATCGCCGGCCCAATCTGAATCAGTGAAACCAACCAACAAAGGTTTCCCCCCTGTACTGTAATGAATCCCAAACTGAACTGTTCCTCGAATATATCGAAGTATTCTTTTAGCTGCTTTCCAGTGACTTTCATGAGGTGTCTGCCTATAACGGGCAACTCGACCAACGGCAAAGGAAAGGTTAGGACGGGAATGAGTCAAGTATAAAAGACTACCAACAAGCTGACGATACAATGTGACATCTACTTCAGGTGAAGTACAAGTGGCAGAAAGTTTGACTCCAGATTGGAAGGGAGAAGGGGCTGGTTTACAATCTTCCATGTGAAAGCGACGAAGAAGGTTACAAGCATACTTAGACTGAGAAAGAAAGATTCCTTCTTTGGTTTGCAGAACTTGGAGACCAAGAAAATAATGCAAATGTCCTAAGTCTGACATTTCAAAAGTTTGTTTAAGACTGGATTTCACATGGGTTATAAGCTTAGGGTCACTACCAGTAAGAATAAGGTCATCAACATATAGAACAAGTATGATGAGATGGTTTCCTACTTTCTTGGTATAGACATTGGGGTCAGAATGGCATCTAGAAAAACCAGTGTCAAGGAGAAAGTTATCCATTTTGGCATACCAAGCTCTAGGAGCTTGCTTAAGGCCATATAAGGATTTCTTAAGGCGACAGACAAGGCTAGAGTTATTCTGAACATAGCCAGGAGGTTGTTCCATGTAAGTTTCCTCCTGTAAATCACCATGTAAGAAGGAAGACTTGACATCCATTTGATGGACTTCCCAGTTGTGTAAGGCTGCAAGGGAAAGAACAAGGCGGATGGAGTTCATTTTGGCGACGGGAGCAAAGGTTTCATTGTAGTCAATCCCTTCAACTTGAGAAAAACCTTTGGCAACTAACCTTGCCTTAAGTCTTTCAACACTTCCATCTGATGCATACTTAGTTCTGTAGACCCATTTACATCTGACAAGTTTTCTTCCTTTTGGAAGAGGTACAAGATCCCAAGTATCGTTCGCCATTAAGGAACGATATTCTTCATCCATGGCTGCATCCCAATCTGGATTCCCTGAAGCTTCTGCAAAAGTTTCTGGATCATGATTCTCGGAAACTTGAGCCAAAAGAGAAGAGGCTCGCTGAAACTGAGAACGTGTTCGACGTTGATCTCTAGGATGACCGGCAAGATCACCAGCTGCTTCACATGTTGAACGGACCCATCGAGGAAGCACTTGTGCTGGTGCAACTGGAGGAACATGAGCAGGCGGAGGTGGATTTTCATCCTCACTGTCATCATCAGAAACTGGAGTTGGAAACCTGTCAAGGAAGTTGGAAGAAGAAGAAGAAGGCACAAACGCCGAATCAGGCTCGCAGGCCAAAGATGGCACACTCACCGAGTTAGGCTGGCAGGCCAAGATATTTTCATCAAATTTAACATCTCTTCTAATGATTATAGCATGAGAATGTGGTTGAAGAAGTCTATAACCTTTTACATCTTCAGAATATCCAACAAATATGCACTTTTCACTTTTAGGCTGCAATGCTTTCCGTTTTTCATCCGGAATGTGAGCCCATGCTTCACTACCAAACACACGAAAGTGACTTACATCAGGTTTAACTTTACTCCATGCTTCTTCCGGTGTTATACCTTGTAATGCTTTTGTGGGGGTGCAATTAACTATGTAATTTGCACAATTTATGGCTTCAGCCCAAAATTGAAGACTTAGTCCCTTAGATTGGATCCTACAATTTGCCATTTCTTTTAAAGTGCGGTTCTTCCGCTCAGCTACACCATTTTGTTGTGGTGTATATGGAACAGTGTGTTGTTGTTGGATGCCTTGTTCAGTGCAGAAAGTAGTGAACTATTTGTTAACATATTCTCCTCCATTGTCAGATCTTAACTTGATAATTTGATGACCAGATTGTTTTTCAACAAGGGCCTTGTAGGCCAAGAACATGTTAAATACTTCGCTCTTAAGTTGTAGGAAATAAACCCAAGTGCGTCTGGTGTAATCATCAATGAAAGTTAAGAAATACTTGAAACCAGAAAAGGAAGCAGATGGAAGAGGACCACACAAGTCACTATGCACAAGCTCCAAGGGAACCGAGGCGTGCCAAGAGGCACGTTTGTCAAAACTGTCCCGATGATGTTTTCCGAGTACACAACCGGAACAAACACCATCTCTGCAAGATACCATCGGAAGACCTGTCACCATATTTTCTTTACATAGTTGTTGCAATGAGCGATAATTTAAGTGACCAAATCGCTCATGCCAAAGTTTGCTCAAGTTATCACTATGAGCAACAAAAACTGAAGGGAAAGGTGATGACCCAAAGTTGTTAAACTTGTACAACCTGGTAATATCATCAACAATTCCGGTAGCTAGAACCTGTTGAGGATCTTTAAATCCTTGATTACAACTTGGTGAGGTGTAAAGGTCACAGTTTTACCTTCACCAGAATGAGTGATCTGATAGACTGATAACAAATTGCAGGAAATTCTTGGAACACATAGTACATCACTAAAATGACCATTATCTACTGGAACTGTTCCAGCTCCTACAACACTTAGAGATCTATCATCACCAACAAATATTTGTTTGGTGTTACATTCATGCATAGTAGAAAAGATGGCTTGATCCTTAGCCATATGATAAGATGCTCCAGAATCAATGAGCCATTCATTTGAAGTAGAAGAAGAAGATGCATTATAAGAATAACCAGAAGCACAAAGTGCATGTCCATGAGAGGCAGATTCTGAAGGCGAATCTAGGCTGATGTGGTGCTTCTTCATTGCTGCTTCCAAGGCTGCCATCTTCTTGAAACACTTAGATTCATCATGATTATCTCTCCCGCAATAGTTGCAATGGCGCTCAGTCTTCTTGCCTTTTGGCTTGGATCCTTTGTCATTTTTTAAAGAAGGAGCTGACTGAGAGGGTTTTGGACCCTTGTTTGACTTATTATTGCGAAAATTTTGTTTCTTGGGAGGCTTGGACTTTTCTTTCTGTTGGGACAATAAGGCTTTCCCAGATGTATCTGCATTGTTGATTATTCCAAGATGAATGAGTTTATCTTGTTCTCTAATCAAAGAATCACAAAAGGATTCAAGACTAGGCTCTTGATAGCTAGCTGCATTCAATGACGCTTTCATGGAGTAAAATGTAGATACAAAAACAGAATATGCAGGTCCAAGTTTGGAAAGAATATGATAAATGCATTGTTTGTCTTCCCTCTCAATCTTACATTCTGCACATAAGAGCTTGAGAGTTTTGTACTTAGATAAATAATCTTGAATGCATGAAAAGTCACTTGGATTTAAAGAAATCAACTCATTTTCGAGTTGGTGACCCCGAATTTCATTGTGTTTACCAAACACAGATTCCAACTTGTCCCAAGCAGCATTAGGTTCATCAATTCCAGATATGTGGAATCACAAATCAGTAGAGATTGACATCCCAATCAATCCACGAGCTTCATCACATCTATTTGCCCATTTTATTTTCTTATCATCATCAGTGGGTTCCTTTTCTTTCCCTGTTGTAATTCTGAAAAGTCCCCTACTTCGTAGAACATCCTCCATACGAGATTTCCATGAGAAATAGTTGGAACTGTTAAGTATAATATCACAAAGGGCGGCCATATTTGTAAATTAATGGCTGTAAAAGAAGAAACCAATAGTCTGGATGTGAAGAGCTCGAAAAAATAGGCGGTTTAAAAAAAAACGGCACTGAAAACGGACTCTGTATGATGAAGTTATGCTTGAACAAAGAAACTGTTGAAGATATCCCCAATAGTGACGTGGCAGCTAGAGAATGTCCAGCAAAAAAAAAGAACCCCCCTCTTCCCAAGATGAACCTTTTGACAATCACTTTACAAAAAAAGTTGCTTTTAAGTGAATCACTTTTGTAAAATAAGTGATTTCACTTTTAAATAGTGCAACAATAAATAAAAAGCTTAAGTGACTCACTTGTATTTTTATTTTTTATTATTTAAGTGAGATGCACTTTTACAATAAAGTAACTTGAAAATAGAAATTGCATGCACTTTTCTTTTTAAAAGTAACTTCCTAAGACTTGAACTCAAGACCTATTAAGGAATAAAGCAACTTTGGACCAAGTGAGCTAGTTTAAAAGGTATGTAAAATATGGAAAGGAGGAAGGGGGTTTTTTTTTTTTTTTTTTTTTTTACTCTTCTTGCTCGGTTTGCGTGCTTGCCCTTTTTCCTGCAAAACAAACCACAAAACGAAACAAAAAAACTATTCCACGTTTGTGGAGTTAGATCTTGTTAGCTTGCCCGGAAAGTCTACGTTTTCTCTCTGTTTCTGATTTGTCGAGATCGCGCAAAGTGCACGGCAAAGAGCATACGCAGTCGAAAAAACCCTTTCCCTTTCTGTTTCTGATTTGCCGAGATCGCTCGAGGTGCACGGCAAAGAGCATATGCAGACGGGAAAGCAACAATCCGAACCAAAAAAAATCTAACAGTAAAAAAAATGAAATATGAGATTTTTTCTTTTCAAAAACGAAATAAAAAAAATGTGTCACAGTAACATTATACCTTTAGATCTGATGAAAAACGCGTTTCTGGAGCAACCGGGAACCGTTTTCGATCAAACGAAAACTATTTCCCAATGGAAACGACGCTCGGGACGCAATGGAACACCTCTCACAGCCCAGAAATGCACAGAAATACCAGAACTAGAAACCCTTTCGAGTTTCGGCAACAGCAGTTCAAGATCTAGATCATAACCGGAAGCGGCACTTCATAAAAGCTCTGATACCATGTTCGGGTACACAGGGTACTACCAAAGGACCGAACACCAAGAGAAACCACTTCACACAAACAGATCACAGATCAACACACTGATGTTTTGACGTGGTTTAAACCCTCTTGAGGGAAACACTCCACGGCCTCGGCCAAATAGCTTCTACGGGACAATTTATTATGCAAAGAAAGAAAGTTACAAATGAGCTTCTCATAATCGATCAACTAAACAATGACCCTCCATGCTCTTTAAATAGAGATCATGGACCAATCGGGTGTTAAGCCACGGATCAAGGTTAGGTTTGATCTAAGAGAAGTTGAGCCGTCGGATCACTCTATGTCGGAAACATATCGTGACCGTCGGATTAAGTATATACAAATGCATACTAAAGAAACACACTATCCCTAACGGATATATTACACAAGTTGATCTTAACTAACTCCTAAGTGTCTAAATATCCTAACAACACGAGGTTTTAGAAAATGTGATTGATTTCATAAATGGAATCAACAAAGTATGCACATTCTACGTCATAACGACTTTCTATAGTTTGCGCATGCGTCTGGAAATAAGAAAAGCTTACTTCCGCCCGTTTTTTAAAATCACAGCTTCGAGAAGGTTTACATGATTAATTAAAAAAAACACGAGTTTGTAGAAAATGTGATTTAATTCATAAATGGAATGAATAAAGTATGCACATTCTACGTAATAACGACTTTCTATAGTTTGCGCATGCGTCCGGAAATAAGAAAAGCTTACTTCCGCCAGTATTTTAAAATCACAACTTCTAGAAGGTTTACAGAATTTCTTAAAAAACTATGTGATTTATTTCATCAATGGAATCAACAAAATATGCTCATTCTACGTAATCACGACTTTCTATAGTTTGTGCATGCATCCGGAAATAAGAAAAGCTTACTTCCCCCCTTTTTTTAAATTCACAGCTTCTAGAAGGTTTACAGAATTTCTTAAAAAACTATGTGATTTATTTCATCAATGGAATCAACAAACTATGCTCATTCTACGTAATCACGACTTTCTATAGTTTGTGCATGCATCCGGAAATAAGAAAAGCTTACTTCCCCCCTTTTTTTAAATTCACAGCTTCTAGAAGGTTTCAATGATTTCTTAAAAAACACAAGTTTTTAGAAAATGTGATTTATTTCATAAATGGAATCAACAAAGTATGCATATTCTACGTCATAAGGACTTTCTATAGTTTGCGCATGCGTGCGGGAATAAGAAAAGCTTACTTCCGCCCATTTTTTAAAATAAGAGCTTCTAGAAGTTTTACATGATTTCTTAAAAAACACGAGTTTGTAGAAAATGTGATTTAATTCGTAAATGGAATCAACAAAGTATGCACACTCTACGTAATAACTAGTTTCTATAGTTTGCGCATACGTCTGGAAATAAGAAAAGTTTACTTCCGCCAGTTTTTTAAAATCACAGCTTCTAGAAGGTTTACATGATTTCTTAAAAACCACTAGTTTTTAGAAAATGTCATTTATTTTATAAATGGAATCAACAAAGTATGAACATTCCAAGTTATAACAAATTTCTATAGTTTGTGCATGTGCAAACTATGCACATTCTATGTAAAAATGACTTTCTATAGTTTGCGCATGCGTCCAGAAATAAGAAAAGCTTAGTTACCCCTCTTTTTAAATTCACAGCTTCTAGAAGGTTTACATGATTTCTTAAAAAACACGAGTTTTAAGAAAATGTGATATATTTCATAAATGGAATAAAAAAAGTATGAACATTCTACGTCATAACGACTTTCTATAGTTTGTGCATGCGTCCATAAATAAGAAAAGCTTACTTCCCCCCGTTTTTTAAAATGACAGCTTGTAGAAGGTTTACATGATTTCTTAAAAAACACGAGTTTTTAGAAAATGTGATTTATTTCATAAATGGAATAAAAAACGTATGCACATTCTACGTAATAACGACTTTCTATAGTTTGTGCATGCATCCGGAAATAAGAAAAGCTTACTTCACCCCGTTTTTTAAAATCACAACTTCTAGAAAGTTTACATGATTTCTAAAAAAACACGAGTTTTTAGAAAATGTGATTTATTTCATAAATGGAATCAACAAAGTATGCACATTCTATGTCATAACGACTTTGTATGTTTGCGCATGCGCAAACTATGCACATTCTACAAAATAACGACTTTCTATAGTTTGCGCATGTGTCCGGAAATAAGAAAACCTTACTTCCGCCAGTTTTTTAAAATCACAGCTTCTAGAAGGTTTACATGATTTCTTAAAAAACACGAGTTTTTAGAAAATATGATTTATTTCATAAATGGAATCAAAAAAGTATGAACATTCTATGTCATAACGACTTTGTATAGTTTGCGCATGCGCAAAATATGCACATTCTACGTAATAACGACTTTCTATAGTTTGCGCATGCGTCCGGAAATAAGAAAAGCTTACTTCCGCCAGTTTTTTAAAATCACAGCTTCTAGAAGGTTTACATGATTTCTTAAAAACCACGAGTATTTAGAAAATGTCATTTATTTCATAAATGGAATCCACAAAGTATGAACATTCTATGTCATAACGACTTTGTATAGTTTGTGCATGCGCAAACTATGCACATTCTATGTAAAAATGACTTTCTATAGTGTGCGCATGCGTCCGGAAATAAGAAAAGCTTAGTTCCCCCCTCTTTTTAAATTCACAGCTTCTAGAAGGTTTACATGATTTCTTAAAAAACGCGAGATTTTAGAAAATGTTATTTATTTCATAAATGGAATCATCAAAGTATGCACATTCTACGTCATAACGACTTTCTATAGTTTGCGCATGCGTCCAAAAATAAGAAAAGCTTACTTCCCCCCGTTTTTTAAAATCACAGCTTCTAGAAGGTTTACCTGATTTCTTAAAAAAAATGAGTTTTTAGAAAATGTGATTTATTTCATAAAAGGAATCAACAAAGTATGCACATTCTACGTCATAACGACTTTCTATAGTTTGCGCATGCGTCCATAAATAAGAAAAGCTTACTTCCACCCTTTTTTTAAATTCACAGCTTCTAGAAGGTTTACATGATTTCTTAAAAAACACGAGTTTTTAGAAAATGTGATTTATTTCATAAATGGAATCAACAAAGTATGCACATTCTATGTCATAACGACTTTGAATGGTTAGCGCATGCGCAAACTATTTACATTCTACAAAATAACGACTTTCTATAGTTTGCGCATGTGTCCGGAAATAAGAAAAGCTTACTTCCGCCAGTTTTTTAAAATCACAGCTTCTAGAAGGTTTACATGATTTATTAAAAAACACGAGTTTTTAGAAAATGTGATTTATTTCGTAAATGGAATCAACAAAGTATGCACATTCTACGTCATAACGACTTTCTAAAGTTTGCGCATGCGTCTGGAAATAAGAAAAGCTTACTTCCGCCAGTTTTTTAAAATCACAGCTTCTAGAAGGTTTACATGATTTCTTAAAAACCACGAGTATTTAGAAAATATCATTTATTTCATAAATGGAATCAACAAAGTATGACCATTCTATGTCATAACGACTTTGTATAGTTTGTGCATGCGCAAACTATGCACATTCTATGTAAAAATGACTTTCTATAGTGTGCGCATGCGTCCGGAAATAAGAAAAGCTTAGTTCCCCCCTCTTTTTAAATTCACAGCTTCTAGAAGGTTTACATGATTTCTTAAAAAACGTGAGTTTTTAGAAAATGTTATTTATTTCATAAATGGAATCATCAAAGTATGCACATTCTACGTCATAACGACTTTCTATAGTTTGCGCATGCGTCCAAAAATAAGAAAAGCTTACTTCCCCCCGTTTTTTAAAATCACAGCTTCTAGAAGGTTTAGATGATTTCTTAAAAAAAATGAGTTTTTAGAAAATGTGATTTAGTTCATAAAAGGAATCAACAAAGTATGCACATTCTACGTCATAACGACTTTCTATAGTTTGCGCATGCGTCCATAAATAAGAAAAGCTTACTTCCACCCTTTTTTTAAATTCACAGCTTCTAGAAGGTTTACATGATTTCTTAAAAAACACGAGTTTTTAGAAAATGTGATTTATTTCATAAATGGAATCAACAAAGTATGCACATTCTATGTCATAACGACTCTGAATGGTTTGCGCATGCGCAAACTATGCACATTCTACAAAATAACGACTTTCTATAGTTTGCGCATGTGTCCGGAAATAAGAAAAGCTTACTTCCACCAGTTTTTTAAAATCACAGCTTCTAGAAGGTTTACATGATTTATTAAAAAACACGAGTTTTTAGAAAATGTGATTTATTTCATAAATGGAATCAACAAAGTATGCACATTCTACGTCATAACGACTTTCTAAAGTATGCGCATGCGTCCGGAAATAAGAAAAGCTTACTTCCGCCAGTTTTTTAAAATCACAGCTTCTAGAAGGTTTACATGATTTCTTAAAAACCACGAGTATTTAGAAAATGTGATTTATTTCATAAATGGAATCAACAAAGTATGCACATTCTAATTCATAATGACTTTCTATAGTTTGCGCATGCGTCTGGAAATAAGAAAAGCTTAATTCCCCCCTTTTTTTAAAGTCACAGCTTCTAGAAGGTTTACATTATTTCTTAAAAAACACGAGCTTTTAGGAAATGTGATTTATTTCATCAATGGAATCAACAAAGTATGCACATTCTACGTAATAACGACTTTCTATAGTTTGCGAATGCGTCTGGAAATAAGAAAAGCTTACTTCCCCCCGGTTTTTAAAATCACAGCTTCTAGAAGATTTACATGATTTCATAAAAAACATGAGTTTTTAGAAAATGTGATTTATTTCATAAATGCAATAAAAAAGTATGAAAATTCTATGTCATAACGACTTTGTATAGTTTGCACATGCGCAAACTATGCACATTCGAGGTAATAACTACTTTCTATAGTTTGCGCATGCGTCCGGAAATAAAAAAAGCTTACTTCCCCCCTTTTTTTAAATTCACAGCTTCTAGAAGGTTTACATGATTTCTTAAAAAACACGAGTTTTTAGAAAATGTGATTTATTTCATAAATGGAATCAACCAAGTATGCACATTCTACGTCATAAGGACTTTCTATAGTTTGCACATGCGTCCGGAAATAAGAAAAGCTTACTTCCCCCCTTTTTTTAAATTCAAAGCTTCTAGAAGGTTTACATGATTTCTTAAAAAACACGAGTTTTTAGAAAATGTGATTTATTTCATAAATGGAATCAACAAAGTATGCACATTCTACGTCATAACAACTTTCTATAGTTTGCGCATGCGTCCAGAAATAAGAAAAGCTTACTTCCCCCTGTTTTCTAAAATCACACCTTCTAGAAGGTTTACATGATTTCTTAACAAACACGAGTTTTTAGAAAATGTCATTTATTTCATAAATGGAATCAACAAAGTATGAACCTTCTATGTCATAATGACTTTGTATAGTTTGAGCATGCGCAAACTATGCACATTCTACGTAATAACGACTTTCTATAGTTTGCGCATGCGTCTTGAAATAAGAAAAGCTTACTTCCTCCAATTTTTTAAAATCACAGCTTCTAGAAGGTTTACATGATTTCTTAAGAAACATGAGTTTTTAGAAAATGTGATTTATTTCATAAACGGAATCAACAAAGTATGCACATTCTACGTAATAACGACTTTCTATAGTTTGCGAATGCGTCCGGAAATAAAAAAACCTTACTTCCGCCCGTTTTTTAAAATCACAGCTTCTAGAATGTTTACATGATTTCTTAAAAAACATGAGTTTTTAGAAAATGTGATTTATTTAATCAATGGAATCAACAAACTATGCACATTCTACGTAATAACGACTTTCTATAGTTTGCGAATGCGTCCGGAAATAAGAAAACCTTACTTCCGCCAGTTTTTTAAAATCACAGGTTATAGAAGGTTTACATGATTTCTTAAAAAACACGAGTTTTAGAAAATGTGATTTATTTCATAAATGGAATCAACAAAGTATGCACATTCTACGTCATAACGACTTTCTAAAGTTTGCGCATGCGTCCAGAAATAAGAAAAGCTTACTTCCGCCAGTTTTTTAAAATCACAACTTCTAGAAGGTTTACATGATTTCTTAAAAACCACGAGTATTTAGAAAATGTGATTTATTTCATAAATGGAATCAACAAAGTATGCACATTATAAGTCTTAACGACTTTATATAGTTTGCGCATGCATCCGGAAATAAGAAAAGCTTACATCCCGCCGTTTTTTGAAAATCACAGCTCCTAGAAGGTTTACATGATTTCTTAAAAAACAGGAGTTTTTAGAAAATGTGATTTATTTCATCAATGGAATCAACAAAGTATTCACATTCTACGTAATAACGAATTTCTATAGTTTGTGAATGCGTCCGGAAATAAGAAAAGCTTACTTCCCCCCGTTTTTTAAAATCACAGCTTCTAGAATGTTTACATGATTTCTTAAAAAACATGAGTTTTTAGAAAATGTGATTTATTTAATCAATGGAATCAACAAACTATGCACATTCTACGTAATAACGACTTTCTATAGTTTGCGAATGCGTCCGTAAATAGGAAAACCTTACTTCCGCCCGTTTTTTAAAATCACAGCTTCTAGAATGTTTAAATGATTTCTTAAAAAACATGAGTTTTTAGAAAATGAAATTTATTTCATAAATGGAATCAACAAAGTATGAACATTCTATGTCATAACGACTTTGTATAGTTTGTGCATGCGCAAACTATGCACATTCTATGTAACAACGAATTTCTATAGTTTGCGCATGCGTCTGGAAATAAGAAAAGCTTACTTCCCCCCTTTTTTTAAATTCACAGCTTCTAGAAGGTTTAAATGATTTCTTAAAAAACACGAGTTTTTAGAAAATGTGGTGTATTTCATAAATGGAATAAAAAAAGTATTCACTTTCTACGTCATAACGACTTTCTATAGTTTGCACATGCGTCTGAAAATAAGAAAAGCTTACTTCCCCCGTTTTTTAAAATCACAGCTTCTAGAAAGTTTACATGATTTCTTAAAAAACACTAGTTTTTAGAAAATGTGATTTATTTCATAAATGGAATCAACAAGGTATGCACATTCTACGTCATAACGACTTTCTATAGTTTGCGAATGCATCCGGAAATAAAGAAAAGGTTACTTCCCCCCATTTTTTAAAATCACAGGTTCTAGAAGGATTACATGATTTCTTAAAAAACATGAGTTTTTAGAAAATGTGACTTATTTCATAAATGGAATCAACAAAGTATGCACATTCTAAGTCACAACGACTTTCTATAGTTTGCGCATGCGTCCGGAAATAAGAAAAGCTTACTTCCCCCCGTTTTTTAAAATCACAACTTCTAGAAGGATTACATGATTTCTTAACAAACATGAGTTTTACGAACATGTGATTTATTTCATAAATGGAATCAACAAAGTATGCACATTCTATGTCATAATTATTTTCTATAGTTTGCACATGCGCAAACTAAGCACATTCTACGTACTAACGACTTTCTATAGTTTGCGTATGCGTCCAGAAATAAGAAAAGCTTACTTCACCACGTTTTTTAAAATCACAACTTCTAGAAGGTTTACATGATTTCTTAAAAAACACGAGTTTTTTGAAAATGTGATTTATTTCATAAATGGAATCAACAAAGTATGCACATTCTATGTCATAACGACTTTGTATGGTTTGTGCATGCACAAACTATGCACATTCTACGTAATAACGACTTTCTATAGTTTGCGCATGAGTCCGGAAATAAGAAAAGCTTACTTCCACCAGTTTTTTAAAATCACAGCTTCTAGAAGGTTTACATGATTTCTTAAAAAACATGAGTTTTTAGAAAAAATGATTTATTTCATAAATGGAATCAACAAAGTATGCACATTCTACGTCATAACGACTTTCTAAAGTTTGCGCATGCGTCCGGAAATAAGAATATCTTACTTCTGCCAGTTTTTTAAAATCACAGCTACTAGAAGGTTTACATGATTTCTTAAAAACCACGAGTATTTAGAAAATGTGATTTATTTCATCAATGGAATCAACAAACTATGCACATTCTACGTAATAATGACTTTATATAGTTTGCGAATGCGTCCGGAAATAAGAAAAGCTTACTTCCCCCCGTTTTTTAAAATCACAGCTTCTAGAAGGTTTACACGATTTCTTAAAAAACATGAGTTTTTAGAAAATGTCATTTATTTAATAAATGGAATCAACAATGTATGCACATTCTATGTCATAACGACTTTGTATAGTTTGCGCATGCGCAAACTATGCACATTCTATGTAATAACGACTTTCTATAGTTTGCGCATGCGTCTGGAAATAAGAAAAGCTTACATCCCCCCTTTTTTTAAATTCACAGCTTCTAGAAGGTTTACATGATTTCTTAAAAAACACGAGTTTTTAGAAAATGTGATTAATTTCATAAATTGAATCAACAAAGTATGCACATTCTACATCATAACGACTTTCTATAGTTTGCGCATGCGTCTGGAAATAAGAAAAGCTTACTTCCCCCCGTTTTTTAAAATCACAGCTTCTAGAAGGTTTACATTATTTATTAAAAAACACGAGTTTTTAGAAAATGTGATTTATGAAATCAATGGAATCAACAAACTATGCACATTCTACGTAATAACGACTTTCTATAGTTTGCGCATGCGTCCGAAAATAAGAAAAGCTTACTTCCCTCCATTTTTTAAAATCACAGCTTCTAGAAGGTTTAGATGATTTCTTAAAAAACGGGAGTTTTTAGAAAATGTCATTTGTTTCATAAATGGAATCAACAAAGTATGAACAAACTATGTCATAACTACTTTGTATCATTTGCGCATGCGCAAACTATACACATTCTACGTAATAACGAATTTCTATAGTTTGCACATGCGTCCGGAAATAAGAAAAGCTTACTACCCCCCGTTTATTAAAATCACAGCTTCTAGAAGGATTACATGATTTCTTAAAAGCATGAGTTTTACGAACATGTGATTTATTTCATAAATGGAATCAACAAAGTATGCACATTCTATGTCATAACGACTTTCTATAGTTTGCACATGCGCAAATTAAGCACATTCTACGTACTAACGACTTTCTATAGTTTGCGCATGCGTCCAAAAATAAGAAAAGCTTACTTCACCCCGTTTTTTTAAAATCACAACTTCTAGAAGGTTTACATGATTTTTTAAAAAACATGAGTTTTTAGAAAATGTCATTTATTTCATCAATGGAATCAACAAAGTATGCACATTCTACGTAATAATGACTTTCTATAGTTTGCGAATGCATCCGGAAATAAGAAAAGCTTACTTCCCCCCAGTTTTTAAAATCACAGCTTCTAGAAGATTTACATGATTTCATAAAAAACATGAGTTTTTAGAAAATGTCATTTATTTCATAAATGGAAACAAAAAAGTATGAACATTCTATGTCATAACGAATTTGTATTGTTTGCGCATGCGCAAACTATGCACATTCTAGGTAATAACAACTTTCTATAGTTTCTCATGCGTCCTAAAATAGGAAAAGCTTACTTCCCCCCTTTTTTTAAATTAACAGCTTCTAGAAGGTTTACATGATTTCTTAAAAAACACGAGTTTTTAGAAAATGTTATTTATTTCATAAATGGAATCATCAAGGTATGCACATTCTACATCATAACGACTTTCTATAGTTTGCGCATGCGTCCAAAAATAAGAAAAGCTTACTTCCCCCTGTTTTTTAAAATCACAGCTTCTAGAAGGTCTACATGATTTCTTAAAAAAAATGAGTTTTTAGAAAATGTGATTTATTTCATAAAAGGAATCAACAAAGTATGCACATTCTACGTCATAACGACTTTCTATAGTTTGTGCATGCGTATGGAAATAAGAAAAGCTTACTTCCCCCCGTTTTTTAAAATCACTGCTTCTAGAAGGTTTACATGATTTATTAAAAAACATGAGTTTTTAGAAAATGTGATTTATTTCATAAATGGAATCAACAAAGTATGCACATTCTAAGTCATAACAACTTTCTATAGTTTGCGCATGCGTCCGGAAATAAGAAAGGCTTACTTCCCCCTGTTTTTTAAAATCACAGCTTCTAGAAGGTTTACATGATTTCTCAAAAAACACGAGTTTTTAGAAAATGTGATTTATTTAGTCAATGGAATCAACAAACTATGCACATTCTACGTAATAATGACTTTCTATAGTTTGCGAATGTGTCCAGAAATAAGAAAAGCTTACTTCCCCCCGGTTTTTAAAATCACAACTTCTAGAAGGTTTACATGATTTCTTAAAAAACACGAGTTTTTAGAAAATGTCATTTATTTCATAAATGGAATAAAAAAAGTATGAACATTCTATGTCATAACGACTTTGTATAGTTTGCGCGTGCGCAAACTATGCACATTCTAGGTAATAACAACTTTCTATAGTTTGCGCATGCTTCCGGAAATAAGAAAACTTTACTTCCCCCCTTTTTTTAAATTCACAGCTTCTAGAAGGTTTACATGATTTCTTAAAAAACACAAGTTTTTAGAAAATGTTATTTATTTCATAGATGGAATCAACAAAGTATGCACATTCTGCGTCATAACGACTTTCTATAGTTTGCGCATGCGTCCGGAAATACGAAAAGCTTACTTCCCCCCATTTTTTAAAATCACAGCTTCTAGAAGGTTTACATGATTTTTCAAAAAAAATGAGTTTTTAGAAAATGTGATTTATTTCATAAAAGGAATCAACAAAGTATGCACATTCTATGTCATAACGAGTTTCTATAGTTTGCGCATGCGTATGGAAATAAGAAAAGCTTACTTCCCCCCGTTTTTTAAAATCACAGCTTCTAGAGGGTTTACATGATTTCTTAAAAAACACGAGTATTTAGAAAATGTCATTTATTTAATAAATGGAATCATCAAAGTATGCACATTCTACGTAATAACGACTTTCTATAGTTTGCGCATGCGTCCGGAAATAAGAAAAGCTTACCTCCCCCTGTTTGTTAAAATCACAGCTTCTAGAAGGTTTACATGATTTCTTAACAAACACGAGTTTTTAGAAAATGTCATTTATTTCATAAATGGAATCAACAAAGTATGCACATTCTATGTCATAACGACTTTCGATAGTTTGCGCATGCGTATGGAAATAAGAAAATCTTACTTCCCCCCATTTTTTAAAATCACAGCTTCTAGAAGGTTTACATGATTTCTTAAAAAACACGAGTTTTTAGAAAATGTCATTTATTTAATAAATGGAATCAACAAAGTATGCACATTCTACGTAATAACGACTTTCTATAGTTTGCGCATGCGTCTGGAAATAAGAAAAGCTTACCTCCCCCTGTTTGTTAAAATCACAGCTTCTGGAAGGTTTACATGATTTCTTAACAAACACGAGTTTTTAGAAAATGTCATTTATTTCATAAATGGAATCAACAAAGTATGCACATTCTATTTCATAACGACTTTCTATAGTTTGCGCATGCGCAAACTATGCACATTCTACGTACTAACGACTTTCTATAGTTTGTGTATTCGTCCGGAAATAAGAAAAGCTTGCTTCACCCCGTTTTTTAAAATCACAACTTCTAGAAGGTTTACATGATTTCTTAAAAAACACGAGTTTTAGAAAATGTGATTTATTTCATAAAAGGAATCAACAAAGTATGCACATTCTATGTCATAACGAGTTTCTATAGTTTGCGCATGCGTATGGAAATAAGAAAAGCTGACTTCCCCCAGTTTTTTAAAATCACAGCTTCTAGAAGGTTTACATGATTTATTTCATAAACGGAATCAACAAAGTATGCACATTCTACATCATAACGGCTTTCTATAGTTTGCGCATGCGCATGGAAATAAGAAAAGCTTACTTCCCCCGTTTTTTAAAATGACAGCTTCTAGAAGGTTTACATGATTTCTTAAAAAACATGAGTTTTTAGAAAATGTGATTTATTTCATAAAAGGAATCAAGAAAGAATGCACATTCTATGTCATAACGACTTTCTATAGTTTGCACATGCGTATGGAAATAAGAAAAGCTTACTTGCCCCCGTTTTTTAAAATCACAGCTTCTAGAGGGTTTACATGATTTCTTAAAAAACACGAGTTTTAAGAAAATGTCATTTATTTAATAAATGGAATCAACAAAGTATATACATTCTACGTAATAACGAATTTTTATAGTTTGCGCATGCGTCTGGAAATAAGAAAAGCTTACTTCCCCCGTTTTTTAAAATCACAGCTTCTAGAAGGTTTACATGATTTCTTAAAAAAAACGAGTTTTTAGAAAATGTCATTTATTTAATAAATGGAATCAACAAAGTATACACATTCTACGTAATAACGACTTTCTATAGTTTGCGCATGCGTCTGGAAATAAGAAAAGCTTACCTCCCCCTGTTTGTTAAAATCACAGCTTCTAGAAGGTTTACATGATTTCTTAACAAACACGAGTTTTTAGAAAATGTCATTTATTTCATAAATGGAATCAACAAAGAATGCACATTCTATGTCATAACGACTTTCTATAGTTTGCACATGCGTATGGAAATAAGAAAAGCTTACTTGCCCCCGTTTTTTAAAATCACAGCTTCTAGAAAGTTTACATGATTTCTTAAAAAACACGAGTTTTTAGAAAATGTCATTTATTTAATAAATGGAATCAACAAAATATGCACATTCTACTTCATAACGACTTTCTATAGTTTGCACATGCGTATGGAAAGAAGAAAAGCTTACCTCCCCCTGTTTGTTAAAATCACAGCTTCTAGAAGGTTTACATGATTTTTAAAAAACACGAGTTTTTAGAAAATGTGATTTATTTCATAAAAGGAATAAACAAAGTATAGACATTCTACGTCATAACTACTTTCTATAGTGTGCGCATGCGTATGGAAATAAGAAAAGCTTACTTGCCCCCGTTTTTTAAAATCACAGCTTCTAGAAGGTTTACATGATTTCCAAAAAAACACGAGTTTTTAGAAAATGTGATTTATTCCATAAAATCAATCAACAAAGTATGCACATTCTACGTCATAAGGACTTTCTATAGTTTTCGCATGCGTCCGGAAATAAGAAAAGCTTACTTCCCCCCGTTTTTTAAAGTCACAGCTTCTAGAAGGTTTACATGATTTCTTAAAAAACACGAGCTTTTAGAAAATGTGATTTATTTCATCAATGGAATCAACAAACTATGCACATTCTACGTAATAACTACTTTCTATAGTTTGCGAATGCGTCTGGAAATAAGAAAAGCTTACTTCCCCCCATTTTTCAAAATCACAGCTTCTAGAATGTTTACATGATTTCTTAAAAAACATGAGTTTTTAGAAAATATGATTTATTTCATCAATGTAATCAACAAAGTATGAACATTCTATGTCATAACGACTTTGTATAGTTTGCGCATGCGCAAACTATGCACATTCTATGTAATAACGACATTCTGTAGTTTGCGCATGCGTCTGGAAATAAGAAAAGCTTACTTCCCCCCTTTTTTTCAATTCACAGCTTCTAGAAGGTTTACATGATTTCTTAAAAAACACGAGTTTTTAGAAAATGTGATTTATTTCATAAATGGAATAAAAAAAGTATGCACTTTCTACGTCATAACGACTTTCTATAGTTTGCTCATGCGTCCGGAAATAAGAAAAGCTTACTTCCCCCCGTTTTTTAAAATCACAGCTTCTAGAAGGTTTACATGATTTCTTAAAAAACACGAGTTTTTAGAAAATGTGATTTATTTCATAAAAGGAATCAACAAAGAATGCACATTCTATGTCATAACGACTTTCTATAGTTTGCACATGCGTATGGAAATAAGAAAAGCTTACTTGCCCTCGTTTTTTAAAATCACAGCTTCTAGAAGGTTTACATGATTTCTTAAAAAACACGAGTTTTTAGAAAATGTCATTTATTTAGTAAATGGAATCAACAAAGTATGCACATTCTACGTAATAACTACTTTCTATAGTTTGCGCATGCGTCCGGAAATAAGAAAAGCTTACTTCCTCCGTTTTTTAAAATCACAGCTTCTAGAAGGTTTACATGATTTCTTAAAAAAAATGAGTTTTTAGAAAATGTCATTTATTTAGTAAATGGAATCAACAAAGTATGCACATTCTATGTAATAACGACTTTCTATAGTTTGCGCATGCGTCTGGAAATAAGAAAAGCTTACCTCCCCTTGTTTGTTAAAATCACAGCTTCTAGAAGGTTTACATGATTTCTTAACAAACACGAGTTTTTAGAAAATGTCATTTATTTCATAAATGGAATCAACAAAGTATGCACATTCTATGTCATAACGACTTTCTATAGTTTGCGCATGCGCAAACTATGCACATTCTATGTACTAACGACTTTCTATAGTTTGTGTATTCGTCAGGAAATAAGAAAAGCTTACTTCACCCCGTTTTTTTAAATCACAACTTCTAGAAGGTTTACATGATTTCTTAAAAAACACGAGTTTTTAGAAAATGTGATTTATTTCATAAAAGGAATCAACAAAGTATGCACATTCTATGTCATAACGAGTTTCTATAGTTTGCGCATGCGTATGGAAATAAGAAAAGCTTACTTCCCCCATTTTTTTAAAATCACAGCTTCTAGAAGGTTTACATGATTTCTTAAAAAACATGAGTTTTTAGAAAATGTGATTTATTTCATAAACGGAATCAACAAAGTATGCACATTCTACGTCATAACGACTTTCTATAGTTTGCGCATGCGTATGGAAATAAGAAAAGCTTACTTCCCCTGTTTTTTAAAATGACAGCTTCCAGAAGGTTTACATGATTTCTTAAAAAACACGAGTTTTTAGAAAATGTGATTTATTTCATAAAAGGAATCAACAAAGAATGCACATTCTATGTCATAACGACTTTCTATAGTTTGCACATGCGTATGGAAATAAGAAAAGCTTACTTGCCCCCGTTTTTTAAAATCACAGGTTCTAGAAGTTTTACATGATTTCTTAAAAAACACGAGTTTTTAGAAAATGTCATTTATTTAATAAATGGAATCAACAAAGTATGCACATTCTACGTAATAACGACTTTCTATAGTTTGCGCATCCGTCCGGAAATAAGAAAAGCTTACTTCCCCGTTTTTTAAAATCACAGCTTCTAGAAGGTTTACATGATTTCTTAAAAAAAACGAGTTTTTAGAAAATGTCATTTATTTAGTAAATGGAATCAACAAAGTATCCACATTCTACATAATAAGGACTTTCTATAGTTTGCGCGTGCGTTTGGAAATAAGAAAAGCTTACCTCCCCCTGTTTGTTAAAATCACAGCTTCTAGAAGGTTTACATGATTTCTTAACAAACACGAGTTTTTAGAAAATGTCATTTATTTCATAAATGGAATCAACAAAGAATGCACATTCTATGTCATAACGACTTTCTATAGTTTGCACATGCGTATGGAAATAAGAAAAGCTTACTTGCCCCCGTTTTTTAAAATCACAGCTTCTAGAAGGTTTACATGATTTCTTAAAAAACACGAGTTTTTAGAAAATGTTATTTATTTAATAAATGGAATCAAAAAAGTATGCACATTCTACTTCATAACGACTTTCTATAGTTTGCGCATGCGTATGGAAATAAGAAAAGCTTACTACCCCCCATTTTTTAAAATCACAGCTTCTTGAAGGTTTACATGATTTTTAAAAAACACGAGTTTTTAGAAAATGTGATTTATTTCATAAAAGGAATCAACAAAGTATTCACATTCTACGTCATAACGACTTTCTATAGTTTGCGCATGCGTATGGAAATAAGAAAAGCTTACCTGCCCCCGTTTTTTAAAATCACAGCTTCTAGAAGGTTTACATGATTTCCAAAAAAACACGAGTTTTTAGAAAATGTGATTTATTTCATAAAAGAAATCAACAAAGTATGCACATTCTACGTCAAAACGACTTTCTATAGTTTGCGCATGCGTCCGGAAATACGAAAAGCTTACTTCCCCCCATTTTTTAAAATCACAGCTTCTAGAAGGTTTACATGATTTCTTAAAAAAAACAAGTTTTTAGAAAATGTGATTTATTTCATAAAAGGAATCAACAAAGTATGCACATTCTATGTCATAACGAGTTTCTATAGTTTGCGCATGCGTATGGAAATAAGAAAAGCTTACTTCCCCCCGTTTTTTAAAATCACAGCTTCTAGAAGGTTTACATGATTTCTTAAAAAACACGAGTTTTTAGAAAATGTCATTTATTTGATAAATGGAATCAACAAAGTATGCACATTCTACGTAATAACGACTTTCTATAGTTTGTGCATGCGTTCGGAAATAAGAAAAGCTTACCTCCCCCTTTTTGTTAAAATCACAGCTTCTAGAAGGTTTACATGATTTCTTAACAAACACGAGTTTTTAGAAAATGTCATTTATTTCATAAATGGAATCAACAAAGTATGCACATTCTATGTCATAACGAATTTCTATAGTTTGCGCATGCGTATGGAAATAAGAAAATCTTACTTCCCCCCGTTTTTTAAAATCACAGCTTCTAGAAGGTTTACATGATTTCTTAAAAAACACGAGTCTTTAGAAAATGTCATTTATTTAATAAATGAAATCAACAAAGTATGCACATTCTACGTAATAACGAATTTCTATAGTTTGCGCATGCGTCTGGAAATAAGAAAAGCTTACCTCCCCCTGTTTGTTAAAATCACAGCTTCTAGAAGGTTTACATGATTTCTTAACAAACACGAGTTTTTAGAAAATGTCATTTATTTCATAAATGGAATTAACAAAGTATGCACATTCTATGTCATAACGACTTTCTATATTTTGCGCATGCGCAAATTATGCACATTCTACGTACTAACGACTTTCTATAGTTTGTGTATTCGTCCGGAAATAAGAAAAGCTTACTTCACCCCGTTTTTTAAAATCACAACTTCTAGAAGGTTTACATGATTTCTTAAAAAACACGAGTTTTTAGAAAATGTGATTTATTTCATAAAAGGAATCAACAAAGTATGCACATTCTATGTCATAACGAGTTTCTATAGTTTGCGCATGCGTATGGAAATAAGAAAAGCTTACTTCCCCCAGTTTTTTAAAATCACAGCTTCTAGAAGGTTTACATGATTTCTTAAAAAACATGATTTTTTAGAAAATGTGATTTATTTCATAAACGGAATCAACAAAGTATGCACATTCTACGTCATAACGACTTTCTATAGTTTGCGCATGCGTATGGAAATAAGAAAAGCTTACTTCCCCTGTTTTTTAAAATGACAGCTTCTAGAAGGTTTACATGTTTTCTTAAAAAACACGAGTTTTTAGAAAATGTGATTTATTTCATAAAATGAATCAACAAAGAATGCACATTCTATGTCATAACGACTTTCTATACTTTGCAGATGCGTATGGAAATAAGAAAAGCTTACTTGCCCCCGTTTTTTAAAATCACAGCTTCTAGAAGTTTTACATAATTTCTTAAAAAACACGAGTTTTTAGAAGATGTCATTTATTTAATAAATGGAATCAACAAAGTATGCACATTCTACGTAATAACGACTTTCTATAGTTTTCGCATGCGTCCGGAAATAAAAAAAAGCTTACTTCCCCTGTTTGTTAAAATCACAGCTTCTAGAAGGTTTACATGATTTCTTAACAAACACGAGTTTTTAGAAAATGTCATTTATTTCATAAATGGAATCAACAAAGAATGCACATTCTATGTCATAACGACTTTCTATAGTTTGCACATGCGTATGGAAATAAGAAAAGCTTACTTGCCCCCGTTTTTTAAAATCACAGCTTCTAGAAGGTTTACATGATTTCTTAAAAAACACGAGTTTTTAGAAAATGTCATTTATTTAATAAATGGAATCAACAAAGTATGCACATTCTACTTCATAACGACTTTCTATAGTTTGCACATGCGTATGGAAATAAGAAAAGCTTACTACCCCCCATTTTTTAAAATCACAGCTTCTTGAAGGTTTACATGATTTTTAAAAAACATGAGTTTTTAGAAAATGTGATTTATTTCATAAAAAGAATAAACAAAGTATTCACATTCTACGTCATAACGACTTTCTATAGTGTGCGCATGCGTATGGAAATAACAAAAGCTTACTTGCCCCCGTTTTTTAAAATCACAGCTTCTAGAAGGTTTACATGATTTCCAAAAAAACACGAGTTTTTAGAAAATGTGATTTATTCCATAAAAGCAATCAACAAAGTATGCACATTCTACGTCATAACGACTTTCTATAGTTTGCGCATGCGTCCGGAAATAAGAAAAGCTTACTTCCCCCCGTTTTTTAAAGTCATAGCTTCTAGAAGGTTTACATGATTTCTTAAAAAACACGAGCTTTTAAAAAATGTGATTTATTTCATCCTTGGAATCAACAAACTATGCACATTCTACGTAATAACTACTTTCTATAGTTTGCGAATGCGTCTGGAAATAAGAAAAGCTTACTTCCCCCCATTTTTCAAAATCACAGCTTCTAGAATGTTTACATGATTTCTTAAAAAACATGAGTTTTTAGAAAATATGATTTATTTCATCAATGTAATCAACAAAGTATGAACATTCTATGTCATAACGACTTTGTATAGTTTGCGCATGCGCAAACTATGCACATTCTATGTAATAACGACATTCTGTAGTTTGCGCATGCGTCTGGAAATAAGAAAAGCTTACTTCCCCCCTTTTTTTCAATTCACAGCTTCTAGAAGGTTTACATGATTTCTTAAAAAACACGAGTTTTTAGAAAATGTGATTTATTTCATAAATGGAATAAAAAAAGTATGCACTTTCTACGTCATAACGACTTTCTATAGTTTGCTCATGCGTCCGGAAATAAGAAAAGCTTACTTCCCCCCGTTTTTTAAAATCACAGCTTCTAGAAGGTTTACATGATTTCTTAAAAAACACGAGTTTTTAGAAAATGTGATTTATTTCATAAAAGGAATCAACAAAGAATGCACATTCTATGTCATAACGACTTTCTATAGTTTGCACATGCGTATGGAAATAAGAAAAGCTTACTTGCCCTCGTTTTTTAAAATCAAAGCTTCTAGAAGGTTTACATGATTTCTTAAAAAACACGAGTTTTTAGAAAATGTCATTTATTTAATAAATGGAATCAACAAAGTATGCACATTCTACGTAATAACTACTTTCTATAGTTTGCGCATGCATCCGGAAATAAGAAAAGCTTACTTCCCCCGTTTTTTAAAATCACAGCTTCTAGAAGGTTTACATGATTTCTTAAAAAAAATGAGTTTTTAGAAAATGTCATTTATTTAGTAAATGGAATCAACAAAGTATGCACATTCTACGTAATAACGACTTTCTATAGTTTGCGCATGCGTCTGGAAATAAGAAAAGCTTACCTCCCCCTGTTTGTTAAAATCACAGCTTCTAGAAGGTTTACATGATTTCTTATCAAACACAAGTTTTTAGAAAATGTGATTTATTTAATAAATGGAATCAACAAAAAATGCACATTCTATGTCATAACGACTTTCTATAGTTTGCACATGCGTATGGAAATAAGAAAAGCTTACTTGCCCCCGTTTTTTAAAATCACAGCTTCTAGAAGGTTGACATGATTTCTTAAAAAACACGAGTTTTTAGAAAATGTCATTTATTTAATAAATGGAATCAACAAAGTATGCACATTCTACTTCATAACGAATTTCTATAGTTTGCGCATGCGTATGGAAATAAGAAAAGCTTACTACCCCCCATTTTTTAAAATCACAGCTTCTAGAAGGTTTACATGATTTTTAAAAAACACGAGTTTTTAGAAAATGTGATTTATTTCATAAAAGGAATCAACAAAGTATTCACATTCTACGTCATAACGACTTTCTATAGTTTGCGCATGCGTATGGAAATAAGAAAAGCTTACTTGCCCCCGTTTTTTAAAATCACAGCTTTTAGAAGGTTTACATGATTTCCAAAAAAACACAAGTTTTTAGAAAATGTGATTTATTTCATAAAAGCAATCAACAAAGTATGCACATTCTATGTCATAACGACTTTCTATAGTTTGCGCATGCGTCCGAAAATAAGAAAAGCTTACTTCCCCCCGTTTTTTAAAGTCACAGCTTCTAGAAGGTTTACATGATTTCTTAAAAAACACGAGTTTTTAGAAAATGTGATTTATTTCATCAATGGAATCAAAAACTATGCACATTCTACGTAATAACTACTTTCTATAGTTTGCGAATACGTCCGGAAATAAGAAAAGCTTACTTCCGCCCATTTTTTAAAATCACAGCTTCTAGAATGTTTACATGATTTCTTAAAAAACATGAGTTTTTAGAAAATATCATTTATTTCATCAATGGAATCAACAAAGTATGAACATTCTATGTCATAACTACTTTGTATAGTTTGCGCATGCGCAAACTATGCACATTCTATGTAATAACGACATTCTGTAGTTTGCGCATGCGTCTGGAAATAAGAAAAGCTTACTTCCCCCCTTTTTTTCAATTCACAGCTTCTATAAGGTTTACATGATTTCTTAAAAAACACGAGTTTTTAGAAAATGTGATTTATTTCATAAATGGAATAAAAAAAGTATGCACTTTCTACGTCATAACGACTTTCTATAGTTTGCTCATGCGTCCGGAAATAAGAAAAGCTTACTTCCCCCCGTTTTTTAAAATCACAGCTTCTAGAAGGTTTACATGATTTCTTAAAAAACACGAGTTTTTAGAAAATGTGATTTATTTAATGAATGGAATCAACAAACTATGCACATACTACGTAATAACGACTTTCTATAGTTTGCGCATGCGTCCGAAAATAAGAAAAGCTTACATCCCCTCGTTTTTTAAAATCACAGTTTCTAGAAGGTTTACATGATTTCTTAAAAAACACGAGTTTTTAGAAAATGTGATTTATTTCATAAATGGAATCAACAAAGTATGAACATTCTAAGTCATAATGACTTTGTATAGTTTGCACATGCGCAACCTATGCACATTCTACGTAATAACGACTTTCTATAGTTTGTGCATACTTCCGGAAATATGAAAAGCTTACTAACCCCCTTTTTTTAAATTCACAGCTTCTAGAAGGTTTACATGATTTCTTGAAAAACACGAATTTCTAGAAAATGTCATTTATTTAATAAATGGAACCAACAAAGTATGCACATTATACGTAATAACGAATTTCTATAGTTTGCGCATGCGTCCGGAAATAAGAAAAACTTACTTTTGCAAGTTTTTTAAAATCACAGCTTCGAGAAGGTTTACATGATTTCTTAAAAAAGATGAGTTTTTAGAAAATGTGATTTATTTCATAAATGGAATCAACAAAGTATGCATATTCTATGTCATAACGACTTTCTATAGATTGCGCATACGCAAACTATGCACAATCTACGTAATAATGACTTTCTATAGTTTGCGCATGCGTCCTTAAATAGAAAAGCTTACTTCACCCCATTTTTTAAAATCACAACTTCTAGAAGGTTTACATGATTTCTTAAAAAACACGAGTTTTTAGAAAATGTCATTTATTTAATAAATGGAATCAACAAAGTATGCACATTCTACGTAATTACGACTTTCTATAGTTTGCGCATGCGTCCAGAAATAAGAAAAGCTTACTTCCCCCCATTTTCTAAAATCACAGCTTCTAGAAGGATTACATGATTTCTTAAAAAACACATGTTTTTAGAAAATGTGATTTATTTTATAAATGGAATCAACAAAGTATGCACATTCTATGTCATAACTACTTTCTATAGTTTGCGTATGCGTCCGGAAATAAGAAAAGCCTGCTTCCGCCAGTTTTTTAAAATCACAGCTTCTAGAAGGTTTACATGATTTTTTTAAAAACACGAGTTTTTAGAAAATGTGATTTATTTAATCAATGGAACCAACAAAGTATGAAAATTCTATGTTATAACGACTTTGTATAGTTTGCACATGCGCAACCTATGCACATTCTACGTAATAACGTCTTTCTATAGTTTGCGCATGCTTTCGGAAATAAGAAAAGACTACTAACCCCCTTTTTTTAAATTCACAGCTTCTAGAAGGTTTACATGATTTCTTAAAAAACACGAATTTCTAGAAAATATCATTTATTTAATTAATGGAATGAACAAAGTATGCACATTCTACGTAATAACGAATTTCTATAGTTTGTGCATGCGTCTAGAAATAAGAAAAGCTTACTTCTGCCAGTTTTTTAAAACCACAGCTTCGAGAAGGTTTACATGATTTCTTAAAAAAGATGAGTTTTTTGAAAATGTGATTTATTTCATAAATGGAATCAACAAAGTATGCACATTCTATGTCATAACGACTTTGTATAGATTTCGCATGCGCAAACTATGTACATTCTACGTAATAACGACTTTCTATTGTTTGCGCATGCGTCCGTAAATAAGAAAAGCTTACTTCACCCCATTTTTTAAAATCACAACTTCTAGAAGGTTTACATGATTTCTTAAAAAACACAAGTTTTTAGAAAATGCACATTCTACGTAATAACTACAGCTTCTAGAAGGTTTACATGATTTCTTATAAAAAATGAGTTTGTAGAAAATGTGATTTAATTCATCAATGGAATCAACAAAGTATGCACATTCTACGTAATAACCACTTTCTATAGTTTGCGCATGCGTCCGGAAATAAAAAAAGCTTACTTCCGCCATTTTTCTAAAATCACAACTTCTAGAAGGTTTACATGATTTCTTAAAAAACACGAGTTTTTAGAAAATGTGATTTATTTCATAAATGGAATCAACAAAGTATGAACATTCTACGTCATAACGGCTTTCTATAGTTTGCGCATGCGTCCGGAAATAAGAAAAGCTTACTTCCCCCTGTTTTCTAAAATCACAGCTTCTAGAAGGATTACATGATTTCTTAAAAAACACAAGTTTTTAGAAAATGTGATTTATTTCATAAATGGAATCAACAAAGTATGCACATTCTACTTAATAATGACTTTCTAAAGTTTGTGCATGCGTCCGGAAATTAGAAAATCTTGCTGCCGCCAGTTTTTTAAAATCACAGCTTCGAGAAGGTTTACATGATTTCTTAAAAAACATGAGTTTTTAGAAAATGTGATTTATTTCAGAAATGGAATCAACAAAGTATGCACATTCTACGTCATAACGACTTTCTATAGTTTGTGCATGTGTTCGGAAATAAGAAAAACTTACTTCCCCCTATTTTTTTAAATCATAGCTTCTAGAAGGTTTACATGATTTCTTAAAAAACACGAGTTTTTAGAAAATGTGATTTATTTCATATATGGAATTAACAAAGTATGAACATTCTATGTCATAACGACTTTGTATAGTTTGCGCATGCGCAAACTATGCACATTCTACGTAATAACGACTTTCTATAGTTTGCGCATGCGTTCGGAAATAAGAAATGCTTACTTCCCCCCGTTTTTTAAAATCACGGCTTCTAGAAGGTTTACATGATTTCTTAAAAAACATGAGTTTTTAGAAAATGTGATTTATTTAGTAAATGGAATCAACAAAGTGTGCACATTCTACTTCATAAGGAGTTTCTATAGTTTGCGCATGCATGTGGGAATAAGAAAAGCTTACTTCCCCTCGTTTTTTAAAATCAAAGCTTCTAGAAGTTTTACATGATTTCTTAAAAAACACGAGTTTGTGGAAAATGCAATTTAATTCATAAATGGAATCAACAAAGTATGCACATTCTACGTAATAATGACTTTCTATAGTTTGCGCATGCGTCCGGAAATAAGAAAAGCTTAATTCCTCAAGTTTTTTAAAATCACAGCTTCTTGAAGGTATACATGATTTCTTCAAAAACACGAGTTTTTAGAAAATGTGATTTATTTCATAAATTGAATCAACAAAGTATGCACATTCTACGTCATAACGACTTTCTATAGTTTGTGCACGCGTCTGGAAATAAGAAAAGCTTACTTCCGCCCGTTTTTTAAAATCACAGCTTCGAGAAGGTTTACATGATTTCTTAAAAAACATGAGTTTGTAGAAAATCTGATTTAATTCATAAATGGAATGAACAAAGTATGCACATTCTACGTAATAACGACTTTCTATAGTTTACGCATGCGTCCGGAAATAAGAAAAGCTTACTTCCTCCAGTATTTTAAAATCAGAGCTTCTAGAAGGCTTACATGATTTCTTAAAAAACACGAGTTTTTAGAAAATGTAATTTATTTCATAAATGGAATGAACAAAGTATGCACATTCTATCTCATAACGAATTTCTGTAGTTTGCACATGCGCAAACTATGCATATTCTACATAATAACGACTTTCTATAGTTTGTGCATGCGTCGGGAAATAAGAAAAGCTTACTTCCACCGTTTTTTTTTAAATCACAGCTTCTAGAAGGTTTAAATGATTTCTTAAAAAACATGAGTTTTTAGAAAATGTGTTTTATTTCATAAATGGATTCAACAAAGTATGCACATTCTACGTAATAACAAATTTCTATAGTTTGCGCATGCATCTGGAAATAAGAAAAGCTTACTTCTGCCAGTTTTTTAAAATCACAGCTTCGAGAAGGTTTACATGATTTCTTAAAAAAGATGAGTTTTTAGAAAATGTGATTTATTTCATCAATGGAATCAACAAAGTATGCACATTCTATGTCATAATGACTTTCTATAGTTTGCGCATGCATAAACTATGCACATTCTACGTAATAACGACTTTCTATTGTTTGCGCATCCGTCCAGAAATAGGAAAAGCTTACTTCCCCCCCGTTTTTTAAAATCACAGCTTCTAGAAGTTTACATGATTTCTCAAAAAACGCAAGTTTTTAGAAAATATGATTTATTTCATAAATGGAATCAACAAAGTATGCACATTCTACTTAATAACGACTTTCTAAAGTTTGCGCATGCTTCCGGAAATAAGAAAAGCTTGCTTCCGCAAGTTTTTTAAAATCACAGCTTCGAGAAGGTTTACATGATTTCTTAAAAAACATAAGTTTTTAGCAAATCTGATTTATTTCATAAATGGAATCAACAAAGTATGCACATTCTACGTCATAACGACTTTCTATAGTTTACGCATGCATCCGGAAATAAGAAAAACTTACTTCCCCCCGTTTTTTCAAATCATAGCTCTTAGAAGGTTTACATGATTTCTTAAAAAACACGAGTTTTTAGAAAATGTGATTTATTTCAGAAATGGAATCAACAATGCATGCACATTCTACGTCATAACGACTTTCTATGGTTAGCGCATGCTTCCGGAAATAAGTAAAGCTTACTTCCCCCCTTTTTTTAAAATCACAGCTTCTAGAAGGTTTACATGATTTCTCAAAAAACACGAGTTTTTAGAAAATGTGATTTATTTAGTAAATGGAATCAACAAAGTATGGACATTCTACGTCATAATGACTTTCTGTAGTTTGCGCATGCATCGGGAAATAAGAAAAGCTTACTTCCCCCCGTTTTTTAAAATCACAGCTTCTAGATGGTTTACATGATTTCTTGAAAAAAACGAGTTTTAAGAAAATGTGATTTAATTCATAAATGGATTCAACAAAGTATGCACATTCTACGTAATAACGACTTTCTATAGTTTGCGCATGCGTCCGGAAATAAGAAAAGCTTACTTCCCCACGTTTTTTAGAATCACAGCTTCTAGAAGGTTTACATCATTTCTTAAAAAACTATTTGATTTATTTCATCAATGGAATCAACAAACTATGCTCATTCTATGTAATCACGACTTTCTATAGTTTGCGCATGCATCCGGAAATAAGAAAAGCTTACTTCCCCCCTTTTCTTAAATTCACAGCTTCTAGAAGGTTTACATGATTTCTTAAAAAACACGAGTTTTTAGAAAATGTGATTTATTTCATAAATGGAATCAACAAAGTATGCACATTCTACGTCATAACGACTTTCTATTGTTTGCGCATGCGTCTGGAAATAAGAAAAGCTTACTTCCACCCGTTTTTTAAAATCACAGCTTCGGAAGGTTTACATGATTTCTTAAAAAACACGAGTTTGTAGAAAATGTGATTTAATTCATAAATGGAATGAACAAAGTATGCACATTCTACGTAATAACGACTTTCTATAGTTTGCGCATGCGTCCGGAAATAAGAAAAGCTTACTTCCCGCCATTTTTTAAAATCACAGCTTCTAGAAGGTTTACACGATTTCTTAAAAAACTATGTGATTTATTTCATCAATGGAATCAACAAACTATGCTGATTCTACGTAATCACGACTTTCTATAGTTTGCGCATGCATCCGGAAATAAGAAAAGCTTACTTCTGCTTGTTTTTTAAAATCACAGCTTCGAGAAGGTTTACATGATTTCTTAAAAAACACGAGTTTGTAGAAAATGTGATTTAATTCATCAATGGAATGAACAAGGTATGCACATTCTACGTAATAACAACTTTCTATAGTTTGCGCATTCGTCCGGAAATAAGAAAAGCTTACTTCTCCCCGTTTTTAAAAATCACAGCTTCTAGAAGGTTTACATGATTTCTTAAAAAACACGAGGTTGTAGAAAATGTGACTTAATTCATAAATGGATTCAACAAAGAAAGCACATTCTACGTAATAACAACTTTCGATAGTTTGCGCATGTGTCCGAAAATAAGAAAAGCTTACTTCCGCCAGTTTTTTAAAATCACAGCTTCTAGAAGGTTTACATCATTTCTTAAAAAACATGAGTTTTAAGAAAATGTGATTTGTTTCATAAATGAAATCAACAAAGTATGCACATTCTAAGTAATAACGACTTTCTATAGTTTGCGCATGCGTCCGGAAATAAGAAAAGCTTACTTCCCCCCATTTTCTAAAATCACAGCTTCTAGAAGGTTTACATGATTTCTTAAAAAACTATGTGATTTATTTCATCAATGGAATCAACAAACTATGCTGATTCTACGTAATCACGACTTTCTATAGTTTGCGCATGCATCCGGAAATAAGAAAAGCTTACTTCCCCCCTTTTTTTAAATTCACAGCTTCTAGAAGGTTTACATGATTTCTTAAAAAACACGAGTTTTTAGAAAATGTGATTTATTTCATAAATGGAATCAACAAAGTATGCACATTCTACGTCATAACGACTTCTATAGTTTGCGCATGCGTCTGGAAATAATAAAAGCTTACTTACGGCTGTTTTTTAAAATCACGGCTTCTAGAAGGTTTACATGATTTCTTAAAAAACACGAGTTTTTAGAAAATGTCATTTATTTCATAAATGGAATCAACAAAGTATGAACATTCTATGTTATAACGAATTTCTATAGTTTGTGCATGCGCAAACTATGCACATTCTATGTAAAAATGATTTTCTATAGTTTGCGCATGCGTCCGGAAATAAGAAAAGCTTAGTTCCGCCCTCTTTTTAAATTCACAGCTTCTAGAAGGTTTACATGATTTCTTAAAAAACATGAGTTTTTAGAAAATGTGATATAGTTCATAAATGGAATCAAAAAAGTATGCACATTCTACGTCATAACGACTTTCTATAGTTTGCGCATGCGTCCATAAATAAGAAAAGCTTACTTCCCCCCGTTTTTTAAAATCACAGCTTCTAGAAGGTTTACATGATTTCTTAAAAAACATGAGTTTTTAGAAAATGTGATTTATTTCATAAACGGAATAAAAAACGTATGCACATTCTACGTAATAACGACTTTCTAAAGTTTGCGCATGCATCCGGAAATTAGAAAAGCTTACTTCACCCCGTTTTTTAAAATCACAACTTCTAGAATGTTTACATGATTTCTAAAAAAACACGAGTTTTTAGAAAATGTGATTTATTTCATAAATGGAATCAACAAAGTATGCACATTCTATGTCATAACGAATTTGTATGGTTTGCGCATGCACAAACTATGCACATTCTACAAAATAACAACTTTCTATAGTTTACGCATGTGTCCGGAAGTAAGAAAAGCTTACTTCCGCCAGTTTTTAAAAATCACAGCTTCTAGAAGGTTAACATGATTTCTTAAAAAACACGAGTTTTTAGAAAATGTGATTTATTTCATAAATGGAATCAACAAAGTATGCACATTCTACGTCATAATGACTTTCTAAAGTTTGCGCATGCGTCCGGAAATAAGAAAAGCTTACTTCCCCCGTTTTTTAAAATCACAGCTTCTAGAAGGATTACATGATTTCTTAAAAAACACGAGCTTTTAGAAAATGTGATTTATTTCATCAGTGGAATCAACAAACTATGCACATTCCATGTAATAACGACTTTCTAGAGTTTGCGCATGCGTCCAGAAATAAGAAAAGCTTACTTCCCCCCTTTTTTTAAATTCACAGCTTCCAGAAGGTTTACATGATTTGTTAAAAAACATGAGTTTTTAGAAAATGTGATTTATTTTGTAAATGGAATCAACAAAGTATGCACATTCTACATCTTAAGGACTTTCTATAGTTTGCGCATGCGTCCGGAAATAAGAAAAGCTTACTTCCCCCCCTTTTTTAAATTCAAAGCTTCTAGAAGGTTTACATGATTTCTTAAAAAACACGAGTTTTTAGAAAATGTGATTTATTTCTTAAATGGAATCAACAAAGTATGCACATTCTACCTCATAACGACTTTCTATAGTTTCCGCATGCGTCCGGAAATAAGAAAAGCTTACTTCCCCCTGTTTTCTAAAATCACAGCTTCTAGAAGGTTTACATGATTTCTTAACCAACACGAGTTTTTAGAAAATGTCATTTATTTCATGAATGGAATCAACAAAGTATGAACATTCTATGTCATAATGAATTTGAATAGTTTGAGCATGCGCAAACTATGCACATTCTACGTAATAACGACTTTCTGTAGTTAGCGCATGCGTCTTCAAATAAGAAAAGCTTACTTCCTCCAATTTTTTAAAATCACAGCTTCTAGAAGGTTTACATGATTTCTTAAAAAACACGAGTTTTTAGAAAATGTGATTTATTTCATCAATGGAATCAACAAAGTATGCACATTCTACGTCATAACGACTTTCTAAAGTTTGCGAATGCGTCCGGAAATAAGAAAAGCTTACTTCCGCCAGTTTTTTAAAATCACAGCTTCTAGACGGTTTACATGATTTCTTAAAAAACACGAGTTTTTAGAAAATGTCATTTATTTCGTAAATGGAATCAACAAAGTATTCACATTCTACGTAATAACGACTTTCTAGAGTTTGCGAATGCGTCCAGAAATTAAAAAATCTTACTTCCCCCCGTTTTTTAAAATCACAGCTTCTAGAATGTTTACATGATTTCTTAACAAACACGAGTTTTTAGAAAATGTCATTTATTTCATAAATGGAATCAACAAAGTAAGAACATTCTATGTCATAACGACTTTGTATAGTTTGCGCATGCGTAAACTATGCACATTCTGTGTAATAACGACTTTCTATAGTTTGCGCATGCGTCTGGAAATAAGAGAAGCTTACTTCCCCCCTTTTTTTAAATTCACAGCTTCTAGAAGGTTTACATGATTTCTTAAAAAACACTAGGTTTTAGAAAATGTGATATATTTCATAAATGGAATAAAAAAATTATTCACTTTCTACGTCATAACGACTTTCTATAGTTTGCACATGTGTCCGGAAATAAGAAAAGCTTACTTCCCCCTGTTTTTTAAAATCACAGCTTCTAGAAGTCTTACATGATTTCTTAAAAAACAAGAGTTTTTAGAAAATGTGATTGATTTAATCAGTGGAGTCAACAAACTATGTACATTCTATGTAATAACGACTTTCTATAGTTTGCGAATGCGTCCGGAAATAAGAAAACCTTACTTCCGCCCATTTTTTAAAATCATAGCTTCTAGAATGTTTACATGATTTCTTAAAAAACATGAGTTTTTAGAAAATGTCATTTATTTTGTAAACGGAATCAACAAAGTATGAACATTCTATGTCATAACGACTTTGTATAGTTTGCGCATGCGCAAACTATGCACATTCTATGTAATAATGACTTTATATAGTTTACGCATGCGTCTGGAAATAAGAAAAGCTTACTTCCCCCCCTTTTTTAAATTCACAGCTTCTAGAAGGTTTACATGATTTCTTAAAAAACACGAGTTTTTAGAAAATGTGGTATATTTCATAAATGGAATAAAAAAAAGTATTCACTTTCTACGTCATAACGACTTTCTATAGTTTGCGCATGCGTCCGAAAATAAGAAAAGCTTACTTCCCCCGTTTTTTAAAATCACAGCTTCTAGAAGGTTTACATGATTTCTTAAAAAACACTAGTTTTTAGAAAATGTGATTTATTTCATAAATGGAATCAACAAAGTATGCACATTCTACGTCATAACAACTTTCTATAGTTTGCGAATGCGTCCGGAAATAAGAAAAGCTTACTTCCCCCCGTTTTTTAAAATCACAGCTTCTAGAAGGATTACATGATTTCTTAAAAAACATGAGTTTTTAGAAAATGTGACTTATTTCATAAATGGAATCAACAAAGTATGCACATTCTAAGTCATAACGACTTTCTATAGTTTGCGCATGCGTCCGGAAATAAGAAAAGCTTACTTCCCCCCGTTTTTTAAAATCACAGCTTCTAGAAGGATTACATGATTTCTTAAAAAACATGAGTTTTACGAACATGTGATTTATTTCATAAATGGAATCAACAAAGTATGCACATTCTATGTCATAACGACTTTGTATGGTTTGCGCATGCACAAACTATGCACATTCTACGTACTAACGACTTTCTATAGTTTGCGTATTCGTCCGGAAATAAGAAAAGCTTACTTCACCCTGTTTTTTAAAATCACAACTTCTGGAAGGTTTACATGATTTTTTAAAAACACGAGTTTTTAGAAAATGTAATTTATTTTATAAATGGAATCAACAAAGTATGCACATTCTACGTCATAACGACTTTCAAAAGTTTGCGCATGCGTCTGGAAATAAGAAAAGCTTACATCCCCCCGTTTTTTAAAATCATAGCTTCTAGAAGATTTACATGATTTCATAAAAAACAAGAGTTTTTAGAAAATGTGATTTATTTCATAAATGGAATCAACAAAGTATGCACATTCTAAGTCATAACGAATTTCTATAGTTTGCGCATGCGTCCGGAAATAAGAAAAGCTTACTTCCCCCCGTTTTTTAAAGTCACAGCTTCTAGAAGGTTTACATGATTTCTTAAAAAACACGAGTTTTTAGAAAATGTGATTTATTTCATCAATGGAATCAACAATCTATGCACATTCTACGTAATAACGACTTTCTACAGTTTGCGAATGCGTTCGAAGATAAGAAAAGCTTACTTCCCCTCGGTTTTTAAAATCACAGCTTCTAGAATATTTACATGATTTCATAAAAAACACGAGTTTTTAGAAAATGTCATTTATTTCATAAATGGAATCAAAAAAGTATGAACATTCTATGTCATAACAACTTTGTATAGTTTTCGCATGCGCAAACTATGCACATTCGAGGTAATAACGACTTTTTGTAGTTTGCGCATGTGTCCGGAAATAAGAAAAGCTTACTTCCCCCCTCTTTTTAAAATCATAGCTTCTAGAAGGTTTACATGATTTCTTAGAAAACACGAGTTTTTAGAAAATGTGATTTATTTCATAAATGGAATCAACAAAGTATGCACATTCTACGTCATAAGGACTTTCTATAGTTTGCGCATGCGTCCGGAAATAAGAAAATCTTACTTCCCCCTGTTTTTTAAAATCACAGCTTCTAGAAGTTTTACATGATTTCTTAAAAAAAATGAGTTTTTAGAAAATGTGATTTATTTCATAAAAAGAATCAACAAAGTATGCACATTCTACGTCATAACGACTTTCTATAGTTTGCGCATGCCTATGGAAATAAGAAAACCTTACTTCCCCTCGTTTTTTAAAATCACAGCTTCTAGAAGGTTTACATGATTTTTTAAAAAACACGAGTTTTTAGAAAATGTGATTTATTTAATAAATGGAATCAACAAAGTATGCACATTCTAAGTCATAATGACTTTCTATAGTTTGCGCATGCGTCCGGAAATAAGAAAAGCTTACTTCCCCCCGTTTTTTAAAATCACAGCTTCCAGAAGGTTTACATGATTTCTTAAAAAAAATGAGTTTTTAGAAATTGTGATTTTTTTCATAAAAGGAATCAACAAAGTATGCACATTCTATGTCATAACGACTTTCTATAGTTTGCGCACGCGTATGGAAATAAGAAAAGCTTACTAGCCCCCGTTTTTTAAAATCATAGCTTCTAGAAGGTTTACATGATTTCTTAAAAAACACAAGTTTTTAGAAAATGTGATTTATTTTATAAAAGGAATCAACAAGGTATGCACATTCTACGTCATAACGACTTTCTATAGTTTGCGCATGCGTATGGAAATAAGAAAAGCTTACTTGCCCCCGTTTTTTAAAATCACAGCTTCTAGAAGGTTTACATGATTTCTTAAAAAACACGAGTTTTTAGAAAATGTGATTTATTTCATAAAAGGAATCAACAACGTATGCACATTCTACGTCATAAGGACTTTCTATAGTTTGCGCATGCGTCCGGAAATAAGAAAAGCTTACTTCCCCCCGTTTTTTAAAGTCACAGCTTCTAGAAGGTTTACATGATTTCTTAAAAAACACGAGTTTTTAGAAAATGTGATTTATTTCATCAATGGAATCAACAAACTATGGACATTCTACATCACAACGACTTTCTATAGTTTGCGCATGCGTCTGGAAATAAGAAAAGCTTACTTCCCCTCGTTTTTTAAAATCACAGCTTCTAGAAGGTTTACATGATTTCTTAAAAAACATGACTTTTTAGAAAATGTGATTTATTTCATAAAAGGAATCAACAAAGTATGCAAATTCTACGTCATAACGACTTTCTATAGTTTGCGAATGCGTCCAGAAATAAGAAAAGCTTACTTCCCCCCATTTTCTAAAATCATAGCTTCTAGAATGTTTACATGATTTCTTAAAAAAAATGAGTTTTTAGAAAATGTCATTTATTTCATAAATGGAATCAACAAAGTATGAAGATTCTATGTCATAATAACTTTGTATAGTTTGCGCATGCGCAAACTATGCACATTCTATGTAATAACGACTTTCTATAGTTTGCGCATGTGTATAGAAATAAGAAAAGCTTACTTCCCCCCTTTTTTTCAATTCACAGCTTCTAGAAGGTTTACATGATTTCTTAAAAAACACGAGTTTTTAGAAAATGTGATTTATTTCATAAATGGAATAAAAAAAGTATGCACTTTCTACGTCATAACGACTTTCTATAGTTTGCGCATGCGTCTGGAAATAAGAAAAGCTTACTTCCCATCGTTTTTTAAAATCACAGCTTCTAGAAGGTTTACATGATTTTTTATAAAACACGAGTTTTTAGAAAATATGATTTATTTAATCAGTGGAATCAATAAACTATGCACATTCAACGTAATAACGACTTTATATAGTTTGCGCATTCGTCCAAAAATATGAAAAGCTTACTTCCCCCCGTTTTTTAAAATCACAGCTTCTAGAAGGCTTACATGATTTCTTAAAAAACACGAGTTTTTAGAAAATGTCATTTGTTTCATGAATGGAATCAACAAAGTATGAAGAAACTATGTCATAACGACTTTGTATCATTTGCGCATGCGTAAACTATGCACATTCTATGTAATAACGACTTTCTATAGTTTGCGAATGCAACTGTAAATAAGAAAAGCCTACTTTCCCCCTTTTTTTAAATTCACAGCTTCTAGAAGGTTTATATGATTTCTTAAAAAACACGAGTTTTTAGAAAATGTGATTTATTTCATAAATGGAATCAACAAAGTATGCACATTCTACGTCATGACGACTTTCTATAGTTTGCGCATGCGTCCGGAAAAAGGAAAAGCTTACTTCCCAACGTTTTTTAAAATCACAGCGTCTAGAAGGATTACATGATTTCCTAAAAAACATGAGTTTTTAGAAAATGTTATTTATTTCATCAATGGAATCAAAAAAGTGTGCACATTCTAAGTCATAACGACTTTCTATAGTTTGCGCATGCGTCCGGAAATAAGAAAAGCTTACTACCCCTCGTTTTTTAAAATAACAGCTTCTAGAAGGATTACATGATTTCTTAAAAAACATGAGTTTTACGAACATGTGATTTATTTCATAAATGGAATCAACAAAGTATGCACATTCCATGTCATAACGACTTTCTATAGTTTGCACATGCGCAAACTAAGCACATTCTACGTACTAACGACTTTCTTTAGTTTGCGTATGCGTTTTTAGAAACTAACTAAGCACATGATTTTTTTAAAAACACGAGTTTTTAGAAAATGTGATTTATTTCATCAATGGAATCAACAAAGTATGCACATTTTATGTCATAAAAACTTTGTATCGTTTGCGCATGCACAAACCTTGCACATTCTACGTAATAACGACTTTCTATAGTTTGCGCATGTGTCCGGAAATAAGAAAAGCTTACTTCCGCCAGTTTTTTAAAATCACAGCTTCTAGAAGGTTTACATGATTTCTTAAAAAACACGATTTTTTACAAAATTTGATTTATTTCATAATTGGAATCAACAAAGTATGCACATTCTACATCATAATGACTTTCTAAAGTTTGCGCATGCGTCCGGAAATAAGAAAAGCTTACTTCCGCCAGTTTTTTAAAATCACAGCATCAAAAGGTTTACATGATTTCTTAAAAACCACGAGTATTTAAAAAATGTGATTTATTTCATAAATGGAATCAACAAAGTATGCACATTCTAAGTCATAACCACTTTGTATAGTTTGCGCATGCATTCGGAAATAAGAAAAGCTTACTTCCCCTCGTTTTTTAAAGTCACAACTTCTAGAAGGTTTACATGATTTCCTAAAAAACATGAGTTTTTAGAAACTGTGATTTATTTCATCAATGGAATCAACAAAATATCCACATTCTACGTAATAATGACTTTCTATAGTTTGCGAATGCGTTCGGAAATAAAAAAAGCTTACTTCCCCCCGGTTTTTAAAATCACAGCGTCTAGAAGATTTACATGATTTCATAAAAAACACGAGTTTTTAGAAAATGTCATTTATTTCATAAATGGAATCAAAAAAGTATGAACATTCTATGTCATAAAAACTTTGTATAGTTTGCGCATGCGCAAACTATGCACATTCTAGGTAATAACGACTTTCTATAGTTTGCGCATGCGTCCGGAAATAAGAAAAGCTTACTTCCCCCATTTTTTTAAATTCACAGCTTCTAGAAGGTTTACATGATTTCTCAAAAAACACGAGTTTTTAGAGAATGTGATTTATTTCATCAATGGAATCATCAAAGTATGCACATTCTACGTCATAACGACTTTCTATAGTTTGCGCATGCGTCCGGAAATAAGAAAAGCTTACTTCCCCCCGTTTTTTAAAATCACAGCTTCTAGAAGGTTTGCATGACTTCTTTAAAAAAATGACTTTTTAGAAAATGTGATTTATTTCATAAAAGGAATCAACAAAGTATGCACATTCTATCTCATAACGACTTTCTATAGTTTGCGCATGCGTATGGAAATAAGAAAAGCTTACTTCCCCCCTTTTTTTAAAATCACAGCTTCTAGAAGGTTTACATGATTTCTTAAAAAACACGAGTTTTTAGAAAATGTGATTTATTTCGTAAATGGAATCAACAAAGTATGCACATTCTAAGTCATAATGACTTTCTATAGTTTGCGCATGCGTCCGGAAATAAGAAAAGCTTACTTCCCCCCGTTTTTTAAAATCACAGCTTCTAGAAGGTTTATATGATTTCTCAAAAAACATGAGTTTTTAGAAAATGTGATTTATTTCATCAATGGAATCAACAAGGTATGCACATTCTACGTCATAACGACTTTCTATAGTTTGCGCATGCGTCCGGAAATAAGAAAAGCTTACTTCCCCCCATTTTTTAAAATCACAGCTTCTAGAAGGTTTACATGATTTCTTAAAAAAACCGAGTTTTTAGAAAATATAATTTATTTCATAAAAGGAATCAACAAAGTATGCACATTCTACGTCATAACGACTTTCTATAATTTGCGCATGCGTATGGAAATAAGAAAAGCTTACTTCGCACCGTTTTTTAAAATCATAGCTTCTAGAAGGTTTACATGATTTCTTAAAAAACACAAGTTTTTAGAAAATGTCATTTATTTAATAAATGGAGTCAACAAAGTATGCACATTCTATGTAATAACGACTTTCTATAGTTTGCGCATGTGTCTGGAAATAAGAGAAGCTAACTTCCCCCTGTTTGTTAGAATCACAGCTTCTAGAAGGTTTACATGATTTCTTAACAAACATGAGTTTTTAGAAAATGTCATTTATTTCATAAATGGAATCAACAAAGTATGCACATTCTATGTCATAACGACTTTCTATAGTTTGCGCATGCGCAAACTATGCACATTCTACGTACTAACGACTTTCTATAGTTTGCGCATGCACCCGGAAATAAGAAAAGCTTACTTCACCCCGTTTTTTTAAAATCACAACTTCTAGAAGGATTACATGATTCTTAAAAAACACGAGTTTTTAGAAAATGTGATTTATTTCATAAATGGAATCAACAAAGTATGCCATTCTATGTCATAACAACTTTGTATGGTTTGCGCATGCGCAAACTATGCACATTCTAGGTAATAACGACTTTCTATAGTTTGCACATGCGTCCGAAAATAAGAAAAGCTTACTTCCCTCCTTTTTTTAAATTCACAGCTTCTAGAAGGTTTACATGATTTCTTTAAAAAAAGGAGTTTTTAGAAAATGTGATTTATTTCATAAAAGGAATCAACAAAGTATGCACATTCTACGTCATAACGACTTTCTATAGTTTGCACTCGCATCCGGAAATAAGAAAAGCTTACTTCCCTCCTTTTTTTAAAATCACAGCTTCTAGAAGTTTTCCATGATTTCTTAAAAAAAAGGGGTTTTTAGAAAATGTGATTTATTTCATCAATGGAATCAACAAAGTATGCACATTCTACGTAATAACGACTTTCTATAGTTTACGAATGCGTCCTGAAATAAGAAAAGATTACTTCCCCCTAGTTTTTAAAATCACAGCTTCTAGAAGGTTTACATGATTTCTTAAAAAACATGAGTGTTTAGAAAATGTGATTTATTTCATAAATGGAATCAACAAAGTATGCACATTCTAAGTCATAACGACTTTCAATAGTTTGCGCATGCGTCCGGAAATAAGAAAAGCTTACTTCGCCCCATTTTCTAAAATCACAGCTTCTAGAGGGATTACATGATTTCTTAAAAAACATGACTTTTATGAAGATGTGATTTATTTCATAATTGGAATCAATAAAGTATGCACATTCTATGTCATAACGACTTTCTTTAGTTTGCGCATGCGCAAACTAAGCACATTCTATGTACTAACGACTTTCTATAGTTTGCGTATGCGTCCAGAAATAAGAAAAGCTTACTTCACCCCGTTTTTTAAAATCACAACTTCTAGAAGGTTTACATGATTTCTTAAAAAAAACGAGTTTTTAGAAAATGTGATTTATTCCATAAATGGAATCAACAAAGTATGCACATTCTATGTCATAACGACTTTGTATGGTTTGCGCATGCGCAAACTATGCACATTCTACGTAATAACGACTTTCTCTAGTTTGCGCATGTGTCCGGAAATAAGAAAAGCTTACTTCCGCCAGTTTTTTAAAATCACAGCTTCTAGAAGGTTTACATGATTTCTTAAAAAACACGAGTTTTTAGAAAATGTGATGTATTTCATAAATGGAATCAACAAAGTATGCACATTCTACGTCATAACGACTTTCTAAAGTTTGCGCATGCGTCCGGAAATAAGAAAAGCTTACTTCCGCCAGTTTTTTAAAATCACGGCTTCTAGAAGGTTTACATGATTTCTTAAAAACCACGAGTATTTAGAAAATGTGATTTATTTCATAAATGGAATCAACAAAGTATGCACAATCTAAGTCATAACGACTTTCTATGGTTTGCGCATGCGTCCAGAAATAAGAAAAGCGTACTTCCCCTCGTTTTATACAGTCACAGCTTCTAGAAGGTTTACATGATTTCTTAAAAAACACGAGGTTTTAGAAAATGTGATTTATTTCATCAATGGAATCAACAAAATATGCACATTCTACGTAATAATGACTTTCTATAGTTTGCGAATGCGTCCGGAAATAAGAAAAGCTTACTTCCCCCCGGTTTTTAAAATCGTAGCTTCTAGAAGATTTACATGATTTCATAAAAAACACGAGTTTTTAGAAAATTTCATTTATTTCATAAATGGAATCAAAAAATTATGAACATTCTATGTCATAACAACTTTGTATAGTTTGCGCATGCGCAAACTATGCCCATTCTAGGTAATAACGACTTTCTATAGTTTGCGCATGCGTCCGGAAATAAGAAAAGCTTACTTCCACCCTTTTTTTAAATTCACAGCTTCTAGAAGGTTTACATGATTTCTTAAAAAACACGAGTTTTTAGAGAATGTGATTTATTTCATCAAAGTATGCACAGTCTACGTCATAACGACTTTCTATGGTTTGCGCATGCGTCCGGAAATAAGAAAAGCTTACTTCCCCCCGTTTTTTGAAATCACAACTTCTAGAAGGTTTGCATGACTTCTTTAAAAAATGACTTTTTAGAAAATGTGATTTATTTCATAAAAGGAATCAACAAAGTATGCACATTCTATCTCATAATGACTTTCTATAGTTTGCGCATGCGTATGGAAATAAGAAAAGCTTACTTCCCCCCTTTTTTTAAAATCACAGCTTCTAGAAGGTTTACATGATTTCCTAAAAAACAGGAGTTTTTAGAAAATGTGATTTATTTCGTAAATGGAATCAACAAAGTATGCACATTCTAAGTCATAACGACTCTCTATAGTTTGCGCATGCGTCCGGAAATAAGAAAAGCTTACTTCCTGCCCTTTTTTAAAATCACAGCTTCTAGAAGGTTTACATGATTTCTCAAAAAACATGAGTTTTTAGAAAATGTGATTTATTTCATCAATGGAATCAACAAACTATGCACATTCTATGTAATAACGACTTTCTATAGTTTGCGAATGCGTCCGGAAATATGAAAAGCTTACTTCCCCCCGGTTTTTAAAATCACAGCTTCTAGAAGGTTTACATGATTTCTTAAAAAAGACGAGTTTTTAGAAAATGTCATTTATTTCATAAATGGAATCAAAAAAGTATGAACATTCTATGTCATAACGACTTTGTATAGTTTGCGCGTGCGCAAACTATGCACATCCTAGGTAATAACAACTTTCTATAGTTTGGCATGCGTCCAGAAATAAGAAAAGTTTACTTCTCCCCTTTTTTTCAATTCACAGCTTCTAGAATGTTTACATGATTTCTTAAAAAACACGAGTTTTTAGAAAATGTGATTTATTTTATAAATGGAATCAACAAAGTATGCACATTCTACGTCATAACGACTTTCTATAGTTTGCGCATGCGTCCGGAAATAATTAAAGCTTACTTCCCCCCGTTTTTTAAAATCACAGCTTCTAGAAGGTTTACATGATTTGTCTAAAAAAACGAGTTTTTAGAAAATGTTATTTATTTCATAAAAGGAATCAACAAAGTATGCACATTCTACGTCATAACGACTTTGTATAGTTTGCGCATGCGTCAGGAAATAAGAAAAGCTTACTTCCCTCCTTTTTTTAAAATCACAGCTTCTAGAAGGTTTTCATGATTTCTTAAAAAAAGGGGTTTTTAGAAACTTGATTTATTTCATCAATGGAATCAACAAACTATGCACATTCTACGTAATAACGATTTTCTACAGTTTGCGAATGCGTCTGGAAATAAGAAAAGCTTAATTCCCCCTGGTTTCTAAAATCACAGCTTCTAGAAGGTTTAGATGATTTCTTAAAAAACATGAGTGTTCAGAAAATGTGATTTATTTCCTAAATGGAATCAACAAAGTATGCACATTCTAAGTCATAACGACTTTCAATAGTTTGCGCATGCGTCCAGAAATAAGAAAAGCTTACTTCCCCCCGTTTTTTAAAATCACAACTTCTAGAAGGTTTTCATGATTTCTTTAAAAACATGAGTTTTTAGAAAATGTGATTTATTTCATTAATGGAATCAACAAAGTATGCACATTCTACATCATAACGACTATCTATAGTTTGCGCATGCATCCGGAAATAAGAAAAGCTTACTTCACCCCGTTTTTTAAAATCACAACTTCTAGAAGGTTTACATGATTTCTTAAAAAACACGAGTTTTTAGAAAATGTGATTTATTCCATAAATGGAATCAACAAAGTATGCACATTCTATGTCATAACGACTTTGTATGGTTTGCACATGCGCAAACTATGCACATTCTACGTAATAACAACTTTCTCTAGTTTGCGCATGTGTCCGGAAATAAGAAAAGCTTACTTCCGCCAGTTTTTTAAAATCACAGCTTCTAGAAGGTTTACATGATTTCTTAAAAAACACGAGTATTTACAAAATGTGATTTATTTCATAAATGAAATCAACAAATTATGCACATTCTAAGTCATAACGACTTTCTATAGTTTGCGCATGCGTCCGGAAATAAGAAAAGCTTACTTCCCCCCGTTTTTTAAAATCACAGCTTCTAGAAGGTTTGCATGATTTCTTTAAAAAAATGACTTTTTAGAAAATGCGATTTATTTCATAAAAGGAATCAACAAAGTATGCACATTCTATGTCATAATGACTTTCTATAGTTTGCGCATGCGTATGGAAATAAGAAAAGCTTACTTCCCAACTTTTTTTAAAATCACAGCTTCTAGAAGGTTTACATGATTTCTTAAAAAACACGAGTTTTTAGAAAATGTGATTTATTTCATAAATGGAATCAACAAAGTATGCACATTCTAATTCATAACGACTTTCTATAGTTTGCGCACGCGTCCGGAAATAAGAAAAGCTTACTTCCCCCCGTTTTTTAAAATCACAGCTTCTAGAAGGTTTACATGATTTCTCAAAAAACATGAGTTTTTAGAAAATGTGATTTATTTCATCAATGGAATCAACAAACTATGCACATTCTACGTAATAACGACTTTCTATAGTTTGCAAATGTGTCCGGAAATAAGAAAAGCTTACTTCCGCCCGGTTTTTAAAATCACAACTTCTCGAAGGTTTACAAGATTTCTTAAAAACCACGAGTTTTTAGAAAATGTCATTTATTTCATAAATGGAATAAAAAAAGTATGAACATTCTATTCATAACGACTTTGTATAGTTTGCGCGTGCGCAAACTATGCAAATTCTAGGTAATAACAACTTTCTATAGTTTGCACATGCGTCCAGAAATAAGAAATGTTTACTTCCGCCCTTTTTTTAAATTCAAAGCTTCTAGAAGGTTTACATGATTTCTTAAAAAACACGAGTTTTTAGATAATGTGATTTATTTTATAAATGGAATCAACAAAGTATGCACATTCTATGTCATAACGACTTTGTATGGTTTGCGCATGCGCAAACAATGCACATTCTATGTAATAACGACTTTCTATAGTTTGCGCATGTGTCCGGAAATAAGAAAAACTTACTTCCGCCAGTTTTTTAAAATCACAGCTTCTAGAAGGTTTACATGATTTCTTAGAAAACACGAGTTTTTAGAAAATGTGATTTATTTCATAAATGGAATCAACAAAGTATGCACATTCTACGTCATAACAACTTTGTAAAGTTTGCGCATGCGTCCGGAAATAAGAAAAGCTTACTTCCGCCAGTTTTTTAAAATCACAGCTTCTAGAAGGTTTACATGATTTCTTAAAATCCACGAGTATTTAGAAAAGGTGATTTATTTCATAAATGGAATCAACAAAGTATGAACATTCTATGTCATAACAACTTTGTATAGTTTGCGCATGTGCAAACTATGCACATTCTACATCATAACGACTTTCTATAGTTTCCGCATGCGTCTGGAAATAAGAAAAGCTTACTTCCCTCCTTTTTTTAAATTCAAAGCTTCTAGAAGGTTTACATGATTTCTTAAAAAATAGGAGCTTTTAGAAAATGTGATTTATTTCATAAATGGAATCAACAAAGTATGCATATTCTACGGCATAACGACTTTCTAAAGTTTACGCATGCGTCCGGAAATAAGAAAAGCTTACTTCCGCCAGTTTTTCAAAATCACAGCTTCTAGAAGGTTTACATGATTTCTTAAAATCCATGAGTATTTAGAAAATGTGATTTATTTCATCAATGGAATCAACAAATTATGCACATTTTGCATAATAACGACTTTCTATAGTTTGCGAATGCATCCGGAAATAAGAAAAGCTTACTTTCCCCTGTTTGTTAAAATCACAGCTTCTAGAAGGTTTACATGATTTCTTAACAAACACGAGTTTTTAGAAAATGTCATTTATTTCATAAATGGAATCAACAAAGTATGCACATTCTATGTCATAACGAGTTTCTATAGTTTGCGCATGCGCAAACTATGCACATTCTACGTACTGACGACTTTCTATAGTTTACGTATTCTTCCGGAAATAAGAAAAGCTTACTTCACCCCGTTTTTTAAAATCACAACTTCTAGAAGGTTTACATGATTTCTTAAAAAAAACGAGTTTTTAGAAAATGTGATTTATTTCATAAATGGAATCAACAAAGTATGCCATTCTATGTCATAACGACTTTGTATGGTTTGCGCATGCTCAAACTATGCACATTCTAGGTAATAACGACTTTCTATAGTTTGCACATGCGTCCGGAAATAAGAAAAGCTTACTTCCCCCCTTTTTTTAAATTCACAGCTTCTAGAAGGTTTACATGATTTCTTAAAAAACACGAGTTTTTAGAAAATGTGATTAATTTCATAAATGGAATCAACAAAGTATGCACATTCTACATCATAACGACTTTCTATAGTTTGCGCATGCGTCTGGAAATAAGAAAAGCTTACTTCCCCCCGTTTTTTAAAATCACAGCTTCTAGAAGGTTTACATGATTTCTTTAAAAAAACGAGTTTTTAGAAAATGTGATTTATTTCATAAAAGGAATCAACAAAGTATGCACATTCTACGTCATAACGACTTTGTATAGTTTGCGCATGCGTCCGGAAATAAGAAAAGCTTACTTCCCCCCCTTTTTTAAATTCACAGCTTCTAGAAGGTTTACAAGATTTCTTAAAAAACACGAGTTTTTAGAAAATGTGATTTATTTCATAAATGGAATCAACAAAGTATGCACATTCTACGGCATAACGACTTTCTAAAGTTTACGCATGCGTCCGGAAATAAGAAAAGCTTACTTCCGCCAGTTTTTCAAAATCACAGCTTCTAGAAGGTTTACATGATTTCTTAAAATCCATGAGTATTTAGAAAATGTGATTTATTTCATCAATGGAATCAACAAATTATGCACATTTTGCATAATAACGACTTTCTATAGTTTGTGAATGCGTCTGGAAATAAGAAAAGCTTACTTTCCCCTATTTGTTAAAATCACAGCTTCTAGAAGGTTTACATGATTTCTTAACAAACACGAGTTTTTAGAAAATGTCATTTATTTCATAAATGGAATCAACAAAGTATGCACATTCTATGTCATAACGAGTTTCTATAGTTTGCGCATGCGCAAACTATGCACATTCTACGTACTAACGACTTTCTATAGTTTACGTATTCGTCCGGAAATAAGAAAAGCTTACTTCACCCCATTTTTTAAAATCACAACTTCTAGAAGGTTTACATGATTTCTTAAAAAAAACGAGTTTTTAGAAAATGTGATTTATTTCATAAATGGAATCAACAAAGTATGCCATTCTATGTCATAACGACTTTGTATGGTTTGCGCATGCGTAAACTATGCACATTCTACATCATAACGACTTTCTATAGTTTTCGCATTCGTCCGGAAATAAGAAAAGCTTACTTCCGCCAGTTTTTTAAAATCACAACATCTAGAAGGTTTACATGATTTCTTAAAAAACATGAGTTTTTAGAAAATGTGATTTATTTCATAAATGGAATCAACAAAGTATGCACATTCTACGTGATAACGACTTTCTAAAGTTTGTGCATGGGTCCGGAAACAAGAAAATCTTACTTCTGCAAGTTTTTTAAAATCACTGCTTCTAGAAGGTTTACATGATTTCTTGAAAAAAAATGAGTTTTTAGAAAATCTGATGTATTTCATAAATTTAATCAACAAAGTATGGATATTCTACGTCATAACGACTTTCTATAGTTTGCGCATGCGTCCGGAAATAAGAAAAGCTTACTTCCCCCCCTTTTTTAAATTCACAGCTTCTAGAAGGTTTACATGATTTCTTAATAAACACGAGTTTTTAGAAAATGTGATTTATTTCATAAATGGAATCAACAAATTATGCACATTCTACGTAATAACGACTTTCTATAGTTTGCGAATGCATCCGAAAATAAGAAAAGCTTACTTCCCCCTGGTTTTTAAAATCACAACTTCTAGAAGGTTTACATGATTTCTTAAAAAACATGAGTGTTACAAAATGTGATTTATTTCATAAATGGAATGAACAAAGTATGCACATTCTACGTAATAACAACTTTCTATAGTTTGCGCATGTGTCTGGAAATAAGAAAAGCTTACTTCACCCCATTTTTTAAAATCACAACTTCTAGAAGGTTTACATGATTTCTTAAAAACCACGAGTTTTTAGAAAATTTGATTTATTTCATAAATGGAATCAACAAAGTATGCACATTCTAAGTCATAACGACTTTCTATAGTTTGTGCATGCGTCCCGAAATAAGAAAAGCTTACTTCCCCTCGTTTTTTAAAGTCACGTCTTCTAGAAGGTTTACATGATTTCTTAAAAAAAACGAGTTTTTAGAAAATGTGATTTATTTCATCAATGGAATCAATAAACTATGCACATTCTACGTAATAATGACTTTCTATAGTTTGTGAATGCGTCCGGAAATAAGAAAAGCTTACTTCCCCCCGGTTTTTAAAATCACAGCTTCTAGAAGGTTTACATGATTTCTTAAAAAACACGAGTTTTTAGAAAATGTCATTTATTTCATAAATGGAATAAAAAACGTATGAACATTCTATGTCATAATGACTTTGTATAGTTTGCGCGTGCGCAATTTATGCACATTCTAGGTAATAACAACTTTCTATAGTTTACGCATTCGTCCAGAAATAAGAAAAGCTAACTTCCCCCCTTTTTTTAAATTCATAGCTTCTAGAAGGTTTACATGATTTCTTAAAAAACAAAAGTTTTTAGAAAATGTTATTTATTTCATAAATGGAATCAAGAAAGTATGCACATTATACGTCATAATGACTTTCTATAGTTTGCGCATGCATCCGGAAATAAGAAAAGCTTACTTCCGCCAGTTTTTTAAAATCACAGATTCTAGAAGGTTTACATGATTTCTTGAAAAAAACGAGTTTTTAGAAAATGTGATTTATTTCAGAAAAGGAATCAACAAAGTATGGATATTCTACGTCATAACGACTTTCTATAGTTTGCGCATGCGTCCGGAAATAAGAAAAGCTTACTCCCCCCGTTTTTTAAAATCACAACTTCTAGAAGGTTTCCATGATTTCTTAAAAAACACGAGTTTTTAGAAAAAGTGATTTATTTCATCAATGGAATCAACAAACTACGAACATTATACGTAATAACGACTTTCAATAGTTTGCGAATGCGTCCGGAAATAAGAAAAGCTTACTTCCCCCCGTTTTTTAAAATCACAGCTTCTAGAATGTTTACATGATTTCTTAAAAAACATGAGTTTTTAGAAAATGTGATTTATTTCATAAATTGAATCAACAAAGTATGAACATTCTATGTCATAACGACTTTGTATAGTTTGCGCATGCGCAAACTATGCACATTCTACGTAATAACGACTTTCTATAGTTTGCGAACGCGTCCGGAAATAAGAAAAGCTTACTTCCCCCCTTTTTTTAAATTCACAGCTTCTAGAAGGTTTACATGATTTCTTAAAAAACATGAGTTTTTAGAAAATGTGATTTATTTCATCAATAGAATCAACAAGCTATGCACATTCTACGTAATAACGACTTTCTATAGTTTGCGAATGCATCCAGAAATAAGAAAAGCTTACTTCCCATCGGTTTTTAAAATCACAGCTTCTAGAAGCTTTACATGATTTCTTAAGAAACACGATTTTTTAAAAATTTCATTTATTTCATAAATGGAATAAAAAAAGTATGAACATTCTATGTCATAACGACTTTGTATAGTTTGCACATGCGCAAACTATGCACATTCTAGGTAATAACGACTTTCTATAGTTTGCGCATGTGTCTGGAAATAAGAAAAGCTTACTTCCGCCAGTTTTTTAAAGTCACAGCTTTTAGAAGGTTTACATGATTTCTTAAAAACCACGAGTTTTTAGAAAATGTGATTTATTTCATAAATGGAAACAACAAAGTATGCACATTCTAAGTCATAACGACTTTCTATAGTTTGCGCATGCGTCCGGAAATAAGAAAAGCTTACTTTCCCTCGTTTTTTAATGTCACAGCTTCTAGAAGGTTTACATGATTTCTTAAAAAACACGAGTTTTTAGAAAATGTGATTTATTTCATCAATGGAATAAACAAACTATGCACATTCTACGTAATAACGACTTTCTATAGTTTGCGCATGCGCAAACTATGCACATTCTAGGTAATAACAACTTTCTATAGTTTGCGCATGCGTCCGGAAATAAGAAAAGCTAACTTCCCCGCCTTTTTTTAAATTCATAGCTTCTAGAAGGTTTACATGATTTCTTAAAAAACACAAGTTTTTAGAAAATGTTATTTATTTCATAAATGGAATCAACAAAGTATGCACATTCTACATCATAACGACTTTCTATAGTTTACGCATGCATCCGGAAATAAGAAAAGCTTACTTCCCCCCGTTTTTTAAAATCACAGCTTCTAGAGGGATTACATGATTTCTTAAAAAACATGAGTTTTACGAACATGTGATTTATTTCATAAATGGAATCAACAAAGTATGCACATTCTATGTCATAACGACTTTATATAGTTTGCGCATGCGCAAAGTAAGCACATTCTATGTACTAACGACTTTCAATAGTTTGCGTATGCGTCCAGAAATAAGAAAAGCTTACATCACCCCGTTTTTTAAAATCACAACTTCTAGAAGGTTTACATGATTTCTTAAAAAACACGAGTTTTTAGAAAATGTGATTTATTTCATAAATGGAATCAACAAAGTATGCACATTCTATGTCATAACGAATTTGTATGGTTTGCGCATGCGTAAACAATGCACATTCTATGTAATAACAACTTTCTATAGTTTGTGTATGTGTCCGGAAATAAGAAAAGCTTACTTACGCCAGTTTTTTAAAATCATAGCTTCTAGAAGGTTTACATGATTTCTTAAAAACCACGAGTTTTTAGAAAATGTGATTTATTTCATAAATGGAATCAACAAAGTATGCACATTCTAAGTCATAACGACTTTCTATAGTTTGCGCATGCGTCCGGAAATAAGAAAAGCTTACTTCCCCTCGTTTTTTAAAGTCACAGCTTCTAGAAGGTTTACATGATTTCTTAAAAAACACGAGTTTTTAGAAAATGTGATTTATTTCATCAATGGAATCAACAAACTATGCACATTCTACGTAATAACGACTTTCTATAGTTTGCGAATGCGTCCGGAAAAAAGAAAAGCTTACTTCCCCCCGGTTTTTAAAATCACATCTTCTAGAAGGTTTACATGATTTCTTAAAAAACACGAGTTTTTAGAAAATGTCTTTTATTTCATAAATGGAATAAAAAACGTATGAACATTCTATGTCATAACGACTTTGTATAGTTTGCGCATGCGCAAACTATGCACATTCTAGGTAATAACAACTTTCTATAGTTTGCGCATGCTTCCGGAAATAAGAAAAGCTAACTTCCCACCTTTTTTTAAATTCATAGCTTCTAGAAGGTTTACATGATTTCTTAAAAAACACAAGTTTTTAGAAAATGTTATTTATTTCATAAATGGAATCAACAAAGTATGCACATTCTACATCATAACGACTTTCTATAGTTTTCGCATTCGTCCGGAAATAAGAAAAGCTTACTTCCGCCAGTTTTTTAAAATCACAACATCTAGAAGGTTTACATTATTTCTTAAAAAACATGAGTTTTTAGAAAATGTGATTTATTTCATAAATGGAATCAACAAAGTATGCACATTCTACGTGATAACGACTTTCTAAAGTTTGTGCATGGGTCCGGAAACAAGAAAATCTTACTTCTGCAAGTTTTTTAAAATCACTGCTTCTAGAAGGTTTACACGATTTCTTGAAAAAAAATGAGTTTTTAGAAAATCTGATGTATTTCATAAATTTAATCAACAAAGTATGGATATTCTACGTCATAACGACTTTCTATAGTTTGCGCATGCGTCCGGAAATAAGAAAAGCTTACTTCCCCCCCTTTTTTAAATTCACAGCTTCTAGAAGGTTTACATGATTTCTTAATAAACACGAGTTTTTAGAAAATGTGATTTATTTCATAAATGGAATCAACAAATTATTCACATTCTACGTAATAACGACTTTCTATAGTTTGCGAATGCATCCGAAAATAAGAAAAGCTTACTTCCCCCTGGTTTTTAAAATCACAACTTCTAGAAGGTTTACATGATTTCTTAAAAAACATGAGTGTTACAAAATGTGATTTATTTCATAAATGGAATGAACAAAGTATGCACATTCTACGTAATAACAACTTTCTATAGTTTGCGCATGTGTCTGGAAATAAGAAAAGCTTACTTCACCCCGTTTTTTAAAATCACAACTTCTAGAAGGTTTACATGATTTCTTAAAAACCACGAGTTTTTAGAAAATTTGATTTATTTCATAAATGGAATCAACAAAGTATGCACATTCTAAGTCATAACGACTTTCTATAGTTTGTGCATGCGTCCCGAAATAAGAAAAGCTTACTTCCCCTCGTTTTTTAAAGTCACGTCTTCTAGAAGGTTTACATGATTTCTTAAAAAAAACGAGTTTTTAGAAAATGTGATTTATTTCATCAATGGAATCAATAAACTTTGCACATTCTACGTAATAATGACTTTCTATAGTTTGTGAATGCGTCCGGAAATAAGAAAAGCTTACTTCCCCCCGGTTTTTAAAATCACAGCTTCTAGAAGGTTTACATGATTTCTTAAAAAACACGAGTTTTTAGAAAATGTCATTTATTTCATAAATGGAATAAAAAACGTATGAACATTCTATGTCATAATGACTTTGTATAGTTTGCGCGTGCGCAATTTATGCACATTCTAGGTAATAACAACTTTCTATAGTTTACGCATTCGTCCAGAAATAAGAAAAGCTAACTTCCCCCCTTTTTTTAAATTCATAGCTTCTAGAAGGTTTACATGATTTCTTAAAAAACAAAAGTTTTTAGAAAATGTTATTTATTTCATAAATGGAATCAAGAAAGTATGCACATTCTACGTCATAACGACTTTCTATAGTTTGCGCATGCATTCGGAAATAAGAAAAGCTTACTTCCGCCAGTTTTTTAAAATCACAGATTCTAGAAGGTTTACATGATTTCTTGAAAAAAACGAGTTTTTAGAAAATGTGATTTATTTCAGAAAAGGAATCAACAAAGTATGGATATTCTACGTCATAACGACTTTCTATAGTTTGCGCATGCGTCCGGAAATAAGAAAAGCTTACTCCCCCCGTTTTTTAAAATCACAACTTCTAGAAGGTTTCCATGATTTCTTAAAAAACACGAGTTTTTAGAAAAAGTGATTTATTTCATCAATGGAATCAACAAACTATGAACATTATACGTAATAACGACTTTCAATAGTTTGCGAATGCGTCCGGAAATAAGAAAAGCTTACTTCCCCCCGTTTTTTAAAATCACAGCTTCTAGAATGTTTACATGATTTCTTAAAAAACATGAGTTTTTAGAAAATGTGATTTATTTCATAAATTGAATCAACAAAGTATGAACATTCTATGTCATAACGACTTTGTATAGTTTGCGCATGCGCAAACTATGCACATTCTACGTAATAACGACTTTCTATAGTTTGCGAACGCGTCCGGAAATAAGAAAAGCTTACTTCCCCCCGGTTTTTAAAATCACAGCTTCTAGAAGGTTTACATGATTTCTTAAAAAACATGAGGGTTTAGAAAATGTGATTTATTTCATAAATGGAATCAAAAAAGTATGCACATTCTAAGTCATAACGACTTGCTATAGTTTGCGCATGCGTCTGGAAATAAGAAAAGCTTACTTCTCCCCGTTTTTTAAAATCACAGCTTCTAGAAGGATTACATGATTTCTTAAAAAACATGAGTTTTACGAACATGTGATTTATTTCATAGATGGAATCAACAAAGTATGCACATTCTATGTAATAACGACTTTCTATAGTTTGCTCATGCGCAAACAATGCACATTCTACGTAATAACAACTTTATATAGTTTGCGCATGTGTCCGGAAATAAGAAAAGCTTACTTCCGCCAGTTTTTTAAAATCACAGCTTCTAGAAGGTTTACATGATTTCTTAAAAAACACGAGTTTTTAGAAAATGTGATTTATTTCATAAATGGAATCAACAAAGTATGCACATTCTATGTCATAACGACTTTGCATGGTTTGCGCATGCGCAAACTATGCACATTCTACGTAATAACGACTTTCTATAGTTTGCGCATGTGTCCGGAAATAAGAAAAGCTTACTTCCGCCAGTTTTTTAAAATCACAGCTTCTAGAAGGTTTACATGATTTCTTAGAAAACGCGAGTTTTTGGAAAATGAGATTTATTTCATAAATGGAATCAACAAAGTATGCACATTCTACGCCATAATGACTTTCTAAAGTTTGCGCATGCGTCAAGAAATAAGAAAAGCTTACTTCCGCCAGTTTTTTAAAATCACAGCTTCTAGAAGGTTTACATGAATTCTTAAAAAACACGAGTTTTTAGAAAATGTGATTTATTTCATAAAGGGAATCAACAAAGTATGCACATTCTACATCATAACGACTTTCTATAGTTTGCGCATGCCTCCGGAAATAAAAAAAGCTTACTTCCCTCCTTTTTTTAAAATCACAGCTTCTAGAAGGTTTCCATGATTTCTTAAAAAAAGGGGTTTTTATAAAATGTGATTTATTTCTCAATGGAATCAACAAACTATGCACATTCTACGTAATAACGACTTTCTATAGTTTTCGAATGCGTCTGGAAATAAGAAAAGCTTACTTCACCCTGGTTTTTAAAATCACAGCTTCTAGAAGGTTTACATGATTTCTTAAAAAACACGAGTTTTTAGAAAATGTGATTTATTCCATAAATGGAATCAACAAACTATGCACATTCTACATAATAACGACTTTCTATAGTTTGCGAATGCGTCCGGAAATAAGAAAAGCTTACTTCCCCCCCATTTTTAAAAATCACAGCTTCTAATATGTTTACATGATTTCTTAAAAAACATGAGTTTTTAGAAAATGTCATTTATTTCATAAATTGAATCAACAAAGTATGAACATTCTATGTCATAACGACTTTGTATAGTTTGCGGATGCGCAAACTACGCACATTCTATGTAATAACGACTTTCTATAGTTTGCGCATGCGTCCGGAAATAAGAAGAGCTTACTTCCCCCCATTTTTTAAAATCACAGCTTCTAGAAGGTTTACATGATTTCTTAATAAACACGAGTTTTTAGAAAATCTGATTTATTTATTCAATGGAATCAACAAATTATGCACATTCTACGTAATAACGACTTTCTATAGTTTGTGCATGTGTCCGGAAATAAGAAAAGCTTACTTAACCCCCTTTTTTTAAATTCACAGCTTCTAGAAGGTTTACATGATTTCTTAAAAAACATGAGTTTTTGAAAATGTGATTTATTTCATGAATGGAATCAACAAACTATGCACATTCTACGTAATAACGACTTTCTATAGTTTGCGAATGCATCCGGAAATAAGAAATGCTTACTTCCCCGCTTTTTTTAAATTCACATCTTCTAGAAGGATTACATGATTTCTTAAAAAACACGAGTTTTTAGAAAATGTGATTTATTTCATAAATGGAAACAACAAAGTATGCACATTCTATGTCATAACGACTTTCTATAGTTTGCGCATGTGTCCAGAAATAAAAAAAGCTTACTTGCCCCCGTTTTTTAAAATCACAGCTTCTAGAAGGTTTACATGATTTCTTAAAAAAAACGAGTTTTTAGAAATTGTGATTTATTTCATAAAAGGAATAGACAAAGTATGCACATTCTACGTCATAACGGCTTTGTATAGTTTGTGCATGTGCAAACTATGCACATTCTAGGTAATAACGACTTTCTAAAGTTTGCGCATGCGTCCGAAAATAAGAAAAGCTTACTTCTCCCCTTTTTTTAAATTCACAGCTTCTACAAGGTATACATGATTTCTTAAAAAACATGAGTTTTTAGAAAATGTGATTTATTTCATCAATGGAATCAACAAACTATGCACATTCTACGTAATAACGACTTTCTATAGTTTGCGAATGCATCCGGAAATAAGAAAAGCTTACTTCCCCCCGGTTTTTAAAATCACAGCTTCTAGAAGGTTTACATGCTTTCTTAAAAAACACGAGTTTTTAGAAAATGTCATTTATTTCATAAATGGAATCAACAAAGTATGCACATTCTACGTCATAAACGACTTTCTAAAGTTTGCGCATGTGTCCGGAAATAAGAAAACCTTACTTCCGCATGTTTTTTAAAATCATTGCTTCTAGAAGGTTTACATGATTTCTTGAAAAAAACGAGTTTTTAGAAAATGTGATTTATTTCATAAATTGAATCAACAAAGTATGCACATTCTACGTGATAACAACTTTCTATAGTTTGTGCAAGCGTCCAGAAATAAGAAAAGCTTACTTCACCCCGATTTTTGAAAATCACAACTTCTAGAAAGTTTACATGATTTCTTAAAAAAAATGAGTTTTTAGAAAATGTGATTAGTTTCATAAAAGGAATCAACAAAGTATGGATATTCTACGTCATAATGACTTTCTATAGTTTGCGCATGCGTCCGGAAAAAAGAAAAGCTTACTTCCCCCCATTTTTTAAAATCACAGCTTCTAGAAGGTTTCCATGATTTCTTAAAAAACACGAGTTTTTAGAAAAAGTGATTTATTTCATCAATGAAATCAACAAACTATGCACATTCTACGTAATAACGACTTTCTATAGTTTGCGAATGCGTCTGGAAATAAGAAAAACTTACTTCCCCCCGTTTTTTAAAATCATAGCTTCTACAATGTTTACATGATTTCTTAAAAAACATGAGTTTTTAGAAAATATCATTTATTTCATAAATTGAATCAGCAAAGTATGAAGATTCTATGTCATAACGACTTTGTATAGTTTGCACATGCACAAACTATGCACATTCTACGTAATAACGACTTTCTATAGTTTGCTCATGCGTCTGGAAATAAGAAAAGCTTACTTCCCCCCATTTTTTAAAATCACAGCTTCTAGAAGGTTTACATGATTTCTTAATAAACACGAGTTTTTAGAAAATGTGATTTATTTAATCAATGGAATCAACAAACTATGCACATTCTACGTAATAACGACTTTCTATAGTTTGCGCATGTGTCCGGAAATAATAAAATCTTACTTCCCCCCTTTTTTTAAATTCATAGCTTCTAGAAGGTTTACATGATTTCTTAAAAAACATGAGTTTTTAGAAAATGTGATTTATTTCATCAATGGAATCAACAAACTATGCACATTCTACGTAATAACGACTTTCTATAGTTTGCAAATGCATCCGGAAGTAAGAAAAGCTTACTTCCCCCCGGTTTTTTAAATCACAGCTTGTAGAAGGTTTACATGATTTCTTAAAAAACACGAGTTTTTAGAAAATGTCATTTATTTCATAAATGGAATCAAAAAAGTATGAACATTCTATGTCATAACGACTTTGTATAGTTTTCGCATGCGCAAACTATGCACATTCTAGGTAATAACGACTTTCTATAGTTTGTGCATGCGTCCGGAAATAAGAAAAGCTTACTTCCCCCCATTTTTTAAATTCACAGCTTCTAGAAGGCTTACATGATTTCTTAAAAAACACGAGTTTTTAGAAAATGTGATTTATTTCATAAATGGAAACAACAAAGTATGCACATTCTACGTCATAATGACTTTCTATAGTTTGCGCATGCGTCCGGAAATAAGAAAAGCTTACTTCCCCCCGTTTTTTAAAATCACAGCTTCTAGAAGGTTCACATGATTTCTTAAAAAAAACCAGTTTTTAGAAATTGTGATTTATTTCATAAAAGGAATCAACAAAGTATGCACATTCTACGTCATAACGAATTTGTATAGTTTGTGCATGTGCAAACTATGCACATTCTAGGTAATAACGACTTTCTAAAGTTTGCGCATGCATCCGAAAATAAGAAAAGCTTACTTCCCCCCTTTTTTTAAATTCACAGCTTCTAGAAGGTTTACATGATTTCTTAAAAAACAAGAGTTTTTAGAAAATGTGATTTATTTCATAAATGGAATCAACAAAGTATGCACATTCTACGTCATAACGACTTTCTATAGTTTGCGCATGCGCTCGGAAATAAGAAAAGCTTACTTCCCCTCGTTTTTTAAAATCACAGCTTCTAATAGGTTTACATGATTTCTTAAAAAAAATGAGTTTTTAGAAAATGTGATTTATTTCATAAAAGGAATCAACAAAGTATGAAAATTCTACGTCATAACGACTTTCTATAGTTTGCGCATGCGTCCGGAAATAAGAAAAGCTTACTTCTCCCCGTTTTTTAAAATCACAGCTTCTAGAAGGCTTATATGATTTCTTAAAATAAATGAGTTTTTAGAAAATGTGATTTATTTCATAAAAGGAATCAACAAAGTATGCACATTCTACGTCATAACGACTTTATATAGTTTGCACATGTGCAAACTATGCACATTCTAGGTAATAACGACTTTCTATAGTTTGCGCATGGGTCCGGAAATAAGAAAAGCTTACTTCCCCCGTTTTTTTAAATTCACGGCTTCTAGAAGGTTTACATGATTTCTTAAAAAACATGAGTTTTTAGAAAATCTGATTTATTTCATAAATGGAATCAAAAAATTATGCACATTCTACGTAATAACGGCTTTCTATAGTTTGCGCATGCGTCTGGAAATAATAAAAGCTTACTTCCCCCCATTTTTTTACATCACAGCTTCTAGAAGGTTTACATGATTTCTTAAAAAAAATGAGATTTTAGAAAATCTGATTAATTTCATAAATGGAATCAAAAAATTATGCACATTCTACGTAATAACGACTTTCTATAGTTTGCGCATGCGTCCAGAAATAATAAAAGCTTACTTTCCCCCGTTTTTTAAAATCACAGCTTCTAGAAGGTTTACATGATTTCTTAAAAAAAATGAGTTTTTAGAAAATGTGATTTATTTAATAAAAGCTATCGACAAAGTATGCACATTCTACGTCATAACGACTTTCAATAGTTTGCGCATGCGTATGGAAATAAGAAAAGCTTACTTCCCCCCATTTTTAAAAATCACAGCTTCCTGAAGGTTTACATGATTTCTTAAAAAACACGAGTTTTTAGAAAATGTGATTTATTTCATAAATGCAATCAACAAAGTATGGACATTCTAAGTCATAACGACTTTCTATAGTTTGCGCATGCGTCCGGAAATAAGAAAAGCTTACTTCCCCCCGTTTTTTAAAATCACAGCTTCTAGAAGGTTTACATGATTTCTCAAAAAACACAAGTTTTTAGAAAATGTGATTTATTTCATCAATAGAATCAACAAACTATGCACATTCTACGTACTAACGACTTTCTATAGTTTGCGTATACGTCCATATATAATTAAAGCTTACTTCACCCCATTTTTTAAAATCACAACTTCTAGAAGGTTTACATGATTTCTTAAAAAACACGAGTTTTTATAAAATCTGATTTATTTAATAAATGGACTCAACAAAGTATGCACATTTTACGTCATAATGAATTTCTATAGTTTGCGCATGCGTCCAGAAATAATAAAAGCTTACTTCCCCCCGTTTTTTAAAATCACAGCTTCTAGAAGGTTTACATGATTTCTTAAAAAAAATGAGTTTTTAGAAAATGTGACTTATTTCATAAAAGGAATCAACAAAGTATGCACATTCTACATCATAATGACTTTCTATAGTTTGCGCATGCGTTTGGAAATAAGAAAAGCTTACTTCCCCCCTTTTTTAAAAATCACAGCTTGTAGAAGGTTTACATGATTTCTTAAAAAACACGAGTTTTTAGAAAATGTGATTTATTTCATAAATGGAATCAACAAAGTATGCACATTCTAAGTCATAACAACTTTCTATAGTTTGCGCATGCATCCGGAAATAAGAAAAGTTTACTTCCCCCCGTTTTTTAAAATCACAGCTTCTAGAAGGTTTACATGATTTCTCAAAAAACATGAGTTTTTAGAAAATGTGATTTATTTCATCAATGGAATCAACAAACTATGCACATTCTACGTAATAACGACTTTCTATAGTTTGCGAGTGCGTCCGGAAATAAGAAAAGCTTACTTCCCCCCGGTTTTTAAAATCACTGCTTCTAGAAGGTTTACATGATTTCTTAAAAAACACGAGTTTTTAGAAAATGTCATTTATTTCATAAATGGAATAAAAAACGTATGAACATTCTATGTCATAACGACTTTATATAGTTTGCGCGTGCGCAATTTATGCACATTCTAGGTAATAACAACTTTCTATAGTTTGCGAATGCGTCCGGAAATAAAAAAGCTAATTTCCCCCCCTTTTTTAAATTCATAGCTTCTAGAAGGTTTACATGATTTCTTAAAAAACACAAGTTTTTAGAAAATGTTATTTATTTCATAAATGGAATAAAAAAAGTATGCACATTCTACGTCATAACGACTTTCTATAGTTTGCGCATGCGTCCCGAAATAAGAAAAGCTTACTTCCGCCAGTTTTTTAAAATCACAGCTTCTAGAAGGTTTACATGATTTCTTAAAAAACATGAGTTTTTAGAAAATGTGATTTATTTCATAAATGGAAACAACAAAGTATGCACATTCTACGTCATAACGACTTTGTATAGTTTGCACATGCGTCCGGAAATAAGAAAAGCTTACTTCCCCCCGTTTTTTAAAATCACAGCTTCTAGAAGGTTTACATGATTTCTTAAAAAAAACGAGTTTTTAGAAAATGTGATTTATTTCATAAAAGGAATCAACAAAGTATGCACATTCTACGTCATAACGACCTTGTATTGTTTGCGCATGTGCAAACTATGCACATTCTAGGTAATAACGACTTTCTATAGTTTGTGCATGCGTCCAGAAATAAGAAAAGCCTACTTCCCCCGTTTTTTTAAATTGACAGCTTCTAGAAGGTTTACATGATTTCTTTAAAAAAATGAGTTTTTAGAAAATGTGATTTATTTCATAAAAGGAATCAACAAAGTATGCACATTCTACGTCATAACGACTTTCTATAGTTTGCGCATGCGTCCGGAAATAAGAAAAGCTTACTTCCCCCCTTTTTTTAAAATCAAAGCTTCTAGAAGTTTTACAAGATTTCCTAAAAAAAACGGGTTTTTAGAGAATGTGATTTATTTCATAAATGGAATCAACAAAGTATGCACATTCTACGTCATAACAACTTTCTATAGTTTGCGCATGCGTATGGAAATAGGAAAAGCTTACTTCCCCCCGTTTTTTAAAATCACAGCTTCTAGAAGGTTTACATGATTTCTTAAAAAGAACGAGTTTTTAGAAAATGTGATTTATTTCATCAATGGAATCAACAAAATATGCACATTCTACGTAATAACGACTTTCTATAGTTTGCGAATGCATCAGGAAATAAGAAAAGCTTACTTCCCCCCGGTTTTTAAAATCACAGCTTCTCGAAGGTTTACATGATTTCTTAAAAAACATGAGTGTTTGGAAAATGTGATTTATTTCATAAATGGAATCAACAAAGTATGCACATTCTAATTCATAACGACTTTCTATAGTTTGCGCATGCGTCCGGAAATAAGAAAAGCTTACTTCACCCCGATTTTTGAAAATCACAGCTTCTAGAAGGATTACATGATTTCTTAAAAAAAACTAGTTTTTAGAAAATGTGATTTATTTCATAAAAGGAATCAACAAAGTATGGATATTCTACGTCAAAACGACTTTCTATTGTTTACGCATGCGTTCGGAAATAAGAGAAGCTTACTTCCCCCCGTTTTTTAAAATCACAGCTTCTCGAAAGTTTCCATGATTTCTTAAAAAACACGAGTTTTTAGAAAATGTGATTTATTTCATCAATGGAATCAACAAACTATGCACATTCTACGTAATAACAACTTTCTATAGTTTGCGAATGCGTCCGGAAATAAGAAAAGCTTACTTCCCCTCGAGTTTTAAAATCACAGCTTCTAGAATCTTTACATGATTTCTTAAAAAACATGAGTTTTTAGAAAATGTCATTTATTTCATAAATTGAATGAAAAAAGTATGAACATTCTATGTCATAACGACTTTGTATAGTTTGCGCATGCGCAAACTATGCACATTCTACGTAATAACGACTTTCTATAGCTTGCGCATGCGTCCGAAAATAAGAAAAGCGTACTTCCCCATATTTTTTAAAATCACAGCTTCTAGAAGGTTTACATGATTTCTTAATAAACATGAGTTTTTATAAAATATGATTTATTTAATCAATGGAATCAACAAACTATGCACATTCTACGTAATAACGACTTTCTATAGTTTGCGCATGCGTCCGGAAATAAGAAAAGCTTACTTCCCCCCTTTTTTTAAATTCACAGCTTCTAGAAGGTTTACATGATTTCTTAAAAAACATGAGTTTTTAGAAAATGTGATTTATTTCATCAATGGAATCAACAAACTATGCACATTCTAAGTAATAACGAGTTTCTATAGTTTGCGAATGCATCCGGAAATAAGAAAAGCTTACTTCCCCCCGGTTTTTAAAATCACAGCTTCTAGAAGGTTTACATGATTTCTTAAAAAACACGATTTTTTGAAAATGTCATTTATTTCATAAATGGAATCAAAAAAGTATGAACATTCTATGTCATAACGACTTTGTATAGTTTGCGCATGCGCAAACTATGCACATTCTAGGTAATAACAACGTTCTATAGTTTGCGCATGTGTCCGGAAAAAAGAAAAGCTTACTTGCCCCCTTTTTTTAAATTCACAGCTTCTAGAAGGTTTACATGATTTCTTAAAAAACACGAGTTTTTAGAAAATGTGATTTATTACATAAATGGAAACAACAAAGTATGCACATTCTACGTCATAACGATTTTCTATAGTTTGTGCATGCGTCCGGAAATAAGAAAAGCTTACTTCCCCCCGTTTTTTAAAATCACAGCTTCTAGAAGGCTTACATGATTTCTTAAAATAAATGAGTTTTTAGAAAATGTGATTTATTTCATAAAAGGAATCAACAAAGTATGCACATTCTACGTCATAACGACTTTGTATAGTTTGCACATGTGCAAACTATGCACATTCTAGGTAATAACGACTTTCTATAGTTTGCGCATGTGTCCAGAAATAAGAAAAGCTTACTTCCCCCCTTTTTTTAAATTCACAGCTTCTAGAAGGTTTACATGATTTCTTAAAAAACATGAGTTTTTAGAAAATGTGATTTATTTCATAAATGGAATCAACAAAGTATGCACATTCTACGTCAAAATGACTTTCTATAGTTTGCGCATGCGTTCGGAAATAAGAAAGGCTTACTTGACCTCTTTTTTTAAAATCACAGCTTCTAGTAGGTTTACATGATTTCTTAAAAAAAACGAGTTTTTAGAAAATGTGGTTTATTTCATAAATGGAATCAACAAAGTATGCACATTCTAAGTCATAACGACTTTATATAGTTTGAGCATGCGTTCGGAAATAAGAAAAGCTTACTTCCCCCTGTTTTTTAAAATCACAGCTTCTAGAAGGATTACATGATTTCTTAAAAAACATGAGTTTTACGAACATGTGATTTATTTCATAAATGGAATCAACAAAGTATGCACATTCTATGTCATAACGACTTTCTATAGTTTGCGCATGCACAAACTAAGCACATTCTACGTACTAACGACTTTCTATATTTTTCGTATGCGTCCATAAATAAGAAAATCTTACTTCACCCCGTTTTTTAAAATCACAACTTCTAGAAGGTTTACATGATTTCCTAAAAAACACGAGTTTTTAGAAAATGTGATTTATTTCATAAATGGAATCAACAAAGTATGCACATTCTATGTCATAACGACTTTGTATGGTTTGTGCATGCGCAAACTATGCACATTCTACGTAATAACGACTTTCTATAGTTTGCGCATGTGTCCGGAAATAAGAAAAGCTTACTTCCCCTCGTTTTTTAAAATCACAGCTTCTAGTAGGTTTACATGATTTCTTAAAAAAAACGAGTTTTTAGAAAATGTGATTTATTTCATAAAAGGAATCAACAAAGTATGCACATCCTACGTCATAACGACTTTCTATAGTTTGCGCATGCGTCCGGAAATAAGAAAAGCTTACTTCCCCCCGTTTTTTAAAATCACAGCTTCTAGAAGGTTTACATGATTTCTTAAAAAACACGAGTTTTTAGAAAATGTGATTTATTTCATCAATGGAATCAACAAACTATGCACATTCTATGTAATAACGACTTTCTATAGTTTGCGAATGCGTCCGGAAATAAGAAAAGCTTACTTCCCCCCGGTTTTTAAAATCACAGCTTCTAGAAGGTTTACATGATTTCTTAAAAAACGTGAGTGTTTAGAAAATGTGATTTATTTCATAAATGGAATCAACAAAGTATGCACATTCTAAGTCATAACGACTTTCTATAGTTTGCGCATGCATCCGGAAATAAGAAAAGGTTACTTCCCCCCGTTTTTTAAAATCACAGCTTCTAGAAGGATTACATGATTTCTTAAAAAACATGAGTTTTACGAACATGTGATTTATTTCATAAATGGAATCAACAAAGTATGCACATTCTATGTAATAACGACCTTCTATAGTTTGCGCATGCGCAAACTAAGCACATTCTACGTAATAACGACTTTCTATAGTTTGCGAATGCATATGGAAATAAGAAAAGCTTACTTCCCCCCGTTTTTTAATATCACAACTTCTAGAAGGTTTACATGATTTCCTAAAAAACACGAGTTTTTAGAAAATGTGATTTATTTCATAAATGGAATCAACAAAGTATGCACATTCTATGTCATAACGACTTTGTATGGTTTGCGCATGCGCAAACTATGCACATTCTACGTAATAACGACTTTCTATAGTTTGCGCATGTGTCCGGAAATAAGAAAAGCTTACTTCCCCTCGTTTTTTAAAATCACAGCTTCTAGTAGGTTTACATGATTTCTTAAAAAAAAGGAGTTTTTAGAAAATGTGATTTATTTCATAAAAGGAATCAACAAAGTATGCACATCCTACGTCATAACGACTTTCTATAGTTTGCGCATGCGTCCGGAAATAAGAAAAGCTTACTTCCCCCCGTTTTTTAAAATCACAGCTTCTAGAAGGTTTACATGATTTCTTAAAAAACACGAGTTTTTAGAAAATGTGATTTATTTCATCAATGGAATCAACAAACTATGCACATTCTATGTAATAACGACTTTCTATAGTTTGCGAATGCGTCCGGAAATAAGAAAAGCTTACTTCCCCCCGGTTTTTAAAATCACAGCTTCTAGAAGGTTTACATGATTTCTTAAAAAACGTGAGTGTTTAGAAAATGTGATTTATTTCATAAATGGAATCAACAAAGTATGCACATTCTAAGTCATAACGACTTTCTATAGTTTGTGCATGCATCCTGAAATAAGAAAAGGTTACTTCCCCCCGTTTTTTAAAATCACAGCTTCTAGAAGGATTACATGATTTCTTAAAAAACATGAGTTTTACGAACATGTGATTTCTTTCATAAATGGAATCAACAAAGTATGCACATTCTATGTAATAACGACCTTCTATAGTTTGCGCATCCGTATGGAAATAAGAAAAGCTTACATCCCCCCATTTTCAAAAATCACAGCTTGTAGAAGGTTTACATGATTTCTTAAAAAACACGAGTTTTTAGAAAATGTGATTTATTTCATAAATGGAATCAACAAAGTATGCACATTCTAAGTCATAACGACTTTCTATAGTTTGCGCATGCGTCCGGAAATAAGAAAAGCTTACTTCCCCTCGTTTTTTAAAGTCACTGTCTTCTAGAAGGTTTACATGATTTCTTAAAAAACACGAGTTTTTATAAAATGTGATTTATTTCATCAATGGAATAAACAAACTATGCACATTCTACGTAATAACGACTTTCTATAGTTTGCGAATGCGTCCGGAAATAATAAAAGCTTACTTCCCCCCATTTTTTAAAATCACAGCTTCTAGAAGGTTTACATAATTTCTTAAAAAAAATGAGTTTTTAGAAAATCTGATTTATTTCATAAATGGAATCAAAAAATTATGCACATTCTACGTAATAACGACTTTCTATAGTTTGCGCATGCGTCCGGAAATAATAAAAGCTTACTTTCCCCCGTTTTTTAAAATCACAGCTTCTAGAAGGTTTACATGATTTCTTTAAAAAAATGAGTTTTTAGAAAATGTGATTTATTTAATAAAAGGAATCAACAAAGTATGCACATTCTATGTCATAACGACTTTCTATAGTTTGCGCATGCGTATGGAAATAAGAAAATCTTACTTCCCCCCGTTTTTAAAAATCACAGCTTCTAGAACGTTTACATGATTTTTTAAAAAACACAAGTTTTTAGAAAATGTGATTTATTTCATCAATGGAATCAACAAACTATGCACATTCTACGTCATAATGACTTTCTATAGTTTGCGCATGCATCCGGAAATAATAAAAGCTTACTTCCCCCCATTTTTTAAAATCACAGCTTCTAGAAGGTTTACATGATTTCTTAAAAAAAATGAGTTTTTAGAAAATCTGATTTATTTCATAAATGGAATCAAAAAATTATGCACATTCTACGTAATAACGACTTTCTATAGTTTGCGCATGCGTCCGGAAATAATAAAAGCTTACTTTCCCCCGTTTTTTAAAATCACAGCTTCTAGAAGGTTTACATGATTTCTTAAAAAAAGTGAGTTTTTAGAAAATGTGATATTTAATAAAAGGAATCAACAAAGTATGCACATTCTACGTCATAACGACTTTCTATAGTTTGCGCATGCGTATGGAAATAAGAAAAGCTTACTTCCCCCCGTTTTTAATAATCACAGCTTCTAGAAGGTTTACATGATTTCTTAAAAAACACGAGTTTTTCGAAAATGTGATTTATTTCATAAATGGAATCAACAAAGTATGCACATTCTAAGCCATAACGACTTTCTAAAGTTTGCGCATGCGTCCGGAAATAACAAAAGCTTACTTCCCCCCATTTTTTAAAATCACATCTTGTAGAAGGTTTACATGATTTCTCAAAAAACACAAGTTTTTAGAAAATGTGATTTATTTCATCAATGGAATCAACAAACTATGCACATTCTACGTACTAACGACTTTCTATAGTTTGCGTATGCGTCCTTAAATAATTAAAGCTTACTTCACCCCGTTTTTTAAAGTCACAACTTTTAGAAAGTTTACATGATTTCTTAGAAAACACGAGTTTTTAGAAAATGTGATTTATTTAATAAATGGAATCAACAAAGTATGCACATTTTACGTCATAATGGCTTTCTATAGTTTGCGCATGCGTCCGGAAATAATAAAAGCTTACTTCCCCCCGTTTTTTAAAATCACAGCTTCTAGAAGGTTTATATGATTTCTTAAAAAAAATGAGTTTTTAGAAAATGTGATTTATTTCATAAAAGGAATCAACAAAGTATGCACATTGTACGTCATAACGACTTTCTATAGTTTGTGCATGCATATGGAAATAAGAAAAGCTTACTTCCCCCAGTTTTTAAAAATCACAGCTTGTAGAAGGTTTACATGATTTCTTAAAAAGCACGAGTTTTTAGAAAATGTGATTTATTTAATCAATGGAATCAACAAAATATGCACATTCTACGTAATAACGACTTTCTATAGTTTGTGAATCCATCAGGAAATAAGAAAAGCTTACTTCCCCCCGGTTTTTAAAATCACAGCTTCTGGAAGGTTTACATGATTTCTTAAAAAATATGAGTGTTTGGAAAATGTGATTTATTTCATAAATGGAATCAACAAAGTATGCACATTCTAAGTCATAACGACTTTCTATTGTTTACGCATGCGTTCGGAAATAAGAAAAACTTACTTCCCCCCATTTTTTAAAATCACAGCTTCTAGAAAGTTTCCATGATTTCTTAAAAAACATGAGTTTTTAGAAAATGTGATTTATTTCATCAATGGAATCAACAAAGTAAGGATATTCTACGTCATAACGACTTTCTATTGTTTACGCATGCGTTCGGAAATAAGAAAAACTTACTTCCCCCCGTTTTTTAAAATCACTGCTTCTAGAAGGTTTACATGATTTCAGAAAAAACACGAGTTTTTAGAAAATGTCATTTATTTCATAAATGGAATAAAAAAACTTATGAACATTCTATGTCATAACGACTTTATATAGTTTGCGCGTGCGCAATTTATGCACATTCTAGGTAATAACAACTTTCTATAGTTTGCGAATGCGTCCGGAAATAAGAAAAGCTAACTTCCCCCCTTTTTTTAAATTCATAGCTTCTAGAATGTTTACATGATTTCTTAAAAAATACAAGTTTTTAGAAAATGTTATTTATTTCATAAATGGAATAAAAAAAGTATGCACATTCTACGTCATAACGAATTTCCATAGTTTGCGCATGCGTCCCGAAATAAGAAAAGCTTACTTCCGCCAGTTTTTTAAAATCACAGCTTCTAGAAGGTTTACATGATTTCTTAAAAAACATGAGTTTTTAGAAAATGTGATTTATTTCATAAATGGAAACAACAAAGTATGCACATTCTACGTCATAACGACTTTCTATAGTTTGCACATGCGTCCGGAAATAAGAAAAGCTTACTTCCCCCCGTTTTTTAAAATCACAGCTTCTAGAAGGTTTACATGATTTCTTAAAAAAAACGAGTTTTTAGAAAATGTGATTTATTTCATAAAAGGAATCAACAAAGTATGCACATTCTACGTCATAACGACCTTGTATTGTTTGCGCATGTGCAAACTATGCACATTCTAGGTAATAACAACTTTCTATAGTTTGTGCATGCGTCCGGAAATAAGAAAAGCCTACTTCCCCCCTTTTTTTAAATTGACAGCTTCTAGAAGGTTTACATGATTTCTTAAAAAAAATGAGTTTTTAGAAAATGTGATTTATTTCATAAAAGGAATCAACAAAGTATGCACATTCTACGTCATAACGACTTTCTATAGTTTGCGCATGCGTCCGGAAATAAGAAAAGCTTACTTCCCCCCTTTTTTTAAAATCATAGCTTCTAGAAGTTTTACAAGATTTCTTAAAAAAAATGGGTTTTTAGAGAATGTGATTTATTTCATAAATGGAATCAACAAAGTATGCACATTCTACGTCATAACGACTTTCTATAGTTTGCGCATGCGTATGGAAATAAGAAAAGCTTACTTCCCCCCGTTTTTTAAAGTCACAGCTTCTAGAAGGTTTACATGATTTCTTAAAAAGCACGAGTTTTTAGAAAATGTGATTTATTTCATCAATGGAATCAACAAAATATGCACATTCTACGTAATAACGACTTTCTATAGTTTGCGAATGCATTAGGAAATAAGAAAAGCTTACTTCCCCCCGGTTTTTAAAATCACAGCTTCTGGAAGGTTTACATGATTTCCTAAAAAACACGAGTTTTTAGAAAATGTGATTTATTTCATAAATGGAATCAACAAAGTATGCACATTCTATGTCATAACGACTTTGTATGGTTTGCGCATGCGTCCAGAAATAAGAAAAGCTTACTTCACCCCGATTTTTGAAAATCACAGCTTCTAGAACGATTACATGATTTCTTAAAAAAAACTAGTTTTTAGAAAATGTGATTTATTTCATAAAAGGAATCAACAAAGTATGGATATTCTACGTCATAACGACTCTCTATTGTTTACGCATGCGTTCGGAAATAAGAAAAGCTTACTTCCCCCCGTTTTTTAAAATCACATCTTCTAGAAGGTTTACATGATTTCTCAAAAAACACAAGTTTTGAGAAAATGTGATTTATTTCATCAATGGAATCAACAAACTATGCACATTCTACGTACTAACGACTTTCTATAGTTTGCGTATGCGTCCATAAATAATTAAAGCTTACTTCACCCCATTTTTTAAAATCACAACTTCTAGAAGGTTTACATGACTTCTTAAAAAACACGAGTTTTTAGAAAATGTGATTTATTTAATAAATGGAATCAACAAAGTATGCACATTTTACGTCATAATGACTTTCTATATTTTGCGCATGCGTCCGGAAATAAGAAAAGCTTACTTCCCCCCGTTTTTTAAAATCACAGCTTCTAGAAAGTTTTCATGATTTCTTAAAAACACGAGTTTTTAGAAAATGTGATTTATTTCATCAATGGAATCAACAAGCTATGCACATTCTACGTAATAACGACATTCTATAGTTTGCGAAGGCATCCAGAAATAAGAAAAGCTTACTTCCCCCCGTTTTTTAAAATCACAGCTTCTAGAATCTTTACATGATTTCGTAAAAAACATGAGTTTTTAGAAAATGTCATTTATTTCATAAATTGAATGAACAAAGTATGAACATTCTATGTCATAACGACTTTGTATAGTTTGCGCATGCGCAAACTATGCACATTCTACGTAATAACGACGTTCTATAGCTTGCGCATGCGTCCGGAAATAAGAAAAGCTTACTTCCCCCCATTTTTTAAAATCACAGCTTCTAGAAGGTTTACATGATTTCTTAATAAACATGAGTTTTTAGAAAATGTGATTTATTTAATCAATGGAATTAACAAACTATGCACATTCTACGTAATAACGACTTTGTAAAGTTTGCGCATGCGTCCGGAAATAAGAAAAGCTTACTTCCCCCCTTTTTTTAAATTCACAGCTTCTAGAAGGTTTACATGATTTCTTAAAAAACATGAGTTTTTAGAAAATGTGATTTATTTCATCAATAGAATCAACAAGCTATGCACATTCTACGTAATAACGACTTTCTATAGTTTGCGAATGCATCCAGAAATAAGAAAAGCTTACTTCCCATCGGTTTTTAAAATCACAGCTTCTAGAAGCTTTACATGATTTCTTAAGAAACATGATTTTTTAAAAATTTCATTTATTTCATAAATGGAATAAAAAAAGTATGAACATTCTATGTCATAACGACTTTGTATAGTTTGCACATGCGCAAACTATGCACATTCTAGGTAATAACGACTTTCTATAGTTTGCGCATGTGTCTGGAAATAAGAAAAGCTTACTTCCGCCAGTTTTTTAAAGTCACAGCTTTTAGAAGGTTTACATGATTTCTTAAAAACCACGAGTTTTTAGAAAATGTGATTTATTTCATAAATGGAAACAACAAAGTATGCACATTCTAAGTCATAACGACTTTCTATAGTTTGCGCATGCGTCCGGAAATAAGAAAAGCTTACTTTCCCTCGTTTTTTAATGTCACAGCTTCTAGAAGGTTTACATGATTTCTTAAAAAACACGAGTTTTTAGAAAATGTGATTTATTTCATCAATGGAATAAACAAACTATGCACATTCTACGTAATAACGACTTTCTATAGTTTGCGAGATCGTCCAGAATTAAGAAAAGCTTACTTCGCCACGGTTTTTAAAATCACATCTTCTAGAAGGTTTACATGATTTCTTAAAAAACACGAGTTTTTAGAAAATGTCAGTTATCTCATAAATGGAATAAAAAACGTATGAACATTCTATGTCATAACGACTTTGTATAGTTTGCGCATGCGCAAACTATGCACATTCTAGGTAATAACAACTTTCTATAGTTTGCGCATGCGTCCGGAAATAAGAAAAGCTAACTTCCCGCCTTTTTTTAAATTCATAGCTTCTAGAAGGTTTACATGATTTCTTAAAAAACACAAGTTTTTAGAAAATGTTATTTATTTCATAAATGGAATCAACAAAGTATGCACATTCTACATCATAACGACTTTCTATAGTTTACGCATGCATCCGGAAATAAGAAAAGCTTAATTCCCCCCGTTTTTTAAAATCACAGCTTCTAGAGGGATTACATGATTTCTTAAAAAACATGAGTTTTACGAACATGTGATTTATTTCATAAATGGAATCAACAAAGTATGCACATTCTATGTCATAACGACTTTATATAATTTGCGCATGCGCAAAGTAAGCACATTCTATGTACTAACGACTTTCAATAGTTTGCGTATGCGTCCAGAAATAAGAAAAGCTTACTTCACCCCGTTTTTTAAAATCACAACTTCTAGAAGGTTTACATGATTTCTTAAAAAACACGAGTTTTTAGAAAATGTGATTTATTTCATAAATGGAATCAACAAAGTATGCACATTCTATGTCATAACGAATTTGTATGGTTTGCCCATGCGTAAACAATGCACATTCTATGTAATAACAACTTTCTATAGTTTGTGTATGTGTCCGGAAATAAGAAAAGCTTACTTACGCCAGTTTTTTAAAATCACAGCTTCTAGAAGGTTTACATGATTTCTTAAAAACCACGAGTTTTTAGAAAATGTGATTTATTTCATAAATGGAATCAACAAAGTATGCACATTCTAAGTCATAACGACTTTCTATAGTTTGCGCATGCGTCCGGAAATAAGAAAAGCTTACTTCCCCTCGTTTTTTAAAGTCACAGCTTCTAGAAGGTTTACATGATTTCTTAAAAAACACGAGTTTTTAGAAAATGTGATTTATTTCATCAATGGAATCAACAAACTATGCACATTCTATGTAATAACGACTTTCTATAGTTTGCGAATGCGTCCGGAAAAAAGAAAAGCTTACTTCCCCCCGGTTTTTAAAATCACATCTTCTAGAAGGTTTACATGATTTCTTAAAAAACACGAGTTTTTAGAAAATGTCTTTTATTTCATAAATGGAATAAAAAACGTATGAACATTCTATGTCATAACGACTTTGTATAGTTTGCGCATGCGCAAACTATGCACATTCTAGGTAATAACAACTTTCTATAGTTTGCGCATGCTTCCGGAAATAAGAAAAGCTAACTTCCCACCTTTTTTTAAATTCATAGCTTCTAGAAGGTTTACATGATTTCTTAAAAAACACAAGTTTTTAGAAAATGTTATTTATTTCATAAATGGAATCAACAAAGTATGCACATTCTACATCATAACGACTTTCTATAGTTTTCGCATTCGTCCGGAAATAAGAAAAGCTTACTTCCGCCAATTTTTTAAAATCACAACATCTAGAAGGTTTACATGATTTCTTAAAAAACATGAGTTTTTAGAAAATGTGATTTATTTCATAAATGGAATCAACAAAGTATGCACATTATACGTGATAACGACTTTCTAAAGTTTGTGCATGGGTCCGGAAACAAGAAAATCTTACTTCTGCAAGTTTTTTAAAATCACTGCTTCTAGAAGGTTTACATGATTTCTTGAAAAAAAATGAGTTTTTAGAAAATCTGATGTATTTCATAAATTTAATCAACAAAGTATGGATATTCTACGTCATAATGACTTTCTATAGTTTGCGCATGCCTCCGGAAATAAGAAAAGCTTACTTCCTCCTTTTTTTTAAATTCACAGCTTCTAGAAGGTTTACATGATTTCTTAAAAAACATGAGTTTTTAGAAAATATGATTTATTTAAAAAATGGAATCAACAAAGTATGCACTTTCTACGTCATAATGAATTTTTATAGTTTGCGCATGCGTCCGGAAAAAATAAAAGCTTACTCCCCCCCGATTTTTAAAATCACAGCTTCTATAAGGTTAACATGATTTCTTAAAAAACACGAGTTTTTAGAAAATGTGATTTATTTCATAAATGGAATCAACAATGTATGCACATTCTAAGTCATAACGACTTTCTATAGTTTGCGCATGCGTCCGAAAATAAGAAAAGCTTACTTCCCCCCATTTTTTAAAATCACAGCTTCTAGAAGGATTATATGATTTCTTAAAAAACATGAGTTTTACGAACATGTGATTTATTCCATCAATGGAATCAACAAAGTATGCACTTTCTATGTCCTATCGACTTTCTATAGTTTTCCCATGCGAAAACTAAGCACATTCTACGTACTAACGACTTTCTATAGTTTGCGTATGCGTCCATAAATAAGAAAAGCTTACTTCACCCCGTTTTTTTAAAATCAAAAATTCCATAAGGTTTACATGATTTCTTAAAAAACATGAGTTTTTAGAAAATGTGATTTATTTCATAAATGGAATCAACAAAGTATGCACATTCTATGTCATAACGACTTTGTATGGTTTGCGCATGCGCAAACTATGCACATTCTACGTAATAACGACTTTCTATAGTTTGCGCATGTGTCGGGAAATAAGAAAAGCTTAGTTCCGCCGGTTTTTTAAAATCACAACTTCTAGAAGGTTTAAATGATTTCTTAAAAAACACAAGTTTTTAGAAAATTTGATTTATTTCATAAATAAAATCAACAAAGTATGCACATTCTACGTCATAACGACTTTCTAAAGTTTGCGCATGCGTCCAGAAATAAGAAAAGCTTACTTCCGCCAGTTTTTTAAAATCACAGCTTCTAGAAGGTTTACATGATTTCTTAAAATCCACGAGTATTTAGAAAATGTGATTTATTTCATAAATGGAATCAACAAAGTATGCACATTCTAAGTCATAACGACTTTCTAAAGTTTGCGCATGCGTCCGGAAATAAGAAAAGCTTAATTCCGCCAGTTTTTTAAAATCACAGCTTCTAGAAGGTTTACATGATTTCTTAAAATCCACGAGTATTTAGAAAATGTTTTTTATTTCATAAATTGAATCAACAAAGTATGCACATTCTACGTCATAACGACTTTCTATAGTTTCTGCATGCTTCCGGAAATAAAAAAAGCTTACTTCCCCCCGATTTTTGAAAATCACAGCTTCTAGAAGGTTTACGTGATTTCTTAAAAAAAATGAGTTTTTAGAAAATGTGATTTATTTCATAAAAGGAATCAACAAAGTATGCATATTCTACGTCATAACAACTTTCTATAGTTTGCGCATGTGTCCGGAAATAAGAAAAGCTTACTTCCCCCCGTTTTTTAAAATCACAGATTCTAGAAGGATAACATGATTTATTAAAAACCATGAGTTTTACGAACATGTGATTTATTTCATAAATGGAATCAACATAGTATGCACATTCTATGTCATAACGAATTTCTATAGTTTGCGCATGCGCAAACTAAGCACATTCTACGTACTAACGACTTTCTATAGTTTGCGTATGCGTCCAGAAATAAGAAAAGCTTACTTCACCCCGTTTTTTAAAATCACAACTTCTAGAAGGTTTACATGAGTTCTTAAAAAACACGAGTTTTTAGAAAATGTGATTTATTTCATAAATGGAATCAACAAAGTATGCACATTCTATGTCATAACGACTTTGTATGGTTTGCCCATGCGCAAACTATGCGCATTCTACGTAATAACGACTTTCTATAGTTTGCGCATGTGTCCGGAAATAAGAAAAGCTTACTTCCGCCAGTTTTTTAAAATCACAGCTTCTAGAAGGTTTACATGATTTCTTAAAAAACACGAGTTTTTAGAAAATGTGATGTATTTCATAAATGGAGTCAACAAGGTATGCACATTCTACGTCATAACGACTTTCTAAAGTTTGCGCATGCGTCCGGAAATAAGAAAAGCTTACTTCCGCCAGTTTTTTAAAATCACAGCTTCTAGAAGGTTTACATGATTTCATAAAAACCACAAGTTTTTAGAAAATGTGATTTATTTCATAAATGGAATCAACAAAGTATGCACATTCTAAGTCATAACGACTTTCTATAGTTTGCGCATGCGTCCGGAAATAAGAAAAGCTAAATTCCCCCCGTTTTTTAATGTCACGGCTTTTAGAAGGTTTACATGATTTCTTAAAAAACACGAGTTTTTAGAAAATGTGATTTATTTCATCAATGGAATCAACAAACTATGCACATTCTACGTAATAACGACTTTCTATAGTTTGCGAATGCGTCCATAAATAAGAAAAGCTTACTTCCCCCCGGTTTTTAAAATCACAGCTTCTAGAAGGTTTACATGATTTCTTGAAAAACATGAGTGTTTAGAAAATGTGATTTATTTCATAAAAGGAATCAACAAAGTATGCACATTCTAAGTCATAACGACTTTCTATAGTTTGCGCATGCGTCTGGAAATAAGAAAAGCTTACTTCCCCCCGTTTTTTAAAATCACAGCTTCTAGAAGGTTTCCATGATTTCGTAAAAAAAATGGGTTTTTAGAAAATGTGATTTATTTCATAAATGGAATCAACAAAGTATGCACACTCTACGTCATAACGACTTTCTATAGTTGGTGCATGCGTATGGAAATAAAAAAAGCTTACTTCCCCCCGTTTTTTAAAATCACAGCTTCTAGAAAGTTTACATGATTTCTTAAAAAACACGAGTTTTTAGAAAATCTGATTTATTTCATCAATGGAATCAACAAACTATGCACATTCTACATAATAACGACTTTCTATAGTTTGCGAATGCGTTCGGAAATAAGAAAAGCTTACTTCCCCCCGGTTTTTAAAATCACAACTTCTAGAAGGTTTACATGATTTCTTAAAAAACATGAGTGTTTAGAAAATGTGATTTATTTCATAAATGGAAACAACAAAGTATGCACATTCTACGTCATAACGACTTTCTATAGTTTGCGCATGCGTCTGGAAATAAGAAAAGCTTACTTCCCCCCGTTTTTTAAAATCACAGCTTCTAGAAGGTTTACATGATTTCTTAAAAAAAACGAGTTTTTAGAAAATGTGATTTATTTCATAAAAGGAATCAACAAAGTATGCACATTCTACGTCATAACGACTTTGTATAGTTTGCGCATGTGCAAACTATGCACATTCTAGGTAATAACGACTTTATATAGTTTGCGCGTGCGTCCGGAAATAAGAAAAGCTTACTTCCCCCCTTTTTTTAAATTCACAGCTTCTAGAAGGTTTACATGATTTCTTAAAAAACACGAGTTTTTAGAAAATGTGATTTATTTCATAAATGGAATCAACAAAGTATGTACATTCTACGTCATAACGAATTTCTATAGTTTGCGCATGCGTCGGGAAATAAGAAAAGCTTACTTCGCCCCGTTTTTTAAAATCACAGCTTCTAGAAGGTTTACATGATTTCTTAAAAAAAATGAGTTTTCAGAAAATGTGATTTATTTCATAAAAGGAATCAACAAAGTATGCACATTCTACATCATAATGACTTTCTATAGTTTGCGCATGCGTCCGGAAATAAGAAAAGCTTACTTCCCCCCTTTTTTTAAAATCACACCTTCTAGAAGGTTTCCATGATTTCTTAAAAAAAATGGGTTTTTAGAAAATGTGATTTATTTCATAAATGGAATCAACAAAGTATGCACACTCTACGTCATAACGACTTTCTATAGTTTGTGCATGCGTATGGAAATAAAGAAAGCTTACTTCCCCCCGTTTTTTAAAATCACAGCTTCTAGAAGGTTTACATGATTTCTTAAAAAATACGAGTTTTTAGAAAATGTGATTTATTTTATCAATGGAATCAACAAACTATGCACATTCTACGTAATAACGACCTTCTATAGTTTGCGAATGCGTCCGGAAATAAGAAAAGCTTACTTCCCCCCGGTTTTTAAAATCACAGCTTCTAGAAGGTTTGCATGATTTCTTAAAAAACATGAGTGCTTAGAAAATGTGATTTATTTCATAAATGGAATCAACAAAGTATGCACATTCTAAGTCATAACGAATTTCTATAGTTTGCGCATGCGTCCGGAAATAAGAAAAGCTTACTTCCCCCCGTTTTTTAAAATCACAGCTTCTAGAAGGATTACATGATTTCTTACAAAACATGAGTTTTACAAACATGTGATTTATTTCATGAATGGAATCAACAAAGTATGCACATTCTATGTCATAAAAACATTCTATAGCTTGCGCATGCGCAAACTAAGCACATTCTACGTACTAAAGACTTTATATAGTTTGCGTATGCATCCAGAAATAAGAAAAGCTTACTTCACCCCGTTTTTTAAAATCACAACTTCTAGAAGGTTTACATGATTTCTTAAAAAACATGAGTTTTTAGAAAATGTGATTTATTTCATAAATGGAATCAACAAAGTATGCACATTCTATGTCATAACGACTTTGTATGGTTTGCGCATGTGCAAACTATGCACATTCTACGTAATAACGACTTTCTATAGTTTGCGCATGTGTCCGGAAATAAGAAAAGCTTACTTCCGCCAGTTTTTTAAAATCACAGCTTCTAGAAGGTTTACATGATTTCTTAAAAAACACGAGTTTTTAGAAAATGTGATGTATTTCATAAATGGAATCAACAAAGTATGCACATTGTACGTCATAACGACCTTCTAAAGTTTGCACATGCGTTCGGAAATCAGAAAAGCTTACTACCGCCAGTTTTTTAAAATCACAGCTTCTAGAAGGTTTACAAGATTTCTTAAAAACCACAAGTTTTTAGAAAATGTGATTTATTTCATAAATGGAATCAACAAAGTATGCACATTCTAATTCATAACGACTTTCTATAGTTTGCGCATGCATCCGGAAATAAGAAAAGCTTAATTCCCCCCGTTTTTTAAAGTCACGGCTTCTAGCAGGTTTACATGATTTCTTAAAAAACACGAGTTTTTAGAAAATGTGATTTATTTCATCAATGGAATCAACAAACTATGCACATTCTACGTAATAATGACTTTCTATAGTTTGCGAATGCGTCCGGAAATAACAAAAGCTCACTTCCCTGCGTTTTTTAAAATCACAGCTTCTAGAAGGTTTACATGATTTCTTAAAAAACATGAGTTTTTAGAAAATTTCATTTATTTCATAAATGGAATAAAAAAAGTATGAACATTCTATGTCATAACGACATTGTATAGTTTGCGCATGCGCAAACTATGCACATTCTAGGTAATCAGGACTTTCTATAGTTTGCGCATGCGTCCGGAAATAAAAAAAAGCTTACTTCCCCCCTTTTTTTAAATTCACAACTTCTAGAAGGTTTACATGATTTCTTAAAAAACACGAGTTTTTAAAAAATGTGATTTATTTCATAAATGGAATCAACAAAGTATGCACATTCTACGTCATAACGTATTTCTATAGTTTTTGCATGCGTCCGGAAATAAGAAAAGCTTACATCCCCCCGTTTTTTAAAATCACAGCTTCTAGAAGGTTTACATGATTTCTTAAAAAAAATGAGTTTTCAGAAAATGTGATTTATTTCATAAAAGGAATCAACAAAGTATGCACATTCTACGTCATAACGACTTTCTATAGTTTGCGCATGCGTCCGGAAATAAGAAAAGCTTACTTCCCCCCTTTTTTTAAAATCACACCTTCTAGAAGGTTTCCATGATTTCGTAAAAAAAATGGGTTTTTAGAAAATGTGATTTATTTCATAAATGGAATCAACAAAGTATGCACACTCTACGTCATAACGACTTTCTATAGTTGGTGCATGCGTATGGAAATAAAAAAAGCTTACTTCCCCCCGTTTTTTAAAATCACAGCTTCTAGAAAGTTTACATGATTTCTTAAAAAACACGAGTTTTTAGAAAATATGATTTATTTCATCAATGGAATCAACAAACTATGCACATTCTACATAATAACGACTTTCTATAGTTTGCGAATGCGTCCGGAAATAAGAAAAGCTTACTTCCCCCCGGTTTTTAAAATCACAACTTCTAGAAGGTTTACATGATTTCTTAAAAAACATGAGTGTTTAGAAAATGTGATTTATTTCAGAAATGGAATCAACAAAGTATGCACATTCTAAGTCATAATGACTTTCTATAGTTTGTTCGTGCGTCCGGAAATAAGTAAAGCTTACTTCCCCCCGTTTTTTAAAATCACAACTTCTAGAAGGATTACATGATTTCTTACAAAACATGAGTTTTAAGAACATGTGATTTATTTCATGAATGGAATCAACAAAGTACGCACATTCTATGTCATAATGACTTTCTATAGTTTGCGCATGCGCAAACTAAGCACATTCTAGGTACTAACGACTTTCTATAGTTTGCGTATGCATCCAGAAATAAGAAAAGCTTACTTCATCCCGTTTTTTAAAATCACAACTTCTAGAAGGTTTACATGATTTCTTAAAAAACACGAGTTTTTAGAAAATGTGATTTATTTCATAAATGGAATCAACAAAGTATGCACATTCTATGTCATAATGACTTTGTATGGTTTGCGCATTCGCAAACTATGTACATTCTATGTAATAACGACTTTCTATAGTTTGCGCATGTGTCCGGAAATAAGAAAAGCTTACTTCCGCTAGTTTTTTAAAATCACAGCTTCTAGAAGGTTTACATGATTTCTTAAAAAACAGGAGTTTTTAGAAAATGTGATGTATTTCATAAATGGAATCAACAAATTATGCACATTCTACGTCATAACGACCTTCTAGAGTTTGCGCATGCGTTCGGAAATAAGAAAAGCTTACTTCCGCCAGTTTTTTAAAATCACAGCTTCTAGAAGGTTTACATGATTTCTTAAAAACCAGAAGTTTTTAGAAAATGTGATTTATTTCATAAATGGAATCAACAAAGTATGCACATTCTAAGTCATAATGACTTTCTATAGTTTGCGCATGCGTCCGGAAATAAGAAAAGCTTACTTCACCCCGATTTTTGAAAATCACAGCTTCTAGAAGGATTACATGATTTCTTAAAAAAAATGAGTTTTTAGAAAATGTGATTTATTTCATAAAAGGAATCAACAAAGTATGGATATTCTACGTCATAACGACTTTCTATTGTTTACGCATGCGTCCAGAAATAAGAAAAGCTTACTTCCCCCCGTTTTTTAAAATCACAGCTTCTAGAAAGTTTCCATGATTTCTTAAAAAACACGAGTTTTTAGAAAATGTGATTTATTTCATCAATGGAATCAACAAACTATGCACATTCTACGTAATAATGACTTTCTATAGTTTGCAAATGCATCCGGAAATAAGAAAAGCTTACTTCCCCCCGATTTTTAAAATCACAGCTTCTAGAATCTTTACATGATTTCTTAAAAAACATGAGTTTTTAGAAAATGTCATTTATTTCATAAATTGAATGAAACAATTATGAACATTCTATGTCATAACGAATTTGTACAGTTTGCCCATGCGCAAACTATGCACATTCTACGTAATAACGACTTTCTATAGCTTGCGCATGCGTCCGGAAATAAGAAAAGCGTACTTCCCCCCATTTTTTAAAATCACAGCTTCTAGAAGGTTTACATGATTTCTTAATAAACATGAGTTTTTAGAAAATGTGATTTATTTAATCAATGGAATCAACAAACTATGCACATTCTACGTAATAACGACTTTCTATAGTTTGCGAATGCATCTGGAAATAAGAAAAGCTCACTTCCCCCCGGTTTTTAAAATCACAGCTTCTAGAAGGTTTACATGATTTCTTAAAAAACACGATTTTTTTAAAATGTCATTTATTTCATAAATGGAATCAAAAAAGTATGAACATTCTATGTCATAACGACTTTGTATACTTTGCGCATGCGCAAACTATGCACATTCTAGGTAATAACGACTTTCTGTAGTTTGCGCATGCGTCCGGAAATAAGAAAAGCTTACTTCCCCCCTTTTTTTCAATTCACAGCTTCTAGAACGTTTACATGATTTCTTAAAAAACACGAGTTTTTAGAAAATGTAATTTATTTCATAAATGGAAACAACAAAGTATGCACATTCTACGTCATAATGACTTTCTATAGTTTGCGCATGCGTCCGAAAATAAGAAAAGCTTACTTCCCCCCATTTTTTAAAATCACAGCTTCTAGAAGGTTTACATGATTTCTTAAAAAAAACGAGTTTTTAGAAATTGTGATTTATTTCATAAAAGGAATCAACAAAGTATGCACATTCTACGTCATAACGACTTTGTATAGTTTGCGCATGTGCAAACTATGCACATTCTAGGTAATAACGACTTTCTAAAGTTTGCGCATGCGTCCGAAAATAAGAAAAGCTTACTTCCCCCCTTTTTTTAAATTCACAGCTTCTAGAAGGTTTACATGATTTCTTAAAAAACAAGAGTTTTTAGAAAATGTGATTTATTTCATAAATGGAATCAACAAAGTATGCACATTCTACGTCATAACGACTTTCTATAGTTTGCGCATGCGTCCGGAAATAAGAAAAGCTTACTTCCCCTCGTTTTTTAAAATCACAGCTTCTAATAGGTTTACATGATTTCTTAAGAAAAACGAGTTTTTAGAAAATGTGATTTATTTCATAAAAGGAATCAACAAAGTATGAACATTCTACGTCATAACGACTTTCTATAGTTTGCGCATGCGTCCGGAAATAAGAAAAGCTTACTTCTCCCCGTTTTTTAAAATCACAGCTTCTAGAAGTTTTACAAGATTTCCTAAAAAAAATGGGTTTTTAGAAAATGTGATTTATTTCATAAATGGAATCAAGAAAGTATGCAGATTCTATATCATAACGACTTTCTATAGTTTGCGCACGCGTACGGAAATAAGAAAAGCTTACTTCCCGTCGTTTTTTAAAATCACAGCTTCTAGAAGGATTACATGATTTCTTAAAAAACATGAGTTTTACGAATATGTGATTTATTTCATAAATGGAATCAACAAAGTATGCACATTCTATGTAATAATGACTTTCTATAGTTTGCGCATGCGCAAATTAAGCACATTCTATGTACTAACGACTTTCTATAGTTTGCGTATGCGTCCAGAAATAAGAAAAGCTTACTTCACCCCGTTTTTTAAAATCACAACTTCTAGAAGGTTTACATGATTTCTTAAAAAACACGAGTTTTTAGAAAATGTGATTTATTTCATAAATGGAATCAACAAAGTATGCACATTCTATGTCATAATGACTTTGTATGGTTTGCGCATGCGCAAACTATGCACATTCTACGTAATAACGACTTTCTATAGTTTGCGCATGTGTTCGGAAATAAGAAAAGCTTACTTCCGCCAGTTTTTTAAACTTTCACAGCTTCTAGAAGGTTTACATGATTTCTTAGAAAACACGAGTTTTTAGAAAATGTGATTTATTTCATAAATGGAATCAACAAAGTATGGACATTCTACGTCATAATGACTTTCTAAAGTTTGCGCATGCGTCCAGAAATAAGAAAAGCTTACTTCCGCCAGTTTTTTAAAATCACAGCTTCTAGAAGGTTTACATGATTTCTTAAAAACCACGAGTTTTTAGAAAATGTGATTTATTTCATAAATAGAATCAACAAAGAATGCACATTCTAAGTCATAACGACTTTCTATAGTTTGCGCATGCGTCCGGAAATAAGAAAAGCTTACTTCCGCTCGTTTTTTAAAGTCACTGTCTTCTAGAAGGTTTACAGGATTTCTTAAAAAACACGAGTTTTTAGAAAATGTGATTTATTTCATCAATGGAATCAACAAACTATGCACATTCTACGTAATAACGACTTTCTATAGTTTGCGAATGCGTCTCGAAATAAGAAAAGCTTACTTCCCCCCGGTTTTTAAAATCACAACTTCTAGAAGGTTTACATGATTTCTTAAAAAACACGAGTTTTTAGAAAATGTCATTTATATCATAAATGGAATAAAAAACGTATGAACATTCTATGTCATAACGACTTTGTATAGTTTGCGCATGTGCAAACTATGCACATTCTAGGTAATAACGACTTTCTATAGTTTGCGCATGCGTCCGGAAATAAGAAAAGCTTACTTCCCCCCTTTTTTTAAATTCACAGCTTCTAGAAGGTTTACATGATTTCTCAAAAAACACAAGTTTTTAGAAAATCTGATTTATTTCATAAATGGAATCAACAAAGTATGCACATTCTACGTCATAATGACTTTCTATAGTTTGCGCATGCGTCCGGAAATAATAAAAGCTTACTTCCCCCCGTTTTTTAAAATCACAGCTTCTAGAAGGTTTACATGATTTCTTAAAAAAAATGAGTTTTTAGAAAATCTGATTTATTTCATAAATGGAATCAAAAAATTATGCACATTCTACGTAATAACGACTTTCTATAGTTTGCGCATGCGTCCGGAAATAATAAAAGCTTAATTTCCGTCGTTTTTTAAAATCACAGCTTCTAGAAGGTTTACATGATTTCTTAAAAAAAATGAGTTTTTAGAAAATGTGATTTATTTAATAAAAGGAATCAACAAAGTATGCACATTCTACGTCATAACGACTTTCTATAGTTTGTGCATGCGTATGGAAATAAGAAAAGCTTACTTCCCCCCATTTTTAAAAATCACAGCTTCTAGAAGGTTTACATGATTTCTTAAAAAACACGAGTTTTTAGAAAATGTGATTTATTTCATAAATGGAATCAACAAAGTATGCACATTCTAAGTCATAACAACTTTCTATAGTTTGCGCATGCGTCCGGAAATAAGAAAAGCTTACTTCCCCCCGTTTTTTAAAATCACAGCTTCTCGGAGGTTTACGTGATTTCTCAAAAAACACAAGTTTTTAGAAAATGTGATTTATTTCATGAATGGAATCAACAAACTATGCACATTCTACGTACTAACGACTTTCTATAGTTTGCGTATGCGTCCATAAATAATTAAAGCTTACTTCACCCCATTTTTTAAAATCACAACTTCTAGAAGGTTTACATGATTTCTTAAAAAACACGAGTTTTTAGAAAATGTGATTTATTTAATAAATGGAATCAACAAAGTATGCACATTTTATGTCATAATGAATATCTATAGTTTGCGCATGCGTCCAGAAATAATAAAAGCTTACTTCCCCCCGTTTTTTAAAATCACAGCTTCTAGAAGGTTTACATGATTTCTTAAAAAAAATGAGTTTTTAGAAAATGTGATTTATTTCATAAAAGGAATCAACAAAGTATGCACATTCTACGTCATAACGACTTTCTATAGTTTGCGCATCCGTATGGAAATAAGAAAAGCTTACATCCCCCCATTTTCAAAAATCACAGCTTGTAGAAGGTTTACATGATTTCTTAAAAAACACGAGTTTTTAGAAAATGTGATTTATTTCATAAATGGAATCAACAAAGTATGCACATTCTAAGTCATAACAACTTTCTATAGTTTGCGCATGCATACGGAAATAGGAAAAGCTTACTTCCCCCCGTTTTTTAAAATCACAGCTTCTAGAAGGTTTACATGATTTCTCAAAAAACACGAGTGTTTAGAAAATGTGATTTATTTCATCAATGGAATAAAAAAACGATGCACATTCTACGTACTAACGACTTTCTATAGTTTGCGTATGCGTCCATAAATAAGAAAAACTTACTTCACCCCATTTTTTAAAATCACAACTTCTAGAAGGTTTACATGATTTCTTAAAAAACAGGAGTTTTTAGAAAATGTGATTTATTTTGATAAATGGAATCAACAAAGTATGCCATTCTATGTCATAACGACTTTGTATGGTTTGTGCATGCGCAAACTATGCACATTCTAGGTAATAACGACTTTCTATAGTTTGCGCATGCGTTTGGAAATAAGAAAAGCTTACTCCCCCCCTTTTTTTAAATTCACAGCTTCTAGAAGGTTTACATGATTTCTTAAAAAACACGAGTTTTTAGAAAATGTGATTTATTTCATAAATGGAAACAACAAAGTATGCACATTCTACGTCATAACGACTTTCTATAGTTTGCGCATGCGTCCGGAAATAACAAAAGCTTACTTCCCCCCATTTTTTAAAATCACAGCTTCTAGAAGGTTTACATGATTTTTTTAAAAAAACGAGTTTTTAGAAAATGTGATTTATTTCATAAAAGGAATCAACAAAGTATGCACATTCTACGTCATAACGACCTTGTATTGTTTGCGCATGTGCAAACTATGCATATTCTAGGTAATAACGACTTTCTACAGTTTGTGCATGTGTCCGGAAATAAGAAAAGCCTACTTCCCCCCTTTTTTTAAATTGACAACTTCTAGAAGGTTTACATGATTTCTTAAAAAAAATGAGTTTTTAGAAAATGTGATTTATTTCATAAAAGGAATCAACAAAGTATGCACATTCTACGTCATAACGACTTTCTATAGTTTGCGCATTCGTCCGGAAATAAGAAAAGCTTACTTCCCCCCCTTTTTTTGAAAATCAGAGCTTCTAGAAGTTTTACAAGATTTCTTAAAAAAAATGGGTTTTTAGAAAATGTGATTTATTTCATAAATGGAATCAACAAAGTATGCACATTCTACGTCATAACGACTTTCTATAGTTTGCGCATGCGTATGGAAATAAGAAAAGCTTACTTCCCCCCGTTTTTTAAAATCACAGCTTCTAGAAGGTTTACATGATTTCTTAAAAAGCACGAGTTTTTAGAAAATGTGATTTATTTCATTAATGGAATCAACAAAATATGCACATTCTACGTAATAACGACTTTCTATAGTTTGCGAATGCATCAGGTAATAAGAAAAGCTTACTTCCCCCCGGTTTTTAAAATCACAGCTTCTGGAAGGTTTACATGATTTCTTAAAAAACATGAGTGTTTAGAAAATGTGATTTATTTCATAAATGGAATCAACAAAGTATGCACATTCTAAGTCATAACGACTTTCTATAGTTTGCGCATGCGTCCGGAAATAAGAAAAGCTTACTTCACCCCGATTTTTGAAAATCACAGCTTCTAGAAGGATTACATGATTTCTTAAAAAAACGAGTTTTTAGAAAATGTGATTTATTTCATAAAAGGAATCAACAAAGTATGGATATTCTACGTCATAACGACTTTTTATTGTTTACGCATGCGTCCGGAAATAAGAAAAGCTTAATTCCCCCCGTTTTTTCAAATCACAGCTTCTAGAAAGTTTCCATGATTTCTTAAAAAACACGAGTTTTTAGAAAATGTGATTTATTTCATCAATGGAATCAACAAACTATGCACATTCTACGTAATAACGACTTTCTATAATTTGCGAATGCATCCGGAAATAAGAAAAGCTTACTTCCCCCCGATTTTTAAAATCACAACTTCTAGAATCTTTACATGATTTCTTAAAAAACATGAGTTTTTAGAAAATGTCATTTATTACATAAATTGAATGAAAAAAGTATGAACATTCTATGTCATAACGACTTTGTATAGTTTGCGCATGCGCAAACTATGCACATTCTACGTAATAACGACTTTCTATAGTTTGCGCATGCGTCCGGAAATAAGAAAAGCTTACTTCCCCCCTTTTTTTAAATTCACAGCTTCTAGAAGGTTTACATGATTTCTTAAAAAACATGAGTTTTTAGAAAATGTGATTTATTTCTTCAATGGAATCAACAAACTATGCACATTCTACGTAATAACGACTTTCTATAGTTTGCGAATGCATCTGGAAATAAGAAAAGCTTACTTCCCATCGATTTTTAAAATCACAGCTTCTAGAAGGTTTACATGATTTCTTAAGAAACACGATTTTTTAAAAATTTCATTTATTTCATAAATGGAATAAAAATAGTATGAACATTCTATGTCATAACGACTTTGTATAGTTTGCACATGCGCAAACTATGCACATTCTAGGTAATAACGACTTTCTATAGTTTGCGCATGTGTCCGGAAATAAGAAAAGCTTACTTCCGCCAGTTTTTTAAAGTCATAGCTTTTAGAAGGTTTACATGATTTCTTAAAAACCACAAGTTTTTAGAAAATGTGATTTATTTCATAAATGGAAACAACAAAGTATGCACATTCTAAGTCATAACGACTTTCTATAGTTTGCGCATGCGTCCAGAAATAAGAAAAGCTTACTTCCCCTCGTTTTTTAAAGTCACAGCTTCTAGAAGGTTTACATGATTTCTTAAAAAACACGAGTTTTTAGAAAATGTGATTTAGTTCATCAATGGAATCAACAAACTATGCACATTCTACGTAATAACGACTTTCTATAGTTTGCGAGATCGTCCAGAATTAAGAAAAGCTTACTTCGCCACTGTTTTTAAAATCACATCTTCTAGAAGGTTTACATGATTTCTTAAAAAACACGAGTTTTTAGAAAATGTCATTTATTTCATAAATGGAATAAAAAACGTATGAACATTCTATGTCATAACGACTTTGTATAGTTTGCGCATGCGCAAACTATGCACATTCTAGGTAATAACAACTTTCTATAGTTTGCGCATGCGTCCGGAAATAAGAAAAGCTAACTTCCCGCCTTTTTTTAAATTCATAGCTTCTAGAAGGTTTACATGATTTCTTAAAAAACACAAGTTTTTAGAAAATGTTATTTATTTCATAAATGGAATCAACAAAGTATGCACATTCTACATCATAACGACTTTCTATAGTTTACGCATGCATCCGGAAATAAGAAAAGCTTACTTCCCCCCGTTTTTTAAAATCACAGCTTCTAGAGGGATTACATGATTTCTTAAAAAACATGAGTTTTACGAACATGTGATTTATTTCATAAATGGAATCAACAAAGTATGCACATTCTATGTCATAACGACTTATATAGTTTGCGCATGCGCAAAGTAAGCACATTCTATGTACTAACGACTTTCAATAGTTTGCGTATGCGTCCATAAATAAGAAAAACTTACTTCACCCCGTTTTTTAAAATCACAACTTCTAGAAGGTTTACATGATTTCTTAAAAAACACGAGTTTTTAGAAAATTTGATTCATTTCATAAATGGAATCAACAAAGTATGCACATTCTATGTCATAACGAATTTGTATGGTTTGCGCATGCGCAAACAATGCACATTCTATGTAATAACAACTTTCTATAGTTTGTGCATGTGTCCGGAAATAAGAAAAGCTTACTTACGCCAGTTTTTTAAAATCACAGCTTCTAGAAGGTTTACATGATTTCTTAAAAACCACGAGTTTTTAGAAAATGTGATTTGTTTCATAAATGGAATCAACAAAGTATGCACATTCTAAGTCAATACGACTTTCTATAGTTTGCGCATGCGTCCGGAAATAAGAAAAGCTTACTTCCCCTCGTTTTTTAAAGTCACAGCTTCTACAAGGTTTACATGATTTCTTAAAAAACACGAGTTTTTAGAAAATGTGATTTAGTTCATCAATGGAATCAACAAACTATGCACATTCTACGTAATAACGACTTTCTATAGTTTGCGAATGCGTCCGGAAAAAAGAAAAGCTTACTTCCCCCCGGTTTTTAAAATCACATCTTCTAGAAGGTTTACATGATTTCTTAAAAAACATGAGTTTTTAGAAAATGTCTTTTATTTCGTAAATGGAATAAAAAACGTATGAACATTCTATGTCATAACGACTTTGTATAGTTTGCGCATGCGCAAACTATGCACATTCTAGGTAATAACAACTTTCTATAGTTTGCGCATGCGTCCGGAAATAAGAAAAGCTAACTTCCCACCTTTTTTTAAATTCATAGCTTCTAGAAGGTTTACATGATTTCTTAAAAAACACAAGTTTTTAGAAAATGTTATTTATTTCATAAATGGAATCAACAAAGTATGCACATTCTACATCATAACGACTTTCTATAGTTTTCGCATGCGTCCGGAAATAAGAAAAGCTTACTTCCGCAAGTTTTTTAAAATCACTGCTTCTAGAAGGTTTACATGATTTCTTGAAAAAAACGAGTTTTTAGAAAATCTGATGTATTTCATAAATTGAATCAACAAAGTATGGATATTCTACGTCATAATGACTTTCTATAGTTTGCGCATGCGTCCGGAAATAAGAAAAGCTTACTTCCTCCTTTTTTTTAAATTCACAGCTTCTAGAAGGTTTACATGATTTCTTAAAAAACATGAGTTTTTAGAAAATATGACTTATTTCAAAAATGGAATCAACAAAGTATGCACTTTCTACGTCATAACGAATTTTATAGTTTGTGCATGCGTCCGGAAAAAATAAAAGCTTGCTCCCCCCCGATTTTTAAAATCACAGCTTCTATAAGGTTTACATGATTTCTTAAAAAACACGAGTTTTTAGAAAATGTAATTTATTTCATAAATGGAATCAACAATGTATGCACATTCTAAGTGATAACGACTTTCTATAGTTTGCGCATGCGTCCGGAAATAAGAAAAGCTTACTTCCCCCCGTTTTTTAAAATCACAGCTTCTAGAAGGATTACATGATTTCTTAAAAAACATGAGTTTTACGAACATGTGATTTATTTCATCAATGGAATCAACAAAGTATTCACTTTCTATGTCCTATCGACTTTATATAGTTTTCCCATGCGAAAACTAACCACATTCTACGTACTAACGACTTTCTATAGTTTTCGTATGCGTCCATAAATAAGAAAAGCTTAGTTCCGCCGGTTTTTTAAAATCACAACTTCTAGAAGGTTTAAATGATTTCTTAAAAAACACGAGTTTTTAGAAAATCTGATTTATTTCATAAATGGAATCAACAAAGTATGCACATTCTACGTCATAACGACTTTCTAAAGTTTGCGCATGCGTCCAGAAATAAGAAAAGCTTACTTCCGCCAGTTTTTTAAAATCACAGCTTCTAGAAGGTTTACATGATTTCTTAAAATCCACGAGTATTTAGAAAATTTGATTTATTTCATCAATGGAATCAACAAAGTATGCACATTCTAAGTCATAACGACTTTCTAAAGTTTGCGCATGCGTCCGGAAATAAGAAAAGCTTACTTCCGCCAGTTTTTTAAAATCACAGCTTCTAGAAGGTTTACATGATTTCTTAAAATCCACGAGTATTTAGAAAATGTTTTTTATTTCATAAATTGAATCAACAAAGTATGCACATTGTACGTCATAACGACTTTCTATAGTTTGTGCATGCGTCCGGAAATAAAAAAAGCTTACTTCCCCCCGATTTTTGAAAATCACAGCTTCTAGAAGGTTTACGTGATTTCTTAAAAAAAATGAGTTTTTAGAAAATGTGATTTATTTCATAAAAGGAATCAACAAAGTATGCATATTCTACGTCATAACAACTTTCTATAGTTTGCGCATGCGTCCGGAAATCAGAACAGCTTACTTCCCCCCGTTTTTTAAAATCACAGATTCTAGAAGGATAACATGATTTATTAAAAACCATGAGTTTTACGAACATGTGATTTATTTCATAAATGGAATCAACATAGTATGCACATTCTATGTCATAACGAATTTCTATAGTTTGCGCATGCGCAAACTAAGCACATTCTACGTACTAACGACTTTCTATAGTTTGCGTATGCGTCCAGAAATAAGAAAAGCTTACTTCACCCCGTTTTTTAAAATCACAACTTCTAGAAGGTTTACATGAGTTCTTAAAAAACACGAGTTTTTAGAAAATGTGATTTACTTCATAAATGGAATCAACAAAGTATGCACATTCTATGTCATAACGACTTTGTATGGTTTTCCCATGCGCAAACTATGCGCATTCTACGTAATAACGACTTTCTATAGTTTGCGCATGTGTCCGGAAATAAGAAAAGCTTACTTCCGCCAGTTTTTTAAAATCACAGCTTCTAGAAGGTTTACATGATTTCTTAAAAAACACGAGTTTTTAGAAAATGTGATGTATTTCATAAATGGAGTCAACAAGGTATGCACATTCTACGTCATAACAACTTTCTAAAGTTTGCGCATGCGTCCGGAAATAAGAAAAGCTTACTTCCGCCAGTTTTTTAAAATCACAGCTTCTAGAAGGTTTACATGATTTCATAAAAACCACAAGTTTTTAGAAAATGTGATTTATTTCATAAATGGAATCAACAAAGTATGCACATTCTAAGTCATAACGACTATCTATAGTTTGCGCATGCATCCGGAAATAAGAAAAGCTAAATTCCCCCCGTTTTTTAATGTCACGGCTTCTAGAAGGTTTACATGATTTCTTAAAAAACACGAGTTTTTAGAAAATGTGATTTATTTCATCAATGGAATCAACAAACTATGCACATTCTACGTAATATCGACTTTCTATAGTTTGCGAATGCGTCCGTAAATAAGAAAAGCTTACTTCCCCCCGGTTTTTAAAATCACAGCTTCTAGAAGGTTTACATGATTTCTTGAAAAACATGAGTGTTTAGAAAATGTGATTTATTTCATAAAAGGAATCAACAAAGTATGCACATTCTAAGTCATAATGACTTTCTATAGTTTGCGCATGTGCAAACTATGCACATTCTAGGTAATAACGACTTTCTGTAGTTTGCGCATGCGTCCGGAAATAAGAAAAGCTTACTTCCCCCCTTTTTTTCAATTCACAGCTTCTAGAAGGTTTACATGATTTCTTAAAAAACACAAGTTTTTAGAAAATGTGATTTATTTCATAAATGGAAACAACAAAGTATGCACATTCTACGTCATAACGACTTTCTATAGTTTGCGCATGCGTCTGGAAATAAGAAAAGCTTACTTCCCCCCGTTTTTTAAAATCACAGCTTCTAGAAGGTTTACATGATTTCTTAAAAAAAATGAGTTTTAAGAAAATGTGATTTATTTCATAAAAGGAATCAACAAAGTATGCACATTCTACGTCATAACGACTTTGTATAGTTTGCGCATGTGCAAACTATGCACATTCTAGGTAATAACGACTTTATATAGTTTGCGCGTGCGTCCGGAAATAAGAAAAGCTTACTTCCCCCCTTTTTTTAAATTCACAGCTTCTAGAAGGTTTACATGATTTCTTAAAAAACACGAGTTTTTAGAAAATGTGATTTATTTCATAAATGGAATCAACAAAGTATGTACATTCTACTTCATAACGAATTTCTATAGTTTGCGCATGCGTCGGGAAATAAGAAAAGCTTACTTCACCCCGTTTTTTAAAATCACAGCTTCTAGAAGGTTTACATGATTTCTTAAAAAAAATGAGTTTTCAGAAAATGTGATTTATTTCATAAAAGGAATCAACAAAGTATGCACATTCTACATCATAAGGACTTTCTATAGTTTGCGCATGCGTCCGGAAATAAGAAAAGCTTACTTCCCCCCTTTTTTTAAAATCACACCTTCTAGAAGGTTTCCATGATTTCTTAAAAAAAATGGGTTTTTAGAAAATGTGATTTATTTCATAAATGGAATCAACAAAGTATGCACACTCTACGTCATTACGACTTTCTATAGTTTGTGCATGCGTATGGAAATAAAGAAAGCTTACTTCCCCCCGTTTTTTAAAATCACAGCTTCTAGAAGGTTTACATGATTTCTTAAAAAATACGAGTTTTTAGAAAATGTGATTTATTTTATCAATGGAGTCAACAAACTATGCACATTTTACGTAATAACGACATTCTATAGTTTGCGAATGCGTCCGGAAATAAGAAAAGCTTACTTCCCCCCGGTTTTTAAAATCACAGCTTCTAGAAGGTTTGCATGATTTCTTAAAAAACATGAGTGCTTAGAAAATGTGATTTATTTCATAAATGGAATCAACAAAGTATGCACATTCTAAGTCATAACGAATTTCTATAGTTTGCGCATGCGTCCGGAAATAAGAAAAGCTTACTTCCCCCCGTTTTTTAAAATCACAGCTTCTAGAAGGATTACATGATTTCTTACAAAACATGAGTTTTACAAACATGTGATTTATTTCATGAATGGAATCAACAAAGTATGCACATTCTATGTCATAACAACTTTCTATAGCTTGCGCATGCGCAAACTAAGCACATTCTACGTACTAAAGACTTTATATAGTTTGCGTATGCATCCAGAAATAAGAAAAGCTTACTTCACCCCGGTTTTTAAAATCACAACTTCTAGAGGGTTTACATGATTTCTTAAAAAACATGAGTTTTTAGAAAATGTGATTTATTTCATAAATGGAATCAACAAAGTATGCACATTCTATGTCATAACGACTTTGTATGGTTTGCGCATGTGCAAACTATGCACATTCTACGTAATAACGACTTTCTATAGTTTGCGCATGTGTCCGGAAATAAGAAAAGCTTACTTCCGCCAGTTTTTTAAAATCACAGCTTCTAGAAGGTTTACATGATTTCTTAAAAACCACAAGTTTTTAGAAAATGTGATTTATTTCATAAATGGAATCAACAAAGTATGCACATTCTAAGTCATAACGACTTTCTATAGTTTGCGCATGCGTCCGGAAATAAGAAAAGCTTAATTCCCCCCGTTTTTTAAAGTCACGGCTTCTAGCAGGTTTACATGATTTCTTAAAAAACACGAGTTTTTAGAAAATGTGATTTATTTCATCAATGGAATCAACAAACTATGCACATTCTACGTAATAATGACTTTCTATAGTTTGCGAATGCGTCCGGAAATAACAAAAGCTCACTTCCCTCCGTTTTTTAAAATCACAGCTTCTAGAAGGTTTACATGATTTCTTAAAAAACACCAGTTTTTAGAAAATTTCATTTATTTCATAAATGGAATCAAAAAAGTATGAACATTCTATGTCATAACGACATTGCATAGTTTGCGCATGCGCAAACTATGCACATTCTAGGTAATCAGGACTTTCTATAGTTTGCGCATGCGTCCGGAAATAAAAAAAAAGCTTACTTCCCCCCTTTTTTTAAATTCACAACTTCTAGAAGGTTTACATGATTTCTTAAAAAACACGAGTTTTTAAAAAATGTGATTTATTTCATAAATGGAATCAACAAAGTATGCACATTCTACGTCATAACGTATTTCTATAGTTTTTGCATGCGTCCGGAAATAAGAAAAGCTTACTTCCCCCCATTTTTTAAAATCACAGCTTCTAGAAGGTTTACATGATTTCTTGAAAAAAATGAGTTTTCAGAAAATGTGATTTATTTCATAAAAGGAATCAACAAAGTATGCACATTCTACGTCATAACGACTTTCTATAGTTTGCTCATGCGTCCGGAAATAAGAAAAGCTTACTTCCCCCCTTTTTTTAAAATCACACCTTCTAGAAGGTTTCCATGATTTCTTAAAAAAAATGGGTTTTTAGAAAATGTGATTTATTTCATAAATGGAATCAACAAAGTATGCACACTCTACGTCATAACGACTTTCTATAGTTGGTGCATGCGTATGGAAATAAAAAAAGCTTACTTCCCCCCGTTTTTTAAAATCACAGCTTCTAGAAAGTTTACATGATTTCTTAAAAAACACGAGTTTTTAGAAAATCTGATTTATTTCATCAATGGAATCAACAAACTATGCACATTCTACATAATAACGACTTTCTATAGTTTGCGAATGCGTCCGGAAATAAGAAAAGCTTACTTCCCCCCGGTTTTTAAAATCACAGCTTCTAGAAGGTTTACATGATTTCTTAAAAAACATGAGTGTTTAGAAAATGTGATTTATTTCAGAAATTGAATCAACAAAGTATGCACATTCTAAGTCATAACGACTTTCTATAGTTTGCGCATGCATCCGGAAATAAGAAAAGCTTACTTCACCCCGATTTTTAAAATCACAACTTCTAGAAGGATTACATGATTTCTTACAAAACATGAGTTTTAAGAACATGTGATTTATTTCATGAATGGAATCAACAAAGTACGCACATTCTATGTCATAATGACTTTCTATAGTTTGCGCATGCGCAAACTAAGCACATTCTATGTACTAACGACTTTCTATAGTTTGCGTATGCATCCAGAAATAAGAAAAGCTTACTTCATCCCGTTTTTTAAAATCACAACTTCTAGAAGGTTTACATGATTTCTTAAAAAACACGAGTTTTTAGAAAATGTGATTTATTTCATAAATGGAATCAACAAAGTATGCACATTCTATGTCATAATGACTTTGTATGGTTTGCGCATTCGCAAACTATGTACATTCTATGTAATAACGACTTTCTATAGTTTGCGCATGTGTCCGGAAATAAGAAAAGCTTACTTCCGCTAGTTTTTTAAAATCACAGCTTCTAGAAGGTTTACATGATTTCTTAAAAAACAGGAGTTTTTAGAAAATGTGATGTATTTCATAAATGGAATCAACAAAGTATGCACATTCTACGTCATAACAACCTTCTAGAGTTTGCGCATGCGTTCGGAAATAAGAAAAGCTTACTTCCGCCAGTTTTTTAAAATCACAGCTTCTAGAAGGTTTACATGATTTCTTAAAAACCAGAAGTTTTTAGAAAATGTGATTTATTTCATAAATGGAATCAACAAAGTATGCACATTCTAAGTCATAACGACTTTCTATAGTTTGCGCATGCGTCCGGAAATAAGAAAAGCTTACTTCACCCCGATTTTTGAAAATCACAGCTTCTAGAAGGATTACATGATTTCTTAAAAAAAATGAGTTTTTAGAAAATGTGATTTATTTCATAAAAGGAATCAACAAAGTATGGATATTCTACGTCATAACAACTTTCTATTGTTTAAGCATGCGTCCAGAAATAAGAAAAGCTTACTTCCCCCCGTTTTTTAAAATGACAGCTTCTAGAAAGTTTCCATGATTTCTTAAAAAACACGAGTTTTTAGAAAATGTGATTTATTTCATCAATGGAATCAACAAACTATGCACATTCTACGTAATAACGACTTTCTATAGTTTGCAAATGCATCCGGAAATAAGAAAAGCTTACTTCCCCCCGATTTTTAAAATCACAGCTTCTAGAATCTTTACATGATTTTTTAAAAAACATGAGTTTTTAGAAAATGTCATTTATTTCATAAATTGAATGAAAAAAGTATGAACATTCTATGTCATAACGACTTTGTACAGTTTGCGCATGCGCAAACTATGCACATTCTACGTAATAACGACTTTCTATAGCTTGCGCATGCGTCCGGAAATAAGAAAAGCTTACTTCCCCCCTTTTTTTCAATTCACAGCTTCTAGAACGTTTACATGATTTCTTAAAAAACATGAGTTTTTAGAAAATGTAATTTATTTCATAAAAGGAATCAACAAAGTATGGATATTCTACGTCATAACGACTTTCTATTGTTTACGCATGCGTCCAGAAATAAGAAAAGCTTACTTCCCCCCGTTTTTTAAAATGACAGCTTCTAGAAAGTTTCCATGATTTCTTAATAAACATGAGTTTTTAGAAAATGTGATTTATTTAATCAATGGAATCAACAAACTATGCACATTCTACGTAATAACGACTTTCTATAGTTTGCGAATGCATCTGGAAATAAGAAAAGCTCACTTCCCCCCGGTTTTTAAAATCACAGCTTCTAGAAGGTTTACATGATTTCTTAAAAAACACGATTTTTTGAAAATGTCATTTATTTCATAAATGGAATCAAAAAAGTATGAACATTCTATGTCATAACGACTTTGTATAGTTTGCGCATGCGCAAACTATGCACATTCTAGGTAATAATGACTTTCTGTAGTTTGCGCATGCGTCCGGAAATAAGAAAAGCTTACTTCCCCCCTTTTTTTCAATTCACAGCTTCTAGAACGTTTACATGATTTCTTAAAAAACACGAGTTTTTAGAAAATGTAATTTATTTCATAAATGGAAACAACAAAGTATGCACATTCTACGTCATAACGACTTTCTATAGTTTGCGCATGCGTTCGGAAATAAGAAAAGCTTACTTCCCCCCATTTTTTAAAATCACAGCTTCTAGAAGGTTTACATGATTTCTTAAAAAAAACGAGTTTTTAGAAATTGTGATTTATTTCATAAAAGGAATCAACAAAGTATGCACATTCTACGTCATAACGACTTTGTATAGTTTGCACATGTGCAAACTATGCACATTCTAGGTAATAACGACTTTCTAAAGTTTGCGCATGCGTCCGAAAATAAGAAAAGCTTACTTCCCCCCTTTTTTTAAATTCACAGCTTCTAGAAGGTTTACATGATTTCTTAAAAAACAAGAGTTTTTAGAAAATGTGATTTATTTCATAAATGGAATCAACAAAGTATGCACATTCTACATCATAACGACTTTCTATAGTTTGCGCATGCGTCCGGAAATAAGAAAAGCTTACTTCCCCTCGTTTTTTAAAATCACAGCTTCTAATAGGTTTACATGATTTCTTAAGAAAAACGAGTTTTTAGAAAATGTGATTTATTTCATAAAAGGAATCAACAAAGTATGAACATTCTACGTCATAACGACTTTCTATAGTTTGCGCATGCGTCCGGAAATAAGAAAAGCTTACTTCTCCCCGTTTTTTAAAATCACAGCTTCTAGAAGTTTTACAAGATTTCCTAAAAAAAATGGGTTTTTAGAAAATGTGATTTATTTCATAAATGGAATCAAGAAAGTATGCAGATTCTATGTCATAACGACTTTCTATAGTTTGCGCACGCGTACCGAAATAAGAAAAGCTTACTTCCCATCGTTTTTTAAAATCACAGCTTCTAGAAGGATTACATGATTTCTTAAAAAACATGAGTTTTACGAATATGTGATTTATTTCATAAATGGAATCAACAAAGTATGCACATTCTATGTAATAATGACTTTCTATAGTTTGCGCATGCGCAAATTAAGCACATTCTACGTACTAACGACTTTCTATAGTTTGCGTATGCGTCCAGAAATAAGAAAAGCTTACTTCACCCCGTTTTTTAAAATCACAACTTCTAGAAGGTTTACATGATTTCTTAAAAAACACGAGTTTTTAGAAAATGTGATTTATTTCATAAATGGAATCAACAAAGTATGCACATTCTATGTCATAACGACTTTGTATGGTTTGCGCATGCGCAAACTATGCACATTCTACGTAATAACGACTTTCTATAGTTTGCGCATGTGTCCGGAAATAAGAAAAGCTTACTTCCGCCAGTTTTTTAAACTTTCACAGCTTCTAGAAGGTTTACATGATTTCTTAGAAAGCACGAGTTTTTAGAAAATGTGATTTATTTCATAAATGGAATCAACAAAGTATGGACATTCTACGTCATAATGACTTTCTAAAGTTTGCGCATGCGTCCAGAAATAAGAAAAGCTTACTTCCGCCAGTTTTTTAAAATCACAGCTTCTAGAAGGTTTACATGATTTCTTAAAAACCACGAGTTTTTAGAAAATGTGATTTATTTCATAAATAGAATCAACAAAGTATGCACATTCTAAGTCATAACGACTTTCTATAGTTTGCGCATGCGTCCGGAAATAAGAAAAGCTTACTTCCCCTCGTTTTTTAAAGTCACTGTCTTCTAGAAGGTTTACAAGATTTCTTAAAAAACACGAGTTTTTAGAAAATGTGATTTATTTCATCAATGGAATCAACAAACTATGCACATTCTACGTAATAACGACTTTCTATAGTTTGCGAATGCGTCTGGAAATAAGAAAAGCTTACTTCCCCCCGGTTTTTAAAATCACAACTTCTAGAAGGTTTACATGATTTCTTAAAAAACACGAGTTTTTAGAAAATGTCATTTATATCATAAATGGAATAAAAAACGTATGAACATTCTATGTCATAACGACTTTGTATAGTTTGCGCATGTGCAAACTATGCACATTCTAGGTAATAACGACTTTCTATAGTTTGCGCATGCGTCCGGAAATAAGAAAAGCTTACTTCCCCCCTTTTTTTAAATTCACAGCTTCTAGAAGGTTTACATGATTTCTCAAAAAACACAAGTTTTTAGAAAATCTGATTTATTTCATAAATGGAATCAACAAAGTATGCACATTCTACGTCATAATGACTTTCTATAGTTTGCGCATGCGTCCGGAAATAATAAAAGCTTACTTCCCCCCGTTTTTTAAAATCACAGCTTCTAGAAGGTTTACATGATTTCTTAAAAAAAAATGAGTTTTTAGAAAATCTGATTTATTTCATAAATGGAATCAAAAAATTATGCACATTCTACATCATAACGACTTTCTATAGTTTGTGCATGCGTATGGAAATAAGAAAAGCTTACTTTCCCCCATTTTTAAAAATCACAGCTTCTAGAAGGTTTACATGATTTCTTAAAAAACACGAGTTTTTAGAAAATGTGATTTATTTCATAAATGGAATCAACAAAGTATGCACATTCTAAGTCATAACAACTTTCTATAGTTTGCGCATGCGTCCGGAAATAAGAAAAGCTTACTTCCCCCCGTTTTTTAAAATCACAGCTTCTAGGAGGTTTACATGATTTCTCAAAAAACACAAGTTTTTAGAAAATGTGATTTATTTCATAAATGGAATCAACAAACTATGCACATTCTACGTACTAACGACTTTCTATAGTTTGCGTATGCGTCCATAAATAATTAAAGCTTACTTCACCCCATTTTTTAAAATCACAACTTCTAGAAGGTTTACATGATTTCTTAAAAAACACGAGTTTTTAGAAAATGTGATTTATTTAATAAATGGAATCAACAACGTATGCACATTTTATGTCATAATGAATATCTATAGTTTGCGCATGCGTCCAGAAATAATAAAAGCTTACTTCCCCCCGTTTTTTAAAATCACAGCTTCTAGAAGGTTTACATGATTTCTTAAAAAAAATGAGTTTTTAGAAAATGTGATTTATTTCATAAAAGGCATCAACAAAGTATGCACATTCTACGTCATAACGACTTTCTATAGTATGCGCATCCGTATGGAAATAAGAAAAGCTTACATCCCCCCATTTTTAAAAATCACAGCTTGTAGAAGGTTTACATGATTTCTTAAAAAACACGAGTTTTTAGAAAATGTGATTTATTTCATAAATGGAATCAACAAATTATGCACATTCTAAGTCATAACAACTTTCTATAGTTTGCGCATGCATACGGAAATAAGAAAAGCTTACTTCCCCCCGTTTTTTAAAATCACAGCTTCTAGAAGGTTTACATGATTTCTCAAAAAACACGAGTGTTTAGAAAATGTGATTTATTTCATCAATGGAATAAAAAAACTATGCACATTCTACGTACTAACGACTTTCTATAGTTTGCGTATGCGTCCATAAATAAGAAAAGATTACTTCACCCCATTTTTTAAAATCACAACTTCTAGAATGTTTACATGATTTCTTAAAAAACAGGAGTTTTTAGAAAATGTGATTTATTTCATAAATGGAATCAACAAAGTATGCCATTCTATGTCATAACGACTTTGTATGGTTTGTGCATGCGCAAACTATGCACATTCTAGGTAATAACGACTTTCTATAGTTTGCGCATGCGTTTGGAAATAAGAAAAGCTTACTCCCCCCCCTTTTTTTAAATTCACAGCTTCTAGAAGGTTTACATGATTTCTTAAAAAACACGAGTTTTTAGAAAATGTGATTTATTTCATAAATGGAAACAACAAAGTATGCACATTCTACGTCATAACGACTTTCTATAGTTTGCGCATGCGTCTGGAAATAACAAAAGCTTACTTCCCCCAATTTTTTAAAATCACAGCTTCTAGAAGGTTTACATGATTTCTTAAAAAAAACGAGTTTTTAGAAAATGTGATTTATTTCATAAAAGGAATCAACAAAGTATGCACATTCTACGTCATAACGACCTTGTATTGTTTGCGCATGTGCAAACTATGCACATTCTAGGTAATAACGACTTTCTATAGTTTGTGCATGTGTCCGGAAATAAGAAAAGCCTACTTCCCCCCTTTTTTTAAATTGACAACTTCTAGAAGGTTTACATGATTTCTTAAAAAAAATGAGTTTTTAGAAAATGTGATTTATTTCATAAAAGGAATCAACAAAGTATGCACATTCTACGTCATAACGACTTTCTATAGTTTGCGCATGCGTCCGGAAATAAGAAAAACTTACTTCCCCCCTTTTTTTAAAATCAGAGCTTCTAGAAGTTTTACAAGATTTCTTAAAAAAAATGGGTTTTTAGAAAATGTGATTTATTTCATTAATGGAATCAACAAAGTATGCACATTCTACGTAATAACGACTTTCTATAGTTTGCGCATGCGTATGGAAATAAGAAAAGCTTACTTCCCCCCGTTTTTTAAAATCACAGCTTCTGGAAGGTTTACATGATTTCTTAAAAAACATGAGTGTTTAGAAAATGTGATTTATTTCATAAATTGAATCAACAAAGTATGCACATTCTAAGTCATAACGACTTTCTATAGTTTGCGCATGCATCCGGAAATAAGAAAAGCTTACTTCACCCCGATTTTTGAAAATCACAGCTTCTAGAAGGATTACATGATTTCTTAAAAAAAAACGAGTTTTTAGAAAATGTGATTTATTTCATAAAAGGAATCAACAAAGTATGGATATTCTACGTCATAACGACTTTTTATTGTATACGCATGCGTCCGGAAATAAGAAAAGCTTACTTCCCCCCGTTTTTTCAAATCACAGCTTCTAGAAAGTTTCCATGATTTCTTAAAAAACACGAGTTTTTAGAAAATGTGATTTATTTCATCAATGGAATCAACAAACTATGCACATTCTACGTAATAACGACTTTCTATAATTTGCGAATGCATCCGGAAATAAGAAAAGCTTACTTCCCCCCGATTTTTAAAATCACAACTTCTAGAATCTTTACATGATTTCTTAAAAAACATGAGTTTTTAGAAAATGTCATTTACTACATAAATTGAATGAAAAAAGTATGAACATTCTATGTCATAACGACTTTGTATAGTTTGCGCATGCGCAAACTATGCACATTCTACGTAATAACGACTTTCTATAGTTTGCGCATGCGTCCGGAAATAAGAAAAGCTTACTTCCCCCCTTTTTTTAAATTCACAGCTTCTAGAAGGTTTACATGATTTCTTAAAAAACATGAGTTTTTAGAAAATGTGATTTATTTCTTCAATGGAATCAACAAACTATGCACATTCTACGTAATAACGACTTTCTATAGTTTGCGAATGCATCTGGAAATAAGAAAAGCTTACATCCCCCCGGTTTTTAAAATCACAGCTTCTAGAAGGTTTACATGATTTCTTAAAAAACACGATTTTTTGAAAATGTCATTTATTTCATAAATGGAATAAAAAAAGTATGAGCATTCTATGTCATAACGACTTTGTATAGTTTGCGCATGCGCAAAATATGCACATTCTAGGTAATAATGACTTTTTGTAGTTTGCGCATGCGTCCGGAAATAAGAAAAGCTTACTTCCCCCCTTTTTTTAAATTCACAGCTTCTAGAAGGTTTACATGATTTCTTAAAAAACATGAGTTTTTAGAAAATGTGATTTATTTCATAAATCGAAACAACAAAGTATGCACATTCTACATCATAACGACTTTCTATAGTTTGCGCATGCGTCCGGAAATAAGAAAAGCTTACTTCCCTCCGTTTTTTTAAATCACAGCTTCTAGAAGGTTTACATGATTTCTTAAAATAAATGAGTTTTTAGAAAATGTGATTTATTTCATAAAAGGAATCAACAAAGTATGCACATTCTACGTCATAATGACTTTGTATAGTTTGCGCATGTGCAAACTATGCACATTCTAGGTAATAACGACTTTCTATAGTTTGCGCATGCGTCCGGAAATAAGAAAAGCTTACTTCCCCCCCTTTTTTTAAATTCACAGCTTCTAGAAGGTTTACATGATTTCTGAAAAAACATGAGTTCTAAGAAAATGTGATTTATTTCATAAATGGAATCAACAAAGTATGCACATTCTACGTCATAACGACTTTCTATAGTTTGCGAATGCGTATGGAAATAATAAAAGCTTACTTCCCCCCGTTTTTTAAAATCACAGCTTCTAGAAGGTTTACATGATTTCTTAAAAAACATGAGTTTTTAGAAAATGTGATTTATTTCATCAATGGAATCAACAAACTATGCACATTCTATGTAATAACGACATTCTATAGTTTGCGCATGCGTCCGGAAATAAGAAAAGCTTACTTCCCCCCTTTTTTTAAATTCACAGCTTCTAGAAGGTTTACATGATTTCTTAAAAAACATGAGTTCTTAGGAAATGTGATTTATTTCATAAATGGAATCAACAAAGTATGCATATTCTACGTCATAACGACTTTCTATAGTATGGGCATGCGTTCGGAAATAAGAAAAGCTTACTTCCCCTCGTTTTTTAAAATCACAGCTTCTAGTAGGTTTACATGATTTCTTAAAAAAAATGAGTTTTTAGAAAATGTGGTTTATTTCATAAATGGAATCAACAAAGTATGCACATTCTAAGTCATAACGACTTTATATAGTTTGAGCATGCGTCCGGAAATAAGAAAAGCTTACTTCCCCCCGTTTTTTAAAATCAGAGCTTCTAGAAGGATTACATGATTTCTTAAAAAACATGAGTTTTACGAACATGTGATTTATTTCATAAATGTAATCAACAAAGTATGCACATTCTATGTCATAATGATTTTCTATAGTTTGCGCATGCGCAAACTAAGCACATTCTACGTACTAACGACTTTCTATATTTTTCGTATGCATCCATAAATAAGAAAATCTTACTTCACCCCGTTTTTTAAAATCACAACTTCTAGAAGGTTTATATGATTTGCTAAAAAACACGAGTTTTTAGAAAATGTGATTTATTTCATAAATGGAATCAACAAAGTATGCAAATTCTATGTCATAACGACTTTGTATGGTTTGTGCAGGCGCAAACTATGCACATTCTACGTAATAACGACTTTCTATAGTTTGCGCATGTGTCCGGAAATAAGAAAATCTTACTTCCCCTCGTTTTTTAAAATCACAGCTTCTAGTAGGTTTACATGATTTCTTAAAAAAAACGAGTTTTTAGAAAATGTGATTTATTTCATAAAAGGAATCAACAAAGTATGCACATTCTACGTCATAACGACTTTCTATAGTTTGCGCATGCGTCCGGAAATAAGAAAAGCGTACTTCTCCCCTTTTTTTAAAATCATAGCTTCTAGAAGTTTTACAAGATTTCCCCAAAAAAATGGGTTTTTAGAAAATGTGATTTTTTTCATAAATGGAATCAACAAAGTATGCACATTCTACGTCATAACGACTTTCTATAGTTTGCGCATGCGTATGGAAATAATAAAAGCTTACTTCCCCCCGTTTTTTAAAATCACAGCTTCTAGAAGGTTTACATGATTTCTTAAAAAACATGAGTTTTTAGAAAATGTGATTTATTTCATCAATGGAATCAACAAACTATGCACATTCTATGTAATAACGACTTTCTATAGTTTGCGAATGCGTCCGGAAATAACAAAAGCTTACTTCCCCCCGGTTTTTAAATTCACAGCTTCTAGAAGGTTTACATGATTTCTTAAAAAACATGAGTTTTTAGAAAATGTGATTTATTTCATAAATGGAAACAACAAAGTATGCACATTCTACATCATATAGACTTTCTATAGTTTGCGCATGCGTCCGGAAATAAGAAAAGCTTACTTCCCCCCGGTTTTTAAAATCACAGCTTCTAGAAGGTTTACATGATTTCTTAAAAAACATGAGTGTTTAGAAAATGTGATTTATTTCATAAATGGAATCAACAAAGTATGCACATTCTAAGTCATAACGACTTTCTATAGTTTGCGCATGCGTCCGAAATAAGAAAAGCTTACTTCCCCCCGTTTTTTAAAATCACAGCTTCTAGAAGGATTACATGATTTCTTAAAAAACATGAGTTTTACAAACATGTGATTTATTTCATAAATGGAATCAACAAAGTATGCACATTCTATGTAATAACGACTTTCTATAGTTCGCGCATGCGCAAACTAAGCACATTCTACGTACCAAAGACTTTCTATAGTTTGCGTATGAATCCAGAAATAAGAAAAGCTTACTTCACCCCGTTTTTTAAAATCACAACTTCTAGAAGGTTTACATGATTTCTTAAAAAACACGAGTTTTTAGAAAATGTGATTTATTTCATAAATGGAATCAACAAAGTATGCACATTCTATGTCATAACGAATTTGTATGGTTTGTGCATGCGCAAACTATGCACATTCTACGTAATAACGACTTTCTATAGTTTGCGCATGTGTCCGGAAATAAGAAAAGCTTACTTCACCCCGTTTTTTAAAATCACAACTTGTAGAAGGTTTACATGATTTCTTAGAAAACACGAGTTTTTAGAAAATGTGATTTATTTCATAAATGGAATCAACAAAGTATGCACATTCTACGTCATAACGACTTTCTAAAGTTTGCGCATGCGTTCAGAAATAAGAAAAGCTTACTTCCGCCAATTTTTTAAAATCACAGCTTCTAGAAGGTTTACATGATTTCTTAAAAACCACGAGTTTTTAGAAAATGTGATTTATTTCATAAATGGAATCAACAAAGTATGCACATTCTAAGTCATAACGACTTTCTATAGTTTGCGCATGCGTCCGGAAATAAGAAAAGCTTACTTCCCCTCGTTTTTTAAAGTCATTGTCTTCTAGAAGGTTTACATGATTTCTTAAAAAACACGAGTTTTTAGAAAATGTGATTTATTTCACTTATGGAATCAACAAACTATGCACATTCTACGTAATAACGACTTTCTATAGTTTGCGAATGCGTCTGGAAATAAGAAAAGCTTACTTCCCCCCGGTTTTTAAAATCACAACTTCTAGAAGGTTTACATGATTTCTTAAAAACACGAGTTTTTAGAAAATGTCATTTATTTCATAAATGGAATAAAAAACGTATGAACATTCTATGTCATAACGACTTTGTATAGTTTGCGCATGTGCAAACTATGCACATTCTAGGTAATAACGACTTTCTATAGTTTGCGCATGCGTCCGAAAATAATAAAAGCTTACTTCCCCCCTTTTTTTAAATTCACAGCTTCTAGAAGGTTTACATGATTTCTTAAAAAACATGAGTTTTTAGAAAATGTGATTTATTTCATAAATGGAATCAACAAAGTATGCACATTCTACGTCATAATGTATTTCTATAGTTTGCGCATGCGTCCGGTAATAAGAAAAGCTTACTTTCCCCCGTTTTTTAAAATCACAGCTTCTAGAAGGTTTACATGATTTCTTAAAAAAAATGAGTTTTTAGAAAATGTGATTTATTTAATAAAAGGAATCAACAAAGTATGCACATTCTACGTCATAACGACTTTCTATAGTTTGCGCATGCATATGGAAATAAGAAAAGCTTACTTCCCCCCGTTTTTAAAAATCACAGCTTCTAGAAGGTTTACATGATTTCTTAAAAAGCACGAGTTTTTGGAAAATGTGATTTATTTCATAAATGGAATCAACAAAGTATGCACATTCTAAGTCATAACGACTTTCTATAGTTTGCGCATGCGTCCGGAAATAAGAAAAGCTTACTTCCCCCCGTTTTTTAAAATCACATCTTCTAGAAGGTTTACATGATTTCTCAAAAAACACAAGTTTTTAGAAAATGTGATTTATTTCATCAATGGAATCAACAAACTATGCACATTCTACATACTAACGACTTTCTATAGTTTGCGTATGCGTCCATAAATAATTAAAGCTTACTTCACCCCATTTTTTAAAATCACAACTTCTAGAAGGTTTACATGACTTCTTAAAAAACATGAGTTTTTAGAAAATGTGATTTATTTAATAAATGGAATCAACAAAGTATGCACATTTTACGTCATAATGACTTTCTATAGTTTGCGCATGCGTCTGGAAATAATAAAAGCTTACTTCCCCCCGTTTTTTGAAATCACAGCTTCTAGAAGGTTTACATGATTTCTTAAAAAAAATGAGTTTTTAGAAAATGTGATTTATTTCATAAATGGAATCAACAAAGTATGAACATTCTAAGTCATAACGACTTTCTATAGTTTGCGCATGCGTCCGGAAATAAGAAAAGCTTACTTCCCCCCGTTTTTTAAAATCACAGCTTCTAGAAGGTTTACATGATTTCTTAAAAAAAATGAGTTTTTAGAAAATGTGATTTATTTCATAAAAGGAATCAACAAAGTATGCACATTCTACGTCATAACGACTTTCTATAGTTTACGCATGCGTCCGGAAATAAGAAAAGCTTGCTTCCCCCCGTTTTTTAAAATCACAGCTTCTAGAAAGTTTTCATGATTTCTTAAAAACACGAGTTTTTAGAAAATGTGATTTATTTCATCAATGGAATCAACAAACTATGCACATTCTACGTAATAACGACTTTCTATAGTTTGCGAATGCGTCTGGAAATAAGAAAAGCTTACTTCCCCCCGTTTTTTAAAATCACAGCTTCTAGAATCTTTACATGATTTCTTAAAAAACATGAGTTTTTAAAAAATGTCATTTATTTCATAAATTGAATGAACAAAGTATGAACATTCTATGTCATAACGACTTTGTATCATTTGCGCATGCGCAAACTATGCACATTCTACATAATAACGACTTTCTATAGCTTGCGCATGCGTCCGGAAATAAGAAAAGCTTACTTCCCCCCATTTTTTAAAATCACAGCTTCTAGAAGGTTTACATGATTTCTTAATAAACATGAGTTTTTAGAAAATGTGATTTATTTAATCAATGGAATTAACAAACTATGCACATTCTACGTAATAACAACTTTGTAAAGTTTGCGCATGCGTCCGGAAATAAGAAAAGCTTACTTCCCCCCTTTTTTTAAATTCACAGCTTCTAGAAGGTTTACATGATTTCTTAAAAAACATGAGTTTTTAGAAAATGTGATTTATTTCATCAATAGAATCAACAAGCTATGCACATTCTACGTAATAACGACTTTCTATAGTTTGCGAATGCATCCAGAAATAAGAAAAGCTTACTTCCCATCGGTTTTTAAAATCACAGCTTCTAGAAGGTTTTCATGATTTCTTAAGAAACACGATTTTTTAAAAATTTCATTTATTTCATAAATGGAATAAAAAAAGTATGAACATTCTATGTCATAACGACTTTGTATAGCTTGCACATGCGCAAACTATGCACATTCTAGGTAATAACGACTTTCTATAGTTTGCGCATGTGTCCGGAAATAAGAAAAGCTTACTTCCGCCAGTTTTTTAAAGTCACAGCTTTTAGAAGGTTTACATGATTTCTTAAAAACCACAAGTTTTTAGAAAATGTGATTTATTTCATAAATGGAAACAACAAAGTATGCACATTCTAAGTCATAACGACTTTCTATAGTTTGCGCATGCGTCCAGAAATAAGAAAAGCTTACTTCCCGTCGTTTTTTAAAGTCACAGCTTCTAGAAGGTTTACATGATTTCTTAAAAAACACGAGTTTTTAGAAAATGTGATTTAGTTCATCAATGGAATCAACAAACTATGCACATTCTACGTAATAACGACTTTCTATAGTTTGCGAGATCGTCCAAAATTAAGAAAAGCTTACTTCGCCATGGGTTTTAAAATCACATCTTCTAGAAGGTTTACATGATTTCTTAAAAAACACGAGTTTTTAGAAAATGTCATTTATTTCATAAATGGAATAAAAAACGTATGAACATTCTATGTCATAACGACTTTGTATAGTTTGCGCATGCGCAAACTATGCACATTCTAGGTAATAATAACTTTCTATAGTTTGCGCATGCGTCCGGAAATAAGAAAAGCTAACTTCCCGCCTTTTTTTAAATTCATAGCTTCTAGAAGGTTTACATGATTTCTTAAAAAACACAAGTTTTTAGAAAATGTTATTTATTTCATAAATGGAATCAACAAAGTATGCACATTCTACATCATAACGACTTTCTATAGTTTACGCATGCATCCGGAAATAAGAAAAGCTTACTTCCCCCCGTTTTTTAAAATCACAGCTTCTAGAGGGATTACATGATTTCTTAAAAAACATGAGTTTTACGAACATGTGATTTATTTCATAAATGGAATCAACAAAGTATGCACATTCTATGTCATAACGACTTATATAGTTTGCGCATGCGCAAAGTAAGCACATTCTATGTACTAACGACTTTCAATAGTTTGCGTATGCGTCCAGAAATAAGAAAAGCTTACTTCACCCCGTTTTTTAAAATCACAACTTCTAGAAGGTTTACATGATTTCTTAAAAAACACGAGTTTTTAGAAAATGTGATTTATTTCATAAATGGAATCAACAAAGTATGCACATTCTATGTCATAATGAATTTGTATGGTTTGCGCATGCGTAAACAATGCACATTCTATGTAATAACAACTTTCTATAGTTTGTGCATGTGTCCGGAAATAAGAAAAGCTTACTTACGCCAGTTTTTTAAAATCACAGCTTCTAGAAGGTTTACATGATTTCTAAAAAACCACGAGTTTTTAGAAAATGTGATTTATTTCATAAATGGAATCAACAAAGTATGCACATTCTAAGTCATAACGAATTTCTATAGTTTGCGCATGCGTCCGGAAATAAGAAAAGCTTACTTCCCCTCGTTTTTTAAAGTCACAGCTTCTAGAAGGTTTACATGATTTCTTAAAAAACACGAGTTTTTAGAAAATGTGATTTAGTTCATCAATGGAATCAACAAACTATGCACATTCTACGTAATAACGACTTTCTATAGTTTGCGAATGCGTCCGGAAAAAAGAAAAGCTTACTTCCCCCCGGTTTTTAAAATCACATCTTCTAGAAGGTTTACATGATTTCTTAAAAAACATGAGTTTTTAGAAAATGTCTTTTATTTCGTAAATGGAATAAAAAACGTATGAACATTCTATGTCATAACGACTTTGTATAGTTTGCGCATGCGCAAACTATGCACATTCTAGGTAATAACAACTTTCTATAGTTTGCGCATGCGTCCGGAAATAAGAAAAGCTAACTTCCCACCTTTTTTTAAATTCATAGCTTCTAGAAGGTTTACATGATTTCTTAAAAAACACAAGTTTTTAGAAAATGTTATTTATTTCATAAATGGAATCAACAAAGTATGCACATTCTACATCATAACGACTTTCTATAGTTTTCGCATGCGTCCGGAAATAAGAAAAGCTTACTTCCGCAAGTTTTTTAAAATCACTGCTTCTAGAAGGTTTACATGATTTCTTGAAAAAAATGAGTTTTTAGAAAATCTGATGTATTTCATAAATTGAATCAACAAAGTATGGATATTCTACGTCATAATGACTTTCTATAGTTTGCGCATGCGTCTGGAAATAAGAAAAGCTTACTTCCTCCTTTTTTTTAAATTCACAGCTTCTAGAAGGTTTACATGATTTCTTAAAAAACATGAGTTTTGAGAAAATATGATTTATTTCAAAAATGGAATCAACAAAGTATGCACTTTCTACGTCATAACGAATTTTATAGTTTTCGCATGCGTCCGGAAAAAATAAAAGTTTGCTCCCCCCCGATTTTTAAAATCACAGCTTCTATAAGGTTTACATGATTTCTTAAAAAACACGAGTTTTTAGAAAATGTGATTTATTTCATAAATGGAATCAACAATGTATGCACATTCTAAGTCATAACGACTTTCTATAGTTTGCGCATGCGTCCGGAAATAAGAAAAGCTTACTTCCCCCCGTTTTTTAAAATCACAGCTTCTAGAAGGATTACATGATTTCTTAAAAAACATGAGTTTTACGAACATGTGATTTATTTCATAAATGGAATCAACAAAGTATGCACTTTCTATGTACTATCGACTTTCTATAGTTTTCCCATGCGAAAACTAAGCACATTCTACGTACTAACGACTTTCTATAGTTTGCGTATGCGTCCATAAATAAGAAAAGCTTACTTCACCCCGTTTTTTTAAAATCACAAATTCCATAAGGTTTACATGATTTCTTAAAAAACATGAGTTTTTAGAAAATGTGATTTATTTCATAAATGGAATCAACAAAGTATGCACATTCTATGTCATAACGACTTTGTATGGTTTGCGCATGCGCAAACTATGCACATTCTACGTAATAACGACTTTCTATAGTTTGCGCATGTGTCGGGAAATAAGAAAAGCTTAGTTCCGCCGGTTTTTTAAAATCACAACTTCTAGAAGGTTTAAATGATTTCTTAAAAAACACGAGTTTTTAGAAAATTTGATTTATTTCATAAATGGAATCAACAAAGTATGCACATTCTACGTCATAACGACTTTCTAAAGTTTGCGCATGCGTCCAGAAATAAGAAAAGCTTACTTCCGCCAGTTTTTTAAAATCACAGCTTCTAGAAGGTTTACATGATTTCTTAAAATCCACGAGTATTTAGAAAATGTGATTTATTTCATCAATGGAATCAACAAAGTATGCACATTCTAAGTCATAACGACTTTCTAAAGTTTGCGCATGCGTCCGGAAATAAGAAAAGCTTACTTCCGCCAGTTTTTTAAAATCACAGCTTCTAGAAGGTTTACATGATTTCTTAAAATCCACGAGTATTTAGAAAATGTGATTTATTTCATAAATTGAATCAACAAAGTATAAAATTTCTACGTCATAACGAATTTCTATAGTTTGTGCATGCGTCCGGAAATAAAAAAAGCTTACTTCCCCCCGATTTTTGAAAATCACAGCTTCTAGAATGTTTACGTGATTTCTTAAAAAAAACGACTTTTTAGAAAATGTGATTTATTTCATAAAACGAATCAAGAAAGTATGCATATTCTACGTCATAACAACTTTCTATAGTTTGCGCATGCGTCTGAAAATAAGAAAAGATTACTTCCCCTCGTTTTTTAAAATCACAGATTCTAGAAGGATAACATGATTTATTAAAAAACATGAGTTTTACGAACATGTGATTTATTTCATAAATGGAATCAACATAGTATGCACATTCTATGTCATAACGAATTTCTATAGTTTGCGCATGCGCAAACTAAGCACATTCTACATACTAACGACTTTCTATAGTTTGCGTATGCGTCCAGAAATAAGAAAAGCTTACTTCACCCCGTTTTTTAAAATCACAACTTCTAGAAGGTTTATATGACTTCTTAAAAAACACGAGTTTTTAGAAAATGTGATTTATTTCATAAATGGAATCAACAAAGTATGCACATTCTATGTCATAACGACTTTGTATGGTTTTCCCATGCGCAAACTATGCGCATTCTACATAATAACGACTTTCTATAGTTTGCGCATGTGTCCGGAAATAAGAAAAGCTTACTTCCGCCAGTTTTTTAAAATCACGGCTTCTAGAAGGTTTACATGATTTCTTAAAAATCACGAGTTTTTAGAAAATGTGATGTATTTCATAAATGGAGTCAACAAGGTATGCACATTCTACATCATAACAACTTTCTAAAGTTTGCGCATGCGTCCGGAAATAAGAAAAGCTTACTTCCGCCAGTTTTTTAAAATCACAGCTTCTAGAAGGTTTACATGATTTCATAAAAACCACAAGTTTTTAGAAAATGTGATTTATTTCATAAATGGAATCAACAAAGTATGCACATTCTAAGTCATAACGACTTTCTATAGTTTGCACACGAGTTTTTAGAAAATGTGATTTATTTCATCAATGGAATCAACAAACTATGCACATTCTACGTAATAACGACTTTCTATAGTTTGTGAATGCATCCGGAAATAACAAAAGCTTACTTCCCTCCGGTTTTTAAAATCACAGCTTCTAGAAGGTTTACCTGATTTCTTAAAAAACACAAGTTTTTAGAAAATTTCATTTATTTCATAAATGGAATCAAAAAAGTATGAAACTTCTATGTCATAACGACTTTGTATAGTTTGCGCATGCGCAAACTATGCACATTCTAGGTAATAGTGACTTTCTATAGTTTGCGCATGCGTCTGGAAATAAGAAAAGCTTACTTCCCCCCTTTTTTTAAATTCACAGCTTCTAGAAGGTTTACATGATTTCTTAAAAAACACAAGTTTTTAGAAAATGTGATTTATTTCGTAAATGGAATCAACAAAGTATGCACATTCTATGTCATAACGACTTTCTATAGTTTGCGCATGCGTCTGGAAATAAGAAAAGCTTACTTCCCCCCGTTTTTTAAAATCACACCTTCTAGAAGGTCTCCATGATTTCTTAAAAAAAATGGGTTTTAAGAAAATGTGATTTATTTCATAAATGCAATCAACAAAGTATGCACACTCTACGTCATAACGACTTTCTATAGTTTGTGCATGCGTATGGAAATAAAAAAAGCTTACTTCCCCCCGTTTTTTAAAATCACAGCTTCTAGAAGGTTTACATGATTTCTTAAAAAATACGAGTTTTTAGAAAATGTGATTTATTTCATCAATGGAATCAACAAACTATGCACATTCTACGTAATAAAGACTTTCTATAGTTTGCGAATGCGTCCGGAAATAAGAAAAGCTTACTTCCCCCCGGTTTTTAAAATCACAGCTTCTAGAAGGTTTACATGATTTCTTAAAAAACATGAGTGCTTAGAAAATGTGATTTATTTCATAAATGGAATCAACAAAGTATGCACATTCTAAGTCATAACGACTTTCTATAGTTTGCGCATGCGTCCGGAAATAAGAAAAGCTTAGTTCCCCCCTTTTTTTAAAATCACAGCTTCTAGATGGATTACATGATTTCTTACAAAACATGAGTTTTACAAACATGTGATTTATTTCATGAATGGAATCAGCAAAGTATGCACATTCTATGTCATAACAACTTTCTATAGTTTGCGCATGCGCAAACTAAGCACATTCTACGTACTAAAGACTTTATATAGTTTGCGTATGCATCCAGAAATAAGAAAAGCTTACTTCACCCCGTTTTTTAAAATCACAACTTCTAGAAGGTTTACATGATTTCTTAAAAAACACGAGTTTTTAGAAAATGTGATTTATTTCATAAATGGAATCAACAAAGTATGCACATTCTATGTCATAACGACTTTGTATGGTTTGCGCATGCGCAAACTATGCACATTCTACGTAATAACGACTTTCTATAGTTTGCGCATGTGTCCAGAAATAAGAAAAGCTTACTTCCGCTAGTTTTTTAAAATCAAAGCTTCTAGAAGGTTTACATGATTTCTTATAAAACACGAGTTTTTAGAAAATGTGATGTATTTCATAAATGGAATCAACAAAGTATGCACATTCTACGTCATAACGACCTTCTAAAGTTTGCGCATGCGTTCGAAAATAAGAAAAGCTTACTTCCGCCAGTTTTTTAAAATCACAGCTTCTAGAAGGTTTACAAGATTTCTTAAAAACCAGAAGTTTTTAGAAAATGTGATTTATTTCATAAATGGAATCAACAAAGTATGCACATTCTAAGTCATAACGACTTTCTATAGTTTGCGCATGCGTCCGGAAATAAGAAAAGCTTAATTCCCCCCGTTTTTTAAAGTCACGGCTTCTAGCAGGTTTACATGATTTCTTAAAAAACACGAGTTTTTAGAAAATTTGATTTATTTCATCAATGGAATCAACAAACTATGCACATTCTACGTAATAATGAATTTCTATAGTTTGCGAATGCATCCGGAAATAACAAAAGCTTACTTCCCTCCGTTTTTTAAAATCACAGCTTCTAGAAGGTTTACATGATTTCTTAAAAAACACGAGTTTTTAGAAAAATTCATTTTTTTCATAAATGGAATCAAAAAAGTATGAACATTCTATGTCATAACGACATTGTATAGTTTGCGCATGCGCAAACTATGCACATTCTAGGTAATCAGGACTTTCTATAGTTTGCGCATGCGTCCGGAAATAAAAAAAAGCTTACTTCCCCCCTTTTTTTAAATTCACAACTTCTAGAAGGTCTACATGATTTCTTAAAAAACATGAGTTTTTAGAAAATGTGATTTATTTCATAAATGGAATCAACAAAGTATGCACATTCTACGTCATAACGTATTTCTATAGTTTCTGCATGCGTCCGGAAATAAGAAAAGCTTACTTCCCCCCGTTTTTTAAAATCACAACTTCTAGAAGGTTTACATGATTTCTAAAAAAAAATGAGTTTTCAGAAAATGTGATTTATTTCATAAAAGGAATCAACAAAGTATGCACATTCTACGTCATAACGACTTTCTATAGTTTGCGCATGCGTCCGGAAATAAGAAAAGCTTACTTCCCCCCTTTTTTTAAAATCACACCTTCTAGAAGGTTTCCATGATTTCTTAAAAAAAATGGGTTTTTAGAAAATGTGATTTATTTCATAAATGGAATCAACAAAGTATGCACACTCTACGTCATAACGACTTTCTATAGTTGGTGCATGCGTATGGAAATACAAAAAGCTTACTTCCCCCCGTTTTTTAAAATCACAGCTTCTAGAAAGTTTACATGATTTCTTAAAAAACACGAGTTTTTAGAAAATCTGATTTATTTCATCAATGGAATCAACAAACTATGCACATTCTACATAATAACGACTTTCTATAGTTTGCGAATGCGTCCGGAAATAAGAAAAGCTTACTTCCCCCCCGTTTTTAAAATCACAGCTTCTAGAAGGTTTACATGATTTCTTAAAAAACATGAGTGTTTAGAAAATGTGATTTATTTCAGAAATGGAATCAACAAAGTATGCACATTCTAAGTCATAACGACTTTCTATAGTTTGCGCATGCGTCCGGAAATAAGTAAAGCTTACTTCCCCCCGTTTTTTAAAATCACAACTTCTAGAAGGATTACATGATTTATTACAAAACATGAGTTTTACGAACATGTGATTTATTTCATGAATGGAATCAACAAAGTACGCACATTCTATGTCATAATGACTTTCTATAGTTTGCGCATGCGCAAAGTAAGCACATTCTAGGTACTAACGACTTTCTATAGTTTGCGTATGCATCCAGAAATAAGAAAAGCTTACTTCACCCCGTTTTTTAAAATCACAACTTCTAGAAGGTTTACATGATTTCTTAAAAAACACGAGTTTTTAGAAAATGTGATTTATTTCATAAATGGAATCAACAAAGTATGCACATTCTATGTCATAATGACTTTGTATGGTTTGCGCATGCGCAAACTATGCACATTCTATGTAATAACGACTTTCTATAGTTTGCGCATGTGTCCGGAAATAAGAAAAGCTTACTTCCGCTAGTTTTTTAAAATCACAGCTTCTAGAAGGTTTACATGATTTCTTAAAAAACATGAGTTTTTAGAAAATGTGATGTATTTCATAAATGGAATCAACAAAGTATGCACATTCTACGTCATAATGACCTTCTAAAGTTTGCGCATGCGTTCGGAAATAAGAAAAGCTTACTTCCGCCAGTTTTTTAAAATCACATCTTCTAGAAGGTTTACATGCTTTCTTAAAAACCACAAGTTTTTAGAAAATGTGATTTATTTCATAAATGGAATCAACAAAGTATGCACATTCTAAGTCATAACGACTTTCTATAGTTTGCGCATGCGTCCGAAAATAAGAAAAGCTTAATTCCCCCCGTTTTTTAAAGTCACGGCTTCTAGAAGGTTTACATGATTTCTTAAAAAACACGAGTTTTTAGAAAATGTGATTTATTTCATCAATGGAATCAACTGTGAAAATCCTCACAGCATATCTAAGAGATGATGTATCTCACAAGAGAATAATTATGATTAAGCAAGAAAATAGAAGAAGAGTGATACATGCAGTATAATGAGCAACAGAATAATATGGTACAGTAGAACTCAGATAGAAGCAATAATACTTCGGTCATACTATGTTATTAATCACAAATGGACATATAAATAATACAATGCATGAGGAATTCGAATGCCTAAGGTGGCAATTCGAATTAGCCTTCATGGAGTGATCAAAGGATCACTGGAGTGTCATCGGAGCACAACTAGGTGTCCTCATGATCATCGGAGTGCAACTGGAAGTCTTCATCATCATCAGTGGAGTCATCAATGCTCAAGTAACTGTCAACCATCAGTCAAACTAACTCTGGTAGGTGTAACTGAGTGTAACTCAATGTAAATGAGTGTAACTGAATGTAACCGAGTGTAACTGACTATAATTGACTGTAACTGACTGTAACTGAGTGTAACTGACTGTAACTGAGTGTAACTGAGTGTAACTGAGTGACAACTGGACTGGTAGGTGAAGGAGGGTGAGTTGCTCCCTAAAATCAAGGAAGAAGGGTGCATTATGCAACTGGAGGGCTAAAACTGAATAGTGAGAAGATCCTGGGGGCTGGCTAACTGAGGGATACGTGCTGGACTGATGACTGGGATGCATGCAAACCCTAGAATGCATGCAAACCCTAAAAGGTGCATGCATGACTGAAAATGTAAATGATCAAAATACTGGTGGGACTAGAATGGAGTATAGGAATATCGTAACACCCCCCCTTAATCCATCCTGGACCCTGGTAACTAAGACCAAAGGTCACCCAATACAATGAATAATAACAATCAATAAACCAAGGAAGTGGAAAAATTTCATGGGAAACATACCCCCTCCTCAAAAAATAGACTGTAAGGCACACATAAAAAAAATAAAAGCTCCAAACTCAAGCATGTGTGATGCTTGGTCATATGTATGGAGGTATCTTTTTCTTGGGAAGAAGTGGATCATGCTCAAAAAGCATGTGCTTGTACTTGCTCTTCAGATCGAATGTGATGAGAACAAATCCAATAGTATTAGAATGATCCTTGAACCTGTGATTTGAATCAGCTGAGGTAGAATCAAATTTTTGAATGTGCATATAGTCCTTTGTCTTCTCCTTCGAACCACCATGGGTGAGATTATGCCAAAAAGAACTATTACATGTTTGCTTGAAATCAAAATCAGATTTAAGACTTTCAAAACAGTTTCTTGAGATCTCCTTTGAACCAGCAAGGGTGAGATCAAAACTATCATATGCATGAGAAATTATCTCAAGCGGGTGGCAATGGCCATATTCTTCAATAACCTTCTGAAAGCATGTGCTAATGATCATATAGTAATAAATAAGAGATGTTTGCTGAAGAGGAGCGAATTCATTACCTCCAATAGCTGATGTTACCTCCGAAATAATCATGTGATCATGATGCAAACCAACAAACTCTGGTGCAAGAGAGGATTTAGGACCTTCTGCAATATCTAGAGTGTGAACTGGCACAGAAAGAGAAGAAAGTTTGAGCATGAGCGGAGAATCTGCAAGTTCTTTGTCAACAACTTCAATATGAGATGATACTGGTTCATGATCTGAGAGATCATCAAGGGGAGCGAATGCAACATGATCTGAGAGACCATCAGGAGGAGCGAATGCATCATGATCTGAGAGACCATCAAGTGGAGGGAATGCATCAACTTGCTTGCTTTTGAAGGGATTTGGACCAAATCCATCATTCTTTTTGCCGAATCTTTCATCCAGATGAGCCCATAACTCTTTTGGAGTTTCAATATCAAAGATGGTCGGGTACAATATGTAATCAGTCATAGTAAGCTTCATTCTTCCAATGTGCATGTCACCTTTATTCAACCATTTAATCTTCTTTGTAGAGGATTCAAACTCTCTTTCAAAATAGCAATCAAAGAGATCATGGCTTTTCAAATATGCTATCATTCTTGGTTTCCATTCATCATAGTTGAGTGGAGAAAGAGGAGTAATTTCTTCTAAATTCATTGAAGTTGTAGAAGACCTGAAAAAACAATATAGAATAACTGCAACTGCTACTGCTGCAACTGCTGAACTCAAAATCTTGGTAATAACCTGCAAAAAACTCTCAATAATGGAGATAAACAATACTCTCAACATGATCTGATACCATGTGAAAATCCTCACAGCAGATCTAAGAGATGATGTATCTCACAAGAGAATAATTATGATTAAGCAAGAAAATAGAAGAAGAGTGATACATGCAGTATAATGAGCAACAGAATAATATGGTACAGTAGAACTCAGATAGAAGCAATAATACTTCGGTCATACTATGTTATTAATCACAAATGGACATATAAATAATACAATGCATGAGGAATTCGAATGCCTAAGGTGGCAATTCGAATTAGCCTTCATGGAGTGATCAAAGGATCACTGGAGTGTCATCGGAGCACAACTAGGTGTCCTCATGATCATCGGAGTGCAACTGGAAGTCTTCATCATCATCAGTGGAGTCATCAATGCTCAAGTAACTGTCAACCATCAGTCAAACTAACTCTGGTAGGTGTAACTGAGTGTAACTCAATGTAAATGAGTGTAACTGAATGTAACTGAATGTAACCGAGTGTAACTGACTGTAATTGACTGTAACTGACTGTAACTGAGTGTAACTGACTGTAACTGAGTGTAACTGAGTGACAACTGGACTGGTAGGTGAAGGAGGGTGAGTTGCTCCCTAAAATCAAGGAAGAAGGGTGCATTATGCAACTGGAGGGCTAAAACTGAATAGTGAGAAGATCCTGGGGGCTGGCTAACTGAGGGATACGTGCTGGACTGATGACCGGGATGCATGCAAACCCTAGAATACATGCAAACCCTAAAAGGTGCATGCATGACTGAAAATGTAAATGATCAAAATACTGGTGGGACTAGGATGGAGTATAAGAATATCGTAATATCAACAAACTATGCACATTCTACGTAATAACGACTTTCTATGGTTTGTGAATGCGTCCGGAAATAACAAAAGCTTACTTCCCTCCGGTTTTTAAAACCACAGCTTCTAGAAGGTTTACATGATTTCTTAAAAAACACGAGTTTTTAGAAAATTACATTTATTTCATAAATGGAATAAAAAAAGTATGAACTTTCTATGTCATAACGACTTTGTATAGTTTGCGCATGCGCAAACTATGCACATTCTAGGTAATAACGACTTTCTATAGTTTGCGCATGCGTCCGGAAATAAAAAAAGCTTACTTCCCCACTTTTTTTAAATTCACAGCTTCTAGAAGGTTTACATGATTTCTTAAAAAACATGAGTTTTTAGAAAATGTCATTTATTTCATAAATGGAATCAAAAAAGTATGAACATTCTATGTCATAACAACTTTGTATAGTTTGCGCATGCGCAAACTATGCACATTCTAGGTAATAACGACTCTCTATAGTTTGCGCATGCGTCCGGAAATAAGAAAAGCTTACTTCCCCCCTTTTTTTAAATTAATAGCTTCTAGAAGGTTTACATGATTTCTTAAAAAAACGAGTTTTTAGAAAATGTGATTTATTTCGTAAATGGAATCAACAAAGTATGCACATTCTAATTCATAACGACTTTCTATAGTTTGCGCATGCGTCCGGAAATAAGAAAAGCTTAATTCCCCCCGTTTTTTAAAGTCACGGCTTCTAGAAGGTTTACATGATTTCTTAAAAAACACGAGTTTTTAGAAAATGTGATTTATTTCATCAATGGAATCAACAAACTATGCACATTCTACATAATAAAGACTTTCTATAGTTTGCGAATGCGTCCAGAAATAACAAAAGCTTACTTCCCTCCGGTTTTTAAAATCACGGCTTCTAGAAGGTTGACATGATTTCTTAAAAAACACGAGTTTTTAGAAAATTTCATTTATTTCATAAATGGAATCAAAAAAGTATGAACATTCTATGTCATAACGACTTTGTATAGTTTGCGCATGCGCAAACTATGCACATTCTAGGTAATAACGACTTTCTATAGTTTGCGCATGCGTCCGGAAATAAGAAAAGCTTACTTCCCCCCTTTTTTTAAATTCACACCTTCTAGAAGGTTTACATGATTTCTTAAAAAACACGAGTTTTTCGAAAATGTGATTTATTTCGTAAATGGAATCAACAAAGTATGCACATTCTACGTCATAACGACTTTCTATAGTTTGCGCATGCGTCTGGAAATAAGAAAAGCTTACTTCCCCCCGTTTTTTAATATCACAACTTCTAGAAGGTTTACATGATTTCTTAAAAAACACGAGTTTTTAGAAAATGTGATTTATTTCATAAATGGAATCAATAAACTATGCACATTCTAGGTAATAACGACTTTCTATAGTTTGCGCATGCGTCCGGAAATAAGAAAAGCTTACTTTCCCTCTTTTTTTAAATTCACAGCTTCTGGAAGGTTTACATGATTTCTTAAAAAACACGAGTTTTTAGAAAATGTGATTTATTTCATAAAAGGAATCAACAAAGTATGCACATTCTACGTCATAACGGCTTTGTATAGTTTGCGCATGTGTGAACTATGCATATTCTAGGTAATAACGACTTTCTATAGTTTGCGCATGCGTCCGGAAAGAAGAAAATCTTACCTCCCCCCTTTTTTTAAATTCACTGCTTCTAGAAGGTTTACATGATTTCTTAAAAAACACGAGTTTTTAGAAAATGTGATTTATTTCATAAATGGAATCAACAAAGTATGCACATTCTACATCATAACGAATTTCTATAGTTTGCGCATGCGTCCGGAAATAAGAAAAGCTTACTTCCCCCCGGTTTTTAAAATCACAGCTTCTAGAAGGTTTCCATGATTTCTTAAAAAACACGAGTTTTTAGAAAATGTGATTTATTTCATCAATGGAATCAACAAAATATGCACATTCTACGTAATAACGATTTTCTATAGTTTGCGAATGCGTCCGGAAATAAGAAAAGCTTACTTCCCCCCGTTTTTTAAAATCACAGCTTCTAGAATGTTTACATGATTTCTTAAAAAACATGAACTTTTAGAAAATGTCATTTATTTAATAAATTAAATCAACAAAGTATGAACATTCTATGTCATAAAAACTTTGTATAGTTTGCACATGCGCAAACTATGCACGTTCTATGTAATAACGACTTTCTATAGTTTGCGTATTCGTCCGGAAATAAGAAAAGCTTACTTCACCCCGTTTTTTAAAATCACAACTTCTAGAAGGTTTACATGATTTCTTAAAAAACACGAGTTTTTAGAAGATGTGATTTATTTCATAAATGGAATCAACAAAGTATGCCATTCTATGTCATAACGACTTTGTATGGTTTGGGCATGCGCAAACTATGCACATTCTACGTACTAACGACTTTCTATAGTTTGCGTATTCATCCGGAAATAATAAAAGCTTACTTCACCCCATTTTTTAAAATCACAACTTCTAGAAAGTTTACATGATTTCTTAAAAAACACGAGTTTTTAGAAAATGTGATTTATTTCATAAATGGAAGCAACAAAGTATGCACATTCTATGTCATAACATTCTTGTATGGTTTGCGCATGCGCAAACTATGAACATTCTACGTAATAACGAGTTTCTATAGTTTGCGCATGCATCTGGAAATTAGAAAAGCTTACTTCCGCCAGTTTTTTAAAATCACAGCTTCTTGAAGGTTTACATGATTTCTTAAAAAACATGAGATTTTAGAAAATGTGATTTATTTCATCAATTGAATGAACAAAGTATCCACATTCTACGTCATAACGACTTTCTAAAGTTTGCGCATGGGTCCGGAAATAAGAAAAGCTTACTCCCGCCAGTTTTTTAAAATCACTGCTTCTAGAAGGTTTACATGATTTCTTGAAAAACATGAGTTTTTAGAAAATGTGATTTATTTCATAAATTGAATCAACAAAGTATGCACATTCTACGTCATAACGACTTTCTATAGTTTGTGCATGCGTCCGGAAATAAGAAAATCTTACTTCCCCCCGATTTTTGAAAATCACAGCTTGTAGAAGATTTACATGATTTCTTAAAAAAAACGAGTTTTTAGAAAATGTGATTTATTTCATAAAAGGAATCAACAAAGTATGAATATTCTACGTCATAACAACTTTCTATAGTTTGCGCATGCGTCCGGAAATAACAAAATCTTACTTCCCCCCGTTTTTTAAAAACACAGCTTCTAGAAGGTTTACATGATGTCTTAAAAAACACGAGTTTTTAGAAAATGTCATTTATTTCATAAATGGAATCAAAAAAGTATGAACATTCTATGTCATAACAACTTTATATAGTTTGCGCATTCGCAAACTATGCACATTCTAGGTAATAACAACTTTCTATAGTTTGTGCATGCGTCCGGAAATAAGAAAAGCTTACTTCCCCTCTTTTTTTAAATTCACAGCTTCTAGAAGGTTTACATGATTTCTTAAAAAACACGAGTTTTTAGAAAATATGATTTATTTCATAAATGGAATCAACAAAGTATGCACATTATACGTCATAACGACTTTCTATAGTTTGCGCATGTGTCCGGAAATAAGAAAAGCTTACTTCCCCCCATTTGTTAAAATCACAGCTTCTAGAAGGTTTACATGATTTCTTAACAAACACGAGTTTTTAGAAGATGTCATTTATTTCATAAATGGAATCAACAAAGTATGCACATTCTATGTCATAACGAGTTTCTATAGTTTGCGCATGCGCAAACTATGCACATTCTACGTACTAACGACTTTCTATAGTTTGCGTATTCGTCCAGAAATAAGAAAAGCTTACTTCACCCCGTTTTTTAAAATCACAACTTCTAGAAGGTTTACATGATTTCTTAAAAAACACGAGTTTTTAGAAAATGTGATTTATTTCATAAATGGAATCAACAAAGTATGCCATTCTGTGTCATATCGACTTTGTATGGTTTGGGCATGCGCAAACTATGCACATTCTACATACTAACGACTTTCTATAGTTTGCGTATTCATCCGGAAATAAGAAAAGCTTACTTCACCCCGTTTTTTAAAATCACAACTTCTAGAAGGTTTACATGATTTCTTAAAAAACACGAGTTTTTAGAAAATGTGATTTATTTCATAAATGGAATGAACAAAGTATGCACATTCTACGTCATAACGACTTTCTAAAGTTTGCGCATGGGTCCGGAAATAAGAAAAACTTACTCCCGCCAGTTTTTTAAAATCACTGCTTCTAGAAGGTTTACATGATTTCTTGAAAAACACGAGTTTTTAGAAAATGTGATTTATTTCATAAATCGAATCAAAAAAGTATGCACATTCTACGTCATAAAGACTTTCTATAGTTTGTGCATGCGTCCGGAAATAAGAAAAGCTTACTTCCGCCCGTTTTTTAAAATCACAGCTTCTAGAATGTTTACATGATTTCTTAAAAAATATGAGTTTTTAGAAAATGAGATTTATTTCATAAATGGAATCAACAAAGTATGCACATTCTACGTCATAATGACTTTCTAAAGTTTGCGCATGCGTCCGGAAATAAGAAAACCTTACTTCCGCCAGTTTTTTAAAATCACAGCTTCTAGGAGGTTTACATGATTTCTTAAAATCCACGAGTATTTAGAAAATGTGATTTCTTTCATAAATGGAATAAACAAAGTATGCACATTCTAAGTCATAACGACTTTCTATAGTTTGAGCATGCGTCCGGAAATAAAAAAGCTTACTTCCCCCTGTTTTTTAAAGTCACAGCTTCTAGAATGTTTACATGATTTCTTAAAAAACACGTGTTTTTAGAAAATGTGATTTATTTCATCAATGGAATCAACAAACTATGCACATTCTACGTAATAACGACTTTCTATAGTTTACGAATGCGTCCGGAAATAAGAAAAGCTTACTTCCCCCCGGTTTTTAAAATCACAACGTCTAGAAGGTTTACATGATTTCTTAAAAAACACGAGTTTTTAGAAAATGTCATTTATTTCATAAATGGAATAAAAAAAGTATCAACATTCTATGTCATAACGACTTTGTATAGTTTGCGTGTGCACAAACTATACACATTCTAAGTAATAACAACTTTCTATAGTTTGTGCATGCATCTGGAAATAAGAAAAGCTAACTTCCCCCCTTTTTTTAAATTCATAGCTTCTATAAGGTTTACATGATTTCTTAAAAAACACAAGTTTTTAGAAAATGTTATTTATTTCATGAATGGAATCAACAAAGTATGCACATTCTACGTCATAACGACTTTCTATAGTTTGCACATGCGTCCGGAAATAAGAAAAGCTTACTTCCCCCCGGTTTTTAAAATCACAATGTCTAGAAGGTTTACATGATTTCTTAAAAAACACTAGTTTTTAGAAAATGTCATTTATTTCATAAATGGAATAAAAAAAGTATCAACATTCTATGTCATAACGAATTTGTATAGTTATAGTTTGCGTGTGCACAAACTATACACATTCTAAGTAATAACAACTTTCTATAGTTTGTGCATGCATCTGGAAATAAGAAAAGCTAACTTCCCCCCTTTTTTTAAATTCATAGCTTCTATAAGGTTTACATGATTTCTTAAAAAACACAAGTTTTTAGAAAATGTTATTTATTTCATAAATGGAATCAACAAAGTATGCACATTCTACGTCATAACGACTTTCTATAGTTTGCACATGCGTCCGGAAATAAGAAAAGCTTACTTCCCCCCGTTTTTTTAAATCACAGCTTCTAGAAGGTTTACATGATTTCTTAAAAAAAATGAATTTTTAGAAAATGTGATTTATTTCATAAAAGGAATCAACAAAGTATGCACATTCTACGTCATCACGACTTTCTATAGTTTGCGCATGCGTATGGAAATAAGAAAAGCTTACATCCCCTCGTTTTTTAAAATCACAGCATCTAGAAGGTTTACATGATTTCTTAAAAAACACGAGTTTTTAGAAAATGCCATTTATTTAATAAATGGAATCAACAAAGTATGCACATTCTACGTCATAACAACTTTCTATAGTTTGCGCATGCGTATGGAAATAAGAAAAGCGTACTTACCCCCGTTTTTTAAAATCGCAGCTTCTGGAAGGTTTACATGATTTTTTTAAAAACACGAGTTTTTAGAAAATGTGATTTATTTCATAAATGGAATCAACAAAGTATGCACATTCTAAGTCGTAACGACTTTCTATAGTTTGCGCATGCGTCCGGAAATAAGAAAAGCTTACTTCCCCCCGTTTTGTAAAAGCACAGCTTGTAGGAGGTTTTCATGATTTCTCCAAAAACATGAGTTTTTAGAAAATATGATTTATTTCAAAAATGGAATCAACAAAGTATGCACTTTCTACATCATAACGACTTTCTATAGTTTGCGCCTGCGTCCGGAAATAAGAAAAGCTTACTTCGCCCGGTTTTTTAAAACCACAACTTCTAGAAGGTTTACATGATTTCTTAAAAAACACGAGTTTTTAGAAAATGTGATTTATTTAATCAATGGAATCAACAAACTATGCACATTATATGTAATAACGACTTTCTATATTTTGCGCATGCGTCCGAAAATAAGAAAAGCTTACTTCCCCCCGTTTTTTAAAATCACAGCTTCTAGAAGGTTTACATGATTTCTTAAAAAACACGAGTTTTTAGAAAATGTCATTTGTTTCATAAATGGAATCAACAAAGTATGAACAAACTATGTCATAACGAATTTCTATCGTTTGCGCATGCGCAAACTTTGCACATTCTACGTAATAACGACTTTCTATGGTTTGCGCATGCGCCCGGAAATAAGAAAAGCTTACTTCCCTTAGTTTTTTAAAATCAGAGCTTCTAGAAGGATTACATGATTTCTTAAAAAACATGAGTTTTTTGAAAATGTGATTTATTTCATAAATGGAATCAACAAAGTATGCACATTCTAAGTCATAACGACTTTCTATAGTTTGCGCATGCGTCCCGAAATAAGAAAAGCTTACTTCCCCCCATTTTTTAAAATCACAGCTTCTAAAAGTTTACATGATTTCTTAATAAACACGAGTTTTTAGAAAATGTGATTTATTTAATCAACGGAATCAACAAACTATGCACATTCTATGTAATAACCACTTTCTATAGTTTGCACATGCGTCCAGAAATAAGAAAAGCTTACTTCCACACGTTTTTTAAAATCACAGCTTCTAGAAGGTTTACATGATTTTCTTAAAAAAACAAGAGTTTTTAGAAAATGTCATTTGTTTCATAAATGGAATCAACAAAGTATGAACAAACTATGTCATAACGACTTTGTATCGTTTGCGCATGGGCAAACTATGCACATTCTACGTAATAACGACTTTCTATAGTTTGCGCATGCGTCTGGGAATAAGAAAAGCTTACTTCCCCCCATTTTTTAAAATCACAACTTCTAGAAGGTTTACATGATTTCTTAATAAACAAGAGTTTTTATAAAATGTGATTTATTTCATAAATGGAATCAACAAAGTATGCACATTTTACGTCATAACGACTTTCTATAGTTTGCGAATGCGTCCGGAAATAAGAAAAGCTTACTTCCCCCCATTTTTTAAATTCACAGCTTCTAGAAGGTTTACATGATTTCTTTAAAAACACGAGTTTTTAGAAAATGTGATTTAATTCATAAATGGAATCAACAAAGTCTGCACATTCTACGTCATAACGACTTTCTATAGTTTGAGCATGTGTCCGGAAATAAGAAAAGCTTACTTCCCCCATTTTTTAAATTCACAGCTTCTAGAAGGTTTACATGATTTCTTAGAAAACACGAGTTTTTAGAAAATGTGATTTATTTCATAAATGGAATCAACAAAGTATGCATATTTTACGTCATAACGGTTTCTATAATTTGCGCATGCGTCTGGAAATAAGAAAAGCTTACTTATCCCCATTTTTTAAAATCACAGCTTCTAGAAGGATTACATGATTTCTTAAAAAACATGAGTTTTACGAACATGTGATTTATTTCATAAATGGAATCAACAAAGTATGCACATTCTATGTCATAACGACCTTCTATAGTTTGCGCAAGCGCAAACTAAGCACATTCTATGTACTAACGACTTTCTATAGTTTGCATATGCGTCAAGAAATAAGAAAAGCTTATTTCACCCAGTTTTTTAAAATCACAACTTCTAGAAGGTTTACATGATTTCTTAAAAAACATGAGTTTTTAGAAAATGTGATTTATTTCATAAATGGAATCAACAAATTATGCACATTCTATGTCATAACGAATTTGTATGGTTTGTGCATCCGCAAACTATGCACATTCTACATAATAAAGGATTTCTATAGTTTGCGCATGCATCCGAAAATAAGAAAAGCTTACTTCCCCTCGTTTTTTAAAATCACAACTTCTAGAAGGTTTACATGATTTCTTAAAAAACACGAGTTTTTAGAAAATGTCATTTGTTTCATAAATGGAATCAACAAAGTATGAACAAACTATGTCATAACGACTTTGTATCGTTTGCGCATGGGCAAACTATGCACATTCTAGGTAATAACGACTTTCTATAGTTTGCGAATGCGTCCGGAAATAAGAAAAGCTTACTTCCCACCATTTTTTAAATTCACAGCTTCTAGAAGGTTTTCATGATTTCTTAAAAAACACGAGTTTTTAGAAACTGCGATTTATTTCATAAATGGAATCAACAAAGTCTGCACATTCTACGTCATAACGACTTTCTATAGTTTTCCCATGCGTCCGGAAATAAGAAAAGCTTACTTGCCCCATTTTTTAAATTCACAGCTTCTAGAAGGTTTACATGATTTCTTAAAAAACACGAGTTTTTTTAAAATGTGATTTATTTCATAAATGGAATTAACAAAGTATGCACATTTTACGTCATAACGGTTTCTATAATTTGCGCATGCGTCCGGAAATAAGAAAAGCTTACTTCTCCCCGTTTTTTAAAATCACAGCTTCTAGAAGGATTACATGATTTCTTAAAAAACATGAGTTTTACGAACATGTGATTTATTTCATAAATGGAATCAACAAAGTATGCACATTCTATGTCATAACGACTTTCTATAGTTTGCGCAAGCGCAAACTAAGCATATTCTATGTACTAACGACTTTCTATAGTTTGTGTATGCGTCCAGAAATAAGAAAAGCTTATTTCACCCAGTTTTTTAAAATCACAACTTCTAGAAGGTTTACATGATTTCTTAAGAAACACGAGTTTTTAGAAAATGTGATTTATTTCATAAATGGAATCAACAAAGTATGCACATTCTACGTCATAACGACTTTCTAAAGTTTGCGCATGCGTCCGTAAATAAGAAAAGCTTACTTCCGCCAGTTTTTTAAAATCACAGCTTCTAGAAGGTTTACACGATTTCTTAAAAACCACGAGTATTTAGAAAATGTGATTTATTTCATAAATGGAATCAACAAAGTATGCACATTCTAAGTCATAACGACTTTCTATAGTTTGCGCATGCAACCAGAAATAAGAAAAGCGTACTTCCCCTCGTTTTTTAAAGTCACAGCTTCTAGAAGGTTTACATGATTTCTTAAAAAACACGTGTTTTTAGAAAATGTGATTTATTTCATCAATGGAATCAACAAACTATGCACATTCTACGTAATAATTACTCTCTATAGTTTGCGAATGCGTCCGGAAATAAGAAAAGCTTACTTCCCTCCGGTTTTTAAAATCACAGCTTCTAGAAGATTTACATGATTTCATAAAGAACACGAGTTTTTAGAAAATGTCATTTATTTCATAAATGGAATCAAAAAAGTATGAACATTCTATGTCATAACAACTTTGTATAGTTTGCGCATGCGCAAACTATGCACATTCTAGGTAATAAGGCCTTTCTATAGTTTGCGCATGCGTCCTGAAATAAGAAAAGCTTACTTCCCCCCTTTTTTTAAATTCACAGCTTCTAGAAGGTTTACATGATTTCTTAAAAAACACGAGTTTTTAGAAAATGTGATTTATTTCATAAATGGAATCATCAAAGTATGCACATTCTACGTCATAACGACTTTCTATAGTTTGCGCATGCGTCCGGAAATAAGAAATGCTTACTTCCCCCCGTTTTTTAAAATCACAGCTTCTAGAAGGTTTACATGATTTCTTTAAAAAAATGAGTTTTTAGAAAATGTGATTTATTTCATAAAAGGAATCAACAAAGTATGCACATTCTATGTCATAACGACTTTCTATAGTTTGCGCATGCGTATGGAAATAAGAAAAGCTTACTTCCCCCCGTTTTTTAAAATCACAGCTTCTAGAAGGTTTACATGATTTCTTAATAAACAAGAGTTTTTATAAAATGTGATTTATTTCATAAATGGAATCAACAAAGTATGCACATTTTACGTCATAACGACTTTCTGTAGTTTGCGAATGCGTCCGGAAATAAGAAAAGCTTACTTCCCCCCATTTTTTAAATTCACAGCTTCTAGAAGGTTTACATGATTTCTTAAAAAACACGAGTTTTTAGAAAATGTGATTTATTTCATAAATGGAATCAACAAAGTATCCACATTCTACGTCATAACGACTTTCTATAGTTTGCGCATGCGTCCGGAAATAAGAAAAGCTTACTTCCCCAGTTTTTTAAAATCACAACTTCTAGAAGGTTTACATGATTTCTTAAAAAACATGAGTTTTTAGTAAATGTGATTTATTTCATAAATGGAATCAACAAAGTATGCACATTCTATGTCATAACGACTTTGTATGGTTTGCTCATGCGCAAACTATGCACATTCTATGTAATAACGAATTTCTATAGTTTGCGCATGTGTCCAGAAATAAGAAAAGCTTACTTCCGCCAGTTTTTTAAAATCACAGCTTGTAGAAGGTTTACATGATTTCTTAAAAAACACGAGTTTTTAGAAAATGTGATTTATTTCACAAATGGAATCAACAAAGTATGCACACTCTACGTCATAACGACTTTCTATAGTTTGCGCATGCGTCCAGAAATAAGAAAAGTGTACTTCCCTCGTTTTTTAAAGTCACAGCTTCTAGAAGGTTTACATGATTTCTTAAAAAACACGAGTTTTTAGAAGATGTGATTTATTTCATCAATGGAATCACCAAACTATGCACATTCTACGTAATAATGACTTTCCATAGTTTGTGAATGCATCCGGAAATAAGAAAAGCTTACTTCCCCCCGGTTTTTCAAATCACAGCTTCTAGAAGATTTACATGATTTCATAACAAACACGAGTTTTTAGAAAATGTCATTTATTTCATAAATGGAATCAAAAAAGTATGAACATTCTATGTCATAACAACTTTGTATAGTTTGCACATGCGCAAACTATGCACATTCTAGGTAATAATGACTTTCTATAGTTTGCGCATGGGTCCGAAAATAAGAAAAGCTTACTTCCCCCCTTTTTTTAAATTCATAGCTTCTAGAAGGTTTACATGATTTCTTAAAAAACACGAGTTTTTAGAAAATGTGATTTATTTCATAAATGGAATCATCAAAGTATGCACATTCTACGTCATAACGACTTTCTAAAGTTTGCGCATGCATCCGGAAATAAGAAAAGCTTACTTCCCCCCGTTTTTAAAAATCACAAGTTCTAGAAGGTTTACATGATTTCTTTAAAAAAATGAGTTTTTAGAAAATGTGATTTATTTCATAAAAGGAATCAACAAATTATGCACATTCTATGTCATAACGACTTTCTATAGTTTACGCATGCGTATGGAAATAAGAAAAGCTTACTTCCCCCCGTTTTTTAAAATCACAGCTTTTAGAAGGTTTACATGATTTCTTAAAAACCACGAGTATTTAGAAAATGTGATTTATTTCATAAATGGAATCAACAAAGTATGCACATTCTAAGTCATAACGACTTTCTATAGTTTGCGCATGCGTCCAGAAATAAGAAAAGCGTACTTCCCCTCGTTTTTTAAAGTCACAGCTTCTAGAAGGTTTACATGATTTCCTAAAAAACATGAGTTTTTAGAAAATGTGATTTATTTCATCAACGGAATCAATAAACTATGCACATTCTATGTAATAACGACTTTCTATAGTTTGCGAATGCGTCCGGAAATAAGAAAAGCTTACTTCCCCCCGGTTTTTAAAATCACAGCTTCTAGAAGATTTACAAGATTTCATAAAAAACACGAGTTTTTAGAAAATGTCATTTATTTCATAAATGGAATAAAAAAAGTATGAACATTCTATGTCATAACAACTTTGTATAGTTTGCGCATGCGCAAACTATGCACATTCTAGGTAATAACGACTTTCTATAGTTTGCGCATACGTCCGGAAATAAGAAAAGCTTACTTCCCCCCTTTTTTTAAATTCACAGCTTCTAGAAGGTTTACATGATTTCTTAAAAAACATGAGTTTTTAGAAAATGTGATTTATTTCATAAATGGAATCATCAAAGTATGCACATTCTACGTCATAACGACTTTCTATAGTTTGCACACGCGTCCGGAAATAAGAAAAGCTTACTTCCCCCCGTTTTTTAAAATCACAGCTTCTAGAAGGTTTACATGATTTCTTTAAAAAATGAGTTTTTAGAAAATGTGATTTATTTCAGAAAAGGAATCAACAAAGTATGCACATTCTATGTCATAACGACTTTCTATAGTTTCCGCATGCGTATGGAAATAAGAAAAGCTTACTTCCCGCCGTTTTTTAAAATCACAGCTTCTAGAAGGTTTACATGATTTCTTAGAAAACACGAGTTTTTAGAAAATGTGATTTATTTCATAAATGGAATCAACAAAGTATGAACATTCTAAGTCATAACGACTTTCTATAGTTTGCGCATGCATCCGGAAATAAGAAAAGCTTACTTCCCCCCGTTTTTTAAAATCACAGCTTCTAGAAGGTTTACATGATTTCTCAAAAAACACGAGTTTTTAGAAAATGTGATTTATTTCATCAATGGAATCAACAAACTATGCACATTCTACGTAATAACGACTTTCTATAGTTTGCGAATGCGTCCGGAAAAAGAAAAAGCTTACTTCCTCCCGGTTTTTAAGATCACAACTTGTCGAAGATTTACATGATTTCTTAAAAAACACGAGTTTTTAGAAAATGTCATTTATTTCATAAATGGAATCAAAAAGTATGAACATTCTATGTCATAATGACTTTGTATATTTTGTGCGTGCGCAAACTATGCACATTCTAGGTAATAAGAACTTTCTATAGTTTGCGCATGTGTCCAGAAATAAGAAAAGTTTAGTTCCCCCCTTTTTTTAAATTCACAGCTTCTTGAAGGTTTACATGATTTCTTAAAAAACATGAGTTTTACGAACATGTGATTTATTTCATAAATGGAATCAACAAAGTATGCACATTCTATGTCATAACGACTTTCTATAGTTTGCGCAAGCGCAAACTAAGCATATTCTATGTACTAACGACTTTCTATAGTTTGTGTATGCGTCCAGAAATAAGAAAAACTTATTTCACCCAGTTTTTTAAAATCACAACTTCTAGAAGGTTTACATGATTTCTTAAAAAACACGAGTTCTTAGAAAATGTGTTTTATTTCATAAATGGAATCAACAAACTATGCACATTGTACGTCATAACGACTTTCTAAATTTTGCGCATGCGTCCGTAAATAAGAAAAGCTTACTTCCGCCAGTTTTTTAAAATCACAGCTTCTAGAAGGTTTACACGATTTCTTAAAAACCACGAGTATTTAGAAAATGTGATTTATTTCATAAATGGAATCAACAAAGTATGCACATTCTAAGTCATAATGACTTTCTATAGTTTGCGTATGCGTCCGGAAATAAGAAAAGCTTACTTCCCCCCGTGTTTTAAAATCACAGCTTCTAGAAGGTTTACATGATTTCTTAAAAAACACGAGTTTTTAGAAAATGTCATTTATTTAATAAATGGAATCAACAAAGTATGCACATTCTACGTAATAACGACTTTCTATAGTTTGCGCATGCGTCCAGAAATAAGAAAAGCTAACTTCACCCTGTTTTTTAGAATCACAGCTTCTAGAAGGTTTACATGATTTTTTAACAAACATGAGTTTTTAGAAAATGTCATTTATTTCATAAATGGAATTAACAAAGTATGAACATTCTATGTCATAACGACTTTCTATAGTTTGCGCATGCGCAAACTATGCACATTCTAAGTACTAACGACTTTCTATAGTTTGCGTATTCGTCCGGAAATAAGAAAAGCTTACTTCACCCCGTTTTTTAAAATCATAACTTCTAGAAGGTTTACATGATTTCTTAAAAAAGACGAGTTTTTAGAAAATGTGATTTATTTCATTATTAAATGGAGTCAACAAAGTATGCACATTCTATGTCATAACGACTTTGTATGGTTTGCGCATGCGCAAACTATGCACATTCTATGTACTAACGACTTCTATAGTTTGCGTATTCGTCCGGAAAAAAGAAAAGCTTACTTCACCCTCTTTTTTAAAATCACAACTTCTGGAAGGTTTACATGATTTCTTAAAAAACACGAGTTTTTAGAAAATGTGATTTATTTCATCAATGGAATCAACAAAGTATGCACATTCTATGTCATAAGGACTTTCTATAGTTTTCGCATGCACAAACTATGCACATTCTACGTAATAACGACTTTCTATAGTTTTATCATGCGTCCGGAAATAAGAAAAGTTACTTCACCCCTTTTTTAAAAATCACAGCTTCTAGAAGGTTTACATGATTTCTTAAAAAACAAGAGATTTTAGAAAATGTGATTTATTTCAAAAATGGAATCAACAAAGTATGCACATTCTACATCATAACGACTTTCTATAGTTTGCACATGTGTCCGGAAATAAGAAAAGCTTACTTCCCCCCGTTTTTTAAAATCACAGCTTCTAGAACGTTTACATGATTTCTTAAAAATCACGAGTTTTTAGAAAATTTCATTTATTTCATAAATGGAATCAACAAAGTATGAACATACGATGTCATAACAACTTTGTCTAGTTTGCGCATGCGCAAACTATGCACATTCTACATAATAACGACTTTCTATAGTTTGTGCATGTGTCCGGAAATAAGAAAAGCTTACTTCCCCCCATTTTTTAAATTCACAGCTTCTAGAAGGTTTACATGATTTCTTAAAAAACATGAGTTTTTAGAAAATGTGATTTATTTCATAAATGGAATCAACAAAGTCTGCACATTCTACATCATAACGACTTTCTATAGTTTGCCCATGTGTCCGGAAATAAGAAAAGCTTACTTCTCCCCGTTTTTTAAAATCACAGCTTCTAGAAGGATTACATGATTTCTTAAAAAACATGAGTTTTACGAACATGTGATTTATTTCATAAATGGAATCAACAAAGTATGCACATTCTATGTTATAACGACTTTCTATAGTTTGCGCAAGTGCAAACTAAGCATATTCTATGTACTAACGACTTTCTATAGTTTGTGTATGCGTCCAGAAATAAGAAAAGCTTATTTCACCCAGTTTTTTAAAATCACAACTTCTAGAAGGTTTACATGATTTCTTAAAAAACACGAGTTTTTAGAAAATGTGATTTATTTCATAAATGGAATCAACAAAGTATGCACATTCTACGTCATAACGACTTTCTAAAGTTTGCGCATGCGTCCGTAAATAAGAAAAGCTTACTTCCGCCAGTTTTTTAAAATCACAGCTTCTAGAAGGTTTACATGATTTCTTAAAAAACACGAGTTTTTGAAAATGTGATTTATTTCATAAATTGAATCAAGAAAGTATGCACATTCTACGTCATAACGACTTTTTATAGTTTGCGCATGCGTCCGGAAATAAGAAAAGCTTACTTCCCCCCATTTTTTAAAATCACAGCTTCTAGAAAGTTTACATGATTTCTTAATAAAGACGAGTTTTTATAAAATGTGATTTATTTAATCAATGGAATCAACAAACTATGCACATTCTACGTAATAACGACTTTCTATAGTTTGCACATGCGTCCGGAAATAAGAAAAGCTTACTTCCCCTCGTTTTTTAAAATCACAACTTCTAGAAGGTTTACATGATTTTCTTAAAAAAACACGAGTTTTTAGAAAATGTCATTTGTTTCATAAATGGAATCAACAAAGTATGAACAAACTATGTCATAACTACTTTGTATGGTTTGGGCATGCGCAAACTATGCACATTCTACGTACTAACGACTTTCTATAGTTTGCGTATTCATCCGGAAATAAGAAAAGCTTACTTCACCCCATTTTTTAAAATCACAACTTCTAGAAGGTTTACATGATTTCTTAAAAAACACGAGTTTTTAGAAAATTTGATTTATTTCATAAACGGAATCAACAAAGTATGCACATTCTATGTCATAACATTTTTGTATGGTTTGCGCATGCGCAAACTATGCACATTCTACGTAATAACGACTTTCTATAGTTTGCGCATGCATCCGGAAATAAGAAAAGCTTACTTCCGCCAGTTTTTTAAAATCACAGCTTCTAGAAGGTTTTCATGATTTCTTAAAAAACATGAGTTTTTAGAAAATGTGATTTATTTCATAAATGGAATCAACAAAGTATGCACATTCTACGTCATAATGACTTTCTAAAGTTTGCTTATGGGTCCGGAAATAAGAAAAGCTTACTTCCGCCAGTTTTTTAAAATCACTGTTTCTAGAAGGTTTACATGATTTCTTGAAAAAAATGTGTTTTTAGAAAATGTGATTTATTTCATAAATTGAATCAACAAAGTATGGACATTCTACGTCATAACGACTTTCTATAGTTTGTGCATGCGTCCGGAAATAAGAAAAGCTTACTTCACAGCAATTTTTGAAAATCACAGCTTCTAGAAGGTTTACATGATTTCTTAAAAAAAACGAGTTTTTAGAAAATGTGATTTATTTCATAAAAGGAATCAAGAAAGTATGGATATTCTATGTCATAAAGACTTTCTATAGTTTGCGCATGCGTCCGGAAATAATAAAAGCTTACTTCCGCCCGTTTTTTAAAATCACAGCTTCTAGAAGGTTTCCATGATTTCTTAAAAAACACGAGTTTTTAGAAAATTTGATTTATTTCATCAATGGAATCAACAAACTATGCGCATTCTACGTAATGACGACTTTCTATAGTTTGCGAATGCGTCCGAAAATATGAAAGGCTTACTTCCCCCTGTTTTTTAAAATCACAGCTTCTAGAATGTTTACATGATTTCTTAAAAAACATGAGTTTTTAGAAAATGTCATTCATTTCATAAATTGAATCAACAAAGTATGAACATTGTATGTCATAACAACTTTGTATAGGTTGCGCATGCACAAACTATGCACATTCTATGTAATAACGAATTTCTATAGTTTGCGCATTTGTCTGGAAATAAGAAAAGCTTACTTCCTCCCTTTTTTTAAATTCACAGCTTCTAGAAGGTTTACATGATTTCTTAAAAAGCACAAGTTTTCAGAAAATATGATTTATTTCAAAAATGGAATCAACAAAGTATGCACATTCTAAGTCATAACGACTTTCTATAGTTCGAGCATGTGTCCGGAAATAAGAAAAGCTTACTTCCCCCCGTTTTTTAAAATCACAGCTTCTAGAAGGATTACATGATTTCTTAAAAAACATGAGTTTTACGAACATGTGATTTATTTCATAAATGGAATCAACAAAGTATGCACATTCTATGTCATAACGGCTTTCTATAGTTTTCGCATGCGCAAACTAAGCACATTTTACGTAATAACGACTTTCTATAGTTTGCGTATGCGTCCATAAATAAGAAAAGCTTACTTCCCCTCGTGTTTTAAAATCACAACTTCTAGAAGGTTTACATGATTTCTTAAAAAACACGAGTTTTTAGAAAATGTGATTTATTTCATAAATGGAATCAACAAAGTATGCACATTATATGTCATAACGACTTTGTATGGTTTGCGCATGCGCAAACTATGTACATTCTACGTAATAACGACTTTCTATGGTTTGTGCATGTGTCAGGAAATAAGAAAAGCTTACTTCCGCCCGTTTTTTAAAATCACAGCTTCTAGAAGGTTTATATGATTTCTTAAAAAAAACGAGTTTTTAGAAAATGTGATTTATTTCATAAATGGAATCAACAAAGTATGCACATCCTATATCATAACGACTTTGTATGGTTCGCACATGTGCAAACTATGCACATTCTAGGTAATAACGACTTTCTATAGTTTGCGCATGCGTCCGGAAAGAAGAAAAGTTTACTTCCCCCCTTTTTTTAAATTCACAGCTTCTAGAAGGTTTACATGATTTCTTAAAAGACACGAGTTTTAAGAAAATGTGATTTATTTCATCAATGGAATCAACAAAGTATGCACATTATATGTCATAACGACTTTGTATGGTTTGCGCATGCGCAAACTATGTACATTCTACGTAATAACAACTTTCTATGGTTTGCGCATGTGTCAGGAAATAAGAAAAGCTTACTTCCGCCCGTTTTTTAAAATCACAGCTTCTAGAAGGTTTACATGATTTCTTAAAAAACACGAGTTTTTAGAAAATGTGATTTATTTCATAAATGGAATCAACAAAGTATGCACATTCTACATCATAACGACTTTCTAAAGTTTGCGCATCCGTCCAGAAATAAGAAAAGCTTACTTCCGCCAGTTTTTTAAAATCACAACTTCTAAAAGGTTTACATGATTTCTTAAAATCCACGAGTATTTAGAAAATGTGATTTATTTCATAAATGGAATCAACAAAGTATTCACATTCTAAGCCATAAGGACTTTCTATAATTTGCGCATGCGTCCGGAAATAAGAAAAGCTTAGTTCCCCCCATTTTTTAAAATCACAGCTTCTAGAAGGTTTACATGATTTCTTAATAAACACAAGTTTTTAGAAAATGTGATTTATTTAATCAATGGAATCAACAAACTATGCACATTCTACGTCATAACGAATTTCTATAGTTTGCACATGCGTCCGGAAATATGAAAAGCTTACCTACCCCCGCTTTTTAAAATCACAACTTCTAGAAGGTTTACATGATTTCTTAAAAAAAACGAGTTTTTAGAAAATGTGATTTATTTCTTAAAAGGAATCAACAAAGTATGCACATTCTACTTCATAACGACTTTGTATAGTTTGCGCATGTGCAAACTATGCACATTCTAGGTAATAACGACTTTCTATAGTTTGCGCATGCGTCCGGAAATAAGAAAAGCTTACTTCCCCCCTTTTTTTAAATTCACAGCTTCTAGAAGGTTTACATGATTTTTTAAAAAACATGAGTTTTTAGAAAATGTGATTTATTTCATTAATGGAATCAACAAAGTATGCACATTCTACGTCATAACGACTTTCTATAGTTTGCGCATCCGTCCAGAAATAAGAAAAGCTTACTTCCGCCAGTTTTTTAAAATCACAGCTTCTAGAAGGTTTACATGATTTCTTAAAATCCACAAGTATTTAGAAAATGTGATTTATTTCATAAATGGAATCAACAAAGTATTCACATTCTAAGCCATAAGGACTTTCTATAGTTTGTGCATGCATCCAGAAATAAGAAAAGCTTACTTCCCCCCATTTTTTAAAATCACAGCTTCTAGAAGGTTTACATGATTTCTTAATAAACATGAGTTTTTAAAAATGTGATTTATTTAATCAATGGAATCAACAAACTATGCACATTCTACGTCATAACGACTTTCTATAGTTTGCACATGCGTCCAGAAATAAGAAAAGCTTACTTCCCCCCGTTTTTTAAAATCACAGCTTCTAGAAGGTTTACATGATTTCTTAAAAAAAACGAGTTTTTAGAAAATGTGATTTATTTCTTAAAAGGAATCAACAAAGTATGCACATTCTACGTCAGAACGACTTTGTATAGTTTGCGCATATGCAAACTATGCACATTCTAGGTAATAACGACTTTCTATAGTTTGCGCATGCGTCCGGAAATAAGAAAAGCTTACTTCCCCCCTTTTTTTAAATTCACAGCTTCTAGAAGGTTTACATGATTTCTTAAAAAACACGAGTTTTTAGAAAATGTGATTTATTTCATAAATGGAATCAACAAAGTATGCACATTCTACGTCATAACGACTTTCTAAAGTTTGCGCATCCATCCAGAAATAAGAAAAGCTTACTTCTGTTTGGATATCCATCATCTATTTCGGGATACATCATCTATTTCAGGATCTTGCATGATCTATTTCAGGATATGATCTATTTCAGGATCATCTATTTCAGGATATGATCTATTTCAGGATCTTGCATGCACAGGCATGCATCCCAGTCACCAGTTTGATGCCTCCAACACCTTATCCACCTTCTTCTAGCACCCGAGAGCCACTTACCATAGAGTTTTAGCCCTCCTAAGTTGAAAGGCGCCCTCTTCTCACCTACTGCCAGAGAAGGGCGCACTTTCTCACCTACCACTGCAGATTCACTCCAGTTACATTCAGTTAGCTCTGATTCTCCCTGATTTGAGGCTAGTTTCACTCCCGACTGACTGTATCACTTCCGTTTGACCTCCAGTTCGATCAGGTGACTTGTTCTGACTTCAGTTAGCCTCCCATGCGCCCCCACTGAGCCTCCAGATCCTATATAAGTGCTACACACTTCAGTTACATTTATTATGCTCAGTTAGACTCAGATTGACACCTGGATGACTGGTTGTTGTGATTGATGAGTACCACCGATGATTTATGAGGACTCCTAGACAGAGTCAAGCTACTCCATTCAGTGATTCGAATGGCCTACTTAGTCAATTCGAATTGCTCATTGACAGCATTGGATTGTATTGTAATCTATTGTAATTCATTCACCCTTTCTGGGATAGAGAGCACTGCTGCATGTTTTGCACAGTTTTGCACCATATTTTCTATGTTCATCTGTTGTGATTGATTTACTTGTTCATTAGATCTGCTGTGACTAATTTTACATGGTATCAGAGCCATTGCAGGGACAAGATCTCTTTTCTACAGGTGTTTATACAAGAATATTTGACTGAATTGCTAAAAATTGCAATAAGTTTGGCATGAGATATCTCAAGGGCATTCGCTCCTGTGCATGCAAAGCTTGAAAATTATTCCAATACCACTCCGGAAGCTTGAGTTACCACATAATTCCTGGATTTTATACATTGGACCCATTCAACATTGCTTGAAATCCAATCCCAGGTGTGATGCAACTCTCAAAGGGTGGATTGTTCGACCTTATTGTGGTTGTTTTGATGTGATTTGCAGGTTTATTGTCTCCTCCAATTGCATTCGCTACCTTCTGCATGCAAGCCTTTCTACAGCAATTGCATTCGCTATAGTCTGCATGCAAGCTTCCTCTTCATCAGTTGACTCAATCCTTGCAATGGAATACTCTTCTTCAAAGCCTATCCTCACCCCATTCAATTATTTTGATTGGAAAGATGATATGGAGATCATATTACGTTCAAAAGGTTACTACCGAGTCACTCTTGGTCTTGAATTGGAGCCAAACAATGTAGCAGAAAGAACTAAACACTACAACAAGCTTGATGAAGCTTATGGTCTTCTTTGTCTCTCCATCTCCAAGGATCTTCACTTCCATCTCAGCGGATTGAAGACTCCAAAAGCCATATGGGAGCAACTTGAAACACTATTCGGCAAGCAGGATGAGCTTAGGGCTTTTCAATTAGAGAATGAATTGATTGGCCTTAATCCTGAGAATTTCGAGACCATCAATGAGTTCTTCACAAAATTCAAGAACTTGAACTTGCAATTGAAGAACAGTGGTGTTATCAAAGAGGATAAACAGTTGATCCTCTCCATTCTAAGCAAGCTTGGGAAAGATTATTCGGTATTTGTCTCTACTTTCAATTCCGGTCGGCTAACTACCCCGAATTGGAAGATGCCTACCTTGAATGCCTTCATTGAGTCCGTTACAAAAGAGCATGACAAGCTGATTCAAATGGGGTCCATAAGCTCCAAAGATTCATCCCTATTTGTTTAAGGACCCAAGATCACGAATGGTAAAGGAAAGCTAAAGAAGGAGAAGCCCAAATTCGAGCCTCACAAGCAAAAAGACAAAGGCAAGCAAACGGATGCACCATCCAGTTCGAAATCCAAGCAAAAGGGCAAAGAAGGTAACCAAAAATCTAAATGTACTTATTGTAACCGTGGCTTTCATCCCGAAAGTTCATGTATGAAGAAGACTATAGATCAAATGGCCCTCCTTTTGGAAAAGAACAACATAACCCTTCCTGACGGTGCAAGGAAGAAAGATCAGAATGACGATCATGAAAGAGGACAAGCACTCATGGCAACGGTTTCGAAGCCCACTCTCTTGATAGATTCGGGTGCATCAAATCATATGGCTGCAAATATTGATTCTTTTTCCTCATTCGATCCAAACAGCTCCATCCCCATCCATTTGGGAGATGACTCAAAAATTTCTTCAAAGGGCAAAGGTACGATTCATGTAGATCATGGATGCTTTCAGAATGTTCTCTATGTGCCTTCCTTAGCTTCGAATCTCCTTTCTGTGTATCAAATGACACATACTGGTGATCCAAAGAAAGTCACATTCAGCCCTAATACAGTTGAAATTTCTGATATCAAAAGTGGAAGACTAGTTGCGGTTGGAAAGGCAAACCACACTGCAAAATGTTATGAGTTTTCGCACTTTATTCCGCTTGCAAAGCCCACTGCTCTTCGCACACATGGTAATGAGGTTAGTAGGCTTTGGCATGAAAGATTTGGACATATAAATTATAAGTATTTGCTGCTGATATCAAATAAATCCATGGTAGATGGGCTTCCACAACTCCGTTCCTCGAAGGGAATATGCACCGGTTGCATTATTGGGAAGCACCCCGAGCACAGATTCGACCGCGGCAAGGCTAGCAGAGCCTCTACTATTTTGGGATTGATCCATTCTGATATCAGCGGTCTGCTGCCCCATATGTCATTAAATAGTTCAAGGTATGTTTTGACATTTATTGATGATTATTCTCGCTTTACATGGGTATTCTTTCTCAAAAACAAGTCAGAAGTGCTTGGAAAATTCAAGGATTTTAAGGCTTCTGTTGAGACCACCACTGAGAGCAAGATCAAAGCTCTTAGATCTGATAATGGTGGGGAATATATCAAGTCCGAGTTGCTGCAACTTTGTGCCCAAAGCGGAATCAAGATCCAACATATAGTTCCCTACACACCCCAGCAGAACGGTGTAGCGGAAAGGAAAAACCGGTCACTGAAAGAGATGGCTACATGCATGATTGAATCAAAAGGTTTGGCTGCAAATCTTTGGGCTGAAGCAATCAATGTTGCTGCATATATACAGAACCGAGTTCCACATTCATCCGTGAAAGGTATGACTCCTTTCGAAGCATTCTTTGGTCACAAACCGGATGTGTCAAATTTGAGAGTTTTTGGTTCTACTGCATGGGCTAGAATTCCTTCTGAGAAGAGACGAGCTTTGGATCCACAAAGTATCGAGTGCATATTGATAGGATATGGGGAAGAATCAAAAGCATATAAACTCATGGATATCAGATCTAAAAAGATATTCATAGAGCGCAGTGTGCAGTTTGAAGAACCGCTTCAAGAATTGCAACTAGTTGAGGAGAAAACTGCTGATTCACCGCCTTCACCAGAAGAAGATTCGAGCAGCGATAATGAAGGTATGAGTTCTGATATTTCTGATATTGTAGCAGCATATGATGATCATGACATATCAGGTTCGGAATCCGATCATTCAGATCCCCCTCAGTTACCAAAGTGGGCCCAAAACACTCTACAATCTGCTGGTTCGAATCTTGGAAATCCTGCTGATCCGAGACGAACAAGAGGAGACTTTCAAAGGGCAGGTATGGCTCTTTCTATTGCTGATCCATTTCTTCCTGAGATTTGTTATTTGATGGCTGGTTCAGATCCCCAATCATACTATTCAGCCCATCGAGATCCGAGATGGAAAGATGCCATGGATGAAGAGTACAGTTCTCTTCAAAAGAACAATACATGGGAGCTAGTTTCTCTTCCACCTGGAAGAAAATTAGTGAAGTGTAAATGGGTCTACCATACTAAAGTTGCTACTGATGGCACTATCAGCAAATATAAAGCAAGGTTGGTGGCAAAAGGTTTTTCCCAAGTCCAAGGAGTGGACTACACAGAGACCTTTGCACCGGTTGCAAAGATGGATTCCATCCGCCTTGTTTTAGCTATTGCCGCATCCAAGCACTGGGAGGTGCATCACATGGATGTGAAGAGTGCATTTTTACATGGAGACCTTGCTGAAGAGGTCTATATGCAGCATCCAGAGGGTTATACATCAGATCCATCATTGGTTTGTAGATTGAAGAAGTCTTTGTACGGGTTAAAACAGGCCCCAAGAGCTTGGTACGCAAAGATGGACTCCTTCCATCTTTCTCAGAATTTCCAAAGATGCAAATCTGATCCGAATGTCTATCTTCAGCGAGTTAAAGGTAATTTGTTGGTTATTGTACTTTATGTTGATGATCTGCTTATTACTGGTAGCACACTTACTTCAATAAACAAGCTAAAATCTGCCTTAAATCTAGCTTTTGACATGAGCGATTTGGGCTTGCTGAGTCACTTTTTGGGCTTGGAGATAGCTCAAAATTTCGATGGGATCACTATATCTCAGCAAAAATATGCTTCCGACCTGTTATTGAAGTTTAATATGGCTGAATGTAAGGCAGCCCCGTTTCCATTCCTCTCAGGAATCAGTCTTGAGGAGGGAGATTCCACACCGCTTGCAGATTGCAGTATGTATCGACAGTTGATTGGTTCACTACTTTATTTGAAACATTCACGGCCTGATATCTCATATGCCGTGAGTGCCGTGTCAAGATATATGCAGCAGCCACATGAGCTTCATTGGCGAGCAGCCAAGCGGATCTTGGAGTATGTGCAAGGTACGAGACAGTTTGGCATACATTATGCTGCAGATTCTGAGCTAGATTTCATTGGTTTTACTGATTCAGATTGGGCAGGTGATAGCATTGATCGGAAGTCCACTTCCAGTTATGTTTTCATGATTGGTCATGGTGCTATTTGCTGGTCCAGCAAAAAGCAAGCAGCCATTGCACTTTCTTCAGCAGAGGCAGAGTATTGAGGGGCAGTAAATGCCTGCATTCAGGCAGTTTGGTTGCAGGGTATTCTTTCCGAGTTTGGTTTTGGTGGCACTACTTCGACTGTCCTATTTTGTGACAATCAAAGTGCTATCAAGATCTCCACAGATCCAGTTCAGCGGCAGAGGACCAAACACATTGAGATTCATATGCATTACATTCGACAGTTGGTGCATGACCGCACCATCATTCTGCAATATTGCCCTACTGATGAGCAAATTGCAGACATCTTCACCAAGAGCTTCACTGAGAAGAAGTTCTCTTACCTCCGTTCACTGTTGGGGGTGAGTTCCATCATGGTGGAGACAGATTGATTCATTATTATGCTTTAGCTTGAGGGGGGGCTTTCTTCCCACTGGGTTTTCCCTCTTTCCTCACTTAGTTTATTTTCAGCATTTTTTGGATTATTGTATTGGGGTGACCTTTGGTCTTAGTTACCAGGGCCCCACATTATTTTAGTTGGCACATCATAGTCTAGCTTGAGGGGGGGTGTTCGGATATCCATCATCTATTTCGGGATACATCATCTATTTCAGGATCTTGCATGATCTATTTCAGGATATGATCTATTTCAGGATCATCTATTTCAGGATATGATCTATTTCAGGATCTTGCATGCACAGGCATGCATCCCAGTCACCAGTTTGATGCCTCCAGCACCTTATCCACCTTCTTCTAGCACCCGGGAGCCACTTACCACAGAGTTTTAGCCCTCCTAAGCTGAAAGGCGCCCTCTTCTCACCTACTGCCAGAGAAGGGTGCACTTGTTCACCTACCACTGCAGATTCACTCCAGTTACATTCAGTTAGCTCCGATTCTCCCTGATTTGAGGCTAGTTTCACTCCCGACTGACTGTATCACTTCCGTTTGACCTCCAGTTCGATTAGGTGACTTGTTCTGACTTCAGTTAGCCTCCCATGCGCCCCCACTGAGCCTCCAGATCCTATATCAGTGCTACACACTTCAGTTACAGTTATTATGCTCAGTTAGACTCATATTGACACCTGGATGACTGGTTGTTGTGATTGATGAGTACCACCGATGATTTATGAGGACTCCTAGACAGAGTCAAGCTACTCCATTCAGTGATTCGAATGGCCTACTTAGTCAATTCGAATTGCTCATTGACAGCATTGGATTGTATTGTAATCTATTGTAATTCATTCACCCTTTCTGGGATAGAGAGCACTGCTGCATGTTTTGCACAGTTTTGCACCATATTTTCTATGTTCATCTGTTGTGATTGATTTACTTGTTCATTAGATCTGCTGTGGCTAATTTTACAACTTCCGCCAGTTTTTTAAAATCACAACTTCTAGAAGGTTTACATGATTTCTTAAAATCCACGAGTATTTAGAAAATGTGATTTATTTCATAAATGGAATCAACAAAGTATTCACATTCTAAGCCATAAGGACTTTCTATAGTTTGTGCATGCTTCCGGAAATAAGAAAAGCTTACTTGCCCCCATTTTTTAAAATCATAGCTTCTAGAAGGTTTACAAGATTTCTTAATAAACACGAGTTTTTAGAAAATGTGATTTATTTACTCAATGGAATCAACAAACTATGCACATTCTACGTCATAACGACTTTCTATAGTTTGCGCATGCATCCGGAAATAAGAAAAGCTTACTTCCCCCCGTTTTTTAAAATCAGAGCTTCTAGAAGGTTTACATGATTTCTTAAAAAAAATGAGTTTTCAGAAAATGTGATTTATTTCATAAAAGGAATCAACAAAGTATGCACATTCTACGTCATAACGACTTTCTATTGTTTGCGCATGCGTCCGAAAATAAGAAAAGCTTACATACCCCCGTTTTTTAAAATCACAGCTTCTAGAAGGTTTACATGATTTCTTAAAAAAAACGAGTTTTTAGAATATGTGATTTATTTCTTAAAAGGAATCAACAAAGTATGCACATTCTACGTCATAACGACTTTGTATAGTTTGCGCATGCGTCCGGAAATAAGAAAAGCTTACTTCCCCCCTTTTTTTAAATTCACAGCATCTAGAAGGTTTACATGATTTCTTAAAAAACACGAGTTTTTAGAAAATGTGATTTATTTCATAAATGGAATCAACAAAGTATGCACATTCTACGTCATAACGACTTTCTATAGTTTGCGCATGCGTCTGGAAATAAGAAAAGCTTACTTCCCCCCGTTTTTTAAAATCAGAGCTTCTAGAAGGTTTACATGATTTCTTAAAAAAAATGAGTTTTCAGCAAATGTGATTTATTTCATAAAAGGAATCAACAAAGTATGCACATTCTACGTCATAACGACTTTCTATAGTTTGCGCATGCGTCCGGAAATAAGAAAAGCTTACTTCCCCCCTTTTTTTTAAATCACAACTTCTAGAAGGTTTCCATGATTTCTTAAAAAAAATGGGTTTTTAGAAAATGTGATTTATTTCATCAATGGAATCAACAAACTATGCACATTCTACGTAATAACGACTTTCTATAGTTTGTGAATGCGTCCGGAAATAAGAAAAACTTACTTCCCCCCGGTTTTTAAAATCACAGCTTCTAGAAGGTTTACATGATTTCTTAAAAAACATGAGTGTTTAGAAAATGTGATTTATTTCATAAATGGAATCAACAAAGTATGCACATTCTAAGTCATAACGACTTTCTATAGTTTGCGCATGTGTCCGGAAATAAGAAAATCTTACTTCCCCCCGTTTTTTAAAATCACAGCTTCTAGAAGGATTACATGATTTCTTAAAAAACACGAGTTTTTAGAAAATGTGATTTATTTCATCAATGGAATCAACAAACTATGCACATTCTACGTAATAATGATTTTCTATAGTTTGCGAATGCGTCCAGAAATAAGAAAAGCTTACTTCCCACTGGTTTTTAAAATCACAGCTTCTAGAAGGTTTACATGATTTCTTAAAAAAAATGAGTTTTTAGAAAATGTCATTTATATCTTAAATTGAATAAAAAAATTATGAACATTCTATGTCATAACGACTTTGTATAGTTTGCGCATGCGCAAACTATGCACATTCTAGGTAATAACGACTTTCTATAGTTTGCGCATGCGTCCGGAAATAAGAAAAGCTTACTTCCCCCCTTTTTTTAAATTGACATCTTCTAGAAGGTTTACATGATTTCTTAAAAAACATGAGTTTTTAGAAAATGTGATTTATTTCATAAATGGAATCAACAAAGTATGAACATTCTATGTCATAACGACTTTCTATAGTTTGTGCATGCGTCCGGAAATAAGAAAAGCTTACTTCCCCCCGTTTTTTAAAATCACAGCTTCTAGAAGGATTACATGATTTCTTAAAAAACACGAGTTTTTAGAAAATGTGATGTATTTCATAAATGGAATCAACAAAGTATGCACATTCTACGTCATAACGACTTTCTAAAGTTTGTGCATGCATCCGGAAATAAGAAAAGCTTACTTCCGCCAGTTTTTTAAAATCACAGCTTCTAGAAGGTTTACACGATTTCTTAATAAACACGAGTTTTTAGAAAATGTGATTTATTTAATCAATGGAATCAACAAACTATGCACATTCTACGTAATAACGACTTTTTATAGTTTGCACATGCGTCCGGAAATAAGAAAATCTTACTTCCCCCCGTTTTTTAAAATCACAGCTTCTACAAGGTTTACACGATTACTTAAAAAAACACGAGTTTTTAGAAAATGTCATTTGTTTCATAAATGGAATCAACAAAGTATGAACAAACTATGTCATAACGACTTTGTATCGTTTGCGCATGCGCAAACTATGCACATTCTACGTAATAATGACTTTCTATAGTTTGCGCATGCGTCCGAAAATAAGAAAAGCTTACTTCCCCCCATTTTTTAAAATCACAGCTTCTAGAAGGTTTACATGATTTCTTAATAAACACGATTTTTTAGAAAATGTGATTTATTTAATCAATGGAATCAAGAAACTATGCACATTCTACGTAATAACGACTTTCTATAGTTTGCGCATGCGTCCGGAAATAAGAAAAGTTTACTTCCCCCCTTTTTTTAAATTCACAGCTTCTAGAAGGTTTACATGATTTCTTAAAAAACACGAGTTTTTAGAAAATGTGATTTATTTCATCAATAGAATCATCAAAGTATGCACATTCTACGTCATAACGACTTTCTATAGTTTGCGCATGCGTCCGGAAATAGGAAAAGCTTACTTCCCCCGTTTTTTTAAATTCACAAATTCTAGAAGGTTTACATGATTTCTTAAAAAACACGAGTTTCTAGAAAATGTGATTTATTAAATAAATGGAATCAACAAAGTATGCACATTCTATGTCATAACGACTTTGTATAGTTTGCGCGTGCGCAAACTATACACATTCTAGGTAATAACAACTTTCTATAGTTTGCGCATGCGTCCGGAAGTAAGAAAAGTTTACTTCCCCCCTTTTTTTAAATTCACAGCTTCTAGAAGGTTTACATGATTTCTTAAAAAGCACGAGTTTTAAGAAAATGTGATTTATTTCATAAATAGAATCATCAAAGTATGCACATTCTACGTCATAACGACTTTCTATAGTTTGCGTATGCGTCCGGAAATAAGAAAAGCTTACTTCCCCCCATTTTTTAAAATCACAGCTTCTAGAAGGATTACATGATTTCTTAAAAAACACGAGTTTTTAGAAAATGTGATGTATTTCATAAATGGAATCAACAAAGTATGCACATTCTACGTCATAACGACTTTCTAAAATTTGCGCATGCGTCCGGAAATAAGAAAAGCTTACTTCCCCTCGTTTTTTAAAATCACAGCTTCTAGAAGGTTTACATGATTTCTTTAAAAAAATGAGTTTTTAGAAAATGTGATTTATTTCATAAAAGGAATCAACAAAGTATGCACATTCTACGTCAAAACGACTTTCTATAGTTTACGCATGCGTCTGGAAATAAGAAAAGCTTACTTCCCCCCTTTTTTTAAAATCACAGCTTCTAGAAGGTTTCCATGATTTCTTAAAAAAAATGGGTTTTTAGAAAATGTGATTTATTTCATAAATGGAATCAACAAAGTATGCACATTCTACGTCATAACGACTTTCTATAGTTTCCGCATGCGTCCGGAAATAAGAAAAGCTTACTTCCCCCCGTTTTTAAAAATCACGGCTTCTAGAAGGTTTACATGATTTCTTAAAAAAAAATGAGTTTTTAGAAAATGTGATTTATTTCGTAAAAGGAATCCACAAAGTATGCACATTCTATGTCATAACGACTTTTTATAGTTTGCGCATGCGTATGGAAATAAGAAAAGCTTACTTCCCCCCTTTTTTTAAAATCACAGCTTCTAGAAGGTTTACATGATTTCTTAAAAAACACGAGTTTTTAAAAAATGTGATTTATTTCGTAAATGGAATCAAAAAAGTATAAACATTCTAAGTCATAACGACTTTGTATAGTTTGTGCATGCGTCCGTAAATAAGAGAAGCTTACAACCCCCCGTTTTTTAAAATCACAACTTCTAGAAGGTTTACATGATTTCTAAAAAAACATGAGTTTTTAGAAAATGTGATTTATTTCATAAAAGGAATCAACAAAGTATACACATTCTACATCATAACGACTTTATATAGTTTGTGCATGCGTCCGGAAATAAGAAAAGCTTACTTCCCCCCGTTTTTAAAAGTCACAGCTTCTAGAAGGTTTACATGATTTCTTAAAAAACACGAGTTTTTAAAAAATGTGATTTATTTCGTAAATGGAATAAAAAAAGTATGCACATTCTAAGTCATAACGACTTTGTATAGTTTGTGCATGCGTCCGTAAATAAGAGAAGCTTACTTCCCCGCGATTTTTAAAATCACAACTTCTAGAATGTTTACATGATTTCTTAAAAAACATGAGTTTTTAGAAAATATCATTTATTTCATAAATGGAATCAACAAAGTATGAACATTCAATGTCATAACGATTCTGTATAGTTTGCGCATGTGCAAACTATGCACATTCTATGTAATAACGACTTTCATAAATGGAATAAAAAAAGTATGCACTTTCTACGTCATAACGAATTTCTATAGTTTGCACATGCGTCCGGAAATAAGAAAACCTTACTTCCCCCCGTTTTTTAAAATCATAGCTTCTAGAAGGTTTACATGATTTCTTAAAAAACCACGAGTTTTTAGAAAATGTCATTTATTTCATAAATGGAGTCAACAAAGTAAGAACATACGATGTCATAACAAATTTGTATAGTTTGCACATGCGAAAACTATGCACATTCTATGTAATAACGACTTTCTATAGTTTGCACATGCGTGCGGAAATAAGAAAAGCTTACTTCCCCCCTTTTTTTAAATTCACAGTTTCTAGAAGGTTTACATGATTTCTTAAAAAACAAGAGTTTTTAGAAAATGTGATTTATTTCATAAATGGAATCAAGAAAGTATGCACATTCTACGTCATAACGACTTTCTATAGTTTGCGCATGCGTCCGGAAATAAGAAAATCTTACTTCCCACCATTTTTTAAAATCACAGCTTCTAGAAGGTTTACATGATTTCTTAATAAACACGAGTTTTTCGAAAATGTGATTTATTTAATCAATGGAATCAACAAACTATGCACATTCTACGTAATAACGACTTTCTATAGTTTGCGCATGCGTCCGGAAATAAGAAAAGATTACTTCCCCCCGATTTTTGAAAATCACAGCTTCTAGAAGGTTTACATGATTTCTTAAAAAAACGAGTTTTTAGTAAATGTGATTTATTTCATAAATGGAATCATCAAAGTATGCATATTTTACGTCATAACAACTTTCTTTAGTTTGCGCATGCGTCTGGAAATAAGAAAAGCTTACTTCCCCCCGTTTTTTAAAATGACAGCTTCTAGAAGGTTTCCATGATTTCTTGAAAAACACGAGTTTTTAGAAAATGTGATTTATTTCATCAATGGAATCAACAAACTATGCACATTCTACGTAAAAACGACTTTCTATAGTTTGCGAATGCGTCCGGAAATAAGAAAAGCTTACGTCCCCCCGTTTTTTAAAATCACAGCTTCTAGAAGGTTTACATGATTTCTTAAAAAACATGAGTTTTTAGAAAATGTGATTTATTTAATCAATTGAATCAACAAACTATGCACATTATACGTAATAACGAATTTCTATAGTTTGTGCATGCGTCCGAAAATAAGAAAAGCTTACTTCCCCCTGTTTTTTAAAATCATAGCTTCTAGAAGGTTTACATGATTTCTTAAAAAATACGAGTTTTTAGAAAATGTCATTTGTTTCATAAATGGAATCAACAAAGTATGAACAAACTATGTCATAATGACTTTGTATCGTTTGCGCATGCGCAAACTATGCACATTCTACGTAATAACGACTTTCTATAGTTTGTGCATGCGTCCGGAAATAAGAAAAGCTTACTTTCCCCCTTTTTTTAAATTCACAGCTTCTAGAAGGTTTACATGATTTCTTAAAAAACACGAGTTTTTAGGAAATGTGATTTATTTCATAAATGGAATCAACAAAGTATGCACATTCTACGTCATAACAAATTTCTATAGTTTGTGCATGCGTCCGGAAATAAGAAAAGCTAACTTCCGCCAGTTTTTTAAAATCACTGCTTCTAGAAGGTTTACATGATTTCTTGAAAAACACGAGTTTTTAGAAAATGTGATTTATTTCATAAATTGAATCAACAAAGTATGCACATTCTACGTCATAACGAATTTCTATAGTTTCTGCATGCGTCCGGAAATAAGAAAAGCTTACTTCCGCAAGTTTTTTAAAATCACTGCTTCTAGAAGGTTTACATGATTTCTTGAAAAACATGAGTTTTTAGAAAATGTGATTTATTGCATAAATTGAATCAACAAAGTATGCACATTCTACCTCATAACGAATTTCTATAGTTTGTGCATGCGTCCGGAAATAAGAAAAGCTTACTTCCCCCCGGTTTTTAAAATCACAGCTTCTAGAAGGTTTACATGATTTCTTAAAAAACATGAGTGTTTAGAAAATGTGATTTATTTCATAAATGGAATCAACAAAGTATGCACATTCTAAGTCATAACAACTTTCTATAGTTTGCACATGCATCCAGAAACAAGAAAAGCTTACTTCACCCCGTTTTTTAAAATCACAACTTCTAGAAGGTTTACATGATTTCTTAAAAACACGAGTTTTTAGAAAATGTGATTTATTTCATAAATGGAATCAACAAAGTATGCACATTCTATGTCATAACGACTTTCTATAGTTTGCACATGTGTCCGGAAATAAGAAAAGCTTACTTCCCCCCGTTTTTTAAAATCACAGCTTCTAGAAGGATTACATGATTTCTTAAAAAACACGAGTTTTTAGAAAATGTGATTTATTTCATCAATGGAATCAACAAAATATGCACATTCTACGTAATAACGACTTTCTATAGTTTGCGAATGCGTCCAGAATAAAGAAAAGCTTACTTCCCACTGGTTTTTAAAATCACAGCTTCTAGAAGGTTTACATGATTTCTTAAAAAAGATGAGTTTTTTGAAAATGTCATTTATTTCTTAAATTGAATAAAAAAACTATGAACATTCTATGTCATAACGACTTTGTATAGTTTGCGCATGCGCAAACTATGCACATTCTAGGTAATAACGACTTTCTATAGTTTGCGCATGCGTCCGGAAATAAGAAAAGCTTACTTCCCCCCTGTTTTTAAATTGACATCTTCTAGAAGGTTTACATGATTTCTTAAAAAACATGAGTTTTTAGAGAATGTCATTTATTTCTTTAATGGAATCAAAAAAGTATGAACATTCTATGTCATAACGACTTTGTATATTTTGCGCATGCGCAAACTATGCACATTCTAGGTAATAACGACTTTCTATAGTTTGCGCATGCGTCTGGAAATAAGAAAAGCTTACTTCCCCCCTTTTTTTAAATTCACATCTTCTAGAAGGTTTACATGATTTCTTAAAAAACACGAGTTTTTAGAAAATGTGATTTATTTCATAAATGGAATCAACAAAGTATGCACATTCTATGTCATAACGACTTTCTATAATTTGCGCATGCGTCTGGAAATAAGAAAAGCTTACTTCCCCCCGTTTATTAAAATCACAACTTCTAGAAGGATTACATGATTTCTTAAAAAACATGAGTTTTACGAACATGTGATTTATTTCATAAATGGAATCAACAAAGTATGCACATTCTATGTCATAACGAATTTCTATAGTTTGCGCATGCGCAAACTATGCGCATTCTAGGTAATAACGACTTTCTATAGTTTGCGCATGCGTCCAGAAATAAAAAAAGCTTACTTCCTCCCTTTTTTTAAATTCACAGTTTCTAGAAGGTTTACATGATTTCTTAAAAAACATGAGGTTTTAGAAAATGTGATTTATTTCATAAATGGAATCAACAAAGTATGCACATTCTACGTCATAACGACTTTCTATAGTTTGTGCATGCGTCCGGAAATAAGAAAAGCTTACTTCCCCCTGTTTTTTAAAATCACAGCTTCTAGAAGGTTTACATGATTTCTTAAAAAAAACGAGTTTTTAGAAAATGTGATTTATTTCTTAAAAGGAATCAACAAAGTATGCACATTCTACGTCATAACGATTTTGTACAGTTTGCGCATGTGCAAACTATGCACATTCTAGGTAATAACGACTTTCTATACTTTGCGCATGCGTCCGGAAATAAGAAAAGCTTACTTCCCCCCTTTTTTTAAATTCACAGCTTCTAGAAGGTTTACATGATTTCTTAAAAAAAATGAGTTTTCAGAAAATATGATTTATTTCATAAAAGGAATCAATAAAGTATGCACATTCTACGTCAAAACGACTTTCTATGGTTTACGCATGCGTCCGGAAATAAGAAAAGCTTACTTCCGCCAGTTTTTTAAAATCACAGCTTCTAGAAGGTTTACATGATTTCTTAAAAAACATGAGTTTTTAGAAAATGTGATGTATATCATAAATGGAATCAACAAAGTATGCACATTCTACGCCATAACTACTTTCTAAAGTTTGCGCATGCGTCCGGAAATAAGAAAAGCTTACTTCCGCTAGTTTTTTAAAGTCACGGCTTCTAGAAGGATTACGTGATTTCTTAAAATCCACAAGTTTTTAGAAAATTTGATTTATTTCATAAATGGAATCAACAAAGTATGCACATTCTAAGTCATAATGACTTTATATAGTTTGCGCATGCGTCCGGAAATATCAAAAGCTTAATTCGCCCCGTTTTTTAAAGTCACGGCTTCTACAAGGTTTACATGATTTCTTAAAAAACACGATTTTTTAGAAAATGTGATTTATTTCATCAATGGAATCAACAAACTATGCACATTCTACGTAATAACGACTTTCTATAGTTTGCGAATGTGTCCGGAAATAAGAAAAGCTTACTTCCCCCCGGTTTTTAAAATCACAGCTTCTAGAAGGTTTACATAATTTCTTAAAAAACATGAGTTTTTAGAAAATGTCATTTATTCCATAAATGGAATAAAAAAAGTATGAACATTCTATGTCATAACGACTTTGTATAGTTTGCGCATGCGCAAACTATGCACATTCTAGGTAATAACGAATTTCTATAGTTTGCGCATGCGTCCGGAAATAAGAAAAGCTTACTTCCCTCCTTTTTTTAAATTCACAGCTTCTAGAAGGTTTACATGATTTCTTAAAAAACACAAGTTTTTAGAAAATGTCATTTATTTCTTAAATGGAATAAAAAAAGTATGAACATTCTATGTCATAATGACTTTGTATAGCTTGCGCATGCGCAAACTATGCACATTCTAGGTAATAACGACTTTCTATAGTTTGCGCCTGCGTCCGGAAATAAGAAAAGCTTACTTCCCCCCTTTTTTTAAATTCACAGCTTCTAGAAGGTTTACATGATTTCTTAAAAAACACGAGTTTTTAGAAAATGTGATTTATTTCATAAATGGAATCAACAAAGTATGCACATTCTACGTCATAACGACTTTCTATAGTTTGCGAATGCGTCCGGAAATAAGAAAAGCTTACTTCCCCCCGTTTTTTAAAATCACAGCTTCTAGAAGGTTTACATGATTTCTTTAAAAAAATGAGTTTTTACAAAATATGATTTATTTCATAAAAGGAATCAACAAAGTATGCGCATTCTACGTCATAACGACTTTGTATAGTTTGCACATGTGCAAACTATGCACATTCTAGGTAATAAGGACTTTCTATAGTTTGCGCATGCGTCCGGAAATAAGAAAATCTTACTTCCCCCGTTTTTTTAAATTCACACCTTCCAGAAGGTTTACATGATTTCTTAAAAAACACGATTTTTTAGAATATGTGATTTATTTCATAAATGGAATCAACAAAGTATGCACATTCTACGTCAGAACGACTTTCTATAGTTTGCGCATGCGTCCGGAAATAAGAAAAGCTTACTTCCCCCCGTTTTTTAAAATTACAGCTTTTAGAAGGTTTACATGATTTCTTTAAAAAAATGAGTTTTTAGAAAATGTGATTTATTTCATAAAAGGAATCAACAAAGTATGCACATTCTACGTCAAAACGACTTTCTATAGTTTGCGCATGCGTCCGGAAATAAGAAAAGCTTACTTCCCCCCTTTTTTTTAAATCACAGCTTCTAGAAGGTTTACATGATTTCTTAAAAAAAATGGGTTTTTAGAAAATGTGAAATAAGAAAAGCTTACTTCACCCCGTTTTTTAAAATCACAACTTCTAGAAGGTTTACATGATTTCTTAAAAAACAAGAGATTTTATAAAATGCGATTTATTTCAAAAATGGAATTAACAAAGTATGCACATTCTACATCATAACGACTTTCTATAGTTTGCGCATGTGTTCGGAAATAAGAAAAGCTTACTTCCCCCCGTTTTTTAAAATCACAACTTCTAGAAGGTTTACATGATTTCTTAAAAATCACGAGTTTTAAGAAAATGTGTTTTATTTCATCAATGGAATCAACAAACTATGCACATTCTACGTTATAACAACTTTCTTTAGTTTGCGAATGCGTCCGGAAATAAGAAAAGCTTACTTCCACTCGTTTTTTAAAATCACAGCCTCTAGAAGGTTTACATGATTTCTTAAAAAACCACGAGTTTTTAGAAAATGTCATTTATTTCATAAATGGAATCAACAAAGTATGAACATACGATGTCATAACGACTTTGTATAGTTTGCGCATGCGAAAACTATGGACATTCTATGTAACAACGACTTTCTATAGTTTGCACATGCGTCCAGAAATAAGAAAAGCTTACTTCCCCCCTTTTTTTAAATTCATAGCTTCTAGAATGTTTACATGATTTCTTAAAAAACACGAGTTTTTAGAAAATGTGATTTATTTCATAAATGGAATCAACAAAGTATGCACATTCTACGTCATAACGACTTTCTATAGTTTGCACATGCGTCAGGAAATAAGAAAAGCTTACTTCCCCCCTTTTTTAAAATCACAGCTTCTAGAAGGTTTACATGATTTCTTAAAAAAAACAAGATTTTAGAAAATGTGATTTATTTCATAAAAGGAATCAACAAAGTATGCATATTCTACGTCATAACGGTTTCTATAATTTGCGCATGCGTCCGGAAATAAGAAAAGCTTACTTCTCCCCGTTTTTTAAAATCACAGCTTCTAGAAGGATTACATGAGTTCTTAAAAAACATGAGTTTTACGAACATGTGATTTATTTCATAAATGGAATCAACAAAGTATGCACATTCTATGTCATAACGACATTCTATAGTTTGCACAAGCTCAAACTAAGCACATTCTATGTACTAACGACTTTCTATAGTTTGCGTATGTGTCCAGAAATAAGAAAAGCTTATTTCACCTAGTTTTTTAAAATCACAACTTCTAGAAGGTTTACATGATTTCTTAAAAAACATGAGTTTTTAGAAAATGTGATTTATTTCATAAATGGAATCAACAAAGTATGCACATTCTATGTCATAACGACTTTGTATGGTTTGTGCATCCGCAAACTATGCACATTCTACGTAATAAAGACTTTGTATAGTTTGCGCATATATACGAAAATAAGAAAAGCTTACTTCCCCTCGTTTTTTAAAATCACAACTTCTAGAAGGTTTACATGATTCCTTAAAAAACACGAGTTTTTAGAAAACGTCATTTGTTTCATAAATGGAATCAACAAAGTATGAACAAACTATGTCATAACGAGTTTGTATCATTTGCGCATGGGAAAACTATGCACATTCTACGTAATAACGACTTTCTATAGTTTGCGAATGCGTCCGGAAATAAGAAAAGCTTACTTCCCCCGATTTTTTAAATTCACAGCTTCTAGAAGGTTTACATGATTTCTTAAAAAACATGAGTTTTTAGAAAATGTGATTTATTTTATAAATGGAATCAACAAAGTCTGCACATTCTATGTCATAACGACTTTCTATAGTTTGCGCATGCGTCCAGAAATAAGAAAAGCTTACTTCCCCCATTTTTTAAATTCACAGCTTCTAGAAGGTTTACATGATTTCTTAAAAAACACGAGTTTTTAGAAAATGTGATTTATTTCATAAATGGAATCAACAAAGTATGCACATTTTACGTCATAACGGTTTCTATAATTTGCACATGCGTTTCTATAATTTGCACATGCGTTTCATAAATGGAATCAACAAAGTATGCACATTTTACGTCATAACGGTTTCTATAATTTGCACATGCGTCCGGAAATAAGAAAAGCTTACTTCTCCCCGTTTTTTAAAATCACAGCTTCTAGAAGGATTACATGATTTCTTAAAAAACATGAGTTTTACGAACATGTGATTTATTTCATAAATGGAATCAACAAAGTATGCACATTCTATGTCATAACGACTTTCTATAGTTTGCGCAAGCGCAAACTAAGCACATTCTATGTACTAACGACTTTCTATAGTTTGTGTATGCGTCCAGAAATAAGAAAAGCTTTGTTCACCCAGTTTTTTAAAATCACAACTTCTAGAAGGTTTACATGATTTCTTAAAAAACACGAGTTTTTAGAAAATGTGATTTATTTCATAAATGGAATCAACAAAGTATGCACATTCTACGTCATAACGACTTTCTAAAGTTTGTGCATGCGTCCATAAATAAGAAAAGCTTACTTCCGCCAGTTTTTTAAAATCACAGCTTTTAGAAGGTTTACATGATTTCTTAAAAACCACGAGTATTTAGAAAATGTGATTTATTTCATAAATGGAATCAACAAAGTATGCACATTCTAAGTCATAACGACTTTCTATAGTTTGCGCATGCATCCAGAAATAAGAAAAGCGTACTTCCCCTCGTTTTTTAAAGTCACAGCTTCTAGAAGGTTTACATGATTTCTTAAAAAACACGAGTTTTTAGAAAATGTGATTTATTTCATCAAAGGAATCAACAAACTATGCACATTCTACGTAATAATGACTTTCTATAGTTTGCGAATGCGTCCGGAAATAAAAAAGGCTTACCTCCCTCCGGTTTTTAAAATCACAGCTTCTAGAAGATTTACATGATTTCATAAAAAACACGAGTTTTTAGAAAATGTCATTTATTTCATAAATGGAATAAAAAAAGTATGAACATTCTATGTCATAACAACTTTGTATAGTTTGCGCATGCGCAAACTATGCACATTCTAGGTAATAACGACTTTCTATAGTTTACGCATGCGTCCGGAAATAAGAAAAGCTTACTTCCCCCCTTTTTTTAAATTCACAGCTTCTAGAAGATTTACATGATTTCTTAAAAAACACGAGTTTTTAGAAAATGTGATTTATTTCATAAATGGAATCATCAAAGTATGCACATTCTACGTCATAACGACTTTCTATAGTTTGCACATGCATCCGGAAATAAGAAAAGCTTACTTCCCCCCGTTTTTTAAAATCACAGCTTCTAGAAGGTTTACATGATTTCTTTAAAAAAATGAGTTTTTAGAAAATGTGATTTATTTCATAAAAGGAATCAACAAAGTATGCACATTCTATGAAATAACGACTTTCTATAGTTTGCGCATGCGTATGGAAATAAGAAAAGCTTACTTCCCCCCGTTTTTTAAAATCACAGCTTCTAGAAGGTTTACATGATTTCTTAATAAACAAGAGTTTTTATAAAATGTGATTTATTTCATAAATGGAATCAACAAAGTATGCACATTTTACGTCATAACGACTTTCTATAGTTTGCGAATGCGTCCGGAAATAAGAAAAGCTTACTTCCCCCCCTTTTTTAAAATCACAGCTTCTAGAAGGTTTACATGATTTCTTAAAAAAAACGAGTTATTAGAAAATGTGATTTATTTCATAAATGGAATCAACAAAGTACGCACATTCTACATAATAACCACTTTATATAGTTTGCACATGCGTCTGGAAATAAGAAAAGCTTGCTTCCGCCAGTTTTTTAAAATCACAACTTCTAGAAGGTTTACATAATTTCTTAAAAAACACGAGTTTTTAGAAAATGTGATTTATTTCATAAATGGAATCAACAAAGTATGCAGATTCTACGTCATAACGACTTTGTATGGTTTGGGCATGCGCAAACTATGCACATTCAACGTACTAACGACTTTCTATAGTTTGCGCATACATTCGGAAATAAGAAAAGCTTACTTCCGCCAGTTTTTTAAAATCACAGCTTCTAGAAGGTTTACATGATTTCTTAAAAAACATGAGTTTTTAGAAAATGTGATTTATTTCATAAATGGAATCAAGAAAGTATGCACATTCTACGTCATAACGACTTTCTAAAGTTTGCGCATGGGTCCGGAAATAAGGAAAGCTTACTTCCGCAAGTTTTTTAAAATCACTGCTTCTAGAAGGTTTACATGATTTCGTAAAAAAAATGAGTTTTTAGAAAATGTGATTTATTTCATAAAACGAATCAACATAGTATGCATATTCTATGTCAAAACGACTTTCTATAGTTTTCGCATGCGTCTGGAAATAATAAAAGCTTACATCCCCCCGTTTTTTAAAATCACAGCTTCAAGAAGGTTTCCATGATTTCTTAAAAAACACGTGTTTTTAGAAAATGTGATTTATTTCATCAATGGAATCAACAAACTATGCACATTCTACGTAATAACGACTTTCTAAAGTTTGCGAATGCGTCCGGAAATAAGAAAAGCTTACTTTCCCCCGTTTTTTAAAATCACAGCTTCTAGAAGGTTTACATGATTTCTTAAAAAACACGAGTTTTTAAAAAATATGATTTATTTCAAAAATGGAATCAACAAAGTCTGCACTTTCTATGTCATAACGAATTTCTATAGTTTGCGCATGCATCCGGAAATAATAAAAGCTTACTTCCCCCGTTTTTTAAAATCACAGCTTCTAGAAGGTTTCCATGATTTCTTAAAAAACACATGTTTTTAGAAAATGTGATTTTTTTCATCAATGGAATCAACAAACTATTTACACTCTACGTAATAACGACTTTCTATAGTTTGCGCATGTGTCTAGAAACAAGAAAAGCTTACTTCCTCCATTTTTTTAAATTCACAGCTTCTAGAAGGTTTACATGATTTCTTAAAAAACACGAGTTTTTAGAAAATATGATTTATTTCAAAAATGGAATCAACAAAGTATGCACTTTCTATGTCATAACGACTTTATATAGTTTGCGCATGTGTCCGGAAATAAGAAAAGCTTACTTCCCCCCATTTTTTAAAATCACAACTTCTAGAAGGTTTACATGATTTCTTAAAAAACACGAGTTTTTAGAAAATGTGATTTATTTAATCAATGGAATCAACAAACTATGCGCATTATACGTAATAACGACTTTCTATAGTTTGTGCATGCGTCCGAAAATAAGAAAAGCTTACTTCCCCCCGTTTTTTAAAATCACAGCTTCTAGAAGGTTTACATGATTTCTTAAAAAACACGAGTTTTTAGAAAATGTCATTTGTTTCATAAATGGAATCAACAAAGTATGAACAAACTATGTCATAATGACTTTGTATCGTTTGAGCATGCGCAAACTATGCACATTCTACGTAATAACGACTTTCTATAGTTTGTGCATGCATCCGGAAATAAGAAAAGCTTACTTTCCCCCTTTTTTTAAATTCACAGCTTCTAGAAGGTTTACATGATTTCGTTAAAAACACGAGTTTTCAAAAAATGTGATTTATTTCATAAATGGAATCAACAAAGCATGCACATTCTACGTCATAACGACTTTCTATAGTTTGCGTGTGCGTCCGGAAATAAGAAAAGCTTACTTCCCCCCGTTTTTTAAAATCACAGCTTCTCGAAGGATTACATGATTTCTTAAAAAACATGAGTTTCTAGAAAATGTGATTTATTTCATAAATGGAATCAACAAAGTATGCACATTCTAAGTCATAACGACTTTCTATAGTTTGCGCATGCATCCGGAAATAAGAAAAGCTTACTTCCCCACGTTTTTTAAAATCACAGCTTCTAGAAGGTTTACATGATTTCTTAAAAAACACGAGTTTTTAGAAAATGTCATTTATTTAATAAATGGAATCAACAAAGTATGCACATTCTATGTAATAACGAATTTCTATAGTTTGCGCATGCGCAAACTATGCACATTCTACGTACTAACGACTTTCTATAGTTTGCGTATTCGTCCGGAAATAAGAAAAGCTTACTTCACCCCGTTTTTTAAAATCACAACTTCTAGAAGGTTTACATGAGTTCTTAAAAAAGACGAGTTTTTAGAAAATGTGATTTATTTCATTATTAAATAGAATCAACAAAGTATGCACATTCTATGTCATAACGACTTTGTATGGTTTGCGCATGCGCAAACTATGCATATTCTATGTACTAACGACTTTCTATAGTTTGCGTATTCGTCCGGAAATAAGAAAAGCTTACTTCACCCTCTTTTTTAAAATCACAACTTCTGGAAGGTTTGCATGATTTCTTAAAAAACACGAGTTTTTAGAAAATGTGATTTATTTCATAAATGGAATCAACAAAGTATGCACATTCTATGTCATAACGACTTTCTATAGTTTTCGCATGCACAAACTATGCACATTCTACGTAATAACGACTTTCTATAGTTTTAGCATGTGTCCGGAAATAAGAAAAGTTACTTCACCCCTTTTTTTAAAATCACAACTTCTAGAAGGTTTACATGATTTCTTAAAAAACAAGAGATTTTAGAAAATGTGATTTATTTCAAAAATGGAATCAACAAAGTATGCACATTCTACATCATAACGACTTTCTATAGTTTGCACATGTGTCCGGAAATAAGAAAAGCTTACTTCCCACCGTTTTGCGCGTGCGAAAACTATGCACATTCTATGTAATAACGACTTTCTATAGTTTGCGCATGCGTATGGAAATAAGAAAAGCTTACTTCCCCCCTTTTTTTAAATTCATAGCTTATAGAAGGTTTACATGATTTCTTAAAAAACACGAGTTTTTAGAAAATGTGATTTATTTCATAAATGGAATCAACAAAGTATGCACATTCTACGTCATAACGACTTTCTATAGTTTGCACATGCGTCCGGAAATAAGAAAAGCTTACTTCCCACCGTTTTTTAAAATCACAGCTTCTAGAAGGTTTACATGATTTCTTAAAAAAAACGAGATTTTAGAAAATGTGATTTATTTCATAAAAGGAATGAACAAAGTATGCACATTCTACGTCATAACGACTTTCTATAGTTTGCACATGCGTCCGGAAATAAGAAAAGCTTACATCCCCCCGTTTTTTAAAATCACAGCTTCTAGAAGGTTTACATGATTTCTAAATAAACACGAGTTTTTAGAAAATCTGATTTATTTAATCACTGGAATCAACAAACTATGCACATTCTACGTCATAACGACTTTCTATAGTTTGCACATGCGTCCGGAAATAAGAAAAGCTTACTTCCCCCCATTTTTTTAAATCATAGCTTCTAGAAGGTTTACATGATTTTCTTAAAAAAACACGAGTTTTTAGAAAATGTCATTTGTTTCATAAATGGAATCAAAAAAGTATGAACAAACTATGTCATAACGACTTTGTATCGTTTGCGCATGCGCAAACTATGCACATTCTACGTAATAACGACTTTCTATAGTTTGCGCATGCGTCTGGAAATAATAAAAGCTTACTTCCCCCCGTTTTTTAAAATCACAGCTTCTAGAAGGTTTAGATGATTTCTTAATAAACATGAGTTTTTAGAAAATGTGATTTATTTAATCAATGGAATCAACAAACTATGCACATTCTACGTAATAACGACTTTCTATAGTTTGCGCATGCGTCCGGAAATAAGAAAAGCTTACTTCCCCCCTTTTTTTAAATTCATGGCTTCTAGAAGGTTTACATGATTTCTTAAAAAGCATGAGTTTTTAGAAAATGTGATTTATTTCATCAATGGAATCAACAAACTATGCACATTCTACGTAATAACGACTTTCTATAGTTTGCGAATGCATCCAGAAATAATAAAAGCTTACTTCCCCCCGGTTTTTAAAATCACAGCTTCTAGAAGGTTTACATGAGTTCTTAAAAAACATGAGTTTTTAGAAAATGTGATTTATTTCATAAATGGAATCAAAAAAGTATGAACATTTTATGTCATAACGACTTTGTATAGTTTGCGCATGCGCAAACTATGCACATTCTAGGTAATAACGACTTTCTAGAGTTTGCGCATGCGTCCGGAAATAAGAAAAGCTTACTTCCCCCCTTTTTTAAAATTCACAGCTTCTAGAAGGTTTACATGATTTCTTAAAAAACACGAGTTTTTAGAAAATGTGATTTATTTCATAAATGGAAACAGCAAAGTATGCACATTCTTCGTCATAACGACTTTCTATAGTTTGCGCATGCGTCCGGAAATAAGAAAAGCTTACTTCGCCCCGTTTTTTAAAATCACAGCTTCTAGAAGGTTTACATGATTTCTTAAAAAAAACGAGTTTTTAGAAAATTTGATTTATTTCATAAAAGGAATCAACAAAGTATGCACATTCTATGTCATAACGACTTTGTATAGTTTGCGCATGTTCAAACTATGCACATTCTAGGTAATAACGACTTTCTATAGTTTGCGCATGCGTCCGGAAATAAGAAAATCTTACTTCCCACCTTTTTTTAAATTCACAGCTTCTAGAAGGTTTACATGATTTCTTAAAAAACACGAGTTTTTAGAAAATGTGATTTATTTCAAAAATCGAATCAACAAAGTATGCACATTATACGTCATAACGACTTTCTATAGTTTGCGCATGCGTCCGGAAATAAGAAAAGCTTACTTTTCCACGTTTTTTAAAATCACAGCTTCTAGAAGGTTTACATGATTTCTTAAAAAAAACGAGATTTTAGAAAATGTGATTTATTTCATAAAAGGAATCAATAAAGTATGCACATTCTACGTCATAATGACTTTCTATAGTTTGCACATGCGTCCGTAAATAAGAAAAGCTTACATCCCCCCATTTTTTAAAATCACGTCTTCTAGAAGGTTTACATGATTTCTTAAAAAACATGAGTGTTTAGAAAATGTGATTTATTTCATAAATGGAATCAATAAAGTATGCACATTCTATGTCATAACGACTTTGTATGGTTTGCCTATGCGCAAACTATGCACATTCTACGTCATAACAACTTCCTATAGTTTGCGCATGCATCCTGAAATAAGAAAAGCTTGCTTCCCCCCGTTTTTTAAAATCACAGCTTCTAGAAGGTTTACATGATTTCTTAAAAAACGCGTGTTTTTAGAAAATGTGATTTATTTCATAAATGGAATCAACAAAGTATGCACATTCTACGTCATAATGACTTTCTATAGTTTGCGCATGCGTCCGGAAATAATAAATTCTTACTTCCCCCCGTTTTTTAAAATCACAGCTTCTAAAATGTTTACATGATTTCTTAAAAAAAACGAGTTTTTAGAAATTGTGATTTATTTCATAAAAGGAATAAAAAAAGTATGCACATTGTACGTCATAACGAATTTGTATAGTTTGCGCATGTGCAAACTATGCACATTCTAGGTAATAACGGCTTTCTATAGTTTGCGCATGCGTCCCGAAGTAAGAAAAGCTTACTTCCCCCCTTTTTTTAAATTCACAGCTTCTAGAAGGTTTACATGATTTCTTAAAACACATGAGTTTTTAGAAAATGTGATTTATTTCGTAAATGGAATCAACAAAGTATGCACATTCTACGTCATAATGACTTTCTATAGTTTGCGCATGCGTCCGGAAATAATAAAAGCTTACTTCCCCCCGTTTTTTAAAATCACAGCTTCTAGAAGGTTTACATGATTTCTTAAAAAAAAACGAGTTTTTAGAAAATTTGATTTATTTCAGAAAAGGAATAAAAAAGTATGCACATTCTACATCATAACGACTTTGTATAGTCTGCGCATGTGCAAACTATGCACATTCTAGGTAATAACGACTTTCTATAGTTTGCGCATGCGTCCGGAAATTAGAAAAGCTTACTTCCCCCCTTTTTTTAAATTCATAGCTTCTAGAAGGTTTACATGATTTCTTAAAAAACACGAGTTTTTAGAAAATGTGATTTATTTCATAAATGGAATCAACAAAGTATGCACATTCTACGTCATAACGACTTTTTATAGTTTGCGTATGCATCTGGAAATAAGAAAAGCTTACATCCCCCCGTTTTTTAAAATCACAGCTTCTAGAAGGTTTACATGATTTCTTAAAAAAAATGTGATTTATTTCATAAAACGAATCAACAAAGTATGCACATTCTACGTCATAACGACTTTCTAAAGTTTGCGCATGCGTCCGGAAATAAGAAAAGCTTACTTCCCCCCGTTTTTTAAAATCACAGCTTCTAGAAGGTTTAGATGATTTCTTAAAAAACACGAGTTTTTAGAAAATGTCATTTATTTCATAAATGGAATCAAAAAAGTATGAACATTCTATGTCATAACGACTTTCTATAGTTTGCGCGTGCGCAAACTATACACATTCTAGGTAATAACAACTTTCTATAGTTTGCGCATGCGTCCAGAAATAAGAAAAGTTTACTTCCCCCCTTTTTTAAAATTCACAGCTTCTAGAAGGTTTACATGATTTCTTAAAAAACACGAGTTTTTAGAAAATGTGATTTATTTCATAAATGGAATCAACAAAGTATGCACATTCTACGACATAATGACTTTCTATAGTTTGCGCATGCGTCCGGAAATAAGAAAAGCCTACCTCGCCCCGTTTTTTAAAATCACAGCTTCTAGAAGGTTTACTTTATTTCTTAAAAACCATGAGTTTTTAGAAAATGTGATTTATTTCATATAAGGAATCAATAAAGTATGCACATTCTACATCATAACGACTTTCTATAGTTTGCGTATGCGTATGGAAATAAGTAAAGCTTACTTCCCACCGTTTTTTAAAATCACAGCTTCTAGAAGGTTTACATGATTTCTTAAAAAACACGAGTTTTTAGAAAATGTCATTTATTTAATAAATGGAATCAACAAAGTATGCACATTCTACGTAATAACGACTTTCTATAGTTTGCGCATGCGTCCGGAAATAAGAAAAGCTAACTTCCCCCTGTTCGTTAGAATCACAGCTTCTAGAAGGTTTACATGATTTCTTAACAAACATGAGTTTTTAGAAAATGTCGTTTATTTCATAAATGGAATTAACAAAGTATGCACATTCTATGTCATAACGACTTTCTATAGTTTGCGCATGCGCAAACTATGCACATTCTATGTACTAACGACTTTCTATAGTTTGCGTATTCGTCTGAAAATAAGAAAAGCTTACTTCCCCCCTTTTTTTCAATTCACAGCTTCTAGAAGGTTTACATGATTTCTTTAAAAACATGAGTTTTTAGAAAATGTGATTTATTTCATAAATGGAATAAAAAAAGTATGCACTTTCTATGTCATAACGACTTTCTATAGTTTGCACATGCGTCCGGAATTAAGAAAAGCTTACTTCCCCCCGTTTTTTAAAATCACATCTTCTAGAAGGTTTACATGATTTCTTAAAAAAAACGAGATTTTAGAAAATGTGATTTATTTCATAAAAGGAATCAAACAAGTATGCACATTCTACGTCATAACGACTTTCTATAGTTTGCACATGCGTACGGAAATAAGAAAAGCTTACATCCCCCCTGTTTTTTAAAATCACAACTTCTAGAAGGTTTACATGATTTCTTAATAAGCACGAGTTTTTAGAAAATGTGATTTATTTAATCGCTGGAATCAACAAACTATGCACATTCTACGTCATAACGACTTTCTATAGTTTGCACATGCGTCCGGAAATAAGAAAAGCTTACTTCCCCCCATTTTTTAAAATCATAGCTTCTAGAAGGTTTACATGATTTTCTTAAAACAACACGAGTTTTTAGAAAATGTCATTTGTTTCATAAATGGAATAAAAAACGTATGAACAAACTATGTCATAACGACTTTGTATCGTTTGCGCATGCGCAAACTATGCACATTCTACGTAATAAGGACTTTCTATAGTTTGTGCATGCGTCCGGAAATAATAAAAGCTTACTTCCCCCCGTTTTTTAAAATCACAGCTTCTAGAAGGTTTAGATGATTTCTTAATAAACATGAGTTTTTAGAAAATGTGATTTATTTAATCAATGGAATCAACAAACTATGCACATTCTACGTACTAACGACTTTCTATAGTTTGCACATGCGTCCGGAAATAAGAAAAGCTTACTTCCCCACGTTTTTTAAAATCACAGCTTCTAGAAGGTTTACATGATTTCATAAAAAACACGAGTTTTTAGAAAATGTGATTTATTTCATAAAAGGAATCAACAAAGTATGCGCATTCTACGTCATAACGACTTTGTATAGTTTGCGCATGTTCAAACTATGCACATTCTAGGTAATAACGACTTTCTACAGTTTGCGCATGCGTCCGGAAATAAGAAAAGCTTACATCCCCCCTTTTTTTAAATTCACAGCTTCTAGAAGGTTTACATGATTTCTTAAAAAACATGAGTTTTTAGAAAATGTGATTTATTTCATAAATGGAATCATCAAAGTATGCACATTCTACGTCATAACGACTCTCTATAGTTTGCGCATGCGTCTGGAAATAAGAAAAGCTTACTTCCCCCCGTTTTTTAAAATCACAGCTTCTAGAAGGTTTACATGATTTCTTTAAAAGAATGAGTTTTTAGAAAATGTGATTTATTTCATAAAAGGAATCAACAAAGTATGCACATTCTATGTCATAATGCATTAGAGAGATTTTGAGGTCAAAAAAGGGCCTCCTAAGAGATGTACTACAAAAATATGAGATATATTAAAATATTATGAATTTGGGGTTTTATGGGGTAGGTATATATGACAAGTCACCTCCCACACTATTTTCTATGCACAATATAAATAACCATAGTTGAGTTACTTTTCAAAATTCACTAGAAATAAAATTAATAAAATAAGTCTACATTGATGTGACTAAGATTCATTGTAAATTCCCAAAAATGTATTGTCCTTTAACATTTATTTGTCTTGAACTTGCAAATGAATATAAATAATAATAAATATTTTTAAGAGTTTTTTTTTCTCATGAATTTAATAATGTAATTTAATTGAGAATTTATTTACATGTAAAATGTCAATAATATTATTATAATCCACATTGCGTTATTATTATTATTTATTAAATCTATTATTATTCTTTATTAGTTTGACATTATGTTATTAAATAGAATGGAGTGAATATATAATTTAAAATTAAAAACATAAAAATAATAATATATTATTTTATAAAAAAATGTGAAAGGACTTTCTTTATGAATTAAGAGTACTTCACTTGAAAATGACAATAATATTATTTTATGTGAAAGTGTGAAAAGACATTCATTATGAGTACTTTACTTGAAAATGACAATAATATTATTTTATGAAAAGACTATCATTATGAGTACTTTACTTTATGAATTAAAAGTACTAACACCACTACCTTGGTTAACTATGTGTTTTCATCCACCATAGAAAATTTGACAAATAAGCATTCTTAACTCATGCAATGCCACCTCACCAAGGGGGATGATGTCATCTACTAGAATGTGATTGGTTGTATTTTATAGTACATTTTCTTTGTTTTGAGGCCATTTTTTGACCTCAAAATTTCTCTAATGACTTTCTATAATTTGCGCATGCGTATGGAAATAAGAAAAGCTTACTTCCCCCCGTTTTTTAAAATCACAGCTTCTAGAAGGTTTAGATGATTTCTTAAAAAACATGAGTTTTTAGAAAATGTGATTTATTTCATAAATGGAATCAACAAAGTATGCACATTCTAAGTCATAACGAGTTTCTATAGTTTGCGCATGCGTCCGGAAATAAGAAAACCTTGCTTCCCCCCATTTTTTAAAATCACAGCTTCTAGAAGATTTACATGATTTCTCAAAAAACACGAGTTTTTAGAAAAAGTGATTTATTTCATCAATGGAATCAACAAACTATGCACATTCTACGTAATAACGACTTTCTATAGTTTGCGAATGCGTCCGGAAATAAGAAAATCTTACTTCCCCCCGGTTTTTAAAATCACAACTTCTCGAAGGTTTACATGATTTCTTAAAAAACACGAGTTTTTAGAAAATGTCATTTATTTCGTAAATGGTATCAAAAAAGTATGAAAATTCTATGTCATAACGACTTTGTATAGTTTGCGCGTGCGCAAACTATGTACATTCTAGGTAATAACAACTTTCTATAGTTTGCGCATGCGTCCAGAAATAAGAAAAGTTTACTTCCCCCCTTTTTTTAAATTCACAGCTTCTAGAAGGTTTACATGATTTCTTAAAAAACACGAGTTTTTAGAAAATGTGATTTATTTCATAAATGGAATCAACAAAGTATGCACATTCTACGTCATAATGACTTTCTATAGTTTGCGCATGCGTCCGGAAATAAGAAAAGCTTACTTCGCCCCGTTTTTTAAAATCATAGCTTCTAGAAGGTTTACATGATTTTCTTAAAACAACACGAGTTTTTAGAAAATGTCATTTGTTTCATAAATGGAATCAAAAAAGTATGAACAAACTATGTCATAACGACTTTGTATCGTTTGCGCATGCGCAAACTATGCACATTCTACGTAATAAGGACTTTCTATAGTTTGTGCATGCGTCCGGAAATAATAAAAGCTTACTTCCCCCCGTTTTTTAAAATCACAGCTTCTAGAAGGTTTAGATGATTTCTTAATAAACATGAGTTTTTAGAAAATGTGATTTATTTAATCAATGGAATCAACAAACTATGCACATTCTACGTACTAACGACTTTCTATAGTTTGCACATGCGTCCGGAAATAAGAAAAGCTTACTTCCCCCCGTTTTTTAAAATCACAGCTTCTAGAAGGTTTACATGATTTCATAAAAAACACGAGTTTTTAGAAAATGTGATTTATTTCATAAAAGGAATCAACAAAGTATGCGCATTCTACGTCATAACGACTTTGTATAGTTTGCGCATGTTCAAACTATGCACATTCTAGGTAATAACGACTTTCTACAGTTTGCGCATGCGTCCGGAAATAAGAAAAGCTTACTTCCCCCCTTTTTTTAAATTCACAGCTTCTAGAAGGTTTACATGATTTCTTAAAAAACACGAGTTTTTAGAAAATGTGATTTATTTCATAAATGGAATCATCAAAGTATGCACATTCTACGTCATAACGACTCTCTATAGTTTGTGCATGCGTCTGGAAATAAGAAAAGCTTACTTCCCCCCGTTTTTTAAAATCACAGCTTCTAGAAGGTTTACATGATTTCTTTAAAAGAATGAGTTTTTAGAAAATGTGATTTATTTCATAAAAGGAATCAACAAAGTATGCACATTCTATGTCATAACGACTTTCTATAATTTGCGCATGCGTATGGAAATAAGAAAAGCTTACTTCCCCCCGTTTTTTAAAATCACAGCTTCTAGAAGGTTTAGATGATTTCTTAAAAAACATGAGTTTTTAGAAAATGTGATTTATTTCATAAATGGAATCAACAAAGTATGCACATTCTAAGTCATAACGAGTTTCTATAGTTTGCGCATGCGTCCGGAAATAAGAAAAACTTGCTTCCCCCCATTTTTTAAAATCACAGCTTCTAGAAGATTTACATGATTTCTCAAAAAACACGAGTTTTTAGAAAAAGTGATTTATTTCATCAATGGAATCAACAAACTATGCACATTCTACGTAATAACGACTTTCTATAGTTTGCGAATGCGTCCGGAAATAAGAAAATCTTACTTCCCCCCGGTTTTTAAAATCACAACTTCTCGAAGGTTTACATGATTTCTTAAAAAACACGAGTTTTTAGAAAATGTCATTTATTTCATAAATGGTATCAAAAAAGTATGAACATTCTATGTCATAACGACTTTGTATAGTTTGCACGTGCGCAAACTATGTACATTCTAGGTAATAACAACTTTCTATAGTTTGCGCATGCGTCTAGAAATAAGAAAAGTTTACTTCCCCCCTTTTTTTAAATTCACAGCTTCTAGAAGGTTTACATGATTTCTTAAAAAACACGAGTTTTTAGAAAATGTGATTTATTTCATAAATGGAATCAACAAAGTATGCACATTCTACGTCATAATGACTTTCTATAGTTTGCGCATGCGTCCGGAAATAAGAAAAGCTTACTTCGCCCCGTTTTTTAAAATCACAGCTTCTAGAAGGTTTACATGATTTCTTAAAAAAAATGAGTTTTTAGAAAAAAAGATTTATTTCATATAAGGAATCAATAAAGTATGCACATTCTACGTCATAACGACTTTCTATAGTTTGTGCATGCGTATGGAAATAAGAAAAGCTTACTTCCCACTGTTTTTTAAAATCACAGCTTCTAGAAGGTTTACATGATTTCTTAAAAAACACGAGTTTTTAGAAAATGTCATTTATTTAATAAATGGAATCAACAAAGTATGCACATTCTAGGTAAAAACGACTTTCTATAGTTTGCACATGCGTCCGGAAATAAGTAAAGCTAACTTCCCCGTGTTTGTTAGAATCACAGCTTCTAGAAGGTTTACATGATTTCTTAACAAACATGAGTTTTTAGAAAATGTCATTTATTTCATAAATGGAATTAACAAAGTATGCACATTCTATGTCATAACGACTTTCTATAGTTTGCGCATGTGCAAACTATGCACATTCTAAGTACTAACGGCTTTCTATAGTTTGCGTATTCGTTCGAAAATAAGAAAAGTTTACTTCACCCCGTTTTTTAAAATCACAACTTCTAGAAGGTTTACATGATTTCTTAAAAAACACGATTTTTTAGAAAATGTGATTTATTTCATAAATGGAATCAACAAAGTATGCACATTCTATGTCATAACGACTTTGTATGGTTTGCGGATGCGCAAACTATGCACATTCTACGTACTAACGACTTTCTATAGTTTGCGTATTCGTCCGGAAATAAGAAAAGCTTACTTCACCCCATTTTTTAAAATCACAACTTCTAGAAGGTTTACATGATTTCTTAAAAAACAAGAGATTTTAGAAAATGTGATTTATTTCAAAAATGGAATCAACAAAGTATGCAAATTCTACATCATAATGACTTTCTAAAGTTTGCGCATGCATCCGGAAATAAAAAAAGCTTACTTCCCCCTGTTTTCTAAAATCATAGCTTCTAGAAGGTTTACATGATTTCTTAACAACCACGAGTTTTTAGAAAATGTCTTTTATTTCATAAATGGAATCAAAAAAGTATGCACATTCTATGTCATAACGACTTTCTATAGTTTTCGCATGCGCAAACTATGCACATTCTACGTAATAACGACTTTCTATAGTTTACGCATGCGTCCGGAAATAAGAAAAGCTTAATTCACCCCATTTTTTAAAATCACAACTTCTAGAAGGTTTACATGATTTCTTAAAAAACAAGAGATTTTATAAAATGCGATTTATTTCAAAAATGCTATCAACAAAGTATGCACATTCTACATCATAACGACTTTCTATAGTTTGTGCATGTGTCCGGAAATAAGAAAGCTTACTTCCCCCCATTTTTTAAAATCACAGCTTCTAGAAGGTTTACATGATTTCTTAAAAATCACGAGTTTTAAGAAAATGTGTTTTATTTCATAAATGGAATCATCAAAGTATGCACATTCTACGTTATAACGACTTTCTTTAGTTTGCGAATGCGTCCGGAAATAAGAAAGCTTACTTCCCCCCATTTTTTAAAATCGCAGCTTCTAGAAAGTTTACATAATTTCTTAAAAATCACGAGTTTTAAGAAAATGTGTTTTATTTCATCAATGGAATCAACAAACTATGCACATTCTACGTTATAACAACTTTCTTTAGTTTGCGAATGCGTCCGGAAATAAGAAAAGCTTACTTTCCCTCGTTTTTTAAAATCACAGCTTCTAGAAGGTTTACATGATTTCTTAAAAAACCACGAGTTTTTAGGAAATGTCATTTATTTCATAAATGGAATCAACAAAGTATGAACATACGATGTCATAACAACTTTGTATAGTTTGCGCGTGCGAAAACTATGCACATTCTATGTAATAACGACTTTCTATAGTTTGCGCATGCGTATGGAAATAAGAAAAGCTTACTTCCCCTCGTTTTTTGAAATCACAGCATCTAGAAGGTTTCCATGATTTTAAAAAAAAAATAGTTTTTAGAAAATATGATTTATTTCATAAAAGGAATCAACAAAGTATGCACATTAGAAAACACGAGTTTTTAGAAAATGTGATTTATAGAAGGTTTACATGATTTCTTAAAAAACACGAGTTTTTAGAAAATGTGATTTATTTCATAAATGGAATCAAAAAAGTATGCACATTCTACGTCATAACGACTTTCTATAGTTTGCACATGCGTCCGGAAATAAGAAAAGCTTACTTCCCACCGTTTTTTAAAATCACAGCTTCTAGAAGGTTTACATGATTTCTTAAAAAAAACGAGATTTTAGAAAATGTGATTTATTTCATAAAAGGAATCAACAAAGTATGCACATTCTACGTCATAACGACTTTCTATAGTTTGCACATGCGTCCGGAAATAAGAAAAGCTTACATCCCCCCGTTTTTTAAAATCACGGCTTCTAGAAGGTTTACATGATTTCTAAATAAACACGAGTTTTTAGAAAATGTGATTTATTTAATCACTGGAATCAACAAACTATGCACATTCTACGTCATAACGACTTTCTATAGTTTGCACATGCGTCCGGAAATAAGAAAAGCTTCCTTCCCCCCGTTTTTTAAAATCATAGCTTCTAGAAGTTTTACATGATTTTCTTAAAAAAACACGAGTTTTTAGAAAATGTCATTTGTTTCATAAATGGAATCAAAAAAGTATGAACAAACTATGTCATAACGACTTTGTATCGTTTGCGCATGCGCAAACTATGCACATTCTACGTAATAACGACTTTCTATAGTTTGCGCATGCGTCTGGAAATAATAAAAGCTTACTTCCCCCCGTTTTTTAAAATCACAGCTTCTAGAAGGTTTAGATGATTTCTTAATAAACATGAGTTTTTAGAAAATGTGATTTATTTAATCAATGGAATCAACAAACTATGCACATTCTACGTAATAACGACTTTCTATAGTTTGAAGATGCGTCCGGAAATAAGAAAAGCTTACTTCCCCCCTTTTTTTAAATTCATGGCTTCTAGAAGGTTTACATGATTTCTTAAAAAGCATGAGTTTTTAGAAAATGTGATTTATTTCATCAATGGAATCAACAAACTATGCACATTCTACGTAATAACGACTTTCTATAGTTTGCGAATGCATCCGGAAATAATAAAAGCTTACTTCCCCCCGGTTTTTAAAATCACAGCTTCTAGAAGGTTTACATGATTTCTTAAAAAACATGAGTTTTTAGAAAATGTGATTTATTTCATAAATGGAATCAAAAAAGTATGAACATTTTATGTCATAACGACTTTGTATAGTTTGCGCATGCGCAAACTATGCACATTCTAGGTAATAACGACTTTCTAGAGTTTGCGCATGCGTCCGGAAATAAGAAAAGCTTACTTCCCCCCTTTTTTAAAATTCACAGCTTCTAGAAGGTTTACATGATTTCTAAAAAAACACGAGTTTTTAGAAAATGTGATTTATTTCATAAATGGAAACAGCAAAGTATGCACATTCTTCGTCATAACGACTTTCTATAGTTTGCGCATGCGTCCGGAAATGAGAAAAGCTTACTTCGCCCCGTTTTTTAAAATCACAGCTTCTAGAAGGTTTACATGATTTCTTAAAAAACACGAGTTTTTAGAAAATTTGATTTATTTCATAAAAGGAATCAACAAAGTATGCACATTCTATGTAATAACGACTTTGTATAGTTTGCGCATGTTCAAACTATGCACATTCTAGGTAATAACGACTTTCTATAGTTTGCGCATGCGTCCGGAAATGAGAAAAGCTTACTTCCCACCTTTTTTTAAATTCACAGCTTCTAGAAGGTTTACATGATTTCTTAAAAAACACGAGTTTTTAGAAAATGTGATTTATTTCATAAATCGAATCAACAAAGTATGCACATTATACGTCATAACGACTTTCTATAGTTTGCGCATGCGTAAGGAAATAAGAAAAGCTTACTTTCCCCCGTTTTTTAAAATCACAGCTTCTAGAAGGTTTACATGATTTCTTAAAAAAAACGAGATTTTAGAAAATGTGATTTATTTCATAAAAGGAATCAATAAAGTATGCACATTCTACGTCATAATGACTTTCTATAGTTTGCACATGCGTCCGTAAATAAGAAAAGCTTACATCCCCCCATTTTTTAAAATCACGGCTTCTAGAAGGTTTACATGATTTCTTAAAAAACACAAGTTTTTAGAAAATGTGATTTATTTCATCAATGGAATCAACAAACTATGCACATTCTACGTAATAACGACTTTCTATAGTTTCCGAATGCGTCCGAAAATAAGAAAAGCTTACTTCCCCCCGATTTTTAAAATCACAGCTTCTAGAAGGTTTACATGATTTCTTAAAAAACATGAGTGTTTAGAAAATGTGATTTATTTCATAAATGGAATCAACAAAGTATGCACATTCTATGTCATAACGACTTTGTATGGTTTGCCTATGCGCAAACTATGCACATTCTACGTCATAACAACTTCCTATAGTTTGCGCATGCATCCGGAAATAAGAAAAGCTTGCTTTCCCCCGTTTTTTAAAATCACAGCTTCTAGAAGGTTTACATGATTTCTTAAAAAACGTGAGTTTTTAGAAAATGTGATTTATTTCATAAATGGAATCAACAAAGTATGCACATTCTACGTCATAATGACTTTCTATAGTTTGCGCATGCGTCCGGAAATAATAAAATCTTACTTCCCCCCGTTTTTTAAAATCACAGCTTCTAAAATGTTTACATGATTTCTTAAAAAAAACGAGTTTTTAGAAAATGTGATTTATTTCATAAAAGGAATAAAAAAAGTATGCACATTGTACGTCATAACGAATTTGTATAGTTTGCGCATGTGCAAACTATGCACATTCTAGGTAATAACGTCTTTCTATAGTTTGCGCATGCGTCCCGAAATAAGAAAAGCTTACTTCCCCCCTTTTTTTAAATTCACAGCTTCTAGAAGGTTTACATGATTTCTCAAAAAACATGAGTTTTTAGAAAATGTGATTTATTTCGTAAATGGAATCAACAAAGTATGCACATTCTACGTCATAATGACTTTCTATAGTTTGCGCATGCGTCCGGATATAATAAAAGCTTACTTCCCCCCGTTTTTTAAAATCACAGCTTCTAGAAGGTTTACATGATTTCTTAAAAAAAAATGAGTGTTTAGAAAATGTGATTTATTTCATAAAAGGAATAAAAAAGTATGCAGATTCTACATCATAACGACTTTGTATAGTCTGCGCATGTGCAAACTATGCACATTCTAGGTAATAACGACTTTCTATAGTTTGCGCATGCGTCCGGAAATAAGAAAAGCTTACTTCCCCCCTTTTTTTAAATTCATAGCTTCTAGAAGGTTTACATGATTTCTTAAAAAACACGAGTTTTTAGAAAATGTGATTTATTTCATAAATGGAATCAACAAAGTATGCACATTCTACGTCATAACGACTTTTTATAGTTTGCGTATGCATCTGGAAATAAGAAAAGCTTACATCCCCCCGTTTTTTAAAATCACAGCTTCTAGAAGGTTTACATGATTTCTTAAAAAAAATGTGATTTATTTCATAAAACGAATCAACAAAGTATGCACATTCTACATCATAACGACCTTCTAAAGTTTGCGCATGCGTCCGGAAATAAGAAAAGCTTACTTCCGCCAGTTTTTTAAAATCACAGCTTCTCGAAGGTTTACATGATTTCTTAAAAAACACGAGTTTTTAAAAAATGTGATTTATTTCGTAAATGGAATCAACAAAGTATGCACATTCTACGTCATAACGACTTTTTATAGTTTGCGTATGCATCCGGAAATAAGAAAAGCTTACTTCCCCCCGTTTTTTAAAATCACAGCTTCTAGAAGGTTTACATGATTTCTCAAAAAACACGAGTTTTTAGAAAATGTGATTTATTTCATCAATGGAATCAACAAACTATGCACATTCTACGTAATAACGACTTTCTATAGTTTGTGAATGCGTCCGGAAATAAGAAAAGCTTACTTCCCCCCGGTTTTTAAAATCACAAAGTCTAGAAGGTTTACATGATTTCTTAAAAAACACGAGTTTTTAGAAAATGTCATTTATTTCATAAATGGAATCAAAAAAGTATGAACATTCTATGTCATAACGACTTTGTATAGTTTGCGCGTGCGCAAACTATGCACATTCTAGGTAATAACGACTTTCTATAGTTTGCGTATTCGTTCGGAAATAAGAAAAGCTTACTTCACCCTGTTTTTAAAATCACAACGTCTACAAGGTTTACATGATTTCTTAAAAAACACAAGTTTTTAGAAAATGTCATTTATTTCATAAATGGAATCAAAAAAGTATGAACATTCTATGTCATAACGACTTTGTATAGTTTGCGCGTGCGCAAACTATGCACATTCTAGGTAATAACGACTTTCTATAGTTTGCATATTCGTCCGGAAATAAGAAAAGCTTACTTCACCCTATTTTTTAAAATCACAGCTTTTAGAAGGTTTACATGATTTCTTAAAAAAAATGAGTTTTTAGAAAATGTGATTTATTTAATAAAAGGAATAAAAAAAGTATGCACATTCTACGTCATAACGACTTTGTATAGTTTGCGCATGTGCAAAATATTCACATTCTAGGTAATAACAACTTTCTATAATTTGCGCATGCGTCCGGAAATAAGAAAAGCTTACTTCCCCCCTTTTTTTAAATTCATAGCTTCTAGAAGGTTTACAAGATTTCTTAAAAAACACGAGTTTTTGGAAAATGTGATTTATTTCATAAATGGAATCAACAAAGTATGCACATTCTACGTCATAACGACATTCTAAAGTTTTCGCATGCATCCGGAAATAAGAAAAGCTTACTTCCGCCAGTTTTTTAAAATCATAGCTTCTAGAAGGTTTACATGAGTTCTTAAAATCCACGAATATTTAGAAAATGTGATTTCTTTTATAAATCGAATCAACAAACTATGCACATTCTACGTAATAACGACTTTCTATAGTTTGCGCATGCGTCCGGAAATAAGAAAATCTTACTTCCCCCCGTTTTTTAAAGTCACAGCTTTTAGAAGGTTTACATGATTTCTTAAAAAACACGAGTTTTTAGAAAATGTGATTTATTTCATCAATGGAATCAACAAACTATGCACATTCTGTGTAATAACGACTTTCTATAGTTTGCGAATGCATCCGGAAACAAGAAAAGCTTACTTTCCCCTGTTTGTTAAAATCACAGCTTCTAGAAGGTTTACATGATTTCTTAACAAACACGAGTTTTTAGAAAATGTCATTTATTTCATAAATGGAATCAACAAAGTATGCACATTCTATGTCATAACGAGTTTCTATAGTTTGTGCATGCGCAAACTATGCACATTCTACGTACTAACGACTTTCTATAGTTTGCGTATTCGTCCGGAAATAAGAAAAGCTTAATTCACCCCGTTTTTTAAAATCACAACTTCTAGAAGGTTTACATGATTTCTTAAAAAACACGAGTTTTTAGAAAATGTGATTTATTTCATAAATGGAATCAACAAACTATGTACGTTCTACGTAATAACGACTTTCTATAGTTTGCGAATGCGTCCAGAAATAAGAAAAGCTTACTTCCCCCCGTTTTTTAAAATCACAGCTTCTAGAAGGTTTACATGATTTCTTAAAAAAAAGGAGTTTTTAGAAAATGTGATTTATTTCATAAAAGGAATCAACAAAGTATGCACATTCTACGTCATAACGACTTTCTATAGTTTGCGCATGCATAGGGAAATAAGAAAAGCTTACTTCCCCTCGTTTTTTAAAATCACAGCTTCTAGAAGGTTTACATGATTTCTTAAAAAACATGAGTTTTTAGAAAATGTCATTTATTTATTAAATAGAATCAACAAAGTATGCACATTCTACGTAATAACGACTTTCCATAGTTTGCCCATGCGTCCGGAAATAAGAAAAAGCTTACTTTCCCCTGTTTGTTAAAATCATAGCTTCTAGAAGGTTTACATGATTTCTTAACAAACACGAGTTTTTAGAAAATGTCATTTATTTCATAAATGGAATCCACAAAGTATGCACATTCTATTTCATAACGAGTTTCTATAGTTTGCGCATGCGCAAACTATGCACATTCTCCGTACTATCGACTTTCTATAGTTTGTGTATTCGTCCGGAAATAAGAAAAGCTTACTTCACCACGTTTTTTAAAATTAGAACTTGTAGAAGGTTTACATGATTTCTTAAAAAACACGAGTTTTTAGAAAATGTGATTTATTTCATAAATGGAATCAACAAAGTATGCACATTCTATGTCATAACAACTTTGTATGGTTTGCGCATGCGAAAACTATGCACATTTTACATAATAACGACTTCCTATAGTTTGCGCATGTGTCCGGAAATAAGAAAAGCTTACTTCCGCCAGTTTTGTAAAATCACAGCTTCTAGAAGGTTTACATGATTTCTTAGAAAACACGAGTTTTTAGAAAATGTGATTTATTTCATAAATGGAATCCACAAAGTATGCACATTCTACGTCATAACGACTTTTTATAGTTTGCGCATGCATCCGGAAATAAGAAAAGCTTACTTCCCCCCGTTTTTTAAAATCACAGCTTCTAGAAGGTTTACATGATTTCTTAAAAAAAATGAGTTTTTAGAAAATGTGATTTATTTCATAAAAGGAATCAATAAAGTATGCACATTCTATGTCATAACGATTTTCTATAGTTTGCCCATGCGTATGGGAATAAGAAAAGCTTACTTCCCCCCGTTTTTTAAAATCACAGCTTCTAGAAGGTTTACATGATTTCTTAAAAAACACGAGTTTTTAGAAAATGTGATTTATTTCATCAATGGAATCAAAAAACTATGTTCATTCTATGTAATAACGACTTTCTATAGTTTGTGAATGCGTCCGGAAATAAGAAAAGCTTACTTCCCCCCGGTTTTTAAAATCACATCTTCTAGAAGGTTTACATGATTTCTTAAAAAACATGAGTTTTTAGAAAATGTCATTTATTTCATCAATGGAATCAACAAACTATGCACATTCTACGTCATAACGACTTTCTATAGTTTGCGCATGCGTAAGGAAATAAGAAAAGCTTACTTCCCCCATTTTTTTAAAATCACAGCTTCTAAAAGGTTTACATGATTTCTTAAAAAACATGAGTTTTTAGAAAATGTGATTTATTTCATAAATGGAATCAACAAAGTATGCACATTCTAAGTCATAATGACTTTCTATAGTTTGCGCATGCATCAGGAAATAAGAAAAGCTTCTTCCCCCCGTTTTTTAAAATCACAGCTTCTAGAAGATTTACATGATTTCTCAAAAAACACGAGTTTTTAGAAAATGTGATTTATTTCATAAATGGAATCAACAAAGTATGCACATTCTACGTCATAACGACTTTATATAGTTTGTGCATGCGTCCGGAAATAAGAAAAGCTTATTTCCCCCCGTTTTCTAAAGTCACAGCTTCTAGAAGGTTTACATGAGTTCTTAAAAAACATGAGTTTTTAGAAAATCTGATTTATTTCATCAATGGAATCAACAAACTATGCACATTCTACGTAATAACTACTTTCTATAGTTTGCGAATGCGTCCGGAAATAAGAAAAGCTTACTTCCCCCCATTTTTTAAAATCATAGCTTCTAGAATGTTTACATGAGTTCTTAAAAAACATGAGTTTTTATAAAATATCATTTATTTCATAAATGGAATCAACAAAGTATGAACATTCTATCTCATAACGACTTTGTATAGTTTGCGCATGTGCAAACTATGCACATTCTATGTAATAACGACTTTCTATAGTTTGCGCATGCGTCTGGAAATAAGAAAAGCTTACTTTCCCCCTTTTTTTCAATTCACAGCTTCTAGAAGGTTTACATGATTTCTTAAAAAACATGAGTTTTTAGAAAATGTGATTTATTTCATAAATGGAATAAAAAAAGTATGCACTTTCTACGTCATAACGACTTTCTATAGTTTGCGCATGCGTCCGGAAATAAGAAAAGCTTACTTCCCCCCGTTTTTTAAAATCACAGCTTCTAGTCGGTTTACATGATTTCTTAAAAAACACGAGTTTTTAGAAAATGTCATTTGTTTCATAAATGGAATCAACAAAGTATGAACAAACTATGTCATAACGACTTTGTCTCGTTTGCGCATGCGCAAACTATGCACATTCTACGTAATAACGACTTTCTATAGTTTGCGCATGCGTCCGGAAATAAGAAAAGCTTACTTCCCCCCATTTTTTAAAATCACAGCTTCTAGAAGGTTTACATGATTTCTTAAAAAACACGCGTTTTTAGAAAATGTGATTTATTTCGTAAATGGAATCAACAAAGTATGCACATTCTACGTCATAACGACTTTCTATAGTTTGCGCATGTGTCCGGAAATAAGAAAAGCTTACTTCCCCCCATTTTTTAAAATCACAGCTTCTAGAAGGTTTACATGATTTCTTAAAAAAAACGAGTTTTTAGAAAATGTGATTTATTTCATAAAAGGAATGAACAAAGTATGCACATTCTACGTCATAACGACTTTCTATAGTTTGCGCATGCGTCTGGAAATAAGAAAAGCTTACCTCCCCCCTTTTTTTAAAATCACAGCTTCTAGAAGGTTTCCATGATTTCTTAAAAAAAGGGGTTTTTGGAAAATGTGATTTATTTCATCAATGGAATCAACAAACTATGCACATTCTACGTAATAACGACTTTCTATAGTTTGCGCATGTGTCCGGAAATAAGAAAAGATTACTTTTGCCAGTTTTTTAAAATCACAGCTTCTAGAAGGTTTACATGATTTCTTAAAAAACATGAGTTTTTAGAAAATGTGATTTATTTCATAAATGAAATCAACAAAGTATGCACATTCTACGTCATAACGACTTTCTAAAGTTTGCGCATGCGTTCGGAAATAAGAAAAGCTTACTTCCCCCAGTTTTTTAAAATCACAGCTTCTAGAAGGTTTACATGATTTCTTAAAAACCACGAGTTTTTAGAAAATGTGATTTATTTCATAAATGGAATCATCAAAGTATGCACATTCTAATTCATAACGACTTTCTATAGTTTGTGCATGCGTCCGGAAATAAGAAAAGCTTACTTCCCTTAGTTTTTTAAAGTCACAGCTTCTAGAAGGTTTACATGATTTCTTAAAAAACACGAGTTTTTAGAAAATGTGATTTATTTCATCAATGGAATAAAAAAACTATGCACATTCTACGTAATAATGACTTTCTATAGTTTGCGAATGCGTCCGGAAATAAGAAAAGCTTACTTCCCCCCGGTTTATAAAATCACAGCTTCTAGAAGGTTTACATGATTTCTTAAAAAACACGAGTTTTTAGAAAATGTCATTTATTTCATAAATGGAATAAAAAACGTATGAACATTCTATGTCATAACGACTTTGTATACTTTGCCCGTGCGCAAACTATGCACATTCTAGGTAATAACAACTTTGTATAGTTTGTGCATGCGTCCGGATATAAGAAAAGCTTACCTTCCCTCGTTTTTTAAAATCACAGCTTCTAGAAGGTTTACATAATTTCTCAAAAAACACAAGTTTTGAGAAAATGTGATTTATTTCATCAATGGAATCAACAAACTATGCACATTCTACGTAATAACGACTTTTACTTCCCCCCGATTCTTAAAATCACAACGTCTAGAAGGTTTACATGATTTCTTAAAAAACAAGGGTTTTTAGAAAATGTCATTTATTTCATAAATGGAATAAAAAAAGTATGAAAATTCTATGTCATAACGACTTTGTATAGTTTGCGCGTGCGAAAACTATGCACATTCTAGGTTATAACAACTTCTTATAGTTTGCGCATGCGTCCGGAAATAAGAAAAAGCTAACTTCCCCCCTTTTTTTAAATTCATAGCTTTTAGAAGGTTTACATGATTTCTTAAAAAACACAAGTTTATAGAAAATGATATTTATTTCATAAATGGAATCAACAAAGTATGCACATTCTACGTCATAACGAATTTCTATAGTTTGCGCATGCGTCCGGAAATAAGAAAAGCTTACTTGCCCCCGTTTGTTAAAATCACAGCTTCTAGAAGGTTTACATGATTTCTTAAAAAAAACGAGTTTTTAGAAAATAGGATTTATCTCATAAAAGGAATCAACAAAGTATGCACATTCTACGTCATAACGACTTTCTATAGTTTGCGCATGCGTATGGAAATAAGAAAAGCTTACTTCCCCCCTTTTTTTCAATTCACAGCTTCTAGAAGGATTACATGCTTTCTTAAAAAACACGAGTTTTTAGAAAATGTGATTTATTTCATCAATGGAATCAACAAAATATGCACATTCTATGTAATAACTACTTTCTATAGTTTGCGGATGTGTCCGGAAATAAGAAAAGCTTACTTCCCCCCGGTTTTTAAAATCACAGCTTCTAGAAGGTTTACATGATTTCTTAAAAAACATGACTGTTTAGAAAATGTGATTTATTTCATAAATGGAATCAACAAAGTATGCACATTCTAAGTCATAATGACTTTCTATAGTTTGCATATGAGTCCAGAAATAAGAAAAGCTTACTTCACCCCGTTTTTTAAAATCACAACTTCTAGAAGGTTTACATGATTTGTTAAAAAACACAATTTTTTAGAAAATGTGATTTATTTCGTAAATGGAATCAACAAAGTATGCACATTCCTCGTCATAACGACTTTCTAAAGTTTGCGTATGCGTCCGGAAATAAGAAAAGCTTACTTCCGCCAGTTTTTTAAAATCACAGCTTCCAGAAGGTTTACATGATTTCTTAAAAACCACGAGTTTTTAAAAAATGTCATTTATTTCATAAATGGAATCATCAAAGTATGCACATTCTAAGTCATAATGACTTTCTATAGTTTGTGCATGCATCCGGAAATAAGAAAAGCTTACTTCCCCTCGTTTTTTAAAGTCACAGCTTCTAAAATGTTTACATGATTTATTAAAAAACACGAGTTTTTAGAAATTGTGATTTATTTCATAAAAGGAATCAACAAAGTATACACATTCTACGTAATAACGTCTTTCTATAGTTTGCAAATGCGTCCGGAAATAAGAAAACCTTACTTCCCCCCGGTTTTTAAAATCACAGCTTCTAGAAGGCTTACAATATTTCTTAAAAAACATGAGTGTTTAGAAAATGTGATTTATTTCATAAATGGAATCAACAAAGTATGCACATTCTAACTCATAAGGACTTTATACACTTTGCGAAAGCGTCCGGAAATAAGAAAAGCTTACTTCCCCCCGTTTTTTAAAATTACAGCTTCTAGAAGGATTACATGATTTCTTAAAAAACATGAGTTTTACGAACGTGTGATTTATTTCATAAATGGAATCAACAAAGTATGCACATTCTATGTCACAACGACTTTCTATAGTTTGCGCATGCGCAAACTAAGCACATTCTACGTACTAACGACTTTCTATAGTTTGCGTATGCGTCCAGAAATAAGAAAAGCTTACTTCAACCCGTTTTTTAAAATCACAACTTCTAGAAGGTTTACATGATTTCTTAAAAAACACGAGTTTTTAGAAAATGTGATTTATTTCATAAATGGAATCAACAAAGTATGCACATTCTATGTCATAACAACTTTGTATGTTTTGCGCATGCGCAAACTATGCACATTCTACGTAATAACGACTTTCTAAAGTTTGCGCATGCGTCCGGAAATAAGAAAAGCTTACTTCCCCCCGTTTTTTAAAATCACGGCTTCCAGAAGGTTTACATGATTTCTTAAAAAACACGAGTTTTTAGAAAATGTGATTTATTTCATAAATGGAATCAACAAAGTATGCACATTATAAGTCATAACGACTTTCTATAGTTTGCGCATGCGTCCAGAAATAAGAAAAGCTTACTTCCCCCCGTTTTTTAAAATGACAGCTTCTAGAAGGTTTACATGATTTTGCAAAAAACACGAGTTTTTAGAAAATGTGATTATATTTCATCAATTGAATCAACAAACTATGCACATTCTACATAATAACGACTTTCTATAGTTTGCGCATGCATCCGAAAATAAGAAAAGCTTACTTCCCCTCGTTTTTTAAAATCACAGCTTCTAGAAGGTTTACATGATTTCTTAAAAAACAGGAGTTTTTAGAAAATGTCATTTGTTTCATAAATGGAATCAACAAAGTATGAAAAAACTATGTAATAATGAATTTGTATCGTTTGCGCATGGGAAAACTATGCACATTCTACGTAATAACGACTTTCTATAGTTTGCGCATGCGTCCGGAAATAAGAAAAGCTTACTTTTCCCCCATTTTTAAATTCACAGCTTCTAGAATGTTTACATGATTTCTTAAAAACACGAGTTTTTAGAAAATGTGATTTATTTCATTAATGGAATCAACAAAGTATGCACATTTTATGTCATAACGACTTTCTATAGTTTGCGCATGCATCCGGAAATAAGAAAAGCTTACTTCCCCCCGTTTTTTAAAATCACAGCTTCTAGAAGGATTACATGATTTCTTAGAAAACATGAGTTTTACGAACATGTGATTTATTTCATCAATGGAATCAACAAAGTATGCACATTCTATGTCATAACGACTTTCTATAGTTTGCGCATGTGCAAACTAAGCACATTCTACGTACTAACGACTCTCTATCGTTTGCGTATGCGCCCAGAAATAAGAAAATCTTACTTCACCCCGTTTTTTAAAATCACAACTTCTAGAAGGTTTACATGATTTCTTAAAAAACACGACTTTTTAGAAAATGTGATTTATTTCATAAATGGAATCAACAAAGTATGCACATTCGATGTCATAACGACTTTGTATGGTTTGCGCATGCGCAAACTATGCACATTCTACGTAATAACGACTTTCTATAGTTTGCGCATGTGTCCAGAAATAAGAAAAGCTTACTTCTGCAAGTTTTTTAAAATCACAGCTTCTAGAAGGTTTACATGATTTCTTAAAAAGCACGAGTTTTTAGAAAATGTGATTTATTTCATAAATGGAATCAACAAAGTATGCACATTCTACGTCATAACGACTTTCTAAAGTTTGCGCATGCATCCGGAAATAAGAAAAGCTTACTTCCGCCAGTTTTTTAAAATCACAGCTTCTAGAAGGTTTACATGATTTCTTAAAAAGCATGAGTTTTTAGAAAATGTGTTTTATTTCATAAACGGAATCATCAAAGTATGCACATTCTAAGTTATAACGACTTTCTATAGTTTGTGCATGCGTCCGGAAATAAGAAAAGCTTACTTCCCCTCGTTTTTTAAAGTCACAGCGTCTAAAAGGTTTACATGTTTTCTTAAAAAACACGAGTTTTTAGAAAATGTGATTTATTTCATAAATGGAATCAACAAAGTATGCACATTCTAAGTCATAAGGACTTTATATAGTTTGCGCATGCGTCCGGAAATAATAAAAGCTTACTTCCCCCCGTTTTTTAAAATCACAACTTCTAGAAGGATTACATGATTTCTTAAAAAACATGAGTTTTACGAACATGTGATTTATTTCATAAATGGAATCAACAAAGTACGCACATTCTATGTCACAACGACTTTCTATAGTTTGCGCATGCGCAAACTAAGCACATTCTACGTACTAACGACTTTCTATAGTTTGCGTATGCGTCCAGAAATAAGAAAAGCTTACTTCAACCCGTTTTTTAAAATCACAACTTCTAGAAGGTTTACATGATTTCTTAAAAAACACGAGTTTTTAGAAAATGTGATTTATTTCATAAATGGAATCAACAAAGTATGCACATTCTATGTCATAACAACTTTGTATGTTTTGCGCATGCGCAAACTATGCACATTCTACGTAATAACGACTTTTTATAGTTTGTGCATGCATCCGGAAATAAGAAAAGCTTACTTCCCCCCGTTTTTTAAAATCACGGCTTCTAGAAGGTTTACATGATTTCTTTAAAAAAAACTAGTTTTTAGAAAATGTGATTTATTTCATAAAAGGAATCAACAAAGTATGCACATTCTATGTCATAATGACTTTCTAAAGTTTGCGCATGCGTCCGGAAATAAGAAAAGCTTACTTCCCCCCGTTTTTTAAAATCACAGCTTCCAGAAGGTTTACATGATTTCTTAAAAAACACGAGTTTTTAGAAAATGTGATTATATTTCATCAATCGAATCAACAAACTATGCACATTCTACGTAATAACGAATTTCTATAGTTTGTGCATGCATCCGAAAATAAGAAAAGCTTACTTCCCCTCGTTTTTTAAAATCACAGCTTTTAGAAGGTTTACATGATTTCTTAAAAAACAGGAGTTTTTAGAAAATGTCATTTGTTTCATAAATGGAATCAACAAAGTATGAACAAACTATGTCATAATGAATTTGTATCGTTTGCGCATGGGCAAACTATGCACATTCTACGTAATAACGACTTTCTATAGTTTGCGCATGCGTCCGGAAATAAGAAAAGCTTACTTTTCCCCCATTTTTAAATTCACAGCTTCTAGAAGGTTTACATGATTTCTTAAAAAACACGAGTTTTTAGAAAATGTGATTTATTTCATTAATGGAATCAACAAAGTATGCACATTTTATGTCATAACGACTTTCTATAGTTTGCGCATTCGTCCGGAAATAAGAAAAGCTTACTTCCCCCCGTTTTTTAAAATCACAGCTTCTAGAAGGATTACATGATTTCTTAGAAAACATGAGTTTTACGAACATGTGATTTATTTCATAAATGGAATCAACAAAGTATGCACATTCTATGTCATAACGACTTTCTATAGTTTGCGCATGCGCAAACTAAGCACATTCTACGTACTAACGATTCTCTACAGTTTGCGTATGCGCCCAGAAATAAGAAAAGCTTACTTCACCCCGTTTTTTAAAATCACAACTTCTAGAAGGTTTACATGATTTCTTAAAAAACACGAGTTTTTAGAAAATGTGATTTATTTCATAAATGGAATCAACAAAGTATGCACATTCTATGTCATAACGACTTTGTATGGTTTGCGCATGCGCAAACTATGCACATTCTACGTAATAACGACTTTCTATAGTTTGCGCATGTGTCCAGAAATAAGAAAAGCTTACTTCTGCAAGTTTTTTAAAATCACAGCTTCTAGAAGGTTTACATGGTTTCTTAAAAAACACGAGTTTTTAGAAAATGTGATTTATTTCATAAATGGAATCAACAAAGTATGCACATTCTACGTCATAACGACTTTCTAAAGTTTGCGCATGCGTCCGGAAATAAGAAAAGCTTACTTCCGCCAGTTTTTTAAAATCACAGCTTCTAGAAGCTTTACATGATTTCTTAAAAAGCACGAGTTTTTAGAAAATGTGATTTATTTCATAAATGGAATCATCAAAGTATGCACATTCTAAGTTATAACGACTTTCTATAGTTTGTGCATGCGTCCGGAAATAAGAAAAGCTTACTTCCCCTCGTTTTTTAAAGTCACAGCTTCTAAAAGGTTTACATGATTTCTTAAAAAACACGAGTTTTTAGAAAATGTGATTTATTTCATGAAAGGAATCAACAAAGTATGCACATTCTACGTAATAACGACTTTCTATAGTTTGCGAATGCGTCTGGAAATAAAAAAAGCTTACTTCCCCCCGGTTTTTAAAATCACAGCTTGTAGAAGGTTTACATGATTTCTTTAAAAACATGAGTGTTTAGAAGATGTGATTTATTTCATAAATGGAATCAACAAAGTATGCACATTCTAAGTCATAAGGACTTTATATAGTTTGCGCATGCGTCCGGAAATAATAAAAGCTTACTTCCCCCCATTTTTTAAAATCACAACTTCTAGAAGGATTACATGATTACTTAAAAAACATGAGTTTTACGAACATGTGATTTATTTCGTAAAAGGAATAAACAAAGTATTCATATTCTATGTCATAACGACTTTCTATATTTTGCGCATGCGCAAACTAAGCACATTCTACGTACTAACGACTTTCTATAGTTTGCGTATGCGTCCAGAAATAAGAAAAGCTTACTTCCCCCCGTTTTTTAAAATCACAACTTCTAGAAGGATTACATGATTTCTTGGAAAACATGAGTTTTACGAATATGTGATTTATTTCATAAATGGAATCAACAAATTATGCACATTCTATGTCATAACGACTTTCTATAGTTTGCGCATGCGCAAACTAAGCACATTCTACGTACTAACGACTCTCTATAGTTTGCGTATGCGTCCAGAAATAAGAAAAGCTTACTTCACCCCGTTTTTTAAAATCACAACTTTTAGAAGGTTTACATGATTTCTTAAAAAACACGACTTTTTAGAAAATGTGATTTATTTCACAAATGGAATCAACAAAGTATGCACATTCTATGTCATAACGACTTTGTATGGTTTGCGCATGCGCAAACTATGCACATTCTACATTATAACGACTTTCTATAGTTTGCGCATGTGTCCGGAAATAAGAAAAGCTTACTTCTGCCAGTTTTTTAAAATCACAGCTTCTAGAAGGTTTAAATGATTTTTTTAAAAACACGAGTTTTTAGAAAATGTGATTTATTACATAAATGGAATCAACAAAGTAAGCACATTCTATGTCATAACGACTTTCTAAAGTTTTTGCATGCGTCCGGAAATAAGAAAAGCTTACTTTCGCTAGTTTTTTAAAATCATAGCTTCCAGAAGGTTTACATGATTTCTTAAAAACCATGAGTTTTTAGAAAATGTGATTTATTTCATAAATGGAATCATCAAAGTATGCACATTCTATGTCATAACGACTTTCTATAGTTTGTGCATGCGTCCGGAAATAAGAAAAGCTTACTTCCCCTCGTTTTTTAAAGTCACAGCTTCTAAAAGGTTTACATGATTTCTTAAAAAACACGAGTTCTTAGAAAATGTGATTTATTTCATAAAAAGAATCAACAAAGTATGCACATTCTACGTAATAACGACTTTCTACAGTTTGCGAATGAGTCCGGAAATAAGAAAAGCTTACTTCCCCCCGGTTTTTAAAATCACAGCTTCTAGAAAGTTTACATGATTTCTTAAAAAACATGAGTGTTTAGAAAATGTGATTTATTTCATAAATGCAATCAACAAAGTATGCACATTCTAAGTCATAAGGACTTTATATAGTTTGCGCATGCGTCCGGAAATAAGAAAAGCTTACTCCCCTCCGTTTTTTAAAATCACAGCTTCTAGAAGGATTACATGATTTCTTAAAAAACATGAGTTTTACGAACATGTGATTTATTTCATAAATGGAATCAACAAAGTATGCACATTCTATGTGATAACGACTTTCTATAGCTTGCGCATGCGCAAACTAAGCACATTCTACGTACTAAGGACTTTCTATAGTTGGCGTATGCGTCCAGAAATAAGAAAAGCTTACTTCAACCCATTTTTTAAAATCACAACTTCTAGAAGGTTTACATGATTTCTTAAAAAACATGAGTTTTTAGAAAATGTGATTTATTTCATAAATGGAATCAACAAAGTATGCACATTCTATGTCATAACGACTTTGTATGGTTTGCGCATGCGCAAACTATGCACATTCTACGTAATAACGACTTTTTATAGTTTGCGCATGCGTCCGGAAGTAAGAAAATCTTACTCCCCCCCGTTTTTTAAAATCACAGCTTCTAGAAGGTTTACATGATTTCTTTAAAAAAATTAGTTTTTAGAAAATGTGATTTATTTCATAAAAGGAATCAACAAAGTATGCACATTCTATGTCATAACGACTTTCTAAAGTTTGCGCATGCGTCCTGAAATAAGAAAAGCTTACTTCCCCCCGTTTTTTAAAATCACAGCTTCTAGAAGGTTTACATGATTTCTTAAAGAACACGAGTTTTTAGAAAATGTGATTTATTTCATAAATGGAATCAACAAAGTATGCACATTATAAGTCATCAAGACTTTCTATAGTTTGCGCATGCGTCCGGAAATAAGAAAACTTACTTCCCCCCGTTTTTTAAAATGACAGCTTCTAGAAGGTTTACATGATTTCGCAAAAAACATGAGTTTTTAGAAAATGTGATTTATTTCATGAATGGAATCAACAAACTATGCACATTCTACGTAATAACGACTTTCTATAGTTTGCAAATGCGTCAGGAAATAAGAAAAACTTACTTCCCCCCGGTTTTTAAAATCACATCTTCTCGAAGGTTTACATGATTTCTTAAAAAACATGAGTTTTTAGAAAATGTCATTTATTTCATAAATGGAATCAAAAAAGTATGAACATTCTATGTCATAACGACTTTGTATAGTTTCCGTGTGCGCAAATTATGCACATTCTACGTCATAACGACTTTCTATAGTTTGCGCATGCGTCCGGAAATAAGAAAAGCTTACTTCCCCCCATTTTTTAAAATCACAGCTTCTAGAAGGTTTACATGATTTCTTAATAAACACGAGTTTTTAGAAAATGTGATTTATTTAATCAATGGAATCAACAAACTATGCACATTCTATGTAATAACGACTTTCTATAGTTTGCGCATGCGTCCGGAAATAAGAAAAGCTTACTTCCCCCCGTTTTTTAAAATCACAGCTTCTAGAAGGATTACATGATTTCATAAAAAACATGAGTTTTACGAACATGTGATTTATTTCATCAATGGAATCAACAAAGTATGCACATTCTATGTCATAACGACTTTCTATAGTTTGCGCATGCACAAACTAAGCACATTCTACGTACTAACGACTTTCTATAGTTTGCCTATGCGTCCAGAAGTAAGAAAAGCTTACTTCACCCCGTTTTTTAAAATAACAAATTCTAGAAGGTTTACATGATTTCTTAAAAAACATGAGTTTTTAGAAAATGTGATTTATTTCATAAATGGAATTAACAAAGTATGCACATTCTATGTCATAACGACTTTGTATGGTTTGCGCATGCGCAAACTATGCACATTCTACGTAATAACGACTTTCTATAGTTTGTGCATGTGTCCGGAAATAAGAAAAGCTTACTTCTGCCAGTTTTTTAAAATCACAGCTTCTAGAAGTTTTACATGATTTCTTTAAAAACACGAGTTTTTAGAAAATGTGATTTATTTCATAAATGGAATCAACAAAGTATGCACATTCTACGTCATAACGACTTTCTAAAGTTCGCGCATGCGTTCGGAAATAAGAAAAGCTTACTTCCGCCAGTTTTTTAAAATCACAGCTTCTAGAAGGTTTACATGATTTCTTAAAAACCACGAGTTTTTAGAAAATGTGATTTATTTCATAAATGGAATCATCAAATTATGCACATTCTAAGTCATAACGACTTTCTATAGTTTGTGCATGCGTCCGGAAATAAGAAAAGCTTACTTCCCCTAGTTTTTTAAAGTCACAGCTTCTAAAAGGTTTACATGATTTCTTAAAAAACACGAGCTTTTAGAAAATGTGATTTATTTCATCAATGGTATCAAAAAACTATGCACATTCTACGTAATAATGACTTTCTATAGTTTGCGAATGCGTCCGGAAATAAGAAAAGCTTACTTCCCCCCGTTTTTTAAAATCACAGCTTCTAGAAGGATTACATGATTTCTTAAAAAACATGAGTTTTACGAACATGTGATTTATTTCATAAATGGAATCAACAAAGTATGCACATTCTATGTCATAACGACTTTCTATAGTTTGCGCATGCGCAAACTAAGCACATTCTACGTACTAAGGACTTTCTATAGTTGGCGTATGCGTCCAGAAATAAGAAAAGCTTACTTCAACCCATTTTTTAAAATCACAACTTCTAGAAGGTTTACATGATTTCTTAAAAAACATGAGTTTTTAGAAAATGTGATTTATTTCATAAATGGAATCAACAAAGTATGCACATTCTATGTCATAACGACTTTGTATGGTTTGCGCATGCGCAAACTATGCACATTCTACGTAATAACGACTTTTTATAGTTTGCGCATGTGTCCGGAAGTAAGAAAATCTTACTCCCCCCCGTTTTTTTAAAATCACAGCTTCTAGAAGGTTTACATGATTTCTTTAAAAAAATTAGTTTTTAGAAAATGTGATTTATTTCATAAAAGGAATCAACAAAGTATGCACATTCTATGTCATAACGACTTTCTAAAGTTTGCGCATGCGTCCTGAAATAAGAAAAGCTTACTTCCCCCCGTTTTTTAAAATCACAGCTTCTAGAAGGTTTACATGATTTCTTAAAAAACACGAGTTTTTAGAAAATGTGATTTATTTCATAAATGGAATCAACAAAGTATGCACATTCTAAGTCATAAATACTTTCTATAGTTTGCGCATGCGTCCGGAAATAAGAAAACTTACTTCCCCCCGTTTTTTAAAATGACAGCTTCTAGAAGGTTTACATGATTTCGCAAAAAACATGAGTTTTTAGAAAATGTGATTTATTTCATGAATGGAATCAACAAACTATGCACATTCTACGTAATAACGACTTTCTATAGTTTGCAAATGCGTCAGGAAATAAGAAAAACTTACTTCCCCCCGGTTTTTAAAATCACATCTTCTCGAAGGTTTACATGATTTCTTAAAAAACATGAGTTTTTAGAAAATGTCATTTATTTCATAAATGGAATCAAAAAAGTATGAACATTCTATGTCATAACGACTTTGTATAGTTTCCGTGTGCGCAAATTATGCACATTCTACGTCATAACGACTTTCTATAGTTTGCGCATGCGTCCGGAAATAAGAAAAGCTTACTTCCCCCCATTTTTTAAAATCACAGCTTCTAGAAGGTTTACATGATTTCTTAATAAACACGAGTTTTTAGAAAATGTGATTTATTTAATCAATGGAATCAACAAACTATGCACATTCTATGTAATAACGACTTTCTATAGTTTGCGCATGCGTCCGGAAATAAGAAAAGCTTACTTCCCCCCGTTTTTTAAAATCACAGCTTCTAGAAGGATTACATGATTTCATAAAAAACATGCGTTTTACGAACATGTGATTTATTTCATCAATGGAATCAACAAAGTATGCACATTCTATGTCATAACGACTTTCTATAGTTTGCGCATGCACAAACTAAGCACATTCTACGTACTAACGACTTTCTATAGTTTGCCTATGCGTCCAGAAGTAAGAAAAGCTTACTTCACCCCGTTTTTTAAAATCACAAATTCTAGAAGGTTTACATGATTTCTTAAAAAACATGAGTTTTTAGAAAATGTGATTTATTTCATAAATGGAATCAACAAAGTATGCACATTCTATGTCATAACGACTTTGTATGGTTTGCGCATGCGCAAACTATGCACATTCTACGTAATAACGACTTTCTATAGTTTGTGCATGTGTCCGGAAATAAGAAAAGCTTACTTCTGCCAGTTTTTTAAAATCACAGCTTCTAGAAGTTTTACATGATTTCTTTAAAAACACGAGTTTTTAGAAAATGTGATTTATTTCATAAATGGAATCAACAAAGTATGCACATTCTACGTCATAACGACTTTCTAAAGTTCGCGCATGCGTTCGGAAATAAGAAAAGCTTACTTCCGCCAGTTTTTTAAAATCACAGCTTCTAGAAGGTTTACATGATTTCTTAAAAACCACGAGTTTTTAGAAAATGTGATTTATTTCATAAATGGAATCATCAAATTATGCACATTCTAAGTCATAACGACTTTCTATAGTTTGTGCATGCGTCCGGAAATAAGAAAAGCTTACTTCCCCTAGTTTTTTAAAGTCACAACTTCTAAAAGGTTTACATGATTTCTTAAAAAACACGAGCTTTTAGAAAATGTGATTTATTTCATCAATGGTATCAAAAAACTATGCACATTCTACGTAATAATGACTTTCTATAGTTTGCGAATGCGTCCGGAAATAAGAAAAGCTTACTTCCCCCCGGTTTTTAAAATCACAGCTTCTAGAAGGTTTACATGATTTCTTAAAAAACACGAGTTTTTAGAAAATGTCATTTATTTCATAAATGGAATAAAAAACGTATGAACATTCTATGTCATAACGAGTTTGTATACTTTTCTCGTGCCCAAACTATGCACATTCTAGGTAATAACAACTTTCTATAGTTTGCGCATGCGTCCGGAAATAAGAAAAGCTTACTTCCCCGCGTTTTCTAAAATCACAGCTTCTAGAAGGTTTACATGATTTCTCAAAAAACACGAGTTTTTAGAAAATGTGATTTATTTCATCAATGGAATCAACAAACTATGCACATTCTACGTAATAACGACTTTCTATAGTTTGCAAATGCGTCCGGAAATAAGAAAAGCTTACTTCCCCCCGGTTTTTAAAATCACAACGTTTAGAAGGTTTACATGATTTCTTAAAAAACAGGGGTTTTTAGAAAATGTCATTTATTTCATAAATGGAATCAAAAAAGTATGAAAATTCTATGTCATAACGACTTTGTATAGTTTGCGCGTGCGAAAACTATGCACATTCTAGGTAATAACAACTTCTTATAGTTTGCGCATGCGTCCGGAAATAAGAAAAGCTAACATCCCCCCTTTTTCTAAATTCATAGCTTCTAGAAGGTTTACATGCTTTCTTAAAAAACACGAGTTTTTAGAAAATGTGATTTATTTCATAAATGGAATCAACAAAGTATGCACATTCTAAGTCATAAGGACTTTATATAGTTTGCGCATGCGTCCGGAAATAATAAAAGCTTACTTCCCCCCGTTTTTTAAAATTACAACTTCTAGAAGGATTACATGATTTCTTAAAAAACATGAGTTTTACGAACATGTGATTTATTTCATAAATGGAATCAACAAAGTACGCACATTCTATGTCACAACGACTTTCTATAGTTTGCGCATGCGCAAACTAAGCACATTCTACGTACTAACGACTTTCTATAGTTTGCGCATGCGTCCGGAAATAAGAAAAGCTTACTTCCCCCCGTTTTTTAAAATCACAACTTCTAGAAGGTTCACATGATTTCTCAAAAAAAAAGAGTTTTTAGAAAATGTGATTTATTTCATAAAAGGAATCAACAAAGTATGCACATTCTACGTCATAACGACTTTATATAGTTTGCGCATGCGTCCAAAAATAAGAAAGCTTACTTCCCCCCGTTTTTTAAAGTCACAACTTCTAGAAGGTTTACATGATTTCTTAAAAAACACGAGTTTTTAGAAAATGTGATTTATTTCATCAATGGAATCAACAAACTATGCACATTCTACGTAATAACTACTTTCGATAGTTTGTGAATGCGTCCGGAAATAAGAAAAACTTACTTCCCCCCGTTTTTTAAAATCACAGCTTCTAGAATGTTTACATGATTTCTTAAAAAACTTGAGTTTTTAGAAAATATCATTTATTTCATAAATGGAATCAACAAAGTATGAACATTCTATGTCATAACGACTTTCTATAGTTTGTGCATGCGCAAACTATGCACATTCTATGTAATAACGACTTTCTATAGTTTGCGCATGCGTCTGGAAATATGAAAAGCTTACTTCCCCCCTTTTTTTCAATTCACAGCTTCTAGAAGGTTTACATGATTTCTTAAAAAACAGGAGTTTTTAGAAAATGTCATTTGTTTCATAAATGGAATCAACAAAGTATCAACAAACTATGCACATTCTACGTAATAACTACTTTCGATAGTTTGTGAATGCGTCCGGAAATAAGAAAAGCTTACTTCCCCCCGTTTTTTAAAATCACAGCTTCTAGAAGGATTACATGATTTCTTGGAAAACATGAGTTTTACGAACATGTGATTTATTTCATAAATGGAATCAACAAATTATGCACATTCTATGTCATAATGACTTTCTATAGTTTGCGCATGCGCAAACTAAGCACATTCTACGTACTAACGACTCTCTATAGTTTGCGTATGCATCCAGAAATAAGAAAAGCTTACTTCACCCCGTTTTTTAAAATCACAACTTTTAGAAGGTTTACATGATTTCTTAAAAAACACGACTTTTTAGAAAATGTGATTTATTTCATAAATGGAATCAACAAAGTATGCACATTCTATGTCATAACGACTTTGTATGGTTTGCGCATGCGCAAACTATGCACATTCTACATTATAACGACTTTCTATAGTTTGCGCATGTGTCCGGAAATAAGAAAAGCTTACTTCTGCCAGTTTTTTAAAATCACAGCTTCTAGAAGGTTTACATGATTTCAAAAAAACACGAGTTTTTAGAAAATGTGATTTATTACATAAATGGAATCAACAAAGTATGCACATTCTATGTCATAACGACTTTGTAAAGTTTGTGCATGCGTCCGGAAATAAGAAAAGCTTACTTCCGCCATTTTTTTAAAATCATAGCTTCCAGAACGTTTACATGATTTCTTAAAAACCACGAGTTTTTAGAAAATGTGATTTATTTCATAAATGGAATCATCAAAGTATGCACATTCTAAGTCATAACGACTTTCTATAGTTTGTGCATGCGTCCGGAAATAAGAAAAGCTTACTTCCCCTCGTTTTTTAAAGTCACAGCTTCTAAAAGGTTTACATGATTTCTTAAAAAACACGAGTTTTTAGAAAATGTGATTTATCTCATAAAAGGAATCAATAAGTATGCACATTCTACGTAATAACGACTTTCTATAGTTTGCGAATGCGTCCGGAAATAAGAAAAGCCTACTTCCCCCCGGTTTTTAAAATCACAGCTTCTAGAAAGTTTACATGATTTCTTAAAAAACATGAGTATTTAGAAAATGTGATTTATTTCATAAATGGAATCAGCAAAGTATGCACATTCTAAGTCATAAGGACTTTATATAGTTTGCGCATGCGTCCGGAAATACGAAAAGCTTACTTCCCCCCGTTTTTTAAAATCACAGCTTCTAGAAGGATTACATGATTTCTTAAAAACATGAGTTTTACGAACATGTGATTTATTTCATAAATGGAATCAACAAAGTATGCACATTCTATGTCATAACGACTTTCTATAGTTTGCACATGCGCAAACTAAGCACATTCTACGTACTCAGGACTTTCTATAGTTCGCGTATGCGTCCAGAAATAAGAAAAGCTTACTTCAACCCGTTTTTTAAAATCACAACTTCTAGAAGGTTTTCATGATTTCTTAAAAAACACGAGTTTTTAGAAAATGTGATTTATTTCATAAATGGAATCAACAAAGTATTCACATTCTATGTCATAACGACTTTGTATGGTTTGCGCATGCGCAAACTATGCACATTCTACGCAATAACGACTTTTTATAGTTTGCGCATGCGTCCGGAAGTAAGAAAAGCTTACTCCCCCCCGTTTTTTAAAATCACAGCTTCTAGAAGGTTTACATGATTTCTTTAAAAAAAATAGTTTTTAGAAAATGTGATTTATTTCATAAAAGGAATCAACAAAGTATGCACATTCTATGTCATAACGACTTTCTAAAGTTTGCGCATGCGTCCGGAAATAAGAAAAGCTTACTTCCCCCCATTTTTTAAAATCACAGCTTCTAGAAGGTTTACATGATTTCTTAAAAAACACGAGTTTTTAGAAAATGTGATTTATTTCATAAATGGAATCAACAAAGTATGCACATTCTAAGTCATAAAGACTTTCTATAGTTTGCGCATGCGTCTGGAAATAAGAAAAGCTTACTTCCCCTCGTTTTTTAAAATGACAGCTTCTAGAAGGTTTACATGATTTCGCAAAAAACATGAGTTTTTAGAAAATGTGATTTATTTCATGAATGGAATCAACAAACTATGCACATTCTACGTAATAATGACTTTCTATAGTTTGCAAATCCGTCAGGAAATAAGAAAAGCTTACTTCCCCCCGGTTTTTAAAATCACAACTTCTCGAAGGTTTACATGATTTCTTAAAAAACATGAGTTTTTAGAAAATATCATTTATTTCATAAATGGAATCAAAAAAGTATGAACATTCTATGTCATAACGACTTTGTATAGTTTCCATGTGCGCAAACTATGCACATTCTACGTCATAACGACTTTCTATAGTTTGCGCATGCGTCCGGAAATAAGAAAAGTTTACTTCCCCCCATTTTTTAAAATCACAGCTTCTAGAAGGTTTACATGATTTCTTAATAAACACGATTTTTTAGAAAATGTGATTTATTTCATCAATGGAATCAACAAACTATGCACATTCTATGTAATAACGACTTTCTATAGTTTGCGCATGCGTCCGGAAATAAGAAAAGCTTACTTCACCCCGTTTTTTAAAATCACAAATTCTAGAAGGTTTACATGATTTCTTAAAAACCATGAGTTTTTAGAAAATGTGATTTATTTCATAAATGGAATCAACAACGTATGCACATTCTATGTCATAACGACTTTGTATGGTTTGCGCATGCGCAAACTATGCACATTCTACGTAATAACGACTTTCTATAGTTTGTGCATGTGTCCGGAAATAAGAAAAGCTTACTTCTGCTAGTTTTTTAAAATCACAGCTTCTAGAAGTTTTACATGATTTCTTTAAAAACACGAGTTTTTAGAAAATGTGATTTATTTCATAAATGGAATCAACAAAGTATGCACATTCTACGTCATAACGACTTTCTAAAGTTTGCGCATGCGTTCGGAAATAAGAAAAGCTTACTTCCGCCATTTTTTTAAAATCACAGCTTCTAGAAGGTTTACATGATTTCTTAAAAACCACGAGTTTTCAGAAAATGTGATTTATTTCATAAATGGAATCATCAAAGTATGCACATTCTAAGTCATAACGACTTTCTATAGTTTGTGCATGCGTCCGGAAATAAGAAAAGCTTACTTCTCCTAGTTTTTTAAAGTCACAGCTTCTAAAAGGTTTACATGATTTCTTAAAAAACACGAGCTTTTAGAAAATGTGATTTATTTCATCAATGGTATCAAAAAACTATGCACATTCTACGTAATAATGACTTTCTATAGTTTGCGAATGCGTCTGGAAATAAGAAAAGCTTACTTCCCCCCAGTTTTTAAAATCACAGCTTCTAGATGGTTTACATGATTTAGTAAAAAACACGAGTTTTTAGAAAATGTCATTTATTTCATAAATGGAATAAAAAACGTATGAACATTCTATGTCATAACGACTTTGTATACTTTTCCCGCTCCAATACTATGCACATTCTAGGTAATAACAACTTTCTTAAAAAACACGAGTTTTTAGAAAATGTGATTTATTTCATCAATGGAATCAACAAACTATGCACATTCTACGTAATAACGACTTTCTATAGTTTGCAAATGCGTCCGGAAATAAGAAAAGCTTACTTCCCCCCGGTTTTTAAAATCACAACGTTTAGAAGGTTTACATGATTTCTTAAAAAACAAGGGTTTTTAGAAAATGTCATTTATTTCATAAATGGAATAAAAAAAGTATGAAAATTCTATGTCATAACGACTTTGTATAGTTTGCGCGTGCGAAAACTATGCACATTCTAGGTAATAACAACTTCTTATAGTTTGCACATGCGTCCAGAAATAAGAAAAGCTAACATCCCCCCTTTTTTTAAATTCATAGCTTCTAGAAGGTTTACATGCTTTCTTAAAAAACACGAGTTTTTAGAAAATGTGATTTATTTCATAAATGGAATAAAAAAAGTATGCACTTTCTATGTCATAATGACTTTCTATAGTTTGCGCATGCGTCCGGAAATAAGAAAAGCTTACTTCCCCCCGTTTTTTAAAATCACAACTTCTAGAAGGTTCACATGATTTCTCAAAAAAAAAGAGTTTTTAGAAAATGTGATTTATTTCATCAAAAGGAATCAACAAAGTATGCACATTCTACGTCATAACGACTTTATATAGTTTGCGCATTCGTCCGGAAATAAGAAAGCTTACTTCCCCCCATTTTTTAAAGTCACAGCTTCTAGAAGGTTTACATGATTTCTTAAAAAACACGAGTTTTTAGAAAATGTGATTTATTTCATCAATGGAATCAACAAACTATGCACATTCTACGTAATAACTACTTTCTATAGTTTGTGAATGCGTCCGGAAATAAGAAAAGCTTACTTCCCCCCGTTTTTTAAAATCACAGCTTCTAGAATGTTTACATGATTTCTTAAAAAACTTGAGTTTTTACAAAATATCATTTATTTCATAAATGGAATCAACAAAGTATGAACATTCTATGTCATAACGAATTTGTATAGTTTGTGCATGCGCAAACTATGCACATTCTATGTAATAACGACTTTCTATAGTTTGCGCATGCGTCTAGAAATATGAAAAGCTTACTTCCCCCCTTTTTTTCAATTCACAGCTTCTAGAAGGTTTACATGATTTCTTAAAAAACAGGAGTTTTTAGAAAATGTCATTTGTTTCATAAATGGAATCAACAAAGTATGAACAAACTATGTCATAACGAATTTGTATCGTTTGCGCATGGGCAAACTATGCACATTCTACGTAATAACGATTTCTATAGTTTGCGCATGCGTCCGGAAATAAGAAAAGCTTACTTTTCCCCCATTTTTAAATTCACAGCTTCTAGAAGGTTTACATGATTTCTTAAAAAACACGAGTTTTTAGAAAATGTGATTTATTTCATTAATGGAATCAACAAAGTATGCACATTTTATGTCATAACGACTTTCTATAGTTTGCGCATGCATCCGGAAATAAGAAAAGCTTACTTCCCCCCGTTTTTTAAAATCACAGCTTCTAGAAGGATTACATGATTTCTTAGAAAACATGAGTTTTACGAACATGTGATTTATTTCATAAATGGAATCAACAAAGTATGCACATTCTATGTCATAACGACTTTCTATAGTTTTCGCATGCGCAAACTAAGCCCATTCTACGTACTAACGACTCTTTATAGTTTGCGTATGCGCCCAGAAATAAGAAAAGCTTACTTCACCCCGTTTTTTAAAATCACAACTTCTAGAAGGTTTACATGATTTCTTAAAAAACACGACTTTTTAGAAAATGTGATTTATTTCATAAATGGAATCAACAAAGTATGCACATTCTATGTCATAACGACTTTGTATGGTTTGCGCATGCGCAAACTATGCACATTCTAAGTAATAACGACTTTCTATAGTTTGCGCATGTGTCCAGAAATAAGAAAAGCTTACTTCTGCAAGTTTTTTAAAATCACAGCTTCTAGAAGGTTTACATGGTTTCTTAAAAAACACGAGTTTTTAGAAAATGTGATTTATTTCATAAATGGAATCAACAAAGTATGCACATTCTACGTCATAACGACTTTCTAAAGTTTGCGCATGCGTCCGGAAATAAGAAAAGCTTACTTCCGCCAGTTTTTTAAAATCACAGCTTCTAGAAGGTTTACATGATTTCTTAAAAAGCACGAGTTTTTAGAAAATGTGCTTTATTTCATCAATGGAATCATCAAAGTATGCACATTCTAAGTTATAACGACTTTCTATAGTTTGTGCATGCGTCCGGAAATAAGAAAAGCTTACTTCCCCTCGTTTTTTAAAGTCACAGCTTCTAAAAGGTTTACATGATTTCTTAAAAAACACGAGTTTTTAGAAAATGTGATTTATTTCATGAAAGGAATCAACAAAGTATGCACATTCTACGTAATAACGACTTTCTATATTTTGCGAATGCATCCGGAAATAAAAAAAGCTTACTTCCCCCCGGGTTTTAAAATCACAGCTTGTAGAAGGTGTACATGATTTCTTAAAAAACATGAGTGTTTAGAAAATGTGATTTATTTCATAAATGGAATCAACAAAGTATGCACATTCTAAGTCATAAGGACTTTATATAGTTTGCGCATGCGTCCGGAAATAATAAAAGCTTACTTCCCCCCGTTTTTTAAAATCACAGCTTCTAGAAGGATTACATGATTTCTTAAAAAACATGAGTTTTACGAACATGTGATTTATTTCATAAATGGAATCAACAAATTATGCACATTCTATGTCATAACTACTTTCTATAGTTTGCGCATGCGCAAACTAAGCACATTCTACGTACTAACGACTCTCTATAGTTTGCGTATGCGTCTAGAAAAAAGAAAAGCTTACTTCACCCCGTTTTTTAAAATCACAACTTTTAGAAGGTTTACATGATTTCTTAAAAAACACGACTTTTTAGAAAATGTGATTTATTTCATAAATGGAATCAACAAAGTATGCACATTCTATGTCATAACGACTTTGTATGGTTTGCGCATGCGCAAACTATGCACATTCTACATTATAACGACTTTCTATAGTTTGCGCATGTGTCCGGAAATAAGAAAAGCTTACTTCTGCCAGTTTTTTAAAATCACAGCTTCTAGAAGGTTTACATGATTTCTTAAAAAACACGAGTTTTAAGAAAATGTGATTTATTACATAAATGGAATCAACAAAGTATGCACATTCTATGTCATAACGACTTTCTAAAGTTTGTGCATGCGTCCGGAAATAAGAAAAGCTTACTTCCGCCAGTTTTTTAAAATCATAGCTTCCAGAAGGTTTACATGATTTCATAAAAACCACGAGTTTTTAGAAAATGTGATTTATTTCATAAATGGAATCATCAAAGTATGCACATTCTAAGTCATAACGACTTTCTATAGTTTGTGCATGCGTCCAGAAATAAGAAAAGCTTACTTCCCCTCTTTTTTTAAAGTCACAGCTTCTAAAAGGTTTACATGATTTCTTTAAAAACACGAGTTTTTAGAAAATGTGATTTATTTCATAAAAGCAATCAACAAAGTATGCACATTCTACGTAATAACGACTTTCTATAGTTTGCGAATGCGTCCGGAATTAAGAAAAGCCTACTTCCCCCCGGTTTTTAAAATCACAGCTTCTAGAAAGTTTACATGATTTCTTAAAAAACATGAGTGTTTAGAAAATGTGATTTATTTCATAAATGGAATCAACAAAGTATGCACATTCTAAGTCATAAGGACTTTATATAGTTTGCGCATGCGTCCGGAAATAAGAAAAGCTTACTTCCCCCCGTTTTTTAAAATCACAGCTTCTAGAAGGATTACATGATTTCTTAAAAAACATGAGTTTTACGAACATGTGATTTATTTCATAAATGGAATCAACAAAGTATGCAAATTCTATGTCATAACGACTTTCTATAGTTTGCGCATGCGCAAACTAAGCACATTCTACGTACTAAGGACTTTCTATAGTTGGCGTATGCGTCCAGAAATAAGAAAAGATTACTTCAACCCATTTTTTAAAATCACAACTTCTAGAAGGTTTTCATGATTTCTTAAAAAACACGAGTTTTTAGAAAATGTGATTTATTTCATAAATGGAATCAACAAAGTATTCACATTCTATGTCATAACGACTTTGTATGGTTTGCGCATGCGCAAACTATGCACATTCTACGTAATAACGACTTTTTATAGTTTACGCATGCGTCCGGAAGTAAGAAAAGCTTACTCCCCCCCGTTTTTTAAAATCACAGCTTCTAGAAGGTTTACATGATTTCTTTAAAAAAATTAGTTTTTAGAAAATGTGATTTATTTCATAAAAGGAATCAACAAAGTATGCACATTCTATGTCTTAACGACTTTCTAAAGTTTGCGCATGCGTCCGGAAATAAGAAAAGCTTACTTCCCCCCGTTTTTTAAAATCACAGCTTCTAGAAGGTTTACATGATTTCTTAAAAAACACGAGTTTTTAGAAAATGTGATTTATTTCATAAATGGAATCAACAAAGTATGCACATTCTAAGTCATAAAGACTTTCTATAGTTTGCGCATGCGTCCGGAAATAAGAAAAGCTTACTTCCCCCCGTTTTTTAAAATGACAGCTTCTAGAAGGTTTACATGATTTCGCCAAAAACATGACTTTTTAGAAAATGTGATTTATTTCATGAATGGAATCAACAAACTATGCACATTCTACGTAATAACGACTTTCTATAGTTTGCAAATGCGTCAGGAAATAAGAAAAGTTTACTTTCCCCCGGTTTTTAAAATCACAACTTCTCGAAGGTTTACATGATTTCTTAAAAAACATGAGTTTTTAGAAAATATCATTTATTTCATAAATGGAATCAAAAAAGTATGAACATTCTATGTCATAACGACTTTGTATAGTTTCCGTGTGCGCAAACTATGCACATTCTACGTCATAACGACTTTCTATAGTTTGCGCATGCGTCCGGAAATAAGAAAAGCTTACTTCCCCCCATTTTTTAAAATCACAGCTTCTAGAAGGTTTACATGATTTCTTAATAAACACGAGTTTTTAGAAAATGTGATTTATTTAATCAATGGAATCAACAAACTATGCACATTCTATGTAATAACGACTTTCTATACTTTGCGCATGCGTCCGGAAATAAGAAAAGCTTACTTCCCCCCGTTTTTTAAAATCACAGCTTCTAGAAGGATTACATGATTTCATAAAAAACAGGAGTTTTACGAACATGTGATTTATTTCATCAATGGAATCAACAAAGTATGTACATTCTATGTCATAACGACTTTCTATAGTTTGCGCATGCACAAACTAAGCACATTCTATGTACTAACGACTTTCTATAGTTTGCCTATGCGTCCAGAAGTAAGAAAAGCTTACTTCACCCCGTTTTTTAAAATCACAAATTCTAGAAGGTTTACATGATTTCTTAAAAAACATGAGTTTTTAGAAAATGTGATTTATTTCATAAATGGAATCAACAAAGTATGCACATTCTATGTCATAACGACTTTGTATGGTTTGTGCATGCGCAAACTATGCACATTCTACGTAATAACGACTTTCTATAGTTTGCGCATGTGTCCGGAAATAAGAAAAGCTTACTTCTGCCATTTTTTTAAAATCACAGCTTCTAGAAGTTTTACATGATTTATTTAAAAACACGAGTTTTTAGAAAATGTGATTTATTTCATAAATGGAATCAACAAAGTATGCACATTCTACGTCATAACGACTTTCTAAAGTTTGCGCATGCGTTCGGAAATAAGAAAAGCTTACTTCCGCCAGTTTTTTAAAATCACAGCTTCTAGAAGGTTTATATGATTTCTTAAAAACCACGAGTTTTTAGAAAATGTGATTTATTTCATAAATGGAATCATCAAAGTATGCACATTCTAAGTCATAACGACTTTCTATAGTTTGTGCATGCGTCCGGAAATAAGAAAAGCTTACTTCCCCTAGTTTTTTAAAGTCACAGCTTCTAAAAGGTTTACATGATTTCTTAAAAAACACGAGCTTTTAGAAAATGTGATTTATTTCATCAATGGTATCAAAAAACTATGCACATTCTACGTAATAATGACTTTCTATAGTTTGCGAATGTGTCCGGAAATAAGAAAAGCTTACTTCCCCCCGGTTTTTAAAATCACGGCTTCTAGAAGGTTTACATGATTTGTTAAAAAACACGAGTTTTTAGAAAATGTCATTTATTTCATAAATGGAATAAAAAACGTATGAACATTCTATGTCATAACGACTTTGTATACTTTTCCCGTGCCCAAACTATGCATATTCTAGGTAATAACAACTTTCTATAGTTTGCGCATGCGTCCGGAAATAAGAAAGGCTTACTTCCCCCCGTTTTCTAAAATCACAGCTTCTAGAAGGTTTACATGATTTCTCAAAAAACACGAGTTTTTAGAAAATGTGATTTATTTCATCAATGGAATCAACAAACTATGCACATTCTACGTAATAACGACTTTCTATAGTTTGCAAATGCGTCCGGAAATAAGAAAAGCTTACTTCCCCCCGGTTTTTAAAATCACAACGTTTAGAAGGTTTACATGATTTCTTAAAAAACAAGGGTTTTTAGAAAATGTCATTTATTTCATAAATGGAATAAAAAAAGTATGAAAATTCTATGTCATAACGACTTTGTATAGTTTGCGCGTGCGAAAACTATGCACATTCTAGGTAATAACAACTTCTTATAGTTTGCGCATGCGTCCGGAAATAAGAAAAGCTAACATCCCCCCTTTTTTTAAATTCATAGCTTCTTGAAGGTTTACATGCTTTCCTAAAAAACACGAGTTTTTAGAAAATGTGATTTATTTCATAAATGGAATAAAAAAAGTATGCACTTTCTATGTCATAATGACTTTCTATAGTTTTCGCATGCGTCCGGAAATAAGAAAAGCTTACTTCCCCCCGTTTTTTAAAATGACAGCTTCTAGAAGGTTTACATGATTTCGCCAAAAACATGACTTTTTAGAAAATGTGATTTATTTCATGAATGGAATCAACAAACTATGCACATTCTACGTAATAACGACTTTCTATAGTTTGCAAATGCGTCAGGAAATAAGAAAAGTTTACTTTCCCCCGGTTTTTAAAATCACAACTTCTCGAAGGTTTACATGATTTCTTAAAAAACATGAGTTTTTAGAAAATATCATTTATTTCATAAATGGAATCAAAAAAGTATGAACATTCTATGTCATAACGACTTTGTATAGTTTCCGTGTGCTAAAACTATGCACATTCTACGTCATAACGACTTTCTATAGTTTGCGCATGCGTCCGGAAATAAGAAAAGCTTACTTCCCCCCATTTTTTAAAATCACAGCTTCTAGAAGGTTTACATGATTTCTTAATAAACACGAGTTTTTAGAAAATGTGATTTATTTAATCAATGGAATCAACAAACTATGCACATTCTATGTAATAACGACTTTCTATACTTTGCGCATGCGTCCGGAAATAAGAAAAGCTTACTTCCCCCCGTTTTTTAAAATCACAGCTTCTAGAAGGATTACATGATTTCATAAAAAACAGGAGTTTTACGAACATGTGATTTATTTCATCAATGGAATCAACAAAGTATGTACATTCTATGTCATAACGACTTTCTATAGTTTGCGCATGCACAAACTAAGCACATTCTATGTACTAACGACTTTCTATAGTTTGCCTATGCGTCCAGAAGTAAGAAAAGCTTACTTCACCCCGTTTTTTAAAATCACAAATTCTAGAAGGTTTACATGATTTCTTAAAAAACATGAGTTTTTAGAAAATGTGATTTATTTCATAAATGGAATCAACAAAGTATGCACATTCTATGTCATAACGACTTTGTATGGTTTGTGCATGCGCAAACTATGCACATTCTACGTAATAACGACTTTCTATAGTTTGCGCATGTGTCCGGAAATAAGAAAAGCTTACTTCTGCCATTTTTTTAAAATCACAGCTTCTAGAAGTTTTACTGATTTATTTAAAAACACGAGTTTTTAGAAAATGTGATTTATTTCATAAATGGAATCAACAAAGTATGCACATTCTACGTCATAACGACTTTCTAAAGTTTGCGCATGCGTTCGGAAATAAGAAAAGCTTACTTCCGCCAGTTTTTTAAAATCACAGCTTCTAGAAGGTTTATATGATTTCTTAAAAACCACGAGTTTTTAGAAAATGTGATTTATTTCATAAATGGAATCATCAAAGTATGCACATTCTAAGTCATAACGACTTTCTATAGTTTGTGCATGCGTCCGGAAATAAGAAAAGCTTACTTCCCCTAGTTTTTTAAAGTCACAGCTTCTAAAAGGTTTACATGATTTCTTAAAAAACACGAGCTTTTAGAAAATGTGATTTATTTCATCAATGGTATCAAAAAACTATGCACATTCTACGTAATAATGACTTTCTATAGTTTGCGAATGTGTCCGGAAATAAGAAAAGCTTACTTCCCCCCGGTTTTTAAAATCACGGCTTCTAGAAGGTTTACATGATTTGTTAAAAAACACGAGTTTTTAGAAAATGTCATTTATTTCATAAATGGAATAAAAAACGTATGAACATTCTATGTCATAACGACTTTGTATACTTTTCCCGTGCCCAAACTATGCATATTCTAGGTAATAACAACTTTCTATAGTTTGCGCATGCGTCCGGAAATAAGAAAGGCTTACTTCCCCCCGTTTTCTAAAATCACAGCTTCTAGAAGGTTTACATGATTTCTCAAAAAACACGAGTTTTTAGAAAATGTGATTTATTTCATCAATGGAATCAACAAACTATGCACATTCTACGTAATAACGACTTTCTATAGTTTGCAAATGCGTCCGGAAATAAGAAAAGCTTACTTCCCCCCGGTTTTTAAAATCACAACGTTTAGAAGGTTTACATGATTTCTTAAAAAACAAGGGTTTTTAGAAAATGTCATTTATTTCATAAATGGAATAAAAAAAGTATGAAAATTCTATGTCATAACGACTTTGTATAGTTTGCGCGTGCGAAAACTATGCACATTCTAGGTAATAACAACTTCTTATAGTTTGCGCATGCGTCCGGAAATAAGAAAAGCTAACATCCCCCCTTTTTTTAAATTCATAGCTTCTTGAAGGTTTACATGCTTTCCTAAAAAACACGAGTTTTTAGAAAATGTGATTTATTTCATAAATGGAAAAAAAAAAGTATGCACTTTCTATGTCATAATGACTTTCTATAGTTTTCGCATGCGTCCGGAAATAAGAAAAGCTTACTTCCCCCCGTTTTTTAAAATCACAACTTCTAGAAGGTTCACATGATTTCTCAAAAAAAAAGAGTTTTTAGAAAATGTCATTTATTTCATAAAAGGAATCAACAAAGTATGCACATTCTATGTCATAACGACTTTATATAGTTTGCGCATGCGTCCGGAAATAAGAAAGCTTACTTCCCCCCGTTTTTTAAAGTCACAGCTTCTAGAAGGTTTACATGATTTCTTAAAAAACACGAGTTTTTAGAAAATGTGATTTATTTCATCAATGGAATCAACAAACTATGCGCATTCTACGTAATAACTACTTTCTATAGTTTGTGAATGCGTCCGGAAATAAGAAAAGCTTACTTCCCCCCGTTTTTTAAAATCACAGCTTCTAGAATGTTTACATGATTTCTTAAAAAACATGAGTTTTTAGAAAATATCATTTATTTCATAAATGGAATCAACAAAGTATGAACATTGTATGTCATAACGACTTTGTATAGTTTGCGCATGCGCAAACTATGCACATTCTATGTAATAACGACTTTCTATAGTTTGCGCATGCGTCTAGAAATATGAAAAGCTTACTTCCCCCCTTTTTTTCAATTCACAGCTTCTAGAAGGTTTACATGCTTTCTTAAAAAACACGAGTTTTTAGAAAATGTGATTTATTTCATAAATGGAATAAAAAAGTATGCACTTTCTATGTCATAATGACTTTCTATAGTTTGCGCATGCGTCCAGAAATAAAAAAAGCTTACTTCCGCCCATTTTTTAAAATCACAGCTTCTAGAAGGTTTACATGATTTCTTAAAAAAAGGAGGTTTTAGAAAATGTGATTTATTTAATCAATGGAATCAACAAACTATGCACATTCTACGTAATAACGAATTTCTATAGTTTGCGCATGCATCCGAAAATAAGAAAATCTTACTTCCCCTCGTTTTTTAAAATCACAGCTTCTAGAAGGTTTACATGATTTCTTAAAAAACAAGAGTTTTTAGAAAATGTCATTTGTTTCATAAATGGAATCAACAAAGTATGAACAAACTATGTCATAAGGACTTTGTATCGTTTGCGCATGGGAAAACTATGCACATTCTACGTAATAACGACTTTCTATAGTTTGCGCATGCATCCGGAAATAAGAAAACCCTACTTTCCCCCCTTTTTTAAATACACAGCTTCTAGAAGGTTTACATGATTTCTTAAAAAACACGAGTTTTTAGAAAATGTGATTTATTTCATTAATGGAATCAACAAAGTATGCACATTTTACGTCATAACGACTTTCTATAGTTTGCGCATGCGTGCGGAAATAAGAAAAGCTTATTTCCCCCCGTTTTTTAAAATCACAACTTCTAGAAGGATTACATGATTTCTTAAAAAACATGAGTTTTACGAACATGTGATTTATTTCATAAATGGAATCAACAAAGTATGCACATTCTATGTCATAACAACTGTCTATAGTTTGCGCAAGCGCAAACTAAGCACATTCTACCTACTAACGACTTTCTATAGTTTGCGTATGCGTCCAGAAATAAGAAAAGCTTACTTCACCCCGTTTTTTAAAATCACAACTTCTAGAAGGTTTACATGATTTCTTAAAAAAGATGAGTGTTTAGAAAATGTGATTTATTTCATAAATGGAATCAACAAAGTATGCACATTCTAAGTCATAACGACTTTCTATAGTTTGCGCATGCGTCCGGAAATAAGAAAAGCTTACTTCCCCCCGTTTTTTAAAATCACAGCTTCTAGAAGGATTACATGATTTCTTGAAAAACATGAGTTTTACGAACATGTGATTTATTTCATAAATGGAATCAACAAAGTATGCACATTCTATGTCATAACGACTTTCTATAGTTTGCGCATGAGCAAACTGACCACATTCTACGTACTAACGACTCTCTATAATTTGCGTGTGCGTCCAGAAATAAGAAAAGCTTACTTCACCCCATTTTTTAAAATCACAACTTCTAGAAGGTTTACATGATTTCTTAAAAAACACGACTTTTTAGAAAATGTGTTTTATTTCATAAATGGAATCAACAAAGTATGCACATTCTATGTCATAATGACTTTGTATGGTTTGCGCATGCGCAAACTATGCACATTCTACGTAATAACGACTTTCTATAGTCTGCGCATGTGTCCGGAAATAAGAAAAGCTTACTTATGCCAGTTTTTTAAAATCATAGCGTCTAGAAGGTTTACATGATTTCTTAAAAACCGAGAGTTTTTAGAAAATGTGATTTATTTCATAAATGGAATCAACAAAGTATGCACATTCTACGTCATAACGACTTTCTAAAGTTTGCGCATGCGTCCGGAAATAAGAAAAGCTTACTTCCGCCAGTTTTTTAAAATCACACTTCCAGAAGGTTTACATGATTTCTTAAAAAACAGGAGTTTTTAGAAAATGTCATTTGTTTCATAAATGGAATCAACAAAGTATGAACAAACTATGTCATAACGACTTTCTATCGCGCATGGAAAAACTATGCACATTCTACGTGATAACGACTTTCTATAGTTTGCGCATGCGTCCGGAAATAAGAAAAGCTTATTTCCCCCCGTTTTTTAAAATCACAACTTCTAGAAGGATTACATGATTTCTTAAAAAACATGAGTTTTACGAACATGTGATTTATTTCATAAATGGAATCAACAAAGTATGCACATTCTATGTCATAACGACTTTCTATAGTTTGCGCAAGCGCAAACTAAGCACATTCTACGTACTAACGACTTTCTATAGTTTGTGTATGCGTCCAGAAATAAGAAAAGCTTACTTCACCTCGGTTTTTAAAATCACAGCTTCTAGAAGGTTTACATGATTTCTTAAAAAACACGACTTTTTAGAAAATGTGATTTATTTCGTAAATGCAATCAACAAAGTATTCACATTCTATGTCATAACGACTTTGTATGGTTTGCGCATGCGCAAACTATGCACATTCTAGGTAATAACAACTTTCTATAGTTTGCGCATTAGTCCGGAAATAAGAAAAGCTAACTCCCCCCCTTTTTTTAAATTCATAGCTTCTAGAAGGTTTACATGATTTCTTAAAAAACACAAGTTTTTAGAAAATGTTATTTATTTCATAAATGGAATCAACAAAGTATGCACATTCTACGTCATAACGACTTTCTATAGTTTGCGCATGCGTATGGAAATAAGAAAAGCTTACTTCCCCCAGTTTTTTAAAATCACAGCTTCTAGAAGGTTTACATGATTTCTTAAAAAAAATGAGTTTTTAGAAAATCTGATTTATTTCATAAAAGGAATCAACAAAGTATGCACATTCTACGTCATAACGACTTTCTATAGTTTGCGCATGCGTATGGAAATAAGAAAAGCTTACTTCCCCCCTTTTTTTTAAATCACAACTTCTAGAAGGTTTACATGATTTCTTAAAAAACACGAGTTTTTACAAAATGAGATTTATTTCATAAATGGAATCAACAAAGTATGCACATTCTATGTCATAACAACTTTCTAAAGTTTGCTTATGCGTTCGGAAATAAGAAAAGCTTACTTCGGCCAGTTTTTTAAAATCACAGCTTCTAGAAGGTTTACATGATTTCTTAAAAACCACAAGTTTTTAGAAAATGTGATTTATTTCATAAATGGAGTCATCAAAGTATGCACATTCTAAGTCATAAGGACTTTCTATAGTTTGTGCATGCGTCCGGAAATAAGAAAAGCTTACTTCCCCCCGTTTTTTAAAATCACAGCTTCTAGAAGGATTACATGATTTCTTGAAAAACATGTGTTTTCCGAACATGTGATTTATTTCATAAATGGAATCAACAAAGTATGCACATACTATGTCATAACGACTTTCTATAGTTTGCGCATGCACAAACTAAGCACATTCTACGTACTAACGACTCTCTATAGTTTGCGTGAGCATCCAGAAATAAGAAAAGCTTACTTCACCCCATTTTTTAAAATCACAACTTCTAGAAGGTTTACATGATTTCTTAAAAAACACGACTTTTTAGAAAATGTGATTTATTTCATAAATGGAATCAACAGCTTCTAGAAGGTTTACATGATTTCTTAAAAAACAGGAGTTTTTAGAAAATGGAATCAATAGTTTGCGCATGCGTCCGGAAATAAGAAAAGCTTACTTCACCCCGTTTTATAAAATCACAACTTCTAGAAGGTTTACATGATTTCTTAAAAAACACGACTTTTTAGAAAATGTGATTTATTTCATAAATGGAATCAACAAAGTATGCACATTCTATGTCATAACGACTTTGTATGGTTTGCGCAAGCGCAAACTAAGCACATTCTACGTACTAATGACTTTCTATAGTTTGCGCATGCGTCCGGAAATAACAAAAGCTTACTTTCCCCCTTTTTTTAAATTCACAGCTTCTAGAAGGTTTTCACGATTTCTTAAAAAACAGGAGTTTTTAGAAAATGTGATTTATTTCGTAAATGGAATCAACAAAGTATGCACATTTTACGTCATAACGACTTTCTATAGTTTGCGCATGCGTCCGAAAATAAGAAAAGCTTACTTCTTCTCGTTTTTTAAAATCACAGCTTCTAGAAGGATTACATGATTTCTTAAAAAACAAGAGTTTTACGAACATGTGATTTATTTCCTAAATGGAATCAACAAAGTATGCACATTCTAAGTCATAACGACTTTCTATAGTTTGCGTATCGTCCAGAAATAAGAAAAGCTTACTTCACCACGTTTTTTAAAATCACAACTTCTAGAAGGTTTACATGATTTCTTAAAAAACACAAGTTTTTAGAAAATGTGATTTATTTCATCAATGGAATCAACAAACTATGCACATTCTATGTAATAACGAATTTCTATAGTTTGCGAATGCGTCCGGAAATAAGAAAAGCTTATTTCCCCCCGTTTTTTAAAATCACAGCTTCTAGAGGGATTACATGATTTCTTAAAAAACATGAGTTTTACGAACATGTGATTTATTTCATAAATCGAATCAACAAAGTATGCACATTCTATGTCATAACGACTTTCTATAGTTTGCGCATGCGCAAACTAAGCACATTATACGTACTAATGACTTTCTATAGTTTGCGTGTGCGTACAGAAATAAGAAAAGCTTACTTCACCCCGTTTTTTAAAATCACAACTTCTAGAAGGTTTACATGATTTCTTAAAAAACACGAGTTTTTAGAAAATGTGATTTATTTCATAAATGGAATCAACAAAGTATGCACATTCAATGACATAACGACTTTGTATGGTTTGCACATGCGCAAAATATGCACATTCTACGTAACAACAACTTTCTATAGTTTGCACATGTGTCCGTAAATAAGAAAAGCTTACTTTCGCCAGTTTTTTAAAATCACAGCTTCTAGAAGGTTTACATGATTTCTTAAAAAACACCAATTTTTAGAAAATATGATTTATTTCATAAATGGAATCAACAAAGTATGCACATTCTACGTCATAATGACTTTCTAAAGTTTGCGCATGCGTCGGAAATAAGAAAAGCTTACTTCAGCAAGTTTTTTAAAATCACAGCTTCTAGAAGGTTTACATGATTTCTTAAAAACCATGAGTTTTTAGAAAATGTGATTTATTTCATAAATGGAATCAACAAAGTATGCACATTCTAAGTCATAACGACTTTCTATAGTTTGCGCATGCGTCCGGAAATAAGAAAAGATTACTTCCCCTCGTTTTTTAAAGTCACAGCTTCTAGAAGGTTTACATGATTTCTTAAAAAACACGAGTTTTTAGAAAATGTGATTTATTTCATCAATGGAATCAACAAACTATGCACATTCTACGTAATAACGACTTTCTATAGTTTGCGCATGCGTCCGGAAATAAGAAAAGCTAAATTCCCCCCTTTTTTTAAATTCATAGCTTCTAGAAGGTTTACGTGATTTCTTAAAAAACACAAGTTTTTAGAAAATGTTATTTATTTCATAAATGGAGTCAACAAAGTATGCACATTCTACGTCATAACGACTTTTTATAGTTTGCGCATGCGTCCGGAAATCAGAAAAGCTTACTTCCCCCCGTTTTTTAAAATCACAGCTTCTAGAAGGTTTACATGATTTCTTAAAAAAAATGAGATTTTGGAAAATATGATTTATTTCATAAAAGGAATCAACAAAGTATGCACATTCTACATCATAACGACTTTTTCTAGTTTGCGCATGTGTATGGAAATAAGAAAAGCTCACTTCCCCCCGTTTTTTAAAATCACAGCTTCTAGAAGCTTTAAATGATTTCTTTAAAAAAATTAGTTTTTAGAAAATGTGATTTATTTCATAAAAGGAATCAACAAAGTATGCACATTCTATGTCATAACGACTTTCTAAAGTTTGCGCATGCGTCCGGAAATAAGAAAAGCTTACTTCCCCCCCGTTTTTTAAAATCACAGCTTCTAGAAGGTTTACATGATTTCTTAAAAAACACGAGTTTTTAGAAAATGTGATTTATTTCATAAATGGAATCAACAAAGTATGCACATTCTAAGTCATAACGACTTTCTATAGTTTGCGCATGCATTTGGAAATAAGAAAAGCTTACTTCCCCCCGTTTTTTAAAATCACAGCTTCTAGAAGGTTTACATGATTTCTCAAAAAACACGAGTTTTTAGAAAATGTGATTTATTTCATCAATGGAATCAACAAATTATGCACATTCTACGTAATAACGACTTTCTATAGTTTGCAAATGCGTCCGGAAATAAGAAAAGCTTACTTCCCCCCGGTTTTTAAAATCACAACTTCTCGAAGGTTTACATGATTTCTTTAAAAACATGAGTTTTTCGAAAATGTCATTTATTTCATAAATGGAATCAAAAAAGTATGAACATTCTATGTCATAACGACTTTGTATAGTTTCCACGTGCACAAAGTATGCACATTCTATGTCATAACGACTTTCTATAGTTTGTGCATGTGCAAACTAAGCACATTCTACGCAGTAACGACTTTCTATAGTTTGCCTATGCGTCCAGAAGTAAGAAAAGCTTACTTCACCCCGTTTTTTAAAATCACAACTTCTAGAAGGTTTACATGATTTCTTAAAAAACATGAGTTTTTAGAAAATGTTATTTATTTCATAAATGGAATCAACAAAGTATGCACATTCTACGTCATAACGACTTTGTATGGTTTGCGCATGCGCAAACTATGCACATTCTACATAATAACGACTTTCTATAGTTTGCGCATGTGTCCGGAAATAAGAAAAGATTACTTCTGCCAGTTTTTTAAAATCACAGCTTCTAGAAGGTTTACATGATTTCTTAAAAAACACGAGTTTTTAGAAAATGTGATTTATTTCATAAATGGAATCAACAAAGTATGCACATTCTACGTCATAACGACTTTCTAAAGTTTGCGCATGCGTCCGGAAATAAGAAAAGCTTACTTCCCCCCGGTTTTTAAAATCACAACGTTTAGAAGGTTTACATGATTTCTTAAAAAACAGGGGTTTTTAGAAAATGTCATTTATTTCATAAATGGAATAAAAAAAGTTTGAAAATTCTATGTCATAACGACTTTGTATAGTTTGCGCGTGCGAAAACTATGCACATTCTAGGTAATAACAACTTCTTATAGTTTGCGCATGCGTCCGGAAATAAGAAAAGCTAACATCCCCCCTTTTTTTAAATTCATAGCTTCTAGAAGGTTTACATGCTTTCTTAAAAAACACGAGTTTTTAGAAAATGTGATTTATTTCATAAATGGAATAAAAAAAGTATGCACTTTCTATGTCATAATGACTTTCTATAGTTTGCGCATGCGTCCGGAAATAAGAAAAGCTTACTTCCCCCCGTTTTTTAAAATCACAACTTCTAGAAGGTTCACATGATTTCTCAAAAAAAAAGAGTTTTTAGAAAATGTGATTTATTTCATAAAAGGAATCAACAAAGTATGCACATTCTACGTCATAACGACTTTATATAGTTTGCGCATGCGTCCGGAAATAAGAAAGCTTACTTCCCCCCGTTTTTTAAAGTCACAGCTTCTAGAAGGTTTACATGATTTCTTAAAAAACACGAGTTTTTAGAAAATGTGATTTATTTCATCAATGGAATCAACAAACTATGCACATTCTACGTAATAACTACTTTCGATAGTTTGTGAATGCGTCTGGAAATAAGAAAAGCTTACTTCCCCCCGTTTTTTTAAATCACAGCTTCTAGAATGTTTACATGATTTCTTAAAAAACTTGAGTTTTTAGAAAATATCATTTATTTCATAAATGGAATCAACAAAGTGTGAACATTCTATGTCATAACGACTTTCTATAGTTTGTGCATGCGCAAACTATGCACATTCTATGTAATAACGACTTTCTATAGTTTGCGCATGCGTCTAGAAATATGAAAACCTTACTTCCCCCCTTTTTTTCAATTCACAGCTTCTAGAAGGTTTACATGATTTCTTAAAAAACAGGAGTTTTTAGAAAATGTCATTTGTTTCATAAATGGAATCAACAAAGTATGAACAAACTATATCATAACGAATTTGTATCGTTTGCGCATGGGCAAACTATGCACATTCTACGTAATAACGACTTTCTATAGTTTGCGCATGCATCCGGAAATAAGAAAAGCTTACTTTTCCCCCATTTTTAAATTCACAGCTTCTAGAAGGTTTACATGATTTCTTAAAAAACACGAGTTTTTAGAAAATGTGATTTATTTCATTAATGGAATCAACAAAGTATGCACATTTTATGTCATAACGACTTTCTATAGTTTGCGCATGCGTCCGGAAATAAGAAAAGCTTACTTCCCCCCGTTTTTTAAAATCACAGCTTCTAGAAGCATTTCATGATTTCTTAGAAAACATGAGTTTTACGAACATGTGATTTATTTCATAAATGGAATCAACAAAGTATGCACATTCTATGTCATAATGACTTTCTATAGTTTGCGCATGCTCAAACTAAGCACATTCTACGTACTAACGACTCTCTATAGTTTGCGTATGCGCCCAGAAATAAGAAAAGCTTACTTCACCCCGTTTTTTAAAATCACAACTTCTAGAAGGTTTACATGATTTCTTAAAAAACACGACTTTTTAGAAAATGTGATTTATTTCATAAATGGAATCAACAAAGTATGCACATTCTATGTCATAACGACTTTGTATTGTTTGCGCATGCGCAAACTATGCACATTCTACGTAATAACGACTTTCTATAGTTTGCGCATGTGTCCAGAAATAAGAAAAGCTTACTTCTGCAAGTTTTTTAAAATCACAGCTTCTAGAAGGTTTACATGATTTCTTAAAAAACACGAGTTTTTAGAAAATGTGATTTATTTCATGAAAGGAATCAACAAAGTATGCACATTCTACGTAATAACGACTTTCTATAGTTTGCGAATGCATCCGGAAATAAAAAAAGCTTACTTCCCCCCGATTTTTAAAATCACAGCTTGTAGAAGGTGTACATGATTTCTTAAAAAACATGAGTGTTTAGAAAATGTGATTTATTTCATAAATGGAATCAACAAAGTATGCACATTCTAAGTCATAAGGATTTTATATAGTTTGCGCATGCGTCCGGAAATAATAAAAGCTTACTTCCCCCCGTTTTTTAAAATCACAACTTCTAGAAGGATTACATGATTTCTTAAAAAACATGAGTTTTACGAACATGTGATTTATTTCGTAAATGGAATCAACAAAGTATTCACATTCTATGTCATAACGACTTTCTATATTTTGCGCATGCGCAAACTAAGCACATTCTACGTACTAACGACTTTCTATAGTTTGCGTATGCGTCCAGAAATAAGAAAAGCTTACTTCAACCCGTTTTTCAAAATCACAACTTCTAGAAGGTTTACATGATTTCTTAAAAAACATGAGTGTTTAGAAAATGTGATTTATTTCATAAATGGAATCAACAAAGTATGCACATTCTAAGTCATAACGACTTTCTATAGTTTGCGCATGCGTCCGGAAATAAGAAAAGCTTACTTCCCCCCGTTTTTTAAAATCACAGCTTCTAGAAGGATTACATGATTTCTTGGAAAACATGAGTTTTACGAGCATGTGATTTATTTCATAAATGGAATCAACAAATTATGCACATTCTATGTCATAACGAATTTCTATAGTTTGCGCATGCGCAAACTAAGCACATTCTACGTACTAACGACTCTCTATAGTTTGCGTATGCATCCAGAAATAAGAAAAGCTTACTTCACTCCATTTTTTAAAATCACAACTTTTAGAAGGTTTACATGATTTCTTAAAAAACACGACTTTTTAGAAAATGTGATTTATTTCATAAATGGAATCAACAAAGTATGCACATTCTATGTCATAACGACTTTGTATGGTTTGCGCATGCGCAAACTATGCACATTCTACATTATAACGACTTTCTATAGTTTGCGCATGTGTCCGGAAATAAGAAAAGCTTACTTCTGCCAGTTTTTTAAAATCACAGCTTCTAGAAGGTTTACATGATTTCAAAAAAACACGAGTTTTTAGAAAATGTGATTTATTACATAAATGGAATCAACAAAGTATGCCCATTCTATGTCATAACGACTTTCTAAAGTTTGTGCATGCGTCCGGAAATAAGAAAAGCTTACTTCCACCAGTTTTTTAAAATCATAGCTTCCAGAAGGTTTACATGATTTCTTAAAAACCACGAGTTTTTAGAAAATGTGATTTATTTCATGAATGGAATCATCAAAGTATGCACATTCTAAGTCATAACGACTTTCTATAGTTTGTGCATGCGTCCGGAAATAAGAAAAGCTTACTTCCCCTCGTTTTTTAAAGTCACAGCTTCTAAAAGGTTTACATGATTTCTTAAAAAACACGAGTTTTTAGAAAATGTGATTTATCTCATAAAAGGAATCAACAAAGTATGCACATTCTACGTAATAACGACTTTCTATAGTTTGCGAATGCATCCGGAAATAAGAAAAGCCTACTTCCCCCCGGTTTTTAAAATCACAGCTTCTAGAAAGTTTACATGATTTCTTAAAAAACATGATTATTTAGAAAATGTGATTTATTTCATAAATGGAATCAACAAAGTATGCACATTCTAAGTCATAAGGACTTTATATAGTTTGCGCATCCGTCCGGAAATAAGAAAAGCTTACTTCCCCCCGTTTTTTAAAATCACAGCTTCTAGAAGGATTACATGATTTCTTAAAAAACATGAGTTTTACGAACATGTGATTTATTTCATAAATGGAATCAACAAAGTATGCACATTCTATGTCATAACGACTTTCTATAGTTTGCACATGCGCAAACTAAGCATATTCTACGTACTAAGGACTTTCTATAGTTGGCGTATGCGTCCAGAAATAAGAAAAGCTTACTTCAACCCGTTTTTTAAAATCACAACTTCTAGAAGGTTTTCATGATTTCTTAAAAAACACGAGTTTTTAGAAAATGTGATTTATTTCATAAATGGAATCAACAAAGTATTCACATTCTATGTCATAACGACTTTGTATGGTTTGCACATGCGCAAACTATGCACATTCTACGTAATAACGACTTTTTATTGTTTGCGCATGCGTCCGGAAGTAAGAAAAGCTTACTCCCCCCCGTTTTTTAAAATCACAGCTTCTAGAAGGTTTACATGATTTCTTTAAAAAAATTAGTTTTTAGAAAATGTGATTTATTTCATAAAAGGAATCAACAAAGTATGCACATTCTATGTCATAACGACTTTCTAAAGTTTGCGCATGCGTCCGGAAATAAGAAAAGCTTACTTCCCCCCGTTTTTTAAAATCACAGCTTCTAGAAGGTTTACATGATTTCTTAAAAAACACGAGTTTTTAGAAAATGTGATTTATTTCATAAATGGATTCAACAAAGTATGCACATTCTAAGTTATAAAGACTTTCTATAGTTTGCGCATGCGTCCGGAAATAAGAAAAGCTTACTTCCCCCCGTTTTTTAAAATGACAGCTTCTAGAAGGTTTACATGATTTCGCAAAAAACATGAGTTTTTAGAAAATGTGATTTATTTCATGAATGGAATCAACAAACTATGCACATTCTACGTAATAATGACTTTCTATAGTTTGCAAATGCGTCCGTAAATAAGAAAAGCTTACTTCCCCCCATTTTTTAAAATCACAGCTTCTAGAAGGTTTACATGATTTCTTAATAAACACGAGTTTTTAGAAAATGTGATTTATTTAATCAATGGAATCAACAAACTATGCACATTCTATGTAATAACGACTTTCTATAGTTTGCGCATGCGTCCGGAAATAAGAAAAGCTTACTTCCCCCCGTTTTTTAAAATCACAGCTTCTAGAAGGATTACATGATTTCATAAAAAACATGAGTTTTACGAACATGTGATTTATTTCATCAATGGAATCAACAAAGTATGCACATTCTATGTCATAACAACTTTCTATAGTTTGCGCATGCACAAACTAAGCACATTCTACGTACTAACGACTTTCTATAGTTTGCCTATGCGTCCAGAAGTAAGAAAAGCTTACTTCACCCCGTTTTTTAAAATCACAAATTCTAGAAGGTTTACATGATTTCTTAATAAACACGAGTTTTTAGAAAATGTGATTTATTTCATCAATGGAATCAACAAAGTATGCACATTCTACGTAATAACTACTTTCTATAGTTTGTGAATGCGTCCGGAAATAAGAAAAGCTTACTTCCCCCCGTTTTTTAAAATCACAGCTTCTAGAATGTTTACATGATTTCTTAAAAAACTTGAGTTTTTACAAAATATCATTTATTTCATAAATGGAATCAACAAAGTATGAACATTCTATGTCATAACGACTTTGTATAGTTTGTGCATGCGCAAACTATGCACATTCTATGTAATAACGACTTTCTATAGTTTGCGCATGCGTCTAGAAATATGAAAAGCTTACTTCCCCCCTTTTTTTCAATTCACAGCTTCTAGAAGGTTTACATGATTTCTTAAAAAATAGGAGTTTTTAGAAAATGTCATTTGTTTCATAAATGGAATCAACAAAGTATGAACAAACTATGTCATAACGAATTTGTATCGTTTGCGCATGGGCAAACTATGCACATTCTACGTAATAATGACTTTCTATAGTTTGCGCATGCGTCCGGAAATAAGAAAAGCTTACTTTTCCCCCATTTTTAAATTCACAGCTTCTAGAAGGTTTACATGATTTCTTAAAAAACACGAGTTTTTAGAAAATGTGATTTATTTCATTAATGGAATCAACAAAGTATGCACATTTTATGTCATAACGACTTTCTATAGTTTGCGCATGCGTCCGGAAATAAGAAAAGCTTACTTCCCCCCGTTTTTTAAAATCACAGCTTCTAGAAGGATTACATGATTTCTTAGAAAACATGAGTTTTACGAACATGTGATTTATTTCATAAATGGAATCAACAAAGTATGCACATTCTATGTCATAACGACTTTCTATAGTTTTCGCATGCGCAAACTAAGCCCATTCTACGTACTAACGACTCTCTATAGTTTGCGTATGTGCCCAGAAATAAGAAAAGCTTACTTCACCCCGTTTTTTAAAATCACAACTTCTAGAAGGTTTACATGATTTCTTAAAAAACACGACTTTTTAGAAAATGTGATTTATTTCATAAATGGAATCAACAAAGTATGCACATTCTATGTCATAACGACTTTGTATGGTTTGCGCATGCGCAAACTATGCACATTCTACGCAATAACGACTTTCTATAGTTTGCGCATGTGTCCAGAAATAAGAAAAGCTTATTCTGCAAGTTTTTTAAAATCACAACTTCTAGAAGGTTTACATGATTTCTTAAAAAACACGAGTTTTTAGAAAATGTCATTTATTTCATAAATGGAATCAACAAAGTATGCACATTCTACGTCATAACGACTTTCTAAAGTTTGCGCATGCGTCCGGAAATAAGAAAAGCTTACTTCCGCCAGTTTTTTAAAATCACAGCTTCTAGAAGGTTTACATGATTTCTTAAAAAGCACGAGTTTTTAGAAAATGTGATTTATTTCATAAATGGAATCATCAAAGTATGCACATTCTAAGTTATAACGACTTTCTATAGTTTGTGCATGCGTCCGGAAATAAGAAAAGCTTACTTCCCCTCGTTTTTTAAAGTCACAGCTTCTAAAAGGTTTAAATGATTTCTTAAAAAACACGAGTTTTTAGAAAATGTGATTTATTTCATGAAAGGAATCAACAAAGTATGCACATTCTACGTAATAACGACTTTCTATAGTTTGCGAATGCATCCGGAAATAAAAAAAGCTTACTTCCCCCCGGTTTTTAAAATCACAGCTTGTAGAAGGTGTACATGATTTCTTAAAAAACATGAGTGTTTAGAAAATGTGATTTATTTCATAAATGGAATCAACAAAGTATGCACATTCTAAGTCATAAGGACTTTATATAGTTTGCGCATGCGTCCGGAAATAATAAAAGCTTACTTCCCCCCGTTTTTTAAAATCACAACTTCTAGAAGGATTACATGATTTCTTAAAAAACATGAGTTTTACGAACATGTGATTTATTTCGTAAATGGAATCAACAAAGTATTCACATTCTATGTCATAACGACTTTCTATATTTTGCGCATGCGCAAACTAAGCACATTCTACGTACTAACGACTTTCTATAGTTTGCGTATGCGTCCAGAAATAAGAAAAGCTTACTTCAACCCGTTTTTTAAAATCGCAACTTCTAGAAGGTTTACATGATTTCTTAAAAAACATGAGTGTTTAGAAAATGTGATTTATTTCATAAATGGAATCAACAAAGTATGCACATTCTAAGTCATAACGACTTTCTATAGTTTGCGCATGCGTCCGGAAATAAGAAAAGCTTACTTCCCCCCGTTTTTTAAAATCACAGCTTCTAGAAGGATTACATGATTTCTTGGAAAACATGAGTTTTACGAACAGGTGATTTATTTCATAAATGGAATCAACAAATTATGCACATTCTATGTCATAACGACTTTCTATAGTTTGCGCATGCGCAAACTAAGCACATTCTACGTACTAACGACTCTCTATAGTTTGCGTATGCGTCCAGAAATAAGAAAAGCTTACTTCACCCCGTTTTTTAAAATCACAACTTTTAGAAGGTTTACATGATTTCTTAAAAAACATGACTTTTTAGAAAATGTGATTTATTTCATAAATGGAATCAACAAAGTATGCACATTCTATGTCATAACGACTTTGTATGGTTTGCGCATGCGCAAACTATGCACATTCTACATTAGAACGACTTTCTATAGTTTGCGCATGTGTCCGGAAATAAGAAAAGCTTACTTCTGCCAGTTTTTTAAAATCACAGCTTCTAGAAGGTTTACATGATTTCTTAAAAAACACGAATTTTTAGAAAATGTGATTTATTACATAAATGGAATCAACAAAGTATGCACATTCTATGTCATAACGACTTTCTAAAGTTTGTGCATGCGTCCGGAAATAAGAAAAGCTTACTTCCGCCAGTTTTTTAAAATCATAGCTTCCAGAAGGTTTACATGATTTCTTAAAAACCACGAGTTTTTAGAAAATGTGATTGATTTCATAAATGGAATCATCAAAGTATGCACATTCTAAGTCATAACGACTTTCTATAGTTTGTGCATGCCTCCAGAAATAAGAAAAGCTTACTTCCCCTCGTTTTTTAAAGTCACAGCTTCTAAAAGGTTTACATGATTTCTTAAAAAACACGAGCTTTTAAAAAATGTGATTTATTTCATCAATGGTATCAAAAAACTATGCACATTCTACGTAATAATGACTTTCTATAGTTTGCGAATGTGTCCGGAAATAAGAAAAGCTTACTTCCCCCCGGTTTTTAAAATCACAGCTTCTAGAAGGTTTACATGATTTGTTAAAAAACACGAGTTTTTAGAAAATGTCATTTATTTCATAAATGGAATAAAAAACGTATGAACATTCTATGTCATAACGACTTTGTATACTTTTCCCGTGCCCAAACTATGCATATTCTAGGTAATAACAACTTTCTATAGTTTGCGCATGCGTCCGGAAATAAGAAAAGCTTACTTCCCCCCGTTTTCTAAAATCACAGCTTCTAGAAGGTTTACATGATTTCTCAAAAAACACGAGTTTTTAGAAAATGTGATTTATTTCATCAATGGAATTAACAAACTATGCACATTCTACGTAATAACGACTTTCTATAGTTTGCAAATGCGTCCGGAAATAAGAAAAGCTTACTTCCCCCCGGTTTTTAAAATCACAACGTTTAGAAGGTTTACATGATTTCTTAAAAAACAGGGGTTTTTAGAAAATGTCATTTATTTCATAAATGGAATAAAAAAAGTTTGAAAATTCTATGTCATAACGACTTTGTATAGTTTGCGCGTGCGAAAACTATGCACATTCTAGGTAATAACAACTTCTTATAGTTTGCGCATGCGTTCGGAAATAAGAAAAGCTAACATCCCCCCTTTTTTTAAATTCATAGCTTCTAGAAGGTTTACATGCTTTCTTAAAAAACACGAGTTTTTAGAAGATGTGATTTATTTGATAAATGGAATAAAAAAAGTATGCACTTTCTATGTCATAATGACTTTCTATAGTTTTCGCATGCGTCCGGAAATAAGAAAAGCTTACTTCCCCCCGTTTTTTAAAATCACAACTTCTAGAAGGTTCACATGATTTCTCAAAAAAAAAGAGTTTTTAGAAAATTTCATTTATTTCATAAAAGGAATCAACAAAGTATGCACATTCTATGTCATAACGACTTTATATAGTTTGCGCATGCGTCCGGAAATAAGAAAGCTTACTTCCCCCCGTTTTTTAAAGTCACAGCTTCTAGAAGGTTTACATGATTTCTTAAAAAACACGAGTTTTTAGAAAATGTGATTTATTTCATCAATGGAATCAACAAACTATGCATATTCTACGTAATAACTACTTTCTATAGTTTGTGAATGCGTCTGGAAATAAGAAAAGCTTACTTCCCCCCGTTTTTTAAAATCACAGCTTCTAGAATGTTTACATGATTTCTTAAAAAACATGAGTTTTTAGAAAATATCATTTATTTCATAAATGGAATCAACAAAGTATGAACATTGTATGTCATAACGACTTTGTATAGTTTGCGCATGCGCAAACTATGCACATTCTATGTAATAACGACTTTCTATAGTTTGCGCATGCGTCTAGAAATATGAAAAGCTTACTTCCCCCCTTTTTTTCAATTCACAGCTTCTAGAAGGTTTACATGCTTTCTTAAAAAACACGAGTTTTTAGAAAATGTGATTTATTTCATAAATGGAATAAAAACGTATGCACTTTCTATGTCATAATGACTTTCTATAGTTTGCGCATGCGTCCAGAAATAAGAAAAGCTTACTTCCCCCCATTTTTTAAAATCACAGCTTCTAGAAGGTTTACATGATTTCTTAAAAAAAGGAGGTTTTAGAAAATGTGATTTATTTAATCAATGGAATCAACAAACTATGCACATTCTACGTAATAACGAATTTCTATAGTTTGCGCATGCATCCGAAAATAAGAAAATCTTACTTCCCCTCGTTTTTTAAAATCACAGCTTCTAGAAGGTTTACATGATTTCTTAAAAAATAGGAGTTTTTAGAAAATGTCATTTGTTTCATAAATGGAATCAACAAAGTATGAACAAACTATGTCATAAGGACTTTGCATCGTTTGCGCATGGGAAAACTATGCACATTCTACGTAATAACGACTTTCTATAGTTTGTGCATGCATCCGGAAATAAGAAAACCTTATTTCCCCCCGTTTTTTAAAATCACAACTTCTAGAAGGATTACATGATTTCTTAAAAAACATGAGTTTTACGAACATGTGATTTATTTCATAAATGGAATCAACAAAGTATGCACATTCTATGTCATAACGACTGTCTATAGTTTGCGCAAGCGCAAACTAAGCACATTCTACCTACTAACGACTTTCTATAGTTTGCGTATGCGTCCAGAAATAAGAAAAGCTTACTTCACCCCGTTTTTTAAAATCACAACTTCTAGAAGGTTTACATGATTTCTTAAAAAAGATGAGTGTTTAGAAAATGTGATTTATTTCATAAATGGAATCAACAAATTATGCACATTCTAAGTCATAACGACTTTCTATAGTTTGTGCATGCGTCCGGAAATAAGAAAAGCTTACTTCACCCCGTTTTTTAAAATCACAGCTTCTAGAAGGATTACATGATTTCTTGAAAAAATGAGTTTTTAGAAAATGTCATTTATTTCATAAAAGGAATCAACAAAGTATGCACATTCTATGTCATAACGACTTTCTATAGTTTGCGCATGAGCAAACTAAGCACATTCTACGTACTAACGACTCTCTATAGTTTGCGTGTGCGTCCAGAAATAAGAAAAGCTTACTTCACCCCGTTTTTTAAAATCACAACTTCTAGAAGGTTTACATGATTTCTTAAAAAACACGACTTTTTAGAAAATGTGTTTTATTTCATAAATGGAATCAACAAAGTGTTCACATTCTATGTCATAATGACTTTGTATGGTTTGCGCATGCGCAAACTATGCACATTCTACGTAATAACGACTTTCTATAGTTTGCGCATGTGTCCGAAAATAAGAAAAGCTTACTTCTGCCAGTTTTTTAAAATGACAGCGTCTAGAAGGTTTACATGATTTCTTAAAAACCACGAGTTTTTAGAAAATGTGATTTATTTCATAAATGGAATCAACAAAGTATCCACATTCTACGTCATAACGACTTTCTAAAGTTTGCGCATGCGTCCGGAAATAAGAAAAGCTTACTTCCGCCAGTTTTTTAAAATCACAGCTTCTAGAAGGTTTACATGATTTCTTAAAAAACAGGAGTTTTTAGAAAATGTCATTTGTTTCATAAATGGAATCAACAAAGTATGAACAAACTATGTCATAACGAATTTGTATCGCGCATGGGAAAACTATGCACATTCTACGTGATAACGACTTTCTATAGTTTGCGCATGCGTCCGGAAATAAGAAAAGCTTATTTCCCCCCGTTTTTTAAAATCACAACTTCTAGAAGGATTACATGATTTCTTAAAAAACATGAGTTTTACGAACATGTGATTTACTTCATAAATGGAATCAACAAAGTATGCACATTCTATGTCATAACGACTTTCTATAGTTTGCGCAAGCGCAAACTAAGCACATTCTACGTACTAACGACTTTCTATAGTTTGTGTATGCGTCCAGAAATAAGAAAAGCTTACTTCACCCCGGTTTTTAAAATCACAGCTTCTAGAAGGTTTACATGATTTCTTAAAAAACACGACTTTTTAGAAAATGTGATTTATTTCGTAAATGCAATCAACAAAGTATTCACATTCTATGTCATAACGACTTTGTATGGTTTGCGCATGCGCAAACTATGCACATTCTAGGTAATAACAACTTTCTATAGTTTGCACATTAGTCCGGAAATAAGAAAAGCTAACTCCCCCCCTTTTTTTAAATTCATAGCTTCTAGAAGGTTTACATGATTTCTTAAAAAACACAAGTTTTTAGAAAATGTTATTTATTTCATAAATGGAATCAACAAAGTATGCACATTCTACGTCATAACGAATTTCTATAGTTTGCGCATGCGTATGGAAATAAGAAAAGCTTACTTCCTCTCGTTTTTTAAAATCACAGCTTCTAGAAGGTTTACATGATTTCTTAAAAAAATGAGTTTTTAGAAAATCTGATTTATTTCATAAAAGGAATCAACAAAGTATGCACATTCTACATCATAACGACTTTCTATAGTTTGCGCATGCGTATGGAAATAAGAAAAGCTTACTTCCCCCCTTTTTTTAAAATCACAGCTTCTAGAAGGTTTACATGATTTCTTAAAAAACACGAGTTTTTACAAAATGAGATTTATTTCATAAATGGAATCAACAAAGTAAGCACATTCTATGTCATAACGACTTTCTAAAGTTTGCTTATGCGTTCGGAAATAAGAAAAGCTTACTTCGGCCAGTTTTTTAAAATCACAACTTCTAGAAGGTTTACATGATTTCTTAAAAACCACAAGTTTTTAGAAAATGTGATTTATTTCATAAATGGAGTCATCAAAGTATGCACATTCTAAGTCATAAGGAATTTCTATAGTTTGTGCATGCGTCCGGAAATAAGAAAAGCTTACTTCCCCCCATTTTTTAAAATCACAGCTTCTAGAAGGATTACATGATTTCTTGAAAAACATGTGTTTTACGAACATGTGATTTATTTCATAAATGGAATCAACAAAGTATGCACATTCTATGTCATAACGACTTTCTATAGATTGCGCATGCACAAACTAAGCACATTCTACGTACTAACGACTCTCTATAGTTTGCGTATGCATCCAGAAATAAGAAAAGCTTACTTCACCCCATTTTTTAAAATCACAACTTCTAGAAGGTTTACATGATTTCTTAAAAAACACGACTTTTTAGAAAATGTGATTTATTTCATAAATGGAATCAACAACTTCTAGAAGGTTTACATGATTTCTTAAAAAACAGGAGTTTTTAGAAAATGGAATCAATAGTTTGCGCATTCGTCCGGAAATAAGAAAAGATTACTTCACCCCGTTTTATAAAATCACAACTTCTAGAAGGTTTACATGATTTCTTAAAAAACACGACATTTTAGAAAATGTGATTTATTTCATAAATGGAATCAACAAAGTATGCACATTCTATGTCATAACGACTTTGTATGGTTTGCGCAAGCGCAAACTAAGCACATTCTACGTACTAAAGACTTTCTATAGTTTGCGCATGCGTCCGGAAATAACAAAAGCTTACTTTCCCCCTTTTTTTAAATTCACAGCTTCTAGAAGGTTTTCACGATTTCTTAAAAAACAGGAGTTTTTAGAAAATGTGATTTATTTCGTAAATGGAATCAACAAAGTATGCACATTTTACGTCATAACGACTTTCTATAGTTTGCGCATGCGTCCGAAAATAAGAAAATCTTACTTCTTCTCGTTTTTTAAAATCACAGCTTCTAGAAGGATTACATGATTTCTTAAAAACCACGAGCTTTTAGAAAATGTGATTTATTTCGTAAATGGAATCATCAAAGTATGCACATTCTAAGTCATAACGACTTTCTATAGTTTGTGCATGCGTCCTAAAATAAGAAAAGCTTACTTCACCTCGTTTTTTAAAGTCACAGCTTCTAAAAGGTTTACATGATTTCTTAAAAAACACTAGTTTTTAGAAAATGTGATTTATTTCATCAATGGAATCAACAAACTATGCACATTCTACGTAATAACGAATTTCTATAGTTTGCGAATGCGTCCGGAAATAAGAAAAGCTTACTTCCGCCCGGTTTTTAAAATCACAGCTTCTAGAAGGTTTACATGATTTCTTAAAAAACACGAGTTTTTAGAAAATGTCATTTATTTCATAAATGGAATAAAAAATATATGAACATTCTATGTCATAACGACTTTGTATACTTTGCCTGTGCGCAAACTATGCACATTCTAGGTAATAACAAGTTTCTATAGTTTGCGCATGCGTCCGGAAAAACATTCTAGGTAATAACTCCCCCCCTTTTTTTAAATTCATAGCTTCTAGAAGGTTTACATGATTTCTTAAAAAACACAAGTTTTTAGAAAATGTTATTTATTTCATAAATGGAATCAACAAAGTATGCACATTCTACGTCATAACGACTTTCTATAGTTTGCGCATGCGTATGGAAATAAGAAAAGCTTACTTCCCCCCGTTTTTTAAAATCACAGCTTCTAGAAGGTTTACATGATTTCTTAAAAAAAATGAGTTTTTAGAAAATCTGATTTATTTCATAAAAGGAATCAACAAAGTATGCACATTCTACGTCATAACGACTTTCTATAGTTTGCGCATGCGTATGGAAATAAGAAAAGCTTACTTCCCCCCGTTTTTTAAAATCACAGCTTCTAGAAGGTTTACATGATTTCTCAAAAAACACAAGTTTTTAGAAAATGTGATTTATTTCATAAAAGGAATCAACAAAGTATGCAAATTCTACGTCATAACAACTTTATATAGTTTGCGCATGCGTCCGGAAATAAGAAAAGCTTACTTCCCCCCCGTTTTTTAAAGTCACAGCATTTCTTAAAAAACATGAGTTTTTAGAAAATATCATTTATTTCATAAATGGAATCAACAAAGTATGAACATTCTATATCATAACGACTTTGTATAGTTTGCCCATGCGCAAACTATGCACATTCCATGTAATAACGACTTTCTATAGTTTGCGCATGCGTCTAGAAATAAGAAAAGCTTACTTCCCCCCTTTTTTTCAATTCAGAGCTTCTAGAAGGTTTACATGATTTCTTAAAAAACACGAGTTTTTAGAAAATGTGATTTATTTCATAAATGGAATAAAAAAAGTATGCACTTTCTACGTCATAATGACTTTCTATAGTTTGCGCATGCGTCCGGAAATAAGAAAAGCTTACTTCCCCCCATTTTTTAAAATCACATCTTCTAGAAGGGTTACATGATTTCTTAAAAAACAGGAGTTTTTAGAAAATGTGATTTATTTAATCAATGGAATCAACAAACTATGCACATTCTACGTAATAACGACTTTCTATAGTTTGCGCATGCATCCGAAAATAAGAAAAGCATACTTCACCTCGTTTTTTAAAATCACAGCTTCTAGAAGGTTTACATGATTTCTTTAAAAACACGAGTTTTTAGAAAATGTCATTTGTTTCATAAATGGAATCAACACAGTATGAGCAAACTATGTCATAACGACTTTGTATCATTTGCACATGATTTCTTAAAAAACAAGAGTTTTACGAACATGTGATTTATTTCATAAATGGAATCAACAAAGTATGCACATTCTATGTCATAACGACTTTGTATGGTTTGCGCATGCGCAAACTATGCACATTCTGCGAAATAACGACTTTTTATAGCTTGCGCATGTGTCCGGAAATAAGAAAAGCTTACTTCTGCCAGTTTTTTAAAATCACAGCTTCTAGAAGGTTTACATGATTTCTTAAAAACCACGAGTTTTTAGAAAATGTGATTTATTTCATAAATCACATCAACAAAGTATGCACATTCTACGTCATAACGACTTTCTAAAGTTTGCGCATGCGTCCGGAAATAAGAAAAGCTTACTTCTGCCAGTTTTTTAAAATGACAGCTTCTAGAAGGTTTACATGATTTCTTAAAAACCATGAGTTTTTAGAGAATGTGATTTATTTCATAAATGGAATCATGAAAGTATGCGCATTCTAAGTCATAACGACTTTCTGTAGTTTGTGCATGCGTCCGGAAATAAGAAAAACTTACTTCCCCTCGTTTTTTAAAGTCACAGCTTCTAAAAGGTTTACATGATTTCTTAAAAAACACGAGTTTTTAGAAAATGTGATTTATTTCATCAATGGAATCAACAAACTATGCACATTCTATGTAATAACGACTTTCTATAGTTTGAGAATGCGTCCGGAAATAAGAAAAGCTTACTTCCCCCCGGTTTTTAAAATCACAGCTTCTAGAAGGTTTACATGATTTCTTAAAAAACACGAGTTTTTAGAAAATGTCATTTATTTCATAAATGGAATAAAAAACGTAGGAACATTCTATGTCATAATAACAACTTTCTATAGTTTGCGCATGCGTCCGGAAATAAGAAAAGCTAACTCCCCCCCTTTTTTTAAATTCATAGCTTCTAGAAGGTTTACATGATTTCTTAAAAAACACAAGTTTTTAGAAAATGTCATTTATTTCATAAATGGAATCAACAAAGTATGCACATTCTACGTCATAACGACTTTCTATAGTTTGCGGATGCGTCCGGAAATAAGAAAAGATTACTTCCCCCCGTTTTTTAAGATCACAGCTTCTAGAAGGTTTACATGATTTCTTAAAAAAAACAAGTTTTTAGAAAATCTGATTTATTTGATAAAAGGAATCAACAAAGTATGCACATTCTACGTCATAACGACTTTCTATAGTTTCCGCATGCGTATGGAAATAAGAAAAGCTTACTTCCCCCCTTTTTTTAAAATCACAGCTTCTAGAAGGTTTACATGATTTCTTAAAAAACATGAGTTTTTAAAAATGTTATTTATTTCATCAATGGAATCAACAAACTATGCACATTCTACGTAATAACGACTTACTATAGTTTGCACATGCATCCGAAAATAAGAAAAGCATACTTCCCCTCGTTTTTTAAAATCACAGCTTCTAGAAGGTTTACATGATTTCTTAAAAAACACGAGTTTTTAGAAAATGTCATTTGTTTCATAAATGGAATCAACAAAGTATGAACAAACTATGTCATAACGACTTTGTATCGTTTGCACATGGGCAAACTATGCACATTCTACGTAATAACGACTCTCTATAGGTAGCGCATGCGTCCGGAAATAAGAAAAGCTTACTTTTCCCCTTTTTTTAAATTCACAGCTTCTAGAAGGTTTACATGATTTCTTAAAAAACAAGAGTTTTTAGAAAATGTGATTTATTTCGTAAATGGAATCAACAAAGTATGCACATTCTACGTCATAACGACTTTCTATAGTTTGTGCATGCGTATGGAAATAAGAAAATCTTACTTCCCCCCATTTTTTAAAATCACAGCTTCTAGAAGGTTTACATGATTTCTTAAAAAACACGAGTTTTTAGAAAATGTGATTTATTTCATCAATAGAATCAACAAACTATGCACATTCTACGTAATAACGACTTTCTATACTTTTCGAATGCGTCCGGAAATAAGAAAAACTTACTTCCCCCCGGTTTTTAAAATCACAGCTTCTAGAAGGTTTACATGATTTCTTAAAAAACATGAGTGTTTAGAAAATGTGATTTATTCCATAAATGGAATCAACAAAGTATGCACATTCTAAGTCATAATGACTTTCTATAGTTTGCGCATGCGTCCAGAAATAAGAAAAGCTTACTTCCCCCCGTTTTTTAAAATGACAGCTTCTAGAAGGATTACATGATTTCTTAAAAAACATGAGTTTTACGAACATGTGCTTTATTTCATAAATGGAATCAGCAAAGTATGCACATTCTATGTCATAACGACTTTCTATAGTTTGCGCATGCGCAAACTAAGCACATTCTATGTACTAACGACTTTCTATAGTTTGCGTATGCGTCCAGAAATAAGAAAAGCTTTCTTCACCCCGTTTTTTAAAATCACAACTTCTAGAAGGTTTACATGATTTCTTAAAAAACACGAGTTTTTAGAAAATGTGATCATAAATGGAATCAACAAAGTATGCACATTCTATGTCATAACGACTTTGTATGGTTTGTGCATGCGCAAACTATGCACATTCTGCGTAATAACGACTTTCTATAGTTTGCGCATGTGTCCGGAAATAAGAAAAGCTTACTTCCGCCAGTTTTTTAAAATCAGAGCTTCTAGAAGGTTTACATGATTTCTTAGAAAACACGAGTTTTTAGTGAATGTGATTTATTTCATAAATGGAATCAACAAGGTATGCACATTCTACGTCATAACGATTTTCTAAAGTTTGCGCATGTGTCCGGAAATAAGAAAAGCTTACTTCCGCCAGTTTTTTAAAATCACAGCTTCTAGAAGGTTTACATGATTTCTTAAAAACCACGAATTTTTAGAAAATGTGACTTATTTCATAAATGCAATCAACAAAGTATGCACATTCTAAGTCATAACGACTTTCTATAGTTTGCGCATGCGTCCGGAAATAAGAAAAGCTTACTTCCCCTCATTTTTTAAAGTCATAGCTTCTAGAAGGTTTACATGATTTCTTAAAAAACATGAGTTTTTAGAAAATGTGCTTTATTTCATCAATGGAATCAACAAACTATGCACATTCTACGTAATAACGACTTTCTATAGTTTGCGAAGGCGTTTGGAAATAAGAAGGTTTACGTGATTTCTTAAAAAACACGAGTTTTTAGAATATGTCATTTATCTCATAAATGGAATAAAAAACGTATGAACATTCTATGTCATAACGACTTTGTATAGTTTGCGCATGCGTCCGGAAATAAGAAAAGCTTACTTCCCCCCTTTTTTTAAATTCACAGCTTTTAGAAGGTTTACATGATTTCTTAAAAAACACGAGTTTTTAGAAAATGTGAATTATTCCATAAAATGGAATCAACAAAGTATGCACATTCTACGTCATAATGACTTTCTATAGTTTGAGCATGCATCCAGAAATAATAAAATCTTACTTCCCGCCATTTTTTAAAATCACAGCTTCTAGAAGGTTTACATGATTTCTTAAAAAAAACGAGTCTTTAGAAAATGTGATTTATTTCATAAAAGGAATCGAAAAAGTATGCACATTCTACGTCATAATGAGGTTGTATAGTTTGCGCATGTGCAAACTATGCACATTCTAGGTAATAACGACTTTCTATAGTTTGCGCATGCGTATGGAAATAAGAAAAGCTTACTTCCCCCCTTTTTTTAAATTCACAGCTTCTAGAAGGTTTACATGATTTCTTTAAAAACACGAGTTTTTAGAAAATGTGATTTATTTCATAAATGGAATCAACAAAGTATGCACATTCTACGTCATAACGACTTTTTATAGTTTGCGCATGCATCCGGAACTAAGAAAAGCTTACTTCCCCCAGTTTTTTAAAATCACAGCTTCTAGAAGGTTTACATGATTTCTTAAAAAAATGAGTTTTTAGAAAATGTCATTTATTTCATAAAAGGAATCAACAAAGTATGCACATTCTATGTCATAACGACTTTCTATAGTTTGCGCATGGGTATGGAAATAAGAAAAGCTTACTTCCCCCTGTTTTTTGAAAATCACAGCTTCTAGAAGGTTTACATGATTTCTTAAAAAACATGAGTTTTTAGAAAATGTGATTTATTTCATAAATGGAATCAACAAAGTATGCACATTCTAAGTCATAATGACTTTCTATAGTTTGCGCATGCGTCCGGAAATAACAAAAGCTTACTTCCCCCCGTTTTTTAAAATCACAGCTTCTAGAAGGATTACATGATTTCTCAAAAAACACGAATTTTTAGAAAATGTGATTTATTTCATCAATGGAATCAACAAACTATGCACATTCTAAGTAATAACGACTTTCAATAGTTTGCGAATGCGTCCGGAAATAAGAAAAGCTTACTTCCCCCCGGTTTTTAAAATCACAACGTCTTGAAGGTTTTCATGATTTCTTAAAAAACACGGGTTTTTAGAAAATGTCATTTATTTCATAAATGGAATCAAAAAAGTATGAAAACTCTATGTCATACCGACCTTGTATAGCTTGTCCATGTGAAAACTATGCACATTCTAGGTAATAACAACTTCTTATAGTTTGCGCATGCGTCCGGAAATAAGAAAAGCTAACTTCCCCCCTTTTTTTAAATTCATAGCTTCTAGAAGGTTTACATGATTTCTTAAAAAACACAAGTTTTTAGAAAATGTTATTTATTTCATAAATGAAATCAACAAAGTATGCACATTCTACGTCATAACGACTTTCTATAGTTTGCGCGTGCGTCCGGAAATAAGAAAAGCTTACTTCCCCCCGTTTTTTAAAATCACAGCTTCTAGAAGGTTTACATGATTTCTTTAAAAAAAGATTTTTTAGAAAATGTGATTTATTTCATAAAAGGAATCAACAAAGTATGCACATTCTACGTCATAACGACTTTCTATAGTTTGTGCATGCGTATGGAAATAATAAAAGCTTACTTCCCCTCGTTTTTTAAAATCACAGCTTCTAGAAGGTTTACATGATTTCTTAACAAACACGAGTTTTTAGAAAATGTCATTTATTTCATAAATGGAATCAACAAAGTATGCACATTCTATATCATAACGAATTTCTATAGTTTGCGCATGCGCAAACTAAGCACATTGTACGTACTAACGACTTTCTATAGTTTGCGTATGCGTCCAGAAATAAGAAAATCTTACTTCACCCCGTTTTTTAAAATTACAACTTCTAGAAGGTTTACATGATTTCTTCAAAAACACGAGTTTTTAGAAAATGTGATTTATTTCATAAATGGAATAACAAAGTATGCACATTCTATGTCATAACGACTTTGTATGGTTTGCGCATGCGCAAACTATGCACATTCTACATAATAACGACTTTCTATAGTTTGCGCATGTCTCCGGAAATAAGAAAAGCTTACTTCCGCCAGTTTTTTAAAATCACAGCTTCTAGAAGGTTTATATGATTTCTTAAAAAACACGATTTTTTAGAAAATGTGATATATTTCATAAACGGAATCAACAAAGTATGCACATTCTACGTCATAACGACTTTCTAAAATTTGCGCATGCGTCTGGAAATAACAGAAGCTTACTTCCGCCAGTTTTTTAAAATTACAGCTTCTAGAAGGTTTACATGATTTCTTACAAACCACAAGTATTTAGAAAATGTGATTTATTTCCTAAATCGAATCAGCGAAGTATGCACATTCTAAGTCATAACGACTTTCTATAGTTTGCGCATGCGTCCGTAAATAAGAAAAGCTTACTTCCCCCCATTTTTTAAAACCACAGCTTCTAGAAGGTTTACATGATTTCTTAAGAAACACGAGCTTTTAGAAAATGTCATTTATTTCATAAATGGAATAAAAAAAGTATGAACATTCTATGTCATAACGACTTTGAATAGTTTGCGCATGCACAAACTATGCACATTCTACTTAATAATGACTTTCTATAGTTTGCGCATGCATCCGGAAATAAGAAAAGCTTACTTCCGCCAGTTTTTTAAAATAACACCTTCTAGAAGGTTTACATGATTTCATAAAAAACACGAGTTTTTAGAAAAAGTGATTTATTTCATAAATGGAATCAACAAAGTATTCACATTCTAGGTCATAACGAATTTCTAAAGTTTGCGCATGCGTCCGGAAATAAGAAAAGCTTAATTCCCCCCATTTTTTAATGTCACGGCTTCTAGAAGGTTTACATGATTTCTTAAAAAACACGAGTTTTTAGAAAATGTGATTTATTTGATCAATGGAATCAACAAACTATGCACATTTTACGTAATAACGACTTTCTATAGTTTGCGAATGCATCCGGAAATAAGAAAAGCTTACTTCCCCCCATTTTTTAAAATGACAGCTTCTAGAAGGTTTACATGATTTCTTAAAAAAACACGAGTTTTTAGAAAATGTCATTTGTTTCATAAATGGAATAAAAAAAGTATGAACAAACTATGTCATAACGACTTTGTATCGTTTGCGCATGCGCAAACTATGCACATTCTACGTAATAACAACTTTCTATAGTTTGCGCATGCGTCCGGAAATAAGAAAAGCTTACTTCCCCCCATTTTTTAAAATCATAGCTTATAGAAGGTTTACATGATTTCTTAACAAACACGAGCTTTTAGAAAATGTGATTTATTTAATCAATGGAATCAACAAACTATGCACATTCTACGTAATAACGAATTTCTATAGTTTGCGCATGCGTCCGGAAATAAGAAAAGCTTACTTCCCCCATTTTTTTAAATTCACAGCTTCTAGAAGGTTTACATGATTTCTTAAAAAACATGAGTTTTTAGAAAATGTGATTTATTTCATCAATGGAATCAATAAACTATGCACATTCTACGTAATAACGACTTTCTACAGTTTGCGAATGCGTCCGGAAATAAGAAAAGCTTACTTCCCCCCGGTTTTCAAAATCACAGCTTCTAGAAGGTTTACATGATTTCTTAAAAAACACGAGTTTTTAGAAAATGTCATTTATTTCATAAATGGAATCAAAAAAGTATGAACATTCTATGTCATAAGGACTCTCTATAGTTTGCGCATGCGCAAACTATGCACATCCTAGGTAATAACGACTTTCTATAGTTTGCGCATGCGTCCGGAAATAAGAAAAGCTTACTTCCCCCCTTTTTTTAAATTCACAGCTTCTAGAAGGTTTACATGATTTCTTAAAAAACATGAGTTTTTAGAAAATGTGATTTATTTCATAAATGGAATCAACAAAGTATGCACATTCTACGTCATAACGACTTTCTATAGTTTGCGCATGCGTATGGAAATAAGAAAAGCTTACTTCCCCCCGTTTTTTAAAATCACAGCTTCTAGAAGGTTTACATGATTTCTTAAAAAACACGAGTTTTTAGAAAATGTGATTTATTTCATCAATGGAATCAACAAACTATGTACATTCTACGTAATAATGACTTTCTATAGTTTGCCAATGCGTCCGGAAATAAGAAAAGCTTACTTCCCCCTGGTTTTTAAAATGACAGCTTCTAGAAGGTTTACACGATTTCTTAAAAAACCCGAGTTTTTAGAAAATCTGATTTATTTCATAAATGGAGTCAACAAAGTATGCACATTCTATGTCATAACGACTTTCTATAGTTTGCGCATGTGCAAACTAAGCACATTCTACGTACTAACGACTTTCTATAGTTTCTGTATGCGTCCAGAAATAAGAAAAGCTTACTTCCCCCCGTTTTTTAAAATCACAGCTTCTAGAAGGTTTACATGATTTCTTAAAAAAAATGAGTTATTAGAAAATGTGATTTATTTCTTAAAAGGAATCAACAAAGTACACACATTCTACGTCATAACGACTTTCTATAGTTTGTGCATGCATCCGGAAATAAGAAAAGCTTACTTCAGCCAGTTTTTTAAAATAACACCTTCTAGAAGGTTTACATGATTTCATAAAAAACACGAGTTTTTAGAAAAAGTGATTTATTTCATAAATGGAATCAACAAAGTATTCACATTCTAGGTCATAACGACTTTCTAAAGTTTGCGCATGCGTCCGGAAATAAGAAAAGCTTAATTCCCCCCATTTTTTAATGTCACGGCTTCTAGAAGGTTTACATGATTTCTTAAAAAACACGAGTTTTTAGAAAATGTGATTTATTTGATCAATGGAATCAACAAACTATGCACATTTTACGTAATAACGACTTTCTATAGTTTGCGAATGCATCCGGAAATAAGAAAAGCTTACTTCCCCCCATTTTTTAAAATGACAGCTTCTAGAAGGTTTACATGATTTCTTAAAAAAACACGAGTTTTTAGAAAATGTCATTTGTTTCATAAATGGAATAAAAAAAGTATGAACAAACTATGTCATAACGACTTTGTATAGTTTGTGCATCCGCAAACTATGCACATTCTAGGTAATAACAACTTTCTATAGTTTGCGCATGCGTCCGGAAATAAGAAAAGCTCACTTCCCCACTTTTTTTAAATTCATAGCTTCTAGAAGGTTTACATGATTTCTTAAAAAACACAAGTTTTTAGAAAATGTTATCTATTTCATAAATGGAATCAACAAAGTATGCACATTCTACGTCATAACAAATTTCTATAGTTTGTGCATGCGTCTGGAAATAAGAAAAGCTTACTTCCCCCCATTTTTTAAAATCACAGCTTCTAGAAGGTTTACATGATTTCTTAAAAAACACGAGTTTTTAGAAAATGTGATTTAATTCATCAATGGAATCAACAAACTATGCACATTGTACGTAATAACGACTTTCTATAGTTTGCGAATGTGTCCAGAAATAAGAAAAGCTTACTTCCCCCCGGTTTTTAAAATCACAGTTTCTAGAAGGTTTACATGATTTCTTAAAAAACACGAGTTTTGAGAAAATGTCATTTATTTCATAAATGGAATCAAAAAAGTATGAACATTCTATGTCATAACGACTTTGTACAGTGTGCGCATGTGCAAACTATGCACATTCTAGGTAATAACGACTTTCTATAGTTAGCGCATGCGTCCGGAAATAAGAAAAGCTTACTTCCCCCCTTTTTTAAATTCACAGCTTCTAGAAGGTTTACATGATTTCTTAAAAAACACGAGTTTTTAGAAAATGTGATTTATTTCATAAATGGATTCAACAAAGTATGCACATTCTATGTCATAATGACTTTCTATAGTTTGCGCATGCGTCCGGAAATAAGAAAAGCTTACTTCCCCCTGTTTTTTAAAATCACAGGTTCTAGAAGGATTACATGATTTCTTAAAAAACATGAGTTTTATGAACATGTGATTTATTTCATAAATGGAATCATCAAAGTATGCACATTCTATGTCATAACGAATTTCTATAGTTTGCGCATGCGCAAACTAAGCACATTCTACATACTAACGACTTTCTATAGCTTGCGTATGCGTCCATAAATAAGAAAAGCTTACTTAACCCCGTTTTGTAAAATCACAACTTCTAGATGGTTTACATGATTTCTTAAAAAACATGAGTTTTTAGAAAATGTGATGTATTTCATAAATGGAATCAACAAAGTATGCACATTCTACGTCATAACGACTTTCTAAATCTTGCGCATGCGTCCGGAAATAAGAAAAGCTTACTTCCGCCAGTTTTCTAAAATCACAGCTTCTAGAAGGTTTACATGATTTCTTAAAAACCACCAGTTTTTAGAAAATGTGATTTATTTAATCAATGGAATCAACAAACTATGTACATTATACGTAATAACAACTTTCTATAGTTTGCGCATGCGTGTGGAAATAAGAAAAGCTAACTTCCCCCCTTTTTTTAAATTCATAGCTTCTAGAAGGTTTACATGATTTCTTAAAAAACACAAGTTCTTAGAAAATGTTATTTATTTCATAAATGGAATCAACAAACTATGCACATTCTACGTAATAACGACTTTCTATAGTTTGCGAATGCATCCGGAAATAAGAAAAGCTTACTTCCCCCCATTTTTTAAAATGATAGCTTCTAGAAGGTTTACATGATTTCTTAAAAAAACACGAGTTTTTAGAAAATGTCATTTGTTTCATAAATGGAATAAAAAAAGTATGAACAAACTATGTCATAACGACTTTGTATCATTTGCGCATGCGCAAACTATGCACATTCTACGTAATAACAACTTTCTATAGTTTGCGCATGCGTCCGGAAATAAGAAAAGCTTACTTCCCCCCATTTTTTAAAATCATAGCTTATAGAAGGTGTACATGATTTCTTAATAAACACAAGCTTTTAGAAAATGTGATTTATTTAATCAATGGAATCAACAAACTATGCACATTCTACGTAATAACGACTTTCTATAGTTTGCGCATGCGTCCGGAAATAAGAAAAGCTTACTTCCCCCATTTTTTTAAATTCACAACTTCTAGAAGGTTTACATGATTTCTTAAAAAACATGAGTTTTTAGAAAATGTGATTTATTTCATCAATGGAATCAATAAACTATGCACATTCTACGTAATAACGACTTTCTATAGTTTGCGAATGCGTCCGGAAATAAGAAAAGCTTACTTCCCCCCGGTTTTCAAAATCACAGCTTCTAGAAGGTTTACATGATTTCTTAAAAAACACGAGTTTTTAGAAAATGTCATTTATTTCATAAATGGAATCAAAAAAGTATGAACATTCTATGTCATAAGGACTCTCTATAGTTTGCGCATGCGCAAACTATGCACATCCTAGGTAATAACCGCTTTCTATAGTTTGCGCATGCGTCCGGAAATAAGAAAAGCTTACTTCCCACCTTTTTTTAAATTCACAACTTCTAGAAGGTTTACATGATTTCTTAAAAAACATGAGTTTTTAGAAAATGTGATTTATTTCATAAATGGAATCAACAAAGTATGCACATTCTACGTCATAACGACTTTCTATAGTTTGCGCATGCGTATGGAAATAAGAAAAGCTTACTTCCCCCCGTTTTTTAAAATCACAGCTTCTAGAAGGTTTACACGATTTCTTAAAAAACACGAGTTTTTAGAAAATCTGATTTATTTCATAAATGGAGTCAACAAAGTATGCACATTCTATGTCATAACGACTTTCTAAAGTTTGCGCATGCGTCCGGAAATAAGAAAAGCTTAGTTCACCCCGTTTTTTAAGCTTCTAGAAGGTTTACATGATTTCTTAAAAAACACGAGCTTTTAGAAAATGTGATTTATTTCATAAATGGAATCAACAAAGTATGCACATTCTAAGTCATAACGACTTTCTATAGTTTGCGCATGCGTCAAGAAATAAGAAAAGCTTACTTCCCCCCGTTTTTTAAAATCACAGCTTCTAGAAGGTTTACATGATTTCTCAAAAAACACGAGTTTTTAGAAAATGTGATTTATTTCATCAATGGAATCAACAAATTCTGCACATTCTATGTAATAACGACTTTCTATAGTTTGCGAATGCATCCGGAAATAAGAAAAGCTTACTTCCCCCCGGTTTTTAAAATCACAACGTCTAGAAGGTTTACATGATTTCTTAAAAAACACGAGTTTTTAGAAAATGTCATTTATTTCATAAATGGAATCAAAAAAGTATGAACATTCTATGTCATAAGGACTCTCTATAGTTTGCGCATGCGCAAACTATGCACATCCTAGGTAATAACCGCTTTCTATAGTTTGCGCATGCGTCCGGAAATAAGAAAAGCTTACTTCCCACCTTTTTTTAAATTCACAACTTCTAGAAGGTTGACATGATTTCTTAAAAAACATGAGTTTTTAGAAAATGTGATTTATTTCATAAATGGAATCAACAAAGTATGCACATTCTACGTCATAACGACTTTCTATAGTTTGCGCATGCGTATGGAAATAAGAAAAGCTTACTTCCCCCCGTTTTTTAAAATCACAGCTTCTAGAAGGTTTACACGATTTCTTAAAAAACACGAGTTTTTAGAAAATCTGATTTATTTCATAAATGGAGTCAACAAAGTATGCACATTCTATGTCATAACGACTTTCTAAAGTTTGCGCATGCGTCCGGAAATAAGAAAAGCTTAGTTCACCCCGTTTTTTAAGCTTCTAGAAGGTTTACATGATTTCTTAAAAAACACGAGTTTTTAGAAAATGTGATTTATTTCATAAATGGAATCAACAAAGTATGCACATTCTAAGTCATAACGACTTTCTATAGTTTGCGCATGCGTCAAGAAATAAGAAAAGCTTACTTCCCCCCGTTTTTTAAAATCACAGCTTCTAGAAGGTTTACATGATTTCTCAAAAAACACGAGTTTTTAGAAAATGTGATTTATTTCATCAATGGAATCAACAAATTCTGCACATTCTATGTAATAACGACTTTCTATAGTTTGCGAATGCATCCGGAAATAAGAAAAGCTTACTTCCCCCCGGTTTTTAAAATCACAACGTCTAGAAGGTTTACATGATTTCTTAAAAAACACGAGTTTTTAGAAAATGTCATTTATTTCATAAATGGAATCAAAAAAGTATGAACATTCTATGTCATAAGGACTCTCTATATTTTGCGCGTGCGCAAACTATGCACATTCTAGGTAATAACAACTTTCTATAGTTTGCGCATGCGTCCGGAAATAAGAAAAGCTTACTTCCCCCCGTTTTTTAAAATCACAGCTTCTAGAAGGTTTACATGATTTCTTAAAAAAAACGAGTTTTTAGAAAATGTGATTTATTTCATAAAAGGAATCAACAAAGTATGCACATTCTACGTCATAACGACTTTCTATAGTTTGCGCATGCATATGGAAATAAGAAAAGCTTACTTCCCCTCGTTTTTTGAAATCACAGCGTCTAGAAGGTTTCCATAATTTCTTAAAAAAAATGAGTTTTTAGAAAATGTGATTTATTTCATAAAAGGAATCAACAAAGTATGGATATTCTACGTGATAACGAATTTCTATAGTTTGTGCATGCGTCCGAAAATAAGAAAAGCTTACTTCCCCCCGTTTTTTAAAATCACAGCTTCTAGAATGTTTCCATGATTTCTTAAAAAACACGAGTTTTTAGAAAATGTGATTTATTTCATCAATTTAATCAACAAACTATGCACATTCTACGTAATAACGACTTTCTATAGTTTGTGAATGCGTCCGGAAATAAGAAAAGCTTACTTCCCCCCATTTTTTAAAATCACAGCTTCTAGAAGGTTTACATGATTTCTTAAAAAACATGAGTTTTTAGAAAATGTGATTTATTTCATAAATTGAATCAACAAAGTATGAACATTCTATGTAATAACAACTTTGTATAGTTTGCGCATGCGCAAACTATGCACATTCTATGTAATAACGACTTTCTATAGTTTGCGCATGTGTCTGGAAATAAGAAAATCTTACTTCCTACCTTTTTTTAAATTCACAGCTTCTAAAAGGTTTACATGATTTCTTAAAAAACATGAGTTTTTAGAAAATATGATTTATTTCAAAAATGGAATCAACAAAGTATGCACTTTCTACATAATAACGACTTTCTTTAGTTTGCGCATGTGTCCGGAAATAGGAAAAGCTTACTTCCGCCCGTTTTTTAAAATCACAGCTTCTAGAAGGTTTACATGATTTCTTAAAAAACATGAGTTTTTAGAAAATGTGATTTATTTCATAAATGGAATCAACAACGTATGCACATTCTACGTCATAACGACTTTCTATAGTTTGCGCATGCGTCCGGAAATAAGAAAAGCTTACTTCCGCCAGTTTATTAAAATCACAGCTTCTAGAAGGTTTACATGATTTCTTAAAAACCACGAGTTTGTAGAAAATGTGATTTATTTCATAAATGGAATCAACAAAATATGCACATTCTAAGTCATAACGACTTTCTATATTTTGCGCATGTGTCCGGAAATAATAAAAGCTAACTTCCCCCCATTTTTTAAAATCTGAGCTTCTAGAAGGTTTACACGATTTCTTAATAAACACGAGTTTTTAGAAAATGTGATTTATTTAATCAATGGAATCAACAAACTATGCACATTCTACGTAATAACGACTTTCTATAGTTTTCACATGCGTCCGGAAATAAGAAAAGCTTACTTCCCCCCGGTTTTTAAAATCACAGCTTCTAGAAGGTTTACATGATTTCTTAAAAAACACGAGTTTGTAGAAAATATCATTTATTTAATAAATGGAATAAAAAAAGTATGAACATTCTATGTCATAAGGACTTTGTATAGTTTGCGCATGCGCAAACTATGCACATTCTAGGTAATAACGACTTCCTATAGTTTGCGCATGCGTCCGGAAATAAGAAAAGCTTACTTCCCCACTTTTCCTAAATTCACAGCTTCTAGAAGGTTTACATGATTTCTTAAGAAACATGAGTTTTTAGAAAATGTGATTTATTTCATAAATGGAATCAACAAAGTATGCACATTCTATGTCATAACGACTTTCTAAAGTTTGCGCATGCGTCCGGAAATAAGAAAAGCTTACTTCCACCAGTTTTTTAAAATCACAGCCTCTAGAAGGTTTACATGATTTCTTAAAAACCACGAGTTTTTAGAAAATGTGATTTATTTCGTAAATGGAATCAACAATGTAAGCACATTCTAAGTCATAACGACTTTCTATAGTTTGCGCATGCGTTCGGAAATAAGGAAAGCTTACTTCCCCTCGTTTTTTAAAGTCACAGCTTCTAGAAGGTTTACATGATTTCTTAAAAAACACGAGTTTTTAGAAAATGTGATTTATTTCATCAATGGAATCAACAAACTATGCACATTCTACGTAAGAACGACTTTCTATAGTTTGCGAATGCGTCCGGAAATAAGAAAAGCTTATTTCCCCCCGGTTTTTAAAAACACAGCTTCTAGAAGGTTTACATGATTTCTTAAAAAACACGAGTTTTTAGAAAATGTCATTTATTTCATAAATGGAATAAAAAACGTATGAACATTCTATGTCATAACGAGTTTGTATAGTTTGTGCATCCGCAAACTATGCACATTCTAGGTAATAACATCTTTCTATAGTTTGCGCATGCGTCCGGAAATAAGAAAAGCTCACTTCCCCGCTTTTTTTAAATTCATAGCTTCTAGAAGGTTTACATGATTTCTTAAAAAACACAAGTTTTTAGAAAATGTTATTTATTTCATAAATGGAATCAACAAAGTATGCACATTCTATGTCATAACAAATTTCTATAGTTTGCGCATGCGTCCGGAAATAAGAAAAGCTTACTTCCCCCCGTTTTTTAAAATCACAGCTTCTAGAAGGTTTACATGATTTCTTAAAAAAAACGAGTTTTTAGAAAATGTGATTTATTTCATAAAAGGAATCAACAAAGTATGGATACTCTACGTGATAACGACTTTCTATAGTTTGTGCATGCGTCTGGAAATAAGAAAAGCTTACTTCCCCCCATTTTTTAAAATCACAGCTTCTAGAAGGTTTACATGATTTCTTAAAAAACACGAGTTTTTAGAAAATGTGATTTATTTCTTCAATGGAATCAACAAACTATGCACATTCTACGTAATAACAACTTTCTATAGTTTGTGAATGCGTCCGGAAATAAGAAACGCTTACTTCCCCCCGTTTTTTAAAATCATAGCTTCTAGAATGTTTACATGATTTCTTAAAAAACATGAGTTTTTAGAAAATGTCATTTATTTCATAAATTGAATCAACAAAGTATGAACATTCTATGTCATAACAACTTTGTATAGTTTGCGCATGCGCAAACTATGCACATTCTATGTAATAACGACTTTCTATAGTTTGCGCATGTGTCTGGAAATAAGAAAAGCTTACTTCCTACCTTTTTTTAAATTCACAGCTTCTAGAAGGTTTACATAATTTCTTAAAAAACACGACTTTTTAGAAAATATGATTTATTTCAAAAATGGAATCAACAAACTATGCATATTATACGTAATAACGACTTTCTATAGTTTGCGCATGCGTCCGGAAATAAGAAAAGCTTACTTCCCCCCGTTTTTTAAAATCCTAGCTTCTAGAAGGTTTACATCATTTCTTAAAAAACATGAGTTTTACGAACATGTGATTTATTTCATAAATGGAATCAACAAAGTATGCACATTCTATGTCATAATGACTTTCTATAGTTTGCGCATGCGCAAACTAAGCACATTCTACGTACTAACGACTTTCTATAGTTTGCGTATGCATCCATCAATAAGAAAAGCTTACTTCACCCCGTTTTTTAAAATCACAACTTCTAGAAGGTTTACATGATTTCTTAAAAAACGCGAGTTTTTAGAAAATGTGATTTATTTCATAAATGGAATCAACAAAGTATGCACATTCTATGTCATAACCACTTTCTATATTTTGCGCATGCGCAAACTATTCACATTCTACATAATAACGACTTTCTATAGTTTTCGTATGCGTCCATAAATAAGAAAAGCTTACTTCACCCCATTTTTTAAAATCACAACTTCTAGAAGGTTTACATGATTTCTTAAAAAACACGAGTTTTTAGAAAATGTGATTTATTTCATAAATGGAATCAACAAAGTATGCACATTCTATGTCATAACGACTTTGTATGTTTTCCGCATGTGCAGACTATGCACATTCTACGTAATAACGACTTTCTTTAGTTTGCGCATGTGTCCAGAAATAAGAAAAGCTTACTTCCGCCCATTTTTTAAAATCACAGCTTCTAGAAGGTTTACATGATTTCTTAAAAAACATGAGTTTTTAGAAAATGTGATTTATTTCATAAATGGAATCAACAAAGTATGCACATTCTACGTCATAACGACTTTCTAAAGTTTGCGCATGCGTCCGGAAATAAGAAAAGCTTACTTCCGCCAGTGTTTTAAAATCACAGCTTCTAGAAGGTTTACATGATTTCTTAAAAAACATGAGTGTTTAGAAAATGTGATTTATTTCATAAATGGAATCAACAAAGTATGCACATTCTAAGTCATAACGACTTTCTATAGTTTGTGCATGCGTCCGGAAATAAGAAAACCTTACTTCCCCCTGTTTTTTAAAGTCACAGCTTCTAGAAGGATTACATGATTTCTTAAAAAACACGAGTTTTTAGAAAATGTGATTTATTTCATAAATGGAGTCAACAAAGTATGCACCCTCTATGTGATAACGACGTTCTATAGTTTGCGCATGTGCAAACTAAGCACATTCTACGTACTAACGACTTTCTATAGTTTGCGTATGCGTCCAGAAATAAGAAAAGCTTACTTCACCCCTTTTTTTAAAATCACATCTTCTAGAAGGTTTACATGATTTCTTAAAAAACACGAGTTTTTAGAAAATGTTGTTTATTTCATAAATGGAATCAACAAAGTATGCACATTCTAATTCATAACGACTTTCTATAGTTTGCGCATGTGCAAACTAAGCACATTCTACGTACTAACGACTTTCTATAGTTTGCGTATGCGTCCAGAAATAAGAAAAGCTTACTTCACCCCATTTTTTAAAATCACAACTTCTAGAATGTTTACATGATTTCTTAAAAGACACAAGTTTTTAGAAAATGTGATTTATTTCATAAATGGAATCAAAAAAGTATGCACATTCTACGTCATAACGACTTTGTATGGTTTGCGCATGCGCAAACTATGCACATTCTACGTCATAACGAATTTCTATAGTTTGCGCATGCGTCCGGAAATAAGAAAAGCTTACTTCCCCCCATTTTTTAAAATCACAGCTTCTAGAAGGTTTACATGATTACTTAAAAAAACGAGTTTTTAGAAAATGTGATTTATTTCATAAAAGGAATCAACAAAGTATGCACATTCTACATTATAACGACTTTCTATAGTTTGCGCATGCGTATGGAAATAAGAAAAGCTTACTTCCCCCCATTTTTTAAAATCACAGCTTCTAGAAGGTTTACATGATTTCTTAAAAAACACGAGTTTTTAGAAAATGTGATTTATTTCATAAATGGAATCAACAAAGTATGCACATTCTAAGTCATAACGACTTTCTATTGTTTGCGCATGCGTCAAGAAATAAGAAAAGCTTACTTCCCCCCGTTTTTTAAAATCACAGCTTCTAGAAGGTTTACATGATTTCTCAAAAAACACGAGTTTTTAGAAAATGTGATTTATTTCATCAATGGAATCAACAAATTATGCGCATTCTATGTAATAACGACTTTCTATAGTTTGCGAATGCGTCCGGAAATAAGAAAAGCTTACTTCCCCCCGGTTTTTAACATCACAACGTCTAGAAGGTTTACATGATTTCTTAAAAAACATGAGTTTTTAGAAAATATCATTTATTTCATAAATGGATTCAAAAAAGTATGAACATTCTATGTCATAACGACTTTGTATAGTTTGCGCGTGCGCAAACTATGCACATTCCAGGTAATAACAAATTTCTATAGTTTGCGCATGTGTCCGGAAATAAGAAAAGCTAACTTCCCCCCATTTTTTAAATTCATAACTTTTAGAAGGTTTACCTGATTTCTTAAAAAACTCAAGTTTTTAGAAAATGTTATTTATTTCATAAATAGAATCAACAAAGTATGCACATTCTACGTCATAAAGACTTTCTATAGTTTGCGCATGCGTCCGGAAATAAGAAAAGCTTACTTCCCCCCGTTTTTTAAAATCACAGCTTCTAGAAGGTTTACATGATTTCGTAAAACACATCAGTTTTACGAACATGTGATTTATTTCATAAATGGAATCAACAAAGTATGCACATTCTATGTCATAATGACTTTCTATAGTTTGCGCATGCGCAAGCTAAGCACATTCTACGTACTAACGACTTTCTATAGTTTGCGTATACGTCCATAAATAAGAAAAGCTTACTTCACCCCATTTTTTAAAATCACAACTTCTAGAAGGTTTACATGATTTCTTAAAAAACAAGAGTTTTTAGAAAATGTGATTTATTTCATAAATGGAATCAACAAAGTATGCACATTCTATGTCATAACGACTTTCTATATTTTGCGCATGCGCAAACTATTCACATTCTATGTAATAACGACTTTCTATAGTTTGCGTATGCGTCCATAAATAAGAAAAGCTTACTTCACCCCGTTTTTTAAAATCACAACTTCTAGAAGGTTTACATGATTTCTTAAAAAACACGAGTTTTTAGAAGATGTGATTTATTTCATAAATGGAATCAACAAAGTATGCACATTCTATGTCATAACGACTTTTTATGTTCTGCGCATGTGCAGACTATGCACATATTACGTAATAACGACTTTCTTTAGTTTGCGCATGTGTCCGGAAATAAGAAAAGCTTACTTCCGCCTGTTTTTTAAAATCACAGCTTCTAGAAGGTTTACATGATTTCTTAAAAAACATGAGTTTTTAGAAAATGTGATTTATTTCATAAATCGAATCAACAAAGTATGCACATTCTACGTCATAACGACTTTCTAAAGCTTGCGCATGCGTCCGGAAATAAGAAAAGCTTACTTCCCCCCATTTTTTAAAATCTCAGCTTCTAGAAGGTTTACATGATTTCTCAATAAACACGAGTTTTTAGAAAATGTGATTTATTTAATCAATGGAATCAACAAACTATGCAAATTCTACGTAATAACGACCTTCTATAGTTTGCACATGCATCCGGAAATAAGAAAAGCTTACTTCCCCCCGTTTTTTAAAATCACAGCTTCTAGAAGGTTTACATGATTTCTTAAAAAAACACGAGTTTTTAGAAAATATCTTTTGTTTCATAAATGGAATAAAAAATGTATGAACAGTCTATGTCATAACGACTTTGGATAGTTTGCGCGTGCGCAAACATTGCACATTCTAGGTAATAACAACTTTCTATACTTTGCGCATGCGTCCGGAAATAAGAAAAGCAAACTTCCCCCCTTTTTTTAAATTCATAGCTTCTAGAAGGTCTACATGATTTCTTAAAAAACACAAGTTTTTAGAAAATGTTATTTATTTCATAAATTGAATCAACAAAGTATGCACATTCTATGTGATAAGGACTTTCTATAGTTTGCGCATGCGTCCGGAAATAAGAAAAGCTTACTTCCCCCCGTTTTTTAAAATCACAGCTTCTAGAAGGTTTACATGATTTCTTAAAAAAACTGAGTTTTTAGAAAATGTGATTTATTTCATAAAAGGAATACACAAAGTATGCACATTCTACGTCATAACGACTTTGTATAGTTTGCGCATGCGTATGGAAATAACAAAAGCTCACTTCCCACCGTTTTTTAAAATCACAGCTTCTGGAAGGTTTACATGATTTCTTAAAAAACACGAGTTCTTAGAAAATGTTATTTATTTCATAAATGGAACCAACAAAGTATGCACATTCAACGTCATAACGACTTTATTAAGTTTGTGCATGCGTCCGGAAATAAGAAAAGCTTACTTCCCCCCGTTTTTTAAAATCGCAGCTTCTAGAAGGTTTACATGATTTCTTAAAAAAAACGAGTTTTTAGAAAATGCGATTTATTTCATAAAAGGGATCAACAAAGTATGCACATTCTACATCATAACGACTTTCTATAGTTTGCGCATGCGTATGGAAATAAGAAAATCTTACTTCCCCTCGTTTTTTAAAATCACAGCTTCTAGAAGGTTTACATGATTTCTTAAAAAACACGAGTTTTTAGAAAATGTCATTTATTTAATAAATGGAATCAACAAAGTATGCACATTCTACATAATAATGACTTTCTATAGTTTTCCCATGCGGTAGGAAAAAAGAAAAGCTTACTTTCCCCTGTTTATTAAAATCACAGCTTCTAGAAGGTTAACATGATTTCTTAACAAACACGAGTTTTTAGAAAATGTCATTTATTTGATAAATGGAATCAACAAAGTATGCACATTCTATGTCATAACGAGTTTGTATGGTTTGGGCATGCGCAAACTATGCACATTCTACGTACTAACGACTTTTTATAGTTTGCGTATTCATCCGGAAATAAGAAAAGCTTACTTCACCCCGTTTATAAAATCACAACTTCTAGAAGGTTTACATGATTTCTTGAAAAAAATGAGTTTTTAGAAAATGTGATTTATTTCATAAATTGAATCAACAAAGTATGCACATTCTACGTCATAACGACTTTTTATAGTTTGTGCATGCATCCGGAAATAAGAAAGGCTTACTTCACCCCGATTTTTTAAAATCACAGCTTCTAGAAGGTTTACATGACTTCTTAAAAAAAATGAGTTTTTAGAAAATGTGATTTATTTCATCAAAGGAATCAACAAAGTATGGATATTCTACCTCATAACGACTTGCTATAGTTTGCGCATGCGTCCGAAAATAATAAAAGCTTACTTCCCCCCGTTTTTTAAAATCACAGCTTCTAGAAAGTTTCCATGATTTCTTAAAAAACACGAGTTTTTAGAAAATGTGATTTATTTCATCAATGGAATCAACCAACTATGCACATTCTACGTAATAACGACTTTCTATAGTTTGCGAATGCGTCCGGAAATAAGAAAAGCTTACTTCCCCCGGTTTTTTAAAATCACAGCTTCTAGAATGTTTACATGATTTCTTAAAAAACATGAGTTTTTAGAAAATGTCATTTATTTCTTAAATCAAATCAACAAAGTATGAACATTCTATGTCATAACAACTTTGTATAGTTTGCGCATGCGCAAACTATGCACATTCTATGTAATAACGGCTTTCTATAGTTTGCGCATGTGTCTAGAAATAAGAAAAGCCTACTTCCTCCCTTTTTTTAAATTCACAGCTTCTAGAAGGTTTACATGATTTCTTAAAAAACTCGAGTTTTTAGAAAATATGTATTATTTCAAAAATGGAATCAACAAAGTATGCACTTTCTACGTCATAACGACTTTCTATAGTTTGCGCATGCGTCCGGAAATAAGATATGCTTACTTCCCCCCGTTTTTTTAAATCACAGCTTCTAGAAGGTTTACATGATTTCTTAAAAAACACGAGTTTTTAGAAAATGTGATTTATTTAATCAATGGAATCCACAAACAATGCACATTATACGTAATAACGACTTTCTATAGTTTGCGCATGCGTCTGAAAATAAGAAAAGCTTACTTCCCCCCTTTTTTTAAATTCACAGCTTCTAGAAGGTTTACATGATTTCTTAAAAAAAAGAGTTTTTAGAAAATGTGATCTGTTTCATAAATCGAATCAACAAAGTATGCACATTCTACTTCATCACGAATTTCTATATTTTGCGCATGCGTCCGGAAATAAGAAAAGCTTACTTCCCCCTGTTTTTTAAAATCACAGCTTCTAGAAGGATTACATGATTTCTTAAAAAACATGAGTTTTTTGAAAATGTGATTTATTTCATAAATGGAATCAGCAAAGTATGGTCATTCTAAGTCATAACGACTTTCTATAGTTTACGCATGCGTCCGGAAATAAGAAAAGCTTACTTCCCCCCGTTTTTTAAAATCACAGCTTCTAGAAGGATTACATGATTTCTTAAAAAACATGAGTTTTACGAACATGTGATTTATATCATAAATGGAATCAACATAGTATGCACATTCTATGTCATAACTAATTTCTATAGTTTGCGCATGCGCAGAATAAGCACATTCTTCGTGCTAACGAATTTCTATAGTTTGCGTATGCGTCCAGAAATAAGAAAAGCTTGCTTCACCCCGTTTTTTAAAATCACAACTTCTAGAAGGTTTACATGATTTCTTCAAAAACACGAGTTTTTAGAAAATGTGATTTATTTCATAAATGGAATCAACAAAGTATGCAAATTCTATGTCATAACGACTTTGTATGGTTTGCGCATGCGCAAACTATGCACATTCTACGTAATAACGACTTTCTATAGTTTGAGCATGTGTCCGCAAATAAGAAAAGCTTACTTCCGCCAGTTTTTTAAAATCACAGCTTCTAGAAGGTTTACATGATTTCTTAAAAAACACGAGTTTTTAGAAAATGTGATGTATTTCATAAATGGAATCAACAAAGTATGCATGTTCTACGTCATAATGACTTTCTAAAGTTTGCGCATGCCTCCGGAAAGAAGAAAAGCTTACTTCCGCCAGTTTTTTAAAATCACAGCTTCTAAAAGGTTTACATGATTTCTTAAAAACCACAAGTTTTTAGAAAATGTGATTTATTTCATAAATGGACTCAACAAAGTATGCACATTCTAAGTCATAACGAATTTCTATAGTTTGCGCATGCGTCCGGAAATAAGAAAAGCTTAATTCCCCCCATGTTTTAAAGTCATGGCTTCTAGAAGGTTTACATGATTTCTTAAAAAACACGAGTTTTTAGAAAATGTGATTTATTTCATCAATGGAATCAACAAACCATGCACATTCTACGTAATAACGACTTTCTATAGTTTGCGAATGCCTCCAGAAATAAGAAAAGCTTACTTCCCTCCGGTTTTTAAAATCACAGCTTCTAGAAGGTTTACATGATTTCTTAAAAAACACGAGTTTTTAGAAAATTTCATTTATTTCATAAATGGAATCAAAAAAGTATAAACATTCTATGTCATAACGACTGTGTATAGTTTGCGCATGCGCAAACTATGCACATTCTAGGTAATAACGGCTTTCTATAGTTTGCGCATGCATCCGGAAATAAGAAAAGCTTACTTCCCCCCTTTTTTTAAATTCACAGCTTCTAGAAGGTTTACATGATTTCTTAAAAAACATGAGTTTTTAGAAAATGTCATTTATTTCATAAATGGAATCAAAAAAGTATGAACATTCTATGTCATAACGATTTTGTATAGTTTGCGCATGCTCAAACTATGCACATTCTAGGTAATAACGACTTTCTATAGTTTGCGCATGCGTCCGGAAATAAGAAAAGCTTACTTCCCCCCTTTTTTTAAATTCACAGCTTCTAGAAGGTTTACATGATTTCTTAAAAAACACGAGTTTTTAGAAAATGTGATTTATTTCGTAAATGGAATCAACAAAGTATGCACATTCTACGTCATAACGACTTTCTATAGTTTGCGTATGCGTCCAGAAATAAGAAAATCTTACTTCCCCCCGTTTTTTAAAATCACAGCTTCTAGAAGGTTTACATGATTTCTTAAAAAAAACTAGTTTTTAGAAAATGTGATTTATTTCATAAAAGGAATCAAAAAAGTATCAACATTCTATTTCATAAGGGCTTTGTATAGTTTGCGCATGCGCAAACTATGCACATTCTAGGTAATAACGCCTTTCTATAGTTTGCGCATGCGTCCGGAAATAAGAAAAGCTTACTTCCCCCCTTTTTTTAAATTCACAGCTTCTAGAAGGTTTACATGATTTCTTAAAAACCACGAGTTTTTAGAAAATGTGATTTATTTCATAAATGGAATCAACAAAGTATGCACATTCTATGTCATAACGACTTTCTATAGTTTGCGTATGCGTCCTGAAATAAGAAAAGCTTACTTCCCCCCGTTTTTTAAAATCACAGCTTCTAAAAGGTTTACATGATTTCTTAAAAAATACGAGTTTTTAGAAAATGTGATTTATTTCATAAATGGAATCATCAAAGTATGCACATTCTACGTCATAATGAATTTCTATAGTTTGCGCATGCGTCCGGAAATAAGAAAAGCTTACTTCCCCCCGTTTATTAAAATCACAGCTTCTAGAAGGATTACATGATTTCTTAAAAAACATGAGTTTTTAGAAAATGTGATTTATTTCATAAATGGAATCAACAAAGTATGAACAAACTATGTCATAACGATTTTGTATCGTTTGCGCATGCGCAAACTATGCACATTCTACGTAATAACGACTTTTTATAGTTTGCACATGCATCCGAAAATAAGAAAAGTTTACTTCCCCCCATTTTTTAAAATCACAGCTTCTGGAAGGTTTACATGATTTCTTAATAAACACGAGTTTTTAGAAAATGTGATTTATTGAATCAATGGAATAAACAAACTATGCACATTCTACGTAATAACGACTTTCTATAGTTTGCGCATGCATCCGGAAATAAGAAAAGCTTACTTCCCCGCTTTTTTTAAATTCATAGCTTCTAGAAGGTTTACATGATTTCTTAAAAAACACGAGTTTTTAGAAAATTTCATTTATTTCATAAATGGAATCAAAAAAGTATGAACATTCTATGTCATAACGACTTTGTATAGTTTGCGCATGCGCAAACTATGCACATTCTAGGTAATAACGACTTTCTATAGTTTGCACATGCGTCCGGAAATAAGAAAAGCTTGCTTCCCCCCTTTTTTTAAACTCACAGCTTCTAGAAGGTTTACATGATTTCTTAAAAAACACGAGTTTTTAGAAAATGTGATTTATTTCATAAAAGGAATCAACAAAGTATGCACATTCTACGTCATAACGACTTTCTATAGTTTGCGCATGCGTCCGGAAATAAAAAAAGCTTACTTCCCCCCGTTTTTTAAAATCACAGCTTCTAGAAGGTTTACATGATTTCTTAAAAAATACGAGTTTTTAGAAAATGTGATTTATTTCATAAATGGAATCAACAAAGTATGCACATTCTACGTCATAACGACTTTCTATAGTTTGCGCATGCGTCCGGAAATAAGAAAAGCTTACTTCCCCCCGTTTTTTAAAATCACATCTTCTAGAAGGTTTAAATGATTTCTTAAAAAATACATCATAAAAGGAATCAACAAAGTATGCACATTCTACGTCATAACGACTTTCTATAGTTTGCGCATGCGTATGGAAATAAGAAAAGCTTACTTCCCCCCATTTTTTAAAATCATAGCTTCTAGAAGGTTTACATGATTTCTTAAAAAACACGAGTTTTTAGAAAATGTGATTTATTTCATAAATGGAATCAACAAAGTATGCACATTCTAAGTCATAAAATCTTTCTATAGTTTGCGCATGCGTCTAGAAATAAGAAAAGCTTACTTCCCCACGTTTTTTAAAATCACAGCTTCTAGAAGGTTTACATTATTTCTCAAAAAACATGAGTTTTTAGAAAATGTGATTTATTTCATCAATGGAATCAACAAATTATGCACATTCTATCTAATAACGACTTTCTATAGTTTGCGAATGCATCCGGAAATAAGAAAAGCTTACTTCCCCCCGGTTTTTAAAATCACAACGTCTAGAAGGTTTACATGATTTCTTAAGAAACACGAGTTTTTAGAAAATGTCATTTATTTCATAAATGGATTCAAAAAAAGCATGAACATTCTATGTCATATCGACTTTGTATAGTTTGTGCGTGCGCAAACTATGCACATTCTAGGTAATAACAACTTTCTATAGTTTGCGCATGCGTCCGGAAATAAGAAAAGCTAACTTCCCCCCTTTTTTTAAATTCATAGCTTCTAGAAGGTTTACATGATTTCTTAAAAAACACAAGTTTTTAGAAAATGTTATTTATTTCATAAATGGAATCAACAAAGTATGCACATTCTACGTAATAACGACTTTCTATAGTTTGCGCATGCGTATGGAAATAAGAAAAGCTTACTTCCCCTCGTTTTTTGAAATCACAGCGTCTAGAAGGTTTCCATGATTTCTTTAAAAAAATGTGTTTTTAGAAAATGTGATTTATTTCATAAAAGGAATCAACAAAGTATGGATATTCTACGTGATAACGACTTTCTATAGTTTGTGCATGCATCCGGAAATAAGAAAAGCTTACTTCCCCCCGTTTTTTAAAATCACAGCTTCTAGAAGGTTTCCATGATTTCTTAAAAAACACGAGTTTTTAGAAAATGTGATTTATTTCATCAATGGAATCAACAAACTATGCACATTCTACATAATAACGACTTTCTATAGTTTGTGAATGCGTCCGGAAATAAGAAACGCTTACTTCCCCCCGTTTTTTAAAATCACAGCTTCTAGAATGTTTACATGATTTCTTAAAAAACATGAGTTTTTAGAAAATGTCATTTATTTCATAAATGGAATCAAAAAAGTATGAACATTCTATGTCATAACGACTTTGTATAGTTTGCGCATGCGCAAACTATGCACATTCTAGGTTGTAACGACTTTCTATAGTTTGCGCATGCGTCCGGAAATAAGAAAAGCTTACTTCCCCCCTTTTTTTAAATTCACAGCTTCTAGAAGGTTTACATGGTTTCTTAAAAAACACGAGTTTTTAGAAAATGTGATTTATTTCGTAAATGGAATCAACAAAGTATGCACATTCTACGTCATAACGACTTTCTATAGTTTGCGCATGCGTCCGGAAATAAGAAAAGCTTACTTCCCCCCGTTTTTTAAAATCACAGCTTCTAGAAGGTTTACATGATTTCTTAAAAAATACAAGTTTTTAGAAAATGTGATTTATTTCATAAATGGAATCAACAAAGTATGCACATTCTACGTCATAACGACTTTCTATAGTTTGCGCATGCGTCCGGAAATAAGAAAAGCTTACTTCCCCCCGTTTTTTAGAATGACAGCTTCTAGAAGGTTTACATGATTTCTTAAAAAATACGTCATAAAAGGAATCAACAAAGTATGCAAATTTTACATCATAATGACTTTCTATAGTGTGCGCATGCATATGGAAATAAGAAAAGCTTACTTCCCCCCGTTTTTTAAAATCACAGCTTCTAGAAGGTTTACATGATTTCTTAAAAAACACGAGTTTTTAGAAAATGTGATTTATTCCATAAATGGAATCAACAAAGTATGCACATTCTAAGTCATAACGTATTTCTATAGTTTGCGCATGCGTCCAGAAATAAGAAAAGCTTACTTCCCCCCGTTTTTAAAATCACAGCTTCTAGAAGGTTTACATGATTTCTCAAAAAACATGAGTTTTTAGAAAATGTGATTTATTTCATCAATGGAATCAACAAATTATGCACATTTTATGTAATAACGACTTTCTATAGTTTGCGAATGCGCCCGGAAATAAGAAAAACTTACTTCCCCCCGATTTTTAAAATGACAACGTCTAGAAGGTTTACATGATTTCTTAAAAAACACGAGTTTTTAGAAAATGTCATTTATTTCATAAATGGATTCAAAAAAAGTATGAACATTCTATGTCATAACGACTTTGTATAGTTTGCGCGTGGGCAAACTATGCACATTCTAGGTAATAACAACTTTCTATAGTTTGCGCATGCGTCCGGAAATAAGAAAAGCTAACTTCCCCCCTTTTTTTAAATTCATAGCTTCTAGAAGGTTTACATGATTTCTTAAAAAACACAAGTTTTTAGAAAATGTTATTTATTTCATAAATGGAATCAACAAAGTATGCACATTCTACGTCATAACGACTTTCTATAGTTTGCGCATGCGTCCGGAAATAAGAAAAGCTTACTTCCCCCCGTTTTTTAAAATCACAGCTTCTAGAAGGTTTACATGATTTCTTTAAAAAAATGAGTTTTTCGAAAATATGATTTATTTCATAAAAGGAATCAACAAAGTATGCACATTCTACGTCATAACGACTTTCTATAGTTTGCCCATGCGTCTGTAAATAAGAAAAGCTTACTTCGCCCCGTTTTTTAAAATCAGAGCTTCTAGAAGTATTACATGATTTCTTACAAAACACGAGTTTTTAGAAAATGTGATTTATTTCATAAATGGAATCAACAAAGTATGCACATTCTACGTCATAACGACTTTCTATAGTTTGCGCATGCGTCCGGAAATAAGAAAAGCTTACTTCCCCCCATTTTTTAAAATCACAGCTTTTAGAAGGATTACATGATTTCTTAAAAAACATGAGTTTTACGAACATGTGATTTATTTCATAAATGGAATCAACAAAGTATGCACATTCTATGTCATAACGACCTTCTATAGTTTGCGCATGCGCAAACTAAGCACATTCTACGTACTAACGACTTTCTATAGTTTGTGTATGCGTCCATAAATAAGAAAAGCTTACTTCACCCCGTTTTTTAAAATCACAACTTCTAGAAGGTTTACATGATTTCTTAAAAAACACGAGTTTTAAGAAAATGTGATTTATTTCATAAATGGAATCAACAAAGTATGCACATTCTATGTCATAACGACTTTCTACAGTTTGCGCATGTGTCCGGAAATAAGAAAAGCTTACTTCCGCCCGTTTTTTAAAATCACAGCTTCTAGAAGGTTTACATGATTTCTTAAAAAACACGAGTTTTTAGAAAATGTGATTTATTTCATAAATGGAATCAACAAAGTATGCACATTCTACGTCATAACGACTTTCTAAAGTTTGCGCATGCGTCCGGAAATAAGAAAACCTTACTTCCGCCAGCTTTTTAAAATCACAGCTTCTAGAAGGTTTACATGATTTCTTAAAATCCACGAGTATTTAGAAAATGTGATTTATTTCGTAAATGGAATAAAGAAAGTATGCACATTCTAAGTCATAACGACTTTGTATGGTTTGCACATGCGCAAACTATGCACATTCTACGTAATAACGACTTTCTACAGTTTGCGCATGTGTCCGGAAATAAGAAAAGCTTACTTCCCCCCGGTTTTTAAAATCACAACGTCTAGAAGGTTTACATGATTTCTTAAAAAACATGAGTTTTTAGAAAATGTCATTTATTTCATAAATGGAATAAAAAAAGTATCAACATTCTATGTCATAACAACTTTGTATAGTTTGCGCGTGCGCAAACTATGCACATTCTAGGTAATAACAACTTTCTATACTTTGCGCATGCATCCGGAAATAAGAAAAGCTAACTTCCCCCTTTTTTTTAAATTCATAGCTTCTAGAAGGTTTACATGATTTCTTAAAAAACACAAGTTTTTAGAAAATGTTATTTAATTCATAAATGGAATCAGCAAAGTGTGCACATTCTACGTCATAACGACTTTCTATAGTTTGCGCATGCGTCCGGAAATAAGAAAAGCTTACTTCCCCCCGTTTTTTTAAATCACAGCTTCTAGAAGGTTTAGATGATTTCTTAAAAAAAACGAGTTTTTAGAAAATGTGATTTATTTAATAAAAGGAATCAACAAGTATGCACATTCTACGTCATAACGACTTTCTATAGTTTGCGCATGCGTATGGAAATAAGAAAAGCTTACTTCCCCCCGTTTTCTAAAATCACAGCTTCTAGAAGGTTTACATGATTTCTTAAAAAACATGAGTTTTTAGAAAATGTGATTTATTTCATAAATGGAATCAACAAAGTATGCACGTTCTAAGTCATAACGACTTTCTATAGTTTGCGCATGCGTCCAGAAATAAGAAAAGCTTACTTCCCCCCATTTTTTAAAATCACAGCTTCTAGAAGGTTTACATTATTTCTCAAAAAACACGAGTTTTTAGAAAATGTGATTTATTTCATCAATGGAATCAACAAATTATGCACATTCTATGTAATAACGACTTTCTATAGTTTGCGAATGCATCCAGGAATAAGAAAAGCTTACTTTCCCCCGGTTTTTAAAATCACAACGTCTAGAAGGTTTACATGATTTCTTAAAAAACACGAGTTTTTAGAAAATGTCATTTATTTCATAAATGGATTCAAAAAAGTATGAACATTCTATGTCATAACGACTTTGTGTAGTTTGCACGTGCGCAAACTATGCACATTCTAGGTAATAACAACTTTCTATAGTTTGCGCATGCGTCCGGAAATAACAAAAGCTAACTTCCCCCCTTTTTTAAATTCATAGCTTCTAGAAGGTTTACATGATTTTTTAAAAAACACAAGTTTTTAGAAAATGTTATTTATTTCATAAATGGAATCAACAAAGTATGCACATTCTACGTAATAACGACTTTCTATACTTTGCGAATGCGTCCGGAAATAAGAAAATCTTACTTCCCCCCATTTTTTAAAATCACAGGTTCTAGAAGGTTTATATGATTTCTTAAAAAAAACGAGTTTTTAGAAAAAGTGATTTATTTCATAAAAGGAATCAACAAACTATGCACATTCTATGTCATAACGACTTTCTATAGTTTGCGCATGCATATGGAAATAAGAAAAGCTTACTTCCCCTCGTTTTTTGAAATCACAGCATCTAGAAGGTTTCCATGATTTTAAAAAAAAAATAGTTTTTAGAAAATATGATTTATTTCATAAAAGGAATCAACAAAGTATGGATATTTTACGTCATAACGACTTTCTATAGTTTGTGCATGCGTCCGGAAATAAGAAAAGCTTACTTCCCCCCGTTTTTTAAAATCACATCTTCTAGAAGGTTTCCATGATTTCTTAAAAAACACGAGTTTTTAGAAAATATGATTTATTTCAAAAATGGAATCAACAAAGTATGCAATTTGTACGTCATAACGACTTTCTATAGTTTGCGCATGCGTCGAGAAATAAGAAAAGCTTACTTCCCCCTGTTTTTTAAAATCATAGCTTCTAGAAGGTTTACATGATTTCTTAAAAAAAACGAGTTTTTAGAAAATGTGATTTATTTAATCAATGGAATCAACAAACTATGCAGATTATACGTAATAACGACTTTCTATAGTTTGCGCATGCATCTGGAAATAACAAAAGCTTACTTCCCTCCGTTTTTTAAAATCACAGCTTCTAGAAGGTTTACATGATTTCTCAAAAAACACGAGTTTTTAGAAAATGTCATTTGTTTCATAAATGGAATCAACAAAGTATGAACAAACTATGTCACAACGACTTTGTGTAGTTTGCGAATGCGTCCGGAAATAAGAAAAGCTTACTTCCCCCCGTTTTTTAAAATCAGAGCTTCTAGAAGGTTTACATGATTTCTTAAAAAAAACAAGTTTTTAGAAAATGTGATTTATTTCATAAAAGGAGTCAAAAAAGTATGCACATTCTACATCATAAGGACATTCTATAGTTTGCGCATGCTTCTGGAAATAAAAAAAGTTTACTTCCCCCCGTTTTTTAAAATCACAGCTTCTAGAAGGTTTACATGATTTCTTAAAAAAAATGATTTTTTAGAAAATGTGATTTATTTCATAGATGGAATCAACAAAGTATGAACATTCTACGTCATAATGACTTTCTAGAGTTTGCGCATTCGTATGGGAATAAGAAAAGCTTACTTCCCCTCGTTTTTTAAAATCACAGCTTCTAGAAGGTTTACATGATTTCTTAAAAAACACGAGTTTTTAAAAAATGTGATTTATTTCATAAATGGAATCAATAAAGTATGCACATTCTATGTCATAACGAGTTTGTATAGTTTACGCATCCGCAAACTATGCACATTCTACGTCATAACGACTTTCTATAGTTTGCGCATGCGTCCGGAAATAAGAAAAGCTTACTTCCGCCAGTTTTTTAAAGTCACAGCTTCTACAAGGTTTACATGATTTCTTAAAAAACACGTGTTTTTAGAAAATGTGATTTATTTCATAAATGGAGTCAACAAAGTATGCACATTCTATGTCATAACGACTTTGTATAGTTTACGCATGCGCAAACTATGCACATTCTACGTAATAACGACTTTCTATAGTTTGCGAATGCGTTCGGAAATAAGAAAAGCTTACTTCACCTCATTTTTTAGAAAATGTCATTTATTTCATAAATGGAATCAAAAAAGTATGAACATTCTATGTCATAACGACTTTGAATAGTTTGCGCATGCACAAACTATGCACATTCTACGTAATAACGACGTTCTATAGTTTGCGCATGCGTCCGGAAATAAGAAAAGCTTACTTCCGCCAGTTTTTTAAAATAACAGCTTCTAGAAGGTTTACATGATTTCTTAAAAAACACGAGTTTTTAGAAAATGTGATTTATTTCATAAATGGAATCAACAAAGTATTCACATTCTAGGTCATAACGACTTTCTAAAGTTTGCGCATGCGTCCGGAAATAAGAAAAGCTTACTTCCGCCATTTTTTTTAAAATCACATCTTCTAGAAGGTTTACATGATTTCCTAAAAAACATGAGTTTTTAGAAAATGTGATTTATTTCATGAATGGAATCAAGAAAGTATGCACATTCTAAGTCATAACGACTTTCTATAGTTTGCGCATGTGTCCGGAAATAAGAAAAGCTTACTTCCCCCCGTTTTTTAAAATCACAGCTTCTAGAAGGTTTACATGATTTCTTAAAAAACACAAGTTTTTAGAAAATGTGATTTATTTCATAAATGGAATCAACAAACTATGCACATTCTACGTCATACCGACTTTCTATAGTTTGCGCATGCATCCGGAAATAAGAAAAGCATACTTCCCCCTGGTTTTTAAAATCATAGCTTCTAGAAGGTTTACATGATTTCTTAAAAAACATGAGTTTTTAGAAAATGTGATTTATTTCATAAATGGAATCAACAAAGTATGCACATTCTACGTCATAACGACTTTCTATAGTTTGCGCATGCATCCGGAAATAAGAAAAGCTTACTTCCCCCCTGTTTTTAAAATCACAGCTTCTAGAAGGTTTACATGATTTCTTAAAAAACATGAGTTTTTAGAAAATGTCATTTATTTCATAAATGGAATCAACAAAGTATGAACATTCTATGTCATAACGACTTTGTGTAGTTTGCACATGCGTCCGGAAATAAGAAAAGTTTACTTCCCCCCGTTTTTTAAAATCACAGCTTCTAGAAGGTTTACATGATTTCTTAAAAAAAACGAGTTTTTAGAAAATGTGATTTATTTCACAGAAGGAATCAACAAAGTATGCACATTCTACGTCATAACGACTTTCTACAGTTTGCGCATGCGTATGGGAATAATAAAAGCTTACTTCCCCTCTTTTTTTAAAATCACAGCTTCTAGAAGGTTTACATGCTTTCTTAAAAAACACGAGTTTTTAGAAAATGTGATTTATTTCATAAATGGAATCAACAAAGTATGCACATTCTATGTCATAACGAGTTTGTATAGTTTATGCATGCGCAAACTATGCACATTCTATGTCATAACGACTTTCTATAGTTTGCGCATGCGTCCGGAAATAAGAAAAGCTTACTTCCGCCAATTTTTTAAAATCACAACTTCTACAAGGTTTACATGATTTCTTAAAAAACACGAGTTTTTGGAAAATGTGATTTATTTCATAAATGGAATAAAAAAAGTATGGACATTCTATGTCATAACGACTTTGTATATTTTACGCATGCGCAAACTATGCACATTCTAAGTAATAACGACTTTCTATAGTTTGCGAATGCGTCCGGAAATAAGAAAAGCTTACTTCCCCCCATTTTTTAAAACCACAGCTTCTAGAAGGTTTACATGATTTCTTAAGAAACACGAGCTTTTAGAAAATGTCATTTATTTCATAAATGGAATAAAAAAAGTATGAACATTCTATGTCATAACGACTTTGAATAGTTTGCGCATGCACAAACTATGCACATTCTACTTAATAATGACTTTCTATAGTTTGCGCATGCATCCGGAAATAAGAAAAGCTTACTTCCGCCAGTTTTTTAAAATAACACCTTCTAGAAGGTTTACATGATTTCATAAAAAACACGAGTTTTTAGAAAAAGTGATTTATTTCATAAATGGAATCAACAAAGTATTCACATTCTAGGTCATAACGACTTTCTAAAGTTTGCGCATGCGTCCGGAAATAAGAAAAGCTTACTTCCGCCAGTTTTTTAAAATCACAGCTTCTAGAAGGTTTACATGATTTCTTAAAAAACATGAGATTTTAGAAAATGTCATTTATTTCATAAATTGAATCAACAAAGTATGCACATTCTACGTCATAACGACTTTCTATAGTTTGCGCATGCGTCCGGAAATAAGAAAAGCTTTTTTCCCCCCGTTTTTTAAAATCACAGCTTCTAGAAGGTTTAGATGATTTCTTTAAAAAAATGAGTTTTTAGAAAATGTGATTTATTTCATAAATAGAATCAACAAAGTATGCACATTCTACGTCATAACGACTTTCTACAGTTTGCGCATGCGTATGGAAATAAGAAAAGCTTACTTCCCTCGGTTTTTTAAAATCACAGCTTCTAGAAGGTTTACATGATTTCTTAAAAAACACGAGTTTTTCAAAAATGTCATTTCTTTAATAAATGGAATCAACAAATTATGCACATTCTACGTAATAACTGTTGAGATATTGTAACTTCAAAGAATATTATATTTGTACTTTATTATTTCGGAGATGTTTCATTCCTCCGTGAAGATCTTATTGTATATCCGGAGATGTTTTTTCCTCCGTCGGAGTGTGGTAACTCGGGTTATTAGACTTCCCTAGTGGGGGTCGGCCCTGTATGTGTTATGTGGGTCAAAGGGTTATTAGACCACCCTAGAGGGGTCGGCCCAGTCAGTTGAAGTGGGGTATTTAACCCATTGGTTAAATACGAACCTATGTGTACTTGTGTAAAAGGTATGTCAGAGTAGTGTATAAATAGAGGAGGTGTGTTCCTCATTTTGACACACACACACTTGAGGATAGCGCACTTGTGGAGGAGAGGTCTGCTATTGTGGAGGAGGAGATCATATCTCAGGGTTTCATCCTTGTATATTGCTGGTCATCTATATTGAGGAAGCTTTGCTGGGTTTTGTACCCCATGAGGGTTTCCCAGGATAAATCTCTGTCTCTTGTGTTTATGCTATGCTTGTTGTTTCTTCAGTGATCCTGTATATGCTATTATTGTGAAATGGAATGTAATGTTGCTATTTTCTGTCTTAGCATATTGAATTTTAACATGGTATCAGAGCTAACCTGAAGTAAGACAAGGGTTTCTGCCTCTTCCAGATCTGAGTCAAAATCAGGTGACCTTGGGAAAAAGGTCATATCTTGGGCTAGGAAGCTCCAAATGAAATTTCGTAAAAGGTGTCAGGTAGTACACAGTCTCTACTATCTCAGAAAACTTTTTCAGAGGCCGAAGTTGAACCAGTGACACGTGGAACTCCGTACAAGTTCGCTCTCCTGTATTATCCCATAAACAGGTCATGTTGCGACACTTGGCATAACTCTCTCTCATAGAGTCCAATTGAGGTCAGACCTGTTAGGATGGAAAGATAGCAGGCCGAGATATCTTAGGAAATGTTTTCAGAGGCTGAAGTTCAAACAGTGACATGTGGCACGCCGTACAAGTTCGCTCTTCTGTTTTATCCCAAAACAGGTCACGTTGCGACATTTGACATAACTCTCTCTCAGAGAATCCAATTGAGGTCAGACCTGTCAGGATGGAAAGATAACAGGTCAGGCTATCTCAGAAAACTTTTTCAGACCCTGTGGATTGAAAAGTTTGGAGTTACACCAGAAACAATCAGGTACATATTTCTGTCAAAACAGAATTATTTTTGAGTACCTTCATTCATGGCTTCCGGAATTTAGGGCTTTGAAGAAAGTTGGAATTTTTGTAAACGGAGACCAAGGCTGAATGCTACTCATCAAAATAGAAATTTAGAGACCAATATCATATTTTTTGGTTGGGCAGAAGGCCGGGCTTGATCAAACCCTAGTTCGGGACTTTGATCAGAAAAGTGGAAAATTAGGGCTTCTGTAAAAAATGGGAATTTTTGAAATCTGTGACCATGGCTGGAAGCTCCTCAGAAATAGAAGCTTAGAGATTTGGATCAAACATTTTGATTGGGCAGAAGAGTGGGATTCATCAAACCCCAGTTCAGGGTCACGTCCAGTGAATCCGGAAGTTTCAAAGGCAAAATTGAGGAGTGAAACTTTGCAGTTTTCAAATTCTGAATATATCAGTTTGATCAGCTCATCAAGACGCATATTTCTATCCTTTCGGAAGTTTGAAATTCAAAGTTTGAATTTTTGGGGTTTCTCTGACAAACCCATATCCAGCTCCAGGTCTAGTTCTTGCAAATCAAGTGGATAGGGTTAATCCTAGAAGAAGATGGATTGGTCACCTGCATAAGTGAAGGAGTTCCTGTTTCAGAGGGAGATGAGGCTAAGGCTTTACATAAGGAGATTACAAGCGATCTCAACAGGTATGACTCATTGAGGTATGTTTTGAGATTTGTTCATGATTAAGGTTATGGTATGTTTGTCTTCATGTTATTACGGTTAGTACAATCTTGATTTTAGATTTGTTGTATCACCTTAACAAAATTATGAATGCATGATAGAAGATATTCATTGGTTAGGGTGTTGACACTTATGATTGTACTAATGCATTATGATGTTGTGTGAGGTTGATGTCGTCTGCTAACAAGATACAGGTGCATCACAAAAGACAAATCAGGTTCCATGACCATGAAAACATGAAGACAAAGACTCATCCATAATATTTGTTCTACTTACGAGGTATGTTGTACATAACCAAGTAGGTATACTAATCCAGGTATGTTTCCCATGAATCTTACCTTGTGTTAGGATCCCTTATATAAGTATACTTGGAATGATTGGTTATGCTTATTCATAAAGTTAGTAATCAAGGGATTATGCATATTATATCTTTTATCTTGATTGATGATATGCATGAGTAAAAGAAGACTTCCCTGAAATCTTGAATACTAATGTTTATTAACTATAATCATGACTATACATTTTCAAGATTATTTAGTACTATAATGTTTTGATAGCATTTAGAATATACTAATGAGTGTATGTTTGTGTATGAGATCATGAGGATGACTCTTGAGCATGCACAGTGGTGCAGAATGAATAGAAGTTCAAAAGACATACAGAAGATCAAGCGGGAGCTAGCCACAGAAACATAAAAGATAAGTATTTGAGTTGTTATTTGAAATAGTAATGATATTGCCTGTAATAGGTTCTATGCATATTTGTATTCCTAGAATATATAATGCTGAGTGTAAACATTCATAGAGCATTGAACAGTATACAACTAATGTGCATATGATTGGTAAGTTGGACAAACATTCCATTATTGCTTGTCTAGAATGAAACCTCTTTGCTGACATGCCAAGAGCTGTGCACACTCTCGATAGTATGTTCTGGTAGAGATGGAAGGCATCTAGATAGCCACTGTATGCATACAAGATATGGGAAAGTGTTGTGCCAAAGTATTGGTCAAATTAGTTGCATAACTATATAAATGATATCTGTATGCATAATAGGTTACCATGTCAATATGATTTGATGATTATGAAGTATTACTAATCCTGTACTTAATTTTGATTTGTAGGAAAGATCATGATGAATGATGAACACTGAACAAGCAATGGATGTTCAACAAAAGATTTACAAATCAAACACACTATAGAAGGCTTGTGGCTAGAAGATTATCTTAGAAAGAGAAAGAGAATCATGATGAGATGTATTGCTCCAAGTGAATAGATAAATACCATTCTCTTAATGGTACAATTAAAGAAGAAGTGTGAATCAGGTTCTATATGGGTATCCAGGATCAATAATAAATTGATGAGCTTAATGATCACCATGGGTGATGTGGATCTCAACCTTTGCTACAAGGTTGAATATGGTTTCTATACACAGATGACATGGATGCAAGAAGGAACTCACCACAAAGTTCGAATGATTTTGAGGCTCATATTAGTAGACCCATCTGACGAGAGATGGCACAGATAGATATGCAGAAGATCATTCAATGTTGAGTGTGAATAATGGACAATTGACAGCTTCATGACAAAGCTTGGGCTTTACCAGAAGTAAAGTTGTTCCTAACCTTTACCTTAAGGTTGTGGATGATGAACCTATCATACCATTATTGGATGACGATGATCCCTTTCTGACAAGGAATGAGAAACAGGTCATGAAAATGGCTGCAAAAATGAAAATGAAAGATCTCGGATTAATGCACTACTTATTAGGTCTAGAAGTATGGCAATATCCAAAAGGAATCTTTTATTTCAAGGTAAGTATGCTGTGAAGTTTCTAAAAAGGATTTGATGTGTTGGAGTATAAAGCCATGGCCACTCCCATGGACTCCAACTTGAAGTTGTTAGTTAATGACTCATCGTATTTAGTGGACCTAACCCTATTTATAGACAAATCATTAGGTCATTGATGTATTTAACAAATACTAGGCCAGATATATGCTTTGTTGTAAATACCCTAAGTCAGTATCTAGTAGAACCTAGAAAGGTTCACTTAATAACTACAAAGCATGTAGTGAGGTACCTAAAAGGTACATTAAATTTTGGTCTATATTATCTTGGAGGTCTTGAACTCCGATTACATGGTTACTCAAATTTTGATTGGGCAGGAAGTGTCTCAGACAGAAAGAGTACATCAGGTGGATGTTATAGTCTTGAATCTACCATGATCTCATGGTTTAGCAAGTAACAATATAGTGTGGCTCTCAGTACTACTGAAGCAGAATATATAGCTGTCTGCTCTGCCAGCTGTGAAGCAGTGTGGCTTCAAAAGCTATTATATGGAGTGTTTGACTTAGAAATGAATTCCACTATGATTATGTGTGACATTCAAAGCTGCATTAAGATGACTGAAAATCCTGTGTTCCACGATAAGTCAAAACACATAGAGATCCGATACTTCTATATACGAGATATGGTGCAAAGAGGAGCTATCAAGCTCATATATATAAGTACTGAGGATCAGATTGCTGTTATCTTGACTAAACCTCTGTCTTGAGTGAAGTTTGAATACTTTCGAGACAAGATTAGTATAGTTCAAAAGAACTCTCCTCGAAAGGGGGAGTAGCATAGTATCTGATAACAAGTCTATCTCATCAATGATGAGGTTACCTATTCATTGCACTTAGTCACCTAGAATTATTTAGCTTTAGGACTCTTATATTCTTTATTTTAATGATGTGATGTATAGATGTTTTGATGTTAGATGTATTAGTGAGAATAAATGCTAGATGTATACATGCCTTTGATAATAGTTTTTTGATGATGATGATACATGTGGTTATACATGTTTTGATGATGATGATACATGTTATGGTTATACATGTTTTGATGATAATGATACATGTTGTGGTTATACATGTTTTGATGATAATGATACATGTTTTGATGATGATGATACATGTTGTGGTTATACATGTTTTGATGATGAGGATACATGTTTTGCTATACATGTTGTGAAGGGATTGAATCATTCCTGGACTTCAATCCTAAAGAAGAGCCGTAGACGTATGTCTTCGAAAATAAAGTTCTTGGTGAACATGTTGTGAAGGGATTGAATCATTCCTGGACTTCAGTCCTAAAGAAGAGCCGTAGACATATGTCTTCGAAAATAAAGTTCTTGGTGAACATGTGAAGGGATTGGATCATTCCTGGACTTCAGTCCTAAAGAAGAGCCGTAGACGTATGTCTTCGAAAATGAAGTTCTTGGTGAACATGTGAAGGGATTGGATCATTCCTGGACTTCAGTCCTAAAGAAGAGCCGTAGACGTAAGTCTTCGAGAATGAAGTCCTTGGTGGACGGTGAGGGATTAAGTCATCCTTGGACGTAGGTCCTAAATGCACGGTTGAGGATTAAGTCATCCTTGGACGTAGGTCCTAAATGCACGGTTGAGGATTAAGTCATCCTTGGACTTGGTCCTAAATGTACAGTGGAGGATTAAGTCATCCTTGGACGTGGTCCTAAATGTACGGTGGAGGATTAAGTCATCCTTGGACGTGGTCCTAAATGTACGGTGGAGGATTAAGTCATCCTTGGACGTGGTCCTAAATGTACGGTGGAGGATTAAGTCATCCTTGGACGTGGTCCTAAATGTATGGTGGAGGATTAAGTCATCCTTGGACGTGGTCCTAAATGTACGGTGGAGGATTAAGTCATCCTTGGACGTGGTCCTAAATGTATGGTAAGGATTGGATCATCCTTGGACTTTGGTCCTGTGAACTGAACCATAGACATGAAGTCTCCGAGAATTGATAGGAATGGATCATCCCTGGACTTCAGTTCAAAAGGTACATGACAGGACTGGATCATCCCTGGACTTCGGTTCAAAAGGTACATGACAGGACTGGATCGTCCCTGGACTTCCGTTCAAAAGGTACATGACTGGATTGCATCATCCATGGACGTATGTCCTAAAGAGAGCAGGATTGATCACCCTGGAAGCTGATGATCATGTGATGACGATGCTGATGATCGTGTGATGACGATGATGATGATCGTGTGATGACGATGCTGATGATGTTGATGATCGTGTGATGACGATGCTGATGATCGTGTGATGACGATGCTGACGATGCTGATGATCGTGTGATGACGATGCTAATGATCGTGTGATAATGATGTTGATGATCGTGTGATGATGATGCTGATGATCGTGTGATGACGATGCTGATGATCGTGAGATGATGATACTGATGATCGTGAGGATTCGGATGTTGATGTCGTTGTAGCTGTTCGAATGCTGCAGAAGATAAAGACTCAGTACTGAAGATGTTGATGTTCCAGTATTGAAAATGTTCCAGTAACTGCTTAAGTTACTAATGATGTTGAGAAAGCTTCCAATGATTTATAGATGTATCATGTATGATGTTGATGATTCCTTGCTCGTGCAGATGCTGTTATAATATCCTTCTTGTTAAGGGGGAGTGTTGAGATATTGTAACTTCAAAGAATATTATATTTGTACTTTATTATTTCGGAGATGTTTCATTCCTCCGTGAAGATCTTATTGTATATCCGGAGATGTTTATTCCTCCGTCGGAGTGTGGTAACTCGGGTTATTAGACTTCCCTAGTGGGGGTCGGCCCTGTATGTGTTATGTGGGTCAAAGGGTTATTAGAGCACCCTAGAGGGGTCGGCCCAGTCAGTTGAAGTGGGGTATTTAACCCATTGGTTAAATACGAGCCTACGTGAACATTCTATGTCATAACGACTTTGAATAGTTTGCGCATGCACAAACTATGCACATTCTACGTAATAACGACTTTCTATAGTTTGCGCATGCATCCGGAAATAAGAAAAGCTTACTTCCGCCAGTTTTTTAAAATAACACCTTCTAGAAGGTTTACATGATTTCTTTAAAAACACGAGTTTTAAGAAAATGTGATTTATTTCATAAATAGAATCAACAAAGTATTCACATTCTAGCTCATAACGACTTTCTAAAGTTAGCGCATGCATCCGGAAATAAGAAAAGCTTACTTCCACCCATTTTTTAAAATCACAGCTTCTAGAAGGTTTACATGATTTCTTAAAAAACGGGAGTTTTTACAACATGTGATTTATTTCATAATTGGAATCAACAAACTATGCACATTCTACGTAATAACAACTTTCTATAGTTTGCGCATGCGTCCGGAAATAAGAAAAGCTTACTTCCGCCCGTTTTTTAAAATCACAGTTTCTAGAAGGTTTACATGATTTCTTAAAAAACATGAGTTTTTAGAAAATGTGATTTATTTTATAAATGGAATCAATAAAGTATGCAAATTCTACATCATAACGACTTTCTAAAGTTTGCGCATGCGTCCAGAAATAAGAAAAGCTTACTTCCGCCAATTTTTTAAAATCACGGCTTCTAGAAGGTTTACATGATTTCCTAAAAAACATGAGTTTTTAGAAAATGTCATTTATTTCATAAATTGAATCAACAAAGTATGCACATTCTACGTCATAACGACTTTCTATAGTTTGCGCATGCGTCCGGAAATAAGAAAAGCTTTCTTCCCCCCGTTTTTTAAAATCACAGCTTCTAGAAGGTTTACATGATTTCTTAAAAAAAATGAGTTTTTAGAAAATGTGATTTATTTCATAAAAGGAATCAACAAAGTATGCACATTCTACGTCATAACGACTTTGTACAGTTTGCGCAGGCGTATGGAAATAAGAAAAGCTTACTTTCCTCGGTTTTTTAAAATCACAACTTCTAGAAGGTTTACATGATTTCTTAAAAAACACGAGTTTTTCGAAAATGTCATTTCTTTAATAAATGGAATCAACAAATTATGCACATTCTACGTAATAACGACTTTCTATAGTTTGCCCATGCGTCCGGAAATAAGAAAAGCTTACTTCACCCTGTTTTGTAAAATCACAACTTCTAGAAGGTTTACATGATTTCTTAACAAACACGAGTTTTTAGAAAATGTCATTTATTTCATAAATGGAATCAACAAAATATGCACATTCTATGTCATAACGACTTTCTCTAGTTTCAGTATGGGTCCGAAAATAAGAAAAGCTTACTTCCCCCCGGTTTTTAAAATCACAGCTTCTAGAAGGTTTACATGATTTCTTAAAAAACACGAGTTTTTAGAAAATGTGATTTATTTCATAAATGGAATCAACAAAGTATGCACATTCTATGTCATAACGACTTTGTATAGTTTACGCATGCGCAAACTATGCACATTCTACGTAATAACGACTTTCTATAGTTTGCGAATGCGTCCGGAAATAAGAAAAGCTTAATTCCCCCCATTTTTTAGAAAATGTCATTTATTTCATAAATGGAATAAAAAAAGTATGAACATTTTATGTCATAACGACTTTGAATAGTTTGCGCATGCACAAACTATGCACATTCTACGTAATAACGACTTTCTATAGTTTGCGCATGCGTCCGAAAATAAGAAAAGCTTACTTCCGCCAGTTTTTTAAAATAACAGCTTCTAGAAGGTTTACATGATTTCTTAAAAAACACAAGTTTTTAGAAAATGTGATTTATTTCATAAATGGAATCAACAAAGTATTCACATTCTAGGTCATAACGACTTTTTAAAGTTTGCGCATGCGTCCAGAAATAAGAAAAGCTTACTTCCGCGAGTTTTTTAAAATCACAGCTTCTAGAAGGTTTACATGATTTCCTAAAAAACACGAGTTTTTAGAAAATGTGATTTATTTCATATATGGAATCAACAAAGTATGCACATTCTAAGTCATAAAAACTTTCTATAGTTTGCGCATGCATCCGGAAATAAGAAAAGCTTACTTCCCCCCGGTTTTTAAAATCACAGCTTCTAGAAGGTTTACATGATTTCTTAAAAAACATGAGTTTTTAGAAAATGTCATTTATTTCATAAATGGAATCAACAAAGTATGAACATTCCATGTCATAACGACTTTGCGTAGTTTGCGAATGCGTCCGGAAATAAGAAAAGCTTACTTCACCCTGTATTGTAAAATCACAGCTTCTAGAAGGTTTACATGATTTCTTAACAAACACGAGTTTTTAGAAAATGTCATTTATCTCATAAATGGAATCAACAAAATATGCACATTCTAGGTCATAACGACTTTCTATAGTTTCAGTATGGGTCCGGAAATAACAAAAGCTTACTTCACCCCGTGTTTTAAAATCCCAACTTCTAGAAGGTTTACATGATTTCTTAAAAACCACGAGTTTTTAGAAAATGTGATTTATTTCATAAATGGAATCAACAAAGTATGCACATTCTATGTCATAACGACTTTGTATGGTTTGTGCATGCGCAAACTATGCACATTCTACGTAATAACGACTTTCTATAGTTTGCGCATGCGTCCAGAAATAAGAAAAGCTTACTTCTGCCAGTTTTTTAAAATCACAGCTTCTAGAAGGTTTACATGATTTCTTAAAAAAGACGAGTTTTTGGAAACTGTGATTTATTTCATAAATGGAATCAACAAAGTATGCACATTCTGTGTCATAACAGCTTTCTATAGTTTGCGCATGCATCCGGAAATAAGAAAAGCTTACTTCCCCCCATTTTTTTAAATCACAGCTTCTAGAAGGTTTACATGATTTCTTAAAAAACACGAGTTTTTAGAAAATGTGATTTATTTCATCAATGGAATCAACAAACTATACAGATTCTACGTAATAACGACTTTCTATAGTTTGCACATGCGTCCAGAAATAATAAAAGCTTACTTCCCCCCTTTTTTTAAATTCACATCTTCTAGAAGGTTTACACGATTTCTTAAAAAACACGAGTTTTTAGAAAATGTCATTTATTTCATAAATGGAATCAACAAAGTATGCACATTCTACGTCATAACGACTTTCTATAATTTTTGCATGTGTCCGGAAATAAGAAAAGCTTACTTTCCCCCGTTTTTTAAAATCACAGCTTCTAGAAGGTTTACATGATTTCTTAAAAAAAACGAGTTTTTAGAAAATGTCATTTATTTCATAAATGGAATCAACAAAGTATGCACATTCTACGTAATAACGACTTTCTATAGTTTGCGCATGCATCCAGAAATAAGAAAAGCTTACTTCCGCCTGTTTTTTAAAATCACAGCTTCTAGAAGGTTTACATGATTTCTTAAAAAACACGAGTTGTTAGAAAATGTCATTTATTTCATAAATTGAATCAACAAAGTATGCACATTCTATGTCATAACGACTCTCTATAGTTTGCGCATGCGTCAGGAAATAAGAAAAGCTTACTTCCCCCCGTTTTTTAAAATCACAGCTTCTAGAAGGTTTACAGGATTTCTTAAAAAAAACGAGTTTTTAGAAAAAGTGATTTATTTCATAAAAGGAATCAACAAAGTATGTACATTCTACGTCATAATGACTTTCTACAGTTTGCGCATGCGTATGGGAATAAGAAAAACTTACTTCCCCTCGTTTTTTAAAATCACAGATTCTAGAAGGTTTACATGATTTCTTAAAAAACACGAGTTTTTAGAAAATGTCATTTATTTCATAAATGGAATCAACAAAGTATGCACATTCTATGTCACAATGACTTTGTATAGTTTACGCATGCGCAAACTATGCACATTCTACGTCATAACGACTTTCTATAGTTTGCGCATGCGTCCGGAAATAAGAAAAGCTTACTTCCGCCAGTTTTTTAAAATCACAGCTTCTAGAAGGTTTACATGATTTCTTAAAAAACCTGAGTTTTAAAAAAATGTCATTTATTTCATAACTGGAATCAACAAACTATGCAGATTCTACGTAATAATGACTTTCTATAGTTTGCGCATGCGTCCGGAAATAAGAAAAGCTTACTTCCGCCAGTTTTTTAAAATCACAGTTTCTAGAAGGTTTACATGATTTCTTAAAAAACATGAGTTTTTAGAAAATGTGATTTATTTCATAAATGGAATAAACAAAGTGTGCACATTCTAAGTCATAACAACTTTCTATAGTTTGCGCATGCATATGGAACTAAGAAAAGCTTACTTCCCCCCGGTTTTTAAAATCACAGCTTCTAGAAGGTTTACATGATTTCTTAAAAAACATGAGTTTTTAGAAAATGTCATTTATTCCATAAATGGAATCAACAAAGTATGAACATTCTATGTCATAACGACTTTGTGTAGTTTGCGAATGCGTCCGGAAATAAGAAAAGCTTACTTCCCCCCGTTTTTTAAAATCAGAGCTTCTAGAAGGTTTACATGATTTCTTAAAAAAAATGAGTTTTTAGAAAATGTGATTTATTTCATAAAAGGAATCAAAAAAGTATACACATTCTATGTCATAACGACATTCTATAGTTTGTGCATGCGTCCAGAAATAAGAAAAGTTTACTTCCCCCCATTTTTTAAAATCACAGCTCCTCGAAGGTTTACATGATTTCTTAAAAAAAACGAGTTTTTAGAAAATGTGATTTATTTCATAGAAGGAATCAACAAAGTATGCACATTCTACGTCATAACGACTTTCTACAGTTTGCGCATGCGTATGGGAATAAGAAAAGCTTACTTCCCCTCGTTTTTTAAAATCACAGCTTCTAGAAGGTTTACATGATTTCTTAAAAAACACGTGTTTTTAGAAAATGTGATTTATTTCATAAATGGAATCAATAAATTATGCACATTGTATGTCATAACGAGTTTGTATAGTTTACGCATGCGCAAACTATGCACATTCTACATCATAACGACTTTATATAGATTGAGCATGCGTCTGGAAATAAGAAAAGCTTACTTCCGCCAGTTTTTTAAAATCACAGCTTCTACAAGCTTTACATGATTTCTTAAAAAACACGAGTTTTTAGAAAATGTGATTTATTTCATAAATGGAATCAACAAAGTATGCACATTCTATGTCATAACGACTTTTTATAGTTTACACATGCGCTAACTATGCACATTCTACGTAATAATGACCTTCTATAGTTTGCGAATGCGTCAGGAAATAAGAAAAGCTTACTTCCCCCCATTTTTTAGAAAATGTCATTTATTTCATAAATGGAATCAAAAAAGGTTGAACATTCTATGTCATAACGACTTTGAATAGTTTGCGCATGGACAAACTATGCACATTCTACGTAATAACGACTTTCTATAGTTTGCGCATGCGTCCGGAAATAAGAAAAGCTTACTTCCGCCAGTTTTTTAAAATAACAGCTTCTAGAAGGTTTACATGATTTCTTAAAAAACATGAGTTTTTAGAAAATGTGATTTATTTCATATATGGAATCAACAAAGTATACAGATTCTAGGTCATAACGACTTTCTAAAGTTTGCGCATGCGTCCGGAAATAAGAAAAGCTTACTTGCGCCAGTTTTTTAAAATCACAGCTTCTAGAAGGTTTACATGATTTCCTAAAAAACACGAGTTTTTAGAAAATGTGATTTATTTCATAAATGGAATCAACAAAGTATGCACATTCTACGTCATACCGACTTTCTATAGTTTGCGCATGCATCCGGAAATAAGAAAAGCATACTTGCCCCCGGTTTTTAAAATCATAGCTTCTAGAAGGTTTACATGATTTCTTAAAAAACATGAGTTTTTAGAAAATGTGATTTATTTCATAAATGGAATCAACAAAGTATGCACATTCTACGTCATAACGACTATCTGTTGTTTGCGCATGCATCCGGAAATATGAAAAGCTTACTTCCCCCCGTTTTTTAAAATCACAGCTTCTAGAAGGTTTACATGATTTCTAAAAAAACACAAGTTTTTAGAAAATGTGATTTATTTCATAAATGGAATCAATAAAGTATGCACATTCTACGTCATACCGACTTTCTATAGTTTGCGCATGCATCCGGAAATAAGAAAAGCATACTTCCCCCCGGTTTTTAAAATCATAGCTTCTAGAAGGTTTACAGGATTTCTTAAAAAACATGAGTTTTTAGAAAATGTGATTTATTTCATAAATGGAATCAACAAAGTATGCACATTCTACGTCATAACGACTTTCTATAGTTTGCGCATGCATCCGGAAATATGAAAAGCTTACTTCCCCCCTGTTTTTAAAATCACAGCTTCTAGAAGGTTTACATGATTTCTTAAAAAACATGAGTTTTTAGAAAATGTCATTTATTTGATAAATGGAATCAACAAAGTATGAACATTCTATGTCATAACGACTTTGTGTAGTTTGCACATGCATCCGGAAATAAGAAAAGTTTACTTCCCCCCCATTTTTTAAAATCACAACTTCTAGAAGGTTTACATGATTTCTTAAAAAAAACGAGTTTTTAGAAAATGTGATTTATTTCACAGAAGGAATCAACAAAGTATGCACATTCTACACCATAACAACTTTCTACAGTTTGTGCATGCGTATGGGAATAATAAAAGCTTACTTCCCCTCGTTTTTTAAAATCACAGCTTCTAGAAGGTTTACATGATTTCTTAAAAAACACGAGTTTTTAGAAAATGTGATTTATTTCATAAATGGAATCAACAAAGTATGCACATTCTATGTCATAACGAGTTTGTATAGTTTACACATGCGCAAACTATGCACATTCTATCTCATAACGACTTTCTATAGTTTGCGCATGCGTCCGGAAATAAGAAAAGCTTACTTCCGCCAGTTTTTTAAAATCACAGCTTCTACAAGGTTTACATGATTTCTCAAAAAACACGAGTTTTTTGAAAATGTGATTTATTTCATAAATGGAATCAACAAAGTATGCACATTCTATGTCATAACGACTTTGTATATTTTACGCATGTGCAAACTATGCACATTCTACGTAATAACGACTTTCTATAGTGTGCGAATGCGTCCGGAAATAAGAAAAGCTTACTTCCCCCCATTTTTTAAAACCACAGCTTCTAGAAGGTTTACATGATTTCTTAAAAAACAAGAGTTTTTAGAAAATGTCATTTATTTCATCAATGGAATAAAAAAAGTATGAACATTCTATGTCATAACGACTTTGAATAGTTTGCGCATGCACAAACTATGCACATTCTACGTAATAACGACTTTCTATAGTTTGCGCATCCATCCGGAATTAAGAAAAGCTTACTTCCGCCAGTTTTTTAAAATAAGACCTTCTAGAAGGTTTACATGATTTCTTTAAAAACACGAGTTTTTAGAAAATGTGATTTATTTCATAAATGGAATCAACAAAGTATTCACATTCTAGGTCATAACGACTTTCTAAAGTTTGCGCATGCGTCCGGAAATAAGAAAAGCCTACTTCCGCCCATTTTTTAAAATCACAGCTTCTAGAAGGTTTACATGATTTCTTAAAAAACAGGAGTTTTTACAACATGTGATTTATTTCATAATTGGAATCAACAAACTATGCACATTCTATGTAATAACGACTTTCTATAGTTTGCGTGTGCGTCCGGAAATAAGAAAAGCTTACTTCCGCCAGTTTTTTAAAATCACAGTTTCTAGAAGGTTTACATGATTTCTTAAAAAACATGAGTTTTTAGAAAATGTGATTTATTTCATAAATGGAATCAACAAAGTATGCACATTCTAAGTCATAACGACTTTCTATAGTTTGCGAATGCGTCCGGAAATAAGAAAAGCTTACTTCCCCCTCTTTTTTTAAAACCACAGCTTCTAGAAGGTTTACATGATTTCTTAAAAAACACGAGTTTTTAGAAAATGTCATTTATTTCATAAATGGAATCAATAAAGTATGAACATTCTATGTCATAACGACTTTGTATAGTTTGCGCATGCGCAAACTATGCACATTCTATGTAATAATGACTTTCTATAGTTTGCGCATGCGTCCGGAAATAAGAAAAGCTTACTTCCCCCCTTTTTTTAAATTCACAGCTTCTAGAAGGTTTACATGATTTCTTAAAAAGACGAGTTTTTACAAAATGTGATTTATTTCATAAATGGAATCAACAAAGTATGCACATTCTGCGTCATAATGACTTTCTATAGTTTGTGCATGCATCCGGAAATAGGAAAAGCTTATTTCCCCCCATCTTTTAAAATCACAGCTTCTAGAAGGTTTACATGATTTCTTAAAAAAAATGAGTTTTTAGAAAATGTCATTTATTTCATAAAAGGAATCAACAAAGTATGCACATTCTACGTCATAACGACTTTCTATAGTTTGCGCATGCGTATGGAAATAAGAAAAGCTTACCTGCCCCCGTTTTTTAAAATCACAGCTTCTAGAAGGTTCACATGATTTCTTAAAAAACACGAGTTTTAAGAAAATGTCATTTATTTAATAAATGGAATCAACAAAGTATTCACATTCTACGTAATAACGACTTTCTATAGTTTGCGCATGCATCCGGAAATAAGAAAAGCTTACTTCCCCCCATTTTTTAAAATCACAGCTTCTAGAAGGTTTACATGATTTCTTAAAAAAAATGAGTTTTTAGAAAATGTGATTTATTTCATAAAAGTAATCAACAAAGTATGCACATTCTACATCATAACGTCTTTCTACAGTTTGCGCATGCGTATGGAAATAAGAAAAGCTTACTTCCCCCCGTTTTTTTAAATCACAGCTTCTAGAAGGTTTACATGATTTCTTAACAAACACGAGTTTTTAGAAAATGTCATTTATTTCACAGAAGGAATCAAAAAAGTATGCACATTCTACGCCATAACGACTTTCTACAGTTTGCGCATCCGTATGGGAATAATAAAAGCTTACTTCCCCTCGTTTTTTAAAACCACAGCTTCTAGAAGGTTTACATGATTTCTTAAAAAACACGAGTTTTTAGAAAATGTGATTTATTTCATAAATGGAATCAACAAAGTATGCACATTCTATGTCATAACGAGTTTGTATAGTTTACACATGCGCAAACTATGCACATTCTATGTCATAACGACTTTCTATAGTTTGCGCATGCGTCCGGAAATAAGAAAAGATTACTTCCGCCAGTTTTTTAAAATCACAGCTTCTACAAGGTTTACATGATTTCTTAAAAAACACGAGTTTTTGGAAAATGTGATTTATTTCATAAATGGAATCAACAAAGTATGCACATTCTATGTCATAACGACTTTGTATATTTTACGCATGCGCAAACTATGCACATTCTACGTAATAACGACTTTCTATAGTTTGCGAATGCGTCCGGAAATAAGAAAAGCTTACTTCCCCCCATTTTTTAAAACCACAGCTTCTAGAAGGTTTACATGATTTCTTAAAAAACACGAGTTTTTAGAAAATGTCATTTATTTCATCAATGGAATAAAAAAAGTATGAACATTCTATGTCATAACGACTTTGAATAGTTTGTGCATGCACAAACTATGCACATTCTACGTAATAACGACTTTCTATAGTTTGCGCATGCATCCGGAAATAAGAAAAGCTTACTTCCGCCAGTTTTTTAAAATAACACCTTCTAGAAGGTTTACATGATTTCTTTAAAAACACGAGTTTTTTGAAAATGTGATTTATTTCATAAATGGAATCAACAAAGTATTCACATTCTAGGTCATAACGACTTTCTAAAGTTTGCGCATGCGTCCGGAAATAAGAAAAGCTTACTTCCACCCATTTTTTAAAATCACAGCTTCTAGAAGGTTTACATGATTTCTTAAAAAACAGGAGTTTTTACAACATGTGATTTATTTCATAACTGGAATCAACAAACTATGCACATTCTACGTAATAACGGCTTTCTATAGTTTGCGCATGCGTCCGGAAATAAGAAAAGCTTACTTCCGCCAGTTTTTTAAAATCACAGTTTCTAGAAGGTTTACATGATTTCTTAAAAAACATGAGTTTTTAGAAAATGTGATTTATTTCATAAATGGAATCAACAAAGTATGCACATTCTAAGTCATAACGACTTTCTATAGTTTGCGCATGTGTCCGGAAATAAGAAAAGCTTACTTCCCCCCGTTTTTTAAAATCACAGCTTCTACAAGGTTTACATGATTTCTTAAAAAACACGAGTTTTTAGAAAATGTGATTTATTTCATCAATGGAATCAATAAACTATGCACATTCTACATAATAACGACTTTCTATAGTTTGCGAATGCGTCCGGAAATAAGAAAAGCTTACTTCGCCCTCTTTTTTTAAAACCACAGCTTCTAGAAGGTTTACATGATTTCTTAAAAAACACGAGTTTTTAGAAAATGTCATTTATTTCATAAATGGAATCAATAAAGTATGAACATTCTATGTCATAACGACTTTGTATAGTTTGCGCATGCGCAAACTATGCACATTCTATGTAATAACGACTTTCTATAGTTTGCGCATGCGTCCGGAAATAAGAAAAGCTTACTTCCCCCCTTTTTTTAAATTCACAGCTTCTAGAAGGTTTACATGATTTCTTAAAAAGACGAGTTTTTACAAAATGTGATTTATTTCATAAATGGAATCAACAAAGTATGCACATTCTACGTCATAACGACTTTCTATAGTTTGTGCATGCGTCCGGAAATAAGAAAAGCTTATTTCCCCCCGTCTTTTAAAATCACATCTTCTAGACGGTTTACATGATTTCTTAAAAAAAATGAGTTTTTAGAAAATGTGATTTATTTCATAAAAGGAATCAACAAAGTATGCACATTCTACGTCATAACGACTTTCTATAGTTTGCGCATGCATATGGAAATAAGAAAACCTTACCTGCCCCCGTTTTTTAAAATCACAGCTTCTAGAAGGTTCACATGATTTCTTAAAAAACACGAGTTTTAAGAATATGTCATTTATTTAATAAATGGAATCAACAAAGTATGCACATTCTACGTAATAATGACTTTCTATAGTTTGCGCATGCGTCCGGAAATAAGAAAAGCTTACTTCCCCCCGTTTTTTAAAATCACAGCTTCTAGAAGGTTTACATGATTTCTTAAAAAACACAAGTTTTTAGAAAATGTGATTTATTTCATAAATCGAATCAACAAAGTATGCACATTCTACGTCATAACGACTGTTTACAGTTTGCACATGCGTATGGGAATAAGGAAAGCTTACTTCCTCCTCGTTTTTTAAAATCACAGCTTCTAGAAGGTTTACATGATTTCTTAAAAAACACGAGTTTTTAGAAAATGTGATTTATTTCATAAATGGAATCAACAAAGCATGGACATTCTATGTCATAACGACTTTGTATAGTTTACGCATGTGCAAACTATGCACATTCTACGTCATAACGAATTTTTATAGTTTGCGCATGCGTCCGGAAAGAAGAAAAGCTTACTTCCGCCGGTTTTTTAAAATCACAGCTTCTAGAAGGTTTACATGATTTCTTAAAAAACACGAGTTTTAAGAAAATGTGATTTATTTCATAAATAGAATCAACAAAGTATGCACATTCTATGTCATAACGACTTTGTATAGTTTACGCATGCGCAAACTATGCACATTCTACGTAATAACGACTTTCTATAGTTTGCGAATGCGTCCGGAAATAAGAAAAGCTTACTTCCCCCCGTTTTTTAAAACCACAGCTTCTAGGAGGTTTACGTGATTTCTTAAAAAACACGAGTTTTTAGAAAATGTCATTTATTTCATGAATGGAATCAACAAAGTATGAACATTCTATGTCATAACGACTTTCTATACTTTGCGCATGTGCAAACTATGCACATTCTACGTACTAACGACTTTCTATAGTTTGCGTATGCGTCCGGAAATAAGAAAAGCTTACTTCACCCCGTTTTTTAAAATCACAACTTCTAGAAGGTTTAAATGATTTCTTAAAAAAAACGAGTTTTTAGAAAATGTGATTTATTTCATCAATGGAATCAACAAAGTATGCACATTCTACATCATAACGACTTTCTATAGTTTGCGCATGCATCCGGAAATAAGAAAAGCTTACTTCCCCCCGTTTTTTAAAATCACAACTTCTAGAAGGTTTACATGATTTCTTAAAAAACACGAGTTTTTAGAAAATGTGATTTATTTCATCAACGGAATCAACAAACTATGCACATTCTAAGTAATAACGAATTTCTATTGTTTGCGAATGCGTTCGGAAATAAGAAAAGCTTACTTCCCCCCTTTTTTTAAAATCACAGCTTCTAGAAGGTTTACATGATTTCTTAAAAAACACGAGTTTTTAGAAAATGTGATTTAATTCATAAATGGAATCAACAATATATGCACATTCTAAGTTATAACGACTTTCTATAGTTTGCGCATGCGTCCGGAAATAAGAAAAGTTTACTTCTGCCAGTTTTTTAAAATCACAGCTTCTAGAAGGTTTTCAAGATTTCTTAAAAAACACGAGTTTTTAAAAAATGTGATTTATTTCACCAGTGGAATCAACAAACTATGCACATTCTACGTAATAACGACTTGCTATAGTTGGCGAATGCGTCCGGAAATAAGAAAAGCTTACTTACCCCCGGTTTTTAAAATCACAGCTTCTAAAAGGTTTACATGATTTCTTAAAAAACACGAGTTTTTAGAAAATGTCATTTATTTCATAAATGGAATAAAAAAAGTATGAACATTCTATCTCATAACGAATTTGTATAGTTTATGCATGCGCAAACTATGCACATTCTATGTAATAACGACTTTCTATAGTTTGCGCATGGGTCTGGAAATAAGAAAAGCTTACTTCCCCCCTTTTTTTAAATTCACAGCTTCTAGAAGGTTTACATGATTTCTTAACAAACACGAGTTTTTAGAAAATGTCATTTATTTCATAAATGGATTCAACAAAGTATGCACATTCTATGTCATAACGACTTTCTAAAGTTTGTGCATGCGTTCGGAAATAAGAAAAGCTTACTTCCACCAGTTTTTTAAAATCACAGCTTCTAGAAGGTTTACATGATTTCTTAAAAAACACGAGTTTTTATAAAATGTGATTTCTTTCATAAATGGAACCAACAAGGTATGCACATTCTAATTCATAATGACTTTCTACAGTTTGCACATGCGTCCGGAAATAAGAAAAGCTTACTTCCCCCCGATTTTTAAAATCACAGCTTCTAGAAGGTTTACATGATTTCTTAAAAAACACGACTTTTTAGAAAATGTCATTTATTTCATCAATGGAATCAACAAACTATGCACATTCTACATAATAACGACTTTCTATAGTTTGCGCATGCGTCCGGAAATAAGAAAAGCTTACTTCCCCCCATTTTTTAAAATCACAGCTTCTAGAAGGTTTACATGATTTCTTAAAAAACACGAGTTTTTAGAAAATGTCATTTATTTCATAAATGGAATCAACAAAGTATGAACATTCGATGTCATAAAGACTTTGTATAGTTTGCGCATGCGCAAACTATGCACATTCTATGTAATAACGACTTTCTATAGTTTGCGCATGCGCCCGGAAATAAGAAAAGCTTACTTGCCCCCTTTTTTATTAAATTCACGTCTTCTAGAAGGTTTACATGATTTCTTAAAAAACACGAGTTTTTAGAAAATGTGATTTATTTCATCAATGGAATCAACAAGGTATGCACATTCTACGTCATAACGAATTTCTATAGTTTGCGCATGCGTCTGGAAATAAGAAAAACTTACTTCCCCTCGTTTTTTAAAATCACAGCTTCTAGAAAGTTTACATGATTTCTTAAAAAACACGAGTATTTAGAAAATGTCATTTATTTCATAAATGGAATCAACAAAGTATGAACATTCGATGTCATAACGACTTTGTATAGTTTGCGCATGCGCAAACTATCCACATTCTATGTAATAACGACTTTCTATAGTTTGCGCATGCGTTCAGAAATAAGAAAAGCTTACTTCCCCCCTTTTTTTAAATTCACAGCTTCGAGAAGGTTTAGATGATTTCTTAAAAAACATGAGTTTTTAGAAACTGTGATTTATTTCATAAATGGAATCAACAAAGTATGCACATTCTACGTAATAACGACTTTCTATAGTTTCCGCATGCGTTCGGAAATAAGAAAAGCTTGATTCAACCAGTTTTTTAAAATCACAGCTTCTAAAGGGTTTACATGATTTCGTAAAAAACACTAGTTTTTAGAAAATGTGATTTATTTCATAAATGGAATCAACAAAGTATGCACATTCTATGTCATAACGACTTTCTATAGTTTGTGCATGCGTCCGGAAATAAGAAAAGCTTACTTCCCCCCGTTTTTTAAAATCACAGCTTCTGGAAGGTTTACATGATTTCTTAAAAAAAATGAGTTTTTAGAAAATGTGATTTATTTCATAAAAGTAATCAACAAAGTATGCACATTCTACATCATAACGACTTTCTACAGTTTGCGCATGCGTATGGAAATAAGAAAAGATTACTTCCTCCCGTTTTTTAAAATCACAGCTTCTAGAAGGTTTACATGATTTCTTAACAAACACGAGTTTTTAGAAAATTCTACGTAATAACGACTTTCTAAAGTTTGCGCATGCGTCCGGAAATAAGAAAAGCTTACTTCCGCCAGTTTTTTAAAATCACAGCTTCTAGAAGGTTTACATGATTTCCTAAAAAACATGAGTTTTTAGAAAATATCATTTATTTCATAAATTGAATCAACAAAGTATGCACATTCTACGTCATAACGAATTTCTATAGTTGGCGCATGCGTGCGGATATAAGAAAATCTTTCTTCCCCCCGTTTTTTAAAATCACAGCTTCTAGAAGGTTTACATGATTTCTTCAAAAAAACAAGTTTTTAGAAAATGTGATTTATTTCATAAAAGGAATCAACAAAGTATGCACATTCTACGTCATAACGACTTTCTACCGTTTGCGCATGCGTATGGAAATAAGAAAAGCTTACTTCCCTCGGTTTTTTAAAATCACAGCTTCTAGAAGGTTTACATGATTTCTTAAAAAACACGAGTTTTTCGAAAATGTCATTTCTTTAATAAATGGAATCAACAAATTATGCACATTCAACGTAATAACGACTTTCTATAGTTTGCGAATGCGTCCGGAAATAAGAAAAGCTTACTTCCCCCCATTTTTTAGAAAATGTCATTTATTTCATAAATGGAATTAAAAAAGTATGAACATTCTATGTCATAACGACTTTGAATAGTTTGCGCATGCACAACTATGCACATTCTACGTAATAACGACTTTCTATAGTTTGCGCATGCGTCCGGAAATAAGAAAAGCATACTTCCGCTAGTTTTTTAAAATAACAGCTTCTAGAAGGTTTACATGATTTCTTAAAAAACACGAGTTTTTAGAAAATGTGATTTATTTCATAAATGGAATCAACAAAGTATTCACATTCTAGGTCATAACGACTTTTTAAAGTTTGCGCATGCGTCCAGAAATAAGAAAAGCCTACTTCCGCGAGTTTTTTAAAATCACAGCTTCTAGAAGGTTTACATGATTTCCTAAAAAACACGAGTTTTTAGAAAATGTGATTTATTTCATAAATGGAATCAACAAAGTATGCACATTCTAAGTAATAAAAACTTTCTATAGTTTGCGCATGCATCCGGAAATAAGAAAAGCTTACTTCCCCCCGGTTTTTAAAATCACAGCTTCTAGAAGGTTTACATGATTTCTTAAAAAACATGAGTTTTTAGAAAATGTCATTTATTTCATAAATGGAATCAACAAAGTATGAACATTCTATGTCATAACGACTTTGTGTAGTTTGCGAATGCGTCCGGAAATAAGAAAAGCTTACTTCCCCCCGTTTTTTAAAATCAGAGCTTCTAGAAGGTTTACATGATTTCTTAAAAAAAACGAGTTTTTAGAAAATGTGATTTATTTCATAAAAGGAATCAAAAAATTATGCACATTCTATGTCATAATCACGCTCTATAGTTTGCGCATGCGTCCGGAAATAAGAAACGTTTACTTCCCCCCGTTTTTTAAAATCACAGCTTCTCGAAGGTTTACATGATTTCTTAAAAAAAATGAGTTTTTAGATAATGTGATTTATTTCATATAAGGAATCAACAAAGTATGCACATTCTACATCATAACGACTTTCTACAGTTTGCGCATGCGTATGGGAATAAGAAAAGATTACTTCCCCTCGTTTTTTAAAATCACAGCTTCTAGAAGGTTTACATGATTTCTTAAAAAACACGAGTTTTTAGAAAATGTGATTTATTTCATAAATGGAATCAATAAAGTATGGACATTGTATGTCATAACGAGTTTGTATAGTTTACGCATGTGCAAACTATGCACATTCTACGTCATAACGACTTTCTATAGTTTGTGCATGCGTCGGGAAATAAGAAAAGCTTACTTCCGCCAGTTTTTTAAAATCACAGCTTCTACAAGGTTGACATGATTTTTAAAAAACACGAGTTTTTAGAAAATGTGATTTATTTCATAAATGGAATCAACAAAGTATGCACATTCTATGTCATAACGACTTTATATAGTTTACGCATGCGCAAACTATGCACATTCTACGTAATAACGACTTTCTATAGTTTGCGAATGTGTCCGGAAGTAAGAAAAGCTTACTTCCCCCCATTTTTTAGAAAATGTCATTTATTTCATAAATGGGACCAAAAAAGTATGAAAATTCTATGTCATAATGACTTTGAATAGTTTGCGCATGCACAAACTATGCACATTCTACGTAATAACGACTTTCTATAGTTTGCGCATGCGTCCGGAAATAAGAAAAGCTTACTTCCGCCAGTTTTTTAAAATAACAGCTTCTAGAAGGTTTACATGATTTCTTAAAAAACACGAGTTTTTAGAAAATGTGATTTATTTCATAAATGGAATCAACAAAGTATTCACATTCTAGGTCATAACGACTTTCTAAAGTTTGCGCATGCATCCGGAAATAAGAAAAGCTTACTTCCCCCCGTTTTTTAAAATCACAGCTTCTAGAAGGTTTACATAATTTCTTAAAAAACACGAGTTTTTAGAAAATGTGATTTATTTCATAAATGTAATCAAAAAATTATGCACATTCTAGGTCATAACGACTTTCTAAAGTTTGCGCATGCGTCCGGAAATAAGAAAAGCTTACTTCCGCCAGTTTTTTAAAATCACAGCTTCTAGAAGGTTTACATGATTTCCTAAAAACCACGAGGTTTTAGAAAATGTGTTTTATTTCATAAATGGAATCAACAAAGTATGCACATTCTAAGTCATATCGACTTTCTATAGTTTGCGCATGCGTCCGGAAATAAGAAAAGCTTACTTCCCCCCGTTTTTTAAAATCACAGCTTCTAGAAGGTTTACATGATTTCTTAAAAAACACAAGTTTTTAGAAAATGTGATTTATTTCATAAATGGAATCAACAAATTATGCAAATTCTACATCATACCGACTTTCTATAGTTTGCGCATGCATCCGGAAATAAGAAAAGCATACTTCCCCCTGGTTTTTAAAATCACAGCTTCTAGAAGGTTTACATGATTTCTTAAAAAACATGAGTTTTTAGAAAATGTGATTTATTTCATAAATGGAATCAACAAAGTATGCAAATTCTACATCATAACGACTTTCTATAGTTTGCGCATGCATCCGGAAATAAGAAAAGCTTACTTCCCCCCTGTTTTTAAAATCACAGCTTCTAGAAGGTTTACATGATTTCTTAAAAAACATGAGTTTTTAGAAAATGTCATTTATTTCATAAATGGAATCAACAAAGTATGAACATTCTATGTCATAACGACTTTGTGTAGTTTGCACATGCGTCCGGAAATAAGAAAAGTTTACTTCCCCCTATTTTTTAAAATCACAGCTTCTAGAAGGTTTACATGATTTCTTAAAAAAATCGAGTTTTTAGAAAATGTGATTTATTTCACAGAAGGAATCAACAAAGTATGCACATTCTACGTCATAACGACTTTCTACAGTTTGCGCATGCGTATGGGAATAATAAAAGCTTACTTCCCCTCGTTTTTTAAAATCACAGCTTCTAGAAGGTTTACATGATTTCTTAAAAAACACGAGTTTTTAGAAAATGTCATTTATTTAATAAATGGAATCAACAAAGTATGCACATTCTACGTAATAACGACTTTCTATAGTTTGCGCATGCATCCAGAAATAAGAAAAGCTTACTTCCGCCTGTTTTTTAAAATCACAGCTTCTAAAAGGGTTACATGATTTCTTAAAAAACATGAGTTTTTAGAAAATGTCATTTATTTCATAAATTGAATCAACAAAGTATGCACATTCTACGTCATAACGACTTTCTATAGTTTGCGCATGCGTCAGGAAATAAGAAAAGCTTACTTCCCCCCGTTTTTTAAAATGACAGCTTCTAGAAGGTTTACAGGATTTCTTAAAAAAAATGAGTTTTTAGAAAAAGTGATTTATTTCATAAAAGGAATCAACAAAGTATGTACATTCTACGTCATAACGACTTTCTACAGTTTGCGCATGCATATGGGAATAAGAAAAGCTTACTTCCCCTCGTTTTTTAAAATCACAGATTCTAGAAGGTTTACATGATTTCTTAAAAAACACGAGTTTTAAGAAAATGTCATTTATTTCATAAATGGAATGAACAAAGTATGCACATTCTATGTCATAATGACTTTGTATAGTTTACGCATGCGCAAACTATGCACATTCTACGTCATAACGACTTTCTATAGTTTGCGCATGCGTCCGGAAATAAGAAAAGCTTACTTCCGCCAGTTTTTTAAAATCACAGCTTCTAGAAGGTTTACATGATTTCTTAAAAAACACGAGTTTTTATAAAATGTCATTTATTTCATAAATGGAATCAACAAAATATGCACATTCTAGGTCATAACGACTTTCTATAGTTTCAGTTTGGGTCCGAAAATAAGAAAAGCTTACTTCACCCCGTTTTTTAAAATCCCAACTTCTAGAAGGTTTACATGATTTCTTAAAAAACATGAGTTTTTAGAAAATGTGACTTATTTCATAAATGGAATCAACAAAGTATGCACATTCTATGTCATAACGACTTTGTATGGTTTGTGCATGCGCAAACTATGCACATTCTACGTAATAACGACTTTCTATAGTTTGCGCATGCGTTCGGAAATAAGAAAAGCTTACTTCTCCCAGTTTTTTAAAATCACAGCTTCTAGAAGGTTTACATGATTTCTTAAAAAACAGGAGTTTTTAGAAACGGTGATTTATTTCATAAATGGAATCAACAAAGTATGCACATTCTACGTCATAATGACTTTCTATAGTTTGCGCATGCATCCAGAAATAAGAAAAGCTTACTTCCCCCCGTTTTTTAAAATCACAGCTTCTAGAAGGTTTACATGATTTCTTAAACAACACGAGTTTTTAGAAAATGTCATTTATTTCATAAATGGAATCAACAAAGTATGCACATTCTACGTCATAACGACTTTCTATAATTTTTGCATGCGTCCGGAAATAATAAAAGCTTACTTCCCCCCGTTTTTTAAAATCACAGCTTCTAGAAGGTTTACATGATTTCTTAAAAAAAATGAGTTTTTAGAAAATGTTATTTATTTCATAAAAGGAATCAACAAAGTATGCACATTCTACGTCATAACGACTTTCTATAGTTTGCACATGCGTATCGAAATAAGAAAAGCTTACTTGCCCCCGTTTTTTAAAATCACAGCTTCTAGAACGTTTACATGATTTCTTAAAAAACACGAGTTTTTAGAAAATGTCATTTATTTAATAAATGGAATCAACAAAGTATGCACATTTTACTTCCGCCTGTTTTTTAAAATCACAGCTTCTAGAAGGTTTACATGATTTCTTAAAAAACACGAGTTTTTAGAAAATGTCATTTATTTCATAAATTGAATCAACAAGTTATGCACATTCTACGTCATAACGAATTTCTATAGTTTGCGCATGCGTCAGGAAATAAGAAAAGCTTACTTCCACCCGTTTTTTAAAATCACAGCTTCTAGAAGGTCTACAGGATTTCTTAAAAAAAATGAGTTTTTAGAAAAAGTGATTTATTTCATAAAAGGAATCAACAAAGTAAGTACATTCTACGTCATAACGACTTTCTATAGTTTGCGCATGCATGTGGGAATAAGAAAAACTTACTTCCCCTCGTTTTTTAAAATCACAGATTCTAGAAGGTTTACATGATTTCTTAAAAAACACGAGTTTTTAGAAAATGTCATTTATTTCATAAATGGAATGAACAAAGTATGCACATTCTATGTCATAATGACTTTGTATAGTTTACGCATGCGCAAACTATGCACATTCTATGTAATAACGACTTTCTATAGTTTGCGAATGCGTCTGGAAATAAGAAAAGCTTACTTCCCCCGGTTTTTTAAAACCACAGCTTCTAGGAGGTTTACATGATTTCTTAAAAAACACGAGTTTTTATAAAATGTCATTTATTTCATGAATGGAATCAACAAAGTATGAACATTCTATGTCATAACGACTTTCTATACTTTGCGCATGCGCAAACTATGCAATCACTACGTACTAACGACTTCCTATAGTTTGCGTTTGCGTCCGGAAATAAGAAAAGCTTACTTCACCCCGTTTTTTAAATCACAACTTCTAGAAGGTTTAAATGATTTCTTAAAAAACACGAGTTTTTAGAAAATGTGATTTATTTCATCAATCGAATCAACAAAGTATGCACATTCTACGTCATAACGACTTTCTATAGTTTGCGAATGCGTCCGGAAATAAGAAAAGCTTACTTCCCCCTCTTTTTTTAAAACCACAGCTTCTAGAAGGTTTACATGATTTCTTAAAAAACACGAGTTTTTAGAAAATGTCATTTATTTCATAAATGGAATCAATAAAGTATGAACATTCTATGTCATAACGACTTTGTATAGTTTGCGCATGCGCAAACTATGCACATTCTATGTAATAACGACTTTGTATAGTTTGCGCATGCGTCCGGAAATAAGAAAAGCTTACTTCCCCCCTTTTTTTAAATTCACAGCTTCTAGAAGGTTTACATGATTTCTTAAAAAGACGAGTTTTTACAAAATGTGATTTATTTCATAAATGAAATCAACAAAGTATGCGCATTCTACGTCATAACGACTTTCTATAGTTTGTGCATGCGTCCGGAAATAAGAAAAGCTTACTTCCCCCCGTCTTTTAAAATCACAGCTTCTAGAAGGTTTACATGATTTCTTAAAAAAAATGAGTTTTTAGAAAATGTGATTTATTTCATAAAAGGAATCAACAAAGTATGCACATTCTAAGTCATAACGACTTTCTACCATTTGCGCATGCGTCCGGACATAAGAAAAGCTTACTTCCCCCCGTTTTTTCAAATAACAGTTCTAGAAGGTTTACATGATTTCTTAAAAAACACGACGTTTTAGGAAATGTCATTTATTTCATCAATGGAATCAACAAACTATGCACATTCTACGTAATCATGACTTTATTTAGTTTGCGAATGCATCCGGAAATAAGAAAAGCTTACTTCCCTCCTTTTTTTAAATTCACAGCTTCTAGAAGGTTTACATGATTTCTTAAAAAAATTAGCTTTTAGAAAATGTGATTTCTTTCATAAAAGGAATCAATAAAGTATGCACATTCTACGTTATAACGACTTTCTATAGTTTGCGCATGCGTATGGAAATAAGAAAAGCTTACTTGTCCCTGTTTTTTAAAATCACAGCTTCTAGAAGGTTTACATGATTTCTTAAAAAACACGAGTTTTTAGAAAATGTCATTTATTTAATAAATGGAATCAAAAAAGTATGCACATTCTATGTAATAACGACTTTCTATAGTTTGCGCATGCGTCCAGAAATAAGAAAAGCTTACTTCCGCCTGCTTTTTAAAATCACAGCTTCTAGAAGGTTTACATGATTTGTTAAAAAACACAAGTTTTTAGAAAATGAAATTTATTTCATAAATCGAATCAACAAAGTATGGACATTCTATGTCATAACGACTTTCTATTGTTTGCGCATGCGTCCGGAAAAAAGAAAAGCTTACTTCCACCCGTTTTTTAAAATCACAGCTTCTAGAAGGTTTACATGATTTCTTAAAAAAACGAGTTTTTAGAAAATGTGATTTATTTCATAAAAGGAATCAACAAAGTATGCACATTCTACGTCATAACGACTTTCTACAGTTTGCGCATGCATATGGAAATAAGAAAAGCTTACTTCCTCTCATTTTTTAAAATCACAGCTTTTAGAAGGTTTACATGATTTCTTAAAAAACACGAGTTTTTAGAAAATGTGATTTATTTCATAAATGGAATCAACAAAGTATGCACATTCTAGGTCAGAACGACTTTCTATAGTTTGCGCATGCTTCCGGAAATAAGAAAAGCTTACTTCCCCTCGTTTTTTAAAATCACAGCTTCTAGAAGCTTTACATGATTTCTTAAAAAACACGAGTTTTTAGAAAATGTGATTTATTTAATAAATGGAATTAACAAAGTATGCACATTATACGTCATAACGACTTTCTAAATTTTGCGCATGCGTCCGGAAATAAGAAAAGCTTACTTCCGGCAGTTTTTTAAAATCACAACTTCTAGAAGGTTTACATGATTTCTTAAAAAAAATGAGGTTTTAGAAAATGTGATTTATTTCTTAAATGGAATCAAAAAACTATGCACATTCGACGTCATAACAATTTTCTATAGTTTGCGCATGCGTATGGAAATAAGAAAAGCTTACTTGCCCCCGTTTTTTAAAATCACAGCTTCTAGAAGGTTTACATGATTTCTTAAAAAACATGAGTTTTTAGAAAATGTGATTTATTTCATCAATGGAATCAACAAACTATGCACATTCTACGTAATAACGACTTTCTATAGTTTGCGAATGCGTCCGGAAATAAGAAAAGCTTACTTCCGCCCGGTTTTTAAAATCACAGCTTCTGGAAGGTTTACATGATTTCTTAAAAAACACGAGTTTTTGGAAAATGTGATTTATTTCATAAATAGTATCAACAAAGTATGCACATTCTATGTCATAACGACTTTCTATAGTTTGCGCATGCGTCCGGAAAAAAGAAAAGCTTACTTCCCCCCGTTTTTTAAAATCACAGCTTCTACAAGGTTTACATGATTTCTTAAAAAAAACGAGTTTTTAGAAAATGTGATTGATTTCATAAAAGGAATCAACAAATTATGCACATTCTCCGTCATAACGAATTTCTACAATTTGTGCATGCGTATGGAAATAAGAAAAGCTTAATTCCCCCCGTTTTTTAAAATCACAGCTTCTAGAAGGTTTACATGATTTATTAACAAACACGAGTTTTTAGAAAATGTCATTTATTTCATAAATGGAATCAACAAAGTATGCACATTCTATGTCATAATGACTTTCTATAGTTTTCACATGCGCAAACTATGCACATTCTACGTAATAACGACTTTCTATAGTTTGCGCATGCGTCCGGAAATAAGAAAAGCTTACTTCCGCCAGTTTTTTAAAATCACAGCTTCTAGAAGGTTTACATAATTTCTTAAAAAACACAAATTTTTAGAAAATGTGATTTATTTCATAAATGGAATCAACAAAGTATGCACATTCTATGTCATAAAGACTTTCAAAAGTTTGCACATGCGTCCGGAAATAAGAAAAGCTTACTTCCCTCAGTTTTTTAAAATAACAGCTTCTAGAAGGTTTACATGATTTCTTAAAAAATACGAGTTTTTAGAAAATGTGATTTATTTCATAAATGGAATCAACAAAGTATGCACATTCTAAGTCATAACGACTTTCTATAGTTTGCGAATGCGTCTGGAAAGAAGAAAAGCTTACTTCCCCCTGTTTTTTAAAATCACAGCATCTACAAGGTTTACATGATTTCTTAAAAAACACGAGTTTTTAGAAAATGTGATTTATTTCATCAATGGAATCAACAAACTATGCACATTCTACGTAATAACGACTTTCTATAGTTTGTGACTGCGTCCGGAAATAAGAAAAGCTTACTTCCCCGCGTTTTTTAAAACCACAGCTTCTAGAAGGTTTAGATGATTTCTTAAAAAACACGAGTTTTTAGAAAATGTCATTTATTTCATAAATGGAATAAAAAAAGTATGAACATTCTATGTCATAACGACTTTGTATAGTTTGCACATGCGCAAACTATGCACATTCTAGGTAATAACGACTTTCTATAGTTTGCGCATGCGTCCGGAAATAAGAAAAGCTTACTCCCGCCAGTTTTTTAAAATCACAGCTTCCACAAGGTTTACATGATTTCTTAAAAAACATGAGTTTTTAGAAAATGTGATTTAATTCATAAATGGAATCAACAAAGTATGCACATTCTATGTCATAATGACTTTGTATAGTTTACGCATGCGCAAACTATGCACATTCTACATCATAACGACTTTCTATAGTTCGTGCATGCGTCCGGAAATAAGAAAAGCTTACTTCCGTCAGTTTTTCAAAATCACAGCTTCTACAAGGTTTACATGATTTCTTACAAAAAAGGAGTTTTTAGAAAATGTGATTTATTTCATCAATGGAATCAACAAACTATGCACATTCTACGTAATAACGACTTTCTATAGTTTGCGAATGCGTCCGGAAATAAGAAAAGCTTACTTCCGCCCGGTTTTTAAAATCACAGCTTCTAGAAGGTTTACATGATTTCTTAAAAAACAAGAGTGTTTAGAAAATGTCATTTATTCATTAATGGAATCAAAAAAGTATGAACATTCTATCTCATAACGACTTTGTATAGGTTGTGCATGCGCAAACTATGCACATTCTATGTAATAACGATTTCTATAGTTTGTGCATGCGTCCGGAAATAAGAAAGCTTACTTCCCCCCTTTTTTTAAATTCACAGCTTCTAGAAGGTTTACATGATTTCTTAACAAACACGAGTTTTTAGAAAATGTCATTTATTTCATAAATGGAATCAACAAAGTATGCATATTCTATGTCATAACGACTTTCTAAAGTTTGCGCATGCGTCCGGAAATAAGAAAAGCTTACTTCCGCCAGTTTTTTAAAATCACAGCTTCTAGAAGGTTTACATGATTTCTTAAAAAACATGAGTTTTTAGAAAATGTGATTTATTTAATAAATGGAATCAACAATGTATGCACATTATACGTCATAACGACTTTCTAAAGTTTGCGCATGCGTCCGGAAATAAGAAAAGCTTACTTCCGGCAGTTTTTTAAAATCACAGCTTCTAGAAGGTTTACATGATTTCTTAAAAAACACGAGTTTTTAGAAAATGTGATTTATTTCATAAATGGAATAAAAAAACTATGCACATTCTAAGTCATAACGACTTTCTACAGTTTGCGCATGCGTCCGGAAATAAGAAAAGCTTACTTCCCCCGGTTTTTTAAAATAACAGCTTCTAGAAGGTTTACACGATTTCTTAAAAAGCACGAGTTTTTAGAAAATGTCATTTATTTAATAAATGGAATCAACAAAGTATGCACATTCTACGTAATAACGACTTTCTATAGTTTGCGCATGCGTCCGGAAATAAGAAAAGCTTACTTCTGCCTGTTTTTTAAAATCACAGCTTCTAGAAGGTTTACATGATTTGTTAAAAAACACAAGTTTTTAGAAAATGTCATTTATTTCATAAATCGAATCAACAAAGTATGCACATTCTATGTCATAACGACTTTCTATTGTTTGCGCATGCGTCCGGAAAAAAGAAAAGCTTCCTTCCCCCCGTTTTTTAAAATCACAGCTTCTAGAAGGTTTACATGATTTCTTAAAAAAAATGAGTTTTTAGAAAATGTGATTTATTTCATAAAAGGAATCAACAATGTATGCACATTCTACGTCATAACGACTTTCTATAGTTTGCGCATGCATATGGGAATAGGAAAAGCTTACTTCCCCTCGTTTTTTAAAATCACAGCTTCTAGAAGGTTTACATGATTTCTTAAAAAACACGAGTTTTTAGAAAATGTGATTTATTTCATAAATGGAATCAACAAAGTATGCACATTCTACGTCAGAACGACTTTCTATAGTTTGCGCATGCTTCCGGAAATAAGAAAAGCTTACTTCCCCTCGTTTTTTAAAATCACAGCTTCTAGAAGGTTTACATGATTTTTTTAAAAACACGAGTTTTTAGAAAATGTCATTTATATCATAAATGGAATCAACAAAGTATGAACATTCGATGTCATAACGACTTTGTATAGTTTGCGCATGCGAAAACTGTGCACATTCTATGTAATAACGACTCTCTATAGTTTGCGCATGCATCCGGAAATAAGAAAAGCTTACTTCGCTACTTTTTTTAAATTCACAGCTTCTAGAAGGTTTAGATGATTTCTTAAAAAACATGAGTTTTTAGAAACTGTGATTTATTTCATAAATGGAATCAACAAAGTATGCACATTCTACGTAATAACGACTTTCTATAGTTTCCGCATGCGTCCGGAAATAAGAAAAGCTTAATTCAACCAGTTTTTTGAAATCACAGCTTCTAGAATGTTTACATGATTTCTTAAAAAACACGAGTTTTTAGAAAATGTGATTTATTTCATAAATAGAATCAACAAAGTATGCACATTCTATGTCATAACGACTTTCTATAGTTTGCGCATGCGTCCGGAAAAAAGAAAAGCTTACTTCCCCCCGTTTTTTAAAATCACAGCTTCTAGAAGGTTTACATGATTTCTTAAAAAAAACGAGTTTTTAGAAAATGTTATTTATTTCATAAAAGGAATCAACAAATTATGCACATTCTACGTCATAACGACTTTCTACAGTTTGAGCATGTGTATGGAAATAAGAAAAGCTTAATTCCCCCCGTTTTTTAAAATCACAGCTTCTAGAAGGTTTACATGATTTCTTAACAAACACGAGTTTTTAGAAAATGTCATTTATTTCATAAATGGAATAAAAAAAGTATGCACATTCTATGTCATAACGACTTTCTATAGTTTTTGCATGCGCAAACTATGCACATTCTACGTAATAACGACTTTCTATAGTTTGCTATTGCGTCCGGAAATAAGAAAAGCTTACTTTTGCCAGTTTTTTAAAATCACAGCTTCTAGAAGGTTTACATGATTTCTTAAAAAACACAAGTTTTTAGAAAATGTGATTTATTTCATAAATGGAATCAACAAAGTATGCACATTCTACGTCATAACGACTTTCTAAAGTTTGCGCATGCGTCCGGAAATAAGAAAAGCTTACTTCCCGCCGTTTTTTAAAATAACAGCTTCTAGAAGGTTTACCTGATTTCTTAAAAAATACGAGTTTTTAGAAAATGTCATTTATTTCCTAAATGTAATCAACAAAGTATGCACATTCTAAGTCATAACGACTTTCTATAGTTTGCGAATGCATCTGGAAATAAGAAAAGCTTACTTCCCCCCGTTTTTTAAAATCACAGCTTCTACAAGGTTTACATGATTTCTTAAAAAACATGAGTTTTTAGAAAATGTGATTTATTTAACCAATGGAATCAACAAACTATGCACATTCTACGTAATAACGACTTTCTATAGTTTGCGAATGCGTCCGGAAATAAGAAAAGCTTACTTCCCCCCGTTTTTTAAAACCACAGCTTCTAGAAGGTTTACATGATTTCTTAAAAAACATGAGTTTTTAGAAAATGTCATTTATTTCATAAATGGAATAAAAAAAGTATGAACATTCTATGTCATAACGAATTTGTATAGTTTCGGCATGCACAAACTATGCACATTCTATGTAATAACGACTTTCTATAGTTTGCGCATGCGTCCGGAAATAAGAAAAGCTTACTTCTGCTAGTTTTTTAAAATCACAGCTTCCACAAGGTTTACAAGATTTCTTAAAAAACATGAGTTTTTAGAAAATGTGATTTAATTCATAAATGGAATCAACAAAGTATGCACATTCTATGTCATAACGACTTTGTATAGTTTACGCATGCGCAAACTATGCACATTCTACATCATAACGACTTTCTATAGTTTGCGCATGCGTCCGGAAATAAGAAAATCTTACTTCCGCCAGTTTTTTAAAATCACAGCTTCTAGAAGGTTTACATGAGTTCTTAAAAAACACGAGTTTTTAGAAAATGTGATTTATTTCATCAGTGGAATCAACAAACTATGCACATTCTACATAATAACGACTTTCTATAGTTTGCGAATGCGTCCGGAAATAAGAAAAGCTTACTTCCCCCTGGTTTTTAAAATCACAGCTTCTAGAAGGTTTACATGATTTCTTAAAAAACACGAGTTTTTAGAACATGTCATTTATTCATAAATGGAATCAAAAAGGTATGAACATTCTATCTCATAATGACTTTGTATAGGTTGTGCAGGCGCAAACTATGCACATTCTATGTAATAACGATTTCTATAGTTTAAGCATGCATCCGGAAATAAGAAAAGCTTACTTCCCCCCTTTTTTTAAATTCACAGCTTCTAGAAGGTTTACATGATTTCTTAACAAACACGAGTTTTTAGAAAATGTCATTTATTTCATAAATGGAATCAACAAAGTATGCACATTCTATGTCATAACGACTTTCTAAAGTTTGCGCATCCGTCCAGAAATAAGAAAAGCTTACTTCCTCCAGTTTTTTAAAATCACAGCTTCTAGAAGGTTTACATGATTTCTTAAAAAACATGAGTTTTTAGAATATGTGATTTATTTCATAAATGGAATCAACAAAGTATGCACATTCTACATCATAACGACATTCTATAGTTTGTGCATGCGTCCGGAAATAAGTAAAGCTTACTTCCCCCCGTCTTTTAAAATCATAGCTTCTAGAAGGTTTACATGATTTCTTAAAAAAAATGAGTTTTTAGAAAATGTGATTTATTTCATAAAAGTAATCAACAAAGTATGCACATTCTACGTCATAACGACTTTCTATGGTTTGCGCATGCGTATTGAAATAAGAAAAGTTTACTTGCCCCCGTTTTTTAAAATCACAGCTTCTAGAAGGTTTACATGATTTCTTAAAAAACACGAGTTTTTGGAAAATGTCATTTATTTAATAAATGGAACAAACAAAGTATGCACATTCTACGTAATAACGACTTTCTATGGTTTGTGCATGCGTCCGGAAATAAGAAAAGCTTACTTCTGCCTGTTTTTTAAAATCACAGCTTTTAGAAGGTTTACATGATTTCTTAAAAAACACAAGTTTTTAGAAAATGTCATTGATTTCATAAATCGAATCAACAAAGTATGCACATTCTACGTCATAACGACTTTCTATAGTTTGCGCATGCGTCTGGAAATAAGAAAAGCTTACTTCCCCCCGTTTTTTAAAATCACGGCTTCTAGAAGGTTTACATGATTTCTTAAAAAAATGAGTTTTTAGAAAATGTGATTTATTTCATAAAATGAATCAACAAAGTATGCACATTCTACGTCATAACGACTTTTTACAGTTTGCTCATGCGTATGGGAATATGAAAAGCTTACTTCCCCTCGTTTTTTAAAATTACAGCTTCTACAAGGTTTACATGATTTCTTAAAAAACACGAGTTTTTAGAAAATGTGATTCATTTCATAAATGGAATCAACAAAGTATGCACATTCAATGTCATAACGACTTTCTCTAGTTTGCGCATGCGTCCGGAAATAAGAAAAGCTTACTTCCGCCAGTTTTTTAAAATCACAGCTTCTAGAAGGTTTACATGATTTCCTAAAAAACACGAGTTTTTAGAAAATCTGATTTATTTCATAAATGGAATCAACAAAGTATGCACATTCTATGTAATAACGACTTTGTATAGTTTGCGCGTGTGCAAACTATGCACATTTTACGTAATAACGACTTTCTATAGTTTGCGAATGCGTCCAGAAATAAGAAAAGCTTACTTCCCCCCATTTTTTAAAACCACAGCTTCTAGAAGGTTTACATGATTTCTTAAAAAACACGAGTTTTTAGAAAATGTCATTTATTTCATAAAAGGAATCAACAAAGTATGCACATTCTATGTCATAACGACTTTCTATAGTTTGCACATGCGTATGGAAATAAGAAAAGCTTACTTCCCCCCGTTTTTTAAAAGCACACCTTCTAGAAGGTTTATATGATTTCTTAAAAAACACGAGTTTTTAGAAAATGTCATTTTCTTTAATAAATGGAATCAACAAATTATGCTCATTCTACGTAATAACGACTTTCTATAGTTTGCGGATGCATCTAGAAATAAGAAAAGCTTACTTCCCCCTGTTTTTTAAAATCACAGCTTCTAGAAGGTTTACATGATTTCTTAACAAACACGAGTTTTTAGAAAATGTCATTTATTTCATAAATGGAATCAACAAAGTATGCACATTCTATTTCATAACGACTTTCTATACTTTGCGCATACGCAAACTATGCACATTCTACGTACTAACGAATTTCTATAGTTTGCGTATGCGTCTGGAAATAAGAAAAGCTTACTTCACCCCGTTTTTTAAAATCACAACTTCTAGAAGGTTTACATGATTTCTTAAAAAACACGAGTTTTTAGAAAATGTGATTTATTTCATCAATGGAATCAACAAACTATGCACATTCGACGTAATAACGACTTTCTATTGTTTCGAGTGCGTCCGGAAATAAGAAAAGCTTACTTCCCCCCATTTTTTAAAATCACAGCTTCTAGAAGGTTTACATGATTTCTTAAAAAACATGAGTTTTTAGAAAATGTGATTTAATTCATAAATGGAATCAACAAAGTATGCATATTGTATGTCATAACGACTTTGTATAGTTTGCGCATGCGCAAACTCTGCACATTCTACGTCATAGTGACTTTCTATAGTTCGCGCATGCGTCTGGAAATAAGAAAAGCTTACTTCCGCTAGTTTTTTAAAATCACAGCTTCCAGAAGGTTTACATGATTTCTTAAAAAACACGAGTTTTTAGAAAATGTGATTTATTTCATAAATGGAATCAACAAGGTATGCAAATTCTAAGTCAGAATGACTTTCTATAGTTTGCGCATGCGTCCAGAAATAAGAAAAGCTTACTTCCGCCAGTTTTTTAAAATCACAGCTTCTAGAAGGTTTACATGATTTCTTAAAAAACACGAGTTTGTAGAAAATGTGATTTATTTCATCAGTGGAATCAACAAACTATGCACATTCTACGTAATAACGACTTTCTATAGTTTTGAATGCGTCCGGAAATAAGAAAAGCTTACTTCCCTCCGGTTTTTAAAATCACAACTTCTAGAAGGTTTACATGATTTCTTAAAAAACACGAGTTTTTAGAAAATGGCATTTATTTCATAAATGGAATAAAAAACGTATGAACATTCTATCTCATAACGACTTTGTATAGTTTGTGCATGCGCAAACTATGCACATTCTATGTAATAACGACTTTCTATAGTTTGCGCATGCGTCCGGAAATAAGAAAAGCTTACTTCCCCCCTTTTTTTAAATTCACAGCTTCTAGAAGGTTTACATGATTTCTTAACAAGCACGAGTTTTTAGAAAATGTCATTTATTTCATAACTGGAATCAACAAAGTATGCACATTCTATGTCATAACGACTTTCTAAAGTTTGCGCATCCGTCCGAAAATAAGAAAACCTTACTTCCGCCAGTTTTTTAAAATCACAGCTTCTAGAAGATTTACATGATTTCTTAAAAAACATGAGTTTTTAGAAAATGTGATTTATTTCATAAATGGAATCAACAAAGTATGCACATTCTACGTCATAACGACTTTCTATAGTTTGCGCATGCATCCGGAAATAAGAAAATCTTACTTCCCCTCATTTTTTAAAATCACAGCTTCTAGAAGGTTTACATCATTTCTTAAAAAACACGAGTTTTTAGAAAATGTCATTTATTTCATAAATGGAATCAACAAAGTATGAACATTCTATGCAATAACGACTTTCTATAGTTTCCGCATGCATCCGGAAATAAGAAAAGCTTACTTCCCCAGTTTTTTTAAATTCACAGCTTCTAGAAGGTTTAGATGATATCTTAAAAGACACGAGTTTTGAGAAAATGTTATTTATTTCATAAATGGAATCAACAAAGTATGCACATTCTACGTAATAACGACTTTCTATAGTTTCCGCATGCGTCCGAAAATAAGAAAAGCTTAATTCAACCAGTTTTTTAAAATCATAGCTTCTAGAAGGTTTACATGATTTCTTAAAAAACACGAGTTTTTAGAAAATGTGATTTATTTCATAAATGGAATCAACAAACTATGCACATTCTATGTAATAACGACTTTCTATAGTTTGCGCATGCGTCCGGAAATAAGAAAAGCTTACTTCCCCCCTTTTTTTAAATTCACAGCTTCTAGAAGGTTTACATGATTTCTTAAAAAACACGAGTTTTTAGAAAATGTGATTTATTTCATAAATGGAATCAACAAAGTATGCACATTCTATGTCATAACGACATTCTATAGTTTGTGCATGCGTCCGGAAATAAGAAAAGCTTACTTCCCCCCGTCTTTTAAAATCACAGCTTCTAGAAGGTTTACATGATTTCTTAAAAAAATGAATTTTTAGAAAATGTGATTTATTTCATAAAAGGAATCAACAAAGTATGCACATTCTATGTCATAACGACTTTCTATAGTTTGCGCATGCGTATTGAAATAAGAAAATCTTACTTGCCCCCGTTTTTTAAAATCACAGCTTCTAGAAGGTTTACATGATTTCTTAAAAAACACGAGTTTTTAGAAAATGTCATTTATTTAATAATAGGAACCAACAAAATATGCACATTCTACATAATAACGAATTTCTATAGTTTGCGCATGCGTCCGGACATAAGAAAAGCTTACTTCTGCCTGTTTTTTAAAATCACAGCTTCTAGAAGGTTTACATGATTTCTTAAAAAAAACGAGTTTTTAGAAAATGTGATTTATTTCATAAAAGGAATCAACAAAGTATGCACATTCTACGTCATAACGACTTTTTACAGTTTGCGCAAGCGTATGGGAATAAGAGAAGATTACTTCCCCTCGTTTTTTAAAATTACAGCTTCTACAAGGTTTATATGATTTCTTAAAAAACACGAGTTTTTAGAAAATGTGATTTATTTCATAAATGGAATCAACAAAGTATGCACATTTTATGTCATAACGACTTTCTATACTTTGCGCATGCGCAAACTATGCACATTCTACGTACTAACGACTTTCTATAGTTTACGTATGCGTCCGGAAATAAGAAAAGCTTACTTCACCCAGTTTTTTAAAATCACAACTTCTAAAAGGTTTAGATGATTTCTTAAAAAACACGAGTTTTTAGAAAATGCCATTTATTTCATAAATGGAAGCAAAAAAGTATGAACATTCTATGTCATAACGACTTTGTATAGTTTGCGCATGCGCAAACTATGCACATTCTATGTAATAAAGACTTTCTATAGTTTGCGCATGCGTCCGGAAATAAAAAAAGCTTACTTCCCCCCTTTTTTTAAATTCACAGCTTCTAGAAGGTTTATATGATTTCTTAAAAAACACGAGTTTTTAGAAATTGTGATTTATTTCATAAATGGAATCAACAAAGTATGCACATTCTACGTCATAACGAATTTCTATAGTTTGCGCATGCGTCCGGAAATAAGAAAAGCTTACTTCCCCCCGTTTTTTAAAACCACATCTTCTAGACGGTTTACATGATTTCATAAAAAAACGAGTTTTTAGAAAATGTGATTTATTTAATAAAAGGAATCAACAAAGTACGCACATTCTACATCATAACGACTTTCTATAGTTTGCGCATGCGTATGGAAATAAGAAAAGCTTACTTCCCCCTGTTTGTTAAAATCACGGCTTCTAGAAGGTTTACATGATTTCTTAACAAACACGAGTTTTTAGAAAATGTCATTTATTCCATAAATGGAATCAACAAAGTATCCACATTCTACGTCATAACAACTTTCTATAGTTTGCGCATGCGCCCGGAAATAAGAAAAGCTTACTTCCCCTTGTTTTTTAAAATCCCAACTTCTAGAAGGTTTACATGATTTCTTAAAAAACACGAGTTTTTAGAAAATTTCATTTTGTTTAATAAATGGAATCAACAAAGTATGCAAATTCTATGTAATAATGACTTTCTATAGTTTGCGCATGCATCCGGAAATAATAAAAGCTTACTTCCCCCTGTTTTTTAAAATCACAGCTTCTAGAAGGTTTACATGATTTCTTAACAAACACGAGTTTTTAGAAAATGTCATTTATTTCATAAATGGAATCAACAAAGTATGCACATTCTATGTCATAACGAATTTCTATACTTTGCGCATGCACAAACTATGCACATTCTACGTACTAACGACTTTCTATAGTTTGCGTATGCGTCCGGAAATAAGAAAAGCTTACTTCACCCCATTTTTTAAAATCACAACTTCTAGAAGGTTTACATGATTTCTTAAAAAACATGAGTTTTTAGAAAATGTGGTTTATTTCATCAATGGAATCAACAAAGTATGCACATTCTACATAATAACGACTTTCTATAGTTTGCGCATGCGTCCGGAAATAAGAAAAGCTTACTTCCCCCCATTTTTTAAAATCACAGCTTCTAGAAGGTTTACATGATTTCTTAAAAAACACGAGTTTTTAGAAAATGTCATTTATTTCATAAATGGAATCAACAAAGTATGAACATTCGATGTCATAATGACTTTGTATAGTTTGCGCATGCGCAAACTATGCACATTCTATGTAATAACGACTTTCTATAGTTTGCGCATGCGTCCGGAAATAAGAAAAACTTACTTCCCCCCTTTTTTTAAATTCACAACTTCTAGAAGGTTTAGATGATTTCTTAAAAAACATGAGTTTTTAGAAACTATGATTTATTTCATAAATGGAATCAACAAAGTATGCACATTCTACGTAATAAAGACTTTCTATAGTTTCCGCATGCGTCCGGAAATAAGAAAAGCTTAATTCAACCAGTTTTTTAAAATCACAGCTTCTAGAAGGTTTACATGATTTCTTAAAAAACACGAGTTTTTAGAAAATGTGATTTATTTCATAAATGGAATCAACAAAGTATGCACATTCTATGTCATAATGACTTTCTATAGTTTGCGCATGCGTCCGGAAATAAGAAAAGCTTACATCCCCCCGTTTTTTAAAATCACAACTTCTAGAAGGTTTACATGATTTCTTAAAAAACATCAGCTTTTAGAAAATGTGATTTATTTCATAAATGGAATCAACAAATTATGCACATTCTAAGTCATAACGACTTTATATAGTTTGCGCATGCATCCGGAAATAAAAAAGTTTACTTCCGCCAGTTTTTTAGAATCACAGCTTCTAGAAGGTTTACATGATTTCTTAAAAAAACGAGTTTTTAGAAAATGTGATTTATTTCATAAATGGAATCAACAAAGTATGCACATTCTACGTCATAACGAATTTCTACAGTTTGCGCATGCATATGGAAATAAGAAAAGCTTAGATCCCCCCGTTTTTTAAAATCACAGCTTCTAGAAGGTTTACATGATTTCTTAACAAACACGAGTTTTTATAAAATGTGATTTATTTCATCAATGGAATCAGCAAAGTATGCACATTCTATGTCATAACGACTTTCTATAGTTTGCGCATGCGTCTGGAAATAAGAAAAGCTTACTTCCCCCCGTTTTTTAAAATCACAGCTTCTACAACGTTTACATGATTTCTTAAAAAACACGTGTTTTTAGAAAATGTGATTTATTTCATCAATGGAATCAACAAACTATGCACATTCTATGTAATAACGACTTTCTATAGTTTGCGAATGCGTCCGGAAATAAGAAAAGCTTACTTCCCCACGTTTTTTAAAAGCACAGCTTCTACAAGGTTTACATGATTTCTTAAAAAACACGAGTTTTTAGAAAATGTCATTTATTTCATAAATGGAAGCAAAAAAGTATGAACATTCTAGGTCATAACGACTTTGTATAGTTAGCGCATGCGTCCGGAAATAAGAAAAGCTTACTTCCCCCCGTTTTTTAAAATCACAACTTCTAGAAGGTTTACATGATTTCTTAAAAAAAATGAGTTTTTAGAAAATGTGATTTATTTCATAAAAGGAATCAACAAAGTATGCACATTCTACTTTATAACGACTTTCTACAGTTTGCGCATGCATATGGAAATAAGAAAAGCTTACTTCCCCCCGTTTTTTAAAATCACAGCTTCTAGAAGGTTTACATGATTTCTTAAAAAACATGAGTTTTTAGAAAATCTGATTTATTTCATAAATGGAATCAACAAAGTATGCACATTCTATGTCATAACGACTTTGTATAGTTTACGCATGCGCAAACTATGCACCTTCTACGTCATCACGACTGTCTATAATTTGCGCATGCGTCCCGAAATAAGAAAAGCTTACTTCCGCCAGTTTTTTAAAATCGCAGCTTCTAGAAGGTTTACATGATTTCTTAAAAAACACGATTTTTTAGAAAATGTGATTTATTTCATCAATGGAATCAACAAAGTATGCACATTCTATAGTTTGCGCATGCGTCCAGAAATAAGAAAAGCTTACTTCCACCCGTTTTCTAAAATCACAGCTTCTAGAAGGTTTACATGATTTCTTAAAAAACACGAGTTTTTAGAAAATGTGATTTATTTCATAAATGGAATCAACAAAGTATGCACATTCTATGTCATAACAACTTTTTATAGTTTACGGATGCACAAACTATGCACATTCTACGTAATAACGACTTTCTATAGTTTGCGAATGCGTCCGGAAATAAGAAAAGCTTACTTCCCCCCGTTTTTTAAAATCACAGCTTCTAGAAGGTTTACATGATTTCTTTAAAAACACGAGTTTTTAGAAAATGTCATTTTGTTTAATAAATGGAATCAACAAAGTATGCACATTCTACGTAATAACGACTTTCTATAGTTTGCGCATGCGTCCAGAAATAAGAAAACCTTACTTCCCCCTGTTTTTTAAAATCACAGCTTCTAGAAGGTTTACATGATTTCTTAACAAACACGAGTTTTTAGAAAATGTCATTTATTTCATAAATGGAATCAACAAAGTATGCACATTCTATGTCATAACGACTTTCTATACTTTGCGCATGCGCAAACTATGCACATTCTACGTACTAACGACTTTCTATAGTTTGCGTATGCATCCGGAAATAAGAAAAGCTTACTTCACCCCATTTTTTAAAATCACAACTTCTAGAAGGTTTACATGATTTCTTAAAAAACATGAGTTTTTAGAAAATGTGATTTATTTCATCAATGGAATCAACAAACTATGCACATTCTACATCATAACGAGTTTCTATAGTTTACGCATGCATCCGGAAATAAGAAAAGCTTACTTCCCCCCGTTTTTTAAAATCACAGCTTCTAGAAGGTTTACATGATTTCTTAAAAAACACGAGTTTTTAGAAAATGTGATTTATTTCAACAATGGAATCAAGAAACAATGCACATTCTACGTAATAACGACTTTCTATTGTTTGCGAATGCGTCCGGAAATAAGAAAAGCTTACTTCGCCCCATTTTTTAAAATCAAAGCTTCTAGAAGGTTTACATGATTACTTAAAAAACACGAGTTTTTAGAAAATGTGATTTAATTCATAAATGGAATCAACAAAGTATGCACATTCTATGTCATAACGACTTTGTATAGTTTACGCATGCGCAAACTATGCACATCCTACATCATAACGATTTTCTATAGATCGCGTATGCATCCGGAAATAAGAAAAGATTACTTCTGCCAGTTTTTTAAAATCACAGCTTCTAGAAGGTTTACATGATTTCTTAAAAAACACGAGTTTTTAGAAAATGTCATTTATTTCATAAATGGAATAAAAAAAGTATGAACATTCTATCTCATAACGACTTTGTATAGGTTGTGCATGCGCAAACTATGCACATTCTATGTAATAACGACTTTCTATAGTTTGCGCATGCGTCCGGAAATAAGAAAAGCTTACTTCCCCCCTTTTTTTAAATTCACAGGTTCTAGAAGGTTTACATGATTTCTTAACAAACACGAGTTTTTAGAAAATGTCATTTATTTCATAAATGGAATCAACAAAGTATGCACATTCTATGTCATAACGACTTTGTATGGTTTGCGCATGTGCAAACTATGCACATTCTACTTAATAACGACTTTCTATAGTTTGCGCATGCGTCCGGAAATAAGAAAAGCTTACTTCCGCCAGTTTTTTAAAATCACAGCTTCTAGAAGGTTTACATGATTTCTTAAAAGACACGAGTTTTTAGAAAATGTCATTTATTTCATAAATAGAAGAAAAAAAGTATGAACATTCTACGTCATAACGACTTTGTATAGTTTGCGCATGCGTCCGGAAATAAGAAAAGCTTACTTCCCCCTGTTTTTTTAAATCACAGCTTCTCGAAGGTTTACATGATTTGTTAAAAAAAATGAGTTTTTAGAAAATGTGATTTATTTCATTAAAGGAATCAACAAAGTATGCACATTTTACGTCATCACGATTTTCTACAGTTTGCACATGTGTATGGAAACAAGAAAAGCTTACTTCCCCCTGTTTTTAAAAATCACAGCTTCTAGAAGGTTTACATGATTTCTTAAAAAACACGAGTTTTTAGAAAATGTTATTTATTTAATAAATGAAATCAACAAAGTATGCACATTCTACGTAATAACGACTTTCTATTGTTTACGCATGCGCAAACTATGCACATTCTACGTCATAACGACTGTCTATAGTTTGCGAATGCGTCCGGAAATAAGGAAAAGCTTACTTCCGCCAGTTTTTTAAAATTACAGCTTCTAGAAGGTTTACATGATTTCTTAAAAAACATGAGTTTTTAGAAAATGTGATTTATTTCATAAATGGAATCAACAAAGTATGCACATTCTAAGTCAAACGACTTTTTATAGTTTGCGCATGCATCCGGAAATAAGAAAAGTTTACTTCCGCCAGTTTTTTAGAATCACAGCTTCTAGAAGGTTTACATGATTTCTTAAAAAACACGAGTTTTTATAAAATGTGATTTATTTCATCAATGGAATCAACAAACTATGCACATTCTATGTAATAACGACTTTCTATAGTTTGCGAATGCATCCGAAAATAAGAAAAGCTTACTTCCGCCAGTTTTTTAAAATCACAGCTTCTAGAAGGTTTACATGATTTCTTAAAAAACATGAGATTTTAGAAAATGTGATTTATTTCATCAATGGAATCAACAAACTATGCACATTCACCGTAATAACGACTTTCTATAGTTTGCGAATGCGTCCGGAAATAAGAAAAGCTTACTTCCCCCCGTTTTTTAAAATCACAGTTTCTAGAAGGTTTACATGATTTTTTTAAAAACACGAGTTTTTAGAAAATGTGATTTATTCCATAAATGGAATCAACAAAGTATGCATATTCTATGTCATAACGACTTTGTATAGTTTACGCATGCGCAAACTATCCACATTCTACGTCATAACGACTTTCTATAGTTTGCGCATGCGTCCAGAAATAAGAAAAGCTTACTTCCGCCAGTTTTTTAAAATCACAGCTTCTAGAAGGTTTACATGATTTCTTAAAAAATAGGAGTTTTCAGAAAAAGTGATTTATTTCATAAATGGAATCAACAAAGTATGCACATTCTACGTAATAACGACTTTCTATAGTTTGTGCATGCGTCCGGAAATAAGAAAAGCTTACTTCCGCCAGGTTTTTAAAATCACAGCTTCTAGAAGGTTTACATGATTTCTTAAAAAACACGAGTTTTTAGAAAATGTCATTTATTTCATAAGTGGAATAAAAAAAGTATGAACATTCTATGTCATAACGACTTTGTATAGTTTGCGCATGCGCAAACTATGCACATTCTATGTAATAACGACTCTCTATAGTTTGCGCATGCGATCGGAAATAAGAAAAGCTTACTTCCCCCCTTTTTTTAAATTCACAGCTTCTAGAAGGTTTACATGATTTCTTAAAAAACATGAGTTTTTAGAAAATGTGATTTATTTCATAAATGGAATCAACAAAGTATGCACATTCTACGTCATAACGAATTTCTATAGTTTGCGCATGCGTCCGGAAATAAGAAAAGCTTACTTCCCCCCGTTTTTTAAAATCACAGCTTCTAGAAGGTTTACATGATTTCATAAAAAAAACAAGTTTTTAGAAAATGTGATTTATTTAATAAAAGGAATCAACAAAGTATGCACATTCTACATCATAACAACTTTCTATAGTTTGCGCATACGTATGGAAATAAGAAAAGCTTACTTCCCCCCGTTTTTTAAAATCACAGCTTCTAGAAGGTTTACATGATTTCTTAAAAAACACGAGTTTTTAGAAAATGTCACTTATTTCATAAATGGAATCAACAAAGTATGAACATTCCATGTCATAACGAATTTGTATAGTTTGCGCATGCACAAACTATGCACATTCTATATAATAATGACTTTCTATAGTTTGCGCATGCGTCCAGAAATAAGAAAGGCTTACTTCCCCCTGTTTGTTAAAATCACGGCTTCTAGAAGGTTTACATGATTTCTTAACAAACACGAGTTTTTAGAAAATGTCATTTATTTCATAAATGGAATCAACAAAGTATGCACATTCTACGTCATAACAACTTTCTATAGTTTGCGCATGCGTCCGGAAATAAGAAAAGCTTACTTCCCCTCGTTTTTTAAAATCACAACTTCTAGAAGGTTTACATGATTTCTTAACAAACACGAGTTTTTAGAAAATGTCATTTATTTCATAAATGGTATCAACAAAGTATTAACATTCGATGTCATAATGACTTTGTATAGTTTGCGAATGCGCAAACTATGCACATTCTATGTAATAACGACTTTCTATAGTTTGCGCATGCGTCCGGAAATAAGAAAAACTTACTTCCCCCCTTTTTTTAAATTCACAGCTTCTAGAAGGTTTAGATGATTTCTTAAAAAACATGAGTTTTTAGAAACTGTGATTTATTTCATAAATGGAATCAACAAAGTATGCACATTCTACGTAATAACGACTTTCTATAGTTTCCGCATGCGTCCGGAAATAAGAAAAGCTTAATTCAACCAGTTTTTTAAAATCACAGCTTCTAGAAGGTTTACATGATTTCTTAAAAAACATGAGTTTTTAGAAAATGTGATTTATTTCATAAATGGAATCAACAAAGTATGCACATTATACGTCATCACGACTTTCTATAGTTTGTGCATGCGTCCGGAAATAAGAAAAGCTTACTTCCAGCCGTCTTTTAAAATAACAGCTTCAAGAAAGTTTACATGACTTCTTAAAAAACACGAGTTTTTAGAAAATGTGATTTATTTCATAAATGGAATCAACAAAGTATGCACATTCTATGTCATAATGAATTTCTATAGTTTGCGCATGCGTCCGGAAATAAGAAAAGCTTACTTCCCCCGTTTTTTAAAGTCACAGCTTCTAGAAGGTTTACATGATTTCTTAAAAAAAACGCATTTTTTTAAAATGTGATTTATTTCGTAAATGGAATCAACAAAGTATGCACATTCTATGTCATAACGACTTTCTATAGTTTGTGCCTGCGTCCGGAAATAAGAAAAGCTTAATTCCCCCTGTCTTTTAAAATCACAGCTTCTAGAAGGTTTACATGATTTCTTAAAAAAAATGAGTTTTTAGAAAATGTCATCTATTTCATAAAAGGAATCAACAAAGTATGCACATTCTACGTCATAACGACTTTCTATATTTTGCGCATGCGTATGGAAATAAGAAAAGCTTACTTGCCCCCGTTTTTTAAAATCACAGCTTCTAGAAGGTTTACATTATTTCTTAAATAACATGAGTTTTTAGGAAATGTCATTTATTTAATAAATGGAATCAACAAAGTATGCAGATTCTAGATCATAACGAATTTCTATAGTTTGCGCATGCGTCTAGAAATAAGAAAAGCTTACTTCCCCCCATTTTTTAAAATCACAGCTTCTAGAAGGTTTACATGATTTCTTAAAAAAAACGAGTTTTTAGAAAATGTGATTTATTTCATAAAATGAATCAACAAAGTATCCACATTCTACGTCATAACGACTTTCTACAGTTTGCGCATGCGTATGGGAATAAGAAAAGCTTACTTCTCCTCGTTTTTTAAAATCACAGCTTCTAGAAGGTTTACATGATTTCTTAAAAAACATGAATTTTTATAGAATGTGATTTATTTCATAGATGGAATCAACAAAGTATGCACATTCTATGTCATAACGACTTTGAATAGTTTACGCATGCGCAAACTATGCACATTCTACGTCATAACGACTTTCTATAGTTTGTGCATGCGTCCGGAAATAAGAAAAGCTTACTTCCGCCTGTTTTTTAAAATCACAGCTCCTAGAAGGTTTACATGATTTTTTAAAAAACACGAGTTTTCAGAAAATGTCATTTATTTCATAAATGGAATCAACAAAGTATGCACATTCTATGTCATAACGACTTTGGATAGTTTTCGCATGCGCTAACTATGCACATTCTATGTAATAACGACTTTCTATAGTTTGCGAATGCGTCCGGAAATAAGAAAAGCTTACTTCCCCCCGTTTTTTAAAACCACAGCTTCTAGAAGATTTACATGATTTCTTAAAAAACACGAGTTTTTAGAAAATGTCATTTATTTCATAACAGGAATCAACAAAGTATGCACATTCTACGTAAGAACGACTTTCTATAGTTTTCGCATGCGTCCGGAAATAAGAAAACCTTACTTCGCCCTGTTTTTTAAAATCACAGCGTCTAGAAGGTTTACATGATTTCTTAACAAAGATGAGTTTTTAGAAAATGTCATTTATTTCATAAATGGAATCAATAAAAGTATGCTCATTCTATGTGATAACAACTTTCTATACTTTGCGCATGCGCAAACTATGCAAATTCTACGTACTAACGACTTTTTGTAGTTTGCGTATGCATCCGGAAATAAGAAAAGCTTACTTCACCTCGTTTTTTAAAATCACAACTTCTAGAAGGTTTACATGATTTCTTAAAAAACATGAGTTTTTAGAAAATGTGATTTATTTCATCAATGGAATCAACAAAGTATGCACATTCTACGTCATAACGAATTTCTATAGTTTGCGCATGCGTCCAGAAATAAGAAAAGCTTACTTCCGCCAGTTTTTTAAAATCACAGCTTCTAGAAGGTTTACATGATTTCTTAAAAAACATGAGCTTGTAGAAAATGTGATTTATTTCATCAATGGAATCAACAAACTATGCACATTCTACATAATAACGACTTTCTATAGTTTGCTAATGCGTCCGGAAATAAGAAAAGCTTACTTCCCCCCGGTTTTCAAAATCACAGCTTCTAGAAGGTTTACATGATTTCTTAAAAAACACAAGCTTTTAGAAAATGTGATTTATTTCATCAATGGAATCAACAAAGTATGCACATTCTAAGTCATAACGACTTTCTATAGTTTGCGCATGCGTCAAGAAATAAGAAAAGCTTACTTCTGCCAGTTTTTTAAAATCACAGCTTCTAGAAGGTTTACATGATTTCTTAAAAAACATGAGTTTTTAGAAAATGTGATTTATTTCATAAATGGAATCAACAGAGTATGCACATTCTAAGTCATAACGACTTTCTATAGTTAGCGCATGCGTCTGGAAATAAGAAAAGCTTACTTCCCCCCGTTTTTTTAAATCACAACTTCTAGAAGGTTTACATGATTTCTTAAAAAACACGAGTTTTTACAAAATGTGATTTATTTCATAAATGGAATCAACAAAGTATGCACATTCTACGTAAGAACGACTTTCTATAGTTTTCGCATGCGTCCGGAAATAAGAAAACCTTACTTCGCCCTGTTTTTTAAAATCACAGCATCTAGAAGGTTTACATGATTTCTTAACAAAGATGAGTTTTTAGAAAATGTCATTTATTTCATAAATGGAATCAATAAAAGTATGCTCATTCTATGTGATAACAACTTTCTATACTTTGCGCATGCGCAAACTATGCAAATTCTACGTACTAACGACTTTCTGTAGTTTGCGTATGCATCCGGAAATAAGAAAAGCTTACTTCACCTCGTTTTTTAAAATCACAACTTCTAAAAGGTTTACATGATTTCTTAAAAAACATGAGTTTTTAGAAAATGTGATTTATTTCATCAATGGAATCAACAAAGTATGCACATTCTACATCATAACGACATTCTATAGTTTGCGCATGTGTCCGGAAGTAAGAAAAGCTTACTTCCGCCAGTTTTTTAAAATCACAGCTTCTAGAAGGTTTACATGATTTCTTAAAAAACATGAGTTTTTAGAAAATGTAATTTATTTCATAAATAGAAGCAAAAAAGTATGCACATTCTACGTCATAACGACTTTGTATAGTTTGTGCATGCGTCCGGAAATAAGAAAAGCTTACTTCCCCCCGTTTTTTGAAATCACAGCTTCTAGAAGCTTTACATGATTTGTTAAAAAAACGAGTTTTTAGAAAATGTGATTTATTTCATAAAAGGAATCAAGAAAGTATGCACTTTATACGTCATCACGACTTTCTATAGTTTGTGCATGCGTCCGGAAATAAGAAAAGCTTACTTCCAGCCGTCTTTTAAAATCACAGCTTCAAGAAAGTTTACATGACTTCTTAAAAAACACGAGTTTTTAGAAAATGTGATTTATTTCATAAATGGAATCAACAAAGTATGCACATTCTATGTCATAATGAATTTCTATAATTTGCGCATGCGTCCGGAAATAAGAAAAGCTTACTTCCCCCGTTTTTTAAAATCACAGCTTCTAGAAGGTTTACATGATTTCTTAAAAAAAACACATTTTTTGAAAATGTGATTTATTTCATAAATGGAATCAACAAAGTATGCACATTCTACGTCATAACGACTTTCTATAGATTGTGCATGCGTCCGGAAATAAGAAAAGCTTACTTCCCCCCGTCTTTTAAAATCACAGCTTCTAGAAGGTTTACATGATTTCTTAAAAAAAATGAGTTTTTAGAAAATGTGATTTATTTCATAAAAGGAATCAACAAAGTATGCACATTCTACGTCATAACGACTTTCTATAGTTTGTGCATGCGTATGGAAATAAGAAAAGCTTATTTGCCCCCGTTTTTTAAAATCATAGCTTCTAGAAGGTTTACATGATTTCTTAAAAAACACGAGTTTTTAGAAAATGTCATTTATTTAATAAATGGAATCAACAAAGTATGCACATTCTACGTAATAACGACTTTCTATAGTTTGCGCATGCGTCCGAAAATAAGAAAAGCTTACTTCTGTCTGTTTTTTGAAATCACAGCTTCTAGAAGGTTTACATGATTTCCTAAAAAACATAAGTTTTTAGAAAATGTCATTTATTTTATAAATCGAATCAACAAAGTATGCACATTCTACATCATAACGACTTTCTATAGTTTGCGCATGCGTCAGGAAATATGAAAAGCTTACTTCCCCCCGTTTTTTAAAATCACAGCTTCTAGAAGGTTTACATGATTTCTTAAAAAAAGGAATTTTTAGAAAATGTGATTTATTTCATAAAAGGAATCAACAAAGTATGCACATTCTACGTCATAACGACTTTCTACAGTTTGCGCATGCGTATGGGAATAAGAAAAGCTTACTTCCCCTCGTTTTTTAAAATCACAGCTTCTAGAAGGTTTACATGTTTTCTTAAAAAACAGGAATTTTAAGAAAATGTGATTTATTTCATAAATGAAATCAACAAAGTATGCGCATTCTATGTCATAACAACTTTGTATAGTTTACGCATGCGCAAACTATGCAAATTCTACGTCATAACCACTTTCTATGGTTTGCGCATGCGTCTGGAAATAAGAAAAGCTTATTCTGCCCGTTTTTTAAAATCACAGCTTCTAGAAGGTTTACATGATTTCTTAAAAAACACAAGTTTTTAGAAAATGTGATTTATTTCATAAATGGAATCAACAAAGTATGCACATTCTATGTCATAACAACTTTGTATAGTTTACGCATGCGCAAACTATGCACATTCTACGTAATAACGACTTTCTATAGTTTGCGAATGCGTCCGGAAATAAGAAAAGCTTACTTCCCCTCGTTTTTTAAAACCACAGCTTCTAGAAGATTTACAAGATTTCTTAAAAAACAAGAGTTTTTAGAAAATGTCATTTATTTCATAAAAGGAATCAACAAAGTATGCACATTCTATGTCATAACAACTTTCTATAGTTTGCGCATGCGTATACAAATAAGAAAAGCTTACATCCCGCCGTTTTTTAAAATCACAGCTTCTAGAAGGTTTACATGATTTCTTAAAAAAAACGATTTTTTAGAAAATTTCATTTTGTTTAATAAATGGAATCAACAAAGTATGCACATTCTACGTAATAATGACTTTCTATAGTTTGCGCATGCGTCCGGAAATAAGAAAACCTTTCTTCCCCATGTTTTTTAAAATCACAGCTTCTAGAAGGTTTACATGATTTCTTAACAAACACGAGTTTTTAGAAAATGTCATTTATTTCATAAATGGAATCAACAAAGTATGCACATTCTATGTCATAACGAATTTCTATACTTTGCGCATGCGCAAACTATGCACATTCTACGTACTAACGACTTTCTATAGTTTGCGTATGCATCCGGAAATAAGAAAAGCTTACTTCACCCCGTTTTTTAAAATCACAACTTCTAGAAGGTTTACATGATTTCTTAAAAAACATGAGTTTTTAGAAAATGTGATTTATTTCATCAATGGAATCAACAAACTATGCACATTCTATGTCATAACGACTTTGTATAGTTTGCGCATGCATCCGGAAATAAGAAAAGCTTACTTCCCCCCATTTTTTAAAATCACAGCTTCTAGAAGTTTTACATTATTTCTTAAAAAACATGAGTTTTTATAAAATGTGATTTATTTCATCAATGGAATCAAAAAACTATGCACATTCTACATAATAACGACTTTCTATAGTTTGCGAATGCGTCCGGAAATAAGAAAAGCTTATTTCCCCCCGGTTTTTAAAAACACAGCTTCTAGAAGGTTTACATGATTTCTTAAAAAACATGAGTTTTTAGAAAATGTCATTTATTTCATAAATGGAATCAAAAAGTATGAACATTCTATGTCATAACGACTTTGTATAGTTTGCGCATGCACACACTATGCACATTCTATGTAATAACGACTTTCTATAGTTTGCGCATGCATCCGGAAATAAGAAAAGCTTACTTCCCCCCTTTTTTTAAATTCACAGCTTCTAGAAGGTTTACATGATTTCTTAAAAAACACGAGTTTTTAGAAAATGTGATTTATTTCATAAATGGAATCAACAAAGTATGCACATTCTACGTCATAACGAATTTCTATAGTTTGCGCATGCGTCCGGAAATAAGAAAAGCTTACTTTCCCCCGTTTTTTAAAATCACAGCTTCTAGAAGGTTTACATGATTTCATAAAAAAAACGAGTTTTTAGAAAATGTGATTTATTTAATAAAAGGAATCAACAAAGTATGCACATTCTACATCATAACAACTTTCTATAGTTTGCGCATGCGTATGGAAATAAGAAAAGCTTACTTCCCCCCGTTTTTTAAACTCACAGCTCCTAGAAGGTTTACATGATTTCTTAAAAAACACGAGTTTTTAGAAAATGTCATTTATTTCATAAATGGAATCAACAAAGTATGAACATTCCATGTCATAACGTCTTTGTATAGTTTGCGCATGCACAAACTATGCACATTCTATGTAATAACGACTTTCTATAGTTTGCGCATGCGTCCGGAAATAAGAAAGGCTTACTTCCCCCTGTTTGTTAAAATCACGGCTTCTAGAAGGTTTACGTGATTTCTTAACAAACATGAGTTTTTAGAAAATGTCATTTATTTCATAAATGGAATCAACAAAGTATGCACATTCTACGTCATAACAACTTTGTATAGTTTGCGCATGCGTCCGGAAATAAGAAAAGCTTACTTCCCCTCGTTTTTTAAAATCACAACTTCTAGAAGGTTTACATGATTTCTTAAAAAACACGAGTTTTTAGAAAATGTCATTTATTTCATAAATGGAATCAATAAAGTATGAACATTCGATGTCATAATGACTTTGTATAGTTTGCGCATGCGCAAACTATGCACATTCTATGTAATAACGACTTTCTATAGTTTGCGCATGCGTCCGGAAATAAGAAAAACTTACTTCCCCCCTTTTTTTAAATTCACAACTTCTAGAAGGTTTATATGATTTCTTAAAAAACATGAGTTTTTAGAAACTGTGATTTATTTCATAAATGGAATCAACAAAGTATGCACATTCTACGTAAAAACGACTTTCTATAGTTTCCGCATGCATCCAGAAATAAGAAAAGCTTAATTCAACCAGTATTTTAAAATCTCAGCTTCTAGAAGGTTTACATGATTTCTTAAAAAACACGAGTTTTTAGAAAATGTGATTTATTTCATAAATGGAATCAACAAAGTATGCACATTCTATGTCATAATGACTTTCTATAGTTTGCGCATGCGTCCGGAAATAAGAAAAGCTTACTTCCCCCCGTCTTTTAAAATCACAGCTTCTAGAAGGTTTACATGATTTCTTTAAAAAAATGAGTTTTTAGAAAATGTGATTTATTTCATAAAAGGAATCAACAAAGTATGCACATTCTACGTCATAACGACTTTCTATAGTTTTCGCATGCGTATGGAAATAAGAAAAGCTTACTTGCCCCCGTTTTTTAAAATCACAGCTTCTAGAAAGTTTATATGATTTCTTAAAAAATATGAGTTTTTAGAAAATGTCATTTATTTAATAAATGGAATCAACAAAGTATGCACATTCTACGTAATAACGACTTTCTATAGTTTGCGCATGCATCCGGAAATAAGAAAATCTCACTTCCGTCTGTTTTTTAAAACCACAGCTTCTAGAAGGTTTACATGATTTCTTAAAAAACACGAGTTTTTAGAAAATGTCATTTATTTCATAAAAGGAATCAACAAAGTATGCACATTCTATGTAATAACGACTTTCTATAGATTGCGCATGCGTCCAGAAATAAGAAAGGCTTACTTCCCCCTGTTTGTTAAATTCATGGCTTCTAGAAGGTTTACATGATTTCTTAACAAACATGAGTTTTTAGAAAATGTCATTTATTTCATAAATGGAATCATCAAAGTATTCACATTCTACGTCATAACAACTTTCTATAGTTTGCGCATGCGTCCGGAAATAAGAAAAGATTACTTCCACTCATTTTTTTAAACCACCACTTCTATAAGGTTTACATGATTTCTTAAAAAACACGAGTTTTTAGAAAATGTCATTTATTTCATAAATGGAATCAACAAAGTATGAACATTCGATGTCATAACGACTTTGTATAGTTTGCGCATGCGCAAACCTTGCACATTCTATGTAATAACAACTTTCTATAGTTTGTGCATGCGTCCGGAAATAAGAAAAACTTACTTTCCCCCTTTTTTTAAATTCACAACTTCTAGAAGGTTTAGATGATTTCTTAAAAAACATGAGTTTTTAGAAATTGTGATTTATTTCATAAATGGAATCAACAAAGTATGCACATTCTACGTAATAACAACTTTCTATAGTTTCCGCATGCGTCTGGAAATAAGAAAAGCTTAATTCAACCAGTTTTTTAAAATCACAGCTTCTAGAAGGTTTACATCATTTCTTAAAAAACATGAGTTTTTAGAAAATGTGATTTATTTCATAAATGGAATCAACAAAGTATGCACATTCTATGTCATAATGACTTTCTATAGTTTGCGGATGCGTCCGGAAATAAGAAAAGCTTACTTCCCCCCGTTTTTTAAAATCACAGCTTCTAGAAGGTTTACATGATTTCTTAAAAAAAATGAGTTTTTAGAAAATGTGATTTATTTCATAAAAGGAATCAACAAAGTATGCACATTCTATGTCATAACGAATTTCTACAGTTTGCGCATGCGTATGGGAATAAGAAAAGCTTAATTCCCCTCGTTTTTTAAAATCTCAGCTTCTAGAAGGTTTACATGATTTGTTAAAAAACACGAATTTTTAGAAAATGTGATTTATTTCATAAATGGAATCAACAAAGTATGCACATTCTATGTCATAACGACTTTGTATATATTACGCATGCGCAAACTATGCACATTCTACGTCATAACGACTTTCTATAATTTGCGCATGCGTCCGGAAATAAGAAAAGCTTACTTCCGCCCGTTTTTTAAAATCACAGCTTCTAGAAGGTTTACATGATTTCTTAAAAAACACGAGTTTTTAGAAAATGTGATTTATTTCATAAATGGAATCAACAAAGTATGCACATTCTATGTCATAACGACTTTCTACACTTTGCGCATGCGCAAACTATGCACATTCTATGTACTAACGACTTTCTATAGTTTCCGTATGCGTCCGGAAATAAGAAAAGCTTACTTCACCCCGTTTTTTTAAATCACAACTTCCAGAAGGTTTACATGATTTCTTAAAAAACATGAGTTTTTAGAAAATGTGATTTATTTCATCAATGGAATCAACAAAGTATGCACATTCTACGTCATAACGACTTTCTATAGTTTGCGCATGCATCCGGAAATATGAAAAGCTTACTTCCCCCCATTTTTTAAAATCACAGCTTCTAGAAGATTTACATGATTTCTTAAAAAACACGAGTTTTTAGAAAATGTGATTTATTTCAACAATGATATCAACAAACTATGCACATTCTACGTAATAACGACTTTCTATTATTTGCGCATGCGTCCAGAAATAAGAAGAGCTTACTTCCGCCCATTTTTTAAAATCACAGCTTCTAGAAGGTTTACATGATTTCTTTAAAAACGCGAGTTTTTAGAAAATGTCATTTATTTCATATAAGGAATCAACAAAGTATGCACATTCTATGTCATAACGACTTTCTATATTTTGCACATGCGTATGCAAATAAGAAAAGCTTACTTCCCCCCTTTTTTAAAATCACAGCTTCTAGAAGGTTTACATGATTTCTTAAAAAACATGAGTTTTTAGAAAATGTCATTTTGTTTAATAAATGGAATCAACAAAGTATGAAAATTCTACGTAAGAACGACTTTCTATAGTTTTCGCATGCGTCCGGAAATAAGAAAACCTTACTTCCCCCTGTTTTTTAAAATCACAGCGTCTAGAAGGTTTACATGATTTCTTAACAAACACGAGTTTTTAGAAAATGTCATTTATTTCATAAATGGAATCAACAAAGTATGCACATTCTATGTCATAACAACTTTCTATACTTTGCGCATGCGCAAACTATGCACATTCTACGTACTAACGACTTTCTATAGTTTGCGTATGCATCCGGAAATAAGAAAAGCTTACTTCACCCTGTTTTTTAAAATCACAACTTCTAGAAGGTTTACATGATTTCTTAAGAAACATGAGTTTTTAGAAAATGTCATTTATTTCATAAATGGAATCAACAAAGTATGCACATTCTACGTCATAACAACTTTCTATAGTTTGCGAATGCGTCTAGAAATAAGAAAAGCTTACTTCCCCTAGTTTTTTAAAATCACAACTTCTAGAAGGTTTACATGATTTCTTAAAAAACACGAGTTTTTAGAAAATGTGATTTATTTCATAAATGGAATCAACAAAGTATGAAAATTCGATGTCATAACGACTTTGTATAGTTTGCGCATGCGCAAACATTGCACATTCTATGTAATAACGACTTTCTATAGTTTGTGCATGAGTCCGGAAATAAGAAAAGCTTACTTCCCCCCGTTTTTTAAAATCACGGCATCTAGAAGGTTTACATGATTTCTTAAAAAACACAAGTTTTTATAAAATGTCATTTATTTCATAAATGGAATCAACAAAGTATGAACATTCGATGTCATAACGACTTTGTATAGTTTACGCATGCGCAAACTATGCACATTCTATGTAATAACGACTTTCTATAGTTTGCGCATGCGTCCAGAAATAAGAAAAGCTTACTTCCCCCCTTTTTTTAAATTCACGGCTTCTAGAAGGTTTACATGATTTCTTAAAAAACACGAGTTTTTAGAAAATGTGATTTATTTCATAAATGGAATCAACAAAGTATGCACATTCTACGTCATAACGACTTTCTATAGTTTACGCATGCATCCGGAAAGAAGAAAAGCTTACTTCCCCCTGTTTTTTAAAATCACAGCTTCTAGAAGGTTTACATGATTTCTTAAAAAACACGAGTTTTGAGAAAATGTGATTTATTTCATCAATTTAATCAACAAAGTATGCCATTCTACGTCATAATGACTTTCTATAGTTTGCGCATGCGTCCAGAAATAAGAAAAGCTTACTTCACCCCGTTTTTTAAAATCACAGCTTCTACAAGGTTTACATGATTTCTTAAAAAACACGTGTTTTTAGAAAATGTGATTTATTTCATCAATGGAATCAACAAACTATGCACATTCTATGTAATAACGACTTTCTATAGTTTGCGAAAGCGTCCTGAAATAAGAAAATCTTACTTCCCCACGTTTTTTAAAACCACAGCTTCTAGAAGGTTTACATGATTTCTTAAAAAACACGAGTTTTTAGAAAATGTCATTTATTTCATAAATGGAAGCAAAAAAGTATGAACATTCTAGGTCATAACGTCTTTGTATAGTTAGCGCATGCGTCTGGAAATAAGAAAAGCTTACTTCCCCCCGTTTTTTAAAATCACAGCTTCTAGAAGGTTTACATGATTTCTTAAAAAAAACGCGTTTTTTAAAATGTGATTTATTTCATAAATGGAATCAACAAAGTATGCAGATTCTAAGTCATAACCACTTTCTATAGTTTGTGCATGCGAGCGGAAATAAGAAAAGCTTACTTCCCCCCGTCTTTTAAAATCACAGCTTCTAGAAGATTTACATGATTTCTTAAAAAAAATGAGTTTTTAAGAAAATGTGATTTATTTCATAAAAGGAATCAACAAAGTATGCACGTTCTACGTCATAATGACTCTCTATAGTTTGCGCATGCGTATGGAAATAAGAAAAGCTTACTTGCCCCCGTTTTTTAAAATCACAGCTTCTAGAAGGTTTACATGATTTCCTAAAAAACATGAGTTTTTAGAAAATGTCATTTATTTAATAAATGGAATCAACAAAGTATGCACATTCTACATAATAACGACTTTCTATAGTTTGCGCATGCGTCCGGAAATAAGAAAAGCTTACTTCCGTCTGTTTTTTAAAATCACTGCTTCTAGAAGGTTTACATGATTTCTTAAAAAACACAATTTTTTAGAACATATCATTTATTTCATAAATCGAATCAACAAAGTATGCACATTCTACATCATAACGACTTTCTATAGTTTGCGGATGCGTCGGGAAATAAGAAAAGCTTACTTCCCCCCGTTTTTTAAAATCACAGCTTCTAGAAGGTTTACATGATTTCTTAAAAAAAACGAGTTTTTAGAAAATGTGATTTATTTCATAAAAGGAATCAACAAAGTATGCACATTCTATGTCATAACGAATTTCTACAGTTTGCGCATGCGTATGGGAATAAGAAAAGCTTAATTCCCCTCGTTTTTTAAAATCTCAGCTTCTAGAAGGTTTACATGATTTCTTAAAAAACACGAATTTTTAGAAAATGTGATTTATTTCATAAATGGAATCAACAAAGTATGCACATTCTATGTCATACCGACTTTGTATATATTACGCATGCGCAAACTATGCACATTCTACGTCATAACGACTTTCTATAGTTTGCGCATGCGTCCGGAAATAAGAAAAGCTTACTTCCGCCCGTTTTTTAAAATCACAGCTTCTAGAAGGTTTACATGATTTCTTAAAAAACACGAGTTTTTAGAAAATGTGATTTATTTCATAAATGGAATCAACAAAGTATGCACATTCTATGTCATAACGACTTTCTATACTTTGCGCATGCGCAAACTATGCACATTCTATGTACTAACGACTTTCTATAGTTTCCGTATGCGTCCCGAAATAAGAAAAGCTTACTTCACCCCGTTTTTTTAAATCACAACTTCCAGAAGGTTTACATGATTTCTTAAAAAACATGAGTTTTTAGAAAATGTGATTTTTTCATCAATGGAATCAACAAAGTATGCACATTCTACGTCATAACGACTTTCTATAGTTTGCGCATGCATCCGGAAATATGAAAAGCTTACTTCCCCCCGTTTTTTAAAATCACAGCTTCTAGAAGGTTTACATGATTTCTTAAAAAACACGAGTTTTTAGAAAATGTGATTTATTTCAACAATGGAATCAACAAACTATGCACATTCTACGTAATAACGACTTTCTATTATTTGCGCATGCGTCCAGAAATAAGAAGAGCTTACTTCCGCCCATTTTTTAAAATCACAGCTTCTAGAAGGTTTACATGATTTCTTTAAAAACGCGAGTTTTTAGAAAATGTCATTTATTTCATAAAAGGAATCAACAAAGTATGCACATTCTATGTCATAACGACTTTCTATAGTTTGCACATGCGTATGCAAATAAGAAAAGCTTACTTCCCCCCTTTTTTAAAATCACAGCTTCTAGAAGGTTTACATGATTTCTTAAAAAACATGAGTTTTTAGAAAATGTCATTTTGTTTAATAAATTGAATCAACAAAGTATGAAAATTCTACGTAAGAACGACTTTCTATAGTTTTCGCATGCGTCCGGAAATAAGAAAACCTTACTTCCCCCTGTTTTTTAAAATCACAGCGTCTAGAAGGTTTACATGATTTCTTAACAAACACGAGTTTTTAGAAAATGTCATTTATTTCATAAATGGAATCAACAAAGTATGCACATTCTATGTCATAACAACTTTCTATACTTTGCGCATGCGCAAACTATGCACATTCTACGTACTAACGACTTTCTATAGTTTGCGTATGCATCCGGAAATAAGAAAAGCTTACTTCACCCTGTTTTTTAAAATCACAACTTCTAGAAGGTTTACATGATTTCTTAAGAAACATGAGTTTTTAGAAAATGTCATTTATTTCATAAATGGAATCAACAAAGTATGCACATTCTACGTCATAACAACTTTCTATAGTTTGCGCATGCGTCTGGAAATAAGAAAAGCTTACTTCCCCTCGTTTTTTAAAATCACAACTTCTAGAAGGTTTACATGATTTCTTAAAAAACACGAGTTTTTAGAAAATGTGATTTATTTCATAAATGGAATCAACAAAGTATGAAAATTCGATGTCATAACGACTTTGTATAGTTTGCGCATGCGCAAACTTTGCACATTCTATGTAATAACGACTTTCTATAGTTTGTGCATGAGTCCGGAAATAAGAAAAGCTTACTTCCCCCCGTTTTTTAAAATCACAGCATCTAGAAGGTTTACATGATTTCTTAAAAAACACAAGTTTTTATAAAATGTCATTTATTTCATAAATGGAATCAATAAAGTATGAACATTCGATGTCATAACGACTTTGTATAGTTTACGCATGCGCAAACTATGCACATTCTATGTAATAACGACTTTCTATAGTTTGCGCATGCGTCCAGAAATAAGAAAAGCTTACTTCCCCCCTTTTTTTAAATTCACGGCTTCTAGAAGGTTTACATGATTTCTTAAAAAACACGAGTTTTTAGAAAATGTGATTTATTTCATAAATGGAATCAACAAAGTATGCACATTCTACGTCATAACGACTTTCTATAGTTTACGCATGCATCCGGAAAGAAGAAAAGCTTACTTCCCCCTGTTTTTTAAAATCACAGCTTCTAGAAGGTTTACATGATTTCTTAAAAAACACGAGTTTTGAGAAAATGTGATTTATTTCATCAATTTAATCAACAAAGTATGCACATTCTACGTCATAATGACTTTCTATAGTTTGCGCATGCGTCCAGAAATAAGAAAAGCTTACTTCACCCCGTTTTTTAAAATCACAGCTTCTACAAGGTTTACATGATTTCTTAAAAAACACGCGTTTTTATAAAATGTGATTTATTTCATCAATGGAATCAACAAACTATGCACATTCTCTGTAATAACGACTTTCTATAGTTTGCGAAAGCGTCCTGAAATAAGAAAATCTTACTTCCCCACGTTTTTTAAAACCACAGCTTCTAGAAGGTTTACATGATTTCTTAAAAAACACGAGTTTTTAGAAAATGTCATTTATTTCATAAATGGAAGCAAACAAGTATGAACCTTCTAGGTCATAACGACTTTGTATAGTTAGCGCATGCGTCTAGAAATAAGAAAAGCTTACTTCCCCCCGTTTTTTAAAATCACAGCTTCTAGAAGGTTTACATGATTTCTTAAAAAAAACGCGTTTTTTTAAAATGTGATTTATTTCATAAATGGAATCAACAAAGTATGCACATTCTAAGTCATAACCACTTTCTATAGTTTGTGCATGCGAGCGGAAATAAGAAAAGCTTACTTCCCCCCGTCTTTTAAAATCACAGCTTCTAGAAGATTTACATGATTTCTTAAAAAAAAATGAGTTTTTAAGAAAATGTGATTTATTTCATAAAAGGAATAAACAAAGTATGCACGTTCTACGTCATAATGACTTTCTATAGTTTGCACATGCGTATGGAAATAAGAAAAGCTTACTTGCCCCCGTTTTTTAAAATCACAGCTTCTAGAAGGTTTACATGATTTCCTAAAAAACATGAGTTTTTAGAAAATGTCATTTATTTAATAAATGGAATCAACAAAGTATGCACATTCTACATAATAACGACTTTCTATAGTTTGCGCATGCGTCCGGAAATAAGAAAAGCTTACTTCCGTCTGTTTTTTAAAATCACTGCTTCTAGAAGGTTTACATGATTTCTTAAAAAACACAAGTTTTTAGAAAATGTCATTTATTTCATAAATCGAATCAACAAAGTATGCACATTCTACATCATAACGACTTTTTATAGTTTGCGCATGCGTCGGGAAATAAGAAAATCTTACTTCCCCCCGTTTTTTAAAATCACAGCTTCTAGAAGGTTTACATGATTTCTTAAAAAAAACGTGTTTTTAGAAAATGTGATTTATTTCATAAAAGGAATCAACAAAGTATGCACATTCTACGTCATAACGACTTTCTATAATTTGCGCATGCGTATGGGAATAAGAAAAGCTTACTTCCAATCGTTTTTTAAAATCACAGCTTCTAGAAGGTTTACATGATTTCTTTAAAAACACGAATTTTTAGAAAAAGTGATTTATTTCATAAATGGAATCAACAAAGTATGCACATTCTATGTCATAACAACTTTGTATAGTTTACGCATGCGCAAACTATGCACATTCTATGTCATAACGACTTTCTATAGTTTGGCGCATGCGTCCAGAAATAAGAAAAGCTTACTTCTGCCCGTTTTTTAAAATCACAGCTTCTAGAAGGTTTACATGATTTCTTAAAAAACACGAGTTTTTAGAAAATGTGATTTATTTCATCAATGGAATCAACAAAGTATGCACATTCTAAGTCATAACGACTTTCTATAGTTTGCGCATGCATTCAGAAATAAGAGAAGCTTACTTCCGCCAGTTTTTTAAAATCACAGCTTCTATAAGGTTTACATGATTTCTTAAAAAACATGAGTTTTTATAAAATGTGATTTATTTCATCAATGGAATCAACAAACTATGCACATTCTACGTAATAACGACTTTCTATAGTTTGCGAATGCGTCCGGAAATAAGAAAAGCTTACTTCCCCCCGGTTTTCCAAATCACAGCTTCTAGAAGGTTTACATGATTTCTTAAAAAACACGAGTTTTTAGAAAATGTGATTTATTTCATAAATGGAATCAACAAAGTATGCACATTCTAAGTCATAACGACTTTCTATAGTTTGCGCATGCGTCCGGAAATAAGAAAAGCTTACTTCCCCCCGTTTTTTAAAATCACAGCTTCTGCAAGGTTGACATGATTTCTTAAAAAACACGTGTTTTTAGAAAATGTGATTTATTTCATTAATGGAATCAACAAACTATGCACATTATATGTAATAATGACTTTCTTCACTTTGCGAATGCGTCCGGAAATAAGAAAAGCTTACTTCCCCACGTTTTTTAAAACCACAGCTTCTACAAGGTTTACATGATTTCTTAAAAAATACGAGTTTTTAGAAAATGTGATTTATTTCATAAAAGGAATCAACAAAGTATGCACATTCTACGTCATAACGACTTTCTACAGTTTCCGCATGCATATGGAAATAAGAAAAGCTTACTTCCCCCCGTTTTTTAAAATCACAGCTTCTAGAACGTTTACATGATTTTTTAAAAAACACGAGTTTTTAGAAAATGTGATTTATTTCATAAATGGAATTAACAAAGTATGCATATTCTATGTCATAACGACTTGGTATAGTTTACGCATGGGCAAACTATGCACATTCTACGTCATAACGACTTTCTATGGTTTGCGCATGCTTCCAGAAATAAGAAAAGCTTACTTCCGCCAGTTTTTTAAAATCACAGCATCTAGAAGGTTTACATGATTTCTTAAAAAACACGACTTTTTAGAAAATGTGATTTATTTCATAAATGGAATCAACAAAGTATGCACATTCTAATTCATAACGACTTTCTATAGTTTGCGAATGCGTATGGAAATAAGAAAAGCTTACATCCCCCCGTTTTTTAAAATCACAGCTTCTAGAAGGTTTACATGATTTCTTAAAAAACATCATCTTTTACAAAATGTGATTTATTTCATAAATGGAATCAACAAAGTATGCGCATTCTATGTCATAACGACTTTGTATAGTTTACGCATGCGCAAACTATGCACATTCTAAGTCATAATGACTTTCTATAGTTTGCGTATGCGTCCGGAAATAAGAAAAGCTTACTTCCACCCGTTTTTTAAAATCATAGCTTCTAGAAGGTTTACATGATTTCTTAACAAAAACGAGTTTTCAGAAAATGTGATTTATTTCATAAAAGGAATCAACAAAGTATGCACATTCTATGTCATAACGACTTTCTATAGTTTACGCATGCTTCCGGAAATAAGAAAAGCTTACTTCCCCCCGGTTTTTAAAATCACAGCTTCTAGAAGGTTTACATGATTTCTTAACAAACACGAGTTTTTAGAAAATGTCATTTATTTCATAAATGGAATAAAAAAAGTATGAACATTCTATGTCATAACGACTTTGTATAGTTTGCGCATGCGCAAACTATGCACATTCTATGTATTAACGACTTTCGATAGTTTGCGCATGCGTCCGGAAATAAGAAAAGCTTACTTCCCCCCCTTTTTTTAATTTCACAGCTTCTAGAAGGTTTACATGATTTCTTAAAAAACCCGAGTTTTTAGAAAATGTGATTTTTTTCATAAATGGAATCAACAAAGTATGCACATTCTACGTCATAACGACTTTCTATAGTTTGCACATGCGTATGAAAATAAGAAAAGCTTACTTCACCCCGTTTTTTAAAATCACAGCTACTAGAAGGTTTACATGATTTCTTAAAAAAAACAAGTTTTTAGAAAATGTGATTTATTTCATAAATGGAATCAACAAAGTATGCACATTCTACGTCATAATGACTTTCTAAAGTTTGCGCATGCATCCGGAAATAAGAAAAGCTTACTTCCGCTACTTTTTTAAAATCACAGCTTCTAGAAGGTTTACATGATTTCTTAAAAAACACGAGTTTTTAGAAAATGTCATTTATTTCATAAATTGAAGCAAAAAAGTATGAACATTCTACGTCATAACGACTTTGTATAGATTGCGTAGGCGTTCGGAAATAAGAAAAGCTTACTTCCCACCGTTTTTTAAAATCACAGCTTCTAGAAGGTTTACATGATTTCTTAAAAAAAACGAGTTTTTAGAAAATGTGATTTATTTCATAAATGGAATCAACAAGGTATGCACATTGTACGTCATAACGACTTTCTACAGTTTGCGCATGCATATGGAAATAAGAAAAGCTTACTTCCCCCCGTTTTTTAAAATCACAGCTTCTAGAAGGTTTACATGATTTCTTAAAAAACACGAGTTTCTACAAAATGTGATTTATTTCATAAATGGAATCAACAAAGTATGCACATTCTATGTCATAATGAGATTGCATAGTTTACGCATGTGCAAACTATGCACATTCTACGTCATAACGACTTTCTATAGTTTGCGCATGAGTCCGGAAATAAGAAAAGCTTACTTCCGCTAGTTTTTTAAAATCACATCTTCTAGAGTGTTTACATGATTTCTTAAAAAACACGAGTTTTTAGAAAATGTGATTTATTTCATAAATGGAATCAACAAAGTATGCAGATTCTATGTCATAACGACTTTGTATGGTTTGCGCATGCGCAAACTATGCACATTCTACGTAATAACGACTTTCTATAGTTTCCGCATGCGTCCGGAAATAAGAAAAGCTTACTTACGCCAGTTTCTTAAAATCACAGCTTCTAGAAGGTTTACATGATTTCTTAAAAAACATGATTTTTTAGAAAATGTGATTTATTTCATAAATGGAATCAACAAAGTATGCACATTCTACGTCATAACGACTTTCTATAGTTTACGCATGCATCCGGAAAGAAGAAAAGCTTACTTCCCCCTGTTTTTTAAAATCACAGCTTCTAGAAGGTTTACATGATTTCTTAAAAAACACGAGTTTTGAGAAAATGTGATTTATTTCATCAATTTAATCAACAAAGTATGCACATTCTACGTCATAATGACTTTCTATAGTTTGCGCATGCGTCCAGAAATAAGAAAAGCTTACTTCACCCCGTTTTTTAAAATCACAGCTTCTACAAGGTTTACATGATTTCTTAAAAAACACGTGTTTTTAGAAAATGTGATTTATTTCATCAATGGAATCAACAAACTATGCACATTCTATGTAATAACGACTTTCTATAGTTTGCGAAAGCGTCCTGAAATAACAAAATCTTACTTCCCCACGTTTTTTAAAACCACAGCTTCTAGAAGGTTTACATGATTTCTTAAAAAACACGAGTTTTTAGAAAATGTCATTTATTTCATAAATGGAAGCAAAAAAGTATGAACATTCTAGGTCATAACGACTTTGTATAGTTAGCGCATGCGTCCGGAAATAAGAAAAGCTTACTTCCCCCCGTTTTTTAAAATCACAGCTTCTAGAAGGTTTACATGATTTCTTAAAAAAAACGAGTTTTTTTAAAATGTGATTTATTTCATAAATGGAATCAACAAAGTATGCACATTCTAAGTCATAACCACTTTCTATAGTTTGTGCATGCGAGCGGAAATAAGAAAAGCTTACTTCCCCCCGTCTTTTAAAATCACAGCTTCTAGAAGATTTACATGATTTCTTAAAAAAAATGAGTTTTTAAGAAAATGTGATTTATTTCATAAAAGGAATCAACAAAGTATGCACGTTCTACGTCATAATGACTTTCTATAGTTTGCGCATGCGTATGGAAATAAGAAAAGCTTACTTGCCCCCGTTTTTTAAAATCACAGCTTCTAGAAGGTTTACATGATTTCCTAAAAAACACTAGTTTTTAGAAAATGTCATTTATTTAATAAATGGAATCAACAAAGTATGCACATTCTACATAATAACGACTTTCTATAGTTTGCGCATGCGTCCGGAAATAAGAAAAGCTTACTTCCTTCTGTTTTTTAAAATCACAGCTTCTAGAAGGTTTACATGATTTCTTAAAAAACACAAGTTTTTAGAAAATGTCATTTATTTCATAAATCGAATCAACAAAGTATGCACATTCTACATCATAACGACTTTTTATAGTTTGCGCATGCGTCGGGAAATAAGAAAATCTTACTTCCCCCCGTTTTTTAAAATCATAGCTTCTAGAAGGTTTACATGATTTCTTAAAAAAAACGTGTTTTTAGAAAATGTGATTTATTTCATAAAAGGAATCAACAAAGTATGCACATTCTACGTCATAACTACTTTCTACAATTTGCGCATGCGTATGGGAATAAGAAAAGCTTACTTCCCCTCGTTTTTTAAAATCACAGCTTCTAGAAGGTTTACATGATTTCTTAAAAAACACGAATTTTTAGAAAAAGTGATTTATTTCATAAATGGAATCAACAAAGTATGCACATTCTATGTCATAACAACTTTGTATAGTTTACGCATGCGCAAACTATGCACATTCTATGTCATAACGACTTTCTATAGTTTGGCGCATGCGTCCAGAAATAAGAAAAGCTTACTTCTGCCCGTTTTTTAAAATCACAGCTTCTAGAAGGTTTACATGATTTCTTAAAAAACACGAGTTTTTAGAAAATGTGATTTATTTCATCAATGGAATCAACAAAGTATGCACATTCTAAGTCATAACGACTTTCTATAGTTTGCGCATGCGTCCGGAAATAAGAAAAGCTTACTTCCCCCCGTTTTTTAAAATCACAGCTTCTGCAAGGTTGACATGATTTCTTAAAAAACACGTGTTTTTAGAAAATGTGATTTATTTCATTAATGGAATCAACAAACTATGCACATTATATGTAATAATGACTTTCTATACTTTGCGAATGCGTCCGGAAATAAGAAAAGCTTACTTCCCCACGTTTTTTAAAACCACAGCTTCTACAAGGTTTACATGATTTCTTAAAAAAAACGAGTTTTTAGAAAATGTGATTTATTTCATAAAAGGAATCAACAAAGTATGCACATTCTACGTCATAACGACTTTCTACAGTTTCCGCATGCATATGGAAATAAGAAAAGCTTACTTCCCCCCGTTTTTTAAAATCACAGCTTCTAGAACGTTTACATGATTTTTTAAAAAACACGAGTTTTTAGAAAATATGATTTATTTCATAAATGGAATTAACAAAGTATGCATATTCTATGTCATAATGACTTGGTATAGTTTACGCATGGACAAACTATGCACATTCTACGTCATAACGACTTTCTATGGTTTGCGCATGCGTCCAGAAATAAGAAAAGCTTACTTCCGCCAGTTTTTTAAAATCACAGCATCTAGAAGGTTTACATGATTTCTTAAAAAACACGAGTTTTTAGAAAATGTGATTTATTTCATAAATGGAATCAACAAAGTATGCACATTCTAAGTCATAACGACTTTCTATAGTTTGCGAATGCGTATGGAAATAAGAAAAGCTTACATCCCCCCGTTTTTTAAAATCACAGCTTCTAGAAGGTTTACATGATTTCTTAAAAAACATCAGCTTTTACAAAATGTGATTTATTTCATAAATGGAATCAACAAAGTATGCGCATTCTTTGTCATAACGACTTTGTATAGTTTACGCATGCGCAAACTATGCACATTCTAAGTCATAATGACTTTCTATACTTTGCGTATGCGTCCGGAAATAAGAAAAGCTTACTTCCCCCCGTTTTTTAAAATCATAGCTTCTAGAAGGTTTACATGATTTCTTAACAAAAACGAGTTTTCAGAAAATGTGATTTATTTCATAAAAGGAATCAACAAAGTATGCACATTCTATGTCATAACGACTTTCTATAGTTTACGCATGCTTCCGGAAATAACAAAAGCTTACTTCCCCCCGGTTTTTAAAATCACAGCTTCTAGAAGGTTTACATGATTTCTTAAAAAACATGAGTTTTTAGAAAATGTTATTTATTTCATAAATGGAATAAAAAAAGTATGAACATTCTATGTCATAACGACTTGGTATAGTTTGCGCATGCGCAAACTATGCACATTCTATGTATTAACGACTTTCTATAGTTTGCGCATGCGTCCGGAAATAAGAAAAGCTTACTTCCCCCCCTTTTTTTAAATTCACAGCTTCTAGAAGGTTTACATGATTTCTTAAAAAACCCGAGTTTTTAGAAAATGTGATTTTTTTCATAAATGGAATCAACAAAGTATGCACATTCTACGTCATAACGACTTTCTATAGTTTGCGCATGCGTATGAAAATAAGAAAAGCTTACTTCACCCCGTTTTTTAAAATCACAGCTTCTAGAAGGTTTACATGATTTCTTAAAAAAAACAAGTTTTTAGAAAATGTGATTTATTTCATAAATGGAATCAACAAAGTATGCACATTCTACGTCATAACGACTTTCTAAAGTTTGCGCATGCATCCGGAAATAAGAAAAGGTTACTTCCGCTACTTTTTTAAAATCACAGCTTCTAGAAGGTTTACATGATTTCTTAAAAAACACGAGTTTTTAGAAAATGTCATTTATTTCATAAATTGAATCAACAAAGTATGCACATTGTACGTCATAACGACTTTGTATGGTTTGCGCATGCGCAAACTATGCACATTCTACGTAATAACGACTTTCTATAGTTTGCGCATGCGTGCGGAAATAAGAAAAGCTTACTTACGCCAGTTTCTTAAAATCACAGCTTCTAGAAGGTTTACATGATTTCTTAAAAAACATGAGTTTTTAGAAAATGTCATTTATTTCATAAATTGAAGCAAAAAAGCATGAACATTCTACGTGATAACGACTTTGTATAGTTTGCGCATGCGTCCGGAAATAAGAAAAGCTTACTTCCTCCCGTTTTTTAAAATCACAGCTTCTAGAAGGTTTACATGATTTCTTAAAAAAAATGAGCTTTTAGAAAATGTGATTTATTTCATAAATGGAATCAACAAAGTATGCGCATTCTATGTCATAACGAATTTGTATAGTTTACGCATGCGCAAACTATGCACATTCTAAGTCATAATGACTTTCTATAGTTTGCGCATGCGTCTGGAAATAAGAAAAGCTTACTTCCGCCAGTTTTTTAAAATCACAGCTTCTAGAAGGTTTACATCATTTCTTAAAATACACGAGTGTTTAGAAAATGTGATTTATTTCATAAATGGAATAAAAAAAGTATGCACTTTCTACGTCATAACGACTTTCTATAGTTTGCAAATCCATCCAGAAATAAGAAAAGCTTAATTCCCCCCGTTTTTTAAAATCACAGCTTCTAGAAGGTTTCCATGATTTCTTAAAAAAAATGAGTTTTCAGAAAATGTGATTTATTTCTTAAAAGGAATCAACAAAGTATGCACATTCTACGTCATAACGACTTTCTATAGTTTGCGCATGCTTCCGGAAATAAGAAAAGCTTACTTCCCCCCGGTTTTTAAAATCACAGCTTCTAGAAGGTTTACATCATTTCTTAAAAAACACGAGTTTTTAGAAAATGTCATTTATTCCATAAATGGAATAAAAAAAGTATGAACATTCTATGTCATAACGACTTTGTATAGTTTGCGCATGCGCAAACTATGCATATTCTATGTAATAACGACTTTCTATAGTTTGCGCATGCGTCCAGAAATAAGAAAAGCTTACTTCCCCCCTTTTTTTTAAATTCACAGCTTCTAGAAGGTTTACATGATTTCTTGAAAACCCGAGTTTTTAGAAAATCTGATTTTTTTCGTAAATGGAATCAACAAAGTATGCACATTCTACGTCATAACGACTTTCTATAGTTTGTGCATGCGTATGGAAATAAGAAAAGCTTACTTCACCTCGTTTTTTAAAATCACAGCTTCTAGAAGGTTTACATGATTTCTTAAAAAAAATGAGTTTTTAGAAAATGTGATTTATTTCGTCAAAGGAATCAACAAAGTATGCACATTCTACGTCATAACGACTTTCTATAGTTTGCACATGCGTATGGAAATAAGAAAAGCTTACTTCCCCCCGTTTTTTAAAATCACAGCTTCTAGAAGGTTTACATGATTTCTTAAAAAAAATGAGTTTTTAGAAAATGTGATTTATTTCCTAAATGGAATCAACAAAGTATGCACATTCTACGTCATAACGACGTTCTATAGTTTTCGCATGCGTCCGGAAATAAGAAAAGCTTACTTCCCCCCGTTTTTTAAAATCACAGCTTCAAGAAGGTTTACATGATTTCTTAAAAAAAACGAGTTTTCAGAAAATGTGATTTATTTCATAAAAGGAATCAACAAAGTATGCACATTCTACGTCATAACGACTTTCTATAGTTTGCGCATGCGTCTGGAAATAAGAAAAGCTTACTTCCCCCCGGTTTTTTAAAATCACAGCTTCTAGAAGGTTTACATGATTTCTTAAAAAACACGAGTTTTTAGAAAATGTCATTTATTTCATAAATGGAATAAAAAAAGTATGAAAATTCTATGTCATAACGACTTTGTATAGTTTGTGCATGCGCAAACTATGCACATTCTATGTAATAACGACTTTCTATAGTTTGCACATGCGTCCGGAAATAAGAAAAGCTTACTTACGCCAGTTTCTTAAAATCACAGCTTCTAGAAGGTTTACATGATTTCTGAAAAAACATGAGTTTTTAGAAAATGTGATTTTTTTCATAAATGGAATGAACAAAGTATGCACATTCTACGTCATAACGACTTTCTATAGTTTGCACATGCGTATGGAAATAAGAAAAGCTTACTTCACCCCGTTTTTTAAAATCACAGCTTCTAGAAGGTTTACATGATTTCTTAAAAAACACGAGTTTTTAGAAAATGTGATTTATTTCATAAATGGAATCAACAAAGTATGCACATTCTACGTCATAACGAATTTCTAAAGTTTGCGCTTGCGTCCGGAAATAAGAAAAGCTTACTTCCGCCAGTTTTTTAAAATCACAGCTTCTAGAAGGTTTACATGATTTCTTAAAAAACACGAGTTTTTAGAAAATGTCATTTATTTCATAAATTGAAGCAAAAAAGTATGAACATTCTACGTCATAACGACTTTGTATAGTTTGCGCATGCGTCCGGAAATAAGAAAAGCTTACTTCCCCCCGTTTTTTAAAATCACAGCTTCTAGAAGGTTTACATGATTTCTTAAAAAACACGAGTTTTTAGAAAATGTGAGTTATTTCATAAATAGAATCAACAAAGTATGCACATTCTATGTCATAACGACTTTGTATAGTTTACGCATACGCAAACTATGCACATTCTACGTCATAACGACTTTCTATAGTTTCAGCATGCGTTCGGAAATAAGAAAAGCTTACTTCCGCTAGTTTTTTAAAATCACAGCTTCTAGAAGGTTTACTTGATTTCTTAAAAAACACGAGTTTTTAGAAAATGTGATTTATTTCATAGATGGAATCAACAAAGTATGCACATTCTAAGTCATAACGACTTTATATAGTTTGCGAATTAGTACGGAAAAAGGAAAAGCTTACTTCCGCCAGTTTTTTAAAATCACAGCTTCTAGAAGGTTTACATGATTTCATAAAAAACACGAGTTTTTAGAAAATGTCATTTATTTAATAAATGGAATCAAGAAAGTATGCACATTTTACGTAATATCGACCTTCTATAGTTTGCGCATGCGTTCGGAAATAAGAAAAGCTTACGTCCCCCTGTTTCTTAAAATCACACCTTCTAGAAGGTTTACATGATTTCTTAACAAACACGAGTTTTTAGAAAATGTAATTTATTTCATAAATGGAATCAACAAAGTATGCTTATTCTATGTCATAACAACTTTCTATAGTTTGCGCATGCGCAAACTATGCACATTATATGTACTAACGACTTTCTATAGTTTGTGTATTCGTCCGGAAATAATAAAAGCTTACTTCACCCCGTTTTTTAAAATGACAACTTCTAGAAGGTTTACATGATTTCTTAAAAAACACGAGTTTTTAGAAAATGTGATTTATTTCATAAATGGAATCAACAAAGTATGCACATTCTATGTCCTAACGACTTTGTATGGTTTGCGCATGCGCAAACTATGCACATTCTACGTAATAACGACTTTCTATAGTTTGCGCATGCGTCCGAAAATAAGAAAAGCTTACTTCCGCAAGTTTTTTAAAATCACAGCTTCTAGAAGGTTTACATGATTTCTTAAAAAACACGAGGTTTTAGAAAATGCGATTTATTTCATAAATGGAATCAACAAAGTATGCACATTCTAAGTCATAACGACTTTCTAAAGTTTGCACATGCGTCTGGAAATAAGAAAAGCTTACTTCCGCCAGTTTTTTAAAATCACACCTTCTAGAAGGTTTACATGATTTCTTAAAAAACACGAGTTTTTAGAAAATGTGATTTATTTCATAAATGGAATCAACAAAGTATGCACATTCTATGTCCTAACGACTTTTTATGGTTTGCGCATGCGCAAACTATGCACATTCTACGTAATAACGACTTTCTATAGTTTGTGCATGCGTCCGAAAATAAGAAAAGCTTACTTCCGCCAAATTTCTAAAATCACAGCTTCTAGAAGGTTTACATGATTTCTTAAAAAACACGAGTTTTTAGAAAATGTGATTTATTTCATAAATGGAATCAACAAAGTATGCACATTCTACGTCATAACGAATGTCTATAGTTTGCGCATGCGTATGGAAATAAGAAACGCTTACTTCAGCCAGTTTTTTCAAATCACAGCTTCTAGAAGCTTTACATGATTTCTTAAAAAACACGAGTTTTTAGAAAATGTCATTTATTTTATAAATTGAAGCAAAAAAGTATGAACATTCTACATCATAACGACTTTTTATAGTTTGCGCATGCGTACAGAAATAAGAAAAGCTTACTTCCCCCCGTTTTTAAAAATCACAGCTTCTAGAAGGTTTACATGATTTCTTAAAAAAAATGAGTTTTTAGAAAATCTGATTTATTTCATAAAAGGAATCAACAAAGTATGCACATTCTACGTCATAACGACTTTCTACAGTTTGCGCATGCTTGTGGAAATTAGAAAAGCTTACTTCCCCCCGTTTTTTAAAATCACGGCTTCTAGAAGGTTTACATGATTTCTTAAAAAACACGAGTTTTTAGAAAATGTGATTTATTTCATAAATGGAATCAACAAAGTATGCACATTCTATGTCATAACGACTTTCTATAGTTTACCCATGCGCAAACTATGCACAGTCTATGTCATAACAACTTTCTATAGTTTGTGCATGCGTCCGGAAATAAGAAAAGCTTACTTCCGCCAGTTTTTTAAAATCACAGCTTCTAGAAGGTTTACATGATTTCTTAAAAAACACAAGTTTTTAGAAAATGTGATTTATTTCATAAATGGAATCAACAAAGTATGCACATTCTAAGTAATAACGACTTTATATAGTTTGCGCATGCGTCCGGAAATAAGAAAAGCTTACTTCCACCAGTTTTTTAAAATCACAGCTTCTAGAAGGTTTACATGATTTCTTAAAAAACACGAGTTTTTAGAATATGTGATTAATTTCATCAATGGAATCAACAAACTATGCACATTCTACATAATAACGACTTTCTATAGTTTGCGAATGCGTCCGGAAATAAGAAAAGCTTACTTCCCCCCGGTTTTTAAAATCACAGCTTCTAAAAGGTTTACATGATTTCTTAAAAAACACGAGTTTTTAGAAAATTTCATTTATTTCATCAATGGAATCAAAAAAGTATGAACATTCTATGTCATAACGACTTTGTATAGTTTGCGCATGCGCAAACTATGCACATTCTATGTAATCACGACTTTCTATAGTTTGTGCATGCGTCGGGAAATAAGAAAAGCTTACTTCCCCCCTTTTTTTAAATTCACAGCTTCTAGAAGGTTTACATGATTTCTTAAAAAACCCGAGTTTTTAGAAAATGTGATTTTTTTCATAAATGGAATCAACAAAGTATGCACATTCTACGTACTAACGACTTTCTATAGTTTGCGTATTCGTCCGGAAATAAGAAAAGCTTACTTCACCCCGTTTTTTTTAAATCACAACTCCTAGAAGGTTTACATGATTTCTTAAAAAACACGAGTTTTTAGAAAATGTGATTTATTTCATAAATGGAATCAACAAAGTATGCATATTCTATGTCATAATGACTTTTTATAGTTTACGCATGCACAAACTATGCACATTCTACGTCATAATGACTCTCTATAGTTTGCGCATGCGTCCGGAAATAAGAAAAGCTTAGTTCCGCCAGTTTTTTAAAATCACAGCTTCTTGAAGGTTTACATGATTTCTTAAAAAACACGAGTTTTTAGAAAATGTGATTTATTTCATAAATGGAATCAACAAAGTATGCACATTCTATGTCATAACGACTTTCTATAGTTTACCCATGCGCAAACTATGCACAGTCTATGTCATAACAACTTTCTATAGTTTGTGCATGCGTCCGGAAATAAGAAAAGCTTACTTCCGCCAGTTTTTTAAAATCACAGCTTCTAGAAGGTTTACATGATTTCTTAAAAAACACAAGTTTTTAGAAAATGTGATTTATTTCATAAATGGAATCAACAAAGTATGCACATTCTAAGTAATAACGACTTTATATAGTTTGCGCATGCGTCCGGAAATAAGAAAAGCTTACTTCCACCAGTTTTTTAAAATCACAGCTTCTAGAAGGTTTACATGATTTCTTAAAAAACACGAGTTTTTAGAATATGTGATTAATTTCATCAATGGAATCAACAAACTATGCACATTCTACATAATAACGACTTTCTATAGTTTGCGAATGCGTCCGGAAATAAGAAAAGCTTACTTCCCCCCGGTTTTTAAAATCACAGCTTCTAAAAGGTTTACATGATTTCTTAAAAAACACGAGTTTTTAGAAAATTTCATTTATTTCATCAATGGAATCAAAAAAGTATGAACATTCTATGTCATAACGACTTTGTATAGTTTGCGCATGCGCAAACTATGCACATTCTATGTAATCACGACTTTCTATAGTTTGTGCATGCGTCGGGAAATAAGAAAAGCTTACTTCCCCCCTTTTTTTAAATTCACAGCTTCTAGAAGGTTTACATGATTTCTTAAAAAACCCGAGTTTTTAGAAAATGTGATTTTTTTCATAAATGGAATCAACAAAGTATGCACATTCTACGTACTAACGACTTTCTATAGTTTGCGTATTCGTCCGGAAATAAGAAAAGCTTACTTCACCCCGTTTTTTTAAATCACAACTCCTAGAAGGTTTACATGATTTCTTAAAAAACACGAGTTTTTAGAAAATGTGATTTATTTCATAAATGGAATCAACAAAGTATGCATATTCTATGTCATAATGACTTTTTATAGTTTACGCATGCACAAACTATGCACATTCTACGTCATAATGACTCTCTATAGTTTGCGCATGCGTCCGGAAATAAGAAAAGCTTAGTTCCGCCAGTTTTTTAAAATCACAGCTTCTTGAAGGTTTACATGATTTCTTAAAAAACACGAGTTTTTAGAAAATGTGATTTATTTCATAAATGGAATCAACAAAGTATGCACATTCTATGTCATAACGACTTTCTATAGTTTACCCATGCGCAAACTATGCACAGTCTATGTCATAACAACTTTCTATAGTTTGTGCATGCGTCCGGAAATAAGAAAAGCTTACTTCCGCCAGTTTTTTAAAATCACAGCTTCTAGAAGGTTTACATGATTTCTTAAAAAACACAAGTTTTTAGAAAATGTGATTTATTTCATAAATGGAATCAACAAAGTATGCACATTCTAAGTAATAACGACTTTATATAGTTTGCGCATGCGTCCGGAAATAAGAAAAGCTTACTTCCACCAGTTTTTTAAAATCACAGCTTCTAGAAGGTTTACATGATTTCTTAAAAAACACGAGTTTTTAGAATATGTGATTAATTTCATCAATGGAATCAACAAACTATGCACATTCTACATAATAACGACTTTCTATAGTTTGCGAATGCGTCCGGAAATAAGAAAAGCTTACTTCCCCCCGGTTTTTAAAATCACAGCTTCTAAAAGGTTTACATGATTTCTTAAAAAACATGAGTTTTTAGAAAATTTCATTTATTTCATCAATGGAATCAAAAAAGTATGAACATTCTATGTCATAACGACTTTGTATAGTTTGCGCATGCGCAAACTATGCACATTCTATGTAATCACGACTTTCTATAGTTTGTGCATGCGTCGGGAAATAAGAAAAGCTTACTTCCCCCCTTTTTTTAAATTCACAGCTTCTAGAAGGTTTACATGATTTCTTAAAAAACCCGAGTTTTTAGAAAATGTGATTTTTTTCATAAATGGAATCAACAAAGTATGCACATTCTACGTACTAACGACTTTCTATAGTTTGCGTATTCGTCCGGAAATAAGAAAAGCTTACTTCACCCCGTTTTTTTAAATCACAACTCCTAGAAGGTTTACATGATTTCTTAAAAAACACGAGTTTTTAGAAAATGTGATTTATTTCATAAATGGAATCAACAAAGTATGCATATTCTATGTCATAATGACTTTTTATAGTTTACGCATGCACAAACTATGCACATTCTACGTCATAATGACTCTCTATAGTTTGCGCATGCGTCCGGAAATAAGAAAAGCTTAGTTCCGCCAGTTTTTTAAAATCACAGCTTCTTGAAGGTTTACATGATTTCTTAAAAAACACGAGTTTTTAGAAAATGTGATTTATTTCATAAATGGAATCAACAAAGTATGCACATTCTACATCATAACGACTTTCTATAGTTTGCGCATGCATCTGGAAATAAGAAAAGCTTACTTCTGCCAGTTTTTAAAAATCATAGCTTCTAGAAGGTTTACATAATTTCTTAAAAAACGCGAGTTTTTAGAAAATGTGATTTATTTCATAAATGGAATCAACAAAGTATGCACATTCTACGTCATAATGACTTTCTATAGTTTGCGCATGCATCTGGAAATAAGAAAAGCTTACTTCTGCCAGTTTTTAAAAATCATAGCTTCTAGAAGGTTTACATAATTTCTTAAAAAACGCGAGTTTTTAGAAAATGTGATTTATTTCATAAATGGAATCAAAAAAGTATGCACATTCTACGTCATAACGACTTTCAATAGTTTTCCCATGCATCCGGAAATAAGAAAAGCTTACTTCTGCCAGTTTTTTAAAATCACAGCTTCTAGAAGGTTCACATGATTTCTTAAAAAACACGAGTTTTTAGAAAATGTGATTTATTTCATAAATGGAATCAACAAAGTATGCACATTCTATGTCATAACGACTTTGTATAGTTTACACATGCGCAAACTATGCACATTCTACGTCATAAAAACTTTCTATAGTTTGCGCATCCGTCCGGAAATAAGAGAAGCTTACTTCCGCCAGTTTTTTAAAATCACAGCTTCTAGAAGGTTTACATGATTTCTTAAAAAACACGAGTTTTTAGAAAATGTGATTTATTTCATAAATGGAATCAACAAAGTATGCACATTCTACGTCATAACGACTTTCTATAGTTTGCGCATGGGTATGGAAATAAGAAAAGCTTTCTTGCCCACGTTTTTTAAAATCGCAGCTTCTAGAAGGTTTACATGATTTCTTAACAAACACGAGTTTTTAGAAAATGTCATTTATTTCATAAATGGAATCAAAAAAGTATGCACATTCTATGTCATAACAACTTTCTATAGTTTGGGCATGCGCAAACTATGCACATTCTATGTACTAACGACTTTCTATAATTTGCGTATCCGTCCAGAAATAAGAAAAGCTTACTTCACCTCGTTTTTTAAAATCACAACTTCTAGAAGGTTTACATGATTTCTTAAAAAACATGAGTTTTTAGAAAATGTGATTTATTTCATAAATGGAATCAACGAAGTATGCACATTCTATGTCATAACGGCTTTGTATGGTTTGCACATGCGCAAACTATGCACATTCTATGTAGTAACGACTTTCTATAGTTTGCGCATGCGTCCGGAAATAAGAAAAGGTTAATTGCGCCAGTCTTTTAAAATCACAGCTTTTAGAAGGTTTACATCATTTCTTAAAAAACACGAGTTTTTAGAAAATGTCATTTATTTCATCAATTGAATAAACAAAGTATGCACATGCTACGTCATAACGACTTTCTATAGTTTGCGCATGCGTTCGGAAATAAGAAAAGCTTACTTCCCCCCGTTTTTTAAAATCACAGCTTCTAGAAGGTTTACATGTTTTCTTAAAAAAAATGAGTTTTTAGAAAATGTAATTTATTTCATAAAATGAATCAACAAAGTGTGCACATTCTACTTCATAACGAGTTTCTACAGTTTGCGCATGCGTTTGGAAATAATAAAAGCTTACTTCCCCCCATTTTTTAAAACCATAGCTTCTAGAAGGTTTACATGATTTCTTAAAAAACATGAGTTTTTAGAAAATGTCATTTATTTCATAAATGGAATCAACAAAGTATTCACTTTCTACGTCATAACGAATTTCTATAGTTTGCGCATGCATATGGAAATAAGAAAAGCTTACTTCCCCTCGTTTTTTAAAATCACAGCTTCTAGAAGGTTTACATGATTTCTTAAAAAACACGAGTTTTTAGAAAATGTGATTTATTTCATAAATGGAATCAACAAGGTATGCACATTCTAAGTCATAACGACTTTGCATAGTTTACGCATGCGAAAACTATGCACATTCTACGTCATTACGACTTTGTATAGTTTGCGCATGCATCCGAAAATAAGAAAAGCTTACTTCCCCCCGTTTTTTAAATTCACAGCTTCTAGAAGGTTTACATGATTTCTTAAAAAACACGAGTTTTTAGAAAATGTGATTTATTTCATAAATGGAATCAACAAAGTATGCACATTCTAAGTCATAACGACGTTATATAGTTTGCGCATGCGTCCGGAAATAAGAAAAGCTTACTTCCCCCCGGTTTTTAAAATCACAGCTTCTACTAGGTTTACATGATTTCTTAAAAAACACGAGTTTTTAGAAAATGTCATTTATTTCATAAATTGAAGCCAAAAAGTATGAACATTCTACGTCATAACGAATTTGTATAAATTGCGAATGCGTCTGGAAATAAGAAAAGCTTACTTCCCCCCATTTTTTAAAATCACAGCTTCTAGAAGGTTTACATGATTTCTTAAAAAAAACGAGTTTTTAGAAAATGTGATTTATTTCATAAAAGGAATCAACAAAGTATGCACATTCTACGTCATAACGACTTTCTACAGTTTGCGCATGCGTATGGAAATAAGAAAAGCTTACTTCCCCCCGTTTTTTAAAATCACAGCTTCTAGAAGGTTTACATGATTTCTTAAAGAACAGGAGTTTTTAGAAAATCCGATTTATTTCATAAATGGAATCAACAAAGTATGCACATTCTATGTCATAACGACTTTCTATAGTTTACGCATGCGCAAACTATGCACATTCTACGTCATAACAACTTTCTATAGTTTGCGCATGCGTTCGGAAATAAGAAAAGCTTACTTCCCCCCATTTTTAAAATCACAGCTTCTAGAAGGTTTACATGATTTCTTAAAAAACACGAGTTTTTAGAAAATGTGATTTATTTCATAAATGGAATCAACAAAGTATGCACATTCTACGTCATAACGACTTTCTATAGTTTGCGCATCCATCCGGAAATAAGAAAAGCTTACTGCCCCCCGTTTTTTAAAATGACAGCTTCGAGAAGGTTTACATGATTTCTTATTAAACACGAGTTTTTAGAAAATGTGATTTATTTCATCAATGGAATCAACAAACTATGCACATTCTACGTAATAACGACTTTCTATTATTTGCGAACACGTTTGGAAATAAGAAAAGCTTACTTCCCCCCATTTTTTAAAATCACAGCTTCTAGAAGGTTTACATGATTTCTTAAAAAACACGAGTTTTTAGAAAAAGTGATTTATTTAATCAATGGAATCAACAAACTATGCACATTCTACGTAATAACAACTTTCTATAGTTTGCGCATGCGTCCAGAAATAAGAAAAGCTTACTTCCCCCCATTTTTTCAAATCACAGCTTCTAGAAGATTTACATGATTTCTTAAAAAACACGAGTTTTTAGAAAAAGTGATTTATTTCATAAATGGAATCAACAAAGTATGCACATTCTACGTAATAAAGACTTTCTACAGTTTGCGCATGCGTTTGGAAATAAGAAAAGCTTACTTCCCCCTGTTTTTTAAAATCACAGCTTCTAGAAGGTTTACATGATTTCTTAAAAAACACGAGTTTTTAGAAAAAGTGATTTATTTAATCAATGGAATCAATAAACTATGCACATTCTACGTAATAACAACTTTCTATAGTTTACGCATGCGTCCGGAAATAAGAAAAGCTTACTTCCCCCCGTTTTTTCAAATCACAGCTTCTAGAAGATTTACATGATTTCTTAAAAAACACGAGTTTTTAGAAAAAGTGATTTACTTAATCAATGGAATCAACAAACTATGCACATTCCACGTAATAACAACTTTCTATACTTTGCGCATGCGTCCGGAAATAAGAAAAGCTTACTTCCCCCCGTTTTTTCAAATCACAGCTTCTAGAAGATTTACATGATTTCTTAAAAAACACGAGTTTTTAGAAAATGTCATTTGTTTCATAAATGGAATCAACAAACTATGAACAAACTATGTCATGACGACTTTGTATTGTTTGGGCATACGCAAACTATGCACATTCTACGTAATAACGACTTTCTATAGTTTGTGCATGCGTCCGGAAATAAGAAAAGCTTACTTCCGCCAGTTTTTTAAAATCACAGCTTCTAGAAGGTTTGCATGATTTCTTAACAAACACGAGTTTTTAGAAAATGTGATTTATTTCATAAATGGAATCAACAAAGTATGCACATTCTATGTCATAACGACTTTCTATAGTTTATGCATGCGCAAACTATGCACATTCTATGTCATAACAACTTTCTATAGTTTGCGCATGCGTCCGAAAATAAGAAAAGCTTACTTCCGCCAGTTTTTTAAAATCACAGCTTCTAAAAGGTTTACATCATTTCTTAAAAAACACGAATTTTTAAAAATGGTGATTTATTTCATAAATGGAATCAACAAAGTATGCACATTCTAGGTCATAACGACTTTCTAAAGTTTGCGCATGCGTCCGGAAATAAGAAAAGCTTACTTCCGCCAGTTTTTTAAAATCACAGCTTCTAGAAGGTTTACATGATTTCTTAAAAAACACGAGTTTTTAGAAAATGTCATTTATTTCATAAATTGAAGTAAAAAAGTATGAACATTCTACGTCATAACGACTTTGTATAGTTTGCGCATGCGTCCGGAAATAAGAAAAGCTTACTTCCCCCCGTTTTTTAAAATCGCAGCTTTTAGAAGGTTTACATGATTTCTTAAAAAAAACGAGTTTTCACAAAATGTGATTTATTTCATAAAAGGAATCAACAAAGTATGCACATTCTATGTCATAACGACTTTCTACAGTTTGTGCATGCGTATGGAAATAAGAAAAGGTTGCTTCCCCCCGTTTTTTAAAATCACAGCTTGTAGAAGGTTTACATGATTTCTTAAAAAACACGAGTTTTTAGAAAATGTGATTTATTTAATCAATGCAATCAAGAAACTATGCACATTCTACGTAGTAACGACTTTCTAAAGTTTGCGCATGCGTCCGGAAATAAGAAAAGCTTACTTCCGCCAGTTTTTTAAAATCACAGCTTCTAGAAGGTTTAGATGATTTCTTAAAAAACATGAGTTTTTATAAAATGTCATTTATTAAAAAAATTGAAGCAAAAAAGTATTAACATTCTACGTCATAACGACTTTGTATAGTTTGCGCATGCATCCGGAAATAAGAAAAGCTTACTTCCCCCCGTTTTTTAAAATCACAGCTTTTAGAAGGTTTACATGATTTCTTAAAAAAAACGAGTTTTCACAAAATGTGATTTATTTCATCAAAGGAATCAACAAAGTATGCACATTCTACGTCATAACGACTTTCTACAGTTTGCGCATGCGTATGGAAATAATAAAAGCTTACTTCCCCCCATTTTTTAAAATCACAGCTTCTAGAAGGTTTACATGATTTCTTAAAAAACACGATTTTTTAGAAAATGTGATTTATTTCATAAATGGAATCAACAAAGTATGCACATTCTATGTCATAACGACTTTGTATAGTTTACGCATGCGCAAACTATGCACATTCTACGTAATAACGACTTTCTATAGTTTGCGAATGCGTCCGGAAATATGAAAAGCTTACTTCCCCCTGGTTTTTAAAATCACAGCTTCTAGAAGCTTTACATGATTTCTTAAAGAACACGAGTTTTTAGAAAATGTCATTTAGTTAGTCAATGGAATAAAAAAAGTATGAACATTCTATGTCATAACGACTTTGTATAGTTTGCGCATGCGCAAACTATGCACATTCTATGTAATAACGACTTTCTATAGTTTGTGCATGCGTCTGGAAATAAGAAAAGCTTACTTTCCCCCTTTTTTTAAATTCACAGCTTCTAGAAGGTTTACATGATTTCTTAAAAAACCCAAGTTTTTAGAAAATGTGATTTTTTTCATAAATGGAATCAACAAGGACGCACATATTACGTCATAACGGCTTTCTATAGTTTGCGCATGCGTATGGAAATAAGAAAAGCTTACTTCACCCCGTTTTTTAAAATCACACCTTCTAGAAGGTTTACATGATTTCTTAAAAAACAAGAGTTTTTAGAAAATGTGATTTATTTCATAAATGGAATCAATAAGGTATGCACATTCTATGTCATAACGACATTGACTGGTTTTCGCATGCGCAAACTATGCACATTATACGTAATATCAACTTTCTATAGTTTGCACATGCGTCCGGAAATAAGAAAAGCTTACTTCCGCAAGTTTTTTAAAATCACAGCTTCTAGAAGGTTTACATGATTTCTTAAAAAACATGAGTTTTTAGAAAATTTGATTTATTTCATAAATGGAATCAGCAAAGTATGCACATTCTACGTCATAACGGCTTTCTATAGTTTGCGCATGCATCCGAAAATAAGAAAAGCTTACTTCCCCCCGTTTTTTAAAATCACAGCTTCTAGAAGGTTTACATGATTTCTTAAAAAACACGAGTTTTTAGAAAATGTGACTTATTTCATCAATGGAATCAACAAACTATGCACATTCTACGTAATAACGACTTTCTATTATTTGCGAATGTGTCTGGAAATAAGAAAAGCTTACTTCCCCCCATTTTTTAAAATCACAGCTTGTAAAAGGTTCACATGATTTCTTAAAAAACACGAGTTTTTAGAAAATGTGATTTATTTCATAAATGGAATCAACAAAGTATGCACATTCTATGTCATAACGACTGTGTATAGTTTACGCATGCGCAAACTACGCACATTCTACGTCATAACGACTTTCTATAGTTCGCGCATGCGTCTGGAAATAAGAAAAGCTTACTTCCGCCAGATTTTTAAAATCACAACTTCTAGAAGGTTTACATGATTTCTTAAAAAACACGAGTTTTTAGAAAATGAGATTAATTTCATAAATGGAATCAACAAAGTATGCACATTCTAAGAGATAACGACTTTCTATAGTTTGCGCTTGTGTCCGGAAATAAGAAAAGCTTACTTCCCCCCGTTTTTTAAAATCACAGCTTCTAGAAGGTTTCCATGATTTCTTAAAAAAACGAGTTTTTAAAAAATGTGATTTATTTCCTAAAGGAATCAACAAAGTATACACATTCTACATCATAACGACTTTCTACAATTTGCGCATGCGTATGGAAATAAGAAAAGCTTACTTCCCCCCTTTTTTTAAAATCACAGCTTCTACAAGGTTTACATGATTTCTTAAAAAACACGAGTTTTTAGAAAATGTCATTTCTTTCATAAACGGAATCAACAAAGTATGCACATTCTACGTCATAACGACTTTCTATAGTTTGTGCATGCCTCCGGAAATAAGAAAAGCTTACTTCACCCCGTTTTTTAAAATCACAACTTCTAGAAGGTTTACATGATTTCTTAAAAAACAAGAGTTTGTTTAAAATGTGATTTATTTCATAAATGGAATCAACAAAGTATTCACACTCTATGTCATAACGACTTTGTATGGTTTACGCATGCGCAAACTATGCACATTCTATGTAATAACAACTTTCTATAGTTTGCGCATGCATCCGGAAATAAGAAAAGCTTACTTCCGTCAGTTTTTTAAAATCACAGCTTCTAGAAGCTTTACATGATTTCTTAAAGAACACGTGTTTTTAGAAAATGTCATTTATTTCATAAATGGAATCAACAAAGTATACACATTCTACGTCATAACGACTTTCTAAACTTTGCGCATGCGTCCGAAAATAAGAAAAGCTTACTTCCGCCAGTCTTTTAAAATCATAGCTTCTAGAAGGTTTACAGGATTTCTTAAAAAAAACGAGTTTTTAGAAAATGTAAATTATTTCATAAAAGGAATCAACAAAGTATGCACATTCTACTTCATAACGACTTTATACAGTTTGCGCATGCGTATCGAAATAAGAAAAGCTTACTTCCCCCCCTTTTTTAAAATCACAACTTTTAGAAGGTTTACATGATTTCTTAAAAAACATGAGTTTTTAGAAAAAGTGATTTATTTAATCAATGGAATCAACAAACTATGCACATTCTACGTAATAACGACTTTCTATAGTTTGCGCATGCGTCCGGAAATAAGAAAAGCTTGCTTCCCCCCGTTTTTTAAAATCACATCTTCTAGAAGATTTACATGATTTCTTAAAAAACACGAGTTTTTAGAAAAAGTGATTTATTTCATAAATGGAATCAACAAAGTATGCACATTCTACCTAATAACGACTTTCTATAGTTTACGCATGCGTCCGAAAATAAGAAAATATTACTTCTGCCATTTTTTTAAAATCACAGCTTCTAGAAGGTTTACATGATTTCTTAAAAAACACGAGTTTTTAGAAAATGTGATTTATTTCATCAATGGAATCAACAGACTATGCACATTCTACGTAATAACGACTTTCTATAGTTTGCGCATGCATCCGGAAATAAGAAAAGCTTACTTCCGCCAGTTTTTTAAAATCACAGCTTCTAGAAGGTTTACATGATTTCTTAAAAAAACACGAGTTTTTGGAAAATGTCATTTATTTCATAAATGGAATCAACAAACTATGCACATTCTATGTCATAACGACTTTCTAAAGTTTGCGCATTCGTCCGGAAATAAGAAAACTTACTTCCCCCCATTTTTTAAAATCACAGCTTCTAGAAGGTTTACATGATTTCTTAAAAAAATGAGTTTGTAGAAAATGTGATTTAATTCATCAATGGAATCAACAAACTATGCACATTCTATGTCATAACGACGTTCTACAGCTTGCGCATCCATATGGAAATAAGAAAAGCTTACTTCCCTCCGTTTTTTAAAATCACAGCTTCTAGAAGGTTTACATGATTTCTTAAAAAACACGAGTTTTTAGAAAATGTGATTTATTTCATCAATGGAATCAACAAACTATGCACATTCTACATAATAACGACTTTCTATAGTTTGCGAATGCGTCCGGAAATAAGAAAAGCTTACTTCCCCCCGGTTTTTAAAATCACAGCTTCTAGAAGGTTTACATGATTTCTTAAAAAACGCGAGTTTTTAGAAAATGTAATTTATTTCATAAATGGAATCAACAAAGTATGAACATTCTATGTCATAACGACTTTGTATAGTTTGCGCATGCGCAAAATATGCACATTCTATGTAATAATGTCTTTCTATAGTTTGCGCATGCGTCCGGAAATAAGAAAAGCTTACTTCCCCCCTTTTTTTAAATTCACAGCTTCTAGAGGGTTTACATGATTTCTTAAAAAACACGAGTTTTTAGAAAATGTAATTTATTTCATCAAAGGAATCAACAAAGTATGCACATTCTACATCATAACGACTTTCTATAGTTTGCGCATGCGTATGGAAATAAGAAAAGCTTACTTCCCCCCGTTTTTTAAAATCACAGCTTCTAGAAGGTTTACATGATTTCTTAAAAAACTCGAGTTTTTAGAAAATGTCATTTATTTCATAAATGGAATCAATAAAGTATGAACATTCGATGTCATAACGACTTTGTATAGTTTGCGCATGCACAAACTATGCACATTCTATGTAATAACGACTTTCTATAGTTTGCGCATGCGTCCGGAAATAAGAAAGGCTTACTTCCCCCTGTTTGTTAAAATCACGGCTTCTAGAAGGTTTACATGAATTCTTAACAAACATGAGTTTTTAGAAAATGTCATTTATTTCATAAATGGAATCAACAAAGTATGCACATTCTACGTCATAACAACTTTCTATAGTTTGCGCATGCGTCCGGAAATAAGAAAAGCTTACTTCCCCTCCTTTTTTAAAATCACAGCTTCTAGAAGGTTTACATGATTTCTTAAAAAACACGAGTTTTTAGAAAATGTCATTTATTTCATAAATGGAATCAACAAAGTATGAACATTCGATGTCATAACGACTTTGTATAGTTTGCGCATCCGCAAACTATGCACATTCTATGTAATAACGACTTTCTATAGTTTGCGCATGCGTCCGGAAATAAGAAAAACTTACTTCCCCCCTTTTTTTTAAATTCACAGCTTCTAGAAGGTTTAGATGATTTCTTAAAAAACATGAGTTTTTAGAAACTGTGATTTATTTCATAAATGGAATCAACAAAGTATGCACATTCTACGTAAAAACGACTTTCTATAGTTTCCGCATGCGACCGGAAATAAGAAAAGCTTAATTCAACCAGTTTTTTAAAATCACAGCTTCTAGAAGGTTTACATGATTTCTTAACAAACACGAGTTTTTAGAAAATGTGATTTATTTCATAAATGCAATCAACAAAGTATGCACATTCTACGTCATAACAACTTTCTATAGTTTGCGAATGCATCCGGAAATAAGAAAAGCTTACTTCCCCCCGTTTTTTAAAATCACAGCTTCTAGAAGGTTTACATGATTTCTTAAAAAACACGAGTTTTAAAAAAATGTCATTTATTTCATAAATGGAATCAACAAAGTATGAACATTAGATGTCATAACGACTTTCTATAGTTTGCGCATGCGTATGGAAACAAGAAAAGCTTACTTCCCCCCGTTTTTTAAAATCATAGCTTCTAAAAGGTTTACATGATTTCTTAAAAAACACGAGTTTTTAGAAAATGTTATTAATTTAATCAATGGAATCAACAAAATATGCACATTCTACGTAATAATGACTTTCTATAGTTTGCGCATGCATCCGGAAATAAGAAAAGCTTACTTCCCCCCGTTTTTTAAAATCACAGCTTCTAGAAGGTTTACATGATTTCTTAAAAAAAACGAGTTTTTAGAAAATGTAATTTATTTCATAAAAGGAATCAACAAAGTATTCACATTCTACTTCATAACGACGTTCTACAGCTTGCGCATCCGTATGGAAATAAGAAAATCTTACTTCCCTCCGTTTTTTAAAATCACAGCTTCTAGAAGGTTTACATGATTTCTTAAAAAAGACGAGTTTTTAGAAAATGTGATTTATTTAATCAATGGAATCAACAAACTATGCACATTGTACATAATAACGACTTTCTTTAGTTTGCGAATGCGTCCGGAAATAAGAAAAACTTACTTCCCCCCGTTTTTTAAAATCACAGCTTCTAGAAGATTTACATGATTTCTTAAAAAACACGAGTTTTTAGAAAATGTCATTTGTTTCGTAAATGGAATCAACAAAGTATGAACAAACTATGTCATGATGACTTTGTCTCGTTTGTGCATGCGCAAATTATGCACATTCTAAGTAATAACGACTTTCTATAGTTTGCGCATGTGTCCGGAAATAAGAAAAGCTTACTTCCCCCCTTTTTTTAAATTCACAGCTTCTAGAAGGTTTACATGATTTCTTAAAAAACACGAGTTTTTAGAAAATGTGATTTATTTCATAAATGGAATCAACAAAGTATGCACATTCTACGTCACAACGACTTTCTATAGTTTGCGCATGCGTCCGGAAATAAGAAAAGCTTACTTCCCCCCTTTCTTCAAATTCACAGCTTCTAGAAGGTTTACATGATTTCTTAAAAAACACGAGTTTTTAGAAAATGTGATTTATTTCATAAATGGAATCAACAAAGTATGCATATTCTATGTCATAACGACTTTGTATGGTTTGCGCATGCGCAAACTATGCACATTCTATGTAATAACGACTTTCTATAATTTGCGCATGCGTCCGGAAATAAGAAAAGCTTACTTCCGCCAGTCTTTTAAAATCACAGCTTCTAGAAGGTTTACATGATATCTTAAAAAACATGACTTTTTAGAAAATGTCATTTATTTCATAAATTGAATCAACAAAGTATGCACATTCTATGTCATAACGAGTTTCTATAGTTTGTGCATGCATCCGGAAATAAGAAAAGCTTACTTCCCCCTGTTTTTTAAAATCATAGCTTCTGGAAGGCTTACATGATTTCTTAAAAAAAATGAGTTTTTAGAGAATGTAATTTATTTCCTAAAAGGAATGAACAAAGTATGCACATTCTACTTCATAACGACTTTCTACAGTTTGCGCATGCGTATGGAAATAAGAAAAGCTTACTTCCCCCCGTTTTTTAAAATCACAGCTTCTAGAAGGTTTACATGAATTCTTAAAAAACACGAGTTTTTAGAAAATGTGATTTATTTAATCAATGGAATCAACAAACTATGCACATTCTATGTAATAACGACTTTCTATAGTTTGGGAATGCCTCTGGAAATAAGAAAAGCTTACTTCCCCCCGTTTTTTAAAATCACAGCTTCTAGAAGATTTACATGATTTCTTAAAAAACAGAGTTTTTAGAAGATATCATTTGTTTCATAAATGGAATCAACAAAGTATGAACAAACTATTTCATGATGACTTTGTATCGTTTGCGCATGCGCAAACTATGCACATTCTACGTAATAACGACTTTCTATAGTTTGCGCATGTGTCCGGAAATAAGAAAAGCTTACTTCCGCTAGTTTTTTAAAATCACAGCTTCTAGAAGGTTTGCATGATTTCTTAACAAACACGAGTTTTTAGAAAATGTCATTTACTTCATAAATGGAATCAACAAAGTATGCACATTCTATGTCATAACGACTTTCTAAAGTTTGCGCATGCATCTGGAAATAAGAAAAGCTTACTTCCGCCAGTTTTTTAAAATCACGGCTTCTAGAAGGTTTACATGATTCCTTAAAAAACACGAGTTTTTAGAAAAAGTGATTTATTTCATAAATGGAATCAACAAAGTATGCACATTCTACGTAATAACGACTTTCTATAGTTTGCGCATGCGTCCGGAAATAAGAAAAGCTTACTTCCGCTAGTTTTTTAAAATCACAGCTTCTAGAAGGTTTACATGATTTCTTAAAAAACACGAGTTTTTAGAAAATGTGATTTATTTCATAAATGGAATCAACAAAGTATGAACATTCTATGTCATAATGACTTTCTATAGTTTGCGCATGCGTCCGGAAATAAGAAAATCTTACTTCCCCCCGTTTTTTAAAATCACAACTTCTAGAAGGTTTACATGATTTCTTAAAAAAAACGCGTTTTCTGAAAATGTGATTTATTTCATAAATGGAATCAACAAAGTATGCACATTCTACGTCCTAACGACTTTCTATAGTTTGTGCATGCGTCCGGAAATAAGAAAAGCTTACTTCCCCCCGTCTTTTAAAATCACAGCGTCTAGAAGGTTTACATGATTTCTTAAAAAAAATGTGTTTTTAGAAAATTTGATTTATTTCATAAAAGGAATCAACAAAGTATGCACATTCTTCTTCATAACGACTTTCTATAGTTTGCGCATGCGTATGGAAACAAGAAAAGCTTACTTCCCCCCGTTTTTTAAAATCACTGCTTCTAAAAGGTTTACATGATTTCTTAAAAAACACGAGTTTTTAGAAAATGTGATTTATTTAATCAATGGAATCAACAAAATATGAACATTCCATGTCATAACGACTTTGTATAGTTTGCGCATGCACAAACTATGCACATTCTATGTAATAGCGACTTTCTATAGTTTGCGCATGCGTCCGGAAATAAGAAAGGCTTACTTCCCCCCATTTTTTAAAATCACAGCTTCAAGAAGGTTTACATGATTTCTTAAAAAACACGAGTTTTTATAAAATGTGATTTATTTCAACAATGGAATCAACAAACTATGCACATTCTACGTAATAAGGACTTTCTATTGTTTGCGAATGCGTCCAGAAATAAGAAAAGCTTACTTCCCCCCATTTTTTAAAATCACAGCTTCTAGAAGGTTTACATGATTTCTTAAAAAACATGAGTTTTTAGAAAATCTGATTTAATTCATAAATGGAATCAACAAAGTATGCACATTCTATGTCATAACGACTTTGTATAGTTTAGGCATTCGCAAACTATGCACATTCTACGTCATAACGATTTTCTATAGATCGCGCATGTGTCCGGAAGTAAGAAAAGCCTACTTCCGCTAGTTTTTTAAAATCACAGCTTCTAGAAGGTTTACATGATTTCTTAAAAAACACGAGTTTTTAGAAAATGTGATTTATTTAATAAATGGAATCAACAAAGTATGCACATTCTAATTCATAACGACTTTCTATAGTTTGCGCATGCGTCCGGAAATAAGAAAAGCTTACTTCCGCTAGTTTTATAAAATCACAGCTTCTAGAAGGTTTACATGATTTCTTAAAAAACACGAGTTTTTAGAAAATGTCATTTATTTCATAAATGGAAGAAAAAAAGTATGAACATTCTATATCATAACGACTTTGTATAGTTTACGCATGCGCAAAATATGCACATTCTACGTCATAACGATTTTCTATAGATCGCGCATGTGTCCGGAAATAAGAAAAGCTTACTTCCGCTAGTTTTTTAAAATCACAGCTTCTAGAAGGTTTACATGATTTCTTAAAAAACACGACTTTTTAGAAAAAGTGATTTATTTCATAAGTGCTATCAACAAAGTATGCACATTCTACGTACTAACGACTTTCTATAGTTTGCGTATGCATCCAGAAATAAGAAAAGCTTACTTCACCCCGTTTTTTAAAATCACAACTTCTAGAAGGTTTACATGATTTCTTAAAAAACATGAGTTTTTAGAAAATGTGATTTATTTCAACAATGGAGTCAACAAACTATTCACATTCTACGTAATAACGACTTTCTATTGTTTGCGAATGCGTCTGGAAATAAGAAAAGCTTACTGCCCCCCATTTTTTAAAATCACAGCTTCTAGAAGGTTTACATGATTTCTTAAAAAACATGAGTTTTTGGAAAATGTGATTTAATTCATAAATGCAATCAACAAAGTATGCACATTCTATGTCATAACGACTTTGTATAGTTTACGCACATTCTACGTCATAACGATTTTCTATAGATCGCGCATGCGTCCGGAAATAAGAAAAACTTACTTCCGCGAGTTTTTTAAAATCACAGCTTCTGGAAGGTTTACATGATTTCTTAAAAAATACGAGTTTTTAGAAAATGTGATTTATTTCATCAATGGAATCAACAAACTATGCACATTCTACGTAATAACGACTTTCTATAGTTTGCGCATGAGTCCGGAAATAAGAAAAACTTACTTCCCCCCGTTGTTTAAAATCACAGCATCTAGAAGGTTTACATGATTTCTTAAAAAACACGAGTTTTTGAAAATGTCATTTATTTCATAAATGGAATCAACAAAGTATGAACATTCGATGTCATAAGGACTTTGTATAGTTTGCGCATGCGCAAACTATGCACATTCTATGTAATAACGACTTTCTTTAGTTTGCGCATGCGTCCGGAAATAAGAAAAGCTTACTTCCCCCCTTTTTTTAAGTTCATGGCTTCTAGAAGGTTTACATGATTTCTTAAAAAACACGAGTTTTTAGAAAATGTGATTTATTTCATAAATGGAATCAACAAAGTATGCACATTCTACGTCATAACGACTTTCTATAGTTTGCGCATGCGTCCGGAAATAAGAAAAGCTTACTTCCCCCTGTTTTTTAAAATCACAGCTTCTAGAAGGTTTACATGATTTCTTAACAAATACGAGTTTTTAGAAAATGTGATTTATTTCATCAATGGAATCAACAAAGTATGCACATTCTACGTCATAATGACTTTCTATAGTTTGCGCATGCGTCCGGAAATAAGAAAAGCTTACTTCCCCCCGTTTTTTAAAATCACAGTTTCTACAAGGTTTACATGATTTCTTAAAAAACACATGTTTTTAGAAAGTGTGATTTATTTCATCAATCGAATCAACAAACTATGCACATTCTATGTAATAACGAATTTCTATAGTTTGCGAATGCGGCCGGACATAAGAAAAGCTTACTTCCCCACTTTTTTTAAAACCACAGCTTCTAGAAGGTTTACATGATTTCTTAAAAAACACGAGTTTTTAGAAAATGTCATTTATTTCATAAATGGAAGTGAAAAAGTATGAACATTCTAGGTCATAACGACCCTATATAGTTAGCGCATGTGTCCGGAAATAAGAAAAGCTTACTTCCCCACGTTTTTTAAAATCACAGCTTCTAGAAGGTTAACATGATTTCTTAAAAAAAACACGTTTTTTTAAAATGTGATTTATTTCATAAATGGAATCAACAAAGTATGCACATTCTACGTCATAATGACTTTCTATAGTTTGTGCATTCGTCCGGAAATAAGAAAAGCTTACTTCCCCCTGTCTTTTAAAATCATAGCTTCTAGAATATTTACATGATTTCTTAAAAAAAATGAGTTTTTAAGAAAATGTGATTTATTTCATAAAAGGAATCAACAAAGTATGCACATTCTACGTCATAACGACTATCTATTGTTTGCTCATGCATATGGAAATAAGAAAATCTTACTTGCCCCCGTTTTTTAAAACCACAGCTTCTAGAATGTTTACATGATTTCTTAAAAAACACGAGTTTTTAGAAAATGTGATTTAAGTCATAAATGGAATCAACAAAGTATGCACATTCTACGTAATAACGACTTTCTATACTTTGCGCATGCATCCGGAAATAAGAAAAGCTTACTTTCGTCTGTTTTTTAAAATCACAGCTTCTAGAAGGTTTACATGATTTCTTGAAAAACACAAGTTTTTAGAAAATGTCATTTATTTCATAAATCGAATCAACAAAGTATGCACATTCTACATCATAACGACTTTCTATAGTTTGCGCATGCGTCCAGAAATAAGAAAAGCTTACTTCCCCCTGTTTTTTAAAATCACAGCTTCTAGAAGGTCTACATGATTTCTTAAAAAACACGAGTTTTTGGAAAATGTCATTTATTTCATAAATGGAATCAACAAAGTATGCACATTCTATGTCATAACGACTTTCTATAGTTTGCGCATGCGCAAACTATGCACATTCTACGTACTAACGACTTTCTATAGTTTGCGTATGCGTCCGGAAATAAGAAAAGCTTACTTCACCCCATTTTTTTAAAATCACAACTTCTAGAAGGTTTACATGATTTCTTAAAAAACATGAGTTTTTAGAAAATGTTATTTAATCCATCAAAGGAATCAACAAAGTATGCACATTCTATGTCATAACGACTTTCTATAGTTTGCGCATGCATCCGGAAATAAGAAAAGCTTACCTCCCCCCGTTTTTTAAAATCATAGCTTCTAGAAGGTTTACATGATTTCTTAAAAAACATGAGTTTTTAGAAAATGTGATTTAATTCATAAATGGAATCAACAAAGTATGCACATTCTGTGTCATAACGACTTTGTATAGTTTATGCATGCGCAAACTATGTACATTCTACGTCATAACGATTTTCTATAGATCGTGCATGCGTACGGAAATAAGAAAAGCTTACTACCGCTAGTTTTTTAAAATCACGGCTTCTAGAAGGTTTACATGATTTCTTAAAAAACACGAGTTTTTAGAAAATGTGATTTATTTCATAAATGGAATAAAAAAAGTATGAACATTCTATCTCATAACGACTTTGTATAGGTTGTGCATGCGTCCGTAAATAAGAAAAGCTTACTTCCCCCCTTTTTTTAAATTCACAGCTTCTAGAAGGTTTACATGATTTCTTAACAAACACGAGTTTTTAGAAAATGTCATTTATTTCATAAATGGAATCAACAAAGTATGCACATTCTATGTCATAACGACTTTCTAAAGTTTGCGCATGCGTCCGGAAATAAGAAGAGCTTACTTCCGCCAGTTTTTTAAAATCACAGCTTCTGGAAGGTTTACATGATTTCTTAAAAAATACGAGTTTTTAGAAAATGTGATTTATTTCATCAATGCAATCAACAAACTATGAACATTATACGTAATAACGACTTTCTATAGTTTGCGCATGAGTCCAGAAATAAGAAAAGCTTACATCCCCCCGTTTTATAAAATCACAGCATCTAGAAGGTTTACATGATTTCTTAAAAAACACGAGTTTTTAGAAAATGTCATTTATTTCATAAATGGAATCAACAAAGTATGATCATTCGATGTCATAACGACTTTGTATAGTTTGTGCATGCGCAAACTATGCACATTCTATGTAATAACGACTTTCTATAGTTTGCGCATGCGTCCGAAAATAAGAAAAGCTTACTTCCCCCCTTTTTTTAAATTCACGGCTTCTAGAAGGTTTACATAATTTCTTAAAAAAAACGAGTTTTTAGAAAATGTGATTTATTTCATAAATGGAATCAAAAAAGTATGCACATTCTACATCATAACGACTTTCTATAGTTTGCGCATGCGTCCGAAAATAAGAAAAGCTTACTTCCGCTAGTTTTTTAAAATCACAGCTTCTAGAAGGTTTACATGATTTCTTAAAAAACACGAGTTTTTAGAAAAAGTGATTTATTTCATAAATGGAATCGACAAAGTATGCACATTCTACGTAATAACGACTTTCTATAGTTTGTGCATGCGTCCGGAAATAAGAAAAGCTTATTTCCCCCCGGTTTTTAAATTCACAGCTTCTAGAAGGTTTACATGATTTCTTAACAAACACGAGTTTTTAGAAAATGTCATTTATTTCATAAATGGAATCAACAAAGTATGCACATTCTATGTCATAACGACTTTGTATGGTTTGCGCATGTGCAAACTTTGCACATTCTACGTAATAACGACTTTCTATAGTTTGCGCATGCATCCGGAAATAAGAAAAGCTTACTTCTGCGAGTTTTTTGAAATCACAGCTTCTAGAAGGTTTACATGATTTCTTAAAACACATGAGTTTTTAGAAAATGTGATTTATTTCATAAATGGAATCAACAAAGTATGCACATTCTACGTCATAACGACTTTCTAAAGTTTGCGCATGCGTCCGGAAATAAGAAAAGCTTACTTCCGCCAGTTTTTTAAAATCACAGCTTCTAGAAGGTTTACATGATTTCTTAAAAAACACGAGTTTTTAGAAAATGTCATTTATTTCATAAATAGAATCAAAAAAGTATGAACATTCTACGTCATAACGACTTTGTATAGTTTGCGCATGCGTCCAGAAATATGAAAAGCTTACTTCCCCCCGTTTTTTGAAATCACAACTTCTAGAAGGTTTACATGATTTGTTAAAAAAATTGAGTTTTTAGAAAATGTGATTTATTTCATAAAAGCAATCAACAAAGTATGCACATTCTACATCATCACAGCAATCAACAAAGTATGCACATTCTATGTCATAATGACTTTGTATAGTTTATGCATGCGCAAACTATGCACATTCTACGTCATAATGACTGTCTATAGTTTGCGCATGCATCCGGAAATAAGAAAAGCTTACTTCCGTCAGTTTTTTAGAATCACAGCTTCTAGAAGGTTTACATGATTTCTTAAAAAACACGAGTTTTTAAAAAATGTGATTTATTTCATCAATGGAATCAACAAACTATGCACATTCTACGTAATAACGACTTTCTATAGTTTGCGAATGCGTCCGAAAATAAGAAAAGCTTACTTCCGCCAGTTTTTTAAAATCACAGCTTCTAGAAGGTTTACATGATTTCTTAAAAAACACGAGTTTTTAGAAAATGTGATTTATTTCATCAATGGAATCAACAAACTATGCACATTATCCGTAATAACGACTTTCTATAGTTTGCGAATGTGTCGGAAATAACAAAAGCTTACTTCCCCCCGTTTTTTAAAATCACAGCTTCTAGAAGGTTTACATGATTTTTTAAAAAACACGAGTTTTTAGAAAATGTGATTTATTTCATAATGGAATCAACAAAATATGCATATTCTATGTCATAACGACTTTGTGTAGTCTACGCATGTGCAAACTATGCACATTCTACGTCATAACGACTTTCTATAGTTTGCGCATGCGTCCGGAAATAAGAAGAGCTTACTTCCGCCAGTTTTTTAAAATCACAGCTTCTAGAAGGTTTACATGATTTCTTAAAAAACACGAGATTTTAGAAAAAGTGATTTATTTCATAAATGCAATCAACAAAGTATGCACATTGTACGTAATAACGACTTTCTATAGTTTTTGCATGCGTCCGGAAATAAGAAAAGCTTATTTTCGCCCGGTTTTTAAAATCACAGCTTCTACAAGGTTTACATGATTTGTTAAAAAACACGAGTTTTTAGAAAATGTCATTTATTTCATAAATGGAATCAAAAAAGTATGAACATTCTATGTCATAACGACTTTGTATAGTTTGCGCATGCGCAAACTATGCACATTATATGTAATAACGACTTTCTATAGTTTGCGCATGCGTCTGGAAATAAGAAAAGCTTACTTCCCCCCTTTTTTTAAATTCACAGCTTCTAGAAAGTTTACATGATTTCTTAAAAAACACGAGTTTTTAGAAAATGTGATTTATTTCATAAATGGAATCAACAAAGTATGCACATTCTACGTCATAACGAATTTCTATAGTTTGCCCGTGCGTCCGGAAATAAGAAAAGCTTACTTCCCCCCATTTTTTAAAATCACAGCTTCTAGAAGGTTTACACGATTTCATAAAAAAAATGAGTTTTTAGAAAATGTGATTTATTTAATAAAAGGAATCAACAAAGTATGCACATTCTACATCATAACGACTTTCTATAGTTTGCGCATGCATATGGAAATACGAAAAGCTTACTTCTCCCCGTTTTTTAAAATCACAGCTTCTAGAAGGTTTACATGATTTCTTAAAAAACACGAGTTTTTAGAAAATTTCATTTATTTCATAAATGGAATCAACAAAGTATGAACATTCCATGTCATAACGACTTTGTATAGTTTGCGCATGCACATCCTATGCACATTCTATGTATTAACGACTTTCTATAGTTTGCGCATGTGTCCGGAAATAAGAAAGGCTTACTTCCCCCTGTTTGTTAAAATCACGGCTTCTAGAAGGTTTACATGATTTCTTAAAAAACACGAGTTTTTAGAAAATGTGATTTATTTCATAAATGGAATCAACAAAGTATGCACATTCTATGTCATAACGACTTTGTATAGTTTACGCATGCGCAAACTATGCTCATTCTACGTAATAACGACTTTCTATAGTTTGCGAATGCGTCCGGAAATAAGAAAAGCTTACTTCCCCCCGGTTTTTAAAATCACAGCTTCTAGAAGGTTTACATGATTTGTTAAAAAACACGAGTTTTTAGAAAATGTCATTTATTTCATAAATGGAATCAAAAAAGTATGAACATTCTATGTCATAACGACTTTGTATAGTTTGCGCATGCGCAAACTATGCACATTATATGTAATAACGGCTTTCTATAGTTTGCGCATGCGTCTGGAAATAAGAAAAGCTTACTTCCCCCCCTTTTTTAAATTCACAGCTTCTAGAAGGTTTACATGATTTCTTAAAAAACACGAGTTTTTAGAAAATGTGATTTATTTCATAAATGGAATCAACAAAGTATGCACATTCTACGTCATAACGAATTTCTATAGTTTGCGCATGCGTCCGGAAATAAGAAAAGCTTACTTCCCCCTGTTTTTTAAAATCACAGCTTCTAGAAGGTTTACATGATTTCATAAAAAAAATGAGTTTTTAGAAAATGTGATTTATTTAATAAAAGGAATCAACAAAGTATGCACATTCTACATCATAACGACTTTCTATAGTTTGCGCATGCGTATGGAAATAAGAAAAGCTTACTTCTCCCCGTTTTTTAAAATCACAGCTTCTAGAAGGTTTACATGATTTCTTAAAAAACACGAGTTTTTAGAAAATTTCATTTATTTCATAAATGGAATCAACAAAGTATGAACATTCCATGTCATAACGACTTTGTATAGTTTGCGCATGCACATCCTATGCACATTCTATGTATTAACGACTTTCTATAGTTTGCGCATGCGTCCGGAAATAAGAAAGGCTTACTTCCCCCTGTTTGTTAATATCACGGCTTCTAGAAGGTTTACATGATTTCTTAACAAACACGAGTTTTTAGAAAATGTCATTTATTTCATAAATGGAATCAACAAAGTATGCACATTCTACGTCATAACGACTTTCTATAGTTTGCGCATGCGTATGGAAATAAGAAAAGCTTACTTGCCCCCATTTTTTAAAATCACAGCTTCTAGAAGGTTTACATGATTTCTTAAAAAACACGAGTTTTTAGAAAATGTCATTTATTTAATAAATGGAATCAACAAAGTATGCACATTCTACGTAATAACGACTTTCTATAGTTTGCGCATGCGTATGGAAATAAGAAAAGCTTACTTCTCCCCGTTTTTTAAAATCACAGCTTCTAGAAGGTTTACATGATTTCTTAAAAAACACGAGTTTTTAGAAAATTTCATTTATTTCATAAATGGAATCAACAAAGTATGAACATTCCATGTCATAACGACTTTGTATAGTTTGCGCATGCACATCCTATGCAAATTCTATGTATTAACGACTTTCTATAGTTTGCGCATGCGTCCGGAAATAAGAAAGGCTTACTTCCCCCTGTTTGTTAATATCACGGCTTCTAGAAGGTTTACATGATTTCTTAACAAACACGAGTTTTTAGAAAATGTCATTTATTTCATAAATGGAATCAACAAAGTATGCACATTCTACGTCATAACGACTTTGTATAGTTTGCGCATGCGTATGGAAATAAGAAAAGCTTACTTGCCCCCATTTTTTAAAATCACAGCTTCTAGAAGGTTTACATGATTTCTTAAAAAACACGAGTTTTTAGAAAATGTCATTTATTTAATAAATAGAATCAACAAAGTATGCACATTCTACGTAATAACAACTTTCTATAGTTTGCGCATGCGTCTGGAAATAAGAAAACCTTACTTCCCCTTGTTTTTTAAAATCACAGCTTCTAGAAGGTTTACATGATTTCTTAACAAACACGAGTTTTTAGAAAATGTTATTTATTTCATAAATGGAATCAACAAAGTATGCACATTCTATGTCATAACGACTTTGTATGGTTTGTGCATGCGCAAACTATGCACGTTCTACGTAATAACGACTTTCTTTAGTTTGTGCATGTATCCGGAAATAAGAAAAGCTTACTTCTGCCCGTTTTTTAAAATCACAACTTCTAGAAGGTTTACATGATTTCTTAAAAAACACGAGTTTTTAGAAAATGTGATTTATTTCATAAATGGAATCAACAAAGTATGCACATTCTATGTCATAACGACTTTGTATAGTTTACACATGCGCAAACTATGTACATTCTACGTCATAACGATTTTCTATAGATCGCGCATGCGTCCGGAAATAAGAAAAGCTTACTTCCGCTAGTTTTTTAAAATCACAGCTTCTAGAAGGTTTACATGATTTCTTAAAAAACACGAGTTTTTAGAAAATGTGATTTATTTCATAAATGGAATCAACAAAGTATGCACATTCTAAGTCATAACCACTTTCTATAGTTTGCGCATGCGTCCAGAAATAAGAAAAGCTTACTTCCGCCAGTTTTTTAAAATCACAGCTTCTAGAAGGTTTACATGATTTCTTAAAAAACACGGGTTTTTAGAAAATGTCATTGATTTCATAAATGGAATAAAAAAAGTATGAACATTCTATCTCATAACGACTTTGTATAGGTTGTGCATGCGCAAACTATGCACATTCTATGTAATAAGGACTTTCTATAGTTTGGACATGCGTCCGTAAATAAGAAAAGCTTACTTCCCCCCTTTTTTTAAATTCACAGCTTCTAGAAGGTTTACATGATTTCTTAACAAACACGAGTTTTTAGAAAATGTCATTTATTTCATAAATGGAATCAACAAAGTATGCACATTCTACGTAATAACAACTTTCTATAGTTTGCGCATGCGTCTGGAAATAAGAAAACCTTACTTCCCCTTGTTTTTTAAAATCACAGCTTCTAGAAGGTTTACATGATTTCTTAACAAACACGAGTTTTTAGAAAATGTCATTTATTTCATAAATGGAATCAACAAAGTATGCACATTCTATGTCATAACGACTTTGTATGGTTTGTGCATGCGCAAACTATGCACGTTCTACGTAATAACGACTTTCTTTAGTTTGCGCATGTATCCGGAAATAAGAAAAGCTTACTTCTGCCCGTTTTTTAAAATCACAACTTCTAGAAGGTTTACATGATTTCTTAAAAAACACGAGTTTTTAGAAAATGTGATTTATTTCATAAATGGAATCAACAAAGTATGCACATTCTATGTCATAACGACTTTGTATAGTTTACGCATGCGCAAACTATGCACATTCTACATAATAACGACTTTCTATAGTTTGCGAATGCATCCGGAAATAAGAAAAGCTTACTTCCCCCCGTTTTTTAAAACCACAGCTTCTAGAAGGTTTACATGATTTCTTAAAAAACACGAGTTTGTAGAAAATGTCATTTATTTCATAAAAGGAATCAACAAAGTATGCACATTCTATGTCATAACGACTTTCTATAGTTTGCGCATGCGTCTGGAAATAAGAAAAGCTTACTTCCCCCTGTTTTTTAAAATCACAGCTTCTAGAAGGTTTACATGATTTCTTAACAAACACGAGTTTTTAGAAAATGTCATTTATTTCATAAATGGAATCAACAAAGTATGCACATTCTATGTCATAACGACTTTCTATAGATGCGCATGCGCAAACTATGCACATTCTACGTACTAACGACTTTCTATAGTTTGCGTATGCGTCCGGAAATAAGAAAAACTTACTTCACCCCATTTTTTAAAATCACAACTTCTAGAAGGTTTACATGATTTCTTAAAAAACATGAGTTTTTAGAAAATGTGATTTAATCCATCAATGGAATCAACAACGTATGCACATTCTACGTCATAACGACTTTCTATAGTTTGCGCATGCATCCGGAAATAAGAAAAGCTTACTTCCCCCCGTTTTTTAAAATCACAGCTTCTAGAAGGTTTAGATGATTTCTTAAAAAACACGAGTTTTTAGAAAATGTGATTTATTTCAACAATGGAATCAACAAACTATGCACATTCTACGTAATAACGACTTTCTATTGTTTGCGAATGCGTCCGGAAATAAGAAAAGCTTACTTCCCCCCATTTTTTAAAATCACAGCTTCTAGAAGGTTTACATGATTTCTTAAAAAACATGAGTTTTTAGAAAATGTGATTTAATTCATAAATGGAATCAACAAAGTATGCACATTCTGTCTCATAACGACTTTGTATAGTTTACGCATGCGCAAACTATGTACATTCTACGTCATAACGATTTTCTATAGATCGCGCATGCGTCCGGAAATAAGAAAAGCTTACTTCCGCTAGTTTTTTAAAATCACAGCTTCTAGAAGGTTTACATGATTTCTTAAAAAACACGAGTTTTTAGAAAATGTGATTTATTTCATAAATGGAATCAACAAAGTATGCACATTCTAAGTCATAACCACTTTCTATAGTTTGCGCATGCGTCCAGAAATAAGAAAAGCTTACTTCCGCCAGTTTTTTAAAATCACAGCTTCTAGAAGGTTTACATGATTTCTTAAAAAACACGGGTTTTTAGAAAATGTCATTTATTTCATAAATGGAAGAAAAAAAGTATGAACATTCTATCTCATAACGACTTTGTATAGGTTGTGCATGCGCAAACTATGCACATTCTATGTAATAAGGACTTTCTATAGTTTGGGCATGCGTCCGTAAATAAGAAAAGCTTACTTCCCCCCTTTTTTTAAATTCACAGCTTCTAGAAGGTTTACATGATTTCTTAACAAACACGAGTTTTTAGAAAATGTCATTTATTTCATAAATGGAATCAACAAAGTATGCACATTCTATGTCATAACGAGTTTCTAAAGTTTGCGCATGCGTCCGGAAATAAGAAGAGCTTACTTCCGCCAGTTTTTTAAAATCACAGCTTCTGGAAGGTTTACATGATTTCTTAAAAAATACGAGTTTTTAGAAAATGTGATTTATTTCATAAATAGAATAAAAAAAGGATGAACATTCTATCTCATAACGACTTTGTATAGGTTGTGCATGCGCAAACTATGCACATTCTATGTAATAATGACTTTCTATAGTTTGGGCATGCGTACGGAAATATGAAAAGCTTACTTCCCCTATTCTTTTAAATTCACAGCTTCTAGAAGGTTTACACAATTTCTTAACAAACACGAGTTTTTAGAAAATGTCATTTATTTCATAAATGGAATCAACAAAGTATGCACGTTCTATGTCATAACGACTTTCTAAAGTTTGCGCATGTGTCCGGAAATAAGAAAAGCTTACTTCCGCCAGTTTTTTAAAATCACAGCTTCTGGAAGGTTTACATGATTTCTTAAAAAATATGAGTTTTTAGAAAATGTGATTTATTTCATCAATGGAATCAACAAACTATGCACATTCTACGTAATAACGACTTTCTATAGTTTGCGCATGAGTCCGGAAATAAGAAAAGCTTCCTCCCCCCCATTTTTTTAAATCACAGCATCTAGAAGGTTTACATGATTTCTTAAAAAACACGAATTTATTAAAATGTCATTTATTTCATAAATGGAATCAACAAAGTATGAACATTCGATGTCATAACGACTTTGTATAGTTTGCGCATGCGCAAACTATGCACATTCTATCTAATAACGACTTTCTATAGTTTGCGCATGCGCAAACTATGCACATTCTATCTAATAACGACTTTCTATAGTTTGCGCATGCGTCCGGAAATAAGAAAAGCTTACTTCCCCCCTTTTTTTAAATTCATGGCTTCTAGAAGGTTTACATGATTTCTTAAAAAACACGAGTTTTTAGAAAATGTGATTTATTTCATAAATGGAATCAACAAAGTATGCACATTCTACGTCATAACGACTTTCTATAGTTTGCGCATGCGTCCGGAAATAAGAAAAGCTTACTTCCCCCTGTTTTTTAAAATCACAGCTTCTAGAAGGTTTACATGATTTCTTAACAAATACGAGTTTTTAGAAAATGTGATTTATTTCATCAATGGAATCAACAAAGTATGCACATTCTACGTCATAATGACTTTCTATAGTTTGCGCATGCGTCCGGAAATAAGAAAAGCTTACTTCCCCCCGTTTTTTAAAATCACAGCTTCTACAAGGTTTACATGATTTCTTAAAAAACACATGTTTTTAGAAAATGTGATTTATTTCATCAATCGAATCAGCAAACTATGCACATTCTATGTAATAACGACTTTCTATAGTTTGCGAATGCGGCCGGAAATAACAAAAGCTTACTTCCACACTTTTTTTAAAACCACAGCTTCTAGAAGGTTTACATGATTTCTTAAAAAACACGAGTTTTTAGAAAATGTCATTTATTTCGTAAATGGAAGTGAAAAAGTATGAACATTCTAGGTCATAACGACCCTATATAGTTAGCGCATGTGTCCGGAAATAAGAAAAGCTTACTTCCCCCCGTTTTTTAAAATCACAGCTTCTAGAAGGTTAACATGATTTCTTAAAAAAAACATGTTTTTTTAAAATGTGATTTATTTCATAAATGGAATCAACAAAGTATGCACATTCTACGTCATAACGACTTTCTATAGTTTGTGCATGCGTCCGGAAATAAGAAAAGCTTACTTCCCCCCGTCTTTTAAAATCATAGCTTCTAGAAGATTTACATGATTTCTTAAAAAAAATGAGTTTTTAAGAAAATGTGATTTATTTCATAAAAGGAATCAACAAAGTATGCACATTCTATGTCATAACGACTTTCTATAGTTTGCGCATGCATATGGAAATAAGAAAAGCTTACTTGCCCCCGTTTTTTAAAACCACGGCTTCTAGAAGGTTTACATGATTTCTTAAAAAACACGAGTTTTTAGAAAATGTGATTTAATTCATAAATGGAATCAACAAAGTATGCACATTCTACGTAATAACGACTTTCTATAGTTTGCGCATCCGTCCAACAATAAGAAAAGCTTACTTTCGTCTGTTTTTTAAAATCACAGCTTCTAGAAGGTTTACATGATTTCTTGAAAAACACAAGTTTTTAGAAAATGTCATTTATTTCATAAATCGAATCAACAAAGTATGCACATTCTACATCATCACGACTTTCTATAGTTTGCGCATGCGTCTAGAAATAAGAAAAGCTTACTTCCCCCCGTTTTTTAAAATCAAGCTTCTAGAAGGTTTACATGATTTCTTTAAAAAATGTGTTTTTAGAAAATGTGATTTATTTCATAAAAGGAATCAACAAAGGATGCACATTCTACGTCATAACGACTTTCTATAGTTTGCGCATGCGTATGGGAATAAGAAAAGCTAACTTCCCCTCGTTTTTTAAAATCACAGCTTCTAGAAGGTTTACATGATTTCTTAAAAAACATGAATTTTTGAGAAAATGTGATTTATTTCATAAATGGAATCAACAAAGTATGCACAGTCTATGTCATAACGACTTTGTATAGTTTATGCATGCGCAAACTATGCACATTCTACGTCATAACGACTTTCTATAGTTTGCGCATGCGTCCGGAAATAAGAAAAGCTTACTTCCGCCCTTTTTTTTAAATCACAGCTTCTAGAAGGTTTACATGATTTCTTAAAAAACACGAGTTTTTAGAAAATGTGATTTATTTCATAAATGGAATCAACAAAGTATGCACATTCTATGTCATAACGACTTTGTATAGTTTACGCATGCGCAAACTATGCACATTCTACGTAATAACTACTTTCTATAGTTTGCGAATGTGTCCGGAAATAAGAAAAGCTTACTACCCCCCGTTTTTTAAAACCACAGCTTCTAGAAGGTTTACATGATTTCTTAAAAAACACGAGTTTTTAGAAAATGTCATTTATTTCATAAATGGAATCAACAAAGTAGGCACATTCGATGTCATAACGACTTTCTATAGTTTGCGCATGCGTATGGGAATAAGAAAAGCTAACTTCCCCTCGTTTTTTAAAATCACAGCTTCTAGAAGTTTTACATGATTTCTTAAAAAACATGAATTTTTGAGAAAATGTGATTTATTTCATAAATGGAATCAACAAAGTATGCACAGTCTATGTCATAACGACTTTGTATAGTTTACGCATGCGTAAACTATGCACATTCTACGTCATAACGACTTTCTATAGTTTGCGCATGCGTCCGGAAATAAGAAAAGCTTACTTCCGCCCTTTTTTTAAAATCACAGCTTCTAGAAGGTTTACATGATTTCTTAAAAAACACGACTTTTTAGAAAATGTGATTTATTTCATAAATGGAATCAACAAAGTATGCACATTCTATGTCATAACGACTTTGTATAGTTTACGCATGCGCAAAATATGCACATTCTACGTAATAACGACTTTCTATAGTTTGCGAATGTGTCCGGAAATAAGAAAAGCTTACTTCCCCCCGTTTTTTAAAACCACAGCTTCTAGAAGGTTTACATGATTTCTTTAAAAACACGAGTTTGTAGAAAATGTCATTTATTTCATAAAAGGAATCAACAAAGTATGCACATTCTATGTCATAACGACTTTCTATAGTTTGCGCATGCGTCCAGAAATAAGAAAAGCTTACTTCCCCCTGTTTTTTAAAATCACAGCTTCTAGAAGGTTTACATGATTTCTTAACAAACACGAGTTTTTGGAAAATGTCATTTATTTCATAAATGGAATCAACAAAGTATGCACATTCTATGTCATAACGACTTTCTATACTTTGCGCATGCGCAAACTATGCACATTCTACGTACTAACGACTTTCTATAGTTTGCGTATGCGTCCGGAAATAAGAAAAGCTTACTTCACCCCGTTTTTTAAAATCACAACTTCTAGAAGGTTTACATGATTTCTTAAAAAACATGAGTTTTTAGAAAATGTGATTTAATCCATCAATGGAATCAACAAAGTATGCACATTCTACGTCATAACGACTTTCTATAGTTTGCGCATGCATTCGGAAATAAGAAAAGCTTACTTCCCCCCGTTTTTTAAAATCACAGCTTCTAGAAGGTTTACATGATTTCTTAAAAAACACAAGTTTTTAGAAAATGTGATTTATTTCAACAATGGAATCAACAAACTTGCACATTCCACGTAATAACGACTTTCTATTGTTTGCGAATGCGTCCGGAAATAAGAAAAGCTTACTTCTCCCCATTTTTTAAAATCACAGCTTCTAGAAGGTTTACATGATTTCTTAAAAAACATGAGTTTTTAGAAAATGTGATTTAATTCATAAATGGAATCAACAAAGTATGCACATTCTGTGTCATAACGACTTTGTATAGTTTACGCATGCGCAAACTATGTACATTCTACGTCATAACGATTTTCTATAGATCGCGCATGCGTCCGGAAATAAGAAAAGCTTACTTCCGCTAGTTTTTTAAAATCACAGCTTCTAGAAGGTTTACATGATTTCTTAAAAAACACGAGTTTTTAGAAAATGTGATTTATTTCATAAATGGAATCAACAAAGTATGCACATTCTAAGTCATAACAACTTTCTATAGTTTGCGCATGCGTCCAGAAATAAGAAAAGCTTACTTCCGCCAGTTTTTTAAAATCACAGCTTCTAGAAGGTTTACATGATTTCTTAAAAAACACGGGTTTTTAGAAAATGTCATTTATTTCATAAATGGAATAAAAAAAGTATGAACATTCTATCTCATAACGACTTTGTATAGGTTGTGCATGCGCAAACTATGCACATTCTATGTAATAAGGACTTTCTATAGTTTGGGCATGCGTCCGTAAATAAGAAAAGCTTACTTCCCCACTTTTTTTAAATTCACAGCTTCTAGAAGGTTTACATGATTTCTTAACAAACACGAGTTTTTAGAAAATGTCATTTATTTCATAAATGGAATCAACAAAGTATGCACATTCTATGTCATAACGACTTTCTAAAGTTTGCGCATGCGTCCGGAAATAAGAAAAGCTTACTTCCGCAAGTTTTTTAAAATCACAGCTTCTAGAAGGTTTACATGATTTCTTAAAAAATACGAGTTTTTAGAAAATGTGATTTATTTCATCAATGGAATCAACAAACTATGAACATTCTACGTAATAACGACTTTATATAGTTTGCGCATGAGTCCGGAAATAAGAAAAGCTTACTTCCCCCCGTTCTTTAAAATCACAGCATCTAGAAGGTTTACATGATTTCTTAAAAAACACGAGTTTTTAGAAAATGTCATTTATTTCATAAATGGAATAAAAAAAGTATGAACATTCTATGTCATAACGGCTTTGTATAGTTTGCGCATGCGCAAACTATGCACATTATATGTAATAACGACTTTCTATAGTTTGCGCATGCGTCTGGAAATAAGAAAAGCTTACTTCCCCCCTTTTTTTAAATTCACCACTTCTAGAAGGTTTACATGATTTCTTAAAAAACACGAGTTTTTAGAAAATGTGATTTATTTCATAAATGGAATCAACAAAGTATGCACATTCTACGTCATAACGAATTTCTATAGTTTGCGCATGCGTCCGGAAATAAGAAAAGCTTACTTCCCCCCATTTTTTAAAATCACAGCTTCTAGAAGGTTTACATGATTTCATAAAAAAATGAGTTTTTAGAAAATCTGATTTATTTAATAAAAGGAATCAACAAAGTATGCACATTCTACATCATAATGACTTTCTATAGTTTGCGCATGCGTATGGAAATAAGAAAAGCTTACTTCTCCCCGTTTTTTAAAATCACAGCTTCTAGAAGGTTTACATGATTTCTTAAAAAACACGAGTTTTTAGAAAATGTCATTTATTTCATAAATGGAATCAACAAAGTATGAACATTCCAAGTCATTACGACTTTGTATAGTTTGCGCATGCACATCCTATGCACATTCTATGTAATAACGACTTTCTATAGTTTGCGCATGCGTCTGGAAATAAGAAAAACTTACTTCACCCCGTTTTTTAAAATCACAGCTTCTAGAAGGTTTACATGATTTCTTAAAAAACATGAATTTTTAGAAAATGTGATTTATTTCATAAATCGAATCAACAAAGTATGCACATTCTATGTCATAACGACTTTGTATAGTTTACGCATGTGCAAACTATGCACATTCTACGTCATAACGATTTTCTATAGATCGCGCATGCGTCCGGAAATAAGAAAAGCTTACTTTCGCTAGTTTTTTAAAATCACAGCTTCTAGAAGGTTTACATGATTTCTTAAAAAACATGAGTTTTTAGAAAATGTGATTTATTTCATAAATGGAATCAACAAAGTATGCACATTCTAAGTCATAACGACTTTCTATAGTTTGCGCATGCATCCAGAAATAAGAAAAGCTTACTTCCGCCAGTTTTTTAAAATCACAGCTTCTAGAAGGTTTACATGATTTCTAGAAAAACACGAGTTTTTAGAAAATGTCATTTATTTCATAAATGGAATAAAAAAAGTATGAACATTCTATCTCATAATGACTTTGTATAGGTTGTGCATGCACAAACTATGCACATTCTATGTAATATCGACTTTCTATAGTTTGGGCATGCGTCCGGAAATAAGAAAAGCTTACTTCCCCCCTTTTTCTAAATTCACAGCTTCTAGAAGGTTTACATGATTTCTTAACAAACATGAGTTTTTAGAAAATGTCATTTATTTCATAAATGGAATCAACAAAGTATGCACATTCTATGTCATAACGACTTTCTAAAGTTTACGCATGCGTTCGGAAATAAGAAAAGCTTACTTCCGCCAGTTTCTTAAAATCACAGCTTCTGGAAGGTTTACAGATTTCTTAAAAAACATGAATTTTTAGAAAATGTGATTTATTTCATAAATGGAATCAAGAAAGTATGCACATTCTATGTCATAACGAGTTTGTATAGTTTACGCATGCGCAAACTATGCACATTCTACGTAATAACGACTTTCTATAGTTTGCGAATGCGTCCGGAAATAAGAAAAGTTTACTTCCCCCCGTTTTTTAAAACCACAGCTTCTAGAAGGTTTACATGATTTCTTAAAAAACACGAGTTTTTAGAAAATGTCATTTATTTCATAAAAGGAATCAACAAAGTATGCACATTCTACGTCATAACGACTTTCTATAGTTTGTGCATGCGTCCGGAAATAAGAAAAGCTTACTTCCCCCTGTTTTTTAAAATCAGAGCTTCTAGAAGGTTTACATGATTTCTTAACAAACACGAGTTTTTAGAAAATGTCATTTATTTCATAAATGGAATCAACATAGTATGCACATTCTATGTCATAACGACTTTCTATACTTTGCGCATGCGCAAACTATGCACATTCTACGTACTAACGACTTTCTAAGGTTTGCGTATGCGTCAGGAAATAAGAAAAGCTTACTTCACCCCGTTTTTTAAAATCACAACTTCTAGAAGGTTTACATGATTTCTTAAAAAACATGAGTTTTTAGAAAATGTGATTTATTTCATCAATGGAATCAACAAAGTATGCACATTCTACGTCATAACGACTTTGTATAGTTTACGCATGCACAAACTATGCACATTCTACGTAATAACGACTTTCTATAGTTTGCGCATGCGTCCGGAAATAAGAAAAGCTTACTTCCCCCCGTTTTTTAAAATCACAGCTTCTAGAAGGTTTACATGATTTCTTAAAAAACACGAGTTTTTAGAAAATGTCATTTATATAATAAATGGAATCATCAAAGTACGCACATTCTACGTAATAACTACTTTCTATAGTTTGCGCATGCGTCTAGAAATAAGAAAAACTTACTTCCCCCCGTTTTTTAAAATCACAGCTTCTAGAAGGTTTACATGATTTCTTAAAAAACATGAATTTTTAGAAAATGTGATTTATTTCATAAATGGAATCAACAAAGTATGAACATTATATGTCATAACGACTTTGTATAGTTTACGCATGTGCAAACTATGCACATTTTACGTCATAACGACTTTCTGTAGTTTGCGCATGCGTCCAGAAATAAGAAAAGCTTACTTCCGCCCGTTTTTTAAAATCACAGCTTCTAGAAGGTTTACATGATTTCTTAAAAAACACGAGTTTTTAGAAAATGTGATTTATTTCATAAATGGAATCAAAAAAGTATGCACATTCTATGTCATAACGACTTTGTATAGTTTACGCATGCACAAACTATGCACATTCTACGTAATAACGACTTTCTATAGTTTGCGAATGCGTCCGGAAATAAGAAAAGCTTACTTCCGCCAGTTTTTTAAAACCACAGCTTCTAGAAAATTTACATGATTTCTTAAAAAACACGAGTTTTTAGAAAATGTCATTTATTTCATAAAAGGAATCAACAAAGTATGCACCTTCTATGTCATAACGACTTTCTATAGTTTTCACATGTGTATGCAAATAAGAAAAGCTTACTTCCCCCCGTTTTTTAAAATCATAGCTTCTAGAAGGTTTACATGATTTCTTAAAAAACATGAGTTTTTAGAAAATGTCATTTTGTTTAATAAATGGAATCAAAAAAGTATGCACATTCTACGTAAGAACGACTTTCTATAGTTTGCGCATGCGTCCGGAAATAAGAAAACCTTACTTCCCCCTGTTTTTTAAAATCACAGCTTCTAGAAGGTTTACATGATTTCTTAACAAACACAAGTTTTTAGAAAATGTCATTTATTTCATAATTGGAATCAACAAAGAATGCACATTCTATGTCATAACGACTTTCTATACTTTGCGCATGCGCAAACTATGCACATTCTACGTACTAACGACTTTCTATAGTTTGCGTATGCATCCGCAAATAAGAAAAGCTTACTTCACCCCGTTTTTTAAAATCACAACTTCTAGAAGGTTTACATGATTTCTTAAAAAACATGAGTTTTTAGAAAATGTGATTTATTTCATCAATGGAATCAACAAAGTATGCACATTCTACGTCATAACGACTTTCTATAGTTTGCGCATGCATCCGGAAATAAGAAAAGCTTACTTCGCCCCGTTTTTTAAAATCACAGTTTCTAGAAGGTTTACATGATTTCTTAAAAAACACAAGTTTTTAGAAAATGTGATTTATTTCAACAATGGAATCAACAAACTATGCATATTCTATGTAATAACGACTTTCTATTGTTTGGGAATGCGTCCGGAAATAAGAAAAGCTTACTTCCCCCCATTTTTTAAAATCACAGCTTCTAGAAGGTTTACATGATTTCTTAAAAAACATGAGTTTTTAGAAAATGTGATTTAATTCATAAATGGAATCAACAAAGTATGCACATTCTATGTCATAACGACTTTGTATAGTTTACGCATGCGCAAACTATGCACATTCTACGTAATAACGACTTTCTATAGTTTGCGAATGCGTCCGGAAATAAGAAAAGCTTACTTCCCCCCGTTTTTTAAAACCACAGCTTCTAGAAGGGTTACATGATTTCTTAAAAAACACGAGATTTTAGAAAATGTCATTTATTTCATAAAAGGAATCAACAAAGTATGCACATTCTACGTCATAACGACTTTCTATAGTTTGCGCATGCGTCCGGAAATAAGAAAAGCTTACTTCCCCCCGTTTTTTAAAATCAGAGCTTCTAGAAGGTTTACATGATTTCTTAACAAACACGAGTTTTTAGAAAATGTCATTTATTTCAGAAATGGAATCAACAAAGTATGCACATTCTATGTCATAACGACTTTCTATACATTGCGCATGCGCAAACTATGCACATTCTATGTACTAACGACTTTCTAAGGTTTGCGTATGCGTCCGGAAATAAGAAAAGCTTACTTCACCCCGTTTTTTAAAATCACAACTTCTAGAAGGTTTACATGATTTCTTAAAAAACATGAGTTTTTAGAAAATGTGATTTATTTCATCAATGGAATCAACAAAGTATGCACATTCTACGTCATAACGACTTTCTATAGTTTGCGGATGCGTATGGGAATAAGAAAAGCTTACTTCCCCTCGTTTTTTAAAATCACAGCTTCTAGAAGGTTTACAGATTTCTTAAAAAACACGAATTTTTAGAAAATGTGATTTATTTCATAAATGGAATCAAGAAAGTATGCACATTCTATGTCATAACGAGTTTGTATAGTTTATGCATGCGCAAACTATGCACATTCTACGTAATAACGACTTTCTATAGTTTGCGAATGCGTCCGGAAATAAGAAAAGCTTACTTCCCCCAGTTTTTTAAAACCACAGCTTCTAGAAGGTTTACATGATTTCTTAAAAAACATGAGTTTTTAGAAAATGTCATTTATTTCATAAAAGGAATCAACAAAGTATGCACATTCTACGTCATAACGACTTTCTATAGTTTGTGCATGCGTCCGGAAATAAGAAAAGCTTACTTCCCCCCGTTTTTTAAAATCAGAGCTTCTAGAAGGTTTACATGATTTCTTAACAAACACGAGTTTTTAGAAAATGTCATTTATTTCATAAATGGAATCAACAAAGTATGCACATTCTATGTCATAACGACTTTCTATACATTGCGCATGCGCAAACTATGCACATTCTACGTACTAACGACTTTCTAAGGTTTGCGTATGCGTCCGGAAATAAGAAAAGCTTACTTCACCCCGTTTTTTAAAATCACAACTTCTAGAAGGTTTACATGATTTCTTAAAAAACATGAGTTTTTAGAAAATGTGATTTATTTCATCAATGGAATCAACAAAGTATGCACATTCTACGTCATAACGACTTTCTATAGTTTTCGCATGCATCCGGAAATAAGAAAAGCTTACTTCCCCCCGTTTTTTAAAATCACAGCTTCTAGAAGGTTTACATGATTTCTTAAAAAACACGAGTTTTTAGAAAATGTGATTTATTTCAACAATGGAATCAACAAACTCTGCACATTCTACGTAATAACCACTTTCTATTGTTTGCGCATGCGTCCGGAAATAAGAAAAGCTTACTTCCCCCCATTTTTTAAAATCACAGCTTCTAGAAGGTTTACATGATTTCTTAAAAAACACGAGTTTTTAGAAAATGTGATTTATTTCAACAATGGAATCAACAAACTATGCACATTCTACGTAATAATGACTTTCTATTGTTTTCGAATGCGTCCGGAAATAAGAAAAGCTTACTTGCCTCCATTTTTTAAAATCACAGCTTCTAGAAGGTTTACATGATTTCTTAAAAAACATGAGTTTTTAGAAAATGCAATTTAATTCATAAATGGAATCAACAAAGTATGCACATTCTATGTCATAACGACTTTGTATAGTTTACGCATGCGCAAACTATGCACATTCTACGTCATAATGATTTTCTATAGATCATGCATGTGTCCGGAAATAAGAAAAGCTTACTTCCGCTAGTTTTTTAAAATCACAGCTTCTAGAAGGTTTACATGTTTTCTTAAAAAACATGAGTTTTTAGAAAATGTGATTTATTTCATAAATGGAATCAACAAAGTATGCACATTCTAAGTCATAACAACTTTCTATAGTTTGCGCATGCGTCCGGAAATAAGAAAAGCTTACTTCCGCCAGTTTTTTAAAATCACAGCTTCTAGAAGGTTTACATGATTTCTTAAAAAACACGAGTTTTTAGAAAATGTCATTTATTTCATAAATGGAATAAAAAAAGTATGAACATTCAATCTCATAACGACTTTGTATAGGTTTTGCATGCGCAAACTATGCATATTCTATGTAATAACGACTTTCTATAGTTTGTGCATGCGTCCGGAAATAAGAAAAGCTTACTTCCCCCCTTTTTTTAAATTCACAGCTTCTAGAAGGTTTACAAGATTTCTTAACAAACACGAGTTTTTAGAAAATGTCATTTATTTCATAAATGGAATCAACAAAGTATGCACATTCTATGTCATAACGACTTTCTAAAGTTTGCACATGCGTCCGGAAATAAGAAAAGCTTACTTCCGCCAGTTTTTTAAAATCACAGCTTCTGAAAGGTTTACATGATTTCTTAAAAAACACGAGTTTTTAGAAAATGTGATTTATTTCATCAATGGAATCAACAAACTATGCACATTCTACGTAATAACGATTTTCTATAGTTTGCGCATGAGTCCGGAAATAAGAAAAGCTTACTTCCCCTCGTTTTTTAAAATCACAGCATCTAGAAGGTTTACATGATTTCTTAAAAAACACGAGTTTTTAGAAAATGTCATTTATTTCATAAATGGAATCAACAAAGTATGCACATTCTACGTCATAACAACTTTCTATAGTTTGCGCATGCGTCCGAAAATAAGAAAAGCTTACTTCCCCCTGTTTTTTAAAATCACAGCTTCTAGAAGGTTTACATGATTTCTTAAAAAACACGAGTTTTTAGAAAATGTGATTTATTTCATCAATGGAATCAACAAAGTATGCACATTCTACGCCATAATGACTTTCTATAGTTTGCGCATGCGTCCGGAAATAAGAAAAGCTTACTTCCCCCCGTTTTTTAAAATCACAGCTTCTACAAGGTTTACATGATTTCTTAAAAAACACGAGTTTTTAGAAAATGTGATTTATTTCATAAATGGAATCAACAAAGTATGCACATTCTACGTCATAACGACTTTCTATAGTTTGCGAATGCGTCCGGCAATAAGAAAAGCTTACTTCCCCCCGTTTTTTAAAATCAGAGCTTCTACAAGGTTTACATGATTTCTTAAAAAACACGTGTTTTTAGAAAATGTGATTTATTTCATCAATGGAATCAACAAACTATGCACATTCTATGTAATAACGAATTTCTATAGTTTGCGAATGCGTCCGGAAATAAGAAAAGCTTACTTCCCCACGTTTTTTAAAACCACAGCTTCAAGAAGGTTTACATGATTTCTTAAAAAACACGAGTTTTTAGAAAATGTCATTTATTTCATAAATGGAAGCAAAAAAGTATGAACATTCTAGGTCATAACGACTTTGTATAGTTAGCGCATGCGTCTGGAAATAAGAAAAGCTTACTTCCCCCCGTTTTTTAAAACCACAGCTTCTAGAAGATTTACATGATTTCTTAAAAAACACGAGTTTTTAGAAAATGTCATTTATTTCATAAAAGGTATCAACAAAGTATGCACATTCTATGTCATAACGACTTTCTATAGTTTTCACATGCATATGCAAATAAGAAAAGCTTACTTCCCCCCATTTTTTAAAATCATAGCTTCTAGAAGGTTTACATGATTTCTTAAAAAACATGAGTTTTTAGAAAATGTCATTTTGTTTAATAAATGGAATCAACAAAGTATGCACATTCTACGTCATAACAAATTTCTAAAGTTTGCGCATGCGTCCGGAAATAAGAAAAGCTTACTTCCCCCTGTTTTTTAAAATCACAGCTTCTAGAAGGTTTACATGATTTCTTAAAAAACACGAGTTTTTAGAAAATGTGATTTATTTCATAAATAGAAGCAAAAAAGTATGAACATTCTACGTCATAACGACTTTGTATAGTATGCGCATGCGTCCGGAAATAAGAAAAGCTTACTTCCCCCCGTTTTTTGAAATCACGGCTTCTAGAAGGTTTACATGATTTGTTAAAAAAATTGAGTTTTTAGAAAATGTGATTTATTTCATAAAAGCAATCAACAAAGTATGCACATTCTACGTCATCACGGCAATCAACAAAGTATGCACATTCTATGTCATAACGACTTTGTATAGTTTATGCATGCGCAAACTATGCACATTCTACGTCATAATGACTTTCTATAGTTTGCGCATGCGTCCGGAAATAAGAAAAGCTTACTTCCTCCCGTTTTTTAAAATCACAGCTTCTACAAGGTTTACATGATTTCTTAAAAAACACGTGTTTTTAGAAAATGTGATTTACTTTTTCATTGGAATCAACAAACTATGCACATTCTATGTAATAACTACTTTCTATAGTTTGCCAATGCGTCCGGAAATAAGAAAAGCTTACTTCCCCACGTTTTTTAAAACCAGAGCTTCTAGAAGGTTTACATGATTTCTTAAAAAACACGAGGTTTTAGAAAATGTCATTTATTTCATAAATGGAAGCAAAAAAGTATGAACATTCTAGGTCATAACGACTTTGTATAGTTAGCGCATGCGCCCAGAAATAAGAAAAGCTTACTTCTCCCCGTTTTTTAAAATCACAGCTTCTAGAAGGTTTACATGATTTCGTAAAAAAAAACGCATTTTTTTAAAATGTGATTTATTTCATAAATGGAATCAACAAAGTATGCACATTCTACGTCATAACGACTTTCTATTGTTTGTGCATGCATCCAGAAATAAGAAAAGCTTACTTCCCCCCGTCTTTTAAAATCACAGCTTCTAGAAGATTTACATGATTTCTTAAAAAAATTGAGTTTTTAAGAAAATGTGATTTATTTCATAAGTCATAACGACTTTCTAAGTCATAACGACTTTCTATAGTTTGCGCATCCGTATGGAAATAAGAAAAGCTTACTTGCCCCCGTTTTTTAAAATCACAGCTTCTAGAAGGTTTACATGATTTCTTAAAAAACACGAGTTCTTAGAAAATGTGATTTAATTCATAAATGGAATCAACAAAGTATGCACATTCTTCGTAATAACGACTTTCTATAGTTTGCGCATGTGTCCGGAAATAAGAAAAGCTTACTTCCGCCAGTTTTTTAAAATCACAGCTTCTAGAAGGTTTACATGATTTCTTAAAAAACACAAGTTTTTAGAAAATGTCATTTATTTCATAAATCGAATAAAAAAAGTATGCACATTCTATGTCATAACGACTTTCTATAGTTTGTGCATGCATCCGGAAATAAGGAAAGCTTACTTCCCCCCGTTTTTTAAAATCACAGCTTCTAGAAGGTTTACATGATTTCTTAAAAAACATGAGTTTTTAGAAAATGTGATTTATTTCATCCATGGAATCAACAAACTATGCACGTTCTCCGTAATAACGACTTTCTATAGTTTGCGAATGCGTCCGGAAATAAGAAAAGCTTACTTCCCCCCATTTTTTAAAATCACAGCTTCTAGAAGGTTTACATGATTTTTTAAAAAACACGAGTTTTTAGAAAATGTGATTTATTTCATAATGGAATCAACAAAGTATCCATATTCTATGTCATAACGACTTTGTATAGTCTACGCATGCGCAAACTATGCACATTCTACGTCATAACGACTTTCTATAGTTTGCGCATGCGTCCGGAAATAAGAAAAGCTTACTTCCGCCAGTTTTTTAAAATCACAGCATTTAGAAGGTTTACATGATTTCTTAAAAAACACGAGTTTTTAGAAAAAGTGATTTATTTCATAAATGGAATCAACAAAGTATGCACATTCTACGTAATAACGACTTTCTATATTTTGTGCATGCGTCCGGAAATAAAAAAAGCTTATTTCCCCCCGGTTTTTAAAATCACAGCTTTTAGAAGGTTTACATGATTTCTTAAAAAACACGAGTTTTTAGAAAATGTCATTTATTTCATAAATGGAATCAAAAAAGTATGAACATTCTATGTCATAACGACTTTGTATAGTTTGCGCATGCGCAAACTATGCACATTATATGTAATAACGACTTTCTATAGTTTGCGCATGCGTCTGGAAATAAGAAAAGCTTACTTCCCCCCTTTTTTTAAATTGACAGCTTCTAGAAGGTTTACATGATTTCTTAAAAAACACTAGTTTTTAGAAAATGTGATTTATTTCATAAATGGAATCAACAAAGTATGCACATTCTACGTCATAACGAATTTCTTTAGTTTGTGCATGCGTCCAGAAATAAGAAAAGCTTACTTCCCCCCGTTTTTTAAAATCACAGCTTCTAGAAGGTTTACATGATTTCATAAAAAAAACGAGTTTTTAGAAAATGTGATTTATTTAATAAAAGGAATCAACAAAGTATGCACATTCTACATCATAACGACTTTCTATAGTTTGCGCATGCGTATGGAAATAAGAAAAGCTTACTTCCCCCCGTTTTTTAAAATCACAGCTTCTAGAAGGTTTACATGATTTCTTAAAAAACACGAGTTTTTAGAAAATGTCATTTATTTCATAAATGGAATCAACAAAGTATGAACATTCCATGTCATAACGACTTTGTATAGTTTGCGCATGCACATCCTATGCACATTCTATGTAATAACGACTTTCTATAGTTTGCGCATGCGTCCGGAAATAAGAAAGGCTTACTTCCCTCTGTTTGTTAAAATCACGGCTTCTAGAAGGTTTACATGATTTCTTAACAAACACGAGTTTTTAGAAAATGTCATTTATTTCATAAATTTAATCAACAAAGTATGGACATTCTACATCATAACGACTTGCTATAGTTTGCGCATGCGTATGGAAATAAGAAAAGCTTACTTGCCCCCGTTTTTTAAAATCACAGCTTCTAGAAGGTTTACATGATTTCTTAAAAAACACGAGTTTTTAGAAAATGTCATTTATATAATAAATGGAATAATCAAAGTATGCACATTCTACGTAATAACTACTTTCTATAGTTTGCGCATGCGTCTAGAAATAAGAAAAACTTACTTCCCCCCCGTTTTTTAAAATCACAGCTTCTAGAAGGTTTACATGATTTCTTAAAAAACATGAATTTTTAGAAAATGTGATTTATTTCATAAATGGAATCAACAAAGTATGAACATTCTATGTCATAACGACTTTGTATAGTTTACGCATGTGCAAACTATGCACATTTTACGTCATAACGACTTTCTGTAGTTTGCGCATGCGTCCAGAAATAAGAAAAGCTTACTTCCGCCCGTTTTTTAAAATCACAGCTTCTAGAAGGTTTACATGATTTCTTAAAAAACACGAGTTTTTAGAAAATGTGATTTATTTCATAAATGGAATCAACAAAGTATGCACATTCTATGTCATAACGACTTTGTATAGTTTACGCATGCGCAAACTATGCACATTCTACGTAATAACGACTTTCTATAGTTTGCGAATGCGTCCGGAAATAAGAAAAGCTTACTTCCCCCCGTTTTTTAAAACCACAGCTTCTAGAAGATTTACATGATTTCTTAAAAAACACGAGTTTTTAGAAAATGTCATTTATTTCATAAAAGGAATCAACAAAGTATGCACATTCTATGTCATAACGACTTTCTATAGTTTTCACATGCGTATGCAAATAAGAAAAGCTTACTTCCCCCCGTTTTTTAAAATCATAGCTTCTAGAAGGTTTACATGATTTCTTAAAAAACATGAGTTTTTAGAAAATGTCATTTTGTTTAATAAATGGAATCAACAAAATATGCACATTCTACGTAAGAACGACTTTCTATTGTTTGCGCATGCGTCCGGAAATAAGAAAACCTTACTTCCCCCTGTTTTTTAAAATCACAGCTTCTAGAAGGTTTACATGATTTCTTAACAAATACAAGTTTTTAGAAAATGTCATTTATTTCATAAATGGAATCAACAAAGTATGCACATTCTATGTCATAACGACTTTGTATAGTTTACGCATGCACAAACTATGCACATTCTACGTAATAACGACTTTCTATAGTTTGCGAATGCGTCCGGAAATAAGAAAAGCTTACTTCCCCCCGTTTTTCAAAACCACAGCTTCTAGAAGGTTTACATGATTTCTTAAAAAACACGAGTTTTTAGAAAATGTCATTTATTTCATAAAAGGAATAAACAAAGTATGCATATTCTACATCATAACAACTTTCTATAGTTTGCGCATGCGTCCGGAAATAAGAAAAGCTTACTTCCCCCTATTTTTTAAAATCACAGCTTCTAGAAGGTTTACATGATTTCTTAACAAACACGAGTTTTTAGAAAATGTCATTTATTTCATAAATGGAATCAACAAAGTATGCACATTCTATGTCATAACGAATTTCTATACTTTGCGCATGCGCAAACTATGCACATTCTACGTACTAACGACTTTATATAGTTTGCGTATGCGTCCGGATATAAGAAAAGCTTACTTCACCCCATTTTTTAAAATCACAACTTCTAGAAGGTTTAGATGATTTCTTAAAAAACATGAGTTTTTAGAAAATGTGATTTATTTCATCAATGGAATCAACAAAGTATGCACATTCTACGTCATAACGACTTTCTATAGTTTGCGCATGCATCCGGAAATAAGAAAAGCTTACTTCCCCCCATTTTTTAAAATCACAGCTTCTAGAAGGTTTACATGATTTCTTAAAAAAGACGAGTTTTTAGAAAATGTGATTTATTTCAACAATGGAATCAACAAACTATGCAGATTCTACGTAATAACGACTTTCTATTGTTTGCGCATGAGTCCGGAAATAAGAAAAGCTTACTTCCCCCCATTGTTTAAAATCACAGTTTCTAGAAGGTTTACATGATTTCTTAAAAAACACGAGTTTTTAGAAAATGTGATTTATTTCAACAATGGAATCAACAAACTATGCACATTCTACGTAATAACGACTTTCTATTGTTTGCGAATGCGTCCGGAAATAAGAAAAGCTTACTTCCCCCTGTTTTTTAAAATCACAGCTTCTAGAAGGTTTACATGATTTCTTAAAAAAAACGTGTTTTTAGAAAATGTGATTTATTTCATAAAAGGAATCAACAAAGTATGCACATTCTACGTCATAAATAGAATCAACAAAGTATGCACATTCTACATCATAACGACTTTCTATAGTTTGCGCATGAGTCCGGAAACAAGAAAAGCTTACTTCCCCCCGTTTTTTAAAATCACAGCTTCTAGAAGGTTTACATGATTTCTTAAAAAAAACGTGTTTTTAGAAAATGTGATTTATTTCATAAAAGGAATCAACAAAGTATGCACATTCTACGTCATAATGACTTTCTATAGTTTGCGCATGCGTATGGGAATAAGAAAAGCTTACTTCCCCTCGTTTTTTAAAATCACAGCTTCTAGAAGGTTTACATGATTTCTTAAAAAACACGAATTTTTAGAAAATGTGATTTCCTTCATAAATGGAATCAACAAAGTATGCACATTCTATGTCATAACGACTTTGTATAGTTTACGCATGCACAAACTATGAACATTCTACGTAATAACGACTTTCTATAGTTTGCGAATGCGTCCGGAAATAAGAAAAGCTTACTTCCCCCCGTTTTTTAAAACCACAGCTTCTAGAAGGTTTACATGATTTCTTAAAAAACACGAGTTTTTAGAAAATGTCATTTATTTCATAAAAGGAATCAACAAAGTATGCACATTCTACGTCATAACAACTTTCTATAGTTTGCGCATGCGTCCGGAAATAAGAAAAGCTTACTTCCCCCTGTTTTTTAAAATCATAGCTTCTAGAAGGTTTACATGATTTCTTAACAAACACGAGTTTTTAGAAAATGTCATTTATTTCACAAATGGAATCAACAAAGTATGCACATTCTATGTCATAACGACTTTCTATACTTTGCGCATGCGCAAACTATGCACATTCTACGTACTAACGACTTTCTATAGTTTGCGTATGCGTCCGGAAATAAGAAAAGCTTACTTCAGCCCGTTTTTTAAAATCACAACTTCTAGAAGGTTTACATGATTTCTTAAAAAACATGAGTTTTTAGAGAATGTGATTTATTTCATCAATGGAATCAACAAAGTATGCACATTTTACGTCATAACGACTTTCTATAGTTTGCGCATGCATCCGGAAATAAGAAAAGCTTACTTCCCCCCGTTTTTTAAAATCACAGCTTCTAGAAGGTTTACATGATTTCTTAAAAAACACGAGTTTTTAGAAAAATGATTTATTTCAACAATGGAATCAACAAACTATGCACATTCTACGTAATAACGACTTTCTATTGTTTGCGAATGCGTCTGGAAAAAAGAAAAGCTTACTACCCCCCATTTTTTAAAATCACAGCTTCTAGAAGGTTTACATGATTTCTTAAAAAACATGAGTTTTTAGAAAATGTGATTTAATTCATAAATGGAATCAACAAAGTATGCACATTCTATGTCATAACGACTTTGTATAGTTTACGCGTGCGCAAACTATGCACATTCTACGTCATAACGATTTTCTATAGATCGCGCATGCGTCCGGAAATAAGAAAAGCTTACTTCCACTAGTTTTTTAAAATCACAGCTTCTAGAAGGTTTACATGATTTCTTAAAAAACACGAGTTTTTAGAAAATGTGATTTATTTCAAAAACGGAATCAACAAAGTATGCACATTCTAAGTCATAACGACTTTCTATAGTTTGCGCATGCGTCCAGAAATAAGAAAAGCTTACTTCCGCCAGTTTTTTAAAATCATAGCTTCTAGAAGGTTTACATGATTTCTTAAAAAACACGAGTTTTTAGAAAATCTCATTTATTTCATAAATGGAATAAAAAAAGTATGAACATTCTATCTCATAACGACTTTGTATAGGTTGTGCATGCGAAAACTATGCACATTCTATGTAATAACGACTTTCTATAGTTTGGGCATGCGTCCGGAAATAAGAAAAGCTTACTTCCCCCCTTTTTTTAAATTCACAGCTTCTAGAAGGTTTACATGATTTCTTAAAAAACACGAGTTTTTAGAAAATGTCATTTATTTCATAAATGGAATCAACAAAGTATGCACATTCTATGTCATAACGACTTTCTAAAGTTTGCACATGCGTCCGGAATTAAGAAAAGCTTACTTCCGCCAGTTTTTTAAAATCACAGCTTCTGGAAGGTTTACATGATTTCTAAAAAAAGACGAGTTTGTAGAAAATGTGATTTATTTCATCAATGAAATCAACAAACTATGCACATTCTACGTAATAACGACTTTCTATAGTTTGCGCATGAGTCCGGAAATAAGAAAAGCTTACTTCCCCCCATTTTTTAAAATCACAGCATCTAGAAGGTTTACATGATTTCTTAAAAAACACGAGTTTTTAGAAAATGTCATTTATTTCATAAATGGAATCAACAAAGTATGCACATTCTACGTCATAACGACTTTGTATAGTTTGCGCATGCGTCCGGAAATAAGAAAAGCTTACTTCCCCCTGTTTTTTAAAATCACAGCTTCTAGAAGGTTTACATGATTTCTTAACAAATACGAGTTTTTAGAAAATGTGATTTATTTCATCAATGGAATAAACAAAGTATGCACATTCTACGTCATAATGACTTTCTATAGTTTGCGCATGCGTCCGGAAATAAGAAAAGCTTACTTCCTCCCGTTTTTTAAAATCACAGCTTCTACAAGGTTTACATGATTTCTTAAAAAACACGTGTTTTTAGAAAATGTGATTTACTTTTTCATTGGAATCAACAAACTATGCACATTCTATGTAATAACTACTTTCTATAGTTTGCCAATGCGTCCGGAAATAAGAAAAGCTTACTTCCCCACGTTTTTTAAAACCAGAGCTTCTAGAAGGTTTACATGATTTCTTAAAAAACACGAGGTTTTAGAAAATGTCATTTATTTCATAAATGGAAGCAAAAAAGTATGAACATTCTAGGTCATAACGACTTTGTATAGTTAGCGCATGCGCCCAGAAATAAGAAAAGCTTACTTCTCCCCGTTTTTTAAAATCACAGCTTCTAGAAGGTTTACATGATTTCGTAAAAAAAACGCGTTTTTTTAAAATGTGATTTATTTCATAAATGGAATCAACAAAGTATGCACATTCTACGTCATAACGACTTTCTATTGTTTGTGCATGCATCCAGAAATAAGAAAAGCTTACTTCCCCCCGTCTTTTAAAATCACAGCTTCTAGAAGATTTACATGATTTCTTAAAAAAAATGAGTTTTTAAGAAAATGTGATTTATTTCATAAAAGGAATCAACAAAGTATGCACATTCTAAGTCATAACGACTTTCTATAGTTTGCGCATCCGTATGGAAATAAGAAAAGCTTACTTGCCCCCGTTTTTTAAAATCACAGCTTCTAGAAGGTTTACATGATTTCTTAAAAAACACGAGTTCTTAGAAAATGTGATTTAATTCATAAATGGAATCAACAAAGTATGCACATTCTACGTAATAACGACTTTCTATAGTTTGCGCATGTGGCCGGAAATAAGAAAAGCTTACTTCCGCCAGTTTTTTAAAATCACAGCTTCTAGAAGGTTTACATGATTTCTTAAAAAACACAAGTTTTTAGAAAATGTCATTTATTTCATAAATCGAATCAACAAAGTATGCACATTCTATGTCATAACGACTTTCTATAGTTTGTGCATGCATCCGGAAATAAGGAAAGCTTACTTCCCCCCGTTTTTTAAAATCACAGCTTCTAGAAGGTTTACATGATTTCTTAAAAAACATGAGTTTTTAGAAAATGTGATTTATTTCAACAATGGAATCAACAAACTATGCACATTCTACGTAATAACGACTTTCTATTGTTTGCGCATGCGTCCGGAAATAAGAAAAGCTTACTCCTACCCGTTTTTTAAAATCACAGCTTCTAGAAGGTTTACATGATTTCTTAAAAAACACGAGTTTTTAGAAAATGTGATTTATTTCATCCATGGAATCAACAAACTATGCACGTTCTCCGTAATAACGACTTTCTATAGTTTGCGAATGCGTCCGGAAATAAGAAAAGCTTACTTCCCCCCGTTTTTTAAAATCACAGCTTCTAGAAGGTTTACATGATTTTTTTAAAAACACGAGTTTTTAGAAAATGTGATTTATTTCATAATGGAATCAACAAAGTATCCATATTCTATGTCATAACGACTTTGTATAGTCTACGCATGCGCAAACTATGCACATTCTACGTCATAACGACTTTCTATAGTTTGCGCATGCGTCCGGAAATAAGAAAAGCTTACTTCCGCCAGTTTTTTAAAATCACAGCATTTAGAAGGTTTACATGATTTCTTAAAAAACACGAGTTTTTAGAAAAAGTGATTTATTTCATAAATGGAATCAACAAAGTATGCACATTCTACGTAATAACGACTTTCTATATTTTGTGCATGCGTCCGGAAATAAAAAAAGCTTATTTCCCCCCGGTTTTTAAAATCACAGCTTCTAGAAGTTTTACATGATTTCTTAAAAAACACGAGTTTTTAGAAAATGTCATTTATTTCATAAATGGAATCAAAAAAGTATGAACATTCTATGTCATAACGACTTTGTATAGTTTGCGCATGCGCAAACTATGCACATTATATGTAATAACGACTTTCTATAGTTTGCGCATGCGTCTGGAAATAAGAAAAGCTTACTTCCCCCCTTTTTTTAAATTGACAGCTTCTAGAAGGTTTACATGATTTCTTAAAAAACACGAGTTTTTAGAAAATGTGATTTATTTCATAAATGGAATCAACAAAGTATGCACATTCTACGTCATAACGAATTTCTTTAGTTTGTGCATGCGTCCAGAAATAAGAAAAGCTTACTTCCCCCCGTTTTTTAAAATCACAGCTTCTAGAAGGTTTACATGATTTCATAAAAAAAACGAGTTTTTAGAAAATGTGATTTATTTAATAAAAGGAATCAACAAAGTATGCACATTCTACATCATAACGACTTTCTATAGTTTGCACATGCGTATGGAAATAAGAAAAGCTTACTTCCCCCCGTTTTTTAAAATCACAGCTTCTAGAAGGTTTACATGATTTCTTAAAAAACACGAGTTTTTAGAAAATGTCATTTATTTCATAAATGGAATCAACAAAGTAAGAACATTCCATGTCATAACGACTTTGTATAGTTTGCGCATGCACATCCTATGCACATTCTATGTAATAACGACTTTCTATAGTTTGCGCATGCGTCCGGAAATAAGAAAGGCTTACTTCCCTCTGGTTGTTAAAATCACGGCTTCTAGAAGGTTTACATGATTTCTTAACAAACACGAGTTTTTAGAAAATGTCATTTATTTCATAAATTTAATCAACAAAGTATGGACATTCTACATCATAACGACTTGCTATAGTTTGCGCATGCGTATGGAAATAAGAAAAGCTTACTTGCCCCCGTTTTTTAAAATCACAGCTTCTAGAAGGTTTACATGATTTCTTAAAAAACACGAGTTTTTAGAAAATGTCATTTATATAATAAATGGAATCATCAAAGTATGCACATTCTACGTAATAACTACTTTCTATAGTTTGCGCATGCGTCTAGAAATAAGAAAAACTTACTTCCCCCCGTTTTTTAAAATCACAGCTTCTAGAAGGTTTACATGATTTCTTAAAAAACATGAATTTTTAGAAAATGTGATTTATTTCATAAATGGAATCAACAAAGTATGAACATTCTATGTCATAACGACTTTGTATAGTTTACGCATGTGCAAACTATGCACATTTTACGTCATAACGACTTTCTGTAGTTTGCGCATGCGTCCAGAAATAAGAAAAGCTTACTTCCGCCCGTTTTTTAAAATCACAGCTTCTAGAAGGTTTACATGATTTCTTAAAAAACACGAGTTTTTAGAAAATGTGATTTATTTCATAAATGGAATCAACAAAGTATGCACATTCTATGTCATAACGACTTTGTATAGTTTACGCATGCGCAAACTATGCACATTCTACGTAATAACGACTTTCTATAGTTTGCGAATGCGTCCGGAAATAAGAAAAGCTTACTTCCCCCCGTTTTTTAAAACCACAGCTTCTAGAAGATTTACATGATTTCTTAAAAAACATGAGTTTTTAGAAAATGTCATTTATTTCATAAAAGGAATCAACAAAGTATGCACATTCTATGTCATAACGACTTTCTATAGTTTTCACATGCGTATGCAAATAAGAAAAGCTTACTTCCCCCCGTTTTTTAAAATCATAGCTTCTAGAAGGTTTACATGATTTCTTAAAAAACATGAGTTTTTAGAAAATGTCATTTTGTTTAATAAATGGAATCAACAAAATATGCACATTCTACGTAAGAACGACTTTCTATTGTTTGCGCATGCGTCCGGAAATAAGAAAACCTTACTTCCCCCTGTTTTTTAAAATCACAGCTTCTAGAAGGTTTACATGATTTCTTAACAAACACAAGTTTTTAGAAAATGTCATTTATTTCATAAATGGAATCAACAAAGTATGCACATTCTATGTCATAACGACTTTGTATAGTTTACGCATGCACAAACTATGCACATTCTACGTAATAACGACTTTCTATAGTTTGCGAATGCGTCCGGAAATAAGAAAAGCTTACTTCCCCCCATTTTTAAAAACCACAGCTTCTAGAAGGTTTACATGATTTCTTAAAAAACACGAGTTTTTAGAAAATGTCATTTATTTCATAAAAGGAATAAACAAAGTATGCATATTCTACATCATAACGACTTTCTATAGTTTGCGCATGCGTCCGGAAATAAGAAAAGCTTACTTCCCCCTATTTTTTAAAATCACAGCTTCTAGAAGGTTTACATGATTTCTTAACAAACACGAGTTTTTAGAAAATGTCATTTATTTCATAAATGGAATCAACAAAGTATGCACATTCTATGTCATAACGAATTTCTATACTTTGCGCATGCGCAAACTATGCACATTCTACGTACTAACGACTTTCTATAGTTTGCGTATGCGTCCGGAAATAAGAAAAGCTTACTTCACCCCATTTTTTAAAATCACAACTTCTAGAAGGTTTAGATGATTTCTTAAAAAACATGAGTTTTTAGAAAATGTGATTTATTTCATCAATGGAATCAACAAAGTATGCACATTCTACGTCATAACGACTTTCTATAGTTTGCGCATGCATCCGGAAATAAGAAAAGCTTACTTCCCCCCATTTTTTAAAATCACAGCTTCTAGAAGGTTTACATGATTTCTTAAAAAACACGAGTTTTTAGAAAATGTGATTTATTTCAACAATGGAATCAACAAACTATGCACATTCTACGTAATAACGACTTTCTATTGTTTGCGAATGCGTCCGGAAATAAGAAAAGCTTACTTCCCCCTGTTTTTTAAAATCACAGCTTCTAGAAGGTTTACATGATTTCTTAAAAAAAACGTGTTTTTAGAAAATGTGATTTATTTCATAAAAGGAATCAACAAAGTATGCACATTCTACGTCATAAATAGAATCAACAAAGTATGCACATTCTACATCATAACGACTTTCTATAGTTTGCGCATGAGTCCGGAAATAAGAAAAGCTTACTTCCCCCCGTTTTTTAAAATCACAGCTTCTAGAAGGTTTACATGATTTCTTAAAAAAAACGTGTTTTTAGAAAATGTGATTTATTTCATAAAAGGAATCAACAAAGTATGCACATTCTATGTCATAATGACTTTCTATAGTTTGCGCATGCGTATGGGAATAAGAAAAGCTTACTTCCCCTCGTTTTTTAAAATCACAGCTTCTAGAAGGTTTACATGATTTCTTAAAAAACACGAATTTTTAGAAAATGTGATTTCTTTCATAAATGGAATCAACAAAGTATGCACATTCTATGTCATAACGACTTTGTATAGTTTACGCATGCACAAACTATGCACATTCTACGTAATAACGACTTTCTATAGTTTGCGAATGCGTCCGGAAATAAGAAAAGCTTACTTCCCCCCGTTTTTTAAAACCACAGCTTCTAGAAGGTTTACATGATTTCTTAAAAAACACGAGTTTTTAGAAAATGTCATTTATTTCATAAAAGGAATCAACAAAGTATGCACATTCTACGTCATAACAACTTTCTATAGTTTGCGCATGCGTCCGGAAATAAGAAAAGCTTACTTCCCCCTGTTTTTTAAAATCAGAGCTTCTAGAAGGTTTACATGATTTCTTAACAAACACGAGTTTTTAGAAAATGTCATTTATTTCACAAATGGAATCAACAAAGTATGCACATTCTATGTCATAACGACTTTCTATACTTTGCGCATGCGCAAACTATGCACATTCTACGTACTAACGACTTTCTATAGTTTGCGTATGCGTCCGGAAATAAGAAAAGCTTACTTCACCCCGTTTTTTAAAATCACAACTTCTAGAAGGTTTACACGATTTCTTAAAAAACATGAGTTTTTAGAGAATGTGATTTATTTCATCAATGGAATCAACAAAGTATGCACATTTTACGTCATAACGACTTTCTATAGTTTTGGCATGCATCCGGAAATAAGAAAAGCTTACTTCCCCCCGTTTTTTAAAATCACAGCTTCTAGAAGGTTTACATGATTTCTTAAAAAACACGAGTTTTTAGAAAATTGATTTATTTCAATAATGGAATCAACAAACTATGCACATTCTACGTAATAACGACTTTCTATTGTTTGCGAATGCGTCCGGAAATAAGAAAAGCTTACTACCCCCCATTTTTTAAAATCACAGCTTCTAGAAGGTTTACATGATTTCTTAAAAAACATGAGTTTTTAGAAAATGTGATTTAATTCATAAATGGAATCAACAAAGTATGCACATTCTATGTCATAACGACTTTGTATAGTTTACGCGTGCTCAAACTATGCACATTCTACGTCATAACGATTTTCTATAGATCGTTCATGCGTCCGGAAATAAGAAAAGCTTACTTCCACTAGTTTTTTAAAATCACAGCTTCTAGAAGGTTTACATGATTTCTTAAAAAACACGAGTTTTTAGAAAATGTGATTTATTTCAAAAAAGGAATCAACAAAGTATGCACATTCTAAGTCATAACGACTTTCTATAGTTTGCGCATGCGTCCAGAAATAAGAAAAGCTTACTTCCGCCAGTTTTTTAAAATCATAGCTTCTAGAAGGTTTACATGATTTCTTAAAAAACACGAGTTTTTAGAAAATCTCATTTATTTCATAAATGGAATAAAAAAAGTATGAACATTCTATCTCATAACGACTTTGTATAGGTTGTGCATGAGAAAACTATGCACATTCTATGTAATAACGACTTTCTATAGTTTGGGCATGCGTCCGGAAATAAGAAAAGCTTACTTCCCCCCTTTTTTTAAATTCACAGCTTCTAGAAGGTTTACATGATTTCTTAAAAAACACGAGTTTTTAGAAAATGTCATTTATTTCATAAATGGAATCAACAAAGTATGCACATTCTATGTCATAACGACTTTCTAAAGTTTGCACATGCGTCCGGAATTAAGAAAAGCTTACTTCCGCCAGTTTTTTAAAATCACAGCTTCTGGAAGGTTTACATGATTTCTAAAAAAAGACGAGTTTGTAGAAAATGTGATTTATTTCATCAATGAAATCAACAAACTATGCACATTCTACGTAATAACGACTTTCTATAGTTTGCGCATGAGTCCGGAAATAAGAAAAGCTTACTTCCCCCCATTTTTTAAAATCACAGCATCTAGAAGGTTTACATGATTTCTTAAAAAACACGAGTTTTTAGAAAATGTCATTTATTTCATAAATGGAATCAACAAAGTATGCACATTCTACGTCATAACGACTTTGTATAGTTTGCGCATGCGTCCGGAAATAAGAAAAGCTTACTTCCCCCTGTTTTTTAAAATCACAGCTTCTAGAAGGTTTACATGATTTCTTAACAAATACGAGTTTTTAGAAAATGTGATTTATTTCATCAATGGAATAAACAAAGTATGCACATTCTACGTCATAATGACTTTCTATAGTTTGCGCATGCGTCCGGAAATAAGAAAAGCTTACTTCCTCCCGTTTTTTAAAATCACAGCTTCTACAAGGTTTACATGATTTCTTAAAAAACACGTGTTTTTAGAAAATGTGATTTACTTTTTCATTGGAATCAACAAACTATGCACATTCTATGTAATAACTACTTTCTATAGTTTGCCAATGCGTCCGGAAATAAGAAAAGCTTACTTCCCCACGTTTTTTAAAACCAGAGCTTCTAGAAGGTTTACATGATTTCTTAAAAAACACGAGTTTTTAGAAAATGTGATTTATTTCATCAATGGAATCAACAAAGTATGCACATTCTACATCATAACGACTTTCTATAGTTTGCGCATGCATCCGGAAATAAGAAAAGCTTACTTCCCCCCATTTTTTAAAATCACAGCTTCTAGAAGGTTTACATGATTTCTTAAAAAACACGAGTTTTTAGAAAATGTGATTTATTTCAACAATGGAATCAACAAACTATGCACATTCTACGTAATAACGACTTTCTATTGTTTGCGCATGAGTCCGGAAATAAGAAAAGCTTACTTCCCCCCATTTTTTAAAATCACAGTTTCTAGAAGGTTTACATGATTTCTTAAAAAACACGAGTTTTTAGAAAATGTGATTTATTTCAACAATGGAATCAACAAACTATGCACATTCTACGTAATAACGACTTTCTATTGTTTGCGAATGCGTCCGGAAATAAGAAAAGCTTACTTCCCCCTGTTTTTTAAAATCACAGCTTCTAGAAGGTTTACATGATTTCTTAAAAAAAACGTGTTTTTAGAAAATGTGATTTATTTCATAAAAGGAATCAACAAAGTATGCACATTCTACGTCATAAATAGAATCAACAAAGTATGCACATTCTACATCATAACGACTTTCTATAGTTTGCGCATGAGTCCGGAAATAAGAAAAGCTTACTTCCCCCCGTTTTTTAAAATCACAGCTTCTAGAAGGTTTACATGATTTCTTAAAAAAAACGTGTTTTTAGAAAATGTGATTTATTTCATAAAAGGAATCAACAAAGTATGCACATTCTATGTCATAATGACTTTCTATAGTTTGCGCATGCGTATGGGAATAAGAAAAGCTTACTTCCCCTCGTTTTTTAAAATCACAGCTTCTAGAAGGTTTACATGATTTCTTAAAAAACACGAATTTTTAGAAAATGTGATTTCTTTCATAAATGGAATCAACAAAGTATGCACATTCTATGTCATAACGACTTTGTATAGTTTACGCATGCACAAACTATGCACATTCTACGTAATAACGACTTTCTATAGTTTGCGAATGCGTCCGGAAATAAGAAAAGCTTACTTCCCCCCGTTTTTTAAAACCACAGCTTCTAGAAGGTTTACATGATTTCTTAAAAAACACGAGTTTTTAGAAAATGTCATTTATTTCATAAAAGGAATCAACAAAGTATGCACATTTTATGTCATAACAACTTTCTATAGTTTGCGCATGCATCCGGAAATAAGAAAAGCTTACTTCCCCCTGTTTTTTAAAATCAGAGCTTCTAGTAGGTTTACATGATTTCTTAAAAAACACGAGTTTTTAGAAAATTGATTTATTTCAACAATGGAATCAACAATCTATGCACATTCTACGTAATAACGACTTTCTATTGTTTGCGAATGCGTCCGGAAATAAGAAAAGCTTACTACCCCCCATTTTTTAAAATCACAGCTTCTAGAAGGTTTACATGATTTCTTAAAAAACATGAGTTTTTAGAAAATGTGATTTAATTCATAAATGGAATCAACAAAGTATGCACATTCTATGTCATAACGACTTTGTATAGTTTACGCGTGCGCAAATTATGCACATTCTACGTCATAACGATTTTCTATAGATCGCGCATGCGTCCGGAAATAAGAAAAGCTTACTTCCACTAGTTTTTTAAAATCACAGCTTCTAGAAGGTTTACATGATTTCTTAAAAAACACGAGTTTTTAGAAAATGTGATTTATTTCAAAAAAGGAATCAACAAAGTATGCACATTCTAAGTCATAACGACTTTCTATAGTTTGCGCATGCGTCCAGAAATAAGAAAAGCTTACTTCTGCCAGTTTTTTAAAATCATAGCTTCTAGAAGGTTTACATGATTTCTTAAAAAACACGAGTTTTTAGAAAATCTCATTTATTTCATAAATGGAATAAAAAAAGTATGAACATTCTATCTCATAACGACTTTGTATAGGTTGTGCATGCGAAAACTATGCACATTCTATGTAATAACGACTTTCTATAGTTTGGGCATGCGTCCGGAAATAAGAAAAGCTTACTTCCCCCCTTTTTTTAAATTCACAGCTTCTAGAAGGTTTACATGATTTCTTAAAAAACACGAGTTTTTAGAAAATGTCATTTATTTCATAAATGGAATCAACAAAGTATGCACATTCTATGTCATAACGACTTTCTAAAGTTTGCACATGCGTCCGGAATTAAGAAAAGCTTACTTCCGCCAGTTTTTTAAAATCACAGCTTCTGGAAGGTTTACATGATTTCTAAAAAAAGACGAGTTTGTAGAAAATGTGATTTATTTCATCAATGAAATCAACAAACTATGCACATTCTACGTAATAACGACTTTCTATAGTTTGCGCATGAGTCCGGAAATAAGAAAAGCTTACTTCCCCCCATTTTTTAAAATCACAGCATCTAGAAGGTTTACATGATTTCTTAAAAAACACGAGTTTTTAGAAAATGTCATTTATTTCATAAATGGAATCAACAAAGTATGCACATTCTACGTCATAACGACTTTGTATAGTTTGCACATGCGTCCGGAAATAAGAAAAGCTTACTTCCCCCTGTTTTTTAAAATCACAGCTTCTAGAAGGTTTACATGATTTCTTAACAAATACGAGTTTTTAGAAAATGTGATTTATTTCATCAATGGAATAAACAAAGTATGCACATTCTACGTCATAAAGACTTTCTATAGTTTGCGCATGCGTCCGGAAATAAGAAAAGCTTACTTCCTCCCGTTTTTTAAAATCACAGCTTCTACAAGGTTTACATGATTTCTTAAAAAACACGTGTTTTTAGAAAATGTGATTTACTTTTTCATTGGAATCAACAAACTATGCACATTCTATGTAATAACTACTTTCTATAGTTTGCCAATGCGTCCGGAAATAAGAAAAGCTTACTTCCCCACGTTTTTTAAAACCAGAGCTTCTAGAAGGTTTACATGATTTCTTAAAAAACACGAGTTTTTAGAAAATGTCATTTATTTCATAAATGGAAGCAAAAAAGTATGAACATTCTAGGTCATAAGGACTTTGTATAGTTAGCGCATGCGCCCAGAAATAAGAAAAGCTTACTTCCCCCCGTCTTTTAAAATCACAGCTTCTAGAAGATTTACATGATTTCTTAAAAAAAATGAGTTTTTAAGAAAATGTGATTTATTTCATAAAAGGAATCAACAAAGTATGCACATTCTAAGTCATAACGACTTTCTATAGTTTGCGCATCCGTATGGAAATAAGAAAAGCTTACTTGCCCCCGTTTTTTAAAATCACAGCTTCTAGAAGGTTTACATGATTTCTTAAAAAACACGAGTTTTTAGAAAATGTGATTTATTTCATCAATGGAATCAACAAACTATGTACATTCTACATAATAACGACTTTCTATAGTTTGCGCATGAGTCCGGAAATAAGAAAAGCTTACTTCCCCCCGTTTTTTAAAATCACAGCATCTAGAAAGTTTACATGATTTCTTAAAAAACACGAGTTTTTAGAAAATGTCATTTATTTCATAAATGGAATCAACAAAGTATGAACCTTCGATGTCATAACGACTTTGTATACTTTGCGCATGCGCAAACTATGCACATTCTATGGAATAACGACTTTCTATAGTTTGCGCATGCGTCCGGAAATAAGAAAAGCTTACTTCCCCCTTTTTTTTAAATTCACGGCTTCTAGAAGGTTTACATGATTTCTTAAAAAACATGAGTTTTTAGAAAATGTGATTTATTTCATAAATGGAATCAACAAAGTATGCACATTCTACGTCATAACGACTTCCTATAGTTTGCGCATGCGTCCGGAAATAAGAAAAGCTTACTTCCCCCTGTTTTTTAAAATCACAGCTTCTAGAAGGTTTACATGATTTCTTAACAAACACGAGTTTTTAGAAAATGTGATTTATTTCATCAATGGAATCAACAAAGTATGCACATTCTACGTCATAATGACTTTCTATAGTTTGCGCATGCGTCCAGAAATAAGAAAAGCTTACTTCCCCCCGTTTTTTAAAATCACGGCTTCTACAAGGTTTACATGATTTCTTAAAAAACACGTGTTTTTAGAAAATGTGATTTATTTCATCAATGGAATCAACAAACTATGCACATTCTATGTAATAACGACTTTCTATAGTTTGCGAGTGCGTCCGGAAATAAGAAAAGCTTACTTCCCCACGTTTTTTAAAACCACAGCTTCTACAAGGTTTACATGATTTCTTAAAAAACACGAATTTTTAGAAAATGTGATTTATTTCATAAAAGGAATCAACAAAGTATGCACACTCTATGTCATAACGACTTTCTATAGTTTGCGCATGCGTATGGAAATAAGAAAAGCTTACTTCCCCCTGTTTTTTAAAATCACAGCTTCTAGAAGGTTTACATGATTTCTTAACAAACACGAGTTTTTAGAAAATGTGATTTATTTCATAAAAGGAATCAAGAAAGTATGCACATTCTACGTAATAACGACTTTCTATAGCTTGCGCATGCGTCCGGAAATAAGAAAAGCTTACTTCCCCCTGTTTTTTAAAATCACAGCTTCTAGAAGGTTTACATGATTTCTTAACAAACACGATTTTTTAGAAAATGTCATTTATTTCATAAATGGAATCAACAAAGTATACACATTCTATGTCATAACGACTTTCTATACTTTGCGCATGCGCAAACTATGCACATTCTACGTACTAACGACTTTCTATAGTTTGCGTATGCGTCCGGAAATAAGAAAAGCTTACTTCACCCCGTTTTTTAAAATCACAACTTCTAGAAGGTTTACATGATTTCTTAAAAAACATGAGTTTTTAGAAAATGTGATTTATTTCATCAATGGAATCAACAAAGTATGCAAATTCTACGTCATAACGACTTTCTATAGGTTGCGCATGCGTGTGGAAATAAGAAAAGCTTACTTGCCCCCGTTTTTTAAAATCACAGCTTCTAGAAGGTTTACATGATTTCTTAAAAAACACGAGTTTTTAGAAAATGTGATTTATTTCAACAATGGAATCAACAAACTATGCACATTCTACGTAATAACGACTTTCTATTGTTTGCGAATGCGTCCGGAAATAAGAAAAGCTTACTTCCCCCCATTTTTTAAAATCATAGCTTCTAGAAGGTTTACATGATTTCTTAAAAAACATGAGTTTTTAGAAAATGTGATTTAATTCATAAATGGAATCAACAAAGTATGCACATTCTATGTCATAACGACTTTGTATAGTTTACGCATGCACAAACTATGCACATTCTACGTCATAACGATTTTCTATAGATCGCGCATGCGTCCGGAAATAAGAAAAGCTTACTTCCGCTATTTTTTTAAAATCACAGCTTCTAGAAGGTTTACATGATTTCTTAAAAAACATGAGTTTTTAGAAAATTTGATTTATTTCATAAATGGAATCAACAAAGTATGCACATTCTAAGTCATAACGACTTTCTATAGTTTGTGCATGCGTCCGGAAATAAGAAAAGCTTACTTCCGCCAGTTTTTTAAAATCACAGCTTCTAGAAGGTTTACATGATTTCTTAATAAACACGAGTTTTTAGAAAATGTGATCTATTTCATCAATGGAATCAACAAACTATGCACATTCTACGTAATAACGATTTTCTATAGTTTGCGCATGAGTCCGGAAATAAGAAAAGCTTACTTCCCCCCGTTTTTTAAAATCACAGCATCTAGAAGGTTTACATGATTTCTTAAAAAACAGGAGTTTTTAGAAAATGTCATTTATTTCATAAATGGAATCAAAAAAGTATGAACATTCGATGTCATAACGACTTTGTATAGTTTGCGCATGCGCAAACTATGCACATTCTATGTAATAACGACTTTCTATAGTTTGCGCATGCGTCCGGAAATAAGAAAAGCTTACTTCCCCCCTTTTTTTAAATTCACGGCTTCTAGAAGGTTTACATGATTTCTTAAAAAACACGAGTTTTTAGTAAATGTCATTTATTTCATAAATGGAATCAACAAAGTATGCACATTCTACGTCATAACGACTTTCTATAGTTTGCGCATGCGTCCGGAAATAAGAAAAGCTTACTTTCCCCTATTTTTTAAAATCACAGCTTCTAGAAGGTTTACATGATTTCTTAACAAACACGAGTTTTTAGAAAATGTGATTTATTTCATCAATGGAATCAACAAAGTATGCACATTTTACGTTATAATGACTTTCTATAGTTTGCGCATGCATCCGGAAATAAGAAAAGCTTACTTCCCCATGTTTTTTAAAACCACGGCTTCTAGACGGTTTACATGATTTCTTAAAAAACAGGAGTTTTTAGAAAATGTCATTTATTTCATAAATGGAATCAAAAAAGTATGAACATTCGATGTCATAACGACTTTGTATAGTTTGCGCATGCGCAAACTATGCACATTCTATGTAATAACGACTTTCTATAGTTTGCGCATGCGTCCGGAAATAAGAAAAGCTTACTTCCCCCCTTTTTTTAAATTCACGGCTTCTAGAAGGTTTACATGATTTCTTAAAAAACACGAGTTTTTAGTAAATGTCATTTATTTCATAAATGGAATCAAAAAAGTATGCACATTCTACGTCATAACGACTTTCTATAGTTTGCGCATGCGTCCGGAAATAAGAAAAGCTTACTTCCCCCTATTTTTTAAAATCACAGCTTCTAGAAGGTTTACATGATTTCTTAACAAACACGAGTTTTTAGAAAATGTGATTTATTTCATCAATGGAATCAACAAAGTATGCACATTTTACGTTATAATGACTTTCTATAGTTTGCGCATGCATCCGGAAATAAGAAAAGCTTACTTCCCCATGTTTTTTAAAACCACGGCTTCTAGACGGTTTACATGATTTCTTAAAAAACACGAGTTTTTAGAAAATGTCATTTATTTCATAAATGGAAGCAGAAAAGTATGAACATTCTAGGTCATAACGACTTTGTATAGTTAGCGCATGCGTCCGGAAAAAGAAAAGCTTACTTCCCCCCATTTTTTAAAATCACAGCTTCTAAAAGGTTTACATGATTTCTTAAAAAAAACGGTTTTTTTAAAATGTGATTTATTTCATAAATGGAATCAACAAAGTATGCACATTCTACGTCATAACGACTTTCTATAGTTTGTGCATGCGTCCGGAAATAAGAAAAGCTTACTTCCCGCCGTCTTTTAAAATCACAGCTTCTAGAATATTTACATGATTTCTTAAAAAAAATGAGTTTTTAAGAAAATGTGATTTATTTCATAAAAGGAATCAACAAAGTATGCACATTCTACATGCGTTTTTTAAAATCACAGCAATAAGAAGGTTTATATGATTTCTTAACAAACACGAGTTTTTAGAAAATGTCATTTATTTCATAAATGGAATCAACAAAGTATGCACATTCTATGTCATAACGACTTTCTATACTTTGCGCATGCGCAAAATATGCACATTCTACGTACTAACGACTTTCTATAGTTTGCGTATGCGTCCGGAAATAAGAAAAGCTTACTTCACCCCGTTTTTTAAAATCACAACTTCTAGAAGGTTTACATGATTTCTTAAAAAACATGAGTTTTAAGAAAATGTGATTTATTTCATCAATGGAATCAACAAAGTATGCACATTCTACGTCATAACGACTTTCTATAGTTTGCCCATGCATCCGGAAATAAGAAAAGCTTACTTCCCCCCGTTTTTTAAAATCATAGCTTCTAGAAGGTTTACATGATTTCTTAAAAAACACCAGATTTTAGAAAACGTGATTTATTTCAACAATGGAATCAACAAAATATGCACATTCTACGTAATAACGACTTTCTATTATTTGCGAATGCGTCCGGAAATAAGAAAAGCTTACTTCCCCCCATTTTTTAAAATCACAGCTTCTAGAAGGTTTACATGATTTCTTAAAAAACATGAGTTTTTAGAAAATGTGATTTAATTCATAAATGGAATCAACAAAGTATGCACATTCTATGTCATAACGACTTTGTATAGTTTACGCATGCGCAAACTATGCACATTCTACGTCATAACGATTTTCTATAGATCGCTCATGCGTCCGGAAATAAGAAAAGCTTAATTCCGCTAGTTTTTTAAAATCACAGCTTCTAGAAGGTTTACATGATTTCTTAAAAAACACGAGTTTTTAGAAAATGTGATTTATTTCATAAATGGAATCAACAAAGTATGCACATTCTAAGTCATAACGACTTTCTATAGTTTGCGCATGTGTCCGGAAATAAGAAAAGCTTACTTCCGCCAGTTTTTTAAAATTACAGCTTCTAGAAGGTTTACATGATTTCTTAAAAAACACAAGTTTTTAGAAAATGTCATTTATTTCATCAATGGAATAAAAAAAGTATGAACATTCTATCTCATAATGACTTTGTATAGGTTGCGCATGCGTCCGGAAATAAGAAAAGCTTACTTCCCCCCGTTTTTAAAATTCACAGCTTCTAGAAAGTTTACATGATTTCTTAACAAACACGAGTTTTTAGAAAATGTCATTTATTTCATAAATAGAATATACAAAGTATGCACATTCTATGTCATAACGACTTTCTAAAGTTTGCACATGCGTCCAGAAATAAGAAAAGCTTACTTCCGCCAGTTTTTTAAAATCACAGCTTCTGGAAGGTTTACATGATTTCTTAAAAAACATGAGTTTTTAGAAAATGTGTTTTATTTCATCAATGGAATCAACAAACTATGCACATTCTACGTAATAACGACATTCTATAGTTTGCGAATGAGTCCGGAAATAAGAAAAGCTTACTTCCCCCCATTTTTTAAAATCACAGCATCTAGAAGGTTTACATGATTTCTTAAAAAACACGAGTTTTAGAAAATGTGATTTATTTCATAAATGGAATCAACAAAGTATGCACATTTTACGTCATAACGACTTTCTATAGTTTGCGCATGCGTCCGGAAATAAGAAAAGCTTACTTCCCCCTATTTTTTAAAATCACAGCTTCTAGAAGGTTTACATGATTTCTTAACAAACACGAGTTTTTAGAAAATGTGATTTATTTCATCAATGGAATCAAAAAAGTATGAACATTCGATGTCATAACAACTTTGTATAGTGTGCGCATGCGCAAACTATGCACATTCTATGTAATAACTACTTTCTATAGTTTGCGCATGCGTCCGGAAATAATAAAAGCTTACTTCCCCCCTTTTTTTAAATTCACGGCTTCTAGAAGGTTTACATGATTTCTTAAAAAACACGAGTTTCTAGAAAATGTGATTTATTTCATAAATGGAATCAACAAAGTATGCACATTTTACGTCATAACGACTTTCTATAGTTTGCGCATGCGTCCGGAAATAAGAAAAGCTTACTTCCCCCTATTTTTTAAAATGACAGCTTCTAGAAGGTTTACATGATTTCTTAACAAACACGAGTTTTTAGAAAATGTGATTTATTTCATCAATGGAATCAACAAAGTATGCACATTCTACTGTAAAATTAGTCACAGCAGATCTAATGAACAAGTAAATCAATCACAACAGATGAACATAGAAAATATGGTGCAAAACTGTGCAAAACATGCAGGAGTGCTCTCTATCCCAGAAAGGGTGAATGAATTACAATACAAACTGTCACAATGACTGAACAATTCGAATTGCCTAAGGAGGTCATTCGAATCACAGAATGGAGTAGCTTGACTTTGTCTAGGAGTCCTCATAAATCATCGGTGGTGCTCATCAATCACAACAAACTATGCACATTCTACGTCATAACGACATTCTATAGTTCGCGCATGCGTCTGGAAATAAGAAAAGCTTACTTCCGCCAGTTTTTTAAAATCACAGCTTCTAAAAAGTTTACATGATTTCTTAAAAAACATGAGTTTTTAGAAAATGTGATTTATTTCATAAATGGAATCAACAAAGTATGCACATTCTAAGCCATAACGACTTTCTTTAGTTTGCGCATGCGTCCGGAAATAAGAAAAGCTTACTTCTGCCAGTTTTTTAAAATCACAGCTTCTAGAAGGCTTACATGATTTCTTAAAAAACACGAGTTTTTAGAAACTGTGATTTATTTCATCAGTGGAATCAACAAACTATGCACATTCTACGTAATAACGACTTTCTACAGTTTGCGAATGCGTCCGGAAGTAAGAAAAGCTTACTTCCCCCCGGTTTTTAAAATCACAGCTTCTAGAAGGTTTACATGATTTCTTAAAAAACACGAGTTTTTAGAAAATGTCATTTATTTCATAAATGGAATCAAAAAAGTCTGAACATTCTATCTCATAACGACTTTGTATAGTTTGCTCATGCACAAACTATGCCCATTCTATGTAATAACGACTTTCTATAGTTTGCGCATGCGTCCGGAAATAAGAAAAGCTTACTTTTCCCCTTTTTTCAAATTCACATCTTCTAGAAGGTTTACATGATTTCTTAAAAAACACGAGTTTTTAGAAAATGTGATTTATTTCATAAATGTAATCAACAAAGTATGCACATTCTATGTCATAACGACTTTGTATAGTTTGCGCATGCGCAAACTATGCACATTCTACGTCATAACGACTTTCTATAGTTTGCGCATGCGTCCGGAAATAAGAAAAACTTACTTTCACCAGTTTTTTAAAATCACGGCTTCTAGAAGGTTTACATTATTTCTTAAAAAACATGAGTTTTTAGAAAATGTGATTTATTTCATAAATGGAATTAACAAAGTATGCACATTCTACGTCATAACGACTTTCTATAGTTTGCGCATGCGTATGGAAATAAGAAAAGCTTACTTGCCCCCGTTTTTTAAAATCACAGCTTCTATAAGGTTTACATGATTTCTTAAAAAACATGAGTTTTTAGAAAATGTCATTTATTTAATAAATGGAATCAACAAAGTATGCACATTCTACGTAATAACAACTTTCTATAGTATGTGCATGCGTCCAGAAATAAGAAAAGCTTTCTTCCCCCTGTTTGTTAAAATCACAACTTCTAGAAGGTTTACGTGATTTCTTAAAAAACACGAGTTTTTAGAAAATGTCATTTATTTCATAAATGGAATCAACAAAGTATGCACATTCTATGTCATAACAACTTTCTATAGTTTGCGCATGCGTAAACTATGCACTTTCTACGTACTAACGACTTTGTATAGTTTGCCTATTCGTCCGGAAGTAAGAAAAGCTTACCGCACTCCGTTTTTTAAAATCACAACTTCTAGAAGGTTGACATGATTTCTTAAAAAACACGATGTTTTAGAAAATGTGATTTATTTCATAAATGGAATCAACAAAGTATGCACATTCTATGTCATAACGACTTTGTATGGTTTGCACATGCGAAAACTATGCACATTCTATGTAATAACGACTTTCTATAGTTTGCGCATGCATCCGGAAATAAGAAAAGCTTACTTCCGCCAGTATTTTAAAATCACAGCTTCTAGAAGGTTTACATGATTTCTTACAAAATACGAGTTTCTAGAAAATGTAATTTATTTCATAAATTGAATCAACAAAGGAAGCACATTCTATGTCATAACGACTTTGTATAGTTTACGCATGCGCAAAGTATGCACATTCCACGTCATAACGACTTTCTATGGTTTGCGCATGCGTCCGGAAATAAGAAAAGATTACTTTCCCACGTTTTTTAAAATCACAGCTTCTAGAAGGTTTACATGATTTCTTAAAAATAATGAGTTTTAGAAAATGTAATTTATTTCGTAAAAGGAATCAACAAAGTATGCACATTCTACTCTATAACGACTTTCTACAGTTTGCGCATGCATTTGGAAATAAGAAATTCTTACTTCCTCCAGTTTTTTAAAATCACAGCTTCTACAAGGTTTACATGATTTCTTAAAAATCACGAGTTTTTAGAAAATGTGATTTATTTAATCAATGGAATCAACAAACTATGCACATTCTACGTAATAATGACTTTCTATAGTTTGCGCATGCGTCCGAAAATAAGAAAAGCTTACTTCCCCCCGTTTTTTAAAATCACGGCTTCTAGAAGATTTACATGATTTCTTAAAAAACACGAGTTTTTAGGAAATGTCATTTTTTTCATAAATGGAATCAACAAAGTATGAACAAACTATGTCATGATGACTTTGTTTCGTTTGCGCATGCGGAAACTATGCACATTCTACGTAATAACGACTTTCTATAGTTTGCGCATGCATCCGGAAATAAGAAAAGCTTACTTCCCCCCTTTTTTTAAATTCACAGCTTCTAGAAGGTTTACACGATTTCTTAAAAAACACGAGTTTCCAGAAAATGTGATTTATTTCATAAATGGAATCAACAAAGTATGCACATTCTACGTCACAACGACTTTATATAATTTGCGCATGGTTCCGGAAATAAGAAAAGCTTACTTCCCCCCATTTTTTAAAATCACGGCTTCTAGAAGGTTTACATGATTTCTTAAAAAACACGAGATTTTAGAAAATGTGATTTATTTCATAAATGGAATCAACAAAGTATGCACATTCTACGTAATAACGACTTTCTATAGTTTCCGCATGCATCCGGAAATAAGAAAAGCTTAATTCAGCCCGTTTTTTAAAATCACAGCTTGCAGAAGTTCTACATGATTTCTTAAAAACCATGAATTTTTAGAAAAATGTGATTTATTTCCTAAATGGAATCAACAGATTATACACATTCTACATCATAACGACTTTCTACAGTTTGCACATGCGTATGGAAATAAGAAAAGCTTACTTCCCCCCATTTTTTAAAATCACAGCTTCTAGAAGGTTTACATGATTTCTTAAAAAACACGAGTTTTTAGAAAATGTCATTTCTTTAATCAATGGAATCAACAAAGTATGCACATTCTACGTAATAACGACTTTCTATAGTTTGTGCATGCGTCCGGAAAAAAGAAAAGGTTACTTCCCCCTGTTCTTTAAAATCACAGCTTCTAGAAGGTTTACATGATTTCTTAACAAACACGAGTTTTTAGAAAATGTCATTTATTTCATAAATGGAATCAACAAAGTATGCACATTATATGTCATAACGACTTTCTATAGTTTTCACATCCGCAAACTATGCACATTCTACGTAATAACGACTTTTTATAGTTTGCGCATGCGTCCGGAAATAAGAAAAGCTTACTTCACCCCGTTTTTTAAAATCCCAACTTCTAGAAGGTTGACATGATTTCTTAAAAAACACGAGTTTTTAGAAAATGTGATTTATTTCATAAATGGAATCAACAAAGTATGCACATTCTATGTCATAACGACTTTGTATGGTTTGCGCATGTGCAAACAATGCACATTCTATGTAATAACGACTTTCTAATGTTTGCGCATGCGTCCGGAAATAAGAAAAGCTTACTTCCGCCAGTCTTTCAACATCACAGCTTCTAGAAGGTTTACATGATTTCTTAAAAAACACGAGTTTTAAGAAAATGTGATTTATTTCATAAATGGAATCAACAAAGTATGCATACTCTATGTCATAACGACTTTGTATAGTTTGCGCATGCGCAAAGTATGGACATTCTACATCATAACGACTTTCTATAGTTTGCGCATGCTTCCGGAAATAAGAAAAGCTTACTTTCCCACGTTTTTTAAAATCATAGCTTCTAGAAGGTTTACATGATTTCTTAAAAATAATGAGTTTTTAGAAAATGTAATTTATTTCATAAAAGGAATCAACAAAGTATGCACATTCTAATTCATAACGACTTTCTACAGTTTGCGCATGCGTTTGGAAATAAGAAAAGCTTACTTCCCCCCGTTTTTTAAAATCACAGCTTCTAGAAGGTTTACATGATTTCTTAAAAAACATGAGTTTTTAGAAAATGTCATTTATTACATAAATGGAATCAAAAAAGTCTGAACATTCTATCTCATAACGACTTTGTATAGTTTGCTCATGCACAAACTATGCCCATTCTATGTAATAACGACTTTCTATAGTTTGCGCATGCGTCCGGAAATAAGAAAAGCTTACTTTTCCCCTTTTTTCAAATTCACATCTTCTAGAAGGTTTACATGATTTCTTAAAAAACACGAGTTTTTAGAAAATGTGATTTATTTCATAAATGTAATCAACAAAGTATGCACATTCTATGTCATAACGACTTTGTATAGTTTGCGCATGCGCAAACTATGCACATTCTACATCATAATGACTTTCTATAGTTTGCGCATGCGTCCGGAAATAAGAAAAACTTACTTTCACCAGTTTTTTAAAATCACGGCTTCTAGAAGGTTTACATTATTTCTTAAAAAACATGAGTTTTTAGAAAATGTGATTTATTTCATAAATGGAATTAACAAAGTATGCACATTCTACGTCATAATGACTTTCTATAGTTTGCGCATGCGTATGGAAATAAGAAAAGCTTACTTGCCCCCGTTTTTTAAAATCACAGCTTCTATAAGGTTTACATGATTTCTTAAAAAACATGAGTTTTTAGAAAATGTCATTTATTTAATAAATGGAATCAACAAAGTATGCACATTCTACGTAATAACAACTTTCTATAGTATGTGCATGCGTCCAGAAATAAGAAAAGCTTTCTTCCCCCTGTTTGTTAAAATCACAACTTCTAGAAGGTTTACGTGATTTCTTAAAAAACACGAGTTTTTAGAAAATGTCATTTATTTCATAAATGGAATCAACAAAGTATGCACATTCTATGTCATAACAACTTTCTATAGTTTGCGCATGCGTAAACTATGCACTTTCTACGTACTAACGACTTTGTATAGTTTGCCTATTCGTCCGGAAGTAAGAAAAGCTTACCGCACTCCGTTTTTTAAAATCACAACTTCTAGAAGGTTGACATGATTTCTTAAAAAACACGATGTTTTAGAAAATGTGATTTATTTCATAAATGGAATCAACAAAGTATGCACATTCTATGTCATAACGACTTTGTATGGTTTGCACATGCGAAAACTATGCACATTCTATGTAATAACGACTTTCTATAGTTTGCGCATGCATCCGGAAATAAGAAAAGCTTACTTCCGCCAGTCTTTTAAAATCACAGCTTCTAGAAGGTTTACATGATTTCTTACAAAACACGAGTTTCTAGAAAATGTAATTTATTTCATAAATTGAATCAACAAAGTAAGCACATTCTATGTCATAACGACTTTGTATAGTTTACGCATGCGCAAAGTATGCACATTCTACGTCATAACGACTTTCTATGGTTTGCGCATGCGTCCGGAAATAAGAAAAGATTACTTTCCCACGTTTTTTAAAATCACAGCTTCTAGAAGGTTTACATGATTTCTTAAAAATAATGAGTTTTAGAAAATGTAATTTATTTCGTAAAAGGAATCAACAAAGTATGCACATTCTACTCTATAACGACTTTCTACAGTTTGTGCATGCATTTGGAAATAAGAAAATCTTACTTCCCCCAGTTTTTTAAAATCACAGCTTCTACAAGGTTTACATGATTTCTTAAAAAACACGAGTTTTTAGAAAATGTGATTTATTTAATCAATGGAATCAACAAACTATGCACATTCTACGTAATAATGACTTTCTATAGTTTGCGCATGCGTCCGAAAATAAGAAAAGCTTACTTCCCCCCGTTTTTTAAAATCACGGCTTCTAGAAGATTTACATGATTTCTTAAAAAACACGAGTTTTTAGGAAATGTCATTTTTTTCATAAATGGAATCAACAAAGTATGAACAAACTATGTCATGATGACTTTGTTTCGTTTGCGCATGCGGAAACTATGCACATTCTACGTAATAACGACTTTCTATAGTTTGCGCATGCATCCGGAAATAAGAAAAGCTTACTTCCCCCCTTTTTTTAAATTCACAGCTTCTAGAAGGTTTACACGATTTCTTAAAAAACACGAGTTTCCAGAAAATGTGATTTATTTCATAAATGGAATCAACAAAGTATGCACATTCTACGTCACAACGACTTTATATAATTTGCGCATGCTTCCGGAAATAAGAAAAGCTTACTTCCCCCCATTTTTTAAAATCACGGCTTCTAGAAGGTTTACATGATTTCTTAAAAAACACGAGATTTTAGAAAATGTGTTTTATTTCATAAATGGAATCAACAAAGTATGCACATTCTACGTAATAACGACTTTCTATAGTTTCCGCATGCATCCGGAAACAAGAAAAGCTTAATTCAGCCCGTTTTTTAAAATCACAGCTTGCAGAAGTTCTACATGATTTCTTAAAAACCATGAATTTTTAGAAAAATGTGATTTATTTCCTAAATGGAATGAACAGATTATACACATTCTACATCATAACGACTTTCTACAGTTTGCACATGCGTATGGAAATAAGAAAAGCTTACTTCCCCCCATTTTTTAAAATCACAGCTTCTAGAAGGTTTACATGATTTCTTAAAAAACACGAGTTTTTAGAAAATGTCATTTCTTTAATCAATGGAATCAACAAAGTATGCACATTCTACGTAATAACGACTTTCTATAGTTTGTGCATGCGTCCGGAAAAAAGAAAAGGTTACTTCCCCCTGTTTTTTAAAATCACAGCTTCTAGATGGTTTACATGATTTCTTAACAAACACGAGTTTTTAGAATATGTCATTTATTTCATAAATGGAATCAACAAAGTATGCACATTATATGTCATAACGACTTTCTATAGTTTTCACATCCGCAAACTATGCACATTCTACGTAATAACGACTTTTTATAGTTTGCGCATGCGTCCGGAAATAAGAAAAGATTACTTCACCCCGTTTTTTAAAGTCCCAACTTCTAGAAGGTTGACATGATTTCTTAAAAAACACGAGTTTTTAGAAAATGTGATTTATTTCATAAATGGAATCAACAAAGTATGCACATTCTATCTCATAACGACTTTGTATGGTTTGCGCATGCGCAAACTATGCACATTCTATGTAATAACGACTTTCTATAGTTTGCGCATGCGTCCGGAAATAAGAAAAGCTTACTTCCGCCAGTCTTTCAAAATCACAGCTTCTAGAAGGTTTACATGATTTCTTAAAAAACACGAGTTTTAAGAAAATGTGATTTATTTCATAAATGGAATCAACAAAGTATGCACACTCTATGTCATAACGACTTTGTATAGTTTGCGCATGCGCAAAGTATGGACATTCTACATCATAACGACTTTCTATAGTTTGCGCATGCGTCCGGAAATAGGAAAAGCTTACTTTCCCACGTTTTTTAAAATCACAGCTTCTAGAAGGTTTACATGATTTCTTAAAAATAACGAGTTTTTAGAAAATGTAATTTATTTCATAAAAGGAATCAACAAAGTATGCACATTCTAATTCATAACGACTTTCTACAGTTTGCGCATGCGTTTGGAAATAAGAAAAGCTTACTTCCCCCCGTTTTTTAAAATCACAGCTTCTAGAAGGTTTACATGATTTCTTAAAAAACACGAGTTTTTAGAAAATGTGATTTATTTAATCAATGGAATCAACAAACTATCCACATTCTACGTAATAACGACTTTCTATAGTTTGCGCATCCGTCTGGAAATAAGAAAAGCTTACTTCCCCCCGTTTTTTAAAATCACGGCTTCTAGAAGATTTACATGATTTCTTAAAAAACGCGAGTTTTTAGAAAATGTCATTTGTTTCATAAATGGAATCAACAAAGTATGAACAAACTATGTCATGACGACTTTGTATCGTTTGCGCATGCGCAAACTATGCACATTCTACGTAATAACGACTTTCTATAGTTTGTGCATGCGTCCGGAAATAAGAAAAGCTTACTTCACCCCTTTTTCTAAATTCACAGCTTCTAGAAGGTTTACACGATTTCTTAAAAAACATGAGTTTTTAGAAAATGTGATTTATTTCATAAATGGAATCAACAAAGTATGCACATTCTACGTCACAACGACTTTCTATAGTTTGCGCATGTGTCCGGAAATACGAAAAGCTTACGTCCCATCGTTTTTTAAAATCACGCCTTCTAGAAGGTTCACATGACTTCTTAAGAAACATGAGTTTTTAGAAAATGTGATTTATTTCATAAATGGAATAAACAAAGTATGCACATTCTACGTAATAATGACTTTCTATAGTTTCTGCATGCGTCCGGAAATAAGAAAAGCTTAATTTAGCCAGTTTTTTAAAATCACAGCTTGTAGAAGGTTTACATGATTTCTTAAAAACCACGAGTTTTTAGAAAATGTGATTTATTTCATAAATGGAATCAACAAAGTATGCACATTCTATGTCATAACGACTTTCTATAGTTTGCGCATGCGTCTGGAAATAAGAAAAGCTTACTTCCCCCCGTTTTTTTAAATCACAGCTACTAGAAGGCTTCCATGATTTCTTAAAAAAAGCGAGTTTTTAGAAAATGTCATTTCTTTAATAAATGGAATCAACAAAGTATGCACATTCTACGTAATAACGACTTTCGATAGTTTCTGCATGCGTCCGGAAATAAGAAAAGCTTACAACCCCCTGTTTTTTAAAATTACAGCTTCTAGAAGGTTTAAATGATTTCTTAACAAGCACGAGTTTTTAGAAAATGTCATTAATTTCATAAATGGAATCAAGAAAGTATGCACATTCTATGTCATAACGAATTTCTCTAGTTTTTCGCATGCGCAAACTATGCACATTCTATGTAATAACGACTTTTTATAGTTTGCGCATGCGTCCGGAAATAAGAAAAGCTTACTTCACCCCATTTTTTAAAATCACAACTTCTAGAAGGTTTACATGATTTCTTAAAAAACACAAGTTTTTAGAAAATGTGATTTATTTCATGAATGGAATCAACAAAGTATGCACACTCTATGTCATAACGACTTTGTATGGTTTGCGCATGCGCAAACTATGCACATTCTATGTAATAACAACTTTCTATAGTTTGCGAATGCGTCCGGAAATATGAAAAGGTTACTTCCCCCCGGTTTTTAAAATCACAGCTTCTAGAAGGTTTACATGATTTCTTAAAAAACACGAGTTTTTAGAAAATGTCATTTATTTAATCAATGGAATCAAAAAAGTATGAACATTCTATGTCATAACGACTTTGTATAGTTTGCGCATGCGCAAACTATGCACATTCTATATAATAAAGACTTTCTATAGTTTGCGCATGCGTTCGGAAATAATAAAAGCTTACTTCCCCCCTTTTTTTAAATTCACAGCTTCTAGAAGGTTTACATGATTTCTTAAAAAACACGAGTTTTTAGAAAATGTCATTTATTTCATAAATTGAAGCAAAAAAGTATGAACATTCTACGTCATAACGACTTTGTATAGTTTGTGCATTAGTCCGGAAATAAGAAAAGCTTACTTCCCCCCGTTTTTTAAAATCACAGCTTCTAGAAGCTTTACATGATTTCTTAAAAAACACGAGTTTTTAGAAAATGTCATTTATTTCATAAATGGAATCAACAAAGTATGCACATTCTACGTCATAATGACTTTCTAAAGTTTGCGCATGCGTCCGGAAATAAGAAAAGCTTACTTCCACCAGTCTTTTAAAATCACAGCTTCTAGAAGGTTTACATGATTTCTTCAAAAACACGAGTTTTTAGAAAATGTCATTTATTTAATCAATGGAATCAACAAACTATGCACATTCTACGTAATAACGACTTTCTATAGTTTGTGCATGCGTCCGGAAATAAGAAAAGCTTACTTCCCCCCATTTTTTAAAATCACAGCTTATAGAAGATTTACATGATTTCTTAAAAAACACGAGTTTTTAGAAAATGTCATTTGTTTCATAAATGGAATCAACAAAGTATGAACAAACTATGTCATGACGACTTTGTATCGTTTGGGATGCGGAAACTATGCACATTCTACGTAATAACGACTTTCTATAGTTTGCGCATGCATCCGGAAATAAGAAAAGCTTACTTCCCCCGTTTTTTTAAATTCACAGCTTCTAGAATGTTTACACGATTTCTTAAAAAACACGAGTTTTCAGAAAATGTGATTTATTTCATAAACGGAATCAACAAAGTATGCACACTCTATGTCATAACGACTTTGTATGGTTTGCGCATGCGCAAACTATGCACATTCTACGTAATAACGACTTTCTATAGTTTGCGCATGCCTCCGGAAATAAGAAAAGCTTACTTCCTCCAGTTTTTTAAAATCACAGCTTCTAGAAGGTTTACATGATTTCTTAAAAAATATGAGTTTTTAGAAAATGTGATTTATTTCATAAATGGAATCAATAATGTATGCACATTCTACGTCATAACGACTTTCTAAAGTTTGCGTATGCGTCCGGAAATAAGGAAAGCTTACTTCCGCCAGTTTTTTAAAATCACAGCTTCTAGAAGGTTTACATGATTTCTTAAAAAACACGAGTTTTTAGAAAATCTCATTTATTTCATAAATTGAAGCAGAAAAGTATGAACATTCTACGTCATAACGACTTTGTATAGTTTGCGCATGCATCCGGAAATAAGAAAAGCTTACTTCCCCCCATTTTTTAAAATCACAGCTTCTAGAAGCTTTACATGATTTCTTAAAAAACACGAGTTTTTAGAAAATGTCATTTATTTCGTAAATGGAATCAACAAAGTATGCACATTCTAAGTTATAACGACTTTCTAAAGTTTGCGCATGCATCTGGAAATAAGAAAAGCTTACTTCCGCCAGTCTTTTAAAATCACAGCTTCTAGAAGGTTTACATGATTTCTTAAAAAACACAAGTTTTTAGAAAATGTGATTTATTTCATAAATGGAATCAACAAAGTATGCACATTCTAAGTCATAACTACTTTATATAGTTTGCGCATGCGTCCGGAAGTAAGAAAAGCTTACTTCCGCCAGTTTTTTAAAATCACAGCTTCTAGAAGGTTTACATGATTTCTTAAAAAACACGAGTTTTTAGAAAATGTGATTTATTTCATCAATGGAATCAACAAACTATGCACATTCTACGTAATAACGACTTTCTATAGTTTGCGAATGCGTCCAGAAATATTGAAAAGCTTACTTCCCCCCCATTTTTAAAATCACAGCTTCTAGAAGGTTTACATGATTTCTTAAAAAACACGAGTTTTGAGAAAATGTCATTTATTTAATCAATGGAATCAAAAAACTATGAACATTCTATGTCATAACGACTTTGTATAGTTTGCGCATGCGCAAACTATGCACATTCTATGTAATAACGACTTTCTATAGTTTGAGCATGCGTCCGGAAATAAGAAAAGCTTACTTCGCCCCTTTTTTTAAATTCACAGCTTCTAGAAGGTTTACATGATTTCTTAAAAAACACGAGTTTTTAGAAAATGTCATTTATTTCATAAATTGAAGCAAAAAAGTATGAACATTCTCCGTCATAACGACTTTGTCTAGTTTTTGCATGCGTCCGGAAATAAGAAAAGCTTACTTCCCCCCGTTTTTTTAAATCACAGCTTCTAGAAGCTTTACATGAGTTCTTAAAAAACACGAGTTTTTAGAAAATGTCATTTATTTCATAAATGGAATCAAAAAAGTATGCACATTCTACATCATAACGACTTTCTAAAGTTTGCGCATGCGTCTGGAAATAAGAAAAGCTTACTTCCGCCAATCTTTTAAAATCACAGCTTCTAGAAGGTTTACATGATTTCTTAAAAAACACGAGTTTTTAGAAAATGTAATTTATTTAATCAATGGAATCAACAAACTATGCACATTCTACGTAATAACGACTTTCTTTAGTTTGCGCATACATCCGGAAATAAGAAAAGCTTACTTCCCCCCGTTTTTTAAAATCACAGCTTCTAGAAGGTTTACATGACTTCTTAAAAAACACGAGTTTTTAGAAAATGTGATTTATTTCATAAATGGAATCAACAAAGTATGCACATTCTACGTAATAACAACTTTCTATAGTTTCCGCATGCGTCCAGAAATAAGAAAAGCTTAATTCAGCCAGTTTTTTAAAATCACAGCTTCTAGAAGGTTTACATGATTTCTTAAAAAACACGAGTTTTTAGAAAATGTGATTTATTTCATAAATGGAATCAACAAAGTATGCACATTCTATGTCATAACGACTTTCTATAGTTTGCGCATGCGTCCGGAAATAAGAAAAGCTTACTTCCCCACGTTTTTTAAAATCACAGCTTCTAGAAGGTTTGCATGATTTCTTAAAAAAAATGTGTTTTTAGAAAATGTGATTTATTTCCTAAAGGAATCAACAAAGTATGCACATTCTACATCATAACGACTTTCTACAGTTTGCGCATGCGTATGGAAATAAGAAAAGCTTACTTCACCCCGTTTTTTAAAATTACAACTTCTAGAAGGTTTACATGATTTCTTAAAAAACACGAGTTTTTAGAAAATGTGATTTATTTCATAAATAGAATCAACAAAGTATGCACACTCTATGTCATAACGACTTTGTATGGTTTACGCATGCGCAAACTATGCACATTCTACGTAATAACGACTTTCTATAGTTTGCGCATGCGTCCGGAAATAAGAAAAGCTTACTTCCCCCCGTTTTTTAAAGTCAAAGCTTCTAGAAGGTTTACATGATTTCTTAAAAAACACGAGTTTTTACAAAATGTGATTTATTTCATAAATGGAATCAACAATGTATGCACATTCTACGTCATAACGACGTTCTAAAGTTTGCGCATGCGTCCGGAAATAAGGAAAGCTTACTTCCGCCAGGCTTTTAAAATAACAGCTTCTAGAAAATTTACATGATTTCTTAAAAAACACGAGTTTTTAGAAAATGTCATTTATTTCATAAATTGAAGCAAAAAAGTATGAACATTCTACGTCATAACGACTTTGTATAGTTTCCGCATGTGTCTGGAAATAAGAAAAGCTTACTTCCCCCCATTTTTTAAAATCACAGCTTCTAGAAGCTTTACATAATTTCTTAAAAAACACGAGTTTTTAGAAAATGTCATTTCTTTCATAAATGGAATCAACAAAGCATGCACATTCTAATTTATAGCGACTTTCTAAAGTTTGCACATGCATCCGGAAATAAGAAAAGCTTACTTCTGCCAGTCGTTTAAAATCACAGCTTCTAGAAAATGTTATTTATTTCATGCACATGAGTTTTTAGAAAATGTTATTTATTTCATAAATGGAATCAACAAAGTATGCACATTCTAAGTCATAACTACTTTATATAGTTCTCGCATGCATCCGGAAATAAGAAAAGCTTACTTCCCCCTGTTATTTAAAATCACAGCTTCTAGAAGGTTTACATGATTTCTTAAAAAACACGAGTTTTTAGAAACTGTGATTTATTTAATCAATGGAATCAACAAACTATGCACATTCTACGTAATAACGACTTTCTATAGTTTGCGCATGCGTCCGGAAATAGGAAAAGCTTACTTCCCCCCGTTTTTTAAAATAACAGCTTCTAGAAGATTTACATGATTTCTTAAAAAACACGAGTTTTTAGAAAATGTCATTTGTTTCATAAATGGAATCAACAAAGTATGCACATTCTATGTCATAACAACTTTGTATAGTTTACGCATGTGCAAACTATGCACATTCTATGTCATAACGACTTTCAATAGTTTGCGCATGCGTCCGGAAATAAGAAAAGCTTACTTCCGCCAGTTTTTTAAAATCACAGCTTCTAGAAGCTTTACATGATTTCTTAAAAAACACGAGTTTTTAGAAAATGTCATTTGTTTCATAAATGGAATCAACAAAGTATGCACATTCTATGTCATAACAACTTTGTATAGTTTACGCATGTGCAAACTATGCACATTCTATGTCATAACGACTTTCAATAGTTTGCGCATGCGTCCGGAAATAAGAAAAGCTTACTTCCACCAGTCTGTTAAAATCACAGCTTCTAGAAGGTTTACATGATTTCTTAAAAAACACGAGCTTTTAGAAAATGTGATTTATTTCATAAATTGAATCAACAAAGTATGCACATTCTAAGTCATAACTACTTCATATAGTTCTCGCATGCGTCCGGAAATAAGAAAAGCTTACTTCCCCCCCGTTATTTAAAATCACAGCTTCTAGAAGGGTTACATGATTTCTTAAAAAACACGAGTTTTTAGAAAATGTGATTTATTTAATCAATGGAATAGACAAACTATGCACATTCTACGTAATAACGACTTTCTATAGTTTGCGCATGCGTCCGGAAATAAGAAAAGCTTACTTCCCCCCGTTTTTTAAAATCACAACTTCTAGAAGATTTACATGATTTCTTAAAAAACACGAGTTTTTAGAAAATGTCATTTGTTTCATAAATGGAATCAACAAAGTATGAACAAACTATGTCACGATGACTTTGTATCGTTTGTGCATGCGGAAACTATGCACATTCTACGTAATAACGACTTTCTATAGTTTGCGCATGCGTCCGGAAATAGGAAAAGCTTACTTCCCCCCGTTTTTTAAAATAACAGCTTCTAGAAGATTTACCCGAGTTTTTAGAAAATTTGATTTTTTTCATAAATGGAATCAACAAAGTATTCACATTCTACGTCATAACGACTTTCTATAGTTTGCACATGCGTATGGAAATAAGAAAATCTTACTTCACCCCGTTTTTTAAAATCACAACTTCTAGAAAGTTTACATGATTTCTTAAAAAACACGAGTTTTTAGAAAATGTGACTTATTTCATCAATGGAATCAACAAACTATGCAATTTCTACGTAATAACGACTTTCTATTATTTGCGAATGCGTCTGGAAATAAGAAAAGCTTACTTCCCCCCATTTTTTAAAATCACAGCTTGTAGAAGGTTTATGCATGCACATTCTTTGTCATAACGACTTTGTATAGTTTACGCATGCGCAAACTATGCACATTCTAAGTCATAACGACTTTCTATAGTTCGCGCATGCGTCTGGAAATAAGAAAAGCTTACTTCCGCCAGATTTTTAAAATCACAACTTCTAGAAGGTTTACATGATTTCTTAAAAAACACGAGTTTTTAGAAAATGAGATTTATTTCATAAATGGAATCAACAAAGTATGCACATTATAAGCCATAACGACTTTCTATAGTTTGCGCATGCGTCCGGAAATAAGAAAATCTTACTTCCGCAAGTTTTTTAAAATCACAGCTTCTAGAAGGTTTACATGATTTCTTAAAAAACATGAGTTTTTACAAAATTTTATTTATTTCATAAATGGAATCAACAAAGTATGCACATTCTACGTCATAACGACTTTCTATAGTTTGCGCATGCATCCGGAATTAAGAAAATCTTACTTCCCCCCGTTTTTTAAAATCACAGCTTCTAGAAGGTTTACATGATTTCTTAAAAAACACGAGTTTTTAGAAAATGTGACTTATTTCATCAATAGAATCAACAAACTATGCAATTTCTACGTAATAACGACTTTCTATTATTTGCGAATGCGTCTGGAAATAAGAAAAGCTTACTTCCCCCCATTTTTTAAAATCACAGCTTGTAGAAGGTTTACATGATTTCTTAAAAAACACGAGTTTTTAGAAAATGTGATTTATTTCATAAATGGAATCAACAAAGTATGCACATTCTATGTCATAACGACTTTGTATAGTTTACGCATGCGCAAACTATGCACATTCTAAGTCATAACGACTTTCTATAGTTCGCGCATGCGTCTGGAAATAAGAAAAGCTTACTTCCCCCTGATTTTTAAAATCACAACTTCTAGAAGGTTTACATGATTTCTTAAAAAGCACGACTTTTTAGAAAATGAGATTTATTTCATAAATGGAATCAACAAAGTATGCACATTCTAAGCCATAACGACTTTCTATAGTTTGCGCATGCGTCCGGAAATAAGAAAATCTTACTTCCGCCAGTTTTTTAAAATCACAGCTTCTAGAAGGTTTACATGATTTCTTAAAAAACACGAGTTTTTAGAAAATGTGATTTATTTCATAAATAGAATCAACAAAGTATGCACATTCTATGTCATAACGACTCTCTATAGTTTGCGCATGCGTCCGGAAATAAGAAAAGCTTACTTCCCCCCGGTTTTTAAAATCACAGCTTATAGAAGGTTTACATGATTTCTTAAAAAACACGAGTTTCTAGAAAATGTCATTTATTTCATAAATGGAATAAAAGAAGTATGAACATTCTATCTCATAACGACTTTGTATAGTTTGCGCATGCGCAAACTATGCACATTCTATGTAATAACGACTTTCTATAGTTTGCGCATGCGTCCGGAAATAAGAAAAGCTTACTTCCGCCAGTCTTTTAAAATCACAGCTTCTAGAAGGTTTACATGATTTCTTAAAAAACATGAGTTTTTACAAAATTTGATTTATTTCATAAATGGAATCAACAAAGTATCCACATTCTACGTCATAACGACTTTCTATAGTTTGCGCATGCATCCGGAATTAAGAAAATCTTACTTCCCCCCGTTTTTTAAAATCACAGCTTCTAGAAAGTTTACATGATTTCTTAAAAAACACGACTTTTTAGAAAATATGATTTATTTAATCAATGGAATCAACAAACTATGCACATTCTACGTAATAACGACTCTCTATAGTTTGCGCATGCGTCCGGAAATAAGAAAAGCTTACTTCCCCCCGTTTTTTAAAATCACAGCTTCTAGAAGATTTACATGATTTCTTAAAAAACATGATTTTTTAGAAAATGTCATTTGTTTCATAAATGGAATCAACAAAGTATGAACAAACTATGTCATGACGACTTTTTCTCGTTTGCGCATGCGCAAACTATGCACATTCTACGTAATAACGAAATTCTATAGTTTGCGCATGCGTCCGGAAATAAGAAAAGCTTACTTCCCCCCTTTTTTTAAATTCACAGCTTCTAGAAGGTTTACATGATTTCTTAAAAAACATGACTTTTTAGAAAATCTGATTTATTTCATAAATGGAATCAACAAAGTATGCACATTCTAAATCACAACGACTTTCTATAGTTTGCGCATGTGTCCGGAAATAAGAAAAGCTTACTTCCCCCCTTTTTTCAAATTCACAGCTTCTAGAAGGTTTAAATGGAATCAACAAAGTATGCACATTCTATGTCATAACGACTTTCTATGGCTTGCGCATGCGCACACTATGCACATTGTATGTAATAACGACTTTCTATAGTTTGCGTTTGCGTCCGGAAATAAGAAAAGCTTACTTCCGCCAGTCTTTTAAAATCACAGCTTCTAGAAGGTTTACATGATTTCTTAAAAAACACGAGATTTTAGAAAATGTCATTTATTTCATAAATTGAATCAACAAAGTATGCACATTCTACGTCATAACGACTTTCTATAGTTTGCGCATGCGTCCGGAAATAAGAAAAGCTTACTTCCCCCCGGTTTTTAAAATCAAAGCTTCTAGAAGGTTTACATGATTTCTTAAAAAAAACGAGTTTTTAGAAAATGTAATTTATTTCATAAAAGGAATCAACAAAGTATGCACATTCTACTTCATAACGACTTTCTACAGTTTGTGCATGCGGATGGAAATAAGAAAAGCTTACTTCCCCCCGTTTTTTAAAATCATAGCTTCTTGAAGGTTTACATGATTTCTTAAAAAACACGAGTTTTTAGAAAATGTGATTTATTTAATCAGTGGAATCAACAAACTATGCACATTCTACGTAATAATGACTTTCTATAGTTTGTGTATGCGTCCGGAAATAAGAAAAGCTTACTTCCCCCATTTTTTAAAATAACAGCTTCTAGAAGATTTACATGATTTCTTAAAAAACAAGAGTTTTTAGAAAATGTCATTTGTTTCATAAATGGAATCAACAAAGTATGAAAAAACTATGTCATGACGACTTTGTATCGTTTGCGCATGCGCAAAATATGCAAATTCTACGTAATAACGACTTTCTGTAGTTTGCGCATGCGTCCGGAAATAAGAAAAGCTTACTTCCCCCCTTTTTTTAAATTCACAGCTTCTAGAAGGTTTACATGATTTCTTAAAAAACACGAGTTTTTAGAAAAATGTGATTTATTTCACAAATGGAATCAACAAAGTATGCACATTCTACGTCACAACGACTTTCTATAGTTTGCGCATGCGTCCGGAAATAAGAAAAGCTTACTTCCCCCCGTTTTTTAAAATCACGGCTTCTAGAAGGTTTACATGATTTCTTAACAAACACGAATTTTGAGAAAATGTGATTTATTTCATAAATGGAATCAACAAATTATGCACATTCTACGTAATAACGACTTTCTATAGTTTCTGCATGCGTCCGGAAATAAGAAAAGCTTAATTCAGCCAGTTTTTTAAAATCATAGCTTCTAGAAGGTTTACATGATTTCCTAAAAACCACGAGTTTTTAGAAAATGTGATTTATTTCATAAATGAAATCAAGAAAGTATGCACATTCTATGTCATAATTACTTTCTATAGTTTGTGCATGCGTCCGGAAATAAGAAAAGCTTACTTCCCCCCGTTTTTTAAAATCACAGCTTCTAGAAGGTTTCCATGATTTCTTAAAAAAATGAGTTTTTAAAAAATAACGACTTTCTACAATTTGCGCATGCGTATTTTAATAAGAAAAGCTTACTTCCCCCCGTTTTTTAAAATCACAGCTTCTACAAGGTTTACATGATTTCTTAAAAAACACGAGTTTTTAGAAAATGTCATTTCTTTCATAAATGGAATCGACAAAGTATGCACATTCTACGTAATAACGACTTTCTATAGTTTGTGCATGCGTCCGGAAATAAGAAAAGCTTACTTCCCCCTGTTTTTTAAAATCACAGCTTCTAGAAGGTTTACATGATTTCTTAACAAACACGAGTTTTTAGAAAATGTCATTTATTTCATAAATGGACTCAACAAAGTATGCACATTCTATGTCATAACGACTTTCTATAGTTTTCTCATGCGCAAACTATGCACATTCTACGTAATAATGACTTTTTATAGTTTGCGCATGCGTCCAAAAATAAGAAAAGCTTACTTCACCCCGATTTTTAAAATCACAACTTCTAGAAGGTTTACATGATTTCTTAAAAAACACGAGTTTTTAGAAAATGTGATTTATTTCATAAATGGAATCAACAAAGTATGCACACTCTATGTCATAACAAGTTTGTATGGTTTACGCATGCGCAAACTATGCACATTCTACGTAATAACGACTTTCTATAGTTTGCGCATGTGTCCGGAAATAAGAAAAGCTTACTTCCGCTAGTTTTTTAAAATCACAGCTTCTAGAAGGTGTACATGATTTCTTAAAAAACACGATTTTTTAGAAAATGTCATTTATTTCATAAATTGAAGCAAAAAAGTATGAACATTCTATGTCATAACGACTTTCTATAGATTGCGCATGCGTCCGGAAATAAGAAAATCTTACTTCCCCCGTTTTTTAAAATCATAGCTTCTAGAAGCTTTACATGATTTCTTAAAGAACACGAGTTTTTAGAAAATGTCATTTATTTCATAAATGGAATCAACAAAGTATGCACATTCTACGTCATAACGACTTTCTAAACTTTGCGCATGCGTCCGGAAATAAGAAAAGCTTACTTCCGCCAGTCTTTTAAAACCATAGCTTATAGAAGGTTTACATGATTTCTTAAAAAACATGCGTTTTTAGAAAATTTCATTTATTTCATAAATTGAATCAACAAAGTATGCACATTCTATGTCATAACGACTTTTTAATGTTTGCGCATGCGTCCGGAAATAAGAAAAGCTTACTTCCGCCAGTTTTTTAAAATCACAGCTTCTAGAAGGTTTACTTGATTTCTTAAAAAACACGAGTTTTTAGAAAAAGTGATTTATTTCATAAATGGAATCAACAAAGTATGCACATTCTACGTAATAACGACGTTCTATAGTTTGCGCATGCGTCCGGAAATAAGAAAAGCTTACGTCCGCCAGTTTTTTAAAATCACAGCTTCTAGAAGGTTTACATGATTTCTTAAAAAACACGAGTTTTTAGAAAATATGATTTATTTCATCAATGGAATCAACAAACTATGCACATTCTACGTAATAACGACTTTCTATAGTTTGTGAATGCGTCCGGAAATAAGAAAAGCTTATTTTCCCCCGGTTTTTAAAATCACAGCTTCTAGAAGGTTTACATGATTTCTTAAAAAACACGAGTTTTTAGAAAATGTCATTTATTTAATAAATGGAATCAACAAAGTATGCTCATTCTACGTAATAACGACTTTCTATAGTTTGCGCATGCGTCCGGAAATAAGAAAAGCTTACTTCCGTCTGTTTTTTAAAATCGCAGCTTCTAGAAGGTTTACATGATTTCTTAAAAAACACAAGTTTTTAGAAAATGTCATTTATTTCATAAATTGAATCAACAAAGTATGCACATTCTACGTAATAACGACTTTCTATAGTTTGTGCATGCGTCCGGAAATAAGAAAAGCTTACTTCCCCCTGTTTTTTAAAATCACAGCTTCTAGAAGGTTTACATGATTTCTTAACAAACACGAGTTTTTAGAAAATGTCATTTATTTCATAAATGGAATCAACAAAGTGTGCACATTCTATGTCATAACGACTTTCTATAGTTTTTGCATGCGCAAACTATGCACATTCTACGTAATAACGACTTTTTATAGTTTGCGCATGCGTCCGGAAATAAGAAAAGCTTACTTCACCACGTTTTTTAAAATCACAACTTCTAGACGGTTTACATGATTTCTTAAAAAACACGAGTTTTTAGAAAATGTGATTTGTTTCATAAATGGAATCAACAAAGTATGGACACTCTATGTCATAACGACTTTGTATGGTTTACGCATGCGCAAACTATGCACATTCTACGTAATAACGACTTTGTATAGTTTGCGCATGCGTCCGGAAATAAGAAAAGCTTACTTCCCCCCCGTTTTTTAAAATCACAGCTTCTAGAAGCTTTACATGATTTCTTAAAGAACACGAGTTTTTAGAAAATGTCATTTATTTCATAAATGGAATCAACAAAGTATGCACATTCTACGTCATTACGACTTTCTAAACTTTGCGCATGCGTCCGGAAATAAGAAAAGCTTAGTTCCGCCAGTCTTTTAAAATCATAGCTTTTAGAAGGTTTACATGATTTCTTAAAAAACACGAGTTTTTAGAAAATGTGATTAATTTCATCAATGGAATCAACAAACTATGCACATTCTACGTAATAACGTCTTTCTATAGTTTGCGAATGCGTCCGGAAATAAGAAATGGAATCAAAAAAGTATGAACATTCTATGTCATAACGACTTTGTATAGTTTGTGCATGCGCAAACTGTGCACATTCTATGTAATAACGACTTTCTATAGTTTGTGCATGCGTCCAGAAATAAGAAAAGCTTACTTCCCCCCGGTTTTTAAAATCACAGCTTCTAGAAGGTTTACATGATTTCTTAAAAAACACGAGTTTTTAGAAAATGTCATTTATTTAATAAATGGAATCAACAAAGTATGCTCATTCTACGTAATAACGACTTTCTATAGTTTGCGCATGCGTCCGGAAATAAGAAAAGCTTACTTCCGTCTGTTTTTTAAAATCACAGCTTCTAGAAGGTTTACATGATTTCTTAAAAAACACAAGTTTTTAGAAAATGTCATGTATTTCATAAATTGAATCAACAAAGTATGCACATTCTACGTAATAACGACTTTCTATAGTTTGTGCATGCGTCCAGAAGTAAGAAAAGCTTACTTCCCCATGTTTTTTAAAATCACAGCTTCTAGAAGGTTTACATGATTTCTTAACAAACACGAGTTTTTAGAAAATGTCATTTATTTCATAAATGGAATCAACAAAGTATGCACATTCTATGTCATAACGACTTTCTATAGTTTTTGCATGCGCAAACTATGCACATTCTACGTAATAAGGACTTTTTATAGTTTGCGCATGCGTCCGGAAATAAGAAAAGCTTACTTCAACCTGTTTTTTAAAATCACATGTTCTAGAAGGTTTACATGATTTCTTAAAAAACACGAGTTTTTAGAAAATGTGATTTATTTCATAAATGGACTCAACAAAGTATGGACACTCTATGTCATAACGACTTTGTATGGTTTATGCATGCGCAAACTATGCACAATCTACGTAATAACGACTTTGTATAGTTTGCGCATGCGTCCGGAAATAAGAAAAGCTTACTTCCCGCCGTTTTTTAAAATCACAGCTTCTAGAAGCTTTACATGATTTCTTAAAGAACACGAGTTTTTAGAAAATGTGATTTATTTCATAAATGGAATCAACAAAGTATGCACATTCTACGTCATAACGACTTTCTAAACTTTGCGCATGCGTCCGGAAATAAGAAAAGCTTACTTCCGCCAGTCTTTTAAAATCATAGCTTGTAGAAGGTTTACATGATTTCTTAAAAAACACGAGTTTTTAGAAAATGTTATTAATTTCATCAATGGAATCAACAAACTATGCACATTCTACGTAATAACGTCTTTCTATAGTTTGCGAATGCGTCCGGAAATAAGAAATGGAATCAAAAAAGTATGAACATTCTATGTCATAACGACTTTGTATAGTTTGTGCATGCGCAAACTATGCACATTCTATGTAATAACGAATTTCTATAGTTTCCGCATGCATATAGAAATAAGAAAAGCTTACTTCCCCCCGTTTTTTAAAATCACAGCTTCTAGAAGGTTTACATGATTTCTTAAAAAACACGAGTTTTTAGAAAATGTCATTTATTTCATAAATGGAATCAACAAAGTATGCACATTCTACGTCATAACAACTTTCTATAGTTTGCGTATGCGTCCGGAAATAAGAAAAGCTTACTTCCCCGCGTATTTGAAATCACAGCTTCTAGAAGGTTTACATGATTTCTTAAAAAACAAGAGTTTTAAAAAAATGTCATTTATTTCATAAATGGAATCAACAAAGTATGAACATTCGATGTCATAACGACTTTGTATAGTTTGCGCATGCGCAAACTATTCACATTCTATGTAATAACGGCTTTCTATAGTTTGCGCATGCGTCTGGAAATAAGAAAAACTTACTTCCCCACTTTTTTTAAATTCACAGCTTCTAGAAGGTTTAGATGATTTCTTAAAAAACATGAGTTTTTAGAAACTGTGATTTATTTCATAAATGGAATCAACAAAGTATGCACATTCTATGTAATAACGACTTTCTATAGTTTCTGCATGCGTTCGAAAATAAGAAAAGCTTAATTCAACCAGTTTTTTAAAATCAAAGCTTCTAGAAGGTTTACATGATTTTTTAAAAAACACGAGTTTTTAGAAAATGTGATTTATTTCATAAATGGAATCAACAAAGTATGCACATTCTATCTCATAATGACTTTCTATAGTTTGCGCATGCGTCCGGAAATAAGAAAAGCTTAGTTCCCCCCGTTTTTTAAAATCACAGCTTCTAGAAGGTTTACATGATTTCTTAAAAAAAAAACGCGTTTTTTGAAAATGTCATTTATTTCATAAATGGAATCAACAAAGTATGCACATTCTACGTCATAACCACTTTCTCTAGTTTGTGCATGCGTCCGGAAATAAGAAAAGCTTACTTCCCCCCGTCTTTTAAAATCACAGCTTCTAGAAGGTTTACATGATTTCTTCAAAAAAATGAGTTTATAGAAAATGTGATTTATTTCATAAAAGGAATCAAGAAAGCATGCGTATGGAAATAAGAAAAGCTTACTTGCCCCCGTTTTTTAAAATCACAGCTTCTAGAAGGTTTACATGATTTCTTAAAAAACACGAGTTTTTAGAAAATGTCATTTATTTAATAAATGGAATCAACAAAGTATGCTCATTCTACGTAATAACGACTTTCTATAGTTTGCGCATGCGTCCGGAAATAAGAAAAGCTTACTTCCCCCTGTTTGTTAAAATCACAGCTTCCAGAAGGTTTACATGATTTCTTAACAAACACGAGTTTTTAGAAAATGTCATTTATTTCATAAATGGAATCAACAAAGTATGCACATTCTATGTCATAACGACTTTGTATAGTTTATGCATGCGCAAAGTATGCACATTCTACGTCATAACGACTTTCTATAGTTCGCGCATGCGTCTGGAAATAAGAAAAGCTTACTTCCGCCAGATTTTTAAAATCACAACTTCTAGAAGGTTTACATGATTTCTTAAAAAACACGAGATTTTAGAAAATGATATTTATTTCATAAATGGAATCAACAAAGTATGCACATTCTAAGCCATAACGACTTTCTATAGTTTGCGCAAGCGTCTGGAAATAAGAAAAGCTTACTTCCGCGAGTTTTTTAAAATCACAGCTTCTAGAAGGTTTGCATGATTTCTTTAAAAACACGAGTTTTTAGAAAATTTGATTTATTTCATAAATGGAATCAACAAAGTATGCACATTCTACGTCATAACGACTTTCTATAGTTTGCGCATGCATGCGGAAATAAGAAAAGCTTACTTCCCCCCGTTTCTTAAAATCACTGCTTCTAGAAGGTTTACATGATTGCTTAAAAAACACGAGTTCTTAGAAAATGTGATCTATTTCATCAATGGAATCAACAAACTATGCACATTCTACGTAATAACGACATTCTATTATTTGCGAATGCGTTTGGAAATAAGAAAAGCTTACTTCCCCCCATTTTTTAAAATCACAGCTTGTAGCATGATTTCTTAAAAAATATGAGTTTTTAGAAAATGTGATTTATTTCATAAATGGAATCAACAAAGTATGCACATTCTATGTCATAACGAATTTGTATAGTTTACGCATGCGCAAACTATGCACATTCTAGGTCATAACGACTTTCTATAGTTCGCGCATGCGTCTAGAAATAAGAAAAACTTACTTCCGCTAGATTTTTAAAATCACAACTTCTAGAAGGTTTACATGATTTCTTAAAAAACATGAGTTTTTAGAAAATGAGATTTATTTCATAAATGGAATCAACAAAGTATGCACATTCTAAGCCATAACGACTTTCTATAGTTTGCGCATGCGTCCGGAAATAAGAAAATCTTACTTCCGCCAGTTTTTTAAAATCACAGCTTCTAGAAGGTTTACATGATTTCTTAAAAAACATGAGTTTTTAGAAAATGTGATTTATTTCATCAGTGGAATCAACAAACTATGCACATTCTACGTAATAACGACTTTCTATTGTTTGCGAATGCGTCCGGAAATAAGAAAAGCTTACTTCCCCCCGGTTTTTAAAATCACAGCTTCTAGAAAGTTTACATGATTTCTTAAAAAACACGAGTTTCTAGAAAATGTCATTTATTTCATAAATGGAATAAAAGAAGTATGAACATTCTATCTCATAACGACTTTGTATAGTTTGCGCATGCGCAAACTATGCACATTCTATGTAATAACGACTTTCTATAGTTTGCGCATGAGTCCGGAAATAATAAAAGCTTACTTCCGCCAGTCTTTTAAAATCACAGCTTCTAGAAGGTTTACATGATTTCTTAAAAAAAAACGACTTTTTAGAAAATATAATTTATTTCATAAGAGGAATCAACAAAGTATGCACATTCTACTTCATAACGACTTTCTACAGTGTACGCATGCGTATGGAAACAAGAAAAGCTTACTTCCCCCCGTTTTTTAAAATCACAGTTTCTACGTAATAACGACTTTCTATAGTTTGCGCATGCATCCGGAAATAAGAAAAGTTTGCTTCCCCCCGTTTTTTAAAATCACAGCTTCTAGAAGGTTTACATGATTTCTTAAAAAAAATGAGTTTTTAGAAAATCTAATTTATTTCATAAAAGGAATCAACAAAGTATGCACATTCTACTTCATAACGACTTTCTACAGTTTACGCATCCGTATGGATAAAGAAAAGCTTACTTCCCCCCGTTTTATAAAATCACAGCTTCTAGAAGGTTTACATGATTTCTTAAAAAACATGAGTTTTTAGAAAATGTGATTTATTTAATCAATGGAATCAACAAACTATGCACATTCTACGTAATAACGACTTTCTATAGTTTGCGCATGCGTCCGGAAATAAGAAAAGCTTACTTCCCCCCGTTTTTTAAAATCACGGCTTCTAGAAGATTTACATGATTTCTTAAAAAACACGAGTTTTTAGAAAATGTCATTTGTTTCATAATTGGAATCAACAAAGTATGAACAAACTATGTCATGATGACTTTGTCTCGTTTGCGCATGCGCAAACTATGCACATTCTACGTAATAACGAAATTCTATAGTTTGCGCATGCGTCCGGAAATAAGAAAAGCTTACTTCCCCCCTTTTTTTAAATTCATAGCTTCTAGAAGGTTTACATGATTTCTTAAAAAACACGAGTTTTTAGAAAATGTGATTTATTTCATAAATGGAATCAACAAAGTATGCACATTCTAAATCACAACGACTTTCTATAGTTTGCGCATGTGTCCGGAAATAAGAAAAGCTTACTTCCCCCCTTTTTTCAAATTCACAGCTTCTAGAAGGTTTACATGATTTCTTAAAAAACACGAGTTTTTAGAAAATGTGATTTATTTCATAAATGGAATCAACAAAGTATGCACATTCTATGTCATAACGACTTTCTATGGCTTGCTCATGCGCAAACTATGCACATTGTATGTAATAATGACTTTCTATAGTTTGCGTTTGCGTCCGGAAATAAGAAAAGCTTACTTCCGCCAGTCTTTTAAAATCACAGCTTCTAGAAGGTTTACATGACTTCTTAAAAAACACGAGATTTTAGAAAATCTCATTTATTTCATAAATTGAATCAACAAACTATGCACATTCTACGTCATAACGACTTTCTATAGTTTGCGCATGCGTCCGGAAATAAGAAAAGCTTACTTCCCCCCGGTTTTTAAAATCAAAGCTTCTAGAAGGTTTACATGATTTCTTAAATAAAACGGGTTTTTAGAAAATGTAATTTATTTCATAAAAGGAATCAACAAAGTATGCACATTCTACTTCATAACGACTTTCTACATTTTGTGCATGCGGATGGAAATAAGAAAAGCTTACTTCCCCCCGTTTTTTAAAATCACAGCTTCTTGAAGGTTTACATGATTTCTTAAAAAACACGAGTTTTTAGAAAATGTGATTTATTTAATCAGTGGAATCAACAAACTATGCACATTCTACGTAATAATGACTTTCTATAGTTTGTGTATGCGTCCGGAAATAAGAAAAGCTTACTTCCCCCCATTTTTTAAAATAACAGCTTCTAGAAGATTTACATGATTTCTTAAAAAACACGAGTTTTTAGAAAATGTCATTTGTTTCATAAATGGAATCAACAAAGTATGAAAAAACTATGTCATGACGACTTTGTATCGTTTGCGCATGCGCAAAATATGCAAATTCTACGTAATAACGACTTTCTATAGTTTGCGCATGCGTCCGGAAATAAGAAAAGCTTACTTCCCCCCTTTTTTTAAATTCACAGCTTCTAGAAGGTTTACATGATTTCTTAAAAAACACGAGTTTTTAGAAAAATGTGATTTATTTCACAAATGGAATCAACAAAGTATGCACATTCTACGTCACAACGACTTTTTATAGTTTGCGCATGCGTCCGGAAATAAGAAAAGCTTACTTCCCCCCGTTTTTTAAAATCACGCCTTCTAGAAGGTTTACATGATTTCTTAAAAAACACAAGTTTTTAGAAAATTTGATTTATTTAATAAATGGAATCAACAAAGTATGCAAATTCTACGTCATAACGACTTTCTATAGTTTGTGCATGCGTCCGGAAATAAGAAAAGCTTACTTCCCCCCGTTTTTTAAAATCACAGCTTCTAGAAGCTTTACATGATTTCTTAAAGAACACGAGTTTTTAGAAAATGTCATTTATTTCATAAATGGAATCAACAAAGTATGCACATTCTACGTCATAACGACTTTCTAAACTTTGCGCATGCGTCCGGAAATAAGAAAAGCTTACTTCCGCCAGTCTTTTAAAATCATAGCTTATAGAAGGTTTACATGATTTCTTAAAAAACATGCGTTTTTAGAAAATGTCATTTATTTCATAAATTGAATCAACAAAGTATGCACATTGTATGTCATAACGACTTTCTAAAGTTTGCGCATGCGTCCGGAAATAAGAAAAGCTTACTTCTGCCAGTTTTTTAAAATCACAGCTTCTAGAAGGTTTACATGATTTCTTAAAAAACACGAGTTTTTAGAAAAAGTGATTTATTTCATAAATGGAATCAACAAAGTATGCACATTCTACGTAATAACGACGTTCTATAGTTTGCGCATGCGTCCGGAAATAAGAAAAGCTTACTTCCGCCAGTTTTTTAAAATCACAGCTTCTAGAAGGTTTACATGATTTCTTAAAAAACACGAGTTTTTAAAAAATATGATTTATTTCATCAATGGAATCAACAAACTATGCACATTCTACGTAATAACGACTTTCTATAGTTTGCGAATGCGTCCGGAAATAAGAAAAGCTTATTTTCCCCCCGGTTTTTAAAATCACAGCTTCTAGAAGGTTTACATGATTTCTTAAAAAACACGAGTTTTTAGAAAATGTCATTTATTTAATAAGTGGAATCAACAAAGTATGCTCATTCTACGTAATAACGACTTTCTATAGTTTGCGCATGCGTCCGGAAATAAGAAAAGCTTACTTCCGTCTGTTTTTTAAAATCACAGCTTCTAGAAGGTTTACATGATTTCTTAAAAAACACAAGTTTTTAGAAAATGTCATTTATTTCATAAATTGAATCAACAAAGTATGCACATTCTACGTAATAACGACTTTCTATAGTTTGTGCATGCGTCCAGAAAGAAGAAAAGCTTACTTCCCCCTATTTTTTAAAATCACAGCTTCTAGAAGGTTTACATGATTTCTTAACAAACACGAGTTTTTAGAAAATGTCATTTATTTCATAAATGGAATCAACAAAGTATGCACATTCTATGTCATAACGACTTTCTATAGTTTTTGCATGCGCAAACTATGCACATTCTACGTAATAACGACTTTTTATAGTTTGCGCATGCGTCCGGAAATAAGAAAAGCTTACTTCACCACTTTATTTAAAATCACAACTTCTAGATGGTTTACATGATTTCTTAAAAAACACGAGTTTTTAGAAAATGTGATTTATTTCATCAATGGAATCAACAAAGTATGGACACTCTATGTCATAACGACTTTGTATGGTTTACGCATGCGCAAACTATGCACATTCTACGTAATAACGACTTTGTATAGTTTGCGCATGCGTCCGGAAATAAGAAAAGCTTACTTCCCCCCGTTTTTTAAAATCTCAGCTTCTAGAAGCTTTACATGATTTCTTAAAGAACACGAGTTTTTAGAAAATGTCATTTATTTCATAAATGGAATCAACAAAGTATGCAAATTCTACGTCATAACAACTTTCTAAACTTTGCGCATGCGTCCGGAAATAAGAACAGCTTACTTCCGCCAGTCTTTTAAAATCATAGCTTGTAGAAGGTTTACATGATTTCTTAAAAAACACGAGTTTTTAGAAAATGTGATTAATTTCATCAATGGAATCAACAAACTATGCACATTCTACGTAATAACGTCTTTCTATAGTTTGCGAATGCGTCCGGAAATAAGAAATGGAATCAAAAAAGTATGAAAATTCTATGTCATAACGACTTTGTATAGTTTGTGCATGCGCAAACTATGCACATTCTATGTAATAACGACTTTCTATAGTTTGCGCATGCGTCCGGAAATAAGAAAAGCTTACTTCCCCCCGGTTTTTAAAATCACAGCTTCTAGAAGGTTTACATGATTTCTTAAAAAAAAACGAGTTTTTAGAAAATATAATTTATTTCATAGGAGGAATCAACAAAGTATGCACATTCTACTTCATAACGACTTTCTACAGTGTACGCATGCGTATGGAAACAAGAAAAGCTTACTTCCCCCCGTTTTTTAAAATCACAGTTTCTACGTAATAACGACTTTCTATAGTTTGCGCATGCATCCGGAAATAAGAAAAGTTTGCTTCCCCCCGTTTTTTAAAATCACAGCTTCTAGAAGGTTTACATGATTTCTTAAAAAAAACGAGTTTTTAGAAAATGTAATTTATTTCATAAAAGGAATCAACAAAGTATGCACATTCTACTTCATAACGACTTTCTACAGTTTGCGCATCCGTATGGAAATAAGAAAAGCTTACTTCCCCCCGTTTTTTAAAATCACAGCTTCTAGAAGGTTTACATGATTTCTTAAAAAACATGAGTTTTTAGAAAATGTGATTTATTTAATCAATGGAATCAACAAACTATGCACATTCTATGTAATAACGACTTTCTATAGTTTGCGCATGCGTCCGGAAATAAGAAAAGCTTACTTCCCCCCGTTTTTTTAAATCACAGCTTCTAGAAGATTTACATGATTTCTTAAAAAACACGTGTTTTTAGAAAATGTCATTTGTTTCATAATTGGAATCAACAAAGTATGGAAAAACTATGTCATGATGAATTTGTATCGTTTGCACATGCGCAAAATATGCAAATTCTACGTAATAACGACTTTCTATAGTTTGCGCATGCGTCCGGAAATAAGAAAAGCTTACTTCCCCCCTTTTTTCAAATTCACAGCTTCTAGATGGTTTACATGATTTCTTAAAAAACACGAGTTTTTAGAAAAAAGTGATTTATTTCACAAATGGAATCAACAAAGTATGCACATTCTACGTCACAACGACTTTCTATAGTTTGCGCATGCGTCCAGAAATAAAAAAAGCTTACTTCCCCCCGTTTTTTAAAATCACGGCTTCTAGAAGGTTTACATGATTTCTTAACAAACACGAATTTTGAGAAAATGTGGTTTATTTCATAAATGGAATCAACAAATTATGCACATTCTACGTAATAACGACTTTCTATAGTTTCTGCATGCGTCCGGAAATAAGAAAAGCTTAATTCAGCCAGTTTTTTAAAATCATAGCTTCTAGAAGGTTTACATGATTTCCTAAAAACCACGAATTTTTAGAAAATGTGATTTATTTCATAAATGAAATCAAGAAAGTATGCACATTCTACGTAATAACGACTTTCTATAGTTTACGCATGCGTCCAGAAATAAGAAAAGCTTACTTCCGCCAGTTTTTTAAAATCACAGCTTCTAGAAGGTTTACATGATTTCTTAAAAAACATGAGTTTTTAGAAAATGTGATTTATTTCATAAATGGAATCAACAAATTATGCACATTCTACGTCATAACGACTTTCTAAAGTTTGCGCATGCATCCGGAAATAAGAAAAGCTTACTTCCGCTAGTTTTTTAAAATCACAGCTTCTAGAAGGTGTACATGATTTCTTAAAAAACACGAGTTTTTAGAAAATGTCATTTATTTCATAAATTGAAGCAAAAAAGTATGAACATTCTATGTCATAACGACTTTCTATAGATTGCGCATGCGTCCGGAAATAAGAAAAGCTTACTTCCCCCCGTTTTTTAAAATCACAGCTTCTAGAAGCTTTACATGATTTCTTAAAGAACACGAGTTTTTAGAAAATGTCATTTATTTCATAAATGGAATCAACAAAGTATGCACATTCTACGTCATAACGACTTTCTAAACTTTGCGCATGCATCCGGAAATAAGAAAAGCTTACTTCCGCCAGTCTTTTAAAATCATAGCTTATAGAAGGTTTACATGATTTCTTAAAAAACATGCGTTTTTAGAAAATGTCATTTATTTCATAAATTGAATCAACAAAGTATGCACATTCTATGTCATAACGACTTTCTAAAGTTTGCGCATGCGTCCGGAAATAAGAAAAGCTTACTTCCGCCAGTTTTTTAAAATCACAGCTTCTAGAAGGTTTACATGATTTCTTAAAAAACACGAGTTTTTAGAAAAAGTGATTTATTTCATAAATGGAATCAACAAAGTATGCACATTCTACGTAATAACGACGTTCTATAGTTTGCGCATGCGTCCGGAAATAAGAAAAGCTTACTTCCGCCAGTTTTTTAAAATCACAGCTTCTAGAAGGTTTACATGATTTCTTAAAAAACACAAGTTTTTAGAAAATATGATTTATTTCATCAATGGAATCAACAAACTATGCACATTCTACGTAATAACGACTTTCTATAGTTTGCGAATGCGTCCGGAAATAAGAAAAGCTTATTTTCCCCAGGTTTTTAAAATCACAGATTCTAGAAGGTTTACATGATTTCTTAAAAAACACGAGTTTTTAGAAAATGTCATTTATTTAATAAATGGAATCAACAAAGTATGCTCATTCTACGTAATAACGACTTTCTATAGTTTGCGCATGCGTCCGGAAATAAGAAAATCTTACTTCCGTCTGTTTTTTAAAATCACAGCTTCTAGAAGGTTTACATGATTTCTTAAAAAACACAAGTTTTTAGAAAATGTCATTTATTTCATAAATTGAATCAACAAAGTATCCACATTCTACGTAATAACGACTTTCTATAGTTTGTGCATGCGTCCGGAAAGAAGAAAAGGTTACTTCCCCCTGTTTTTTAAAATCACAGCTTCTAGAAGGTTTACATGATTTCTTAACGAACACGAGTTTTTAGAAAATGTCATTTATTTCATAAATGGAATCAACAAAGTATGCACATTCTATGTCATAACGACTTTCTATAGTTTTTGCATGCACAAACTATGCACATTCTACGTAATAACGACTTTTTATAGTTTGCGCATGCGTCCGGAAATAAGAAAAGCTTACTTCACCACGTTTTTTAAAATCACAACTTCTAGACGGCTTATATGATTTCTTAAAAAACACGAGTTTTTAGAAAATGTGATTTATTTCATAAATGGAATCAACAAAGTATGGACACTCTATGTTATAACGACTTTGTATGGTTTACGCATGCGCAAACTATGCACATTCTACGTAATAACGACTTTGTATAGTTTGCGTTTGCGCATGCGTCCGGAAGTAAGAAAAGCTTACTTCCCCCCGTTTTTTAAATTCACAGCTTCTAGAAGCTTTACATGATTTCTTAAAGAACACGAGTTTTTAGAAAATGTCATTTATTTCATAAATGGAATCAACAAAGCATGCACATTCTACGTCATAACGACTTTCTAAACTTTGCGCATGCGTCCGGAAATAAGAAAAGCTTACTTCCGCCAGTCTTTTAAAATCATAGCTTGTAGAAGGTTTACATGATTTCTTAAAAAACACGAGTTTTTAGAAAATGTGATTAATTTCATCAATGGAATCAACAAACTATGCACATTCTACGTAATAACGTCTTTCTATAGTTTGCGAATGCGTCCGGAAATAAGAAATGGAATCAAAAAAGTATGAACATTCTATGTCATAACGACTTTGTATAGTTTGTGCATGCGCAAACTATGCACATTCTATGTAATAACGACTTTCTATAGTTTGCGCATGCGTCCGGAAATAAGAAAAGCTTACTTCCCCCCGGTTTTTAAAATCACAGCTTCTAGAAGGTTTACATGATTTCTTAAAAAAAACGAGTTTTTAGAAAATATAATTTATTTCATAAGAGGAATCAACAAAGTATGCACATTCTACTTCATAACGACTTTCTACAGTGTACGCATGCGTATGGAAACAAGAAAAGCTTACTTCCCCCCGTTTTTTAAAATCACAGTTTCTACGTAATAACGACTTTCTATAGTTTGCGCATGCATCCGGAAATAAGAAAAGTTTACTTCCCCCTGTTTTTTAAAATCACAGCTTCTAGAAGGTTTACATGATTTCTTAAAAAAAACGAATTTTTAGAAAATGTAATTTATTTCATAAAAGGAATCAACAAAGTATGGACATTCTACTTCATAATGACTTTCTACAGTTTGCGCATCCGTATGGAAATAAGAAAAGCTTACTTCCCCCCGTTTTTTAAAATCACAGCTTCTAGAAGGTTTACATGATTTCTTAAAAAACATGAGTTTTTAGAAAATGTGATTTATTTAATCAATGGAATCAACAAACTATGCACATTCTACGTAATAACGACTTTCTATAGTTTGCGCATGCGTCCGGAAATAAGAAAAGCTTACTTCCCCCCGTTTTTTAAAATCACAGCTTCTAGAAGATTTACATGATTTCTTAAAAAACACGTGTTTTTAGAAAATGTCATTTGTTTCATAAATGGAATCAACAAAGTATGAACAAACTATGTCATGACGACTTTGTCTCGTTTGCGCATGCGCAAACTATGCACATTCTACGTAATAACGAAATTCTATAGTTTGCGCATGCGTCCGGAAATAAGAAAAGCTTACTTCCCCCCGTTTTTTAAAATCACAGTATGCACATTCTACTTCATAACGACTTTCTACAGTGTACGCATGCATATGGAAACAAGAAAAACTTACTTCCCCCCGTTTTTTAAAATCACAGTTTCTACGTAATAACGACTTTCTATAGTTTGCGCATGCATCCGGAAATAAGAAAAGTTTACTTCCCCCCGTTTTTTAAAATCACAGCTTCTAGAAGGTTTACATGATTTCTTAAAAAAAACGAGTATTTAGAAAATGTAATTTATTTCATAAAAGGAATCAACAAAGTATGCACATTCTACTTCATAACGACTTTCTACAGTTTGCGCATCCGTATGGAAATAAGAAAAGCTTACTTCCCCCCGTTTTTTAAAATCACAGCTTCTAGAAGATTTACATGATTTCTTAAAAAACACGTGTTTTTAGAAAATGTGATTTATTTCATAAATGGAATCAACAAAGTATGCACATTCTAAATCACAACGACTTTCTATAGTTTGCGCATGCGTCTGGAAATAAGAAAAGCTTACTTCCCCCCTTTTTTCAAATTCACAGCTTCTAGAAGGTTTACATGATTTCTTAAAAAACACGAGTTTTTAGAAAATGTGATTTATTTCATAAATGGAATCAACAAAGTATGCACATTCTATGTCATAACGACTTTGTATGGTTTGCGCATGCGCAAACTATGCACATTGTATGTAATAACGACTTTCTATAGTTTGCGTATGTGTCCGGAAATAAGAAAAGCTTACATCCGCCAGAATTTTAAAATCACAGCTTCTAGAAGGTTTACATGATTTCTTAAAAAACAAGAGATTTTAGAAAATGTCATTTATTTCATAAATCGAATCAACAAAGTATGCACATTCTACGTCATAACGACTTTCTATAGTTTGCGCATGCGTCCGGAAATAAGAAAAGCTTACTTCCCCCCGGTTTTTAAAATCAAAGCTTCTAGAAGGTTTACATGATTTCTTAAAAAAAATGAGTTTTTAGAAAATGTAATTTATTTCATAAAAGGAATCAACAAAGTATGCACATTCTACTTCATAACGACTTTCTATAGTTTGTGCATGCGGATGGAAATAAGAAAAGCTTACTTCCCCCCATTTTTTAAAATCACAGCTTCTTGAAGGTTTACATGATTTCTTAAAAAACACGAGTTTTTAGAAAATGTGATTTATTTAATCAGTGGAATCAACAAACTATGCACATTCTACGTAATAATGACTTTCTATAGTTTGTGTATGCGTCCGGAAATAAGAAAAGATTACTTCCCCCCGTTTTTTAAAATAACAGCTTCTAGAAGATTTACATGATTTCTTCAAAAACACGAGTTTTTAGAAAATGTCATTTGTTTCATAAATGGAATCAACAAAGTATGAACAAACTATGTCATGACGACTTTGTATCGTTTGCACATGCGCAAAATATGCACATTCTACGTAATAACGACTTTCTATAGTTTGCGCATGCGTCCGGAAATAAGAAAAACTTACTTCCCCCCTTTTTTTAAATTCACAGCTTCTAGAAGGTTTACATGATTTCTTAAAAAACACGAGTTTTTAGAAAAATGTGATTTATTTCACAAATGGAATCAACAAAGTATGCACATTCTACGTCACAACGACTTTCTATAGTTTGCGCATGCGTCCGGAAATAAGAAAAGCTTACTTCCCCCCGTTTTTTTAAATCACGGCTTCTAGAAGGTTTACATGATTTCTTAACAAACACGAATTTTGAGAAAATGTGATTTATTTCATAAATGGAATCAACAAATTATGCACATTCTACGTAATAACGACTTTCTATAGTTTCCGCATGCGTCCGGAAATAAGAAAAGCTTAATTCAGCCAGTTTTTTAAAATCATAGCTTCTAGAAGGTTTACATGATTTCCTAAAAACCACGAGTTTTTAGAAAATGTGATTTATTTGATAAATGAAATCAAGAAAGTATGCACATTCTATGTCATAACGACTTTCTATAGTTTGCGCATGCGTCCGGAAATAAAAAAAGCTTACTTCCCCCCGTTTTTTAAAATCACAGCTTCTAGAAGGTTTCCATGATTTCTTAAAAAAATGAGTTTTTAAAAAATAACGACTTTCTACAATTTGCGCATGCGTATGGAAATAAGAAAAGCTTATTTCCCCCCGTTTTTTAAAATCACAGCTTCTACAAGGTTTACATGATTTCTTAAAAAACACGAGTTTTTAGAAAATGTCATTTCTTTCATAAATGGAATCGACAAAGTATGCACATTCTACATAATAATGACTTTCTATAGTTTGTGCATGCGTCCGGAAATAAGAAAAGCTTACTTCCCCCTGTTTTTTAAAATCACAGCTTCTAGAAGGTTTACATGATTTCTTAACAAACACGAGTTTTTAGAAAATGTCATTTATTTCATAAATGGAATCAACAAAGTATGCACATTCGATGTCATAACGACTTTCTATAGTTTTCTCATGCGCAAACTATGCACATTCTACGTAATAATGACTTTTTATAGTTTGCGCATGCGTCCAGAAATAAGAAAAGCTTAATTCACCCCGTTTTTTAAAATCACAACTTCTAGAAGGTTTACATGATTTCTTAAAAAACACGAGTTTTTAGAAAATGTGATTTATTTCATAAATGGAATCAACAAATGTTGATGTAAATGTAACTTTGGAATGTATTTTACATATATGTATATTTTATTCCTATAGAGATGTTATTATTCCTCTATACGGAAGTGTCGTAACTTATACTTGATGGGTTATTAGACCACCTTGTTTGGGGTCGGCCCTGTATAAGTCATGTGGGTCAAAGGGTTATTAGACCACCCTATTGGGGGTCGGCCATGTGGGTCAAAGGGTTATTAGACCACCCTATTGGGGGTCGGCCCAGTCAGCATTATGTTATGTGGTTAAGTTCGAGCCTACATGAGTTAGGTAAAAAGCCAAGTCAAGACAAGTATAAATAGAGTGCGGGAAGCACTCTATTTGCTCACTCACTTCTCACAAATGCACTCAAGGAGGAGTGGCGCACTTATGGAGGAGGAGGATCTGCTGCTAGGTTATGGCTATCTCTCTTGGTTGGTTGTATCATTGCTCTATCTATCTCTGAGGAAGTTATTGGGGTTTTTCACCTTTATGGTTTTCCCCAAGTAAATCTTTGTGTCTCTTGTGTGCTTGCATTATTGTCTCCATGATTGATATGTTGTAGATATGCTGTACATGTTGTTCTCTCAGTTAAGATCCTAGATCAGATTGAAGTAAATTCTGAAAATTTAACATGGTATCAGAGCTAGCCTGAAAGAAGGCATGATATGGCATGTATGACACTTGTTGCACTTACGATGCTAGGGCTTGATATAGAAAAAACCAGTCATCGTATCACTTTCGCTATAAATCCGTTTTGGCGAAGTTTTCAGATCTGAAATTGTTACAGGACGAATATTAAATCTCCAGGTACCTTGTGTCCAAAGGACAACCTCTAATTCGTTTTACTTTGTTATTTATGATCTGTACAATATAGGGTTTCTGCCTCTTCCATATCTGAGTCAAAATCAGGTGACCTTGGGAAAAAGGTCATATCTTGGGCTATGAAGCTCCAAATGAAATTTCGTAAAAAGTGACAGGTAGTACACAGTCTGTACTATCTCAGAAAACGTTTTCAGAGGCCGAAGTTGAACCAGTGACACGTGGAACTCCGTACAAGTGCGCTCTCCTGTTTTATCCCAAAACAGGTCACGTTGCGACATTTGGCATAACTCTCTCTCCGAGAATCCAATTGAGGTCAGACCTGTCAGGATGGAAAGATAACAGGTCAGACTATCTCAGGAAACTTTTTCAGACCCTGTGGATCAAAAATTTTGGAGTTACACCAGAAACAATCAGGTACATATTTCTTTCAAAACAGAATTATTTTTTGGTACCTTCATTCATGGCTTCCGGAATTTAGGGCTTTGGAGAAAGTTGAAATTTTTGTAATCGGAGACCACGGCTGGATGCTACTCATCAAAATAGAAATTTAGAGACCAAGATCAGAATTTTTGGTTGGGCAGAAGGCTGGGCTTGATTAGACCCTAGTTCAGAACTTTGATCAGAAAAGTGGAAAATTAGGGCTTCTGTAAAAATGGGAATTTTTGCAATCTGTGACCATGGCTGGAAGCTCCTTAGAAAAATAGAAGTTTAGAGCTTTGGATCAAACCTTTTGATGGGGCAAAAGAGTGGGCTTCATCAAACCCCATTTCAAGGTCACGTCCAGTGAATCCGGAAGTTTCAAAGGCAAAATTGAGGAGTGAAACTTTACAGTTTTCAAATTCTGAATATACCAGTTTGATTAGCTCATCAAGGCGCATATTTATATCCTTTCGGAAGTTTGAAATTCAAAGTTTGAATTTTTTGGGTTTCTCTGACAAACCCATATCCAGCTCCAGGTCCAGTTCTTGCAAATCAAGTGGATTGGGTTAATCCTAGAAGAAGATGGATTGATCATCTGCATGAGTGAAGAAGTTCTTGTTTCAGAGGGAGATGAGGCTAAGGCCTTACATAAGAAGATTACAAGCGATCTCGACAGGTACACCAATAAAGACGAATCATGTTCCAGTTCAAGAACATATGATCATGATGACATGAGGATAAAGACTCATCCATTGTCATGGATCTCATAGAAGATCCATTTATGAGGTATGTATAACTTGGTTTTATAATGGCTAACCTATGAGATATACAGGTTACTAGCACAAGTCATTGAAGAAGAACAAGAAGACATAATGTGAGTATGTTAGACATAACTAACTAGCATACTAATCCAGGTATGTTTTTCCTATATCAAGATAGAATCCTACATTGGGTTAGGATCTTATACTGTTGTTGATAATGATTATTCATGAAGTCATAGGTTTGAATAATCACAGGTTTTATGCATATTATATCTCTTATCTTGTTTGATGATTCAACTAACCTGAAGAGTCATAGGTTTGAGTAATTACAGGTTTAGACATGTTATGTTTCTTATGATTTGACTAACCTTAAGAATTCTACATTAACCTTGAATGCTAATGCTTATTATTTTCTGTTTGAAATGATCATGACTATACATGCTTGAGATTATTGTGTTTTAATAGTATACTAATGAATGTATGATTTTATATGAGATCACAAGGATAACACAATCATGATACTAATAAGCATGCATAGGAACCAAGGATGAATGTAAGTTCAAGGACAGGTAATCCAGGAAGCAAAGATCAAGAGGGAGTACACTCCAGTGGTTTATGCAAGGATGCAGATATTCAGAGGGAGTTGACCATCTCTCTACATTCCACAACAGAAAGGTGTAGAAGAAGCTACTTTAGATTAGGACTCCAGCAGCTCCTGCAAGGAAGTGAAGACTCAGAGGGAGTCCACCTAACAAACAAACAAAGATAAGTATTTGAATTGTCATTTCTTGCATATGTGTTTGTTTAAATAAAATTGTTCAATGATGTACATGCCCATGTTCCTAGACTTAGGATATGTATTGTGCATATTCGAATAGTTGCATTGATGAACAATATACTACTAATATACATGGGTAAGTGGCCTATGACACTGTACAACATTCCATTGCTACTTATCTAGAATGAAACCTCTTTGCTGACATGTTGGGAGTTGTGCACACTCTTAACAATGTTCTGGTAGAGATTGGAAGGCATCTAGAAAGTTACGGGATATGGATAAATGTTGTATTGAAGCATTGGCTAAGATAATTGCATGACTGTATGACATATTTCTTTATGTGTAAGAATTTGTTCTGAAAACTATGAGATGTTTTCTAATCATGCAATTTAACTTGTTGTGTAGGAAATATCGTATGCCATCTCCTACAAAAGAAGAACTACAACATTTTGTTCCAGCAACAAATATATCTATTGAAGATATTGAAGATATTGAAGTTCCCAGGATCTGGGATGAAGAAATGAAATACCATGATCTGTCGATCGTGAAGAATGATGTTTGGGATGTAATCCCAAGACATGAAGGGAAGTTTGCTATGACTTCCAAATGGAACTATCAAATCAAGCATGTTGCAGATGGCAGCATTGAGAAATATAAAAGTGATACACCAGATGGATTCAAGACAGCTTCCTTGAATGGTGTAGTTGAAGAAGAAGTGTATGTAGAGCAGCCACTTGGTTCTGAGACACATGATAGGAAATCATATATGTGCAGAACTTGGTATGGTGAAGATAGATTGATTGCCGACACGCAGCGGAAGCTTACTACCGAGTTCGAGATGAAGAACTTGGGGATGATGCACTATTTGTTTTTGGCATGGAGGTGTGGAAGAATGCATATGGAATCTTCCTTAGACAAGGGAAGTATGTAGTAAAGATCCTGAAGAGGTTCGGGATGATGGAATGCAAGGATATGGCCACACCTATGGCATCGAATCTGAAGCTTCTATGTGATGCTTCATCTGAGCCGGTTGATGTCTCTTTGTATCGTCAGATGATTGGGTCCTTGATGTACCTAACGAACACGAGACCAGACATTTGCTTTGCTGTGAACACATTGAGCCAGTTCCTGACGGATCCAAGGAGTGTTCACCTGGTTGCTGTAAAGCATGTTCTGAGGTACCTGAAGGGTACAATGGATTATGGGCTCAGGTATGAGGTGAATCAAAAGTTTAACCTGCAGGGTTATGTTGATTCAGATTGGGCTGGCAGTGCTGCAGACAGGAAGAGCACATCTGGGTGCTGCTTCAGTATGGGATCAGGTGTGATCTCTTGGTTTAGCAGGAAGCAGTCCTACGTAGCACTAAGTACAGCTGAGGTAGAGTATGTTGCAGCCTGTTCAGCTAGTTGTGAGGCAGTATGGCTACGGAAGCTACTGTCTGAGTTATTTGATCTCCCGTTGGAGGCTACTGGTATCTTCTGTGATAACCAGAGTTGTGTGAAGCTGTCCGAGAACCCAGTGTTTCATGACAGGTCGAAACACATAGAGATCAAATATCACTATATCAGGGATATGGTGCAGAGAGGAGCTGTGAAGCTCCTGTATGTTGCGACAGACGAGAAGATTGCAGATGTGCTGACGAAGCCACTAGCCAGGGTGAAGTTCGAGTACTTCAGAGAGAGGCTTGGCATTCTTCAGATCGAGGACACTTCGAGGAAGAAGTGATGGACACATTTGCTGAAGCCATTCCAAGCATGTCGGAAGGAGGATCCTTCACATGGCTGTGGATGTAAGTGCTGGATGATGAGCATCAGAATGATGTTTTGGTTTCTGCTTGGATATGATCAGTTGGATCATTTTTATGTATGTATGTACGCATCATGTGGATGCTGGATATGATCAGTTGGATCATTTTATGTATGTATGTACGCATCATGTGGATGCTGGATATGATCAGTTGGATCATTTTATGTATGTATGTATGCATCATGTTGGATGCTTGGACCATGTATCTGTATATGTATCAGGTGGATACATTGTGTGATCAGGTGGATCATGTATGGTGATATGTATCATGTATGTGTATTTGTATCAGGTGGATACATTGATGATCAGGAGGATCATGTATGATGATATGTATCAGGTAGATACTTGGTATGCATCAGGTAGATGCATTAATGATCAGGATGATCATTGATGATGAGCTTCAGGATGTTGCTCTAGATGACATGCAGCAGGATGTTGCAGTGATGATCAGGATGATCATAGATGACGAGCTTCAGGATGTTGCTCCAGATGACATGCAGCAGGATGTTGCAGTGATGATCAGGATGATCATAGATGAAGAGCTTCAGGATGTTGCTCCAGATGACATGCATCAGGACGTTGCAGTGATGATGATCAGGATGATCATGGATGCATCAGGATGATGTATGGTGAGTATTAGGATGATACTCTATGGTCGTGGATCAGGTTGTGCAGATGAGCATGTAATCTGGTGCCCTGGGAGATTTGCAGATGGTCTTTCGAGGTTTTGCCTATGGCATGTAATATCGGTGCCCTGGGACATCTGGCAAATGATCTTTCGAGGTTTTGCTCTGGGAGGACATGTAATTCGGTGCCCTGGGAGATCTGCAGATAGTCTTTCGAGGTTTTTCCTATGGCATGTAATAGCGCCCTGGGATATCTGGCAGATTCTCTTGCAAGGTTTTGTCCTATGGCATGTAATAGCGCCCTGGGAGATCTGATAGGTTGGGCTGTGTGCCCATAATCAGTCCTGGGATGCTCTTGCGAGGTTTTTCCATGACCACATGTAATAGCACCCTGGGAGATTTCAGGTCGGAGTTGTGTACCCGTAACATCCTGAGATGCTCTTGCGAGGTTTTGTGGTGGACCACATGTAATTTGTGCCCTGGGAGATTTCAGGTCGGAGTTGTGTACCCGTAACATCCTGAGATGCTCTTTCGAGGTTTTGTGGTGGGGTCACATGTAATAGCGCCCTGGGAGATCCTATAGGTAGAGCTGTGTGCTCGTAACAGCCTGGGATGCTCTTTCAAGGTTTTGTGACGCACGTAATAAGTCCTGAGGATTCCACAGTATGGCCAGTGATGATGAAGACCTGCAGGTGGTGGGCCTACATCCAGTATGAAAAAGGACTAGCTCTGTAGAAGTTCCTATGACGAGTAGATTCAGAGATTGATTGAGATAGCAGCAGCAGTGACGATGATGATGACTCGATGACGATTATCTAGTGACGATGATCCAGAGAAGATGACTTGTGCTAGAAGAACTGTGCTGAGAAATACCTTCCTAGTTAAGAGGGAGTGTTGATGTAAATGTAACTTCGGAATGTATTTCACATATATGTATATTGTATTCCTATAGAGATGTTATTATTCCTCTATACGGAAGTGTCGTAACTTATACTTGATGGGTTATTAGACCACCTTGTTTGGGGTCGGCCCTGTATAAGTCATGTGGGTCAAAGGGTTATTAGACCACCCTATTGGTGGTCGGCCATGTGGGTCAAAGGGTTATTAGACCACCCTATTGGGGGTCGGCCCAGTCAGCATTATGTTATGTGGTTAAGTTCGAGCCTACATGAGTTAGGTAAACTGCCAAGTCAAGTCAAGTATAAATAGAGTGCGGGAAGCACTCTATTTGCTCACTCACTTCTCACAAATGCACTCAAGGAGGAGTGGCGCAGTTATGAAGGAGGAGGATCTGCTGATAGGTTATGGCTATCTCTCTTGGTTGGTTGTATCATTGGTCTATCTATCTCTGAGGAAGTTATTGGGGTTTTTCACCTTTATGGTTTTCCCCAAGTAAATCTTTGTGTCTCTTGTGTGCTTGCATTATTGTCTCCATGATTGACATGTTGTAGATATGTTGTACATGTTGTTCTCTCAGTTAAGATCCTAGATCAGATTGAAGTAAATTCTAAAAATTTAACAACAAAGTATGCACACTCTATGTCATAACGAGTTTGTATGGTTTACGGATGCGCAAACTATGCACATTCTACGTAATAACGACTTTCTATAGTTTGCGCATGCGTCCAGAAATAAGAAAAGCTTACTTCTGCCAGTTTTTTAAAATCACAGCTTCTAGAAGGTTTACATGATTTCTTAAAAAACACGAGTTTTTAGAAAATGTGATTTATTTCATAAATGGAATCAACAAATTATGCACATTCTACATCATAACGACTTTCTAAAGTTTACGCATGCATCCGGAAATAAGAAAAGCTTACTTCCGCAAGTTTTTTAAAATCACAGCTTCTAGAAGGTCTACATGACTTCTTAAAAAACACGAGTTTTTAGAAAATGTCATTTATTTCATAAATTGAAGCAAAAAAGTATGAACATTCTATGTCATCACGACTTTCTATAGATTGCGCATGCGTCCGGAAATAAGAAAAGCTTACTTCCCCCCGTTTTTTAAAATCACAGCTTCTAGAAGCTTTACATGATTTCTTAAAGAACACGAGTTTTTAGAAAATGTCATTTATTTCATAAATGGAATCAACAAAGTATGCACATTCTACGTCATAACGACTTTCTAAACTTTGCGCATGCGTCCGGAAATAAGAAAAGCTTACTTCCGCCAGTCTTTTAAAATCATAGCTTATAGAAGGTTTACATGATTTCTTAAAAAACATGCGTTTTTAGAAAATGTCATTTATTTCATAAATTGAATCAACAAAGTATGCACATTCTATGTCATAACGACTCTCTAAAGTTTGCGCATGCGTCCGGAAATAAGAAAAGCTTACTTCCGCCAGTTTTTTAAAATCACAGCTTCTAGAAGGTTTACATGATTTCTTAAAAAACACGAGTTTTTAGAAAAAGTGATTTATTTCATAAATGGAATCAACAAAGTATGCACATTCTACGTAATAACGACTTTCTATAGTTTGCGCATGCGTCCGGAAATAAGAAAAGCTTACTTCCGTCTCTTTTTTAAAATCACAGCTTCTAGAAGGTTTACATGATTTCTTAAAAAACACAAGTTTTTAGAAAATGTCATTTATTTCATAAATTGAATCAACAAAGTATGCACATTCTACGTAATAACGACTTTCTATAGTTTGTGCATGCGTCCGGAAATAAGAAAAGCTTACTTCCCCATGTTTTTTAAAATCACAGCTTCTAGAAGGTTTACATGATTTCTTAACAAACACGAGTTTTTAGAAAATGTCATTTATTTCATAAATGGAATCAACAAAGTATGCACATTCTATGTCATAACGACTTTCTATAGTTTTTGCATGCGCAAACTATGCACATTCTACGTAATAACGAGTTTTTATAGTTTGCGCATGCGTCCGGAAATAAGAAAAGCTTACTTCACCCTGTTTTTTAAAATCACAACTTCTAGAAGGTTTACATGATTTCTTAAAAAACATGAGTTTTTAGAAAATGTGATTTATTTCATAAATGGAATCAACAAAGTATGGACACTCTATGTCATAACGACTTTGTATGGTTTACGCATGCGCAAACTATGCAAATTCTACGTAATAACGACTTTGTATAGTTTGCGCATGCGTCCGGAAATAAGAAAAGATTACTTCCCCCCGTTTTTTAAAATCACAGCTTCTAGAAGCTTTACATGATTTCTTAAAGAACACGAGTTTTTAGAAAATGTGATTTATTTCATAAATGGAATCAACAAAGTATGCACATTCTACGTCATAACGACTTTCTAAACTTTGCGCATGCGTCCGGAAATAAGAAAACTTTACTTCCGCCAGTCTTTTAAAATCATAGCTTGTAGAAGGTTTACATGATTTCTTAAAAAACACGAGTTTTTAGAAAATGTGATTAATTTCATCAATGGAATCAACAAACTATGCACATTCTACGTAATAACGTCTTTCTATAGTTTGCGAATGCGTCCGAAAATAAGAAATGGAATCAAAAAAGTATGAACATTCTATGTCATAACGACTAGGTATAGTTTGTGCATGCGCAAACTATGCACATTCTATGTAATAACGACTTTCTATAGTTTGCGCATGCATCCGGAAATAAGAAAAGCTTACTTCCCCCCGGTTTTTAAAATCACAGCTTCTAGAAGGTTTACATGATTTCTTAAAAAACACGAGTTTTTAGAAAATGTCATTTATTTAATAAATGGAATCAACAAAGTATGCTCATTCTACGTAATAACGACTTTCTATAGTTTGCGCATGCGTCCGAAAATAAGAAAAGCTTACTTCCGTCTGTTTTTTAAAATCACAGCTTCTAGAAGGTTTACATGATTTCTTAAAAAACACAAGTTTTTAGAAAATGTCATTTACTTCATAAATTGAATCAACAAAGAATGCACATTCTACGTAATAACGACTTTCTATAGTTTGTGCATGCGTCCGGAAATAAGAAAAGCTTACTTCCCCCTGTTTTTTAAAATCACAGCTTCTAGAAGGTTTACATGATTTCTTAACAAACACGAGTTTTTAGAAAATGTCATTTATTTCATAAATGGAATCAACAAAGTATGCACATTCTATGTCATAACGACTTTCTATAGTTTTTGCATGCGCAAACTATGCACATTCTACGTAATAACGACTTTTTATAGTTTGCGCATGCGTCCGGAAATAAGAAAAGCTTACTTCACCCCGTTTTTTAAAATCACAACTTCTAGAAGGTTTACATGATTTCTTAAAAAACATGAGTTTTTAGAAAATGTGATTTATTTCATAAATGGAATCAACAAAGTATGGACACTCTATGTCATAACGACTTTGTATGGTTTACGCATGCGCAAACTATGCACAATCTACGTAATAACGACTTTGTATAGTTTGCGCATGCGTCCGGAAATAAGAAAAGATTACTTCCCCCCGTTTTTTAAAATCACAGCTTCTAGAAGCTTTACATGATTTCTTAAAGAACACGAGTTTTTAGAAAATGTGATTTATTTCATCAATGGAATCAACAAAGTATGCACATTCTACGTCATAACGACTTTCTAAACTTTGCGCATGCGTCTGGAAATAAGAAAAGCTTACTTCCGCTAGTCTTTTAAAATCATAGCTTGTAGAAGGTTTACATGATTTCTTAAAAAACACGAGTTTTTAGAAAATGTGATTAATTTCATCAATGGAATCAACAAACTATGCACATTCTATGTAATAACGAATTTCTATAGTTTCCACATGCGCATGGAAATAAGAAAAGCTTACTTCCCGGCGTTGTTTAAAATCACAGCTTCTAGAAGGTTTACATGATTTCTTAAAAAACACGAGTTTTTAGAAAATGTCATTTATTTCATAAATCGAATCAACAAAGTATGAAGATTCGATGTCATAACGACTTTGTATAGTTTGCGCATGAACAAACTATGCACATTCTATGTAATAACGACTTTCTATAGTTTGCGCATGCGTCCGGAAATAAGAAAGCCTTACTTCCCCCTGTTTGTTAAAATCACGGCTTCTAGAAGGTTTACATGATTTCTTAACGAACATGAGTTTTTAGAAAATGTCATTTATTTCATAAATGGAATCAACAAAGTATGCACATTCGATGTCATAACGACTTTGTATAGTTTGCGCATGCACAAACTATGCACATTCTATGTAATAACGGCTTTCTATAGTTTGCGCATGCGTCTGGAAATAAGAAAAACTTACTTCCCCATTTTTTTAAATTCACAGCTTCTAGAAGGTTTAGATGATTTCTTAAAAAACATGAGTTTTTAGAAACTGTGATTTATTTCATAAATGTCATCAACAAAGTATGCACATTCTACGTAATAACGACTTTCTATAGTTTCCGCATGCGTCCGGAAATAAGAAAAGCTTAATTCAACCAGTTTTTTAAAATCAAAGCTTCTAGAAGGTTTACATGATTTCTTAAAAAACACGAGTTTTTAGAAAATGTGGTTTATTTCATAAATGGAATCAACAAAGTATGCACATTCTATGTCATAATGACTTTCTATAGTTTGTGCATGCGTCCGGAAATAAGAAAAGCTTAGTTCCCCCCGTTTTTTAAAATCACAGCTTCTAGAAGGTTTACATGATTTCTTAAAAAAAACGCGTTTTTTGAAAATGTGATTTATTTCATAAATGGAATCAACAAAGTATGCACATTCTACGTCATAACGACTTTCTCTAGTTTGTGCATGCGTCCAGAAATAAGAAAAGCTTACTTCCCCCCGTCTTTTAAAATCACAGCTTCTAGAAGGTTTACATGATTTCTTCAAAAAAATGAGTTTATAGAAAATGTGATTTATTTCATAAAAGGAATCAAGAAAGTATGCACATTCTACGTCATAACGACTTTCTATAGTTTGCGCATGTGTATGGAAATAAGAAAAGCTTACTTGCCCCCGTTTTTTAAAATCACAGCTTTTAGAAAATGCCATTTATTTGATAAATGGAATCAACAAAGTATGCTCATTCTACGTAATAACGACTTTCTATAGTTTGTGCATGCGTCCGGAAATAAGAAAAACTTACTTCCCCCTGTTTGTTAAAATCACAGCATCCAGAAGGTTTACATGATTTCTTAACAAACACGAGTTTTTAGAAAATGTCATTTATTTCATAAATGGAATCAACAAAGTATGCACATTCTATGTCATAACCACTTTGTATAGTTTACACATGCGCAAAGTATGCACATTCTACGTCATAACGACTTTCTATAGTTTGCGCATGCGTCCGGAAATAAGAAAAGCTTACTTTCCCACGTTTTTTAAAATCACAGCTTCTAGAAGGTTTACATGATTTCTTAGAAAAAATGAGTTTTTAGAAAATGTAATTTATTTCATAAAAGGAATCAACAAAGTATGCACATTCTACTTCATAGCGACTTTCTACAGTTTGCGCATGCGTTTGGAAATAAGAAAATCTTACTTCCCCCCGTTTTTTAAAATCACAGCTTCTAGAAGGTTTAGATGATTTCTTAAAAAACATGAGTTTTTAGAAAATGTGATTTATTTTATCAATGGAATCAACAAACTATGCACATTCTACGTAATAACGACTTTCTATTGTTTGCGCATGCGTCTGGAAATAAGAAAAGGTTACTTCCGCCAGTTTTTTAAAATCACGGCTTCTAGAATCTTTACATGATTTCTTAAAAAACACGAGTTTTTAGAAAATGTCATTTATTTCATAAATGGAATCAACAAAGTATGCACATTCTACGTCATAACGACTTTCTAAAGTTTGCGCATGCGTCTGGAATTAAGAAAAGCTTACTTCCGCCAGTCTTTTAAAATCATAGCTTCTGGAAGGTTTACATGATTTCTTAAAAAAAATTAGTTTTTAGAAAATGTAATTTATTTCATAAAAGGAATCAACAAAGTATGCACATTCTACGTCATAACGACTTTCTACAGTTTGCGCATGCGTCCGGAAATAATAAAAGCTTACTTCCCCCCGTTTTTTAAAATCACAGCTTTTAGAAGGTTTACATGATTTATTAAAAAACACGAGTTTTTAGAAAATGTGATTTATTTAATCAATTGAATCAACAAACTATGCACATTCTACGTAATAACGACTTTCTATAGTTTGTGCATGCGTTCAGAAATAAGAAAAGCTTACTTCCCCCCGTTTTTTAAAATCACGGCTTCTAGAAGATTTACATGATTTCTTAAAAAACACGATTTTTTAGAAAATGTCTTTTGTTTCATAAATGGAATCAACAAAGTATGAACAAACTATGTCATGACGACTTTGTATCGTTTGCGCATGCGCAAACTATGTACATTCTACGTAATAACGACTTTCTATAGTTTGCGCATGCGTCCGGAAATAAGAAAAGCTTACTTCCCCCCTTTTTTTAAATTCACAGCTTCTAGAAGGTTTACATGATTTCTTAAAAAACATGAGTTTTTAGAAAATGTGATTTATTTCATAAATGGAATCAACAAAGTATGCATATTCTACGTCATAACGACTTTCTATAGTTTGCGCATGCGTTCGGAAATAAGAAAAGCTTACTTCCCCCCGTTTTTTAAAATCACGGCTTCTAGAAGGTTTACATGATTTCTTAAAAAAAATGAGTTTTTAGAAAATGTGATTTATTTCATAAATAGAATCAACAAAGTATGCACATTCTACGTAATAACGACTTTCTATAGTTTCCGCATGAGTCCGGAAATAAGAAAAGCTTAATTCAGCGTGTTTTTTAAAATCACAGCTTTTAGAAGGTTTACATGATTTCTTAAAAACACGAGTTTTTAGAAAATCTTATTTATTTCATAAATGGAATCAACAAAGTATGCACATTCTATGTTATAACGACTTTCTATAGTTTGCGCATGCATCCGGAAATAAGAAAAGCTTACTTCCCCCCATTTTTTAAAATCACAGCTTCTAGAAGGTTTCCATGATTTCTTAAAAAAAATGAGTTTTTTGAAAATGTGATTTATTTCCTAAAGGAATCAACAAAGTATGCACATTCTACGTCATAACGACTTTCTACAGTTTGCGCATGCGTATGGAAATAAGAAAAGCTTACTTCCCCCTGTTTTTTAAAATCAAAGCTTCTAGAAGGTCTACATGATTTCTTAACAAACACGAGTTTTTAGAAAATGTCATTTATTTCATAAATGGAATCAACAAAGTATGCACATTCTATGTCATAATGACTTTCTATAGTTTTCCAATGCGCAAACTATGCACATTCTATGTAATAACGAATTTTTATAGTTTGCGCATGCGTCCGGAAATAAGAAAAGCTTACTTCACCCCGTTTTATAAAATCACAACTTCTAGAAGGTTTACATGATTTCTTAAAAAACACGAGTTTTTAGAAAATGTGATTTATTTCATAAAAGGAATCAACAAAGTATGCACATTCTACATCATAATGACTTTCGATAGTTTGCGCATGCGTATGGAAATAAGAAAAGCTTACTTCCCCCCGTTTTTTAAAATCACAGCTTCTAGAGGGTTTACATGATTTCCTAAAAAACACGAGTTTTTAGAAAATGTCATTTATTTAATAAATCGAATCAACAAAGTATGCACATTCTACATAATAATGACTTTCTATAGTTTGTGCATGCGTCCAGAAATAAGAAAAGCTTACTTCCCCCTGTTTGTTAAAATTACAACTTCTAGAAGGTTTACATGATTTCTTAACAAACACGAGTTTTTAGGAAATGTCATTTATTTCATAAATGGAATCAACAAAGTATGCACATTCTATGTCATAACGACTTTGTACAGTTTACGCATGCGCAAAGTATGCACATTCTACGTCATAACAACTTTCTATAGTTTGCGCACGCGTCTGGAAATAAGAAAAGCTTACTTTCCCACGTTTTTTAAAATCACAGCTTCTAGAAGGTTTACATGATTTCTTAAAAAAAATGAGTTTTTAGAAAATGTAATTTATTTCATAAAAGGAATCAACAAAGTATGCACATTCTACTTCATAGCAACTTTCTACAGTTTGTGCATGCATTTGGAAATAAGAAAAGCTTACTTCCCCCCGTTTTTTAAAATCACAGCTTCTAGAAGGTTTACATGATTTCTTAAAAAACATGAGTTTTTAGAAAATGTGATTTATTTTATCAATGGAATCAACAAACTATGCACATTCTACGTAATAACGACTTTCTATAGTTTGCGCATGCGTTTGGAAATAAGAAAAGCTTACTTCCCCCCGTTTTTTAAAATCACAGCTTCTAGAAGATTTACATGATTTCTTAAAAAACACGAGTTTTTAGAAAATGTCATTTGTTTCATAAATGGAATCAACAAAGTATGAACAACTATGTCATGACGACTTTGTATCGTTTGTGCATGTGGAAACTATGCACATTCTACGTAATAACGACTTTCTATAGTTTGCGCATGTGTCCGGAAATAAGAAAAGCTTACATCCCCCCTTTTTTTAAATTCACAGCTTCTAGAAGGTTTACATGATTTCTTAAAAAACACGAGTTTTTAGAAAATGTGAATTATTTCATTAATGGAATCAACAAAGTATGCACATTCCATGTCATAACGACTTTGTATAGTTTACGCATGCCCAAACTATGCACATTCAACGCCATAACGACTTTCTATAGTTTGCGCATGCGTCCGGAAATAAGAAAAGCTTACTTCCGCCAGTTTTTTAAAATCACAACTTCTAGAAGGTTTACATGATTTCTTAAAAAACAAAAGTTTTTAGAAAATGTGATTTATTTCATAAATGGAATCAACAAAGTATGCACATTCTAAGTCATAACGACTTTCTATTGTTTGCGAATGCGTCCGCAAATAAGAAAAGCTTACTTCCCCCCGGTTTTTAAAATCACAACTTCTAGAAGGTTTACATGATTTCTTAAAAAACACGAGTTTTTAGAAAATGTCATTTATTTCATAAATGGAATCAAAAAAGTATGAACATTCTATCTCATACCGACTTTGTATAGTTTGCGCATGCGCAAACTATGCAAATTCTATGTAAGAACGAGTTTCTATAGTTTACGCATGCGTCCGGAACTAAGAAAAGCTTACTTCCCCCCTTTTTTTAAATTCACAGCTTCTAGAAGGTTTACATGATTTATTAAAAAACACGAGTTTTTATAAAATGTGATTTTTTTCATAAATGGAATCAACAAAGTATGCACATTCTACGTCATAACGACTTTCTATATTTTGCGCATGCGTATGGAAATAAGAAAAGCTTAATTCACCCCATTTTTTAAAATCACAACTTCTAGAAGGTTTACATGATTTCTTAAAAAACACGAGTTTTTAGAAAATGTGATTTATTTCATAGATGGAATCAACAAAGTATGCACATTCTACGTCATAACGACTTTCTATAGTTTGCGCATGCGTATGGAAATAAGAAAAGCTTTCTTGCCCCCGTTTTTTAAAATCACAGCTTCTAGAAGGTTTACATGATTTCTTAAAAAACATTAGTTTTTAGAAAATGTCATTTATTTAATAAATGTAATCAAGAAAGTATGCACATTCTACGTAATAACGACCTTCTATAGTTTGCGCATGCGTCCGGAAATAAGAAAAGCTTACTTCCCCCTGTTTGTTAAAATCACACCTTCTAGAAGGTTTACATGATTTATTAACAAACACGAGTTTTTAGAAAATGTCATTTATTTCATAAATGGAATCAACAAAGTATGCATATTCTATGTCATAACAACTTTCTATAGTTTGCGCATGCGCAAACTATGCACATTCTACGTACAAACGACTTTCTATAGTTTGCGTATTTGTCCGGAAATAAGAAAAGCTTACTTCACCCCGTTTTTTAAAATCACAACTTCTAGAAGGTTTACATGATTTCTTAAAAAACACGAGTTTTTAGAAAATGAGATTTATTTCATAAATGGAATCATCAAAATATGCACATTCTATGTCATAACGACTTTGTATGGTTTGCGCATGCGCAAAATATGCACATTCTATGTAATAACGACTTTATATAGTTTGCGCATGCATCCGGAAATAAGAAAAGCTTACTTCAACCAAATTTTTTAAATCACAGCTTCTAGAAGGTTTACATGATTTCTTAAAAAACACGAGTTTTTAGACAATGTGATTTATTTCATAAATGGAATCAACAAAGTATGCACATTCTACGTCATGACGACTTTCTATAGTTTGCGCATGCGTATGGAAATAAGAAAAGCTTACTTCCGCCAGTCTTTTAAAATAACAGCTTCTAGAATGTTTACATGATTTCTTAAAAAAAACGAGTTTTTAGAAAATGTCATTTATTTCATAAATTGAAGCGAAAAAGTATGAACATTCTACGTCATAACGACTTTGTATAGTTTGTGCATGCGCTCGGAAATAAGAAAAGCTTACTTCCCCCCGTTTTTTAAAATCACAGTTTCTAGAAGGTTTCCATGTTTTCTTAAAAAAAATGACTTTTTTGAGAATGTGATTATATTTCCTAAAGGAATCAACAAAGTATGCACATTCTACGTCATAACGAATTTCTACAGTTTGCGCATGCGTATGGAAATAAGAAAAGCTTACTTCCCCCCATTTTTTAAAATCACAGCTTCTAGAAGGTTTACATGATTTCTTAAAAAACACGAGTTTTTAGAAAATGTCATTTCTTTAATAAATGGAATCAAAAAAGTATGCACATTCTACGTAATAACGACTTTCTATAGTTTGTGCATGCGTCCGGAAATAAGAAAAGCTTACTACCCCATATTTGTTAAAATCACAGCTTCTAGAAGTTTTACATGATTTCTTAACAAACACGAGTTTTTAGAAAATGTCATTTATTTCATAAATGGAATCAACAAAGTATTCATATTCTATGTCATAACAACTTTTTATAGTTTGCGCATGCGCAAACTATGCACATTCTACGTACTAACGACTTTCTATAGTTTGCGTATTCGTCCGGAAATAAAAAAAGCTTACTTCACCCCGTTTTTTAAAATCACAACTTCTAGAAGGTTTATATGATTTCTTAAAAAACACGAGTTTTTAGAAAATGTGATTTATTTCATAAATGGAATCGACAAAGTATGCATATTCTATGTCATAACAACTTTTTATAGTTTACGCATGCACAAACTATGCACATTCTACGTCATAACGACTTTCTATAGTTTGCGCATGCGTCCGGAAATAAGAAAAACTTACTTCTGCCAGTTTTTTAAAATCACAGCTTCTAGAAGGTTTACATGATTTCTTAAAAAACATGAGTTTTTAGAAAATGTGATTTATTTAATAAATGGAATCAACAAACTATGCACATTCTAAGTCATAACGAATTTCTATAGTTTGTGCATGCGTCCAGAAATAAGAAAAGCTTACTTCCGCCAGTTTTTTAAATTCGCAGCTTCTAGAAGGTTTACATGATTTCTTTAAAAACACGAGTTTTTAGAAAATGTGATTTATTTCATCAATGGAATCAACAAACTATGCACATTCTATGTAATAACGACTTTCTACAGTTTGCGTATGTGTCCGGAAATAAGAAAAGCTTATTTCCCCCCGGTTTTTAAAATCACAGCTTCTAGAAGGTTTACATGATTTCTTAAAAACATGAGTTTTAGAAAATGTCATTTATTTCATAAATGGAATAAAAAAAGTATGAACATTCTATGTCATAACGACTTTGTATAGTTTGCGCATGCGTCTGGAAATAAGAAAAGCTTACCTTGCCCCGTTTTTTAAATTCACAGCTTCTAGAAGGTTTACATGATTTCTTAAAAAACACGAGTTTTTAGAAAATGTGATTTATTTCATAAATGGAATCAACAAAGTATGCACATTCTACGTCATAACGACTTTCTATAGTTTGCACATGCGTCCGGAAATAAGAAAAGCTTACTCCCCCCGTTTTCGAAAATCACAGCTTCTAGAAGGTTTACATGATTTCTTAAAAAAAATGAGTTTTTAGAAAATGTGATTTATTTCATAAAAGGAATCAACAAAGTATGCACATTCTACGTCATAACGACTTTCTATAGTTTGTGCATGCGTATGGAAATAAGAAAAGCTTACTTCCCCCCGTTTTTTAAAATCACAGCTTCTAGAAGGTTTACATGATTTCTTAAAAAACACGAGTTTTTAGAAAATGTGATTTATTTCATAAATGGAATCAACAAAGTATGCACATTCTACGTCATAACGACTTTCTATAGTTTGCGCATGCATCCGGAAATAAGAAAAGCTTACTTCCCCCTGTTTGTTAAAATCACAACTTCTAGAAGGTTTACGTGATTTCTTAACAAACACGAGTTTTTAGAAAATGTCATTTATTTCATAAATGGAATCAAAAAAGTATGCACATTCTATGTCATAACAACTTTCTATAGTTTGCGCATGCGCAAACTATGCACATTCTACGTACTAACAACTTTCTATAGTTTGCGTATTCGTCCGGAAATAAGAAAAGCTTACTTCACCCCATTTTTTAAAATCACAGCTTCTAGAAGATTTACATGATTTCTTAAAAAACACGAGTTTTTAGGAAATGTCATTTATTTTAGAAATTGAAGCAAAAAAGTATGAACATTCTACATCATAACGACTTTGTATAGTTTGCGCATGCGTCTGGAAATAAGAAAAGCTTACTTCGCCCCGTTTTTTAAAATCACAACTTCTAGAAGGTTTACATGATTTCTTAAAAAAAACGAGTTTTTAGAAAATGTGATTTATTTCATAAAAGGAATCAACAAAGTATGCACATCCTATGTCATAACGACTTTCTACAGTTTGCGCATGTGTATGCAAATAAGAAAAGCTTACTTCCCCCCGTTTTTGAAAATCACAGCTTCTAGAAGGTTTACATGATTTCTTAAAAAACACGAGTTTTTAGAAAATGTGATTTATTTCATAAATGGAATTAACAAAGTATGCACATTCTATGTCATAACTACTTTTTATAGTTTACGCATGCGCAAACTATGCACATTCTACGTCATAACGACTTTCTATAGTTTGCGCATGCGTCCGGAAATAAGAAAAGCTTACTTCCGCCAGTTTTTTAAAATCACAGCTTTTAGAAGGTTTACATGTTTTCTTAAAAAACACAAGTTTTTAGAAAATGTGATTTATTTCATAAATGGAATCAACAAAGTATGCACATTCTACGTCATAACGACTTTCTATAGTTTGCGCATGCGTATGGAAATAAGAAAAGCTTACCTCCGCCAGTTTTTTAAAATCACAGCTTCTAGAAGGTTTACATGATTTCTTAAAAAACACGAGTTTTTAGAAAATTTCATTTATTTCATAAATTGAAGCAAAAAAGTATGAACATTCTACATCATAACGACTTTGTATAGTTTGCGCATGCGTCCGGAAATAAGAAAAGCTTACTTCCCCCCGTGTTTTAAAATCACAGCTTCTAGAAGGTTTACATGATTTCTTAAAAAAAATGAGTTTTTAGAAAATGTGATTTATTTGATAAAAGGAATCAACAAAGTATGCACATTCTATGTCATAACGAATTTCTACAGTTTGCGCATGCGTATGGAAATAAGAAAAGCTTACTTCCCCCCATTTTTTAAAATCACAGCTTCTAGAAGGTTTACATGATTTCTTAAAAAACACGAGTTTTTAGAAAATGTGATTTATTTCATAAATGAAATCAACAAAGTATGCACATTCTATGTCATAACGACTTTGTATAGTTTACGCATGCGAAAACTATGCACATTCTACGTCATAACGACTTTCTATAGTTTGCGCATGCGTCCGGAAATAAAAAAAGCTTACTTCCCCCTGTTTTTTAAAATCACAGCTTCTAGAAGGTTTACATGATTTCTTAAAAAACACAAGTTTCTAGAAAATGTGATTTATTTCATAAATGGAATCAAAAAAGTATGCACATTCTAAGTCATAACGACTTTATATAGTTTGCGCATGCGTCCGGAAATAAGAAAAGCTTACTTCCGCCAGTTTTTTAAAATCACAGCTTCTAGAAGGTTTACATGATTTCTTAAAAAACATGAGTTTTTAGAAAATGTGATTTATTTCATCAATGGAATCAACAAACTATGCACATTCTATGTAATAACGACTTTCTATAGTTTGCGAATGCGTCCGGAAATAAGAGAAGCTTACTTCCCCCCGGTTTTTAAAATCACAGCTTCTAGAAGGTTTACATGATTTCTTAAAAAACACGAGTTTTTAGAAAATGTCATTTATTTCATCAATGGAATCAAAAAAGTATGAACATTCTATGTCATAACGACTTTGTATAGTTTGCACATGTGCAAACTATGCACATTCTATGTAATAACGACTTTCTATAGTTTGCGCATGCGTCCGGAAATAAGAAAAGCTTACTTCCCCCCTTTTTTTAAATTCACAGCTTCTAGAAGGTTTACATGATTTCTTAAAAAACCAGAGTTTTTAGAAAATGTGATTTTTTTCATAAATGGAATCAACAAAGTATGCACATTCTACGTCATAACGACTTTCTATAGTTTGCGCATGCGTCCGGAAATAAGAAAAGCTTACTTCCGCCAGTTTTTTAAAATCATAGCTTCTAGAAGGTTTACATGATTCATGATTTCTTAAAAAACATGAGTTTTTAGAAAATGTGATTTATTTCATCAGTGTAATCAACAAACTATGCACATTCTACGTAATAACGACTTTCTATTGTATGCGAATGCATCCGGAAATAAGAAAAGCTTACTTCCGCCCGGTTTTTAAAATCACAGCTTCTAGAAGGTTTACATGATTTCTTAAAAAACACGAGTTGTTAGAAAATGTCATTTATTTCACCAATGGAATCAAAAAAGTATGAACATTCTATGTCATAACGACTTTGTATAGTTTGCGCATGCGCAAACTATGCACATTCTATGTAATAACGACTTTCTATAGTTTGCGCATGCGTCCGGAAATAAGAAAAGCTTACTTCCCCCCTTTTTTTAAATTCATAGCTTCTAGAAGGTTTACATGGTTTCTTAAAAAACACGAGTTTTTAGAAAATGTGATTTATTTCATAAATGGAATCAACAAAGTATGCACATTCTACGTCATAACGACTTTCTATAGTTTGCGCATGCATCCGGAAATAAGAAAAGCTTAATTCCCCCGTTTTTTAAAATCACAGCTTCTAGAAGGTTTACATGATTTCTTGAAAAAAATGAGTTTTTAGAAAATGTGATTTATTTCATAAAAGGAATCAACAAAGTATGCACATTCGACGTCATAACGACTTTCTATAGTTTGCACATGCGTATGGAAATAAGAAAAGCTTACTTCCCCCCGTTTTTTAAAATCACAGCTTGTAGAAGGTTTACATGATTTCATAAAAAACACGAGTTTTTAGAAAATGTCATTTATTTAATAAATGGAATCAAGAAAGTATGCACATTCTACGTAATAACGACCTTATATAGTTTGCGCATGCGTTCGGAAATAAGAAAAGCTTACTTCCTCCTGTTTGTTAAAATCACACCTTCTAGAAGGTTTACATGATTTCTTAACAAACACGAGTTTTTAGAAAATGTCATTTATTTCATAAATGGAATCAACAATGTATGCATATTCTATGTCATAACAACTTTCTATAGTTTGCGCATGCGCAAACTATGCACATTCTACATACTAACGACTTTCTATAGTTTGCGTATTCATCCGGAAATAAGAAAAGCTTACTTCACCCCGTTTTTTAAAATCACAACTTCTAGAGGGTTTACATGATTTCTTAAAAAACATGAGTTTTTAGAAAATGTGATTTATTTGGCAAATGGAATCAACAAAGTATGCACATTGTATGTCATAACGACTTTGTATGGTTTGCCCATGCGCAAACTATGCACATTCTACGTAATAACGACTTTTTATAGTTTGCGCATGCGTCTGGAAATAAGAAAAGCTTACTTCCGCCAAATTTTTAAAATCACAGCTTCTAGAAGGTTTACATGATTTCTTAAAAAACATGAGTTTTTAGGAAATGTCATTTATTTCATAAATTGAAGCAAAAAAGTATGAACATTCGACATCATAATGACTTTGTATAGTTTGCGCATGCGTCCGGAAATAAGAAAAGGTTACTTCGCCCCGTTTTTTAAAATCACAGCTTCTAGAAGGTTTACATGATTTCTTAAAAAAACCGAGTTTTTAGAAAATGTGATTTATTTCATAAAAGGAATCAACAAAGTATGCACATCCTACGTCATAACGACTTTCTACAGTTTGCGCATGCGTATGGAAATAAGAAAAGCTTACTTCCCCACGTTTTTTAAAATCACAGCTTCTAGAAGGTTTACATGATTTCTTAAAAAACACGAGTTTTTAGAAAATGTAATTTATTTCATAAATGGAATTAACAAAGTATGCACATTCTATGTCATAACGAATTTTTATAGTTTCCGCATGCGCAAACTATGCACATTCTACGTCATAACAACTTTCTATAGTTTGCGCATGCGTCCGGAAATAAGAAAAGCTTACTTCCGCTAGTTTTTTAAAATCACAGCTTCTAGAAGGTTTACATGATTTCTTAAAAAACACAAGTTTTTAGAAAATGTGATTTATTTCATAAATGGAATCAACAAAGTATGCACATTCTACGTCATAAGGACTTTCTATAGTTTGCGCATGCGTATGGAAATAAGAAAAGCTTACCTCCGACAGTTTTTTAAAATCATAGCTTCTAGAAGGTTTACATGATTTCTTAAAAAACACGAGTTTTTAGAAAATTTCATTTATTTCATAAATTGAAGCAAAAAAGTATGAACATTCTACATCATAACGAATTTGTATAGTTTGCGCATCCGTCCGGAAATAAGAAAAGCTTACTTCCCCCCGTGTTTTAAAATCACGACTTCTAGAAGGTTTACATGATTTCTTAAAAAAAACGAGTTTTTAGAAAATGTGATTTATTTGATAAAAGGAATCAACAAAGTATGCACATTCTATGTCATAACGACTTTCTACAGTTTGCGCATGCGTATGGAAATAAGAAAAGCTTACTTCCCCCCATTTTTTAAAATCACGGCTTCTAGAAGGTTTACATGATTTCTTAAAAAACACGAGTTTTTAGAAAATGTGATTTATTTCATAAATGAAATCAACAAAGTATGCACATTCTATGTCATAACGACTTTGTATAGTTTACGCATGCGCAAACTATGCACATTCTACGTCATAACGACTTTCTATAGTTTGCGCATGCGTCCGGAAATAAAAAAAGCTTACTTCTGCCAGTTTTTTAAAATCACAGCTTCTAGAAAGTTTACATGATTTCTTAAAAAACACAAGTTTTTAGAAAATGTGATTTATTTCATAAATGGAATCAAAAAAGTATGCACATTCTATGTCATAAGGACTTTCTATAGTTTGCGCATGCGTCCGGAAATAAGAATAGCTTACTTCCGCCAGTTTTTTAAAATCACAGCTTCTAGAAGGTTTACATGATTTCTTAAAAAACATGAGTTTTTAGAAAATGTGATTTATTTCATCAATGGAATCAACAAACTATGCACATTCTATGAAATAACGACTTTCTATAGTTTGCGAATGCGTCCGAAAATAAGAAAAGCTTACTTCTCCCCGGTTTTTAAAATCACAGCTTCTAGAAGGTTTACATGATTTCTTAAAACACACGAGTTTTTAGAAAATGTCATTTATTTCATCAATGGAATCAAGAAAGTATGAACATTCTATGTCATCACGACATTGTATAGTTTGCACATGCGCAAACTATGCACATTCTATGTAATAATGACTTTCTATAGTTTGCGCATGCGTCTGGAAATAAGAAAAGCTTGCTTCCCCCCTTTTTTTAAATTCACAGCTTCTAGAAGGTTTACATGATTTCTTAAAAAACCCGAGTTTTTAGAAAATGTGATTTTTTTCATAAATGGAATCAACAAAGTATGCACATTCTACGTCATAACGACTTTCTATAGTTTGCGCATGCGCAAACTATGCACATTCTATGTACTAACGACTTTCTATAGTTTGCGTATTCGTCCAGAAATAAGAAAAGCTTACTTCACCCCGTTTTTTAAAATTACAACTTCTAGAAGGTTTACATGATTTCTTAAAAAACATGAGTTTTTAGAAAATGTGATTTATTTGATAAATGGAATCAACAAAGTATGCACATTCTATGTCATAACGACTTTGCATGGTTTGCGCATGCGCAAACTATGCACGTTCTACGTAATAACGACTTTCTATAGTTTGCGCATGCGTCCGGAAATAAGAAAAGCTTACTTCCGCCAAATTTTTAAAATCACAGCTTCTAGAAGGTTTACATGATTTCTTAAAAAACACGAGTTTTTAGAAAATGTGATTTATTTCATAAATGGAATCAACAAAGTATGCACATTCTACGTCATAACGACTTTCTATAATTTGCGCATGCGTATGGAAATAAGAAAAGCTTACTTCCGCCAATTTTTTAAAATCACAGCTTCTCGAAGGTTTACATGATTTCTTAAAAAACACGAGTTTTTAGGAAATGTCATTTATTTCATAAATTGAAGCAAAAAAGTATGAACATTCTACATCATAATGACTTTTTATAGTTTGCGCATGCGTCTGGAAATAAGAAAAGCTTACTTCGCCCCGTTTTTTAAAATCACAGCTTCTAGAAGGTTTACATGATTTCTTAAAAAAAACGAGTTTTTAGAAAATGTGATTTATTTCATAAAAGGTATCAACAAAGTATGCACATCCTACGTCATAACGATTTTCTACAGTTTGCGCATGCGTATGGAAATAAGAAAAGCTTACTTCCCCCCGTTTTTTAAAATCACAGCTTCTAGAAGGTTTACATGATTTCTTAAAAAACACGAGTTTTTAGAAAATGTGATTTATTTAATAAATGGAATTAACAAAGTATGCACATTCTATGTCATAACGACTTTTTATAGTTTACGCATGCGCAAACTATGCACATTCTACGTCATAACGACTTTCTATAGTTTGCGGATGCGTCCGGAAATAAGAAAAGCTTACTTCCGCCAGTTTTTTAAAATCACAGCTTCTAGAAGGCTTACATGATTTCTCAAAGAACACGAGTTTTTAGACAATGTGATTTATTTCATAAATGGAATCAACAAAGTATGCACATTCTACGTCATGACGACTTTCTATAGTTTGCGCAAGCGTATGGAAATAAGAAAAGCTTACTTCCGCCAGTCTTTTAAAATCACAGCTTCTAGAATGTTTACATGATTTCTTAAAAAAAATGAGTTTTTAGAAAATGTCATTTATTTCATAAATTGAACGAAAAAGTATGAACATTCTACGTCATAACGACTTTGTATAGTTTGTGCATGCGCTCGGAAATAAGAAAAGCTTACTTCCCCCCGTTTTTTAAAATCATAGCTTCTAGAAGGTTTCCATGTTTTCTTAAAAAAAATGAGTTTTTTGAGAATTTGATTTATTTCCTAAAGGAATCAAGTATGCACATTCTACGTCATAACGACTTTCTACAGTTTGCGCATGCGTATGGAAATAAGAAAAGCTTACTTCCCCCCATTTTTTAAAATCACAGCTTCTAGAAGGTTTACATGATTTCTTAAAAAACACAAGTTTCTAGAAAATGTGATTTATTTCATAAATGGAATCAAAAAAGTATGCACATTCTAAGTCATAACGACTTTATATAGTTTGCGCATGCGTCCGGAAATAAGAAAAGCTTAATTCCCCCATTTTTTTAAATTCACAGCTTCTAGAAGGTTTACATGATTTCTTAAAAAAACCCGAGTTTTTAGAAAATGTGATTTTTTTCATAAATGGAATCAACAAAGTATGCACATTCTACGTCATAACGATTTTCTATAGTTTGCGCATGCGTCCGGAAATAAGAAAAGCTTACTTCCGCCAGTTTTTTAAAATCATAGCTTCTAGAAGGTTTACATGATTTCTTAAAAACACGAGTTTTTAGAAAATTTCATTTATTTCAAAAACTGAAGCAAAAAAGTATGAACATTCTACATCATAACGACTTTGTATAGTTTGCGCATGCGTCCGGAAATAAGAAAAGCTTACTTCCCCCCGTGTTTTAAAATCACAGCTTCTAGAAGGTTTACATGATTTCTTAAAAAAAATGAGTTTTTAGAAAATGTGATTTATTTGATAAAAGGAATCAACAAAGTATGCACATTCTATGTCATAACGACTTTCTACAGTTTGCGCATGCGTATGGAAATAAGAAAAGCTTACTTCCCCCCATTTTTTAAAATCACGGCTTCTAGAAGGTTTACATGATTTCTTAAAAAACACGAGTTTTTAGAAAATGTGATTTATTTCATAAATGAAATCAACAAAGTATGCACATTCTATGTCATAACGACTTTGTATAGTTTACGCATGCGCAAACTATGCACATTCTACGTCATAACGACTTTCTATACTTTGCGCATGCGTCCGGAAATAAAAAAAGCTTACTTCCGCCAGTTTTTTAAAATCACAGCTTCTAGAAGGTTTACATGATTTCTTAAAAAACACAAGTTTTTAGAAAATGTGATTTATTTCATAAATGGAATCAAAAAAGTATGCACATTCTAAGTCATAACGACTTTATATAGTTTGCGCATGCGTCCGGAAATAAGAAAAGCTTACATCCGCCAGTTTTTTAAAATCACAGCTTCTAGAAGGTTTACATGATTTCTTAAAAAACATGAGTTTTTAGAAAATGTGATTTATTTCATCAATGGAATCAACAAACTATGCACATTCTATGAAATAACGACTTTCTATAGTTTGCGAATGCGTCCGGAAATAAGAAAAGCTTACTTCCCCCCGATTTTTAAAATCACAGCTTCTAGAAGGTTTAAATGATTTCTTAAAAAACACGAGTTTTTAGAAAATGTCATTTATTTCATCAATGGAATCAAGAAAGTATGAACATTCTATGTCATAACGACATTGTATAGTTTGCACATGCGCAAACTATGCACATTCTATGTAATAACGACTTTCTATAGTTTGCGCATGCGTCCGGAAATAAGAAAAGCTTACTTCCCCCCTTTTTTTAAATTCACAGCATCTAGAAGGTTTACATGATTTCTTAAAAAACCCGAGTTTTTAGAAAATGTGATTTTTTTCATAAATGGAATCAACAAAGTATGCACATTCTACGTCATAACGACTTTCTATAGTTTGCGCATGCGCAAACTATGCACATTCTACGTACTAACGACTTTCTATAGTTTGCGTATTCGTCCGGAAATAAGAAAAGCTTACTTCACCCCGTTTTTTAAAATCACAACTTCTAGAAGGTTTACATGATTTCTTAAAAAACATGAGTTTTTAGAAAATGTGATTTATTTGATAAATGGAATCAACAAAGTATGCACATTCTTAGTCATAACGACTTTGTATGGTTTGCGCATGCGCAAACTGTGCACGTTCTACGTAATAACGACTTTCTATAGTTTGCGCATGCGTCCGGAAATAATAAAAGTTTACTTCCGCCAAATTTTTAAAATCACAGCTTCTAGAAGGTTTACATGATTTCTTAAAAAACACGAGTTTTTAGAAAATGTGATTTATTTCATAAATGGAATCAACAAAGTATGCACATTCTACGTCATAACGACTTTCTATAATTTGCGCATGCGTATGGAAATAAGAAAAGCTTACTTCCGCCAGTTTTTTAAAATCACAGCTTCTAGAAGGTTTACATGATTTCTTAAAAAACACGAGTTTTTAGGAAATGTCATTTATTTCATAAATTGAAGCAAAAAAGTATGAACATTCTACATCATAATGACTTTGTATAGTTTTCGCATGCGTCTGGAAATAAGAAAAGCTTACCTTGCCCCGTTTTTTAAAATCACAGCTTCTAGAAGGTTTACATGATTTCTTAAAAAAAACGAGTTTTTAGAAAATGTGATTTATTTCATAAAAGGTATCAACAAAGTATGCACATCCTACGTCATAACGACTTTCTACAGTTTGCGCATGCGTATGGAAATAAGAAAAGCTTACTTCCCCCCGTCTTTTAAAATCACAGCTTCTAGAAGGTTTAGATGATTTCTTAAAAAACACGAGTTTTTAGAAAATGTGATTTATTTAATAAATGGAATTAACAAAGTATGCACATTCTATGTCATAACGACTTTTTATAGTTTACGCATGCGCAAACTATGCAAATTCTAAGTCATAACGACTTTCTATAGTTTGCGCATGCGTCTGGAAATAAGAAAAGCTTACTTCCGCCAGTTTTTTAAAATCACGGCTTCTAGAAGGTTTACATGATTTCTTAAAAAACACAAGTTTTTAGAAAATGTGATTTATTTAATAAATGGAATCAACAAAGTATGCAAATTCTACGTCATAACGACTTTCTATAGTTTGCGATGCGTATGGAAATAAGAAAAGCTTACCTCCGCCAGTTTTCTAAAATCACAGCTTCTAGAAGGTTTACATGATTTCTTAAAAACCACGAGTTTTTAGAAAATTTCATTTATTTCATAAATTGAAGCAAAAAAGTATGAACATTCTACATCATAACGACTTTGTATAGTTTGCGCATGCGTCCGGAAATAAGAAAAGCTTACTTCCCCCCGTGTTTTAAAATCACAGCTTCTAGAAGGTTTACATGATTTCTTAAAAAAAACGAGTTTTTAGAAAATGTGATTTATTTGATAAAAGGAATCAACAAAGTATGCAGATTCTATGTCATAACGACTTTCTACAGTTTGCACATGCGTATGGAAATAAGAAAATCTTACTTCCCCCCATTTTTTAAAATCACAGCTTCTAGAAGGTTTACATGATTTCTTAAAAAACACGAGTTTTTAGAAAATGTGATTTATTTCATAAATGAAATCAACAAAGTATGCACATTCTATGTCATAACGACTTTGTATAGTTTACGCATGCGCAAACTATGCACATTCTACGTCATAACGACTTTCTATAGTTTGCGCATGCGTCTAAAAATAAAAAAAGCTTACTTCCGCCAGTTTTTTAAAATCACAGCTTCTAGAAGGTTTACATGATTTCTTAAAAAACACAAGTTTTTAGAAAATGTGATTTATTTCATAAATGGAATCAAAAAAGTATGCACATTCTAAGTCATAACGACTTTATATAGTTTGCGCATGCGTCCGGAAACAATAAAAGCTTACTTCCGCCAGTTTTTTAAAATCACAGCTTCCAGAAGGTTTACATGATTTCTTAGAAAACATGAGTTTTTAGAAAATGTGATTTATTTCATCAATGGAATCAACAAACTATGCACATTCTGTCTAATAACGACTTTTTATTGTTTGCGAATGCGTCCGGAAATAAGAAAAGCTTACTTCCCCCCGGTTTTTAAAATCACAGCTTCTAGAAGGTTTACATGATTTCTTATAAAACACGAGTTTTTAGAAAATGTCATTTATTTCATCAATGGAATCAAAAAAGTATGAACATTCTATGTCATAACGACTTTGTATAGTTTGCACATGCGCAAACTCTGCACATTCTATGTAATAACGACTTTCTATAGTTTGCGCATGCGTCCGGAAATAAGAAAAGCTTACTTCCCCCCTTTTTTTAAATTCACAGCTTCTAGAAGGTTTACATGATTTCTTAAAAAACCAGAGTTTTTAGAAAATGTGATTTTTTTCATAAATGGAATCAACAAAGTATGCACATTCTACGTCATAACGACTTTCTATAGTTTGCGCATGCGTCCGGAAATAAGAAAAGCTTACTTCCGCCATTTTTTTAAAATCATAGCTTCTAGAAGGTTTACATGATTTCTTAAAAAACATGAGTTTTTAGGAAATGTCATTTATTTCATCAGTGGAATCAACAAACTATGCACATTCTACATCATAACGACTTTCTACAGTTTGCGCATGCGTATGGAAATAAGAAAAGCTTACTTCCCCCCGTTTTTTAAAATCACAGCTTCTAGAAGGTTTACATGATTTCTTAAAAAACACGAGTTTTTAGAAAATGTCATTTATTTCATAAATGGAATAAAAAAAGTATGAACATTCTATCTCATAACGACTTTGTATAGTTTGCGCATGTGCAAACTATGCAAATTCTATGTAATAACGAGTTTCTATAGTTTGCGCATGCGTCCGGAACTAAGAAAGGCTTACTTCCCCCCTTTTTTTAAATTCACAGCTTCTAGAAGGTTTACATGATTTCTTAAAAAACACGAGTTTTTAGAAAATGTGATTTATTTCATAAATGGAATCAACAAAGTATGCACATTCTATGTCATAACAACTTTGTATAGTTTACGCATGTGCAAACTATGCACATTCTATGTCATAACGACTTTCTATAGTTTGCACATGCGTCTGGATATAAGAAAAGCTTACTTCCGCTAGTTTTTTAAAATCACAGCTTCTAGAAGGTTTACATGATTTCTTAAAAAAACACGAGTTTTTAGAAAATGTGATTTATTTCATAAATGTAATCAACAATGTATGCACATTCTACGTCATAACGACTTTCTATAGTTTGCGCATGCGTATGGAAATAAGAAAAGCTTTCTTGCCCCCGTTTTTTAAAATCACAACTTCTAGAAGGTTTACATTATTTCTTAAAAAACATGAGTTTTTAGAAAATGTCATTTATTTAATAAATGTAATCAAGTATGTATGCACATTCTACGTAATAACGACTTTCTATAGTTTGCGTATTTGTCCGGAAATAAGAAAAGCTTACTTCACCCCCGTTTTTTAAAATCACAACTTCTAGAAGGTTTACATGATTTCTTAAAAAACACGAGTTTTTAGAAAATGTGATTTATTTCATAAAATGGAATCAACAAAGTATGCACATTCTATGTCATAACGACTTTGTATGGTTTGCGCATGCGCAAACTATGCACATTCTACCTAATAACGACTTTCTATAGTTTGCGCATGCGGCAGGAAATAAGAAAATGTAGAGCCCCTCCTGTAGGGTCCTTCGTGCTTGACCTGAAACTCAACCACTTGATACAAAAGAGATTAGAAAACATAATGACTAGATAAATAAACTTAATAACTGAATAACTTATCGAATTAAAACAAACCATAACCTATCTCTGATACCATCTTGTCCACTGCCATCCGTGTCTTCTGTAGGATCCCTCCAGCAAAGCTCGTTTAACCATAGGCGAAGCAACCGTTAGCTTCGCCACCCAACCATAGGCTCATGCTTTCAGTCGCATGGCCTCCCCCGAGCTTTGGGTCGTAGAGCTCACACACAAAAATCAAGAAACCCAGCTTGGGATTCCCCCCCACCAAGATTTCTGGCCGATGCCTTAATAGCAGCAAGTCATGAGGTAACTCAATATTACGATAGTCATCCAGGGTCTGGGTCCTTTACCCATCCCCAAAGTCTCCCTTTTAAAGGAAAATCCCATGTGACACATGTCGCTTCATGCACAAATAATTATTTAATTAATTCTTTAATGAAAAACAACTCACCCATCCAAGTGTCAGTTTCTCTAGGAGATGCACCAACATCCCTAAGTTTGCTCATGTTTGTCCCCTAGATATTTCACTTAACTCCTAGATTTGTGGTGTAGGTGGAGTTGACTAGGTGTCCATGCCTAGGATTCCATTTTGCTCCTAAATAAATATTTATAATATTTTTAAGTAATCAGGAATATCCTTTCATGTGCAGTGCCTAAATAACACTTAATATTATTTAAATGCCAAAGTAATCATTTATGTGCAAATGCCTAAAGTACTTAAATGCATTTCTAAGTAAAGTTCTAGGTGCAAAATTATACGTTTCAACACAGTTAAGTTTAGCAATTAACTTTTACTAGGGACCCGGTGTCGCGTCGTTGGTCCTCCTTGTTCCTTAATTTAATTTCTCTGACATGGCACCACTCCGTCGAGTCCAGTCATCCATAGTTTCCATTCCTCGGCAAGGCACCACATCGTTGGGTCCTTGCATTCACTCTTTCCGTTCTCGGCAGGGTACCGCACCGGCGGGCCCTTCTGTCGTCATCCTTCCGTTTTGACTTGCGGGGACTTCATGTAGGGATTTCAAGAGCCGTTACCTTCCATCCTCCGTCTACACGCTATTAGGGACTAATGGCATTGAGGAGTGAGTCTGTTCTCATTGCGCGCCCCCAACTCGTACTTGACCAGCTCCATCGTGGCCCACCTCGTACGCCCTCACGCTTTCCTCTTGAGCAAGCGGATCAGTGCTTATCTGCTCAAGCGTGGTATTCCGTCGGAAGTCGACATCGTCGTCGCTCTCCTTATTTGTGATTTACTCGTACTCTACGACCCTTCATATTCCTTTGTGTGTCCGTAGGTGAACCGTTTCACCTGTTGCTACACACCTTTCTCACAAACGTAAATTAGTAGCACTGTCCTCAATAATCACAATTTGGTTTATAAATCTGTTGCTTCATTAAGCATCTATAATTTACTTAATCATTACTCTTTCGTCTAATCACATAATCAATTGCACAGCTAGTCGTTAAGCATCATTCATATGTACAATTTTCATATCAAAGTTAATCGTTAAACAAAATGAAATTGTCCATTCACAATAACTACCCAAATGCACATATATCAATCAATCGTAATCATAAATATACTCAAAATAGAATCATAGGGTTATTTTATTAATGTTTCAAAACAGTCAGGTGACTCAGCAAGGTGCCCTCAATGTCTATAGTATTCTAGGGGCATTACAGAAAACGCTTACTTCCGCAAAATTTATAAAATCACAGCTTCTAGAAGGTTTACATGATTTCTCAAAAAACACGCGTTTTTAGACAATGTGATTTATTTCATAAATGGAATCAAAAAAGTATGCACATTCTACGTCATGAAACCTTTCTATAGTTTGCGCATGCGTATGGAAATAGGAAAAGCTTACTTCCGCCAGTTTTTTAAAATCACAGCTTCTAGAAGGTTTACATGATTTCTTAAAAAACAGGATTTTTTAGAAAATGTCATTTATTTCATAAATTGAAGCAAAAAAGTATGAACATGCTACGTCATAACGACTTTGTATAGTTTGCACATGCGTCCGGAAATAAGAAAAGCTTACTTCCCCCCGTTTTTTAAAATCACAGCTTCTAGAAGGTTTACATGATTTCTTAAAAAAAACAAGTTTTTAGAAAATGTGATTTATTTCATAAAAGGAATCAACAAAGTATGCACATTCTACGTCATAACGACTTTCTACAGTTTGCGCATGTGTATGGAAATAAGAAAAGCTTACTTCCCCCCGTTTTTTAAAATCACAGCTTCTAGAAGGTTTACATGATTTCTTAAAAAACACGAGTTTTTAGAAAATGTGATTTATTTCATAAATGGAATCAACAAAGTATGCACATTCTATGTCATAACGACTTTCTATAGTTTACGCATGCGCAAACTATGCACACTCTACGTCATAAAAACTTTCTATAGTTTGCGCATGCGTCCGGGAAATAAGAAAAGCTTACTTCCGCCAGTTTTTTAAAATCACAGCTTCTAGAAGGTTTACATGATTTCTTAAAAAACACAAGTTTTTAGAAAATGTGATTTATTTCATAAATGGAATCAACAAAGTATGCACATTCTAAGTCATAACAAATTTATATAGTTTGCGCATGCGTCCGGAAATAGAAAAGCTTACTTCCGCCAGTTTTTTAAAATCACAACTTCTAGAAGGTTTAAATGATTTCTTAAAAAACACGAGTTTTTAGAAAATGTGATTTATTTCATCAATGGAATCAACAAACTATGCACATTCTACGTAATAACCGACTTTCTATAGTTTGCGAATGCGTCCGGAAATAAGAAAAGCTTACTTCCCCCCGGTTTTTAAAATCACAGCTTCTAGAAGGTTTACATGATTTCTTAAGAAACACGAGTTTTTAGAAAATGTCATTTATTTCATCAATGGAATCAAAAAAGTATGAACA